>OX459041.1:7819679-10219679 GCA_949775005.1 Orthosia gothica
GATGACAGTGTGACACGCAGCTGCCGCATCTTTCCATCCCCGATAGCTATCCGACTAAATGATTTCCTGAAGGCGTTAGAAATGTCAAGAAGATTTATTTTTATCTCACCGTTTCTTAGGGTAGAGTGCCATTTATTAAGTCTGCTGGTCTGACGGGCAGTTTACTCTTCAAGATTGAAAGATATTGGAGATACTTACGATTGACAGTTGTGATGCGATTATGGTATGATTTCCTTTTGGTGTTAGATTGTCGAGGGTAGTTTTTTTGATGGCAAGTGCATTTATCAGAATGTTCTTTCTCATGATCGTCTGTTGTTTGATAAAAGAAATTACTTCTCGTGGCTATGCAGTAACAAGCCTACGGGTCGATCTTCAGAGTAAGGCATATTACTCTTTCGTGTTTCGGAAAGAATGATAAGCACTTAGTACAAATTGTCTATTTCTAGGTCTCAAAGTTCATTTCAACCCTAAAGTAAGACAAACCAATCTTATGAGAGGAGGTCCATAAATATGCTGTATATTTTTAACATACTTTTTAAGGTACATATTCCACGAGCTTTTGTATCTAATAAGAGTCTTGTTACCCGGAATCGGGTTGTGGAGACCAGATATACAGTCGTCCCATATAAAATAGGTACAGTTATTCAGTTGCATCCGGTGTAACTGGAAACAAACCTCATTAAAAGTAGATAGACCAAATAAACAAAGGTTTGCAACTCTTGTTAAAAAGAAATTTTGACACAAAAGAGATATTGCAAAAGTATTTGGTAAAATAAAATGGAACTAACCACATAATATCTAACAATGTAGACCTACCAATTTCATATAGTTTGTGAAATTGTTAATACACCAGCAATTACATAATATATTTAGCAATAAATTAAGCTCAGTGTCTATGTCAATCTACCACACTTGTAGTCTATACTGTACAGGTACACCTGTGCTTCTCAGAAATTATATGTTATTTCCTTGAATTTTTTCGAATTTTGAATATTCTGCAACGTGTGATGTAATTGACTTCCTCCTTAGCTAAATTCACAGGTTTCAGAGAAAGATGCAGGAAATTAAAACTTTTTTAATTACGAAATAATGTGTTCAGTTCTTGGTAATTAACTTTAACTTAAACAGTAATGTTTTTCGGCTCTAAAAGTTTTAAAAAAGGATGCTTAATTTTTGCTGTCGCCTTTTTAAGGAGTTTAATTTTGCTTTTTAAAATGAATGTGACGCGAACTTTTGCTAGAAAGGGTTTTGCATAATTTTACAAAAAATCCTTAACATTCAGGGTCAAAAAAAATCACTGTTGAATTTGTGCTTGAACCAGCGAGCATATGGTGGGACATTATTTTTAGGCGTTAATTTAAGTGGTTCCCAGTAAAAGTGGTAAAAGGGTTTAGTGCGATTAAAACGAAGACCCATATTAGAAAACAATGCATTGACGTGAATTTGGTTCCAAAACTAACAGATTACATAGTAATAACTCAACAAAACAAATCTAGTTAACCTGAATCTAAAATTTATATTATTTCCGTAAAACGAAACGTGATTATAATCTCAGTTAACTGTAAACAACTGTTCAACACAATGTTGCGGTATGACAGTAAATGTTTTACAAGTTATAACCATTCATATAGTAGTCTTTTAATCGCATTTCACGTTCAGAACGGCAGTTAATCGCTATGAATATTTTAATGTATGCGGGATTCTAGTTTATTAAGCAGGGATTAGTTTGTCGAACTCACTGGGCGGCTTACTGTTTAAACCTGTCGGATGGGTAAATCTCCCGTTAACTTGTTCGGTGGCAATTGACTGGGTAGCTTATTAAATATTATATTGAGAGCAGTGGTGGCCTAGTGATATCGGACGCGACTGACAAGTTGTAGGTCGAGGGTTAAAACCCTTTTTTTTGTGGGTTGTAAATCATCCAATGACTTCTCCCGCTCTGTGTGAAGCGGAGGGCGTTTCAGACTTTTACTGACTAAAACCCAGCCGTGTTCCTTCAGTTGCTTGAGCCAGGGCCACGGTAACTCTTTTTCAAATTTATCCGCAACCCAGACAGGCATCGGCCCTCGCGAACCCCGTCAGTTCTGCTGACATCTCTTTGAGGCACGCGTGGAACACAACGCGCCGTCGACAGTGCTTGCGAGTGGTGAGCTACCCATTACTCGCCACCCGCAAGCCCGCGCCTACGGTGACCGGGAATCAGCTTGCGACTTCCGACGCCCAGAGCGTCTTCTGCGATGGCTAGGGGCGTGAGGGCGTCTCCATTGGGTCTCCCTCCCTCGTTCCGCCTCCTCCTTCGCGAGCATTTCTACTTCGCAGAAGGAGGAGACAGCTTCCCATACCCTCTCGCTCCGTAATATGGCCTGAACCAGGACCAGAAGCGAGAGGTTGCCACCGCCGATCGCCTCCATGAGGACACAGCGGTGCCCAGCCCAAGCGGGGCAGATCTCCACCGTATGCTCCACCGTGTCTTCCGGGCGATCCACACGCCTAATCCTGAACAGGAATCTCCCGAAACAGCCATGTGTGAGGACGCCGTGGCGCCTCTCAAGCCCCTCCTCAAAGAGGAGCCTTATCGCCGCAATTATGGCGTGCGAGGATTCAAACCCAGGCAGATTCTTAACTTTGAGTGAATTATTTTATCACCACTGCTCTCAAAACGGTGAAGGAAAACATCGTGAGGAAACCGGCATGTCCTAGAACCAAAAATTCGAAGATAAGCGACATCCACCAACCCGCACTTGGCCCGCGTGGTTGATTACGGCCTATTCCCTTTCACAGAGAGGAGGCCTGTGTCCCAGCAGTGGGAACATTAATACGCTGATGATGTGATGTGGTTAAATATAATACGAGTTTTTAGGCATCTGTTCTTTGATCAAAATGGCCTCAAAATAGGTTAATCAGGAGGTAGTTATTAAAGCAGAACAATAAAGACCTTTTGATGACGCTCCAACTTTCGAGTGTGGTACCCACAAAACAAAAACAAAAATAATTGCTACCTAATAAATATCAATTTTCTTCATCAAAACCACAAAAGGAATGCAAGAAAAAACTACAGCGTGTGCAGAATATCGCCCGTATTCCGTATTTTTTCCTTTTCCCGAGTAAACGTCAACCAAAGGAAATTGGCTGGCAGGGCGACATCGATGAGCTCACTGCTCACATGTCTGCCTCCAACTATAAACTCAAACATTACTGATCTACATAAGGACTTCTAGTTGGTACTGTGAGATTTCTGATGTATATAGATTTTAATGTTGTTGGGTAAAAAAGTACTAGCTCGTGTTGAGAATATAATATATAAAGAAGAAGAGAAAATTACTAAATAAGGTGTTATCAAATAACTATAAAAATTAAAGTGCTAAATCAGCGCCAAATAATGTCAACAAAGATCTAATAGACCAATTTAAAAAAATATTGTTTGGCGCCGCCTCAAACTGCTAAACTAAAAAAAAAAAAAACGTTTCAAATTTTTTGCTTTTACTTTCGTTATTTCGTTGCTTAATTTTTTTGTTAAAAAAGGTTTTTGTTCGCTTTTTTAGTTTATTTAATTTCAACAGAATCGGTTCACAATTGAAAATTCTGAGGAAAAATTATCAATAGGTACCTTAATCCTATTTTTCTAACTTTAGGGGTAGATTTTATTTTTAAAATTTAAATGGGGCCAGCTTTTAAGGCACTCTTTACTGAATTTTTGAAATCGGACTATCTCATAAAAAGTTATGCGTGGTCATACATAAAAAATATACATGTCGAATTAAGAACCTCCACCTTTTTGTTCGTCGCTTATACATCGCTCAACTCGGCTCAAGAAGTTATCACTTCAAAAACCTTTTTGCTAGCCACCGGTTTATTCGTGATCATGAAATTCCTACAAATCTCACTCTTACAAATTATATCGACATGAAAATCACACAAAAAACCAATACTTATAAAGCGATTAACCAACTTTTAACAACAGCTAATGCAGCAGCTGCAGGATGTAAAATCAGCGGATACCATCCACATATATTTTTTTTGCTTGCATTCAGAATCAATTTGTTAAATAACAAGCTATTTAAACCCTGCGTTGGTGTTTTTATTCAATTACACGCACTTAAGAACCCATCGCTTCGAGGAATATTGATTTAACCGGGATTTTAACTTGTTGATGGTGTATCGTACACGAACAATTCAGAAGTACCAAGTGTTATCTGTAATCTTAAAGTTCTTTGGTTGTTTTTATACTTTCAGGTTAATAATAATTGGTTGATATACATATATATATGTTGGGACTAGTGGCAGTAAAGTGCTTCTTCAACACATCAATTTAAATCGAGGCATCTTCTGGGTTCGCTCGTTCCACCAAGGCCTATCGCTTACAATCAAACGAGTTACGAATCTTACGTTTATTTATTCAAGAAGCCTTATCGAGTTATTAGTCTAGTAAGTATAGGATGCGGGTACCTCGCGAATTAAACTACGTACAAAGTTTGCACATGTTTGCCTCATAGCGTCTTGTTGAACATTAATTAATGCCAACACTAATTTTCTGCGTTGGCATACTATCTTATATTAATAGGAGTAAAGTAGAGAATGGAATTTCTTCTTTGAACATGACTTGAGACAATATCTACTGTTACGGTGCGGTACCTGGGTGGTGTAACCACGGTCGTCCTGGGACAGTATCCCACTTGGGTTTAACGTGCGTTCCCTACTTCCTGAGTCTGGCGACTCCGCTGCTGGCACACGTCACCACGCGCCCATGAATGCGTATCTCACGAGGACAACCCAAGGACCACGTATTTTACGACCATAGAAACAGAAATAAAAAGCGGATTTTCTTTAGAATTTGTGCCGCAGATTTCGGCTTTTCTTCTTTACCTACACCTGACCTTTAGTCGTCTAGTATCTACGGGGGGTTCTGGGTACAAACCTCGGGTTAATAATTATCTGTTATTTCCATCAGGAATTCTACAGAAGTCCAGATTGGTCCCAGTTTATAGATTTCTATGAACCTATTATTATTATATTTGTTCGGCTATGGCCAATTTAGGCCTATATTTGGCTAAGCCTATTTAGGCTCAACCCTATTTGGACCTGGGAACTTTTGAGAGTAATAAAACTTGTTTGCATGTTCTATAATTCTCTAATGTCTATATCTCCACACTCTGAGGCTTATCTGCTTCCATAGAGAAGTATCTGCGGAGGAAGCATAACTCACGCCTGTATTAGGTACCTTCAAAGATACAGGCGTGAATTCTGCTTAGCACTACATCGTTTGCACACGAGATGATAAGCGTTTTCCACCTGAAAACATCACAACCACTGCAATTTCAATCTCGCTCGCTCAACTTCGCTTGAACACTGATTACTGGTGACATTTAAAGTTCTCCGAGTCGTCAAACAGCATTAAAAAAGTGGAGAACATTTTAATAATAATTGCAGTTGAAGACAAGTTGATAAACGCATTTCACTTGTTTAATTTCAAGTGTTTTCGCATTTTCCTGAATTTGTCTGTTTCTACGAGAAACGAATTGTTCTTTGCCCCAATAACACAGGATTTTCCTAGCATCAGGGCCAATATTCACAAGATTGAGCAGAAATATGCCATAATATTGTAGTAATGTAACATGAAACTATGTATTTCTTCATTTTTTGCTAAATAAATTATTGTTGTTGTTATTTCAGGATAAAATTTTCACTAAATTTATGAGAGATTCTAAATATATTATATAAATAAATGGAAAAATATATGTAAATAGAACATTGAACAAAATATATTCAGTTTTGCAAGGGATCGGTGTGAGTCAGGTCACCTACATATTATTATGAAGGAAAATAGGGTTGTACTCTTCCCTGAGGACTCGTAAAAAATGACAAAAAGGCAATACTGGGTAAAGGACAACAGTGCTCGGCTACAATGTTGTAATGCATCAAACTGTGTTAGGTACCGTAAATAAAATTACACAAACATCACGCCTGTTTTTCGCAAAGGATTAAGCAGAATTGTACCTATAGTATACCTACATTTTGCCTGCTATGTTTAGAGGAGCATATTACTATCAACCGACCGTTGATCCAAGCTCCCGGCGGCTACTGAGAGTTTCCAAAAAACCATATCCCAATAAAATTTTGACCTACTCGGCAATCGGACCTAAGGCCTTGTAGCGTTGTGAGATCTCAACTGAAAATAGTCGAATGATACTAATATCAAAATTAGTCGGTCAATAGTCACATCTCTAAAAACACGGCACAACTCTAACCTTCCGGAGTACTGTCACTCGGTCATTTGGATTCCGGTGGCTTAGCTAATTACATATTTTCTATCCTCACGATTCTGGTGCCCCGATTTAGGGTGAGTTTCTCATTAGTTTAACTATTGTACCTTATTCTTTGTGCCAGGCGACCAATACCGATTCCATCACCTAATTAATATCAGTTTTGCACTGTCATGTTGGACGCGTGGCTAAGGGTCGCCTGGGACAAAGGAATTTGCAATGAGCATGTGTTTCTACTGCATTGAATTGTGTCTCCGTGTTATATTGTAAGTGATCACGTTTACTTATGTTATTAAATGCTAGCGTGTTCATACTTAACCTAACTTTGCATCTGTCAATGTGCTTGCTATCTTTGCAAGTTTCTTATCTGTAAACCGCTGCGATGTGCTGAGCTTTCACCTACAATGTTCCCATACCGTTCCTTGGCCTAAAATGGGGACGAAGCTGGTACATCGCATGCGGCTTGCTGCTTTTTGCACCGCATCTAACATGCGCACCCTATGGTGCTTTCAGGGTTCTTTGTACGGGCTGAGGCTTGCCTTTCTCCCACGGCTGTACGCTGCCAACTACCTGCACGCTGCCAACTACCTGCACGCTACCTACGCCCACCGCCAGGTCCTTTTACCTGACACCTGCGGCTTACCGCCGTGCCAGCCTACGCACGCTGCCCGGTCTTGCCTGCCTACCTGCGGCCTGCCGTCGCGCGAGCCAGTGCCAGCGCAGCCTACCCTGCGCACCCTAGCTGCTGCAGTTCCGGCGACCCTATCGCTGTGCCGGTGCTGACCGGTCCCCGCGTCTACCACGTGCTGCCAAGGGACGGTACCCCCTTACTATTTTATCCGCGTGACGGCGTTTGTACAGAACTGAGTGGCGCTAGAACCCTCGACCTAGCTGTTATTTTTAACTTTAAATATATGTATTAAATTACAAGCTGTTTCTCTAACTACCTCCTAACTACCAGTTAGCGGCCTGCGCGGCTTACCTAGCGCAGCCCTAGCCGTTACAGTGGCGCCCAGGCTTAATAATACTATCCGTCACACAGTTCTGAACCGATACCAATCACGTTTGCTCCTTATACATCGTTGCGGTATAGAATAAGTTTATTGTGTTATTATCAGTCGTTACTAACAATCTATTTTGTAATAATGGGAACTCACCCGATTAATTTCATACACTTAAGGAAGGCTGAATTAGAGTATGAAGTCTTGATACGGGGCGCTGAAATTGGTACTTGCCTAAACTTAAGGAAACAAATAAACATTTTGAGTAAAAAATATACCAGTGATGACATACATGAATCAGGCATTGATGAAAATGAGGATTTATGTGCGTTAAAGGCAACAATAGGTGAATACCAATTGATGTTAGGTGAAATTAACAATGAAGCGGGATTAGCAAAGGGTATATCTTACAAAAATCATATCAAATACCGACTAGCCCGCATTAATCCAACCAACCAAGAGAACTTATTGCTAAGACAAAAATTAGAAGAAAAATATAATACACTTGAATCACAAATTACCAAACTAGAAACTAAGTTTAGTTCTGGTAGCTCACAACGAACTGACACAATAACTGCTACAAACACTAACATAACCGTAACATGCACTAGTCATGTACCAAATAAACCTAAGTATGATGGCAAAACCTGCGTGCGATCATTCATACAAAAAATACGCGAGTTTAAAACATGTAAACAAATAAAAGATGATGATATGTTTAACTTCGCGTTTGATATCTTCACGGATAATGCACTGCATTGGTACAGGCATGTGAAACCAAACGTCACCTCATGGGAAGAGCTATTAGATCAATTAATGGCTGCTTTTGACTATGATGATTATGATTATAGATTACTAACCGAGATAAGAACACGTTCACAAGGCGAAACAGAAAACATAACCATCTACATATCCTTAATGAGCGGTTTATTCAATCGATTAAATACTAAACCATCAGAAGCAGAGATGTTTGACATAATTGTTCACAATGTTAAACCAATGTATGCAGAAGTACTAGCTATCAGTAACGTGCAAAGTCTGGAGCAATTAGAGACGGTCTGTAAAAACTATGAAAAATATAAGATGCGGGCAGCACACTATCAAGACCCAACAAAAACAAACCTCAACTCCTTAGCTCCAGAATTTGCTTACGTCAAGCCAACTAATAAAACTAACAGCACTAACTCGAAACCATACTATAGCCGCTACAGGTATGGCCGCGGGGACTACGATAAAAAACCTGAGGCAACCGGGGATATCTCACACTCTTCTCGACCGGTCGCGCTAGTAGACAAAAAAGGCACAGATACACCAATCAGAGGTCAACCTTATTGCCCTAGGTGTAGGTCTAACTCGCACTCACTACGACAGTGTACTGCAGACCGTGTCCTAATTTGTTTTAAATGCGGAGAAAATGGGGTGAAGTACCCGGATTGTGCGAAGTGTCACCCACCAAAAAACTAGCTAGTGAGGTTTGTTATAATAGAAAATTCAACGCCAGGCTAAGTAAAACAGAGTGGGAGGATTGGCTAGCTGTAGTCACAAAATTCAAAACCTGCTACTCTGTATCAACTATACATAACAAACCTCACAACGACATAAGGCCATATGCTTCTATAGAAATAAACAACATGCCAGTTTGTGGTTTGCTGGATTCAGGTTCGGCTGTTACCATCATTGGTAAAGACTACCATAAACTCCTAACTAAGGACCTAGGGCTAACCCTGCAGCCTAGGGACCACTCAGAAACATTTGTTGCCGCTGGGGGACAAGTGCTTCATCCTATAGGTACTATAAACATACCAATAACTTTCGAAGGAAAGCTACACACTATCAAGGCTCATGTGGTGCCATCAATAGACACTCCTATATTGCTGGGAATGGATTTTTGGAACACCTTTCATATATTCCCTAAGAATATTAAATCCATATTCCTAGTAAACATAAATGACACCAGTGCAAACACTAAACCAAATATATATTTGCACTCATTTGCACAACTAACTGAGGAACAAAAAGTAACAGCTGAGAAAATAAAGACTCAATTTAAGAACATTTCCTCAGAAAATAAAGGCCTAGGCCGCACTAACTTAATAACACATAGTATAGACACAGGTGATGCACCCCCAATACGGCAACGTTACTACAGGATGTCTCCGGAAAAACAGCGTGTTCTTGGTAAAGAATTGGACGAAATGCTTGGCCTGGATGTGGTTGAACCATGTGAAAGTCCATGGTCTTCCCCAGTCCTACTAACACCGAAAAAGGACGGCAAATTGCGGTTTTGTTTGGATAGTAGGAAACTAAACGCTATTACAAAAAAAGATGCTTACAATTTGCCATACATTTCGGAAATACTAGACAACCTGAGGGATGCTAAATACCTAACTAGCATTGACCTATACAAAAGCTTCTGGCAGTTACCACTAAATGAAACGGACAAAAACAAAACAGCGTTCTACATACCTGGCCGGGGAACATACAGGTTTAAAACAACACCGTTTGGACTAACAAATGCGCCTGCTACGCAACAACGAATGGTAGATAAAATGTTTTACGGACCAGAGTTCGAGAATAGGGTCTTTGCTTTCTTGGATGACATAGTGCTGGTGTCGTCTGATTTTGAGAACCATATAGCCTTGCTAACTAAAGTATACAATAAATTATCTAACGCTAACTTAACAATAAACATGGATAAGTGCCAATTTTTCCGTGATGAATTGAAATATCTTGGCTACATAGTTAACTCTAAGGGACTACATCCAGACCCGGAAAAAGTAGAAGCTATACAGAACTTCCCAATACCCACCAATCCTAAAGAAGTAAAAAGATTCTTAGGAACGGCATCATGGTATAGACGTTTCGTACCAAACTTCAGTACTCTAGCTGCACCACTAAATAGACTCACAAGCTCAAGTAAGAAGGCACCTCCCTTTGACTGGTCTCAGGATTGTCAAGAGTCCTTTACTAAACTAAAGGAAATACTAATATCGGCCCCAGTACTATCGTGTCCAGATTACACCATCCCATTCGAAGTACACACAGATGCCAGTAACTATGGTATCGGCGGTTTGCTAACACAAATTAGGGACGGCGTTGAACATCCCATAGCATACATGAGTAAATCCTTGTCTAAGCAAGAACAGAACTACAGCATCACGGAAAGGGAAGCACTGGCTGTACTATTGGCACTGGAACATTGGCGCTGTTACCTAGAAAATGGCATCAAGTTCACAGTGTTCACAGACCATTCCGCACTAAAGTGGTTTCTTAAACTTCAAAACCCTTCCGGACGATTGGCGCGCTGGGGTATAAGATTGTCGGCTTTTAACTTTGACATACAACATAGACGTGGTACTGATAACACCTTACCAGACGCGTTGTCACGTGCTTGTCCGGTCGCAGCACTCACACAAGAAAACACTACACAGACAAGCCCGCCTAAACAGACAGACGACACTTGGTACCAAAATATCTACAATGGTTGCCAACGAGACCCTTCAGCATTCCCAAACTACACGGTAAAACATAACAAACTATACCGTTATGAAAAAAGTAAATTCGCAATACTATGTGAGTTCGATTGGAAAGAAGTCATTCCTAAGGAAGATAGGCAACAAATAATCACTAATAACCATGCTGAACCAACCGCAGCTCATTTAGGTATCCATAAAACATACAAACGACTAACACTACGCTACTACTGGCCAGGGATGCATGGTGACGTGGTGAGGTTTGTAACGGCATGTGACACTTGTATCGCTCACAAACAAGCTAATCACGCCCCCCTAGGTCTAATGGGGAAGCCTAAAGAGTGTTCTCGTCCTTTCCAAATGCTGAGTATAGACATAGTGGGACCACTGCCGTTCTCTAGACGTCAAAACTCATATCTATTTGTTGCTACTTGTTGTTTCTCTAAATACTGCCAACTATTTCCCATAAGGAATGCTAATGCCACTACTATAGTACGACTATTAGAAGACAGTATATTCTTGGTCCATGGCATACCACAAGTTGTAATTTTGGATAACGGAACACAATTTACATCAAAAGAAATGAAAAACCTCTTTAAAAAATACAATATACCTGATGTACACTACACACCGAGATATACACCACAAGTGAATACTGTGGAACGCTACAATAAAACTATAATCACGGCGTTATCCACATTTATCAATGATGACCAGCGCTCCTGGGACTTACACATCCCAAAGGTTCAGTTTGCACTAAACAGCTCAACCAGTGAGGTCACAGGCTACACACCAGCGTTTCTGGTCTATGGTAGGGAGTTGATCGCTGACGGTTCTCACTATCAGGACACTGATATAAAGGAAATAATATACCAACCAAGGGACCACTATGCAGAGAACTTGGGTGTCCTATCTAGCATCTTCGACAAGGTACAAACAGCTTTACTGAAAGCATTCTCTAGGAACACTAGTAACTACAACCTTCGTAGGAAGGACGTGGAATTCAATGTGGGAGATGTAGTCTGGAAACGTACGTACTACCAGAGCGATAAGGACAAATATTTCAGCAAAAAACTGGCACCTAAGTTTGTAAAATGCAGGGTATCAAAGAAACTGTCCGCACTGGTGTATGACTTGGTAGATACACAAGGAAAACCACTGGGTACCTGGCATATCAAGGATCTAAAGTGGAAGAATCCACAGTAGTCCCGTAGGCCTAGCTAGCTAGCGTTTGACTCACACTGGGTCAAACGATGCCAAGGGACTACTACCACCACATTTCGTGGGGGGTCAATCACCAACAGGGGTTTATCTATTTAACCTTGGCTGCAGGGGTCCTAAGCTCCTTTGGTACCTAACTACTGGTCAGTTGGTGATCACACTAATCTCACCTACTAGAGTAAATAAAGTACTTGCCTACAGAGTTGCGTGAGTTCGCTTGTGAGGGGTTTCTCAATTGAAAATAGTCTCAACAAAAATTTAATTATTCGTTAGAACGGCGTTGCCATAGAGAATGCTGGGGACTCCAATGGGGTGTTTAATTTTTGATGGCAGAGCAGGTCTCTATGGTAACTACCCTTAGCTGTTGTGTTGTCATGTCATGTTCTAAAAGAACATCTTAAAGACGGCTCCTACAAAAAGGTGACCGCAACCAGACTGTGCAGGTGCGTTCAAGTATAACTAACTACTAAGCAATAGTTAATCTACTAATCTACTACGTAAATATGGCGTTGCCATGGAGAATACTGAGGACCCTACAGGGGTGTTACTTACTATTGGCAGAGTAGCTCTCTATGGTAACTACCTTTAACTTTTGTGTTGTACTACTCATGTTCAAAAATAAAAATATAACGAACATCATAAAGACGGCGCCTACAAGAGAGGTGACCGCAACCAGTTTGACAAACAGCCAAACAATAATACTACATGATACACCAGACGTCGATGCCACTAACTTAGTTACAATATCAACAACCTACCTAACCATTTCCCTCTAACACGAACCCACTACTAAACCTAACCATACCAACTCCCACTAACCCACTAAAAACTACTACCGCTATACTAACCAAACCTACTCCCACTAACACTCTAACAATTACACACGAGACTACACTGACCCCAAGGGTAAACATACCAATAGAGGTACGTCACCAGAACTAACATGAGACACTTTCATGACAAGTAGGAAACCAGCCAAAGGTGTTACTGGCTGGCTTCTGAACTAGATAGTGGAAAGTATAGTAAGTTCTAGCGGATTTTATACAGGTAAAATCCTCTCTCTGCAGCCGGGGTACTGTAGCGTTGTGAGATCTCAACTGAAAATAGTCGAATGATACTAATATCAAAATTAGTCGGTCAATAGTCACATCTCTAAAAACACGGCACAACTCTAACCTTCCGGAGTACTGTCACTCGGTCATTTGGATTCCGGTGGCTTAGCTAATTACATATTTTCTATCCTCACGATTCTGGTGCCCCGATTTAGGGTGAGTTTCTCATTAGTTTAACTATTGTACCTTATTCTTTGTGCCAGGCGACCAATACCGATTCCATCACCTAATTAATATCAGTTTTGCACTGTCATGTTGGACGCGTGGCTAAGGGTCGCCTGGGACAAAGGAATTTGCAATGAGCATGTGTTTCTACTGCATTGAATTGTGTCTCCGTGTTATATTGTAAGTGATCACGTTTACTTATGTTATTAAATGCTAGCGTGTTCATACTTAACCTAACTTTGCATCTGTCAATGTGCTTGCTATCTTTGCAAGTTTCTTATCTGTAAACCGCTGCGATGTGCTGAGCTTTCACCTACAATGTTCCCATACCGTTCCTTGGCCTAAAATGGGGACGAAGCTGGTACATCGCATGCGGCTTGCTGCTTTTTGCACCGCATCTAACATGCGCACCCTATGGTGCTTTCAGGGTTCTTTGTACGGGCTGAGGCTTGCCTTTCTCCCACGGCTGTACGCTGCCAACTACCTGCACGCTGCCAACTACCTGCACGCTACCTACGCCCACCGCCAGGTCTTTTTACCTGACACCTGCGGCTTACCGCCGTGCCAGCCTACGCACGCTGCCCGGTCTTGCCTGCCTACCTGCGGCCTGCCGTCGCGCGAGCCAGTGCCAGCGCAGCCTACCCTGCGCACCCTAGCTGCTGCAGTTCCGGCGACCCTATCGCTGTGCCGGTGCTGACCGGTCCCCGCGTCTACCACGTGCTGCCAAGGGACGGTACCCCCTTACTATTTTATCCGCGTGACGGCGTTTGTACAGAACTGAGTGGCGCTAGAACCCTCGACCTAGCTGTTATTTTTAACTTTAAATATATGTATTAAATTACAAGCTGTTTCTCTAACTACCTCCTAACTACCAGTTAGCGGCCTGCGCGGCTTACCTAGCGCAGCCCTAGCCGTTACAGCCTCATTGCCAGTAGTAGCGCTTGCAAACACTTGACTCAATAATAACATTATTCTGTAAGTAGTAATAACAAACTCATTTAAAATCTCGCCCAAAAGGCTTTGTTTTCTGTTTCAGTTTAAGCTCCTAAAAGTTCCCTCCAGCGCAAAAGGCCTCGGGGCTCCCACAGTGGACCAATTAGTGCTTTAATATTTTCCTTTTGTAGGCCTACTGTTAATTGTAGTTTAATTTCATCGCTAAGTAAATTGCAACAGGTATATCTGAAAATGATAAATAGGTACCCAACTTGGGAGGTTATAAGAGTGTGGTGCAAGATAATGAGTTGATTTTTTTGTTATTTATTATAGTAAATATTTAAGTATGCTTATTTTATCTTTATACTTTTGTACTCTATTTACGTTTATGATATTATTAATTCATTTTATATGCGCCTGCAATGCTATCTCTTCACCGCCCTTGGTTGACTGGGAGAGAATGCCTCAGGCATTAATTCCACCTATGAACTTTTATGTTGCATGAATAAATTAATATGTTTGCATATTTGGGAAGTTCTTCAAAGCAAATGTGGAAAGAAGAGTAAATGGAATGTTTAGTCTGCCTTTTCAGTATGACTAAAGAATTATAATTAAATACCAGTCTGCAATTGTCCTACTGCAAGGCAAATCATTTTTCGCACACATAGATTTATACAACCTTATGTTTTACTGATATCAAAAATGTCAAGATAAAAAAAAAAATTCGTCGGCTGATCGCTCCTTCTACCAATTAATTAAGAAATCTGTTCATTTAGAACTGATATTTTTGTTGTTGTCATCCCAGGCAGTCGTCAAGCGCTCTCCTGTGAGGGTAGGTAAATAGAAGTTCAGTAAAGGCTGTATTTATTAAAATAAAACAAAGTTAACGAGTTTTTTCATTTTCTGTTTTATGTTTAGTACCTTTGGACCCTTTTTGAGGGTTGTGGTCAAGTTGATAATATGACTTTGAGAGACAAATAATAAAACTGGTCAGGGCGAGTTTTATACCCGCTCTGAGAATTCAATGAATTAAGGTGGTAGGTATAAAAGAGGCCATATTGAATTCTGGCAAATTCTGCTTACTTTTATAGAGTTGTAAACTTGCCGTTTGAGCAACGTCGTCGGATTTTGACGACGATTTTAGTAAAGAATTAGACCTACTATTTTAGTGTCGAACGTAGTCAAAATATAGGTCAACGTCAGGCTAGACTAAGTAAACCACAAAATAGCTCTGTTAAAGCTACATTCTTGTCAAAGCAAAATAAATATCACCCTGAGATTACCTATATACGAGTACGTACATATTATACCTAGCTATACTTCAATCGGTCATGTTTTAGTATATACTTAAGTATCAATATATACCAAACCACAGCTACATCTAACTTGTCATGTATCGTAGTGTGCTGTAACAATCTAGACCGCTTGGTATTCTGGCCAGAGTTATCCATGTGATTTGTCAAATATGGCTGACAAATTACATAAATCGTAGCAAGTGCTACGACGCTACGGCAGCCTGCGGGCTACGAGAGTCTACGCCTCTACGAGCTACGGAAGTCTACGGTGTCGGCAAGATTGCATAAATGATCAAGAAAGTTTCTGTTTGTCTTTCAGTAGGTTTACGGGTCCGTAAGCTAAAAAAACTTTGAATTGGTTTTATTTTCCCTTTTATCTTCTTTTGGGCTGTTTTTACTGTTTTATCATATTTATTTATAGGTTTAGATGTTTATGTTTTTTTTCAGTAACATAATTAATATTTGGGTCTATTAATAAAAATACTATTCCTGTTTGACTCTCCTATACTTATTTATTTTCGGATATTTATAATACTTTATTTTATAACAAAATTGAAACACAAATCATTCTCTATTCATCTTGATCTAAATACGAGAGATTTAAAAAAAAGATTCCTTACTGATTACAAAAGCTTACACGAGTATTTTATTTTTAATAATTTAGCAGTCTTTATCATGGTTTTCAAAAATAAGATATTCTAAAACTGTACGTATAAGTCTTCGCATCTCGGAAATAGAATAAAGAAAAATGAAGATAATAGGATTTGCTTATCAAAATCCAATTTACGTACGGTCGATAGATTTAATTAAAAAAATAAGACGAGGAGGCGAAGCTACGATTTTTTTTGTAAATTAATAAGGGCAGATAATAACGGTAAGTGGAAATATAATCTTTTTAGGCTAATAAATAATGAAACCTGCCTGTAGAAATTTCTGCCGTGATCGAAAACCAACTTCAACTCTGTTTACCCCGAAAATTATGAAACAGCGTTCCGAGTATCACATTGTAGTGATAGTATTATAATATCACGTATTAGAGGCTGCTCCGTAACTTCTACCGCAATTTTTTTTCTAGCATAGGTAAAAGGCCCTTGTAGTCATTATAATCACCTCGATAACCCTTAAAAGCATAGAAATGCTTTTATCCAAAGGGATTTTACAAATATTTAGCATGAACAGTCTCATAGTTCTTTTAATAAATGAAGAGTTTTATTTTTCAATTTAAAGCAAGTGTTTTAATTTTAAGAATCAATGTTTTAAGGTTTTGAGTTTTTGTTTCTGTGCCCCTTGGGATCAAAGTTTAGCTATAGAGCTAATCTCTGATCCCGAAGGACACAGAAACCATTGCAAAGAGCCACTATTAACAAAATCAGTGAACTAAGCGAAGACGTCCTCCAGACAGCCTTATTACCTATTCAAGTGTCCACGGCAACCATCGTAAAACTCACGTTAAACGCGGCAGTTTTTTAAATAATTCGTATACAAACAGACGATAAACTGTCGAGACGGTTTGCTTTCAAATTGTTCCTATTTACGTGTCACCGTTAGGCTGCTTGTACACGCTAAGAAAATTCACCGGGTCTACGCAAGAATTCGTGTCGTACACGACCAATAGGGTAGATGACTAAAAAAATCTATTTAGTTCTTCAGTTAGATAATCTAAAATTATTGGGCACGTATTTTTATTTTACCACTTATACACTAAAATACGGCGACGATATCGTGTGACGTCACGGAGTGCTACACTTCTTTATACTGATAAAGTGCCGTCACAATCGCCACTCCTGAACTTTGACGCGCTTTGTCTTTGTCAATTTTTAGAATTTCGTACCCGAAGGGTTCAAACGGAGCCCTATTGCTTTCACTCACGTGTCCGTCTGTCTGTCCGTCGTCTGTCACACGGGTTTTACAGCCAAACAGTTAGGGCTTCAGTCTTCAAATTGTTTACAGTTTACATAAATATCTTATAGACACAAAGCCATACAAATTGTCAAACAATATTTTTAAATGTTTTCATACAAGTAACCCTTTACTTGTATGGAAGATTTCATTTCAGATTACCATATGAACAATAAACAAACCAAAGGAAAATGTCGTGAGGTTGCCGGCGGCTGATCCCGCAATTAACTGATCCCGCGGGACGAGTTGCCGGATACATTTATTTTATTATTTTTCTTTCAGCGACTCGTCCCACCCATAAACAGTACAGTCAAATGAAAAAATGTTCAAAACTATAACAAGAACTGTAATCAAAAGGGTGTTTTTATATTATATTATATTATAATATAAATAAATGATATTTTTGAATCAAATATTTTTCCTTTAATTATTACATTAAACATTTTTTCGTTTGACAGTACTGTTTTTGGCTTAAACAATAGTTTTTTTTTATTCATATATGGGTGGGAAGAGTCGATGGAAAAAAAAAAAATCTCCCGCGGGTTCTGTTAATTGCGGGATCAGTCGCCGGAACCCTCAAAGTCGTGTGGTAAGTTTTGAGTTTGAATGAAAGCTATAAAAGTAAGAGAAGATCAATGAAACCATAGATGGATTGTATGAAAGTTGTTGAAGAAACGGGGTGGCAATTCGGATGAAGACTAAAAAAAGAGAAGACCACATATTGCACTGACCTCAAACAAATTGGGCAAGAGACATTTGTTAGTTATCTTTTTTAAAATCATTTGATTGTTGATTCATATAATTCCATAGGGATTTTTTAAGTAATTCGAGTACAAACACACAATAAAAGCTGTCCATGCCAGGGTACCCGTTATGTCCCCGAGCTTGCTTCGCTCGCTGTTGGTTGAGAGGTATTATTGTCAAGACCCTTTGCTTACAAATTGTTCGTCTTTAAGTGTCGTAGTTACTTTCTCTGTGTATTTATTTACTGTCGCTCTTCGGTTGTCATGACAATTGGGCGTGTGATGCGGAGGAAAGAGGAAAGTGTACCGTCAAATTAACTTACAAACAATAAAAAAACTAAAGGAAAAATCTAGTGTGGAAAGTTTTAGTATGAATGTGGGTAGCTATAAGGAGAACGGGCAGATTAAAGTGACGATGGATGGACTGTGAGAAAGATGATATAGCTCAAAAAGAGTTTTTGGGGGGTTTGTCGTGTGTTCCTGTGTATCTGTGTGTATGTCTATGCTATCATAGCTCCTAAACGGATGAACCAATTTTAATTTAGATTATTTTTGAAAGGTGACTCAGTCGAGAGTGTTCATTGCTATGTTTGATTAAAATCGGTTCAGCCGTTCAAAAGTTACACGCATTTTACTCTTCGAATGTGGGATTATTCGCAAGATTATCGTGCCAACGTTTACAGCAGTTTATTTTATTTATTTAGCGGTTCCACGACGCAAGTACGAGGTTTATCTTTTGCTTTTTAGTGGTTTTTGTGTCTTAACTTTTAAGTTGAGATGACGATTAAAAGAGAAGTATAGAAAACACATGTTTGGCCAACCCCAAAATAATAAAACGTTGGCATTTTCTAGCCAGTTGGTATTTTTTTAGGGTGCCCTAGTCGGTGGCACGAACTTATTTGTGGGCGAGGTTAGAATTAATGCTATCTCATCCGACAACACGTGCAAAAGGGATAGACACTGTGATGAGCAGTAAGAAGCTAGTGCGCGTACGAATACACACTTCTAACGCTGTGATGATGATATTATAAACAGACCTTTGGGAATATGGATATCATGAAAAACTACTAATTTATCTGTACAAAATAAAAAAAAATGCGTTTTGGACTACTAATCTATCCCTGTATGGTAACTGTTTTGCAATTTTTATTCTTTTTAAGATATTTGTTTATACTACACCTGCTCGGAAAGTGCCTTGATACTTTATCAAATTTACGGTAGAAAGTACGTCATTGCATATCGAACAAAAATGCGGCGAGATAACGCATCTGAGCGGGAGAGAAAAGTGTATGAAAATCCAGTTCTTACGTGGTTTTCTTTTTTAATTTTTGGTAAGACTATGCGCTGGTAACCTAAATATCAAAAGCCAAAAAGTTTTTACAGTGAGTTTTTATCTCCAAGTTCGCAAAATGACACTGGCCACTAGCTGTGTGTTGGATGGTGTCAAACAATTTGAAAAAAGAACATGTGAAAATTGCAAACGCCATTGGCGCCATTTTCAATTTGTGTGTTGTTTGAGGATTCAGTTTTCGTAGAATGTACTATTCCTCGTAGGTGTAGTATAAAGCACTATGTATCACTCGAGAGAAAGTGCGATTCCCGATCTCGGGTGTTTTAAAGCCCTCGCCTACGGCTCGGGCTTCAAACGACACCCTCGACGGTAATCGGTCACTTTCTCCTCTCGGTGAACAATGTACTATTCCGCGTAAAGGTGCGTTAAAATGAGTGTTGAAATATGGAACTTTCGACCCTCATAACTTTAAAATATATGTTTCTTTTTACTTTTTAGTGTCCAAACAGGGCTAGATAATGATGAGATAAATTGATATCATTTTTTATTTTGAACTTACACCGTCACACAGTGGAGTAATCGCCATACCACGTTTTTATGGAAGAATAAAAATAAAGAAGAAAAAAAAAAAAACCTATGAAACCAAATACTGTAAAAGAGTAAACACGAAATGGCTGGTAAAGCCGCGGCTACAAGATATAACATTACATAGTTAACTTGGCCCTTCCATGTTTATCTTTGATAGCCCTTTTCTTTATAACATAAGGCAAAGTAACCAAGCTTACGAATAGCTTCAGGCAAGACCGTTGGTAGAGTTTGGTTAATATGGAGAATAAAATATGCGGCAAATTCTTCTCGTTCTTAATACAACTCCTACCTTTCGATAACAACGCAGTCTATTTCACTTCAAATTACTTGTCTTATTTTTTATTCATTAAATTTTTTATTTAGTCTAGTTGGCGGTTTCCCCTCTTACATAATTCGAACACTCCGCTCGTAAACGATTCTGCGGGTCTAATTTATAAAGCCATTTCTCACAAATATTTTCCTATTTGTAAAAAAACTGGCCTATTCTGTAAGTATGTAAAGAAAACACTACAAAAAAGGTCTAAAGTGTTGTAATAAACGATGACGTAGAGCCTTCTCAGAGTTATGCGAATGTATTCGATTTCACCGTGTATGAATATTTTTTGCATGAAATATGGGTGGTTCGTTACAATGTTCTATTTCGAGACTTTGTTTCTGTCGGAGAAAATTTTTACTTTTAGGAACGATAACATTATTCATAATGTTCGTAAGAGCACTGGTGGCCCAGTGGTAACGGCCCCGACTTACGTGTCATAGCTCCTGGATTCAAAACCAGGCAGGCACTGTACTTTGTGTAAATTATTTTATCAAAACTGCTCTAAAAAACGGTGAAAGAAAACATCGTCAGGAAACCGGCATGTGCTAGAACCAAAAATTCGAAGACATATGACATTCACCAACCCGCGATAGGAAAATAGGAATGTTAAACGATATCAAAATGTCTTGTGATCAGTCCCTCACATTTTGGCATTTCGACGATGACGATTTCAACGATGGCGATGATCGCTGAACTCGAATGACACTTGTCTTGTCTAGTTCTTATTGTTGAAACTAGTAAGTAAATATTATGAAGAGTAAAATTGTTTGTTTGTAAAAGGTAGTTCTGGTCCGGTAACGAAGAGTCAGGCAAGCTATACCATCGCGGAGTTTCTGCAGCTATTTTAGGGATCAGTTCCTCAAAAGGATCACTTCGTTGTCCGGGTGTCAAGACCTTTATCTCTGGAATGCCTCGAAGTATGCAATCTCTTGAAGCTGTGAAAAAATCAATCTTCTAAATCAACGCAATCAAAAGATACGACGGTTTATGTCACATATTTTTGAGGCATCGTAAGGGAATCAAAATCTAAAGGGTACTTCCTGTTGTCCTAAAATCGTATAATTTGGCAAGAAGCAGTGTCTTACAGCACAAGTAAAAGCTGAAAACTGTAAATGTATACCTATACCAAAAATAAACATTATTAACATATTTGCAGTTGGTAAACTGACTGCGACCTATGTCGATGTATGGGGACAACAGTTTTGCAATGGCAAATTTAATTTTGTCCCATCTTTAGATCATCGTACTTAACCGGTTTTCATTGAATAAAAAAAATACACGGTTCCTGCGGAATAAGCCGCTGGAGCAAAGCCGTGGGATATAGCAAGTGTTACAAATAATTAACCAAGATTACAAAATAAAAGTTATACAACCAAAGAATTAGAACCACAGTTGCATTATTTAATCATTCCTCTTCGCTCTCTGTATTTAATTTGATTAAGCTCCTGTTTCAATTATCTGAGCACGAATGTTTGCCGATATTTGTATTTGTAAATCTTTAGGTTCTCGCCCCGAGATTTGCTTTGTTTTTGGTTTAGATTAAATTCGATGGAGCGTGTAAATAAAACCTCTGTAAACAAACCTGTTTACACGAGTTTTATTTACACAAAGATAAGTGAGGTATCAATGTTGTAGTACCTACATCGAAACATCTTAATATGGTGTCGTGTGGATATTTGAGAGCGTCGATGACATAAGCTGTGTTGCTGTACTATAAGAGTAAACCCTCCTCCTAATATTAGAGATGAAAGATATTACTACACTTGTCAAGAAGGAGAACGGGAGTTGTCAATACATTATATCAGAACTGCCACGGCATATTGTACCTTATAATTATTAAACTAGAGTCTCTGCACTACGATCGCGGCAATGCGACAAAAATAATGTCAATGTAATCTTTTTCTTTTCTTTTAGCTTCCAATGTCATCTCAAACATGTCAATTAATATTCGTTCCGTCACCGACAAGCGCAAAATCACATACTTGGAAATTTTCCAGTAAATAATTTGTAGAGGAAGCAATATTTCAAATTTTATTTTTATAGTGACAGTAAATTTTTACGACCCAGTATTTTTGGAAATTTTATGTCCGAACAATAAAAGAATAACATACTTTTTAGAATTTTAAAAACGTTATTTTGGTAAAGTGTTACCAAAATAACGTTTTTAAAATTCTAATATATTATATATATAATTTATTTATATTATTAATATATTATTTTATATTAATGTTTATTTTATATCAATTGAAAACAGAGGTTGCGCGAAGGCGCTGGATGCGAGACGCACGGTATCGGTCAATGTGGCGACGCCTGGCGAGGCCTATGTCCAGCAGTGGACGTCTATCGGCTGAGACGATGATGATGATGAATTTAAGATACATTGAATTGAATGTATTTTAGTTATTGGTTTACGACAATCTTAATTTTGTTTTAAATCCAGAGACGCAATTTCTGTAATTTGAGAACGTTCTCATTTCAGTATCTATAATTATGGTTTGTTAAAACTTCCCTAATTTATCTAAATATTTCAATTTATTGACGCTAAAAGGTGGCTTAATTTTGAAGATTTGCACGTGCTTTGTAGATAATGGGCTAGCTAAACATCTTCACTTTCGAATGCTAAAACAATGAGAAGGCTATTTTGTGGATTGGATGGGCCTTTAGCTAGCTCAACAACTTCAGTTTCGAATATTACAAAAAAAAAACAAAATTTAAAAAAACCCCGACACATTTTATTTCATGCTACATATTGTATCTAGTACATAGTAGATACGCTTCGATCGGCAATCTATCGAACACGTTATTATAACACGATATCTTGCAAAAAAAAACACCCCGATTAAACATCAAAACGCCCATAACTTTTGAACGGTTGAACCGATTTTATTCAAACATAGCTAAGAACACTCTCGACAAATTCACCTTTCAAACAAAGAACCGCAGGGTGTGACACTTGAATATAACAGTTTTGAGCGATAATACCTAATGCACAACTTCGGATCAATTACAAATAAATTATTTTAAAAATATTGGAAAGATAACAGTTATTTTGCTATTTTCGTTTTAATAAACTTACATCTTATTGCTGATGAACTTAAACACATGCTTTTTTATTAAGAAAGTAGTAAAGAATATCACGTCTGTATTCAACGAAGCCTTAGGCAGAGGTTTACTTATAGTGCACTCACATCTCACCAGTTGATCACAAGCATTGACATACATTCTACCGATAGAGAACATTCATGAAAAAAAAAATCATATGCTGGTGAGTTAAAACTACAGTTCGCTACAGCGCTAAAACATTTTTTATGTTGCATAATCAAACAATTAAAACATGCAGCGCTAGATCGCTTCAAGAGTTTAGTTTACTCGCGATCTAAACGTCGTAAAATTGGGCTTTACGCGTTTCGTTCATCATAGTTTAAACAAGGGGTACGGATTGCAGTATAGTTTAGTCGAACATAGTGAGTGTTCGGATCGCCAAATCTAGTGCGTAGTAACATATATATCGATGGTTTCAGGTATTAATTAGGCCACGAGTCTGAAACGGGTACAAATCCAGATAATAATAATGCCAGATGGAAACCATAATAACACTGCTCGACCTGGAAGTCGTACCCAGCACCTTATGTCCAATAGTAGCGCTTGCGAGCAATATACCAAAAAAAATCAAAAAACCCGACTGCTTAAAAAGCGAACTAAAAAGTCGTAAACAAGGAAAAAATCATGCTGTGCAGTCGGAGGATACATATTCGCGGGCTGGCTGACCAAAATCTGGTGTATCCTCCGCCTGCACAGCATGATTTTTTCCTTGTTTACGACTTTTTAGTTCGCTTTTTAAGCAGTCGGGTTTTTTGATTTTTTGAATTAAGTTTTTTTATTTATAACTTTTTAGTTAGTTTTTTTCGAATTAGATACATTTAAACATATAAGTGTTATATATTTTTGAAATCACCTCTTAAAACCCTTCATTTTGATACCCCACACGATGGGTCTGGAAGAAAAAAAAAATTTGGGCCCCCACAATATGGCACCCAAAAGCCGCCATTTTTCTATTATCCAATTTTAATGTAGCCTATGACACTCGCAGGATTAAGACGCATCGTTTGACGTATGAATCATTAAAATCGGCCAACGCGTTTGGTCTCTGGAACGCCACATAGGAACAAACATACATACATACATACATACATACATACATACATACATAGACTTATAAACACATTACCCTCCTTCGGCAGTCGGGTAAAAAGGCAAATAGTCATTCAGCTGTATTTATTTTTGTTCTGACATCGTTTGACAAAAATACATTGCTAAGAAGTATTTGATCACATGGATTTTATGCCAACTCCCTAGTCCTTATCGATGAAAAACGTTATTGGCCAAAACATCTTTTTGGTAAAATCCCAAATGTCAACTATGTCTTGTCTTGCTCCTTCCCTTCGTAATCTCCTAATTTTCCCCCGGGCTGTTGTGCTCCCAAGATAGTTTAGTTTCCTCTGTCATAGCTCAGTACTTTTGCGAGTGAATGCTGTAGATTTGTGATAACAGGAGACAAAGTAGTTACTGATCCAACCAAATCCCTAGCGGATTGAAGGGATATTGGTTTCGTCAGAAACACTTATGAAATTGTGTTCGACGTTAGTGGATTTAGATAGACATATCTAGGACTCCAATTCTCGAATTGTCTATGTGCTGTCTACTTACCTAAATTCAAGAAGTTTACATACCTAAATAACATGTCGCCTGTAATCCTCGAAACCATAATTTTTACATAACAATTTCAGATGAGAATATTTTCTTATTTCATACTTTTTAGGGCGTGATTTTTCAGTAGTCAGGTTTTAGTTTTTGAACTTATATTTTATTTAAAGTACTTTGGGGTTTTTGCAGAGCCACAACACATTTTCTTTCTGATTACGGTTTGTTAGTTTACATGTGTCTAGATAATGTATAAGTTAGAAGAGTGGACTCTAGACAACGTATAACGATAACATAGTTGATTTAGGATTTTTTTTATTTACTAAAGGACAGGTATAGGTATGTGCTATGTGTGTGTAGTTATGTTAGCAAACGATATATATGTCGCAGGGACATGATGAAAACAGGGAATTGATCAAATCTCTAAGCGATTTGATCAAATCACGGAGGATGTTAAAATAATAACACGTTTTTATCATTTCCCTAAACAAATCTGGTGATTTGACAAATCCCAATAAAGAAATCTAGTGATTTGAACAAATCTCAAAATTGGTTCAGTGAAATGACAAAAATAACTTTTCTGTAGTAATTTAAAGGTTTATTTTGTACTTTGCTTTCCGAGGTAATCGGCTGCGTTATGTTATATGGTCAAAGAATCAGTCCAAGAGCGAGCGAAGCGAGCTCGGGAACTTAGGGCACCCCGACACGGACAGGTTAGGTTCGAACGAGATGAGATCATCTCGTTCGTGTTAGGTTACTTTTGACCGTGCAGACAGAAATAGGAGCCCCGCGCAGCGGGGCTACGTCGACTTTGTTACATGTTTTATTATCTTTTCACTGAATCAATTTAGGGGTTTGTTCAAATCATTAGATTTTTTTGTGAGATTTGTCAAATCACCAGATTTGCTTAGGGAAATGATAAAAACGTGTTGTAATTTTAACATCCTCCGTGATTTGATGAAATCGCTTAGAGATTTGATCAATTCCCTGTTTTCATCATATCACGACGACATATAGACATAGGTCTATGATTCAAAATTTGAGAGACTCAGTTATGAGAGAACTAATGCGTAAATAACATAAATGCGTAAATGCATACATCGATACGATCAACGAACACTTTAAAACATAGTTTTCATGACTTTGACGGGATATATCTCGCAAATGGTACTCTTGACAAAAATATGATATACCGAAACCTGCCTTTATTTTAAAATCCCTGTTCAATGATACCACACATGATGGGGTTTAAAAAAAAACTTGCCTTCTTGCCCCCTAGAGGGGCATATCTTATACAAAATCAATGTTAAATTCTATCCCCGTGAATATAATATACTAACTACCCTACATTTTCAATACTTACTGTGACAAATGTTCAAAATAAGAGCTCACGTCCCTAGAGAGCTGTTATTTACCGAGACGTATTTTTTAAACAGACCCTATAGTAGTAGTAGTCAAGTTAGTATTGTTGATAGAAACGCCATATTCAATTTAATGTGACGTCACATAGCCCTATATAACCAGCGGACAAACCAGACGTTTCTGACTACACCTCATTTGTCAAATTATGATAAGTAGTTTTGAACAGAGCAACACATTGACACATTGACACATTTTGAGGGAACAGATAAACATACATACATACCGGTCAAAAACATAACCCTCCTTTTTGCTTCGCCGTAGTCGGATACTAACAAAAATTGTTGGGTTGATTAGATAAGGTATTACAATACCAAAAACATAATCATGTAAATAGACAAAAACTACAAACCGAACACGCAGTTTTCAAAAATATAACGGTAATTGAACAATTAATTATGACAAAGGTCTCCGCCCACTACAGCGTACCGTGTTCACCATAGTCACGACTGACACACATCCTGCAACAGTTACATCGTCTGGGTTGATAAATTATAGCCGACGACACTTGTAGGTCAAACTGTATCTTGCTAATGTGAGGCGGGGTTACATTTTGATAAATCGTTCATTTTAATATGTTCGGTTTTGTTTATTATGTAAAATAGAGCAAAACATCATATTTGTCACGAGCAAATCCCTTTTTAATGCTAATTTTTAACGCTTTTTAACGTTTACGTTATCAGAAAGCTAAATAAAGTTAACCTATATTGTAACGCAGTTGTAGGCAAATGGTTCTGCTACGATAATAAATATGCAAGACTTTAAAAAAAAATATGTTTGTTGATTTTGACAATTGTTACGAGCAGTTAGACAACCACCTTCAAAATAAATATCAGTGGTGGTGGTGGTGGAGTGGAGTGGAGTGGTTGTGGACTTCAGATTGGCACTAACTTTTACGTTCAGATTGGTTCATATAAAAAACCAGCTGTGGTTAGAATGAAAGACACGCTTACTTAAATTTTTTTTTTTTTTTTTGCTATATATACTCTTCTCTTCAGTGACTTAATTTAAGGGTGTCGTTACAAGAATGACGTCATTTTCTCACAAAAGGATCCGTGATACTTGGCCGGCTATCAGGAAGCTTCCGCACGATTGCACACTGCTTTATAACAATTTTTCTCTTGAAATATTATAATACGAATCAGGTTGAATAATTTGAAGTACTTTGCAATGGTTTGTAAAAATTGGGTACCTAAAATCCTTTTCCTTGATTGACAGCTAAATGTAATATCGTGAGAAATTCGAGACCCTGTCGTTATTCACAGTGAGTTTGTGGTAAACCCTAGTTTAAAGTCGTATAATAGAAGCTTTTACCCTAGTGTGTGCATGGTTTAATTGTAAATGTTGAAATATTTTCAATACCTTACACTCTTTGCGCTGTAGCATGGTGCGGGTGACAGTTTAGTACCATAGTTATACCATATACCATAGTTGCCTGCATGAAGTTAAACTACAAAAAATGTGTATACGTATATGCGTAAAAAATGTTATTGAAACTGTCACCCGCACCATGCTACAGCGCAAAGAGTGTAGTAATATTATTTTCTATATCTCAAATTTTTACCAATGGCAAAAATTTATCCATAACATCAATCAATATCTTTATTGTGGATCATAGGTAGGTACATAATACAGGTCTTAAATAATTAAATTGTGATCATCTATGTCCCGCCCTTCGGGCATACAATAGTTAAATAGAAATTAAATTAAATTAACATTATTGTTACAAATTATCACAAAAAATATAAAAAAGATAAAAATAAAACCGAACGAATTTAGGTAGATACTCATCAACCTCTTTCTTCTTTAAGTCGGTTAAAAACACAAATTCATAACAGTATTATTACAATCAGATACCTATCTACTGTAATCCCGCGAATTTCACCAAAACGACACCATCCGGTTATATTTTAATATGTTATGTAGGATTATTACTTAATCCCCGTACGAGGAAATTCATTTATATTGCTGGAAAGGAAGCTAAATTCTTTATTGGGATAATAAGCGTTCAGGATATTCTTATTATAAATAAAACAATTTTCTGGGTAACGCTATAAAATCGGTTTATAAAAGTAATAATGTTCAATGAAAGGTAAATACGGGGCTCCATATGAATATCCTTAGGGATCAAAAAAAAAAAAAAAATTAAAAAAAAAATAAGTAAATTAAATTTAGTTGATGGCTTGCTTTTGCTGAAGGAAAAGTGTGTAAATTTTTTGATTTTTCCTTAAATTCCCTTGTCCCCTTTTACCCGTTGGAGTTACTGTTTGTGTTATCGTTATTTTGTGCCAACAAATTTATCAAGTTAGACTTTTCCCTACTGTATACCAGCTTACCAGTATATTTCTTGAAGCGACTGCCTTGAATGACCAGCAATTATCATTTTCATTTGGTACTGTGACATGAACTTATTTTCATCCTTCAGTTTAGACATGCTGAAGCCTCACTGTTATTTGGTGGCGAAACGGAAATCTTCTTCGTCTACATAAAGCTCATGACTGCAGTGTATGATTGAGTTTCACTTACCGTTTCACAGAATTTACGAGTCGTTTTCGATTCGCGTTCAATCGTCGCAATTGAAATCCGATCTGGGACACATACCTGGGGACAAATTCGAGAATTTTATAATCGGACAAAGGAGAATAATACTTAAAGCCTATCGAATAGGTGTGTATACTTTAACCGGAATAACTGAAATCGGCTTCGAGTTGGTAATCGTCAATCGGTGTTTTTTCGTAAGGGATTACTGAGTAAATAAATCTATGTTAAATAAAAAATAAAGGAAAATCATGTGGCTTTTTCTCTCTGCGGTACTTTTTACCCTCACGCGTAAAGATTAACAGACAGATTCGGAACATTTTTCACTTAAAATATACATAAATAACGACGGCAACTCCAACGTAATCCTTTAAAATATTGCCTGGAAAATCATCCATCTGCGTAGAAAAGTCGGAGAAACACATCCAATCAGTCCACAGAAAAGTCATTATAGTTTTTGCAATTTCTCAAGCACACTACGACTACAAAACTCGCCGAGAACAAAACGCTGCAATGGATAGACTAGTACTGAAGTCTGAATCTAATTCAAAGAAACATGCTGTTTACTAGACATTGATAAATGAACACCCTCTTACTGTCTTGAAAAAAACTTGGGAAAAATACATTTTACTGTGTGACTGGTAACTTCGGTTGGTAACAAAGGTTTTTCTGTGATCTCTTCCTTGAGCCACTTACAGAAATTTCGGTCGGCTACTCCTTGATAGCGTACTTAAATCCACACGCATATTGAATGGCAGAGTTGGATTATTTTAGGAGATTTTCTTTTATATCCCGGCTTGCGTGCTTTTTATTAACTTCCTAGCTGGAAACTGTAACTAGTTTAGAGAGAGGGAAAATGTGAATGTCTTTTATTGGCCAGTTAATTTTTTGAATCACCATAGTTAATTTACCCTAGAGAGGGAGAGAGAGAGAGAGAGGGATATATCCCTCGTGTCTCCTAGCACGTTAAGTCTACAAAAACAAAGAAGTCCCTTCGAAGCTAAACAAACAAACAATCGGGAATATTCGTATTTACGACACCCACCCACGTGAAGCCACATTCCTACATAAGCCAAGCGACATCTCTTATTATACAATAAGAGCTGACAGAATTCAATATCTGAACATTCCGGGAGCCAGGGCATTCCTATGCACGCAATAATCGACCTTCTGATTGTACAAGTAATGCATAATGATATTTTGAATACGGAAGTGATTCTGTGTGTTTGTTGTGTCTTTATAGCTAAAGTCTTGAACTAGTTTTGATGGAATTTAGAAAATACATACATAGCTTAAATTCTGAAGAAAGTGAAGTTAAATTACCTGCTTTTTAAAAATCATTCTCCAATAGACGAAAATTATGTGTTAAAGTTTGTATTAAAAAATACGAAATCTACGCAGATGAAGTCGCGGGCAAACTTGTTTTAAATAAGCTATATTGAGCAATACCAAATAAATAAAATGTGGACTCGATTTTTCATGAAATAAGTAAGGCTCGTCGGTATTCTGTGAAAATCATCGTCTTCGTGATTACAATTTGTCGATATTCAAATTGGGATGAGACTCACTCAACGCAGTGTTTTCTGGAATAGAAGATTGCCAATCATAAGTAACTGAAACCGATATTTTGTTTTACAAGACGCCTTTTCTAATTTAGTTAAAATATGAATATTTTACGATATTCCTCACGGTGGCTTTTTGTCAAATATTTCTCTCGATTTTAGTGCCAATCTCACTAATCTTCTCATTTATTTAATCGAGATTCGCGCGATATTGGAATTCGAAGTTTTTTGTTATCTTTGGCGATTATTACAGAGATTCTTTAGACGTACAAGTTGAGCTTTCATATTCCTTTAATTTAATTTCGTGATGGATTTTCTTTCTGATCTGATAATTCTATCGTACTTATCTTTGTCTTAGTAATAAATTAGGGAGAGTTCGTAATTACAAATTGTTTAAAAGCAGAGTAATTAAACATTGCTCAGTTAACTACTACTTGTTTCTAAACTAAATAATTAAAGTTAGGGTAAGTTTCACACTTAGAAATCTGCGATAATTTGGGGCCTATTGTAACTGTTTAATTGTGCCATTTAGAAGATTAAAGGTTACCTAAATACCCATTTCTCTAGTCTCAATTACGAGTAACTTGATTAGTACCATTTACGCAATTATATTAATACAAAACCTATTGATAAATATGATTAAAACTTTTTGGTCGAGTCGTTTTTGGTTTTATTTATTTTGTTTATTCTATAGTAATTGCATGATTTATACGGTGTTTGTTGCTCCCGGCGTATGAGTCATTGCCACAAAATGCTCTAGCGTGCCCTGTCACCTGTACGTGCGCAGACCTTATGACTGCATCACCGAATCGTGTAACCGTGGCGGAATTTGGGGCCATTTCTTTGTCTTTTCATCGACACTCTAAGAAAATGATATAAACGTACCTACTGTATTTAATTACGAGAGGGCAAAACTAAAAAATATTACTTCATTGTAAACGACGGTAACTCTCACAAAAAGGAGGCCTGTGTCCAAGCAGGGGGAACGCTAAAGGCAAAAAGAAACTCCATTCCGTCCTTACTAAGAAACTGTTTCCAACAACATTTTATAATTGTTTAATTTACATAATATTAAACAATATTTTTCTTGTCGATACCGCAAACTTTTTCAATTAACTCGCGGCAGAAGTTTTCAGCTTTAACTGACTAAGAAATAAATCTTGGAGATTTATTTTTGGACAACTCCGAGGGCTTCAGGTCTTATCACAAGTTTGGCTTGGTCAATCTTTGGCGGATAAGATCAACCGATATTTTAATTGATAGCCAATTTTATTGCGTTATCGTTGCAGACATATATAAACTGACCCCTTTTTCTCATGGGGTGGGTCGAAACTACAGAACGCTACTTGCAACCATCCTTACATAATTCTTTTGCTTCACTCATTTTAGCCATACACGGACGCCGGTTATGAGTACTGCGCACTTGGCCTTTCTGAACAACACCACAACTAAGGTCTTTGGTTGGCTTTTTAGGGCGTCTTCCCGGCGTTTACATTCACTTCTGCATTTTGTTAGTCGCCTTTCATTCATCCTCTCAACATAGCCAAACCATCTTAGCTTACTCTTTTAAAATTTTGATGTTATCTTTGCTATCAATTAGTTTTAAAAGTTTGTTATGCAGGTGCCTTGTGTGCGAGCCTTTCCCAACGATGTAAGGATAGACTTCCAGTGTATCCCGATGCTGCTACTTATCTGATCTACACAACCCATTTACTTGGTAATAAGACATTTATTGTTTCTGGTTGTCGACTTTCGGGTTTCTGATTTTTTTTAACATCTCTACAAATACCTAATCCTGTTAAACCTACCCTACAGAATGTGCTAGAAAACGTCACGATGAAACATCTTTATTAATACTAATATATTATAAATTAATTAATATTAATCACACTAATATTATAAAGGCGAAAGTTTGTGAGTGTGTGTGTTTGTATGTTTGTTACTTCTTCACGCTCAAACAGCTGGACCTGGGTTAAATTTGGCACAAAGATAGATAAAGATAGATGATAGTCTGGAATAGCATATAGACTACTTTTCATCCCGGTGTAATTTTCCGTTGGAAGAAAACACTTTTCAGGCGGGCGAAGCCGCTGGCAGATGCTAGTTGGACTCATAGTTGATGATGCAATTGGTGATAAGTGCTCGTGTCTTCTTTAAATAAAAAGGAAAAAGCTGGTATTGATATTACAGCTTTAAATCAATGCATTCCACATCCATCACATGAAAACAATACAATTTATTTTAATTCAGAACCCCTGTCGTGGGATTCAATTCAACGGCAATACGAAAACAATTGTCTGTGAAAGCAACGCGGATCAGCTTTTATGTCCCATCGCATAGGAGTCAAAATTTCTGATTGAATAGGATGGAATGGTATGGGACAGTTTACGATTGCAATGAAAGTGACGGTACTTAAAACTGACATTTTTTATACGTTGTGAGGCTATATATATGTCGTAAGGATATTGCTAAAACACAGATAATTAAACAATGGTGAAAACATTTCTCAGTCTTACTGGCAAAAGATAGGGTTGTAGCAAAAACACGAGTGGTTCTAGTAATATTGCAAAAGGAAACGTTAGCTACTATGCAATCATAACGCTGATCGGCCGGTCGGAGCGCTCAAAATGAGACCTCCTCTGAATGGTTGACGTTTTAAATGTCAATCCAATACAATATAGTTCCTAGGGTTGTTATTTGGTTTTATTTATCATGGACGTAACTTTATTAAGTTTTTAATGTTATTGTTAAATAGTAAATTTAACAATAATTTTAAACAATGAGCATGTGGTATGTGGTAGAATACTGATATACATACAATAGTATTTAGGTCTTTGATTAAGTTAATTATTTGAGTTCCTACTTACTTGCAAGTTTAATAAGCAGTATTAGTTTTGTTAACAATCAATTGAGCAACAATGTGATAATTATATTCCTCTATTTATCTAATGTACCTACAAAAGCACCAGCACCAGCTGGGCAAAGATTTGTGGATTGGATAAGGGATTTATTTTGAAGTGCAGTGTTGTATGCAGGGTTGTATCACGGGCAGCATAGAGATTTAACTCGATCTTTTATAATAAAAACCGGCCAAGTGCGAGTCAGACTCGCGCACGAAGGGTTCCGTACTTGGTAAATTGCGGTTTACGATTTATGACGTATTAAAAAAAACTACTTGCTAGATCTCGTTCAAACCAATTTTCGCTGGTAGTTTACATAGTAATGTACATCATATATTTTTTTTAGTTTTATCATTCTCTTATTTTAGAAGTTACAGGGGGGGGGGGGGACACATTTTACCACTTTGGCAGAGTCTCTCGCGCAAACTATTCAGTTTAGAAAAAAATGATATTAGAAACCTCAATATCATTTTTGAAGACCTATCCATAGATACCCCACACGTATGGGTCTGATGAAAAAAATATTTTTAGTTTTAGTTTCAAGTATGGGAACCCCCAAAATTTATTGTTTTATTTTTATTTTTGTGTCAAAATCCTAATGCAGTTCAAAGAATACATCTACTTACCAAGTTTCAACAGCATAGTTCTTATAGTTTTGGAATAAAGTGGCTGTGACATACGGACGGACAGACGGACAGACAGACAGACAGACAGACAGACAGACAGACATGACGAATCTATAAGGGTTCCGTTTTTTGCCATTTGGCTACGGAACCCTAAAACAGGGATCCTGGATGATTTCTTCTGCATTTTTATATAATGAATATAAAGATAAGTCTTGCTAAAGATTTCATCGATTTTCTAAAGCGGTAATAAATGGGTGATTGTATGGCTATTAGGAGCTGATAAAGTTCTTTCTGGCCTTATCTCTTCATTTGGTTCAATGCAACATAAAAAAAAACATGTATTTTTTTTAATAATCTTTCAAGCATCTTTCCATCATTTCCTATAGGACGATTCAAGACAAATCTTGAGTCATTTATATACGGATTATTATTTCAATATATATCTCGGTCACTTCAAAATCTCTTTGCACTCTCTTCAGCATTAAATAATTCAGTTTGTAATCGCTTTCCTTCTCTAAAATCCTGACATTGTTTCAGTATTGTTCGATGAATATTTTAGTGCTACTTAAAAACGTTTGTCAGCTCTATTGTGGGGATGACAGATGCTAATCCCATCGAATCTAGATGCTTCCAGAACCAGAACACATGCGTTTTAAATGTATAAGACGGAGCCAACGTGAACATGCTTCCTTACATCGGCAGTGAATTCGAGCTGTTGTATTTCAACTCGTCTTGGATTTGAATTTCCACTGTAGTCTGTTCAATTATATAATGATAAAGGTAGATACTACCTAATATAAGATCGAGCTTTAGGAGGTGTTATAAATAATTTTAATTTAAAATCTCTTAATCAGTTGATGAAAATATTAATTTTTCTCTTCATTTTTTATTAACTAGTAAAGGTACACGAATACGAGGTATTGGACTTGATTGACCCTGCCAATTGATTGACATGACTACACCAATACGAAACTTCTCATATTTGCGTCTCTATATAAAATAGTGAAATAACATTATCAGTCTTTTCGTATTCAGACATGTTGACAAAAATCCATTTGCCAATTTCGCAGCGTCTGTACTAACGAAAATACCAGATCATATACTACCTACATTTACGGCTGAATATGTTTTCATAAAGGTCGCCACCCAAAGCAGGTGTATTGTTGTACAACCGCAATTTATCGAAGAAGCCATTTAATCCCTTGGGATTAGAGGCGTATTATAGGGCAATAAAATATGTAGGTAGAAATATTACAGCTAAGCTTGAGAATGATGTCCGATAAAAATTTAGGTACCGAACCTAACGTATAAAGTAGGTAGAGATATTACCAGGCCCCTCAGAAAGTATTGCGAAAAAAAGTTTTTATATATGGGAGACTGGCCAGTTATAATGTTTTTCGAAAATAGGATTATTTATAAGTAAAAATAAGTAAGTTCCAATTTCAAAATTTCTCTCCACATTTTTTGCGAGTTAATTCAAAGTATTGTGTCTCACTGAAATATGGATCTGCGCCGGGAACATTTTAGAGCTATGATTTTATACGATTTCAAGTGTCGCCTGAAACCGGATGAATCGTACGATAGACTTCAAATGGCATTCATGGATGAAGGCCCTTCCAAGGCAACCGTGTATCGTTGGTATAACGAATTCAAGCGCGGTCGACCAACTTTGGGGGATGACGAAAGAAGCGGTCGCCCTTTGACGGCTGTTACCGAAGAAAACGTGCTAGCAGTGAAAAATTTAATCCAAGACAATAGGCGAATTACATATCAGGAGATTCAACACATATTGAAGATTGGATCGGGAAGCGTTCACGAGATTCTACACAGCCATCTTCGCGTGAGGAGGATAGTATCACGCTGGGTGCCGCACAACCTCACCGATGCTCAGAAGCAGGCCCGGGTGGAATGGTGCCGTGATATGCTTAACAAATTTGAAGCAGGCTCGTCTCGGCGTGTTTACGACATCGTTACAGGTGATGAGTCCTGGATTTATCAATACGACCCAGAAACCAAGCGCCGCTGTTTGGGTGTTTCAAAATGAGCCAACGCCTACCAAAGTGAAGCGATCTAGAAGCGGGGGTAAGATTTTGATCGCTAGCTTTTTTAATTTGACTGGCCACTTGGTATCAATTCCCTTATGGGATCAAAGAAGCATTAATGCCGAATGGTATACTACCAAATGTTTGCCAGAAGTTTTCTCTGTTATAAGCAACAAGCGACCAAACACAGGGCTCCGCGGGCTACTGCTCCACCACGACAATGCACCTGCGCACACCGCACTCAAAACGAGGGACTTCCTGGACAGCACGCCAGTCAAACTCCTGGGTCACCCTCCTTACAGCCCTGATCTAGCACCGTGTGACTTCTTTTTATTCCCAAAAATAAAAAACAGCTCAAAGGGATACAATTTTCGTCGCCGGAAGATGCGCTGGCTGCGTTCGATCAGGCTGTAAACGAGGTGTCTGCGGCGGACTGGAAAAAGTGTTTTGAAAACTGGTTTAGGCGCATGAATCTTTGTATAGAGGCTGGTGGAAAGTACTTTGAAAAGATTTAATAAAAATATATGTACGTATAGAACAATTTTTTTTAGTTTCGCAAAACTTTCCGAGTGTCCCACGTATGTTCCGACCTAATCCGCATTGAGGGAGATATATTTTAAAGCGGTTGTTTTTTCTACCATAAATCCGACATAAGTTCTGACTTTAGGGAGTTACTGAGTAGTTACTAATGGGAATAACCATTTACGCGTTGTACGACAAATCCAGGTTACTATGCTCAAGCTTCACTAAATCAAAGCTTGGTGGTATAACTTATATATCAATTAACATCTTAGTGTGGATATAATAATGAGTATAGCATTAAAATAATTTGGTTTAATTATAACTCACCAGAACAGTATTGTAGAAAGATTTATAACCGTTTACGTTTGCTTATTAAACCCCAAGCAATAGGGATGATTAATACGGGTACCTAGCTAAACTGTCAACCTAATAAATGCTCGCACAAATGTCGCACGTGTGTCTTGTTGTATGGATTGCGGTCTATTCACAAATACTCACGATTATTTTGTTGTATAGAATACGGAATTTTCAAAATCACGTAATCAACTCACATCGTTTCTGCTGCTGGGACTGCGATCTCTTCTCTATGAATTAGATTAGGTCATAATCCACCACTCCGGTTCATTGCAGGTTGGTGAACGATATAGTTAATATATCTTCGAAAATTTGGTTCCGAGTTTGGTATCTAATAAAATGCATGACACCGAAAGTGCATTGAGCTCACTACTTCTATGATAGACCGCCTTAAAAGTCGTCCGGTTATGGCAGCATTTGTGTCGCATGGAATGTATGAAGTGTTGTTATACCGCCTCTAACAGCGAGCGCCGAGTTGTTTCCGTGCTCTGTGATTTGTTGCGTGTGCTCCGATACCTACTAATTGTTTGTTAAACTCATTTTCTCTGTGGACGCCGATATAACGTGGGTGTCACAAAATAAACGTAAGTGCTACTAAAATACTAGTAGGTCTTCTTAAAATACCTAGTCGAAATAAACCGGCTATTTTTAGAAAAATACTAGGCGAATTGGTTTGGTGCAATCAAGAGATGGGTTTCAAAGGAATGCTAGCAAGACGATATTTTTGTGTTGGCGCAGTATGCCTTCGAAAGAAAATGGAATGGAATTATTGCGATGACAAATATAAAGTTGTTTAAAGCTATCGGAGAATAATTGAATTTACAATTTGTACCAAGACGAATTTAAGTAATACGTTGGTCATTCGACGCTAAAAAAACACCAACTTTAATTTAAAGTGGGTTTTGTATATCTAGATATATTAGCGGGTAGCGGGGAGAGACGAGAACTGAGCATTACAGTGCGCAACCTGTAACGTTACAGATTCGAGCATTACATTGGTGAGGGAAGAGAACCGATCATAACTGTACACAACTTGATGATACAATGTATATTTTGATACAACTTGTAACATCAACGACCGCTTCTTCTGACATTGTGTCATCAACGTACGTAAGAACTAATCCAATTCCGGGGATCCGCTGGATGCGAGACGCACAGGACCAGTCAGTGTGGCGACGCTTGGGAGAGGCCTTTGTCCAACAGTGGACGTCTTTCGGCTGAAATTATGATGAGAATGATGACGTTCTAATCCAATTACGAAAATTATGTTATTGATAAAAAGAAACATTATCGCTGAGTGCCATAGACATCCCGGAAAAATCCTGGAGCAAACCCGCGTAGTCAAAGTTAGTTTAAAATATCATATTGATACTCTTACTATAGTCTATCTTACGTGCTACCAATCAAATATCTAGTTAAATATGCTCATAGCTTATTAAACTTAGCGCTTAAGAGCACAGCTAAGGGAGAGCGTTATCAGGGTAAGTGCACACATTCGCTTTGCAAGCTTGTTTGCCTTTCTAAGATGGGTACTCACTTGTGTATGTAGGGAGACAGGATCGCGCTGAACTTTGACATAAAATAAATAAATAAATAAAAAAACCTTTTATTTCTTGCTTTACAATAAAGATTGACAATTTAAAAACAGTGTACATGCATAATTAAATTAGATTAGTTTGCTGTTAGTAAGAGTAATTATTAATTAATTGATTCAATGTTACTGGTACTGGGTTAATGGTATTTTGGTAGGTATTACATTTAATATTTAGGTATTTAAATCATAAAATAAAATTTCAATTTCCTATAAAATAATTACACTACAATTCACAATTTAAATTATTAAAATAGTACAAAAAATTCAATTTTCAATAAATTAATTACTTTACAATTAAATAATTCGAATAAAGCCAATAAATTACTTTCATTACATTACAATTAAATTAAGTTACTTTCATACTTCTATTTATTGTCTTAGACAGTAATAAGAATACGTAATGAAATTTCACATAGTAAAATTAGTCGTGATAGTTTCTTAAAAAATAATTTCTCAACAAAATATTTTTTTGGTATTGTTTGTGATGTAGAATCAATTAGGTATTGTCAGTTTTTGCGTGTAAATATACAATTTGCAAGAACCCCTCTCAACGGAAGGTAAAGGCCTCCTCCAGAGATATCCAATGCTTTCTATCTTCTGCTACTCGCATCCAGTGGGTACCTGCTATTTTTATAACGTCGTCTGCCCAGCGCGCATTTGGTCTACCCCTTTTTCTTTGGCCCGATGGTCCTGACCATGATGTGGTCTTTCTAGTCCAGCGATTATCATTTAATCTGGCCACATGTCCTGCCCATCGCCATTTTAGCCTCTGTGCGTAGCTGAGAGCATCAATGGCTTTAGTTTTATGTCTTATTAAAGTATGACGGATTTTTTCGATCCTTCTAATCTTCAGAATGCTTCTTTCCATACTTCTTTGACTTGTTATGATCTTGTTTTTTATTTTCATAGTAAATTTCCAGGTTTGACAGGCATATGTTAGTGAGGGAAGTAGGCAGGTGTTCATGACTTTGCTTTTTAACTTTATGGGCATGTCGCTTTTTAGAATTTCCTTGAGACTCCAGAATTTTTTCCAAGTGATGTTGACTCTTCTCTCTACTTCCAGTTCGTTGTTGTTTTGGTTGAATGAAATTTGTTTTCCTAGGTAAATGTAGGTATCAACGTAAGATAAAGGCAAATTATTGAGGTATATAGGTGTTTGAGTATGGTTCGTCATGACATTTGTTTTATTTAAGTTAATTTCTAAGCCCACTTTACGACTTTCTTCATGTAGCGAGTTTATCATTAGTTGAAGTTGGTTCGTGCTTTCTGATAGCAGGACTATATCGTCAGCAAATCTGAGATGGCTCAGGTAACATCCGTTTATATTTATGCCGACTTTCTCCCATTTTAGGTTGCGGATGATGGTCTCTAGCACTGCTATAAAGATTGTTGGAGAGATTGGATCGCCCTGCCTTACACCTCTTTTTATTTGTATAGGTGGCCCAGTGGTCTCCAACTTCACTCTGCTAGTACTGTTGTCGTAGATGTTTTTTAGGACTTGTATGTAATCCAATGCCACGTCTTGAGAGAGTAGAGCTTCCCAAATCGATGAGTGGAGTAGAGTATCGAAGGCTTTTTGATAATCAATAAAAACAGTATAGAGTGGTCTGTTGAACTCTTGGAATTTTTCTATTACCATTTCTAGTGTGTGTATATGGTCAACCGTTGAAAAACCTCGTCGGAAGCCCGCCTGTTCTATTGGTTGGTATTTTTCTGTGGATTCTTTTATTTTTTTCTCTATTATAGAGGAAAACAGTTTGTATAGTGAAGCTAGTAGACTTATCGGTCTATAGTTACTAATGTCATTTGGGTCTCCTTTTTTATAGAGCAAAATTATTTCCGACTCTGACCATTGACTTGGAGTATCTTTGCAACTCAGTATCTTGTTGAACTTTGACATATTCCATTGTTATTATTTATCGTCGGAAAATTACTATAATTGATTTTTAGTGCCCATATTTAGTGCATTTCATTGTACTACGGCACATATATTATAATACCAGCATACAGATGTCTCATCCCATACAAAGAAACCGTGCTGACGTAACTAGCGTTATTCATCTGATTACATAAACTCATGCATCTGTATGCTAGTATTATATTATCTGTGACTACGGTAACTTGCCGAACAAACGAAAAAAAAATGAAAAAGTAGAAACTTATTAAATCAAAAAAAAAAACAATCACATCGATTGATCGTATCAATGGATACAGCAAATAAGTTGAAGAGAGTATCGACACTACTTAAGTATGTTGCTACTAATTCGCAGTATATATATCCTTTAATTAATTAATTTTATTTTACGTTAAAATGTAAATTTCGGTAAATATTTCTGCGAATTCAAAACAATTTTCATTATCTATTCTATACCAATATTATAAAGGGGAAATATTTTTTTGTTTGTTTGTTTGTACCGAATAGGCGCCGAAACAACTGGACCGATTCGATTCGCCACTATTGCGTACTGAAATATATTTTTGTGTATGCATAAATTAATATTTCACTAAGTATAATATTAAGCTATATTCACGTTTCCATTGCAACTAGTTTTTTAATTAGTCCGGTGGTAAATAATTCAAACTATTGTGTTATTTCAATCTACACACGTTAGCCCCAAATATGAATAATTAATTTTCGTTTAGCGTGGGATTCAATTCAGTATATTATTTAGGAAATAATAACGAAGTGGGCTATTATTCTGTCCCTAAATATTAATAATTTAACGAATAAACGTTTATTTCATATTATGTACAACTAGTTTTATTAGTATTAAAGTACAGGATGCTTAGTATACCTATTATCATTAATTTGGATAGGCCAATGTAAACTTGTTTTATAAGTGTTTGTCCCGTGTTAATGTGGTTTGCAATAAAGTATACAGTAAACAAACATTATCATAAAATATTAACTAATAGTGTTTCTCTACTGGGACACAAACCTAATCTCTGTTAGTCGGTGTGCAAATTTTAGGTACGTTTTCAGAACGCCCGCTTCGCTACTAAAGACTACGATTCCTGAAAGAACATTCCATTTATCCAGAACGTTAATAAAAACTTTAGCGATAAATCCCCATTGATAAAATACACTTGTTGATCTAATTTAACTCCCGATACAAGCAAGGCAAATCTATTTTGATTGCAATACGCCTTAAATGAAATATATTCGTCGACTACTCAGCGTAATCCAAATTAGATTCCTTATACATATTGTTTTCCATGTCTTCGATAAAGACGGAGGCATTGATCCATTTAATAAGGCTATGACGGTAATAAGTCTGTTGGAGCACAATATTGATGTTCTGTGTGGGGCGAAAAAGAAGATTGAAATATTCTCGTGTAAACAATGGATATCGCTGTATAGAAAAGTATACAAAATTTTGATATTTGCATGTTTTTATGTGTGAGATAAGAAATGTTCAAGGGGATTCGCCAAAGAAGAGAATAGGAGGAATTTGCCAAGGAGTGGTATAGCGCAACCTAGCAAAAAATAATAAAACGTATATTCGAGAAGGTACAGCGTTGGACATCGTCAAGGATCATTACTAATTTATCAATGTAAATAAATTTCATTTTCATAAAATGTTACATAAAATTGAAAACTTCTTGCGCCTACTTTATCTTTCGGATTTTCTTGTTACGTTGATCTACGCAGAATACTTTAAAAACTACTTCAAATTCTAGTTAGTTTTTAAATAAATAATTTATAACGAAATACCTCTATCATTGTAAACTTATTTTCTTCGAAAAATCTCTGTAGAGCTTTAAGATTTCTGCGTTGTTGAGGCTTTAGAGATGTTATTGTGATTTTTACTTTCGAAAAGAAAATAAATATTTATCTTGATGCTGAATAATTGTATTTGAACAGAAATGATCTTCTTTACAAGCCGTAAAACAACGTCTTACAATATTAGTCAGTAATATTTAAAAAGTACTTCTAAGTAAACTTAAAAGTACTATCTCTTTAAGATTTTAGAGTTTTCGTGGCCATTTACGTCACAAGTTTCGGAACACATTTTAATACAGGACAAACCCTGAGATCAAAGAACATTTACTACCCAAATACATTCAGGTTGGGTTACATAAAACATTTTCTGAAGAAAAATCGATTTCTCCTACAGCAAAAAATGAGTTATATTTCTTAAAATATTTTATACTGTTATTGTTAGACCATAATGTTTCACTTTCAAAATATTGCCTGGTGTATCTATTTTACGTCAGTCGACAGCAGAACTGACATTTCCATGTGGGCTTTACAAAGCTTTATAATATTTGGGAGTCGTTATCTCGAATGGGCTAGGCTTTTGCTAGTGCTTGACATAAAATTTCAGTATTTTATGTAGTAATAAAGACTTTTAGGTCTAAGTTAAGATAAAACAATTTTGATATGGGTTTAGAGGGTGAAAGGGTGAAGCTTTATTAAGGTAATTTAGTGTATGTGATATTCGAATTGAACGAATAACACACACGCGTAGTGTCTATAAAATATAGTGCTCATGGTTATACTGTCAAATAGATTTTGGTTAAGGAGAAGGTCTATTTTATATGGACTTAAAATCCAGTACCCAATATGAATAAACTGAATAATAAAACATAGATTTCTTATAATGAAGCAACAACCCTACCTAGGTTGAAAAGCTATGGTGTGACTACGTTTGCATTTAAAAATCCTAATACGCGATTTGGTTAACTTGGAACGAATACTTAGCAAAATAAATAAAAAGATTTTCTTCATATGAGTTTATAAACTACTCCAGAAGGCAAAGAAAATAAAATGAAATTTGAAAAAGGACCAACTAAAGAATATATGGCGGAAAATTCGTGGATTCAGCTGCTAGAATCAAAGGTATTATAAAAGTTGTCAAGTAGACATCTGCTGAAAACACTGTCTATAAGCGGAGGTAAAGTTTTACTTAATTCGTAAAGGCGTGAAAATAAGTTGAGAAACTATGTCGACAACCACTCGTTGAAACTTTGTTTAGCGAGGAGTATTCTTTATCATTGCTCTTTCTTTTAAACTGTAATTCCTACTTCCAAAAGTATGGAACAAATCTTTTTTAATGCTTAGTAGTTATATCCGTGTCGGTACATTATATTTATAAATACGCACAGTTCCTTCGGGGTATCGTGTTACCTACTCTGATTTTGGATTGTGGAGTGAAAGTCGTTCCTTGTAAAATACTGGTACTCTGCTGCATTCGGATAAACTGGAAGCCAACCCCAAGATATAAGCAGTTGGGAAAAAGCTAGGCTGATTGATTAATAGTCTCTTCGTAGCAAAGCCTTGCGTAGAGTATTGCGTAGCAAGTCTAGCGTAGCACTGTTAAGTAGGCTTTGTAGCAAGCTAAGCCCATACAGTAGTAGTAGTAAGCGAAGCTTAATTTAATGGTTAGAAGATTTCTCTTACGCGCGTGATATAAATATTCACTTTTATTATTTTTGACGTAGGTCAGTACATTATTCAAAAATACAACCATTGCTTAAAATGTAAATTAAGTAATTTACTTATCAATGTCTTGTATTTTAAGTACACGCATCGGACGTTAATGAATAGACTGTAATAAGTTTAGGTGACATATTTCCCCTAGGCCGAGTTGCGTGTTAGGCCATGTCACGATATGTCACTGGGTTATTGTTTTAATTTAGTTGTCCAACTACGCGTAGCCCAAATTATTACAGTTTATCATTCAATTCTGCGAACCAATGTTGTCTTTGACTTGTTTATGGAAATGTATTTAGTGGAAATACTGACTTTTGTTATGAAAATGGAATGTATTACTAACTGTCTATACAAGGAACAACGCAATACCTGAAAGGGGTAATTGTAGTCATCATTATGAACGAATTTTACTAAAGGACGCACCTAGAGTTTGCGGAATAGAAACACTTCTTCAATACATATTGTTTTACGTGATTTCACGGTTAATCCAATAGTAAAAAAATAAAGATTGGTTTAATAATCCCTTTTAAAATAGCATTTTTTCTGTTTCACACTGTATAGAAATTATGCAAGTTGAGCATGACGATAATAAACGACAATCATTTAAACTTCATATATATATATATTCAAATATATATATTTTCTTCATATATCTAATGACGTGCCTAGTCCGCATACAAAGATTTGATCTAATTCAATGCCCATAGTCGGTAGAATCCAAAGTCAGCCCAACACTAGTATTTAGTTTGTTTAAAAAGATATAACCCATTTTGGCCCTATTGGTACTAGTATGTATTACGATATATGTCAGTTTGATTAAAAAAAAGGAATATTTATTTAACAATTTTAAAACACATGCACTACAGTGGAGTCAGAACTTAAATATAATTGTCGTATTGTTTTCTCACATAGTACAAATTGATTTACAATATTGTTACGAGTCGACGAATCTCTCGAGGAGTTTCGAGATACTTGATGCAGTAACTGTTTCCTTTGAGTATTTCTTTAGGTTTATTGATAAGAAATAGGGCATGATAAGTGGGGACACCAACCTTTCGACCAACACTACTGAGAGCGATCGTACAACTTGTATTGAAGTTTTTCCACTTCACTGCTGTTAATATAAAAGGCTAGATAATAAGAATTTATTCAAAGAACATTTTTTTACTTGTATTCTTAGAGACAAAAATATCGTATTCAAAGGAATTCCTTGAGCGCGGGCATCGATGGTTGGAGACAGGAAAACTTACAGCCTTGTAGATTTATACAGGACATCCATTTTTCAGTTAATGGATATTTTGGAGAAGCACTAAAAAATTTAAGAACGTTACAGTAGCCGCCCTTGGGTATGCCCTTACCGCAAAAAATCAGCGCCGTGCTGTTGGTCTCTCCCATGGCATACTGAGTGGGCATAATGAGTGGTCTTGTCACAGTCACGAAGTGAATCTACCTAGTTGCCGTTCAGACCGTTTTCTATCTTTTATTTTTACGTTAATCATAATTTTGTCTTTACCAACATATTTAAGTACTATCGTAGAGGATTTAGTTGAAGCATAATTTAGCCATGTCAGTTTCTGTGACAGTAAACACTTTTCCTTTCTTCCTTTTCTTTCATAAGGTTGAATAAACAAGAACATTGTTTTTGCCTTAAACTTTTCCTATTTCTTCAGCAATAAAACCACAGCAATGTTTAAATAAATCAATCGTAAGACATAGAAAATGTTTTACAATTGATTTATTATTATTAAGAGGAAACACCCATGGAAAAGCCTGAAGAGTTTAATTTCAAACAAATAAACAAATAAGTCGAAAAAGAAAAGCAATTTAAAATTTCGTATTTCTTTTAACAACATGGGCTAAACATGTCTAAAGCGAGTTGGACACGAGGTCTACCGTTATTAAGTAGTATTCGTACCCAAACTACATTTACCTCAAATAAAGTTAGCAACATACAGACATTCATAAGTTGTAGGTAAAATACTCTATTATCGAAAAGGTTAGCCGGTACTTAAATGAAAAACCTATCCTATGTCTCGTTAAAAAACTGCTATCGTTGGGAGCAAGATAGTGCATAGGCCCGGTAACAAATATACAAATGTTTGTATGACATAGATACACGCCTGACACAATAATAAAGAAAGAAACGAAATACACAAACAAAGACAAACATATTAATAAAAGAAGAAAGAAAAACAATAAAGCTACAACAATGAGTGACAATGTAAGTCGCTCGAACCGCGATGAAGAAATTATTGTCATCCAAGTAAATGTATTAGATAAATAAATACCAAAATGTTTTTGAATAAAGCTAGGTGTAATATTTAGTGAAAAAACATTTACAAAGTTAGCAAGAAAGTCAAAAGTTGTCACAAAGAAAGTGACGAAGTTATTGAAACGCCTTTGGTTGACGTTGCTGTAATTTAATTTAAGAGAATCTGTGTGAACGAATCGAGTCGTAAAATAAATGTCAACCAATTAAAAAAACAATTGTGTGGGTTTAATCTGAAAATGATCCGAGAAAGCTGTTAGAATTTCCTAATCTGTACTTGACTCAGATCATAAGGGCAAAGCAACATGTCTATATAGTAAACGTAACATGGTGATGCTTTGTAGAAATGAATCTAATGAAATTATTGTGATCTAGGGTGCAAAAGATTTCATGCAAACTAAGCCTGTGGAATTCTGTCGCAACCCCCCCGCTAGGGAGCGCGGTGGCTACGAGCTAAGGAGCTATGCCCCCTGCTCGCGGTAGCGATTATTGCCCATAACGACAGGCACTTTCTTTGCTCATAGCGAGTGACAAGTGCATGTTTGCGACTTGTCGATGTGTTCATGTGGGATGTGCAGCAAGAGCGCCGCGGTGCTGTCAGCACCGCTTCTTCGTAACACTTCGGCGGTCTGCCCCCGCCAGGTGAGACTTCCGGTTACCCGGAGGAGGCCCGCATACTGAGTGGTAGTCATATCTTGTATGGTCTTCAGGTATTAAAAGTCATACGATATTGTTAGGCCTGTAACTCTTATATGATTATAAAAAAAGGTATTTCTAATCGTTCTCTGTAGAATGTTCCACTATTATCACCTATGTCGTTACATCCCTTTTTATTCAAACACGAGTAATTGGCTAGCACATTGTGTTGCAGGCGTTACAAACGCCGTAATTGCTTCAATGGGAGCAACAGGCTGAAATAGTGGTGTGATCACTCGACCACTTACCCTCAGGGCACTAAGAAGGTAGGTACAGAAGGATAGCTATACATCAAGTGATAATAGGCTGGCAGTGTGGGGTCGCGTATAAATTTTAAAGAGAGTTACTGCGGCCCTAGTACAAACAACTGAAGGGACACGGGTGGGGTTTTAGTCAGTAAAATTCTGACACGCCCTCCCGCTTAACCCAGAGCGGGAGAAGTAATTGGATGATAACACAAACAAATAGAAAGGGCTGGCAGTGTGTCCCGTACTTTATAGAAACCTCTTGACAATAGGGACTCAATCTCACGACCCAGGGTAACATAGTCCACACTAGGTTACCCTGTGTCAGTTCAGTGTTGAATGCAAATAGATTTTGAAACCCAAAAAATAACTAGCCAAGTGCGCCGACTTCACACATTTAACATTTAGGGTTTCGTATAAAACCGCAAAATAAAGTTGCTTGTAACAGGAAAAATGAAATAGCATATTTCAAAGAAATACATAGATATCAATATATTGGTATTTTTTTGTAAAATATACGTAATATTAAAGATTAAGACCAAATTCGAAGTCTATAGGTCAATGGAAGTTAAAAAAACGGGTCAACATTTTGTAAAAAAGGATGTCTTTGGTGGCTTATCATTCCTTTGCTAACCAATATTTTTTAAAGATTAGTTATCTACTGAGGAGCAAAAACAAAGAATACCCCATTCGATGGAGCAGATCAAAAAAAATAATTAGGACCCCTTTAGCTGTATGGGAATACCCCCTATAAAAAAATAATTAAAATAATGTTTGAAAATTTGTATGAGTCAACAAGATGCTTATATTGTGAAAATTTGAAGACTGTAGCTCCAACCGTTTTGCTGTAAAACCTGTGTGACAGAAGATGGACAGACGGGCAGACAAATACGTGAACGACAGCAATAGGGCTCCGTTTGGACCCATCGGGTACGGAAACCTAAAAACTGACTCGCTGAATGTAGACGCGTATCTAAGCTAGCAAGCGTTTTCGCTCGTTTTATGTAGCTGACCTTCTGTATCTATCTATTCTGTCCCCACGTGACTATAACGGCCTAATAGGTGCCACGGGGGAACTGGATGACATCACTGGGGAATAGGCTGGGTTAGATATTTTTTGCCTTTTCTAGGGTTCATCAATAGGATGGACCCTACTCTTATTACAATCTAGCCTTATAAATAGACTAATAAGTAATTTAATTATAACCTAAACTATTACATTGTCTTTACTAAGAATGTGTCCAATAGCACTTTTCTTATTGTCTCTATTAAGGCGAATACACTTCGTTCTTGTGTTTATTTGGTAGCACTTTCGTACGTTACACTATTCACTAAGACTAAACACTAACTCGAACGGTTTTGTTCTTTTTAGTCTTCTAACTATGTTTGTGTGGTCAAGAAGCTGGATTGCCTCGACGTTCACATGCTGATGAAGTCTCTTTTCGTGAGCTTCTGCAAATTTCTGGATCACTTTATCGATGAACTCAACTTTTAGGTCCCGATGGAGGTCATCATTTCGTATGTACCACGGCGCATTTACAATTGCCCTTAGCACTTTGTTCTGGAATCGTTGTATAATTAATATATTGCTCTGTGTGGTGCAGCCCCATAGCTGAATACCATAAGTCCAAACTGGCATCAGGACTTGTTTGTATAGCAGTAATTTGTTTTGCACAGACAGCATGGAGTTTCTTCCAAGCAGCCAATACATTCTTTTATATCGGAAGTCGAGTTCTTCTTTTTTCTTCTTGACGTGGGCTTTCCAGCGTAACTTTGCGTCAAGGGTCATACCGAGATATTTGGCTGTATTCTCGTATGGGACTTGTTTATTATTAATATAAACTGGAGAATACTGGTGTTTTTTGTTGGTAAAATCTATGTGAACAGATTTAGATTCATTTAGTTTAATCCTCCATTTTTTGGTCCAGTCATAAACTAGATTAACAGCCATTTGAACCTTTCTACTGCTTCTACGTGGCTGTTTCCTACAGCCTTTATGGCCGTATCATCAGCAAAGGTCCCAATCGTGTTTTGCTCTAATTTAGGAATATCACAAGTGTATAGTAGGTACAGGACCGGACCTAACACACTTCCTTGCGGTACACCAGCTTTTATTTGTTTCAGTTCAGAGTAGGCGTCTTCTTGTCTTATTCTAAAGACTCTGTTTAGAACATAGGACTCTAATATATCTGAAAATTGCTTCGGTAATAAGCTCTTCAATTTATGTATAAGGCCTTCATGCCATACTTTGTCAAACGCTTGCGCCACGTCTAGGAATACAGTAGAACATACTTTCTTATCTTCAAGGTCGTTTTCTATAACGTTTGTGATCCGATGTACTTGATCAATAGTAGAGTGTTTTTCTCGAAAACCAAACTGGTGCTCTGGTATTATGTTCTTGCTATCTATTATAGGTTTAAGTCGTCTGAGTAACAGCTTTTCAAATAGCTTGGACATTATTGGTAGCAAGGAAATAGGCCTATAGGATGAAGTTTCGTGAGCCGGTTTACCTGGCTTAGCTATCATTATTACTTCAGCCACCTTCCATAAGTCTGGTACATATTTAAGCCTTAATGCGGCATTGATAAGGGTCGTTAATTTAACCAGACCCTTTCTCGGTAGGTTATGAAGTACTTCTCCTGTTGTTAAATCGTACCCTGGTGAGTTTCTTGTACTTATATTGTGTTTTATTTCTCGTGCGACTTCTCTCGGTGTTACTAATTTTATGGTAACTTCATTTTCCGATGTCACCATATTAAGCAAAGTGTGATTTTCAATGATTTCCCCGTCGTTTGGTTGAAAGATATTTTCTAGGTGCTCTGCAAACCTTTTCGCTTTTTGCTCGTTAGTTAATGCCCATTGCCCGTTTTCACATTTGATAGGTGGTATTTGGGTAATCGGTCTTTTTAAGTGCTTAGTAGCCTTCCAAAGAGAGTAGTCTGTCTTTTGGTCGTTACTTAGGCTCTGAAGATAGGTTTTGGTTGACTCGTCTTTAAAGTCTTGGATTAGTCTTCTTAATTTTTTTTGTAAGACAATTCAATTTTCGTTTGTCTTCAGGGCACCTAGATTGATGCCACGTTTTCCTCTGTTTTCTTTTCTCCATAATGAGATGCTTGATTCTGAGCGGGTAAGTATTTCCTTTCGTCCTCTTGTTGAAGTCAGGCATACTACAGTCAGACTAAAAACACCCGAACATCTTAACGTCGAAGTGGAAAAGTTCATAATGCATATCCAGCAGGCAGCGTGGGAAAATGAAAATAATAAAAAATAAGTTTGAAGAGCGCAAGTCCTTGTTAAAGAGTTCTTGAATACCAGGTCACCTGTTGAATGAGTACAGATAAAGGTGATAAGCATGTTGCTTTAGCTTTGTTAACGGTTGAAGAGGGGATCTTTTTGCCTGTTCAGCAAGAATTATGGCTTAATGGGTTGGTTATTTTAGTGGGCAGTGTTTGAGCTTTTCTGCTTATAAACGAAGATTGAGGCTTTTGGAATTGGAAAAAAAACCGCACATGTCCTAGAACCAGAAATTCTAAGACATGTGTTTCGTTCCATTCCGTACTAGGCCCGTTTGGTAGACTATGCGATCTATAAAATGGGTCCTCGCGAGACCCTCAGAGAAAAATTTAAAGAGATCGATATACTGACTCTACCTTCACTTTATATTTTAGAATGTATTTTGTATGTCCGCAAAAGTCGAGGGCTTTTCAAAACTAGAAGCGACTTCCATAATTTAAATACACGCAGTAAACACGAAATTGTATTACCCAAATTCAGATTAACGAAAACTAGCAAGTCTTTTCTTATAAACAGTATACGCTTTTATAACAAGTTGCCAAAGTCAGTTATAGAACTGACCGACGGAAAGTTCAAAAATCACATCAAACGTGTCCTTATTAAAAAAGCATATTATAAAATCAAGGACTACGTTGAAGATAAAAATATTTGGTTTTAGCTCCTTCTGCACATGCGGCTTCCCTGGTAACTCATAAACGGCACAAATATGTGGATGTCTCTAACTATTCTCAATCTAATTTTTCTTCATTTAATAAGACTTTTTACAATGGTTTTCTTTTTTTTCAATCTTTATAGCCCTTTGCTAAGAATAGTTACAGCACTGATAACAACATTTGTGCCACATGTTAAATTTAGTATTGTTATACTTTGTATAGATTATTTTACCGATTGGTTTGTAAATGTGTGAACATTGTAGGCCTTCTAGATTGTTAACATTTTATCTCGTTTTACTTTTTTTTTAATCTTTTGTTTATTTATTATATAATCACTTCTTGTTTAAGTTTCTTACGACTTATTATCGGGCCTGCGTTGTCCCCCCATCTAAGTACTGCTGTAACATGGAAATATTGTAAAACCAAACAATTTTTTAAAAGAGTAACCATGGAGTTTCTTGCCGGTTCTTCTCCATAGGAATCGACCAACCCGAACCGTGCACATTGTCGACGTTTTATAAGTGCCCATGTAGGCCTACGTGAAATAAAAATTATTGATTTTGATTTTATGGTCCACCTCCATTCAAAGAGAGAAAGCCTGTGTACCAGCAGTGGGAACACTATTTCTAGGCTGGTTTAGTATTATGGCAATACAATTTATTGATACCTGAATCAAAAAGGTTGTTAATTTTTAATTCGTTTTATTTTATTTTGTTTATATAATATATAATCTTATTTTTTGTTTTTTTTTACGACTTATTGTCGGGCCTACGTTGTCCCTCCATATCTAAGTACTAATGCTGTAACATGGAAATATTGTAAAACCAAACCATTTTTTAAAAGAGTAGCCATGGTGTTTCTTGCCGGTTCTTCTCCATAGGAATCGACCAACCCAAACCGTGCAACTTTTGTCGGCGTTTTATAACTGCCCATGTAGGCCTATATATGAAATAAAATAAAAAAATGATTTTGAAAACGTTAAAGTATTTTGAAATATCCACGTTGTTGTAACAGACAGCATTGTTGCTATATGATTGGTATTTTGACAACATTATTCACTGTCAAAGTCAGTTTTTTATGAGTTTCTATGCATTGCAAGCTTCACTGTGATATATTTTTAATGTTATTTAAAAAACTCTACAACCACACTATATCTACAATCTAGTTATAGTACTTCCCGACAATGCAATCAGCCTAATTCAAGCCATGTCATTATCATCATCATCATTTCAGCCGAAAGACGTCCACTGCTGGACATAGGCCTCCCCCAAGCCATGTATTAATGAATATTTACCAAATTCTATTTACAATAGTGTCCATAATACTGCGTGTTTGCGTTATCAATTGATTGAGTTATTGTTCATGTACCTGATTCAATTAATTAAGCAGTAGTGGAAATTAATTTAATTTCCTACTTATAACAACAACAATTGAGTTTAATGTTGATATTGCTATAACTTTGAGATTCTCGGAACTCTAGGATCCCGGACCTTTGAAAGATGTACCAGGGGCCGAAACCAACTCGCAGAGGCCTTGTTAGACATGTAGGATGAAATGTCGCACAAATCGATGAATACCCCTGTATGCACTAGTCACTACGCAAGAGCACCCAAGGACAATCCCCGGCTGGTGTAGGACTATTGCAGAATATGGAGACAAAACACACTGGGCTATGGGTTTAGGAATTTTTGTGGATCGAAAACCTAAAATTATAGAAGGACTATTGGCCCCTGCCTGACCACTGTTGATCTATATGGCTGTAAAATGCTAGGGTATGACTTGCACACTCAATTAATGGGCTCCCATAAACAATCGCCAGCACTTTAGTGATGTAGCGCCAAAGGGGACAACATATACGGAATGCTTGAGGAGTGGAGAGGTATGCCACGGCTATCAGGACAATCCCGGCAGTACGTTCAAAATCCCTACCAGCATCTTACTGAGTTAACTTCCTTCCTCCGCGCACATTTGCTCTTGCGAATCTCCACTCAAGCGAGTCAATTAAAGCAAGAGAGAGGTGGGAGCTTGTTCTCCGTCAGTTCACTATTATTAATAGAATAACGCCACCGTATAGGACATTTTGTATACTTACATAGTTATCAACATGTTTTTTAGTGAAATTAGACGCTAGAACCTGAAAATTGCAGACTCATAAAGATAGATATTTTCAACAAAGACTGGTCTTAAGTGGCTTAGAATGGGAACGATGAAAGGATGAGAAAAGGTACCTGTCTATTAACCATTTTATTTTTTACCTATTTTGGTCACCCTCGCCAACATTAGCCGTTTACCGTATCGACTGCGGAAATTTCTAATGTCGTATAGGGCTTAAAGTATGTACGTCCATTACGGCATTTAAATTTTCCGTAAAGGTAAACATTTACAGCCGTGATGTTAGATGCCTTAAGGCACTTGTCGCATCGCCGACCGATAAGGTATAGGCTATTATCTCTCTGAAGAAACGTACTAAAGATATAAGATCCCGTGCCAATAAAAGAGGCACTTATAGTCGATCGCTGCTGTTCACACTACCGGTGAGTACTCTCTCACTACAAATTAGTCGCAGCGACAAGATCTATCAAAGTTTTATTCGCTCAGCGATGTTCGCTTGCTCACTTGGCGATTAGAACTCACGCCGAGAGACCAACCAGCGGTCATTTCTACCTACAGTGCGGCCGCCCCGAGCGAGTGGTGCGTTTAATCGCCCGTCAAGAAAACTCGCTTATAGCCGAGCGACAAAACTTTTGGAACTACACACACGCTTCTCGCTGCTCGCCAACTCGTTTTTAGTCTCTAGCTTTACTCGCCACTCGTTGATCGTCGGCGGTGGGACAAGTGCCTTAGTGCAGAAGGCGATAGTTTAGTACTTCTCCTTTTTACAATACTAACTTTACTACTTCCTCCTTAACTACACAAAGGGGTGGAAATAACGGCAAATCAAATAGGTAATCAAATCGTATCAAAACACAAACTGATAACAACTGCTAATCAGTGAAGAAATCAACAATTAACCTCACTAGCTAACCTTAAACGTGTTGTTACAAAAGCGATACCACGACGACTCTCAATTCGTGTTCCATTGAGATTGACTGGCCAATGGATTCAGATCCAATTATTCAATAGCACCTGTCAATCACACTTAAGGCCCGGCCAACTCGTAATGAGCACGACAGGCCTTCAAACGACCAAGCGAAAATTAAATTTGGAATAAATTGAGTCTTTTTGCGTGAATAAAATTTTTAAGGTTAATTTTTTAAACGGAACCTGTCATTTTTTGATAGGGCTACGTCAGCAGATTTTAGCCAGGGTGAAAATGATGACTTTTCGCTCTAGAACAAAATGATGTGATTGTCAAGCCTATCGAAAAGCCACGAGATCAATCCCTTAAATTTTGGTATTATGACTGCAGTTATCGCAAGAAAATGTCTAGAGTCTCTTGAATTATTAAGAGATGGCGCTTTGTGATGCTTCTGGGAATATGTGTGTTTATATTAACGTTGGCTTTTAATGGTTTTTAATTGAGTTACAAGTTTGAGAATTTGGCGGTTAATATTTCATACATTGATGACGATATAATGGAAGTTTCAATGTTTGTAATTACTGTGTCAGCAGACGCGGCATGTAACCTTTTAGGTTAAGTAACAAGTACGATAGGCATTTGGGTACATTACGAAACATTAATGTGTTTCCAGAAACCTAACTCCATATATTTACTTTCAGAAACTTCCTGATATTTCCTGAAAAGATTTCCTCTTGTGCACATTTCAGGCGTGTTTGTGCCAAATATTTTTTTTTATATAAACTTATGGCAAAAGTATGTCAGTAAATCTGACAAATCTTTATGGCTCCATCAAAGTCGAAGTAAAATGGGTGATTCGTAATTTTTACAGCTTTTCAAAGTATTTTACCATCAGGTATTTTGGCGGTAAAGAACAAACTTTCTTGTGTTATGCATGTTGCTAACTAATGTGTGAAGTTATAAAGATTTTAGATAGCCATCAGTCCATTTCTTAACAATGTTTTCCTTCAGTAAGACGTTTGTTATAAAAGTGGGACAGAATGGCATTTTATTACGACTAAAATGTCCACCTCGGGATATTATGACTTGTTTATTTATAGAAGAATTATTGTTACGGGACGCATCGTAGATCAAACGTTTTATGTCCTACGTCCTCATTTTGTATGTACTCTAATGTCCTGTTTTGATATTTGAGTAGGTAAAGTTAACAAACTAGTAAAACAAATTGACTTTTATGTTATTCAATGTTAGTAGTTTGTTTTGTAGTGCTCCTAGTTGAAGCTTCTTAGGTATTTCACGAATATGATTACCTAACTTCTGCCAGCAGCTTCGCCCGCGTGAAAGTCCCGAGGAACATATTCCCGGGTCAAAAAGTATCCTATGTGCTATACCTGACTATAATCTATTTATGTGCCAAATTTCATCCAGACCCGTCCAGCCGTTTAGCGTGAATAAGTAACAAACATACAAACATATACACACTCACAAACTTTCGCCTTTATAATATTGGAAAATATTAATCCTGTGAAACATATACTGAGTGGGCGACTATTTATAATTATACTAAGTGAGTAACTATTTATCCGGTTTGAATAAAATCTTTTAAGAGATTTTTGTGAGCTGCGGTAATCATATTGATACCTACTTTAATTGTATTTGCGGTTCTATTTTTCTATTTTAGCATATTATTCTTACGAAAATAGCAGAATGTATTCGTGTTTTTAACAAACTAGTCCAAGAGCTAGCGAAGCGAGCTCGGGAACTTAGTACCCCCGACACGGACAGGTTACGTTCGAATGGGATAACGGGAGCTGAAGTGAGTGAGCAAATCGAGCGAACTTAGCTTATAATATTAGTGTGATGATAGCTAATAGATGGGAGCTAAATTTTTCCGTGGAGAGTATTAAGTACACAAAGTGGTTGTTAGTGCTTAAGACGGTACCCTGACCAAAAAATCGGCATGAGATATGAGCATTCCTATTGGTCTAGCGGCACTGGTGGCGCATGAATTACAGTAGTGAATACGCCCAGATTTTAGAATAAAATCTTTATAAAATCGAATTTTGGTCTTTTGAAAAAAAATATTCTACAAAAATGTTCGTTATTAAATTGTCTATCAATTAGTGTTAGTACAAAAAATAATTAATGAACACTTTACGAGGAGATGCATAATATTAATAAATATTTATCATTTTTTATGTTTTTTTGGAAGGAGATTAGTGAAATATATACAACATTTAAAAAAAAACTAAATCTACCATTTTAGAATCTATATTATGTAGAAATTTAATGTATTTTTATTAATTGATATTTCTTTTTAAATAACGAGTAGATAGCTCCTAAAAACAGCACAAAAAACGGCTTCCGCGGCGTTTTACTCGGGTTACCGCCTTAATAATGAAGTTTATTAGTTGCCTAGCCTTCTAAATATCTCATAATTAATATACATCTTCTATCTTTACATGTAGCTGATAAATACTATCGATTCTTATCTGACGAAAGCCACTCGTAAACAAAGACTTTTGATTTCGTAATTTTTCTGTTATGCCCATTAACGAGCGGATGGGAATAAAAGGAATTAAAAGGCGGAATATCAATGGCCTAGAGGGAGTTATAAATACAAAATGATCAATTAAAAGGGTTACAGAGGTACGCTCCAAATATAGAATGTGAATCCTAGGGGCAATAAAACACATGAATATGTAGATAACTTTGATAATTAATGTTATTATTATGATGTGGGTTTTCCAGTAAGTTATCATTAAATTACGTTTCAGAAGAGCCGAAATATTGGCTTTCTTCTATTTATTTGAAATTGCTTCTGACGAAGTAGTATGATTGGTATCTTACTACATTAAAAATGTCTAACAAGCCCTTTGCGGGTTCGGGTCGGCCTCGAAGGCCTTCTAAAGATCCTGAGATATGCAAAAACATCAAAATTAAATATTAATAGATAGATACTAATATTCATTGCCAGGCTCTTCATTCAAAAATATGAAATGGGATTTTTATCTAAAAAGGAAGTTATGGAGAAGGTAACGAACCTTGGGCGCAGATACGAAAGTTTTATTTTAAGCAAAAGTTGAACTTTGAAAATTTTGAGAAACAAAATACAGTTCCATTTCATTAACTTCATTTTCAATCTTGATCGTTGGTCTAAAACGAGAAAAGATAATGGAAAAAGATACAAACATTTTCGATTTATAAATAATAATGTACATTAGAAGGAAAAAGGTAGGGGACTAAACATTATCGTATTCATATATAATTAGGTGTTAATTAAACCGTAACAACAAATGATCTTCATAATTGGGAGATATTCATTTTGGTGTGTCAACAAGATGTTATACTTATAACAAAGGTAGTATTATTGAAACGGAACATAATAACGAATCGGATTGACTATTAATTGTATTTTTATCCTTAAAGATAATTGAGGAAATCTAATAAATTAGGCTCTATTACAGCCATTAGCATTAATATGAATCATCCTAGCAAGAAAACAAAGTCCATTTTCTTGTGTAATAACTGAAATTATTACCCTCTTTTGGAGCAAAACAGTTTTCTATGGATTGTTATCCTGCATAACTTCCGTCTGCGGCGGTTTGCAAACATTTGAGTGGAGATTGTTTACAAACACTTTGACGTGAACGATCCTTTTTAAACTTGAAGAGTAAGTAAAACTTTATACAAGATTTCATAAGCTTTAAGAAATTATTAAATAAGTAATCATGAGGACTGCCGACAGAAGAGTAAGCTTCATCATTTCAGCCTGGGGGATGTGGTCGCTAAGCAACAAAGCCCGTTAAAATAAACTTTTCAGCCAAAAGACGTCCACTGCTGGATTTAGGCCTCCCCCAGGCGTTGCCACATTGACCGATCCCATGCGTTTCGCATCCAGCGACCTCAACCAGGTCAGTCCACCTAGTCCTTGTTCCAACGCATAGTCTTCCAGTTCGCGGTCGCCATTCCAGAACTTTTCGGCCACATCGGCCATCAGTTCTGCAAGCAATGTGCCCTGCTCAGTAAGCTGAAAAGTTAGCTTAAAACTTTTGAATAACTGTGTTTTTGTGAGACAGACTGGCGACGTCATTGCCTGTATTCCGTCACATCAGCATGTCGGTGACGCTAACCCATAAGTTTGATTTGTTCCGATCGGATCCCCTAGATCTGATCCCCTGTTGCCCCTACCAAAAATCGCTCAACGCAAGAGGTTTTCACTTCCAAAATTAAAATAAGTTATTCACCTATAACTAACTCGTGCAATACTTTTCAATATTAGCATTGGTTACTTGCAATGTGGTATCAGCCCTCAGCGCTCGGTTTCAGTAAAATTAGTATCGGATAGACATCTGCCCCTGCGGTATTGGACGCTCGACTTACCCAATAAAGTCTGTAGACAGCGACTAACTAAGACTAATGAAGGTCTTTCTTATAAACAGGTCTTATTTTCTCATGTCACCGGTCTACTAAAAAGAAACAGGAAAAAATTATTTCCGATTTGTTTTTCTTATGAAGCGCTCTGCGAAATAAAATAAAACTGATAAATAGGTGTCGTATATTAGCATTTGCTCTTGTATCCTAGGTGTGAATAAATGGCACGGATTTATATGTATGTCAGGTCCGTGCTTTTAGTGTATTTCAACGTTTTTATTCCATAGACTTCAATACATTTTTGATTATAATACCTAATTAAAATGTGTGTGTGTGTTGTAATTGAGTTGTGTTGATAGCCCACTTAATACTGTGAAATATGAGTACAGTACAACTATTTTCTTAATGAACCTCGGCAAACTTCGTGTTTCGTCAGTCATCGGATTTCTATCAGTTGCCCTTTGCACTTGGTTGCACCAAGACCGGACGCTCTCAATCAACTTCGAAGAATATAGAGTTGTTAATACTCTTTTAACTTAATATAACTTATTTATAAAATTGCAGGAAAGCTGCTAAAGTTAAAAAGGAAAATAGTTACACAGCTCTATATAGTTCACACAGAAATCATAACAAAACAACAATAAAGAACTTACATTCTGAATTCCAATTATTACACACGATAAATCTAATAATTGATGGACATGGAAATTGGCATTCGTTTGTATTCGGAAATGCGATGATTGCCGAGGGACACTTAAGAAAATAGTTGTACTATATTTACTTACGTTGTACCTTTCAGTAAACGTTCCGCCAAATTTCTATAATTTTGTTAAAGATTTTGTCAAATTCTGAATGTATTGAGTGACTTGTATGTATATAAACGACACTATAAAGAGCTGGGGAACTGTTGTGAGTATTCAGAAGTACGTTTTTTCGCCTAAAATGATGATGCATTCAAGAGGCATTCGTAAATTGAACATTAACTTTACTTTACCATGTTTGATCCCTCCAATAAAACACCACTACCTACATTAAAATACTCAATAAGCGGGGTCAAATCTAATTTATCTGAAGTTTAGTTAAAACGACTTGACCCAAACTGTAGCAACATTTACCCGTGTTTTGAATTACTTGGGGCCTTACAGAATTACCCTTAACGAGAAGGCTCAAATGACCAACCGATGACGGCGGTGGTGCAAATCTGTTTTTGATTTCGAAATGTAATTAAGATTGTAAGGGTAAATGGAAATACAAATATTTATTGTTAGTTTTGTTTTCGAATATAATTTGATAGAAAAGAAACTGTGGAGAATGTTTTTCTTTTAGAAATGTCTTTTTTTTTAATGGTTTTCAATGGTTTGCCTTTATCGGAGGCATTACTCGGATGTTGAAAGATTTTATAGCTTTCAAAACTACAAAATGTAGTAGGAAAGTACTGCAAAGCAGGATACTAATGTATGAAAAAAAAAACGATTGAAGCTTCATCCTCTTTGAATAAAAAAAAATTTACCTTCGACTGCAAAGCATGAAATTTTTCTTGTTTTCGTCTTTTTAGTTCGCTTCTTAAGCAGTCGGGTTTTTTGATCTAATGAATTAACTTTTTTCTATTTATAACTTTTTTATTAACATTTTTTTTCCGAGTTAGTATTATTTGAATAAGATTTTTTTTATGGCACCCAAAATCCGCTAAAAATTATCCAATTTTAATATTGCCAGTGACACTCACAAGGTTAAGACGAAACGATTTACGTAAGAATAATTCAAATCGGCCAACGCGTTTGGTCTCTAGAACGCCACAAAGGAACAAACATAAATACTTAAATAGACTGATAAACACATTACCCTCCTTCGGCAGTCGGATAAAAAGGGTGACAATGCACTTCAGGACATCTGCATACCAGAGTTATGCTCTAGTATACAGATGTCCATAGGCAGCGACAAAAACAATTGTCCTTGGCACCCATGTAATACAAGTAATTTATCATGGTATGTCCTACTCAATATTAATTGGATGGACACGAAATAAGAAAGTGAAGAGCATGTCTTCCAGTGCTATGAAGATGATTGTTTCTACTCCGTAGATTACTAGGAAAGTTGCTATGTCATTATTAGAGTTGGTTCTTTATTGCGTTTGTCTAGACAGGTCCTTATTATCTATCAAGGGCAGAAATACGATTATTCGTCATGTACTTTAAGTAGAATGTCAGTTATTTTTAGTTTTTGATGAAAATATTTCCATATGTCCTCGTGATGGATTTCATGATAACTTACTGTGTAAGGACCACAGACATAAATAGATAACGCAAGTCCCTCCATCTGTATGAAAACAAAGCGTGCCACTTTTTCACACACCACTTAAAAACAAATTTAGTTATCAATGAAAGAAAACATTTCCAATGCCACGGCCAACTTTTTCTATACATAACTTACAGCTCAGTATGGCATAAAAAGAAATTTTTCTAGATTTCGAAGGCTTTCCAGTGCCGATAATGCTAAATGAAAAACTCATACTACAATCAGTTATCGTAACTTTACTCCATTTTTTGGCACGCGAAGTACATACAATCGCATGATCTAGTTAGATTTATATCTGTGGTAAGGACGGTTTCGGTTATCAATGAACATGAACATGTGCTTGACTAAAGGAAATTTCAATTTAGTGAGCTCTTCAAAATAGTAGGTTTGTAATCTACCTACGGAAAGCGCTGATTCTGAACATAAATAATAAATAAGAACGAATGTGGGGACTCTTGACGTTGGTCACGCTCTATTGAAAGTGATAGATGATGCAAGCCAAGAAGACGTCTGTTCAGTCTTGCTTTGAAGGCTGATGAGATTTAGGAAAGGACAGATAAACTGGCAAAGAATTCCACACAAACACACGCAGTTTTTCTTTCATCAACATTACGTAAGATCTTCACATTCGCAGCCATTTCAAGATATAGAGGAAACTTGAAAAACATTTCCACTTAACGCCTACCATCACCAGTAATCACCACTGTGCCTAACACTTTGTGTGATGAGAAGCAAATTTAATGTTCTCAAAATGGTACTTAATACTGAAGCAGCCTCAGGGAGTAGTGAATAAACTTGAGTTAGAAATAAACTTCGCTTTCCCAACAGCCTGTTTATCTGTTCTTCAACTTTCCGAACATGCTTTGATACATTTTGAAAGTGTTCTTGTGTATTTCCCGCTTCAAAGTGATGAGATGTGGTGTTGAAAGAAAACAAGTTGGTATCGTATTAGTGTTATACTTGTATTCTTCTTGTTCTTCTTTTCGTCAAATTTACTCAACTTTTTCTCTATTGTTGACTTCGTTTAAGTTTTGGTATGAGCAGCATCACACTATAAAGTAATATTATAAATGCGAAAGTTTGTGAGTGTGTGTCTGTGTGTTTGTATGTTTGTGACTTCTTTACGCTCAAACGGCTGGTAGGATCTGGATGGCACATAGATAGATTATAGTCAGGAATAACACATAGGATACTTTTTATCCCGGGAATGTGTTGCCTTGGCTTAATTTTTGACATTCACGCGGGCGAAGCTGCTGGCAGAAACTAGTTATTTATTGATGTCACTCGTATATGTTACAATTTAATGTTACTCTTCACTTAAGTGGCCTATTCTACAGGAGGCATGCATTTATAGGATAAAAAGCTCTGATACTTAGCGATAATGTCGATTTTTATGTGTGAAAAAATGTTTGTTATCGGATCAGTCGTACCTACTTCTACAGAAAAACTTTATTAGTTTGGTTGGAAAAATATAAATGCTCTAACCATGGCTCAATCTTTAGTGTTATGTCATTGACACTAGTTACAGTTCTGGAATGCAATGATTTCACTATTTTATTTTCTGTTACTGTGGTATACTTCAGAATAGCGATATTATACAGAGAACTGCGGCGTTTTTTGACTCCTAAACCTTTTTAATTACAGAATATTGCATTTGAATAAAGATGACACTTCAAATAAATGCTTAATTGACTCTTACTCAGATTACATTAGCCAAAAAAGGTATTCTCGCTGCCAGTATTAAAAAAAAGTGAATAAATCCTTTTCAAATCATTAGCTACGATTTAAATCAATTGCAATAATGCTCATATCAAACAAAGAAAATCATTAAGAATTGGCCTATTTGAATTACAGAATGACTATTACTAAAATGTGAAAGTCTGAATGATTGAATGTTTGTTAGCCTACTAGCCGCGAACTTAATGAATTAAATTGAAATTTGATACACGGGTAGGAAGACCATTACCATGATTAAGAAATAGGATATTCAATTTCAGTAGTAAGTTCCCTTGGGATAATAGAACACATCACGCGGTAGGAGCCGCGGGTAGAACGTAGTAACTGATATACACAGTAAATATGTGAACTTGGCTTTAATGAATGAACAGATTAAATCGTAAATCGCCATAAACGACCGAATAGGTACCTATCTGCCCTACACGGCTGGCTACTAACAATCACGGTAGGGTATTACCATAACCATAACCCTTTGGAGTTAGGAGCTTGCAGTTTGCTGTATTAATAGTTAGGTGCATGACTCTGGATCTTATTGGCACTTAGTTTCTCTAAGTTTCTAGGAAACCCTGGGGCAGTACAGGCATTCATTTGGAGCTGAATTAATTTAGATAGTTAAAATAAGAATCAGGTTTAGATAATGTATGTTGGTATAATTGAAGTGCTCTGTACCGAAATAACTGAAGAATTCAAAGTAATCAAGTATTCAATTAGCTACATAATCTAAAAGTAGTACCATTCAGTTTTTACAAATGCCAAATTGTAAACTGACCTTTACCCAAATGAAAACATTTCACAACTTTCTAAATTTATCTTTAGGGAGCCAAATCGTGCGGCTTTGTTACACTGAGTTCCTAGTAACCGTTCGTGATGAAATCAATCTTGTTACGTAAATGGAGCCAAGATAATTTAGACGATGCGCGATGGGACTAAGAAAGAGACTTCGAAGGGTATTAAAAAAATCAAATATCATTGACAAGCTCGCGTTTAGATTACTAAAGAATATAAAACGAACGGAGGAAAATTCACATATCTAATTGTACATAAACCTAACTACATACTTATATTAATATTTATGTTTTCAGTTTTAGTTTTCTAAAAAATTATTACTCGAACAAAAATTGATCTTGAAGGAGCTAAACCGTGGACTTGTAACATTGTGTCACGGGTTCGTCCGTGATGGAATCAATTTTGTTGCGTAAACCGAGCCGAGACAATTTAGGCGATAGGCGTTAAGCAAATTGATCCGCACGCAGAACAAATCTCTGTTATTGAAGCAGGCACAATAGGCCCGTGTTTTATTTGTTGGTAAACTAATGGAGAATACGTGTCGGGAAAGTTCTGGCTTGTTTTTGTACCTGTACGTATGGTTTATATATAAGATAGGTAGGTTAATCAAGTCTGACTAGAGGCTGTCTACTGCCAGACTTCGGAACTAATATTATGAAGAGGTAAACTTCATTGTTTAAGTTAAATTGTGACACGATGGTACCCCAAAGAAGGAAAAAGGAAAAGAGGAAGACCACTGGAAATGTGAGGCGATGACATCAGACAAGTGGCAGGAGTCATGAATGGAAAAAGTTGGAGGAGGCCTATGCCGACTGGCAAACAGATCTGCATGAATGCAATTTAAGACTAGATTAACATTCGCACATAAACTCATGTCTTTTTTCCATGGGGGTAGGCAGAAACTACAGAACACCACCTGATACGATCTTTACATACATCTTTTGCTTCACTCACGTGCATACATCTAGTCATACACGCACCTGGCCTTTCTGAAGAACATTACCTATGAGGTCTATGTATGTCTTTCTAGTGCGTCCCCTCCCGGCGTTTCCATTCAGGTCTGCCTTGTAAATACCTTTCGTTAGTCGCCTTTTATTCATCCTCTCAACATGGCCAAACCATCTTAACATAATCTTATCAATTTTAGTCAATACATCTTCTTTTAAACCACAACGTTGTCTTATTACATACTCTATTTAACTCTATTTAACATTTAAAGTTACGCCACACATATTTCGCAAGGACCGCAATTCTACTGCTTTCATCCTACTTGCATGTCTTTTTTGCCATACCCAACCTTCACTTCCATACATAAGTGTAGGCACCAGCACGCTGTTGTGACTACTAGACTAAATTAAGTTTAAATAATATAATATAATAATAATATATCTTTATTTATCAAAAAACATACAGAGTTTGAAATACAGTTTGATATTTGGTATAAACATAAGCTTTTAGTCTTACAATAATTTTGTAGTTTATGTTGCAAATTCTGTACAATAATACTCTACCTCTTAAACTAGGGTATACCTGTATTTTAAGAGGTAGTTTAGTTTACGGTCAAGGTTTACGATGATCAACAAAAAACTTATCTCAAGTGGACTGTGTCATTCTACTGTATGGAATACAAAACTAAAATTGTATGTAGGTATAAGTGTGTGTGTTTGTGTGTGTGTCGTGTGTTTGTGTGTATGAGTGCTGTGCGTGTGTGCGAGTGTTGATGGTAAGAAGGTTTGTGTATGGGTGTTTTACACAAGATAGGTAAGTAAAGACTCCGTGTAAGAGTAATCCTTAAGGAGCAGCCATTCTGTTACTTTAGACTTTAGTGCATGTGAGTTTAGATTTATAATATTGAGGTGTTTGTTAATGTTTATATAAATATGAGTACTTAGGATATAATATTGATGTTTAGCGAAAGAGGTCTTGTGTTGGATACTTGGTGGAAGGTACGTGCGCTTATTTGGAATAGGGGGTGGGAGGTCGGCATGCTTTCTAAGGGTGGATTTTAGCAAATAAAGCTGACGAACCGTAAGTACTTTACATTCAGAGAACAGTTCAGTCGTAGGAAACCTGTAGGGCTTTTTCATCATGACTTTAAGTATAGCTCTCTGTGCTCTCTCCACCCTCAGAAAGTTAGTTTTTGCGGCCCCGCCCCACGCTACTATACAATACCCAATAATTGATTGGCATAGTGCCTGGTACACCATCTTAAGGACTTTTTGGTTGGCGGATACTCTGAGAGACTTAAATATATGTATGAGACGTAATGTTCTGGTGGTGACGGTGTCGATTTGTTGGTCCCATCTCAGTCCGTCGTCTATCCGTACTCCAAGGTATTTAACACTTTCGGATCTTGCAAGAGGAGGACAAGTGCAGTGGGTGGGTGGATTTGTGCAGGAATGAGCAGTGATACCAAAAGAAGGAGATGGTTTAGCGTTACGTCTTATAGCAAAAGGAATATACGTCGTTTTTTGTAGATTTAGAGTAAGAAGGTTCGAGTTTAGCCACCCCATAACTTCAACCATGGCCATCTCCGCATTTGTTTTCACAATGTCCCAGGTGTTTCCATCTACAAGAATTGCGGTGTCGTCCGCGTAAGCATAAATTCTACCGTTTGGGAGACTCAGTCGGCAGAGATCATTGACATAGATCTGGAATAGTGTCGGGGAGAGGATCCCACCCTGGGGAACACCATAGGACACGAGAAACTCATCACTTAAGTAAGTATCAATTCTAATACATTGCTTACGGTTTTTTAGGTAATCTTTGAAAATTTCCAGAGGCATTCCACGCACACCGATATTTTCCAGCTTCGTGATGAGTTTGGGAACAGAGACTGTGTCAAAAGCTTTCGAAAGGTCTAGGAATATACCTAGGCATTTCGATTTCTTGTCTAGGTTTGAGGCAACTTGCTGCGTGAAATCCAGAACTGCATCTTCTGTAGATAGACTTGTCCGAAATCCGTATTGATTATTTGCAATGAGTTGGTTTTTGTCAAGAAATTTTCGTAGACAGTTATTGAGAATTTTTTCAAGGATTTTAGAGAGTGCAGGTAGGACTAATATCGGTCTGTAGTTATTAACACAGTCTCTGCTCCCACCCTTGTATATTGGATGGACCACCGCTTTTTTAAAAGCCTCCGGAAATACACCCTCCCGTAAGCAACGATTAAAAAGGTACGTAATTGGTGGAACCAGTACGGGTCGAGAGTTTCTCAATATTACCGATGTTATACCGTCCCAGCCGACTGCACAGTCAGAACGTAGTTGTAGGATTAGGGACTCAACATCAGCCTCGTCTACTTCCAGGATAGTAAGAGAGTTTACAGGTGAGTTTCGGTTGCTCGTAGGTGAAGGTGAGAAATGGCCAACGGCCGACGATGATGCATTGTCATTCGTTATTTTTCCAGCCAAGTTTTTGCCAATGTTGGCAAAGAAATGGCCAACCTCATTGACTGAGGATTTAGGGGTGTCTCGTATTGTGAGTAGCTCCACTGGACTACTTTTAGTTTTATGGGAATTAGTTATCTGATTTATATTTTTCCATAGGGCTTTGGGATTATTTTTGGCTTTTTCAAGTTGACCGGTTTCATAAGTCTTTTTCAGTTTTTTTAGTAGGTTGTTGCAGAAATTGCGATAACGTGAATAGGTAGTTTTTAGAATTATATTATCTGGTGATTTTTTAGCTTTTGTGTGCATTTTGTCTCTATTTTTAATACATTTTAAAAGACCAGGGGTTATCCAAGGTTTAATGATTATCTTTTGTCTAGGAATTTTAACTTGTTTTGAATGATTTGATATTACAGATTTTATTATACTTATGAATTTATCCATCGCCGCATTTATGTTATCGATCTCATATATTACTGTGAAGTTCATATTTTCCAACTCCTCAACAATCGCTTGGTGGTCAAGGGTGGATGTTGTATATAATTTATGTGCCGGATCTGCATTTTCCATACTTAACAGTAGTGGTTTATGGTCCGTTACGTGTGCCTCTAAAACCAATGTAGTAGAAATTAGATTAGATTTTAAAAATATATGGTCTAAACACTTCTCATCTCGAGTGGGGAATAAGTGAGTTGGCATAAGACCATGAGATGCATTCAGCGTGAGATAGTCCAAGGTTCGCTCATTCATATTATTTTGTTTTATATCGATGTTAAGGTCACCTACAAGAGCGATATTGGAGCAAATAGAATTAATGTTTTCGTAAACATTTATTAGACTTGATGAGAAATTGTCAAAATTATCCCTCGAATTTAATGAGGGAGAGCGATAGATCGCTACCACAGATAGTTTTTTGTCTAAATGGCACACTAGACAATTGCCACCCGTAAAGTCTGGCTCCCATACTGTACATTGTAAGCTTGATTTTGTATAAATAATTATTCCGTCATTTTGGTTTAGGTTTGTATGCGTATGGTGAGATTTAAAACCGTCCAGTAATGGCATGTTTTTGATTTTACTGAGCCAACACTCGGTTAGGACAATAATATCAATATCCACATTCAACAAATTCAACAATACTTGAAGGTGTGGAAATTTTTTGTTGACACTACGGATGTTTAGATGCAGTAGGTTTAATTACGACATTCTTCTGGATAGCAAACAAAAGATTTTCCCTGGCTTATTTGGTCAAGGTCGTTATTGACGTTAATTAAGGTAGCCATTAGAGAAAGAGAAATAAACACAATTTAAAACAATTTCCATTAACCGGTAAGAGTATAGGAGGTATAAGAGTCCAACTGGGTTTTAAATAAACAATTTTTAATAATGGGATTTGAGCCTTTAAGTGGTTGCACGTGTATGTCTGTGTAATTATGGAAGTGGTTGGAATATCATTGCAGACAGTGTTTTGATGTGTTTTGTTTTTTTGTACAAGATAGACGTAAGTGTGTGTGATTGAGTTTATAACTAATTGTAAAATTATTAAGGAACGTTTTTGTTTATATGACAGAAATATCAGGCAACTTTGTAGTCAGATATTAGGTTTAGGTAAATTGGTATTGAGTTCTTCGAGACATTTTTCTGAGAAAACCAGAATTTGCTTGTCACCTACTTGCTTGCGGAGAAAAATATTTCCGTTGCTTATCCAGCAGAAGCTATATCGATTATTCTTTGCAAATTGTCGCGCCGAGTAGAACAGCTTCTTCGAACTGGCGGACAGTCGCTCTTCGACATAGACGGCCTGGCGTTCGCGTGGAACACCAATCAATTCCGTGTTTAGTTTGTCTTCTTTTGAAGTTTTAGTTTTGTTGTATGATCGGATAGCCATCAGTAAATTTTGTTTGGTATGCACCATTGTGAACTCTGCCACGATAGGACGTTTTCCAGGCTGACGATACACATCCCGGATTTCGGATTGAGATATTGGTGTTCCAACAAGCTGGCCGATACTGCAGATGGTATTTGATAATTTAGTAGTAGTTTCATTTTCTAGCTGAGGAATATTCCTTATTTCGACACATGACGAGCGAGTCTTATACTGCAGATCTCTTATTTTATATTCAAGTGATTCTATGTAACTTCTCTGCTCTTTCCTCTCTTTCTTTAAATCTTCTACTTCCCTTTTTATTTCTTCAAATTTTTGGTTGAAGTGTTGCATCGATCTTTCAATTTCGGCATTTGTTTTACGAATCTCGGTGTTAGATTTTTTGATATCGGCATTTTGCGCCTTAATCTCAGTTACTTCCACCATTAATTTTTGGATCAAAGTTGTTTGTGACTCCAGTATCTTAGTTACACGAGTATCCTGATCATTTCTCCACAAACTGAGCAGATCAGTTAGTTCCTGTTTATTTAAAGCAGGCTCACTTTCTTGAGGACTTTCTTTTCTCGCTCGTTTGCCTCTATTTGTTACATATTCACTCATGTCGATTGCCGCATTTATGTCAGGTTCAGATTGAGTCTGACATTGCCTTTCCAATTTTGATGATGGATTGCGCTGAACGCCCGCCATATCGCAGCAAGTGTTTACCGTAGGTTTATTTAGAAGTTACTTTCAAAGTATGTTAAGCGCAAAGTGCCCCGATCCGCGGCGTCGGTGTCGTAGCCGATACAAAACCACACCAGTACTCGTAGCACGCTCGTAGCAGTCGTAGCTCCGGTCGCACGTAGTCGCCACCGTAGAAGGCCGGATGACGTCAGCCTCGCGTAGCACACCAGTATTTCGCCGCTCGCTGCTACTTGCTCGATGGCGCGGCGGCTAGGCGCACGGGTCGAATTTGCCCCACCGCGAGAGGTCGCAGGTTCAGAACTCACCAATCAATGTCACTCTTTTAAACGATGTTTGAGACGACAAAGTCAAAAAACTATTTATCTCTTTCAAAGTCCACCCAGTGGGCGTGAAGTTTACGTTAAAACAGCTAAAGAGCGACAAGGAATTGAAAGAAACTTAACGCGGCCAATCACAGATTTTAGCGACACAATTTCGAACCGATAGTTGACACACGTCCACTCTTTACAACGTTCGCCGATCGACCTCGAAAATGTAATAGATTAGTAAGTTGATCTGAATAAAAGGCTATTTTATTTATTTTATAAACTTCGTTGTTTGTAATGTTGAAGTAATCTCTGGAAGAACGGAACCGATTATAAAACGTCTTTCATTGATAGTAAGCTACACTATCGTTGAGAACAATAAGCTTATTTTTATCCAAATAAAACACGATTCCTGTGAGAAAGGTTACGTAAGGAACGCCATGAAATAATGCTAGTATCAAATATGTCCGAGGTTGTATTTATCGAAAGTTCCTAGACATGCTTATGTTTCTTTTATTGCGTATCAAAATAACATCAACGATTGTATAATAGAAATTACTTAAATGGACATTAAATTGTTAGCCAGTGTTTGATACAAGTAGTTTTGTTGTTCTACCACTAAATCTGTCCGCCTTTAATAATTCCATCTCCGAATCTAATTAAGAACCAAAATGTTTACAGCTCTATTTCACGACCAATGTTTTTCCAATGCCACGGAATGTTTCAGTAACCGGCAGTCTGTTTACTTGAGTGTGAATTAAAAAGTAAATCGTGTGTAACTGGGGCATGTTACAACTCTTCGCGGTGTTTATATTTGCACCGTCTATGATGAAAAGGTGCCCTCAGACAAACTGTTTCATTACTTCCAATCGTCTCCACGTCCGTCACTTGTCGTCTATCATCATCATCTATATAATTTTGTAAAGGTAAACAGTGTATGTAAATAAATATGGCCAGCGGGATTTGGATCGCAGCCAGTCAGACGCGTTCGGGTGAATGTCAAAGTTCTTACTACGTTTGTTCAGAAATCTCGGTAATATAATATTTTATTTTAGATTTATGTTTCTTCTTTGTATTGCATCATTCAGGTTTCTCTATTGATCTTAAAACGTTGGCAATATTAGTACATTTTTCTGCTGTTGGATTCTGTTTAAATCTCGCCCTGAAAACATAAGGGATTGCCACAGCTTTAGTGACGTTAAACGGTTACTTTCCGAGCATACTCCTTAGTAACGGCTAGGTTAAAAGATTTGAAAATATATTTACTATTGATTCATGAAAATTATATTTAGAACATGGTTTTTTCGTGTAACTAATAGTTTTGCTTTAAAATAATAATTACCAATACGATATTTTTTTGCTACTTTGAGATAGATACTCTTCCAAAACAACATGGATATTTAAAAATATTTTTACACAGAAAAATTGACGGCTAGACTTTCTTCATAACTGAATCAAAACATCAAAATGAAATCTTTGATTTACATATTAAATAAAAGAATATTCAAAAATCAAATACATTTTTTTTTTTAATATATTTTTTTTATAAAAGGAGGTTCAATATTGGTATTCTGGCTCCAAGCGGGCGCACGGCCAGTACTGCGTTAACCTTGGGGAATATATACGCCTTAAGTGAAGGGACTTCAAGACTGCTGCCATTGCCTAAAGCTAGGGATTGAAATCTCACTTTAAGTTCACTGTACCTTAATTTTCAATGTGAGAGTTTGGAAGTAAATACTTCTTTAGCCGCTTTGAGCGATTTTTGGTAGGGGTCAATAATTATGGGTTCGCGTTAGCGACATGCAAAGCGTCAAAGCAAAGTGTGAAAGCGTCATCGAATCAATCAATCAATTTTTTTTTTCAATGAATGTAAGTTACATTAAAAAACAAGTGGAGTAGATAGAAGTAAGCCATTTACATTCTGGCTGGAAATAAGCACGCAAAATTTCATAAAAAATGTTAATAAGCTATATAAAAATAAAATAAAATATATATATTATTATATTATGCGTGTGACGAAATAACAGTGTTAGGCGTCACCAGTCTGTTACACAAAATCACAGTTATTCCAAACTTTTTTTCACTTTTGTTGGCAGTCCCCATGACTGCCTATAACCGACTTTTCATAATATTAATGCTGTATCTGAATGTTGCATTTTACCTGACTCTTTTTCATACTCTTTTTATTACAATTCCGTCCATTTAAATTTACATAACCAATGTATGTTTTTATGTTTCCATCGATCATTTATCTCCCGCTTTCAGACAAAGTTTGGAAACTAGTCGAAACTAGACCGGAAGCGTTCGAGGCCATGTTCAGTTGCAACTGGAACGCAACATCTCTCTCGATTGTCTTCGTGCACTGTTCACTTATCCTTCATTATTAAATGCGATTGGCATTGAAGTAAACAAATTAATTTATTCAAGAAAATAATACTTTCTACCCTCTTTGTATTATTTATGCTAGTGTTTCGCAGAATTGAATTAACTATCGTAATTAAGGCATTATTTGTATAGTGGGTGGGTATTTACACATCGAGTCGTAATTGGTAACAAAATATCAAGCAATAGTTTCTAGAATGACTGACCGTATATCTATGTTGTCATAATTGTTTTTTTTTATCTCTTTTAATAAAAATACAGTAATGGAAGGCCCCTCTCAAGTCCCTTGGATAACCCGCAGGCTTATTACGTAAGAAACAGCAATCAGCAATCACCTAGTCCTACACAATCGTTTGCTTATCGCTCGCTGTTTGTCAAATGCACTTATTTTTATATAAAAAAAACGGGCAACATCTCTAAAACTTCTGTATTGAAGAGCAATTATTGCGCAAAAATCGCTGTCGTTTTGCTCTTGCAAGGTACGTAATAAGCCTGCCGGTAAGGGCCACCATAGAAACCCGCTGAATTTGAAAAGCTTAGGACCAGTCGATGTGGCATCACTAAGTAGTAGTAATAGGGACTCCCTTTTCCGCACTTTTTAAGTTCAGTTAGTGAGCAACGGAATCAGAAAAGTTATTTGTTAAATTTATTTTATATAGTTTAATTATATTGTTGGCTGATTTAAACTTGAGTCATATTGAAGACAGGTTTCAGAGAACTTTAGGATTACCTACTTTCAAGTAAACCTGTCTTAATACTAAAAGAAAAAGTTATGTTGCCTCCTGTCTGTCGTGTTCAAGAATCAAGAACGGCAATGATCAGTAGTGGACGCCTTTTGGCTGATGATGATGATATTAACGAATTGAATAATAATTCAATTCGTTAATATTACACACATTGACCAGTCCCATGCGTCTCGCTTCCAGAGCATTCCTGCAACCTTAACCAGGTTATCGGTCCACCTAGCGGGAGGCCTTCCAAAGCAACGTCTTTCGGTTTGCAGTCTCTATTCCAGAAATTTTCAGCTACATCGACCATCCGTTGTGCTAGCAAAAACTTATGTAGATGATAAAGCTTTGTTGTTTTAAATTAATTCTTGTTTTTATTGGCGTTAATAGATGTTGTCTTTTTCTAAATAACTTCTCTGCCGGCAAAGATTTCTAATTAAGTTCTCCAAAATATTTTTGAAGTAGATATGATAAATGATAAATGATTTTATTTCTATAAGTTGGTTTTTACAAACTCTTTTACATGTCGATCATATTTTTTTAAACTAGATGAGGTCGGCGTCTCCTATCTGACTACTCTGAGAAGAAAGGCCGAAACAAACTCAGAGGTCATAGTCTCTTTTAAAGTCCTGACAAAATCTTGGTAAGATCATGTGAAGACCATGTAGACAGATGTCTAAAATGGTCTTTTGAGGAAAGAACCAGCCAGATTGAGTGGACCTGTCCAGTCAGTGCACGCATTTGTTAATAACCGAGCAGCTCAACTCAGAATTTAAGGAGCTCAACGATTCGACGAACAATACCAAAGAAAGGACATTCGGGTAGGCCGCATAAACTACTCAAACTGCCAGACCATGATTAAAAACTACCTAAGATAAATTAAAAACAAAAAATAAAAGAATCATCCACATAGTCTTCACATTCACAATAATTAAAATAAAATAATATAATTCTTTAAAAAGTAAATATTCTTGTCATTGCAAGAAAACAAAAAAAAAACAAACAAAATATCAAAATTAAAAACAAAATCCATGGTGCAAAATATAAAAATCAAAATTAATTGGAGCAGCTCAATCCCAAGCCTTTTTGTCCTCAACGTAATTTTTACGCTTTCTGGCACAACTTACGTTTAATGAAATTTAAGATTTGAATTTATTAAGACTTAGATCTTGTACGTGGCTTGGAAGCTTATTATAAAAGCCTACACAGATGTCAATCTAACCACCTATCTTCTTGAGCCTTGTTGTAGGTACTACTAATTTGTATTTGTTCCTAGTATTTATGTTATGGATATCACTGTATTTTTTAAACAAATTTGTATTTTTATGGACTTATAAAATATTTTCATAAATATACTGAGTAAAGACTGATATTGAAGTAAGAGACTAATATTTTGTATTTTCAGCACAGCGTTTTCTATGTAAACATTAGACTAGTATTTTTCTAACAATCTGACATTTCAAGGGAATCCAGATAGAAATTAAATTAATAACAACATATTTTCTTAAAAAAATATTTACTTTATAAGGAAAGTGGTTAGTGTTATAAAAATGTAGCCTATGCAAAGACTGCCACTTATTTAAGTAATAAAAAGTCCGAGAAATGTAAATTTCAAAACTAATTTTGAAGACACTGTAATGAGATTTCTTCTGTAAAGCAAATTGCTTGACTAAAATAAATCCAAAAAGTTATTTAAAAAAGTTAAATATCTGGCGAAGGAAATTAACCAGATGTGCTGTGTTAGTGCGGTAATCAATAAATCATCGCGGTATGATGAAGATGATTCGATTAATCGCTCAGAGAATTATGATGTGATGACAACTTACTGCGAGCAATCATGCGCGAGCACAGATTATAATGTACTTTACAAGTGCGTAAGAATGAGCTTGCAAAAATAGATACAATAAATATCACATCACATCACACATCATCAGCCTATAAATGTTCCCACTGCTGGGACACAGGCCTCTTCTCTGTGACAGTGAATGAGCCGTAATCCACCACGCGGGCCCAGTGCGGGTTTGAATAAATATAATCAGGTATAACTTAGGTAGGTAAGTTTTGGAACTAAAGGCTATCGTAGACAAGCGAAACGCCGCAATCCAAAATCCCTTTTCAGTAGAAAATTTTCTACTGATATATTTATAGAAAAATTTCTTTGAAATCATACAATTTCTATGAAAATGTATTGTATCTTTGCATTGTCGCGTCGCGTCTGAACTTCCAAACACCTGTAAATCCTAATCACCGTTGATGCATTCCTGCGTCGTCGGATCAAAAAACCATTCTAGCCAGTATTCATAATATTATGTGTAGGGCATCGCCTATCTCATACCGCAATGTTGTTCGTTCCCTTAAAGAGACTAAAACTTTACTGCGGAGACCTTATATTTCCCAGATTTTTTCATATCTGAATCTTCATCCAATAATATCCAATTAAGTAATATAATAATTTCCGAGTTTTAATTCATAAAACTCTTTTCTATCTTACCTCTGCTGATCGTAGTTTTTAAAAACGGAGTTTTTATACAGGAGTTTTAGTACTATTTTTCAATATTTGATGTTATTTTCTTAACAGTTTTCATTATATTGTAATTACTAGAAATAATATCAATATCTGAAGTGCGGATAATACTTGAAACTTCACAGTCTATTGGATTCTCGAGTTGGCAACCTTTCAACAAATAAAGGAAACGGGTATTTGAGCTTACATTATTATTTTACTAGTTTTGTGTAAATAAATATCAAAAATATGCCGAAGAATCTTGTGTGCCCTGCGATTCACCGATAACTTCTAGAAGTTATTTAATGAATTATCATCTGCTTAGACTATCTCAAATATGTTGGTGTCTGCTTTCGTACCATCTGGAAGCAGCCAGAAAACCAGTATATAACCCATGTAAAATACTGGTTGGAGTGACTGTGACACATACAATTTATCATTTCGAGACAAGAACCTATTTTTTTAACCCCCGACGGAAAAAGAGAAGTGTCATAAGTTTGATGTATGTTCATTTGTGTATATGTGTATCTGTCTGTGGCATCATAGCTCCTAAACGGATGAACCGATTATGATTTCGTTTGTTTTGTTTGAAAGGTGTCTTTATCGAGAGTCTTCTTAGCTATCAGTGTTCAGTCGTTCTAAAGTTATGGGCGTTTTACTGTTTGAATCGAGGTGTTTTCGCAAGATATCGTGTCATAACTACGTGTTCAATAGTTTGTAGCCGTTTTTCGTGCTGTTTTTAGGAGCTCGATATTTAAAAAGAAATATCAAGTAATAAAAATACATTAAATTTCTACATATTATTGATTCTAAAATGGTCGTATACTTTTTTTTTAAAGAGGTATATGTTTCACTAATCTCCTTCCAACAAAACCATAAAAATGAGAAATAATTATTGATAGCATGCATCTCCTCGTAAAGTGTTCATTAATAATTTTTTGTACTAACACTAATGGATAGAAAAATTTGTCGTATTTTTTTTCAGAAACTATAATTCGATTTTATAACGATTTTATTCTAAAATCTAGGCGTATTAACTACTGTAATTCATGCGCCACCAGTGCCGCTAGGCCAATAGGAATGATTATATCTCATGCAGATTTTTTGGTCAGGGTACCGCCTTAAGTACTACTGCTTTCCCTATGTTCACAATTTAAAAAGTTAAAATGGCGTCAAAAAACAGACACTTTTTCGGATTTGGAACTTTATGTTTTTCCTATACGAAAAAACCTTATCCTCGACCAGTCCCAAAAGTAGTCAAATGCATTTTATCTTAAATTCTGCTGAATTTACTTACGAACTAATCTGAATAATAACATACAGAGTTGCAAAAATTTGCAACATTCATCCGTCCGTGTTCCGACACGGCTTTTGTCACTGCTTGGGGAACCATGATGAATGATGCATAAGCAACCAGCAACGGTGATATTTATTGCCTACTAGCTACTGTCAGTGGCTTCGTCCGCGTAAACTTTTGAAATTATCCCAAGAGAACGTGCTCCCGTCCAATGTATATAAAATCATTGAAATTAGTTCAGCGGTTCCAGCATACAAACATAACAAACAGACAGAGACAGAGTTGCTTTTGCATTTATAATATTAAAAGTAAGTATGGATTTTTATAACTGACAAACAATGCCTTTTTTATTTTTTGTTCTACTATCTGAGCAATAAATAAAATAGTTACGACACTATTATTCGTAGCATAATTATACCCATTTTAGCTAAAAGTTTTGTAGTCAATTTGTAAAAACTCCATTCTGTAAAACTGCTGACAAATCTCTTTGTGGAAATATATCAGTCAGAAATAACAACAAATCAAATCAACATAATATTTTGGCAACAGATTTGCTGTCCTTCAGTAACCGCAGCAAACTTTTGGCCTGGCCCAACGTGATCTATCAACACGATGAGAGTAACAGAGTATTGATATGAGAGTATTTTTTGTTTAAAATTCAAACATTTTCCAAGAAAATTGAGACAAGATGAGATTTATAAACCTTTATTACCTAGAATGATGTATAAGTTACGGTTACGTATGGAACGAAAAAAAACCGTTCTATTAGCACAAAAAGCTTACTGCTCATAGCTCAGACTTCTGTTTTCAAGAACTAAGTATTTTGCATCACTAAACACAATTTGGTAGGGACATTATTTGTTTTGAAACCGCCCAAGTTAATTGGCAATTTTACTTTTTATGCTAGCTTTACTCATTACTTTTATTTTGTGGAAAAATATCGTTGACCGTAATAAGTGAGTATTTTACAACGGTTTTGCTTAGTCGTTTCCAGGGTTTTATGATATACTTAATATTCTTTGTTCAAAGTTTTGGTCTATTGAGCCTCTTTTGTTGAAACTATAAACATTTTATATAAATACCTGTTTACTTGTTACTTTAATGGCACTTTGTTATTGAGCAATCTCTTCTCTTTATTTATTGTTAAAGATAAAAGCCGCCAATTACCTTTTGTTTTGGGCTCATAAACAATTCAATGTTTAAGAACAAGAAACATAAACTTAAGATTGATTATGATTAGATGTTGGAAATGTTTGGCCTTATTTAAGAGAACTGAGCTTTCTCAAGAGGCATTAAGATAATCTGCCTATGGCTTTGGAGTTTGGACTGATCATAGATAAGCTAAGATCGATCGATTATTAATATTATGTACTTGACTCCTTTTCCGTCGTGTCGGCGACTTTTTAATTAGTTTTTAAATTGGTTTTGAGTTTCGGACTTATCGACATTGAGTGGCATCGCCCCGGGATTTACAAAATGCAGGCAGCATTTTGAAAATAATTTTGAAAAAGGAAGAGAAAGTCGGTTTCTTGTGTTCAATACCTAAGTGTTTTAAGCTGTACGTACAAATGTCTTTGGCTTGAAGCCAAAATTGGAACTTTTTTTTAATACAATCCCGTCAATTTTTTTTAATACAATCCCTCAAAACGTTTATTTACAAACAGCGTCCCTTAGCCTTGTCATTCAAACTCCAAAAAATCCTTGTACCAAATCAACTATAATATTTTCATTCATAAGCAAAGGTCAAACTTTTCGACGCATAATTCATAAACAAACAAAACAACGCATCCACGGGCGTTTTAATAACAAAATGGCGAAATTATTTCAGCCTTGGTGCAAATGATGTGTAAATTGACGCTGTTCCAGTAAATAAACAAATTAATGGGCATTTGTTTGAGTTAACTGTTTGTGTGCCGCCGCCGGGAAATGACATAATCATTCAATGATGACGGGGTAGTGAGATTAGGTGACCTGTGTACATAATTGTTATGATATCGACAGTTAGGTGTGTGTAAGTGGGGTAGATAATAAAAGACTTCCAGTAACAGGTACTCACAATTATAATCTTCAGTATCACAATCAAAACACACGAATAAACTATGATTGCGATCACTGGTCGATCATTAAGCTTAAGCAACGCTTGACGAGGTCGGTCCGTGGATGGGTGACCATTTCAACATACCGAGTTTCCTCCGTGCCTCGGAAAGCACGTTAAGCCGTTGGTCCCCGCTGTCATTTGAAGATCTTTGACTGTCGTTACGGTTCGTCAGAACCCTAGATCTGACACCAGTCTAGCTAAGAGGTATCGTGTTACCCAGTTACTGGGTTGTGGAGGTCAGATAGGCATTCGCTCCATGTAAAACACTGGTACTTAGCTGAATCCGGTTAGACTGGAAGCTGACCCCAATGAAGTTGGGAAAAAGGCTAGGCAGATTGATTGGTACTTAAAGAAATTAACGCAAAATTTTGCAAGAATTGAAATTTGATATATAAATAATTTGATATATATGAATATATAAAAGTTTTTTGAGAAAGTCATTGCAAATCTTCAGTAAATTAATTTCACTACTTTATTCATAAATCGGTTCTACGCTTATTCCAAAAAAATAAGTCCATTAATCATGAAATCCGCCACGTACAAGAATATCTGAGAAACAACGTTAAAATGTATGAAAGTGTAATCATTAACGTCCGTAGTACCTGCGCTGCGTACGTAAGTTATAGCTATCGACGATCCGCAGATAAATCTATCCACACCCACTCTGCTGAAGCAATCTATTTCAAACTCTATAATTTTAACTAGAATACCTACTATTTTTACTGAGAGACTGCGATTGTTTGCCCATTGCCCAGAGCTTACAACTTCAATGTTAGTAGGTGTGGCACAGATTTATTTAAGAATAGACCAGACACAGGTATGAAATAAAATAGTACTTACTAATAGTTTAATGTAGAAAACAATGCCAAACGTGTAAAATAACCATAAGATTGCGAGTATTTAGAACTAAACATAGATCTTAAAAAAACTGGACAGTAATAAACTAATTTATCTGGAAGAATATTTGGGACTAAGTTGCTAGCGGCTTCACTTACATCACCATCATCATTTCAGCTAAAAGACGTCCACTGTTGGACATAGGCCTCCCCCAAGCGCCGCCACACTGATGGGTTCTGTGCGTCTCGCATCCACCGGACATCCGCAGCCTTGACCAGGTCGTCGCTCCACCTAGTGGGAGGCCTTCCAACGTTTTCACTTACATGACAGCCAAAAATTATCCCAGGGAACTTACTACTGGAATAAAAGTAGGCTATGTATGTCTTAATCTAGGAGTGGTTCAAATTTATACAAATCCGTTAGGTCGTTGATGCGTGATTAATCTACAAACATACATTAATCCATTATACAGCATTTATAATTTGAGAGCGATTGGCCAACGAAAAAAACACTAGTGTAGTATTACTGGTGACAAAACTAAAATGACTTAAGCAAAAAAAAAGATTTCAATGCAATATATAAAACAATAAATCACCAGGTGTATAAATAAAATAATATACCTACATACATAAATAACACGCGTTCAATGAAGCATTGCTGAGCTAAGCCGAATGCCAATAAACAGTTTAGAATTCTTCAGCCTCCCAGTGTTTGTTTTAGTTCTTAAGTTTATTCTAAATCCGACAGAAGAGATAAGATTTTAAACTAGAAAGTAAGTATCTCACCGCCTATTTACTATATTTACTACTGTATTCGTCGAAGTTGTAAGCAAAGGTGTAATAAAATTGACGGAGATGGTGCGATGAGATGGACTCCTTCGATAAAAACTGACCTCAAATGTAGGAGATAGTGATGAACGTGGAAAGAGAGTAATTAGGCTTTTGCCGTCCAGTGGGGACAAGCCTTAAACCATTAAGAGCGCTCAAATACAACACTCTGGGCTGCTAATGAAAAAAAACTTGGTGGCAAAACCCAGTACCACTTAACTTGATTTGGAAGCCGAATTCATCGAACCCAAAACGACGCTCTTACATTAATAACTAGGGATTTTACGGAAGTGATGATATCAAAACCGAACTCGGTTTCGTAGGTATTAAATTTGGTTTATCGGAATCGAAACCGAAATCGGAATCGGAGGTGCAGGATGAAGAAATACGTGTTAAAAGAAAGAAGGATTAATAAAATAAAATAATATATACATTTTTAATCAGCCTTTTTTTAATTTAAGCTCAAAAACAATACACCTAACTAAACGTAGAAAAACAAACAAGTTTTTTAAAATCGTAATCAGTATTAATAGTAACGAATCTAATAAAAATGTTTGTAGTAGTTAATTAAATCAAATCAGAGACTCCAAAAGAATTAAGTGATACTTAATAAATAAAAGCTTCGCAGCTTTACCTCATTCCAGTCTATTTCTCGACGGGTCACAGATTAAGCCAGCACCACTAAAAAGTTGTTCGGTTGCTACTGAGCTTAGTAGACACGACAAATATTGACGGTCAATCGAGTTCAGGATTTTAAATTTAGTATTTACTTTCCACCAGATTATTGGATCGTCGCTAATAGGAATACGTTTTTTCTTTATTGTACTCATTAATTAAACCCTTCCATATAAGACAGTTGTCCAAAAATGCATGTTTGTCAGATGTGGTATTAATATTATCATCATTGCTGCTCAATACGACTTGAATGCGGCCGCTTGCCGCCGGCGCCACCCCGCAGCGCATCGACCTCCGATAACCTCCGTTTATTTAAAAGATTTGGAATCAAAATCGGAGGTTTAAAAACAATCGAAACTTCTGACATTTGGAATTGAAATCGAACTTCGTAAACGACTACTATCCGTATAGAACAAATGAAGATGTGAAAACAACCCAATGTCTAACACTAGTACCATGTACTAACCCTATGTATAGATAAAAATCCAACGGATTTTTACAGAATCTATTTACACGGCATTCCAATCCTATTGAACGTGACAAAAATGCATTCGTTCGCTGTTGGGATTACTCTAGTCGTATAAGTAAAATATATTGTGAATCCTTGAGAAAGAAAGAGTTTAGATTTGTAGGTAACGCAACTTGGCGTGGATAAGATTTGTAAAAGTAGATTGTAGACATTGTTGTTTAGAAAAATACTGTAGATAACTATTTTTTTTTAACAATTAATAAACAGACTTACAATCAAGAGACAAGAAGAAGGAGCAGGTAATATAACCTACAAAGCCACAATGTTTAAACTATATTATTTTTCCTGACGGAACTGCCATTTGTAGGCAAATTGTTTTGCCTCCTCCGTCAATTATATGCGTCATGGACGACGGAAATCTAAATTTGGATCAATCTATTCACTTGAACTCATCACAACTCTAAATAAATTTAAATATTAATACTAAATTCAAAAGTTTCTCTCGAAAATGGCAGAGATAACGAGAATCAAAGTGATATTATTCCACAATATTAACTAGGCCGAGTTTCGTTGGAACTCTGATTAAACAAAACATTAGCTCGGTGAAGCAGCATCGTAACATAAAAACTCTTTCATAATGAAAACAGAACGAACCCTCGACTGGTTGCTGACGTCAGCGTTTGCGTATCTACTGTATAGTACAGAACTACCTCCCACTCATTTACATATTTGATGTTGGAGAAAAAAAGTAAAAAAATATATTTATTTGTGTTTTGAAAAAACAAAAAGAACTTAAATAATAATAAAACCAAAAAAACCTCGTGCGAGACCAAAAAGGCTCCTTCCTCAGTATGTGCAGCGAGAACGATGGGGAGAGTATTTTTTTTAAAAAATATATTTTTCATCGATGACCAAATTTTTTTTGAAAATTGGTTGTATGGGGATGTCAATGGAAGAAATGAGGACCATGTCATGAGGAAAGTTTTTAGTAAGACTGTAACTAGATAGGGAGTAATTAATGTGATATCGACTAATAGCGACTTATTTAAGTTGACGACACGTTGAGCTGACCCAATGTAAATCGGTGAAAGGATGTCAACAATGATGAGGTAGGTACCAACACCTAAGAGATTTAAAATCTCTACAGAAAGCTGTAAGCGTGCACAATCGTCAACCGATTCATCGCTTCACTATCGGGTGAGATATTGGCCAAACGCGAATATATCTATACCAATATTATAAAGAGGAAAATTTTGTTTGTTTGTACCGAATAGGCGCCGAAACTACAGGACCGATTTAAAAAAATATTTCACCTATGGAAAGCTACATTATTCCTGAGTAACATAGGCTATAATTTTGACGGGAGCGAAGCCGCGGGGGTCAGCTAGTCAAAAATAAAGAAGTCATGAAAGATTCGCGTTTCGACCATCATCGCCACAATGGCATGATGGGGACCACCATCTCACCTTGTTTTAAGTAATGGCTAAGACATCCGTGAAGATGCCCAGCCGAATTATCAGGAAACACATAATTTACGAAATGGAGCGCATATACATGCAACTGAAAAATGTGTGCCGAATATTGTTTATTCAAGTCTATGTATGTATATAATATAGAGAGGTGGAGAACGAATTATTTTCGGGTATCTTTAAAACATCTCAACGCTTTGGTACTTCAGCTTCTTATGTTTGGATGTGAAATTTGAATTATAAAAATGAAAATGCCGTTTGATCTCCACAAGCCCTGGGGAAATCAGGCAATGTATCGTTATTAGCGTGAAAGACGATTCTTTCTGCTTTTGTATCTTGATTTATTTTAATGGTATCAGAACCTAAAATTTTTTGTTTGCGATTTCATTTTTTACAAGCTTTTGCCAGCGTTTCCTCCCGTGGAAAGTTAGATACTATCTCTTGGGAATGTAAGTATAAAAAGCGTTCTATTTCTTAATACAGGCTATGGTCTACCCTTGTTCAAACAGCCGTTGAGCCATGGTTGATTAACATTCATTTTGAATCAGAATTATAGGGATCCTCAAGAGAAACAGGGTTACAGACATAGCCCGAAGAATTGCCAGACTTAAGTGGCAGTGGGCAGGGCACATTGCACGCAGGACGGATGGCCGATGGGACAGAAAAGTTCTGGAGTGGCGACCACGATCCGGAAGACGTTGCGATGGAAGGCCTCCCACTAGGTGGACCGATGACCTGGTGAAGGTTGCGGGGATCCGCTGGATACGGGACGTACGGGACCAGACAATGTGGTGACGCTTGGGAGAGCCCTATGTCCAGCAGTGGACGTCTTTCGGCTGATTTGATGATGATTATGATGAATGTAAGAGTTAGCGAAGGGATGTATTGGGAGTGAGAGAGAAAGGATGTACGAGAGATGGCCAAGACGCAAAGACGCTAAGACGTGTGCTAGGATAATTAAATTAAAATAAAGTGAGTTAGTCGAATTCTAAAGTTGTTTCACTCTGAGCTCGCAATCCCACAAATCCTGGGGGCTCGTCCGGGATCTGTGCGGCCCAGAGTTACAAGAAAGTAAAAACAACGAAGGCGACCGGCGGCGGAGTGGATGTGGTGGGCTAGGTTTTGGGGTGTCAGAAGTGGGATACATATACATTCACATTTGTAATATTCAAATTCTAAACTCAAATTAAATTTATTGCAACCATAATGCATACAAATAAATTTATATAAGTTACAGAAACAATTATAGACCCTGTCGGGCGCAGCAACATTCTAGATACAGTCAGTGTCTAGGAGAGAGCAAGAGCGCTTAATTTCCTTGTTAATTAAAATTTCAGCTATCTATTTTCTATCTATCTGCTTTTAGTAGTAAGAAGTAGGATATTAGTAGGATGAAACTCGTAGTTTAGTTTACTGGGCAGCAGGATTGTTTGTTTCTGATCTATATAAAACCAAATGGAGAGCTTTAAAAACGCTTTTACTGACCAGTGGTTTCAAGGAATTCGTGAAAAGAATTACAATGATGTTTTTTTGAACTCGGAAAGTTTTTGTGAGATCTGGATACCTAGTAAGAGATAATGTTGTCATGCTAGCGTTCGGATCGTCACAATGTGGATTTTATTACGTTTTTTTGTTTGATGTTAAAATGACAGGAATGCTTGTCGGGAAATTCTTTTTCTTTTAGCGCTTTTATTAAACTAATTAAAGATTATTACTACCTAATAATTTTATTGAACAAGTGGATAGTAGGTTAGGTTGAAAAGGCAAAAAGTAAGAGATTGATATGCGCTAACAAAATGGCACTTGCTCATTCTTAATCATTTTGACATTTGGACAATCGCTATCACTGATAATAGAATATAACTTTGTCTATGACCGCAGGGTCGGGGGTCAGAAAAGGTGTGGTGACGTTTGGGGGTGGCCTAAGTCCAATAGTTGGCGTCTATCGGTGATGACGATGATAAATGGTATTCAGGAACTCTTAAGACATCACAATATACATATTTCAGAAAAAAACCCAGAAAAAGTGTGTGAAACATTACGGACGTCTGTGCCTTTGATTCAATTTGATTAATTTCCTTTTGGCACCGTCTTACCGACATCAATACCTAAGTTGTTGACAATTTCAATTAATTTGCTCTTTCTACATGTTTGAGTTATTGACTATTAGAACTTTTGATCAAAGCAGCCATTTATTATTAAATTAATGTGTGCTTCAAAGTCTAAAGCATTGCCATTAGCTTTATTGATATTGTGTTGACATATTCAGTGTTGTTTTTATGTTACGAGTAAATGGCGTCACGGGCCACCTGTCAGGAAACTCTCGTTTTAATTTTGTTTATGCATAGTTGGGCTCGTATGTATTTTTCCAGTTTTGACAACAAAACCTATTACAGCCCGACCAACTTATCTGTGAAACGGACGTTTTTGGAACTTACATTTTGAATAAGACATAAGATCGGTTTTTGTTTTTTTTTTTGGTGAATCATAATTCACAGTTAAGTTGGTCGGGCTGTAAATTGAAACTTCATCAAGGATGAAATGTCAAAAACTAACTGTTAATTGCTTCTCCGCGGTGGAATTAAATCTACTTTTCGGTGACAAAATGTTTTGCAACAGTCGTGTTACTTTGGAAGTTCATTTCCTTAGCATTTCCTGATTCGATAAATATTTTGAAATTCAAATAGTAATTTGAGGGACTTTGGACAAAGTGACATTCTTTTAGAAATAACGACTGAAGATGAGTTAATATGTCAAAGCAAGTAGATTTTAAGCTTTCAAGAGGCATTACACCCTAGGCTGGTAAAGTAAAGAAGAGGACACTAGGCTTTTAGAGTCACTCTATTGTTCCTGTTCTCAAAAGATTTAAACCAAACAAATGCGCACGTATTATAATTACCTATATTGTTCGATTCTGCACATATAAATTCCGATGAGCGTCCATTATAAACCCACTTCAGTCTTCAGCTTTCAGGTTTGGCAACAATGTGCTATTGGCTTTATAAAATAATACTGTGAGTTTTGTTACTTCAAAATAGAACTATCATAATATATATCGGATCACAAAGAACTGACGTGCATTGTGGAGCTCGTAAATTTTAGTTAGTTAACCTTAAGGTTAAAACTCTTAAGAGTTTCAGTATATATGAAAATCTTTGCAGCAAAGTGCTTGAACTTCTAGGAATTTTGTCTTAACTGAAAACGTTTTGACGGCATTTATAATACCCATACAATAAGCCTTTTAAATTGTTTCGATACTCACTTAATAATGTTTTTGATTTTGGATAGTTCACTGAACATTTTCTTCGTAAAACGTCTTATAAACGCCTACCCATTTTTATATTGAAGCTAAGCACACACACATGAAAACATAGGTAGGTACATGTATTTTATTTTCATCTTACGTACTCAAATTTTACAGTCAGTGAGGCTAAACAAATTACTATCTATTCGTTTGCTATAAACATTGGAATTCGTTTTAAAAATAGTGTATACATGTGCGTGTGTGTACGTCTGATGTTATTCATTAATACTAAGTGTAAATACTCGATAAATAGCAAGACTAATTGTAACGTAATGTTTGTTTACCGAGCGAAATGGCAAAAAGTAATAGAACAATATTTATATAGAGCTTTGTCTCTCCCAGACAAACAATTAATATGTAGTTTCATATTAACGCCCAAGGTTCTATAATTGATTTTCACGCAAGCAAGAACATATCTATTCTATGATGGCACAAGCAGTGATGTAGATACAGTGGGACACACTAGGTAATTTGTTCTTTTAAAGGTAACTCAAAGTTACCAAATAAAAGATTAGCAAATGACGGAAAAAGAAGCCGTGGACGACCACCGATGACCTGGCTACGAACAATCAAGAATGACATGATCATAAGCAAAGCAACAGAGAAGACAACCCGCAACTGTACGGTGTGGCACAGAAGTACTAGGAGGGCTGACCCCAATAAATAGGGATAATAGTCAGGAGAAAGATGAAGAAGAATAAGATAGGTTACTCAAGATTAGTATCTGAACATTGGATAAGCAAAATATATATTAGGTATAGTTCCTTTCACGCAATAAGTCCCAGACTAGTTTACATAATGTGTCCAGACAAAGAAAAACGTATGTGCTCTACATTAGACAAAAGCCCCTTATCACTATAACAATAGGTGTGCCTATGAACACAGAATACCCCTTAGGCAGCAAAAACATAATCCAGCCTTAAATTATCTACCCTACAAGCAAACATCTTGATTTCTAATCTAGGTCGAGTTTTAAGCTCACGATGCTAGTCTTAATTTTTTACCCGACTACGGCGAAACAAAAAGAAAGGAACGTTTTCTTTTTTTGATTTCAGCAGTCTATGTACCTATGTATGTATGTTTGTATTCACGTATGTTCCTCCGTAGTGCCTAAACTATTCATCTGATTTCGATGAATGCGGTGTCAATCGATTTGCGGGTAACATATTCTAAAAAAATCCGTGGTCGGGTTACAATTTTTTGAACTTTTTGCTTGTTAAACCTGCTATATATAGCCTTTTCTCAACTACATAATACTGAATACCAGTACTTAACATGGGGTGACTGCCTATCTAACCTCGTTTCTGGGTGGTCACCCAGCAACTGGGTAACACGATACCCTTTGGCAAGACTGGTGTCAGATTTTCTGGTTTCCGTTTATTTATTTATTTAAAACTTCACGCTCAAAGGTACAATGGCGGACTTAATGCCTTAGGCATTCTCTACCAGTCACCGTTTACACATAACTGTCAAAGATCTAGGAATACCAGCTTAGGGACTAAAGGCTTTACGTGCTTTTCGAGAAACGGTGAATTCTCGGTATTGTGTCGTAAATTATAAACTAGCTGTTCTCCGTGGCTTAGTTCCCGTGGTCATCCCACTGAACCCGTTTTCGGGATTAAAAAATTCTATGTCACTCAGGATCAATGTAGCTTTCTACTGGTGAAAGAATTTTCAAAATCGGTTCAGTAGATTACCACGACCACCACTACCTCACAAACTCACAAAATTTACCTCTTTATAATATTATTATGTAGGTATATATATATAGTATAGATAGTTTGCAAAGGAAATGAACCTTTTAGAATTTAGGCTGCCTTAATCATACTTAATAATCATGGGTCATCCCTTAAATTAAATTCCGAATTCACATGACACTTTAAAACTACGAGAGAGGTCCAAAAGTTCGCGGTATATTTTAGTAGTAAACTCCTTTATTTGCAAGTCACTGCTAACACCATCTATATATCGCTGTGGAACACAACCGTACGCGATCGATTTACAAATAATAATCAGTTTAATCAGACAAAAACGCTAGTTACGTAGGAACGGTATCTTTGTATGGGATGAGGCATCTGTATGCTAGTATTATATTATCTGTGTCTGAGCAAACCTTGTAGATCGACCCTTGCGACTGTTTATATTACTTACCCACGAGTTACTCGTCCTTTCTTTTTGTTGAAGACTAAACAATACCTAGATTAGACGTGTGTATAGCGTTCAAGTTACGACCCGGAATATCGATTAAGGCTTGGTGGAGCGTAGGTACCTAGCCTTACTTAGATAATTGATACCTCCCTGGATATCTATTTATATCTATGTACCTATTTGTTTTTACTCGATCCTTTTCTGGGTGTTGGTTAACATACATGTATCAGAGAGCCTAGATAAAGTAAACATCCACATTCTTTCAGCAATACCTAACTTACAGTTGTCAAAAAAAAAAACAAAATTAATGGATTGAGGTAATGAGGAAATTCAGACACGAGTGAGGTCTTCAAATGTCAAATTTCATAGTTTTTTTGCCTTTAGGGCGAGTTTTTTTTTTAGTGTTGTTAATATTTTCTAAATAAAGCAGATTAAGATATTTACGGGTTTTACCAACCAATACTTTTTTCGAAAAAAGGAGCTGCGCAAAACTGATAATACCTACTCGATGTTATATTCAATCGCACTTCTACGGCATTAGAAACTAAAGACTTTTTATTTTATTTAAAATTTTCTTCCGTACGCGTAGTAACGTTTAACAGCTATATTTATGGTGACGTATGGGCCTTACTCACCAGTGGCGTCAACTGATGGGCCCAAAAACAGACGATTGCAATGCGCTACTGACATGTCACGGTCACGATTAAACTTATTCTAATTTTGCAATCGTCGTCGCTGTTAAAATGTCACTTTGCTTACAGCCCCAGTTCTGCACCTACCTTGCTGCTAAAAACCTGTGTGAGGATGTTAAGATTCTAAGGTGTACACAAACACATGGCTTCAATCATCACTTGAAGAATTTAAATAAAATTGAAGTCATACGTCATTTATTTTGGAACAACATAAATTGTGAAGAATTTTCACAGTTTTATATCCACGTGTGAACATGTTAAGCATAATTTGATTAGTCCAAACTGAGAGAGGTTTGCGAGTTCAGTTCGACCTTTACTGTGTGGTAGGCTTTATGTTATTGCTAGAAAATTTTCCTTTTCATATTGTCATTTACTATGTTTGTCTGGGTTATACGTACATTGCGTACGTGACTGCTTATTGAAAGGAATTTGTGGCATCGAATAGTAGGTTTATCGACAACTGTTTGCTGTATCCCGATGGGAGAATTCTATTATTGTTTGTAATATTTATTTGTGATGTAAGGAGGGATATTTTCGTATATAAGAAGGTTAGGAAGCAATATAAAAAGTTTTGTTTGAACAATCTCATTGATCGTATTGTTTGTTTTTTTTTGTTAGAATTGTTTCTAAGAATTGTGCATGACAACATGCTTCTAATAGGTTTGTCCCAAAAGTGATTTCAAAGGCAGGGCAGACTTAGGTCATTGAATTCGTTTTGCATGACATAGAAAATATTATTAAAATTTAATTATTTTCAGTCGTCAAAATAATTGCCGGTAGGTATAAAAGTACCAAGAGTGATTTAGGATGATATTATCCAAAAACTTAAAAAAAAAAAAATTGTCGAGTTAATATAATATAAAACAAGAAAAGTTTAATCGAAAAGATAAATCACGCTCACAGAAATATTTTCAACCAATTGTAACCAAACACCCGTGAAGATCGGTTAGGCGCGATGACAAACAGTAGTTCCATAATGATGGAACGTAACAGTAACTTTCAGAGAGACTAAATGAAGTGTATGGGCGTGGGAGGAGCTGATCGATGCGCCATTAATCATGTCCACGACATAGAACATCATCTATCTATTGACCTTATAAGTTATAACCCATCACTGGGAATATTGTTGCGGCCTTCGCACTCTTCCCAAACTCTATAGAGGTCATATAAAAACGGGCACCTCTTTTGTCGAAACTCTTTTTGACAAGTTGCGTCGTGTATGGAACATTCTTTCTTCGAATTTCAATTTATAATTTGAATTCCGAGTGATTGGAGTATTGCGAGATTCAATATTATAAATTCGGGCCGAATGTAACATACAACTTTTAACGATCCCATTTAATTTTGCTTTTGGCATGAATTTTCATGCAAAATAAATATACACGTGAAACCGTAGTTATTGTAATACTTCTACGGCAGATAAGAATTTTATTGCTTCTACGACTATAAAATAAAAAAAAAATATTACGATTATTTAACGTAGATAATATTGCAAAATAAAAACCAAAAATTGTAATAAATCGATGAAATACGAGTCCACTAATCTACCTCTACCGCTTTCTTCAGGTAAAAGGGTGACGCTATTAAAACTCCAATTAAAATAAATGTAGCACTTGAAGAGTACTTTAGAACTGCAGACACGAGGGACACTGATGCACTTAGCGTTGATACAACTTAACGCCCAGTTGAAGTGGGCATTAAGCACGAAGTTTAAGATCTAACTTAAAGTTATTACAAGCTAAAAAAAGCTACTATTAAGGTGCTTATTATCACAGGGTTAAAGCTCTTTATAAAGGCGGTTATCCGTGGTACTATTACAACTGTTTTATTTTTGACTGGTTGTTTTGCAGTTTCAGGAATTTGGTTGGGGGTTTTAGCTTTGTCTCTAAAATCACAGTGCACCACGCATATATAATGCCTCTGGTTTTTCCTACTTATCCTATTAATATTACAATTATTATTAATTATCTGTAAAATAGCACACAACAGACCTGAATTATTATTATTTATTTATTTACTCATTAATTATATTATTATTATTATTTTATTTATTTAATTGGGCGATTGGGTACTTACTTTTTATCACGGTGGGATGGTTCCTTTGTCAAATAAAGCCAAGGGCAGCAGCTATTTTTCATAGACATATTGCAATGATCGTCCATTTAGTATCCAAGTGGACCACCTACCCAATGGCTTTAATTCCCATCTAATAACACAAAAAAAAACAAAAGAGAAATTCGACGCAACATGGATAGCCATTTTCACGTAATAAACACGCACTTTGGAAACTGAGCCAGTATTGACAGACCATAACGTTATTGGCTATATGAGCGTAATGTTTGCTTTAACATGGATGATGTGAAAAAGAATATCGTTGACGTCATGCCTCCAAACTGAAGGTCGCTAACCTACCCTAGTGACGTGTGGTTATGTTTTACGTCTTGTTATTACAAGTTTATCTGTTCAACGGACATTTTTGAAGCTAATGCCAGATGGCGTGCATTAGTTAGTAATGTTTTAGGCATTTTAGTTTTTAAAGCCAGGTTACATTTGTATGACATTCCTGAGTAAATAAGAAATGCCTATAAACAGCTCGCAGAATGGATGGCTGATGGAACCGAAAGGAGTGGCGACCGCGTACTAGAAGACTCAGCGTCGAAAGGCCTCAGGAATCCGCTGGGTTCGAAGCATGGCACTGGTTGATGTGTCGACGCTTATGGTAAGCTTATGTACTGGACGTCTTGCGATTTAAAACGATAAATGCTTTTATCTATGTATCTAAAAATCTTAATCCTTCTAGTCAATGATGATGTATTTCATCCATAAGTCATAATATCCTTTGTATATCCAGAATGCCGCTTAGTTACCTAAGTCCTGAGACTACAGTTTATTGACTTATGTCTGTTACATATCAGGGAATCATCAAATTAATGATTTAATCTCATTTCAAATGAAAATGTTATCTTTATTCAACGAATATTATTGTAAGATCACCGAGATCGTTTCTTACATATTTTTATAGTGGCGTTTATTCAGAAGTATTGAAACAACAAAATATTTTAGATACGCGTTCCTGTTTGAATAAGCTAAATCAATAGAAAAATATACTGTGTATATATTAGAACGTCAAATCGTGGTCAGAAGATATTTTTGGTAACAAAAACAATACTGTAATATCTGAGTTACATATTCAAACTTAAACGAGGAATTAATAAAGGCCATATTCCATGGATCACTAACGGTGTTAAATTTGGATGAATCAACCTAATTGAAATGAGTAAACATAAAAGTGATTCATTCAATATTGGCCACACCTTTCATTGACGAGCCTTTCAATCAAAGTGAACCAATTTGGTTGATCCGTGTAGTAATGCTATAAGACACAAATGTGTGAGAATTCAATTCCGCACGCCTTTGAATTCAAAATGCGAGAAAAAGCAGAGCATTGAGGATTTTCATCGTATCGACGTTCTTATGTGATACGTTTCGAAACAATCAGTGTTCGTACAGAAGAACCGTTTGATGTGTAGGTACCTATTTGTAATGAACACGTTAAATTGTTAATATAATGGTTTCTGTCCATCACATCTATTTACAAACGCCGGAGGTGACGACACGTCCTGTCAGAATCAGAGTTTATTTAAAACAGTTGATTCTTGCAATCGACACAGAACAATAAGCAGTGGTGGTCTGTTTAATTTGTGAGCATGTTGATTCTTCACTGGAGAATCACAATATTATTCAGAAGAGACATATAAAGAAACAAAAATATCGTTCGTACTATTCGTACCTTATAAAACTTGTAATTTGCCCGCTGTAGCAAAACACCTTGTCATAAAGAGAAGGAACGTGCATTGATCGCCATGATAGACTGCTTTTTCCTTTGAGTAAGGTTGAATAATAAAAATGAGGTGGGTATAAAAGCCAAATGCATATCTTTGATATCTAATTAGGTCAAATAAAGCTAGAACCTTAACATCTAGGCCGATATGAATAACATATTACAAACAGAAAATAATATAGTAAATAAAGAAAAACCAACAAAGAAATATTGTCGTCTGCCTAATAAAAGAGTAATATCGTTCTATTCCCCGTTTATGGCATTTATTGATGGCGAGTTAATGGGCATAATGGAAGATGATATTGTCTGTATATTTAGCAGTGTCCCTGAATACTAAGTAACTTGGGAATTTATTTACGTTACGATCTTTTTCTCGCTTTGTTTGCGGACGCAGAACTTTCGCCCCTTAAGAGTTCATCCAGAGCTTTTGTGGACCTTAATCTGAGGCTTTATGATGTTTTTTAGATGCCTGAATATATATATACTGAATATATTTATACTGTCACAATAGTTCTAGAAAGAACAATTCACATAAAAACATCTTTTAGCCTCGTTATCAGTCCATAAAATCGTCTGGTTGATGTGTTTACTCACCAATAAATATCATTGCAAATGAGTCTAGCTCAGCAGTAGCAACACGCAATACCACATGGTTGACCTCGAAAAAACAAATTCGTTAGTTTTTATACTTACTAAAATGTATGTATACAAAATGGTTCATTGGAAGTTCTCTGAAATTCAGTATATCTAAATTTTCTCTTAGGAAAACGGATGGAGCGGTCATGTTTATGCCATTTATATTTCAGTGATGGATCATATGTTATCAATCATCAATTTACTGAAAGTAGAATCGCCAATAATTGAAACATTTTCCCTGTTTTGTCTACTTCTATTGCCGGTTATTGACAAATTAATCAAAGTCAAATAATTTTTTGATTAAGGTTAGTAAACGGCACTTTTGATAAAAAACAAAATTTAGTAAAAAAATTGATTTCAATGTCCATATTGCAAATTTAGGTTGGTATGGAGAAAAATAGACCAGAAATTTCACTCACAAGACTCACAAGCTACCTCTCCATATGATATCCATTATTTTTTAGCCATTTCATTCGTGCGTTTGTTTTTACATCTGCTTCCCCCTTATATCAACATGTTAAGCCATATTCAGGAGCTACATGTATCCCTTCCAAATATACGAAAAGGGTACTTTTACAGCAGCTACCGATCGCGAGCATTTCACGCATTCCACGTTAAGCCGTCGCTTCACGCTACAAGCAGTCAACTTTGAAATTTTGAGCATCGGATTAGAATATCGATATTCCTCTCACTAGGTAACTAGGAAATATTCACTGATATTCGTCAGCTAGGCTAGAAACGTAAACACAACTAGGGAAAGCTAAACTTGTTGGTCATTTTCTTTTATACATCCCTAGGTGTAGCAATTTCTAATTTCTTTATTGGCCAAATGATCTTTCACATAATAGTCTTTGAAATTCTAATGAATCTTTTTAAATAACATAAAAGCTACATACTCTAAATCTTTTATGAACATTCGAACTGATAAAACACCACTTTGGGAGATTGGAGCTACGTCTATGTGAAATGTCATCAGTTGAACAGTTTATTCGTACCATGAGGACAAACAGACTCACTTTCACATAAATATTAGTGAAGTTGTATCATGCTATCCTCTCAGAATTTTTATTGCTTTCACGTAACTGAATGAAATTCCTTTTTCCTAAGCAGCACCGCGACAGCCAACGCATTTAAATGTAAAAACCTGACAAGGGGAACACGATTGTTATTTAAAATGGATTTCCTTACATTTACAGTAACTGAAGGGATGGAAAGCCTTATTGGGAGACGAATGGAACTTTATTATAACTTTATTTTATACGGATGCCGTCAACGGATTTTCCTTCTTTGACTTTCAAAAGTCAAACAAGGAAAGTCCATTGACGGCTCCCAGCTCCTAAGAGCTGATTAATGGTTTTTATTTAGCCTTTAATTCTTAATTGGTGTTCATTGAGGAACGAAATACCTCTAAAGCCCTGATTAGCTGTGATAAATAATTCACAAGGATCACCCAAATAGGCCTTAGCATTTCAAAAGGCATTGCTTGCAAGAGAATAATAATAGAATTTGAATAGTGCATCAAATTTTCACAGACCAAGGGGGTGACCATAACATCACCCCCCTGATAAATGCAGTCCTAAATACTGTAACAGTTTAAATACATTTACTATGCCAAATTACTTTGTCCTCAATTTTGTTAAAGAAAGAAATACCAATACCACCTCATTTAAAGTAAGTACACGCAAAGCTAGCAATAGTGTGATGGAAGCGACTGGTAGCGCAATGATTCTTAAGATAATCAATTTTCCTCAGACACGACTTGCATCAAATGAAAAGCCGGGTTCCGTTCCACCTAGTTCTAGTGCGAACCTATCGATTTTATCTGACGTTTCTAGTGAGGTAAGTTATCTGTGTGACTGTGAATAGGAAAACATAGAAAAAGATTATTAATTAAGTATTTCTATAATCTATGTACTTATTGATCAGAATATTTGCGTCAATTTGTGTTTACCAATCGTCATCAATGTTGCGAATGTTTTGTATGTGGCGATTTTTAACGAAGCAAAGATTCATGTTATGTGTAAATTGTGTAGAAACAACCAATCCATCTTTGATTACTGCGTTACCCAAAATAACTCATTATATTAATACAATATTAATAACTTGTCAGAAAATACGGACATGTGCCAACACCCACATATTACTCTTTCCCTGTAAAAATAATTCAGAGATAATTTTAAAAGCGCCCACGACAGGCTTATTTTTAGAACTAAGTAAACTTTTTTTGATTGACGCCTTCATGGAAGTCAATTAATTTTTCAAATGGAAAATCAACTGGACTTTATATTTTTTTTTTTTACTATTTTAAGTCCTATCCCATTATTTAATGTCAGCACTCCTTATTATTTTCCACTAGACATGTCAGTGCTACTAAGTTATCTGATTCGAAACATCTAAGATTTAAAACTTTGATTTTATTTATGTAAACTTCATGTACAGTCGGAGGACTTAAAGCAACATGGCAATTCTTCTTTTTAAACATTTATTATCTAGTCTATTTAATGTAAAACGACAGTTCCAAGTGGATAATATCTAACAAACTATATTGTTAAATAATTTACACGAATCAAATTCTGGAATTCAAGGTAGCAATACGATTTTCAATTATACCAGTTCGGTATGTCTGTTATTGAGAGTCCAGGCGGATCTTATCTGTTTGAAACAATGCGGAGATGACGGCGAGTATCTGCAGCCGTTTCTTTACCTACTCTGCAGTCTTGGACTGACGATTCTGTACAGTCAAAGACTAAAATATGTCCGGTTGGTGAAACAAGGATAAGTATCCTTTCGTCTTGTTCACTTGGTTGGGTGGATCTAGGGTTGCTTTTTTAAATTTACTTTTGCCCTACAGGGTTCATTTACTCTAAGGTCTTGTTGTCAACTTTATGAAAATTAAATAATGATATGAATATGATCTGGGTAGTTGTTACACACTTATAGGCTCACTAGCAGCCTAAATCACAAAGTATATTTAACGGTAAACGTACTATAAATCTAAAACAATAATACCGCCTCTGACGTCTTCAAACGATTGATAGACATAGAAATGTGTTTTATTTAAATACGTTTTGTACGAATTGTGTAGATATTTATTGACCTATAGTGCAAGTTGGCCTTAGGTAAATTCAACAACGATTTTCAGAATTTAAATAAGATTTAAAAGAAAAATGAATAATAAAATAAGAAAATCAAATGATAAATTAAATAAGATAAATGATTTGAAATGATGCGGTCTGCAAGTACTCTTATTACACGTAAAGGGCAATGCCCATTTTTGGCCACGAAACGCCCAACAATTTGTTTTAGTTTAAAAAAACGATATTGTTTTATATTTATTAATCGCGGTATTCATTTAACGAAACAAGATTGCAACATTTTTGCAAAAAAAAAAGTACCGAAAAAATCAAATGAAATAATGTAATCATTGGTTTGTGAGTAAAATAAAAAGTGTTGCCAATTATTAATTTCATTCAAAATATACTGGATTATCTTTTATTCAATAGATTTTTTATGGTGTAATTATTATAATGCCAATATTATTAGTTTTCTTGCGATTATTATTATGATTTTATGATAATTAAACAAGCGAATTGCTAGTTGATATACCATAAATTCTTTAGATCATAACAAACAAATGCAAATGCTACTGCACAATTTAACTGTCATTCTTATATTTTTTTCAAAATACATTAATAACAGAATTATTAAAACTAAAATAAACATAATAATAATCTTTGGGGCGCTATCATTACTTCGTTCGTTGATTAATTCGTGTATTACAAAAAATCGATATCGATTCATGGATTTTTATGTCTGTTAAGTGGCAACATCGAATCTGACATTATGACAGCACGGTTATCTGTCATATGTGTAAATCAGTAAATAACTAAATAATCACAACCCTCTGGCATTTGTATTATTTTGTTTGTTTTGTTTGTTGCTGGTAGAAGTGTAATTAAAAAGTATTGTTGCAATTGTATTCTCGGCCGTCAAACGGTAGGATGCGGTGCCCATATTATGACAGTAATATGGTATTTGGGTTGGGCACGGCATCGGGCTGATATTTTCCCTCCTGCTCAATTTCTGGATGATGTACTAATTTTTTATGATGCAAATGATGTATAAGATCATTAAATACATAATAGATCTAAAAAACTGGATAATATATGTATGTATTATAGAAAAATGATTGTTAAAAAACTGTATTTGTGAAATAAAAGACCATTTAATATCTTAACAATCCGGAGTTTTTTCTAAACCAATTCCTATACCATTTAATTCTTTAAATAGCATATTATCATTTACATATGCTTTTATATGTGGGCACCCAGGGCCAAAGTGTCTATGGACTGTGGGCATTCCCCTTTTACCATTACTTTATCAAATTCGCCAATTCGATACGTAACGAGATAGCTTTAGAATTTTGTAAAATCTATGCATATTTTTGTTCTTGTCTGTACCTACATACCTGCACAGACGACCTTGTTCTGGCTATGATTAATATTTCGATTCAGAGTGGAATGTTAGTGTTTAATCATTATACTACCAGAAATTTAATTGGATTTCAGGTTCCATAATGTATTATGCCGCTGTCAGAAAATATTTCACTTGTGTGATAGGTTTTATATAATCGGCAATTCGTTATAGACACATTTGCGATTAGTAGCAGTACTATATGAAGTCTCCTCTATATGTCTGTTACCATCGCTTAAAATATTATTTATGAAATGACGAGCTCAGCAGGTTTCAAATATTTGCCGGATATTGGCGATATAATTACTTGTCATATTAAATAGATACCTTTCATAGCTTCAATAAAAACAAAATGGTATCAGGACAATCAAATCAAAGCATATGTATGTTGTTTCAAGCAACTTTGTAATTTATGTTATAACTTGCATGCATGCGTGCTCACACGTAGGAACAAGTATCACGGGTTCAAGCGGGTAACGGGAAAAGTTAGAGTGAGTGTCTGAATCTAATTCAGTTAAACAAAATGATTGACCAGCCATTCAAAGCACAGTATTTATTAGAACTGGACCAAAATCATACACTAAACAGAATTGCAACAAAGTTGCAGTTACAGCGAAGTCCAAATACCTATATAGTCTGCCTATCAGCCAATCACGTAGCACTAAGTTAGTCAGTGGAGCTGGGTCGGCAATCCTCCGCAAGAACGCTTAGTCTGAGTGAAGATATTTTCAGGTGTTGATTTAGAGGTACTTATCTGTTCCGTTTGTATTTCGAAGTTTTCTTCCGAACATTGGGTTTCCTTATATTTTTTTATCGGTTTCATCTCTCTCTATGGTTTTGTGCATGAAGTATTAAATAACAAATAAATCGAATGATTGTGGTTTTCTTTCACTGAAAATATGATGAATGATTAATTAATATTTTATTTTGACATCTAGTTAGTCCATGATACATTAAGTAGAATAGGCTTTATAAAGATCGCTGATCCTTCCAAATCATTCAAAGCGTCTGAAACTCATTCGACGAATGTTTGGGGCAATGAGCTTTAAAGCCAATCATAATCTTGTCTTAGAAATCTAAAGATAACTCAGTCCCACTTTTGTGATTATGAAGATACAAAATTCAAAAGTATTGCATTAAGAGAAAGAATATAGCGAAGAAATATGAAGTTTCCTTCATTCAATGTAGTCAACGTTCTGGAACGTGTCGAGTTCTGAGCGAACTACGATCAGAACTTTAATATTAAACTGAGCGGGATTCAAGCACTTTACTACTTCTGAAATGTTTACACCAAGAATTAATATTAATAAATATTCATGCTGGCATTATTAATTAACTTAGATTTTTTCTGATAATCTAGAATTAATACATAATTCATTCAGTATGTGCGCTGGTGATGGAGGGGTACTCCCCAGAGGAGAGTCCGGTGACGAACAGCCGCGGCGGGTTCGCGGTGAGTGCTAACGCGTACCCGTGTTCCCACCATAAGCGGTACAGTAGAACACCGTGGAGTTTTAATGGGTAAGAGTCCCACATAACTGCGCTATTTCCCCATGGTAGCGCAGTATGCATGAGCATTTCTCGAAGCTATAAAAAAAAAAAACTTGGAAGCCACTCACATAGTGAACACCCTCAGTAAATAATGGCATAAGAAGTTCTCTCCAGCGGCCCTACCATGAGCTCTTATAGTAAGGTTATATCCAGTGTATACATCTATCCCTTACGCACAATGGAAATAACCTTGTTCTAAGGGCCCATGGTACGGGCCATGCATTTAAACATTCTTCGTTTTTCTTATGTTTTGTAGATATTTTTAATGGTCTGCGTCATGCCTGGCGCAAATTAAAAAAAAAATATAGATGCAGGCTTAAATTCTTTTTTTTTTTTTTTATCCTTAGTCACCAAATATTGAAATATAACAAGCACCTGAAAGCATTTTCGGTGACAAAGAAAAACGATTACAAACTTTTTTATGTTTAGATCATCAAATACCGACACCCAAACCGAATTCCAAACACTCTTTCAACAGACAAACATTAACAAAGTTATGAAACTCGCTGAAGGCAGTAGACCTTTCAAATCTTACCCCATTACTTTACAATTCAATTGCCGACAACTTGTTACGATCATGTTCTATTTTCCCACAAACTTCTGTGGCCCCTGTATGGCACTGCAAACTTTTACCCGTATAGAGAGTTGTCGACGGCATCAAGTAAAAATCGGTCTTAGTTTGAAAAGAAACCACAAAGATTCATAGCGATTGCGTAGTTTTCTGATGCCCTTAGGAAGATATTATCCTGATATACAAAAGGTTTATTACTGCAGCAGCATCTTTTGTAAATTATAAACTTTAATCTATTTTGATGCGACGCAAAGTTTCACAGTAAAACTGCGGCACTCTATGAAAAACCCATTAAATACTACAATATTGTTGAAAATTGGTTTCTACCTGAAGCTTTTACGTTGTTCTATTAATTCCGCTAAAAGCCAAATAACAATCTTGGCATATTGTATTATGTTTGTCCTGATATACAGGTGTTGCATGATCATCGGCAGAGTGATCCATTTGTCCTAATTGGTTCGTAGAACTAACAACGCCGGAGATTTATCATATCTAATTGATTCTCTCTTTATTGAATTTTCGTATCATTTCATCTTGTGTGATTTAGATAAAAACTTGCCTGTCATGCGTCATTAATGACTATGAGTTGCACGTGCTTTGTTGGTACTAAAAGTAGCAATTTTATTACGAGTTGTATTTGTTGTGTGTTGAATGTAGTCATATGAATCCTGATTTCGTTCTTCTAGGAGAAAAACAAGGCGAGCGTGGGATTTTGAATTCAATTATTATTAATATCTGTTTGGTCAGTGTTGGTTCACATAAGATTCTCATCGGCGCTTTGAGGTCCATAACTAAATCGATTTTCGTAAAATATTGGCGTGCCACAATACCTCTTTAATTTACTCTACTCCTCAGGGAGCCCATGACGTGATGCTATGACCTCAATAAAATTAAGGCAGAATACCAAGAAACTCGGTTATGGCTGAACATAAAATCACATCCTACGATCTAAACAGTCGATTTTATTGGTATCCAGCATATTTGAGATTCTGGAAACGATAAATTAATTTGGTATGGTGTCCCACATTACCTTAATGTCCCTTACGTCGCGGCCTTTGCCTCGATTAGTTAGTCCAGAGGGGCCACAGATTAAAGGGCACTTTTCCACCAAAGATGTGCTAGGTAGCTAGACGGTGCGTGAGGAAAAAATCCACCAATGGGATCAAATCATTTTCCTAAGCTGGCATAGAACAGTTCTGGTCGAAAAGGGCTAGCGGATCTAGGTATTTGAACATATATAAAAAAAACTGGCCAAGTGCGAGTCGGACTCGCGCAAGAAGGGTTCCGTACCATTATCGCAGAAAATGGCACAAAAATCACGTTTGTTGTATGGAAGCCCGCCTTAAATATTAATTTTATTCTGTTTTTAGTATTGGTTGTTATAGCGGCAACAGAAATACATCATCTGTGAAAATTTCAACTGTCTAGCAATCACGGTTCATGAGATACAGCCTGGTGACAGACAGACAGACAGACAGACAGACAGACAGACGGACCGCGGAGTCTTAGTAATAGGGTCCCGTTTTTACCCTTTGGGTACGGAACCCTAAAAAAGCGAGATTTTGTGTGTGCGAGGGATGTGTGTACAGCACTGAGTTTCACACCGTTTATCAACTTCACTAATGTATCCTCGTACAGCGCAAGCTCCTCGCACATCTTTCGTGGAAACAGACAACACAATTTGTTCAACGCTGCTACACATCCTCGCCTCACCTAACTACTTCGTACATCTCTGTTGCAAAAACAACCTAAGGCCCTTGGTAACGTGTAGCTAAACAAGATGATTATACACGAGGGAATGTTATCACGATCTTGACTCTGAAATCTAATTTTCTCATTAATGAAGTAGGTATTGTAAAAATGTGCTAAAATATTTTGTTTCACAATTAATGTAACATTTTGTTGTTTATTTATTAAAATGTCGGCTTTTAGGGTTATTCCCATAGGATAACGTCCTGTTTTTGAGCATAATTAAGTAATTAGCGGTATCTAAGTTATGCATAAATCAGATTAATATAGTAATGAACTCAGTTACTGGGTTATGGTGGCGTTAATGAGGACCAATGCCCAGAAGTACTTAGATGCGTAGAATTATAAAGATTAAACATGTTATTTTTAAAAAGAATTTAAACATCTGTCTGTACAGTCAAAGAGTGGTTTCCTTTCCAACTCGTATGTAATTAAAAGTTACAAATTAGTTGCTTCGGCGCCAATAAATATGAGCTCCGTGCAACAGAATTAAACATGAAAGGCAACGGAGAGGATACCTGGTCTTTTGAAAGAGGCCAGTAATGAGGTAGTCAGACTAACGGTCTGAAAATCATATGTTTAAATAGAACTTCTTTGAAATGGCTCACATGAAATCAATTTAATATTTCTTTCAAAGAAAGATCTAAAGTAACTAATGTTGTCAAACTAAACAGTTTTGTTCCTAAACAGCTAAAAGCCTGAAATAAACTGTAAGACCACTTACAGTACCGAAACGCCGAAGTGACAGATGATTTATTTTCGTCAGCACTCAAAACCTTAGACGCCGTGCATCAATCAGGACCCTGTTTAATAAATATTGCGGAATTTTGACAAAAACTGACACCTTTTGCTTGAGAAGTGCTGTTTTACAAAGCCGGGTATTAACTAAACTTAATTAAGGGTTGGACTGTCTATCACTTTAATAAAATGCCTGGAAAACCGCATCTGACGACTAATGATTTGATTGTTTTCCATGTCTCATTGTTGTTTCGCTTCGATCTACGGGAACATTTGGGCTTAAAACGCTGAAACTACATAACAATATTATCCTCGGAGTTATAAATATTATGCTTTCCATGTGGATAGTTGCCGAAGTACATGCGGGCGAATTAAGTGCATTGCTAAACTTAAGAGGCAGTGGGCAGGGCATATTGCTCGCAGAACGGATGGCCGATGGGGCTGAAATGTTCTGGAGTGGCGACTGCGAACCGGAAGACGTTGCGTTGGAAGGCCTACCACCATGTGGACCGATGACCTGGTGAAGGTTGCGGGGATCTGCTGGATGCGAGACGCACTGGACCGGTCAAAAAGTTAGTAGTTGAAAACCAGCGTCAGGCACTAGTTGTCTGACATTTTTTGCTGAACTGGGTCTTTTTGGCGCAGCCGTGAGGCACACTTTGCTACTAACTTCTTGGTTCAGACTATACACTTTTTTTTGTTTATTTTTTTTTTAATTTTTATCTGATGTATTATTATGAATGTAGTACTAATATTGTGTGTCTTTTAGTCTGTGCTAAATAAATGTATTTAATTCTCCTTTTTTTTGTCAATTTGGTGACGCTTGGGGGAGCCCTATGTCCAGTAGTGGTAGTGATATGATGATGATGATGCGGGCGAAGCCGCTGGCAGCAGCTAGTATTGTTATCAATGCGAAAGCAACGCTGTCTACCGCTGAACCAGTTTTGATTAATTATTTTTGAAGACGTACATAGGAAACTTTTTATCCCCGGATTGTGTTCCCTTGGGAAGATTTTCAACTTTTACGCGGTCGAAGCCGTTGGAAGAAGTTATTCTATTCGTATGTGCACGAAGTCGCAGTCAACAGTTAGTTTAAATTGAGTTCTCAATGGCACCACCTACGCTAGCTGCGGTTCGCTCTGTATGAAGATAGTGCCTTAATTATTCCTTTTATGGGTACCTTATACGGTAGTTATAAGCCGGAAGATAAGCAGACTTGTCGTCATGGCGGTTTTTGAGACAAGGCTCAACACAATGAACTTTGACGTCACGTGATATAATTAAGATAGGTTTAAGTGATAAGAGTAAGCGAATTTAGGGTGTGTACTTGTTAGTGTTAGTATTACCAAAACTAAAAGGTTTTAATGTTCTGTGCGTGAAAACGTTATTTTAATTAATGTACTTAATTGGATTAAAAAGCACGGGTAGTCAAAAACCTCATAAAGGTTAATTCATACCTAGAACTAAAAAAAAGAAATTGAACAAACACTTTTCACTAGGTACCTCATTAATGTATTATTATGAAAAGAAAAATATTTGTAATATATTTAATAAAATCTTTGCATTGCTGCAGTGCAAACGCATATATATTATATTGGCGCTTGAATGACATTGTTGGGAGGGTACCGGTAAACACATGTGAATTTGTCTGTTTGAAATTGTATTCAAATACGAGATAACGGCACTAGTTTCAATTTATGCAGCGCTAAAAGATTCTTGTACAGTTAGAGATTCCTTTGAACATTTTCGTCTCACTTAAAACCTTCAAGCCTGAAATAAATCATTCAAGTTTGGAATGTGTTTTGTCATTCCGATGTTCGTATCGTCTTTCGTCTCCAAATCGCTTACATCTTATACTGTTCTCATCACATTACGAACTAAATATGTATTTTATAAGCAAGCGCTCTTGAAGATTCGTCGCGCCCGCCGATCACGTCACGAATAACTAATGCAAACAATTAACTGTTCACAATGTTATCAAACTAATGTCAAGCAGATGAGTCTGTTTAATAGGTGGAGCAGATGACTCTCTGTATTATGAGTGGATTACATTGTGTTTGCTTAGATATTTGGGTTGATGGTTTGTAAATCTGTCATACTATAACAATTAGATCTATTTTTGACACTGGAATCTCTCGCAACGACATCGATTTTTACTATTTAGCGGGTTTTCGTCTATTATTCAAAATGTGATTTTGCCTGATTGCGGTGTTATAGCTTGAGAACAGTAGATAAACTTACCTACTTCTTAAAACAATAGACCGAAAACCAAGCTTATGATTATAGATCGTGCGGGAAAGCTAGCGGGCGCCAATAGCATCAAGGGTATCGATACCGTGGACAGTTTTATTTATCTGGGCTAATACTTAATAATGAAGGCAGCTGCGTCCCGGAAATAAAGATGCCATGACGCATCTCCGGAATATCTGAAAAAATCGAGGTGTAAGTTTCGAAACCAAAGCTCGATTGGTCGGAGCACTGGTTTTGCCGATTTTCCTCTATGGTTTTGAGACGTGCACAATCCGAGCCACACAAATGTGTCAGTACTTTCACAACATAATATCAAGACCCGATCTGCGGTTTGCTTACAGCGTATTTTGACTTACTTTGGCCACATAATGCTAAGAGGAGATAACAGCCTTGAAAAGCTAGTCATTGTTGGCAGGCAATACCGAAGGAAAGAGAGCACGATGCTGGTATCCAAGTCCGCCAAGTGAAAGAAGCTCGTCCTCAAGCAAATTCCAGCAGGAGGTGATGGCAACTTTGGACCGGAGTCGATGGAGGCAGATTGTCCTCTTAAAGGAGTCCAGTGACCACGATCCTCAGTAATGAGTGACCGACTGAAGAAGAAAAAACAATAGGCAAATAAAATAAATAATATTTATAAATAGGTAATGAAGTCTTAAGTATTTTTTGGAAGTTGATAATTAACCAAAACAAAGTACTTTAGGAAGAATAATATGTATTTATTAAGTATTAAATGTTATTTTCTTGTTAAGTACGTAAACATGTGAAGGTGAAACAGACGATTCTCACTACGCTTCGTAAATTTTAATTAAATTATGTGGTTTTTGCTATGAAGGTATGTTTTGCTTTGATATGTAGGTAAACTAGGAAATGTTAAAAAAAATATAGAGCTGTCTTAGGGAAACTTACCTTTTAATTAAAACAATAGGTACGTAAAATTAACATTAGAAGCGGGATATTTATCATGTTTACTGTTTGTTGCGAGTTTCCTATATTTCGGTGCTGTTGCAAGCAACATGATCACGGATAAACAGTGTTGTAGATTGTGTAGTGTAGAAGTAGTTTATCCGTAAGCATGGTGCTTGCAACAGCACCGAAATATCGGAAACTCGCAACAAACAGTAAACATGGTAAATATACCGCTTCTAATGTTAATGTTAGTGACCATGACAGTTTAAAAACTAATAGATACGTACTATCACACTAATATTATAAGGGCAAAAGTTTGTGAGTGTGTGTGTTTGTAAGTTTGTTACTTCTTCTCACTCAAACAGCTGGATCTGGATGAATTTGGCACAGAGATAGATTATAGTCAGGAATAGCAAATAGGATACTATTGATCCCGGGAGTATGTTCTCTTGGGATAATTTCATTTGACATTCACGTGGGCGAAGCCGCTGGCAGAAGCTGGTGATCAAAAATGTATTTAGTAATGTTCTATATAAAGTCTTTCTTTGTTTGGAAGTTCGTAATTAAACAAATATAAGTTTGGTACCTAATTAAAATTCATCATTACTTTTGTGTATATTACCTACCTACTTAAACTCTCATTCTGTTAAGATTATTATTGTATAACTTTTATAATTATGTTGTGTTTGATAACTTTGATATAAGTTTTTGCTGTGTTTGTAACTTAAGATTTTGTCGAGTTCTCTTAAAGAAACTTGCTCATTAATATTTACTGTCATAAATCAATAAAGTTATGCCATATTTGAAAACATTCTACCTTTGGGAAAGTTGGTCGGTTTTGTAACTACATAATTTACAAAAAAATAAGATAAGTGATAATAACTTCATTATTACTTTTATACTTAGAAGAATCTACCTCCTTAGGTCCCTACATTTAATAAGTGAAGAAAGCTGGTAGGTGGTCTTAACGAAGCTTTAACAACATTATCAATACAAACAGTAAATGTGAAGTAAACTCGTGTTCGTACATCAAAAATATAAAAAAAAAGATAACCAACACAAACCATTTCCAGCATTTTTCGGGTGCGTTCCCGAAGGGTAAAAACGGGACCCTATTACTAAGACTCCGCGGTCCGTCTGTCTGTCCGTCTGTCACCAGGCTGTATCTCATGAACCGTGATAGCCACAGATAATGTATTTCTGTTGCCGCTATAACAACAGATGCGAGTCCGACTCGCACTTGGCTGGTTTTTGACTGTTTGTCTGTTTCGCTGTGCACGCATCACGTAAAATGTACGAAACCAATGTAGGTAACTTGTATACATAATAATTGTGCCTAACTTGAACTGTGGGGTTACCAGGCGGCTTAATTAACACCGACACCAAAGGTGGCTACATCCTCACACGAAAACAAGAAGAACAAAATCAAAACCCAAAACCTGGTAAACTTTGGCATTACAGTAAGTAGCACGACCAAAAACCGACCCTTATTCATAGAAATTTCACCAACGCAAAAGAAAAAAAAGGTATTGTTGCGCTGAAACATTTATTGGTGAGGCTACTCAACACGTGTGGGTAGTTAACTGAGAATTAATTAAGAAAATTGGGAGTACAGTTTTCTTCGAATTAACTTTAGCTCAGTAGAATTCAAAGTAAAACCAAATCGATGTACAGCTGTTTATTTTCTTCATCTTTAATTTATAGGTTTCGAAAAATAGAACAGCTATTATATTATTAATATTGAAATATAGGACTCCCCCAAGTGTCTTCACATTGAACGGTCCCGTGCGTCTCGCATCCAGCCGATTCGCACAATTAACATAAACCTAAATAGTACCAAATGTAACTGGGTACCAATCCGATGCTTTAACCGTTGACGCCTGAATATGCTTATCATTGAGCCTTTAATATTCCCACAGCTGAGCCACAGGCCTTTTCTTTGTGAGACGTTTTCTTCATCCCCGTTCTAATGTATACTTGTCTAAATATCGTATCTTTAGAAAAAGAACAAACAAAATCTTGGTTGGTGAAATCTTTACACGTGCCAAACAGAGTCGAGATTTTATAACCATATCTACTTCAGAGTTTCAACATAATCGTGTTAGTAATAGGTATTACATTACAGGTACCTCCTTAAAATTTGGGTTTGAAGCAGAAACTAACTAACAACATCTATATCATGTTATGTTAGTAGCGATAATGAGCTTGTTTTGGGCACCCGTGAAGCTTCAAACTCATTCCCGTATATCAGCCGTATTTTCGAATAGAACGGCCTAAAATTAATGAAGAAAGCAACACGGTTTCAGAGCAGAAAGTTGACTATATAAGTCGCAAATCTGATGAGCATTCAGTTACGTGTCAGTTTTCGTTAAGCTCCATACGTTCAAATGAAAATTTACGGCCCTGACTGAATGTCATCAACTTTTCGCTTTAAATACTTTTTCAAAAACTCTTCCAACTTCTCCTTTATATCCAATCTATGCCTATAAACTATTGCATAAATAAAAATAACGAATTTATTCAGAAAAAAGTTTAAGTCTCCAAGGTATAAACAATTTTGTAAACACAAAACTTGTTAACCTTAAAACTATTTGCAGATAGGTAACATGTTTATCCAATTTTTTTTGACTTTTTTGAAGAAGCTATAACTTGTAACTTTTTGCAAGAACCTGCTTTTTATCAGTAGATCATACACCTGCTATGTAAGCGTTTCACAAAACTAAATTGTTCACAAAACTGTACTAGGAAGTTAAGTTCTACCTAAATGTTTGTATTAACCAGTGCTATATTTACTTTGTAAAGTTAACAACCTTTTATTTGAGTTGCCCTTCAAACTAACCCAAAGGCGATTGATTTAATACTGAAACAGGTGTAAGCATAACAAACTTTGAATTACGTTCGCGGAATGCGAAGGATTTCTACCATTGCATCGCTTTAAGCGCTTAAAACGATTCTTTTACTATTTGTTTTGGTTTCCATTGGATTCTTTTAGCAATTCTTTTATACTTGATAGATTGTGCTTTATAGCCGTTTTTATGCTCAAGGATCAATTACATCGTTGTTAATGCTGTTATTTTTCTTCTTCACAATCGCTTCTCGTGTTACCAGGATTATATTAAATCGATGTTAGATTATTGTCAAAGCTTTTCTTAGCGAAATTGTGATTTATTATATATTTATTTAGGAAACTAACCTTATGGTGTTTAAACATCCATAATAGTTATTTATGCTACAAGTGCGGAAGGTAGGTGATTCTCGATGAGTGGTACCATCAATCAAGCAAGAAATTAATAAAATTGCGGGCTTATTCAAGTGCGCTCAGCATATCCGCAGATTAACTAATAGTTCCTCGGGTATATCTACTGCGCATGTGCAAATAGCTGTCACGTCGTAACGCAAAAAGGTACGGGCCAAATTTACGTTCTTCCAAACATATTTAATCATCATTCATCATCATTTCAGCCGAAAGACGTCCACTGCTGGACTAGCCTCCCCCAGGCGTCGCCACATTGACCGATCCCGTGCGTCTCGCATCTAGCGCCTTCCCGCAACCTTAACCAGGTCATCGGTCCACCTAGTGGGAGGCCTTCCAACGTATCGTCTTCCAGTTCGCGGTCGCCACTCCAGAACTTTTCGGCCCCATCGGCCATCCGTTCTGCGAGCAATGTGCCCTGCCCACTGCCACTTAAGTTTGGTAATTCTTCGGGCTATGTCGGTAACTTTGGTTCTCCTGCGGATATCATCATTTCTGACGTGATCACGCAAGGAAATTCCGAGCATAGCCCTCTCTATTGCCCTTTGGGTGACTTTAAGCTTTCTGATAAGGCCCATTATGAGCGACCACGTCTCGGTCCCATAGGTGATCACTGGCAACACACACTGGTCATAGACTTTTGTCTTGAGACTCTGCGGTAAATTGGACGAGAAGATACCACGCAACTTCCCGAACGCCGCCCAGCCGAGTCGGATTCGACGGTTGACCTCTTTCTCGAAGTTGGACCTACCCAACTGGACCGTTTGTCCCAGGTAAACATAATCGTCTACAACTTCAATTGTAGAGTCTCCGATCTTGATAGGAGTGGGTGTTACATGGGCGTTCACCATGACCTTGGTTTTGTCCATGTTCATTTTAAGACCCACTCTTTCGGAAGCTCTACTAAGGTCATCGAGCTTTTTACTGAGGCTCTCCATGGTCTCAGCAACATATTTAATGAATATTTAAAATTAATTTATTGATCAAATCTAAATCTAGATTAATTAAAATCGCTTTTAATTAAGTATTAGTTACATTTTATCTTATATATGAATGATAATCTGTACTTAACTAATTTGTAAAACTTTTCTCAAAAAATAAAAACTCTATGCGTCTTGCTGACGACGAAGTTAAAAATTAAACAAATACAGAAAAGTAAATAGCACTAGTGAAAAAAAGTGACACTTTCCGCACAGTTTGACTGCTTGCAAAACGCTCTTTTCGAGGACATGCATTGTAAAATATTTGCATAGAATGCTACAGTAATTTTAGTATTGGATTGTTGATAGTTATTTCCACAATTCTAAATTTATTGTCCTTGTTTGCAGATGACAGTGAAAATTCCCGAAAAAGAGATACGAAAACAAACGTAATTCTAACTGTCGTTAAACCAAACTTTTGGCAATTTTTCAGGACCTATGTCATAGAGAAAATTTATACTAATCCGTTTGAAAATTGTGTAACAACGCGAGTTTCAGGCAAAAGATTTGAGGAATGATCAAATTTTGAGGCGCATTCCAACTAAAGCACAGTATTTCAAAGATGGTTGAATACCACAAACTCCACCGCCCGCCGTTGAAATGATAATTTCGAAAAGTCTATAAATGCTTTTGTTTATTTGTTAAATAAAGCTTTAAAAGTTTCAGAACAAAGGTTTAAAACTTTGATTATTGTAAACAAAAATCAAAAGACGAGCCATGTTTAAATATTTGCTTAATTTCTGAGCGTTTGTAGAGCCCAAACAATTCAACGGGAACGGAAAAAGGTAAATCGCGACCTACAACTATTTTCGTCAAAGGACAATACTTAACATTTTCTCGAACCTTTATTGATAATAATACATTATTCCGATGAAATCATGCGTGAAGAATGGCAATTTTATTTCCTTTGACACAAGCATTTATTGATGTAATTTCGAATTTTATTATTTGTTCAAAAGACCGAAAGGACGCCTTGTGTTTTGCTAGACCTTGAAGTCGGAAAACCTAGACTTATTGAAGATGGATACGCCACGTTGGATGAAAGGTTACTTTATCGTCTTAAACCAATTGTTTTATATAGCTATTGCTCGATTGGTTAAACGGTTATTGAATAGTTTGTGACCTACTTTAATAGATTAATCACTGTCAAAAACGAGACAGGCAGGAACTTTTTAATAGCCTGAGACACAAAACCACGGCAACAACAAACAACTTTAGACAAAAACAAATCTATAAATCAAAATTAGTGCCAGTAATGTATTTTTTATAAGATTTGTTTACCTGGTTACTACGCAAAGGTAGACTTATACTAAGTCTTGGCAAGCAATCCAGATAAGTTTAAAGGTACCTAATCTGTGTGTCTGGATCTTGTAGGAAAAATAAAGTGAGTCAAGTCTGTGTTTTCTTCAAGGATATTTTCTAAATTAGCGTTGACCAGTATTGGAGTTATGCTGTACACTGCTTGGCATTTCTTCTTCTTCTAAGTAATTTGTACATAATTAATAACAGAAAAATACGACATTTATTTACGTTGTCATTTTTATTTCTGACTCTCTTCTCATAAAATATACCTATTTATTCAAAGTAAAATATCAGTCTAAATTGGGTTTATTTTATTTTCTATGTAAAATAATAACTGTAACCTTATTGATAAAATAGTTTTGAGCCGTTTGGGGTCGAGACGTTTGGGTCATGGGGCCCGAGTGTGTGTCTCTTTCTCAAGTACGTTTCTTGCCGACTGATCGACACTTTGCGTGAGGTTCTTTGCCCAAAGAATTAGCATTGTCATTCAATGTGGTCATGCTGCCAGGCTTCCGGGTACGCTTGCGTATAACAGCGATAAGGAGGGACCACTAAGATGCCTAAGTGTATTTTGTTTTGGTAAATCGTAGTTAGGTTTAGTATAAATAATATAATTATGAATATTTGTACTTACTTATTTATTTTTTCTGGTTATTTCTTTTGTACCATTGTTATTTTTTTACGTAAAATAAAATACCATCATAACTGTAGTAGCTGAAACATCTTCTGTATAAAAATACAGTTTTGATGCTATTAAACCATGCCATAGAGCTGTGATATACTTTTGGAAACAGCTCCGTATAAACTATATATTGTGTAGAGAACCACTATACATATACAGTTACTAGACGTTAAGAACAAGTTTATAGCTTTATTCTCTTAACAAGGGATACACAACTTCCTCTCAACGTCCACAAAACTACCTTGCACTATCTCTGGTGCTCCTGATTCTTGATTATCTTTAGCTATATTCATCAAAACCAACACAAACTTGAGTTGCTTCAAAATGTTTCTCTACTTAGTTTAGTTTGTATAAGTTACATATCTGAGAACTCCGTACTAAAATCATAATATAGGTATTGTTAGGTTCGTAGCAACAAGATTCTGGGTGCATTTTAATCGCGACCTACTTACATTATCAATAAAATATTGTTCAACGCATTGGCTTCTATACCACGTTGCTAACTATTATTGTAAAATAAGTTCGTGTCAATATGCCAAACGGTATTATCGAACAGATACTTCTTTATGCACAAGGAAAATTTAAAAACCCCCGACACATATTTATTTCATGCTACATAATTTATCTATTAGTAGACACGCTTCGGTCGACAATCTATTGAACAGGTTATTATGAAAAGATATCTTATGAGAACACCCCGATTCAAACAGTAAAGCACCCGTAACTTTAAAATTACTGAACCGATTTTTAGCAAACATAGCTAAAACCACTCGACAAAGTCACATTTCAAACAAAGTCGGTTATCATAAAAAAAACAAAATCGGTTCATCCGTTTAGGAGCTATGATGCCACAGAGAGATACACAAATACATAAACACACAGGTACACAGGCCAAATGCCGCCCTACACCGCACCGCACCGCTCTGTTTCTGTCGGGGGTTACAAATAGAACATTTTGGTACTGGTAAACAAACTAGAGTAAATTGAGAATGTGCACAAATGAGGCAAGTAGAAGGAAAACGCGCTTATGGCTGAGCACCGGCAAGATAGTCAGGCAGACTAATCTGTTGGAGGTAGCATGTATCGAGCGGTTCACAATGCAGAAAATCTCAAAACTAGGAGACGTGTCGTATGTGGTCGCGATCTTCAGCAGTGAGGGAGCGACGAAGAAGATTCACAGAATAATTTTCATAGCATGTAAATAATTTTATTAAAGACCCATTACCATATATATCGGTAAGGCCTAACTTTTATTAGACCTAATATTTAATGATATATTTAAAATTTATTACTGCCGCATCAGTATCAAGATTCAGGCATGCGCGTACGACATAAAATATATCGTTTGACCTTGCATGCTTGAAATAAGGTCATAAAATATTTATTGATGTACGTAGGTATATAAAATATTAATAAATAGGCTTAGCAAAAATAAACCGCAGTGCCGTAAAAAAAAATCGTTGGGTACTTTCGGGCTTGTTTAAAATTGTCTGGTCTGAGACATAATTTTTTTAATCAAAATATTACAAGTGCTTTCGCATTTGGGTTTTGTTATTATTCAGGTACACGTACCTATTAAGGGTACCTCCACTATAATTTACAGACTGTGTATTTAATAAACCTATTAATTTGCAAAGGAGTCTTATATTTAGACCAAACTAATACGTACGAGCGACAGCTCAAAGCTATTCAAACTCATCGGATTAAAGCTTTGTTCTGCAATATGGTTCAGAAAACATTTTAATTGCTTCATACTGCTTAGTTTTTGATTGCTTTCTCATTTTGAACTAGGTATTTTAAATGAAAGAATAGATGGTAAATAACCCTGAAAATCCTGAAAACTAAAACTATTTCTCAGAATCTGTTAAAACTAAACAAATACCCTAGTAAAAAGTAATGTCTTAAACTAACAAAATTTGGTCGTATCGGGTACCAATATCGGTGTTCATAAAATTTGAATACCTGGATCTGGAATAGTGTTATGTTTGTGAACTCGCTCATACAAGTACATACGTCAGCGCCGAATAAAAACGTATGCCATAAAGCGGACCTTTAAAACGGGCCTCTGTGTAAACGAGCACTCAGTTGATTTTGCCAAATACTGATCAAGTTTATGATCAGTAACCCTAGCAAATATTTACTTGACCTCATCACCTGCCTAGCCTTTTCCCGATTGATGTTGGGGTCGGCTTCCAGTCTTACCGGATTCAGCTTAGTACCAGTGTTTTACATGGAGCGACTGCCTATCTGACCTCCACAACCCAGTAACTGGGTAACACCATACCCCTTGGCAAGACTGGTGTCAGATCTCAAGCTTCTGACTACGTTCCGTAACGACTGTCAAAGATCTTTACATGACAGCCGGGACCAACGGCTTAACGTGCTTTCCGAGGCACGGAGAAAACTCGTTATGTTGAAATGGTCACCCATACACGGACCGACCTCGGCAAGCGTTGCTTAACCTTGAAGATCGACCCGTGCAGCTGTTATTATTTAGCCACGAGCTCCTCCTAAATATTTACTTGATCTGTTGCAATAATAACAAATAACAACAACGAATTATCCCATATAACTAGATATTTGACTACAAGACCAATCAAGTCAAATTGGCGCATTACAAGCTCTATACGAGTATATAGAAATGTTAGCGTAGTTTGTAGCATAGTTAGCAATTCAATGTGGGTAATGGAAACCGGTCTAGCAGCTTATGTTTCCATTACGCATGCCACTTGATTGCTGCAGCTAAGATTTAAGCTTAATGCATATAACATTTTACTGCATATAATATTTTATAATATTTTTGACGGTATTTTATCCCTGTGGTAATATTTCAGGGAGTGAAAGTACTCATGAATATGAACAACTTCTGATATATGGCTAACCCTAAAATCGTCAAGAACAAAATCAAATATTCCCTACATTGTGTCTAGTTATGAGAACAAAAAAATACCTCACATCATCATCCCTACTAGCAAATTTTATACACGGTTCACTTTTGCAATTTAAATAGGTCAAACCAACAAAATCAACAATTTCCTTCAACACCCTTCAAATTAAGGTGCTTTATACGCCTCAATGTTCACGCAGTACTGGCCGTGCGCCCGCTCGATGCCAAAATATCAATACTGAACCTCTTTTTGAACAGTTTTGTTTGCAAAATATTATTTGATTTATCTATGCTATGTTAGCTATAAAGAAATATTTTTTCTGTGTAAAAATATTTTTTTAAATCCAAGTAGTTTTGGAGGAGTTTCAAAAAGTTGCGAAAAAATATCGTTTTGTTAATTATTTTTTTAAAGCAAAACTATCAGTTATAGGGAAAAACCTTGTGTTCAAAATTATTTACATGAATCAATAGTATTTTTTTTTTTCAAACCTTATAACCTAGCCGTTACTATGGAGTATGCTTTAGAAAATTACCGTTTTACGGCACTAAAGGGTATGTAGGCCCTTAAAGTCAAACTTTTTAGTTAAACCGTTTGTCCGTGTATTTATTATATTTATCTTATTTTATTAGGTATCACCTAATCGTTTTATACCCAGCTGAAACCGTCAATATCTCTCAACAAGAACAATTTTGCAACATGCGGTAGCAATTTTACAGATGGTTATTAAGAATCCGGCACTTATACTATTCAACACCTTTTTCAAGGACTAACATTAAAAATTCACGTTAACATTTATTCTTTATCTCGGTTTATATCTTACGATACTAAAATATTATAAATCACTCACCCTTTTATAGTTTCTTTAAACAACCAAGTTGTTATCGTACTCCGATCTGAAAAGAAAAACATCTATTTTAGTTCGACAGGCTAATCGTGTAAACAGAAAAAAAGTTTCTTAAAGAAAGCTCCTTTTAAATCGTGATATATGTATAGGTGTACCAGAATCTCATGGCATTTTTTATTTTTTTTAAATTGTGATTTTCATATGGCAATGTCAATTGTCACCTGTCGAATCAAAGTACTTGATGTGTCAACAGCTGCTGAAATTTTTTGATATTATCTAGAAAGTTTGTTATTTTTGTGAAAATGTCGAAAAACCCACTTCGATCTCATGCGAGACATATTGTTTTCAATGTGTATCATAAAATAAGGGAAGAAGAAGGCGTAAATCAAACTCAATCTTTGATTTTAAAGTGCGTCGTAGAGTGGACCGGTAAGTTGGACTGACTTGTTTTGATACTTTTAGTTTAATTTATATTTTTCTTACTTAATTTTAATTTCTTTCCATTACTATTATATGGTAAATCGTAGGTCAGGGCACATCGAATGATGGCCGGAAGGAAATGGCAACAGTAATGTAACTGTTACTAATTCTTCGACAAGATATTGATTTTAACGGAGATTGAGAATCTTTAACGTAAGAAAAATATTAAGTAATAATCTGCGCCCTGCAGTGGGATGTGTATATAGACGGGAGTTTTTGGCGGGATTTTGTCGAGTGAAGTTCAGTGGCTGTTAATATTATTTGCAAATTGATTCCTAGTGGATATTGTGATATATTATTGGTGTAGTTTTGTATCTCAACTGTCTCCGCAACTGGACAATTTGTAAAATCATTGAGAAAAGCGATCTCGGGATAGTGGAGCGGTGTATTTTATTGTAGTATTGACTGCGTCTGCAAAGCTTACTGGGAAGACTGACTCGATACAATTTGCTACCAAATACTCCAAAAAACATTAGAACCTGTTACATCCGCATTCTAATGCATACTAAAGAATAAATATAAGATCCAAAACTCTTTCCAAAGACGTGGCTAAAAGGTCCTAGCAACCAGGCCATAAAACTTACATAAAAAAAAATATAGACTGATGATGATGAATGACTTTAAGTAACATGATTTGAACATGATACATTTTATTATTTTTTACAGACTTTATACATAAAGAGATTGGTTTTGAATATGTTAAATGCCAATGAAAAAGAACCATTTTGATAGAGAGAGAAAACTACAAAGATACAAGTTTTTGAAATGCCAGTGGAGTTCATGGAATCGTATTCTAGTTTTCTAGTTCTGAATGAGTTTTTAAGTTATTAGTATGATTTAAATGCTAAATAATAAATTAGTACATAAATTAATATTCAATTGATTTATTTTTCCTTTGTTAAGAACACGATGTATAACAACATTATTCATACACATACCTATAATACTCACAGTGCATCTTTGTGTCTCTGAATTGGTTGCAAGACCCCGCGCAGTAGCTATTTTTGTGTCAATGTTGAAGGTGAAGATAGCATTGTATAACTGTCTCTTTCACTCGCTTATGTATGTCACATAAGCTTACGGAGTTTCTTGTGCATTCTTCTCCATAACAAGCTACTTTCCGAATGCACGGTAGAATCAACTTTTATTCCATGTAAATTTAAATTGTGACATTCAAAAGTGCCGCTTGGTGGCCCAGTTGAAATAAATATCTATTGTCTTTTGTCTTTTTTGTCATCGTCCTATCTCGCTTACTCTATGCAGTATACTCGATGGCAAACTGTTTCTTACGCAATGGTTGGCAGGACCAAGTTCAAAGACACAAAGATCCGTTGTGACTACTATAATATAGGTACCTCATGTTCATTAATACTAAAGACATAAATAAAAATTAAACAGTATCAAGATCGTTTGATCCAATTTCCCCAGTATTGCATACAGCAAATTTTTATTTCCCTTTTTGCCATGAGATTCTGGTAGACCTATAAAAGTATACATTTAATTTATGTTAAAAAATAACTGGGGATTATTTTAGGATAGAATAGATGGACCCCTTTTCCGCATTTAGACTCGCATTTGGTACGTTTTGCGTGCAGGTCTCCTCTCTGTGAGAGGGAATGGGTCGTAATCCACCACGCGGGTCCAGTGCGTGTTGGTGGATGTCACAAGTCTTCGAATTTTTGCTTCTAATACATGCCGGTTTCCTCACAATGTTTTCCTTTACCATTTTTGAGAGCAGTGGTGATGTAATAATTTACACAAAGTAAAGCGCCTACCTGGGTTGGAACCCACGACATACAACGTGAACGTTGCGTCCGTTACCACTGGGCCACCACTGCTCTCTGGGGATTATTTTAAATGTATATCAGTTACGTACGATTAAGATATTTTTTTAACACTTTGTAAATTCATCATCATATCAGCCGAAAGTCCACTGTTGGTCATAGGCCTGCCCCAAGCGTCGCCAAATTGACCGGTCTCGTGCATCTTGCATCCAGCGGAGTCCCACTACCCTCACCAGGTCATCTGTCCACGTGGTGTGCGGCCTTCCAACGCAGCGTCTTCCAGATCGCGGTTCACTTTGTAAATTATTAACAAGAAAAGAGTTCATAAAACTTCGAAAATAAAATACTAATAAAAACACATAAGATAACGTCTATATTTTCCAAAAATTAAGCAAAAATGCACACACAGTATCTACCTGAGTACTTATAGCAACTAGGAATTTAACTATGCAGCAAAAAGTTTATTAGGGTACCGTACATCCTTATCTATAACTCTCTTAAATATTCTTCATTCATTCGGTTCAAAGCACTTCTGACAATCAATATCAATTCATTTTGTACCTACATTAGGCACTAACCACAAAATAGGTAACTTATGACGGTCATACCATCCATCACTTAACCAATTAAGTGGGTAGAATCCAATTATGTGTGAAACCTCCTGTCATTGAGTGTTCGACAGTTACTGTTAATTTCGTATAGTGTGAACGGGCCTGCAAATAGAGGACACTACTTTATTACACAGGCTATGGCGTCACTGACTGGCAAATACTGGCGCGGAATTGGTTTCAAAGGTGACAAATAACAATAGATTTTATGAATGGAGAGATTTTTATCGATTCACTCGAGATTTAATAATTAATTTTATAGAGAAGAATCCTACGATTAATCATAGTAAAAACGTAAGTATTTTATTTGCTGTGTTCTATATTCATATAACCAATATTCCTTTTTCCTACTTTAAACTTTCACACCTTTACACTGCGATATTTACTGTTACGTAAATTCGATTTTACTGTAAATTTTAATTTATCGGAATAACGGAGAGAATAAGCACGTCGTTTCACTACTGCAAGCGTCCATGAAGTATTGCATTTTATTATCTATGTCATCATCTTCCTGCCATGTTACTTGGGGTCGGCGCAACACGTTTTCTTCTTCCGTACCGTACTATCACCCGTCACGCCCTCACTGACTCCCTTTTCTTTTATATCACTCCTCACACAGTCCATCCATCTTTTCTTTGGCCGTCCCTTCCCTCTCCATGACCATACCAGGACAATTTTACTATCTATCTGTCAAATGTAAAATAACAGGCTGGACGGAGAGTACATAAAGCTAAAACGACTGACGAAAGATTCAAAATTTATAGGATTGACAATCGCTTATGAAATATCACGATGATCGAAAAATTCAAAATGTATATAGGATTGACAATCGCTCGTGAAATATCACGATGATCGAAAAATTCAAAATGTATAGGATTGACAATCGCTAATGAAATATCACGATGATCGAAAAATTCAAAATGTATAGAATTGACAATCTCTCATGAAATATCACGATGATCAAAAAATTCAAAATGATTGACAATCGCTAATGAAGTATCACGATAATCGAAAAAAACAAAATGTATAGGATTGACAATCGCTAATGAAGTATCACGATGATCGAAAAATTCAAAATGTATAGGATTGACAAGCGCTAATAAAATGAGCTGATGATCAATCCTTTGCATTTTGAATTTTTAACAATTTATCGCTGATATAATGTTACTTTGTCTATAGCCTACGATGTTATGTTATTTAAATGAGGGCTTCCGCTTTTGTGCTCACCTGCTAGCGCCACTAGCGAGTACGGTCCTTAAATAGCTAGTTGTTATACGTTGTTATTACGCGCACGGAAGCAGAGTTTGAATTAAAATAATGTATAAAGCTGTAGAAGTGCGATAAAATTTATTATGACACCGAGTATGCCGCTGTTTTTGCGCAGCCAATTTTATTACACAACAAAGTAATATACAATTTTCCAAATTAGAAAACTCTATTTCTAAAAATCTTTTCTGAAGTATATGAAGCAAATGACCCAAATGTAGCTTTTAACTCGTTTTCGGATATCTTTTCATTGCTATGCAAACAATGCTTCCCCAAAAATATCGTTTTAGTAAATATCCATAAGAAACAAAAATGGGTTTCACGTGGTATTAAAAAATGCAGCGAGAAAAAACGTCAATTACTCTGGCAGTTCCGGAAAAGACCGACTCCATGCAATAAACTGATATTTAAAAATTATACAAAACGGTTTAGAAAGATCATTAGTTTGACTCAACGAGCTCAAAACAACCATAGAATAAATACATCAAACAATAAATCCAAAACAACGAATCCAAGTTAAATATCCCAAAGAATAACATTAATAAACTTAGAATAAATAATAATGACATTATCTCGGACCCAAAATTAATTTGTAATCTATTTAATAATTATTTCATTGACAAAATTCAGCCCAATACTAATTCGGGGGACAGGGTCACTAGGCATATTTTAAATAGGAAATATGTTTATGGATCCATGTTTGCCAAATGACGTATTATTAATCACTTTAGCCCTAAACAACACAAACAGTGTCGGTTACGATGGCATCTGTACAAACATACTGAAAGCAGTAGCCGAGGAAATCAGTGGTCCTTTGAGTCATGTCATAAATTTGAGTATAAGTGAAGGCATTTTTCCAGAAGCCCTAAAAAAATCGATAATAAAGCCATTGTTCAAAAAACAAGATAAAGAATTAATGGAATTTTACAGACCGATTTCCTTGATACCAATATTCTCAAAAATAATTGAAAAATATATTTATAATGAACTCAATTTATACTTAGACTCAAATCATATTCTATGTAACGAACAAAAAGGATTTCGAAGAAATAATACAATTAACATGGCAATTTTCGACTTCTTGCATACGGTTATGACTAACATGGATACAAATACTCCAGTGTGTGCGATATTCTGTGACATGAATCAAGCATTTAATTGCGTGGACCATAATATTTTACTGAAAAAGCTTGATGCTTATGGTGTTAGAGGGAACGTTTTTGAGCTCTTTAAATCGTACCTAAAAAACAGGAAACAAATAACCGAAATAAGCAGAATAAACATAAACACAAAAAGAGAAGAAATATTTCATTCTGAGGAACGTAATATTGTCTACGGAGTTCCACAGGGAAGTATACTGGGACCACCGCTTTTTACGATTTACATAAATGACTTTCCAAAGGCAATAGCGCATCCGATGACACTGTTTGCGGATGACAGTACAATAACAATACCGTGTAATCAAATACATTTTTATAAACAGGACATAAATACAACATTAAATAAAACTATAGATTGGTTAGATAATAATAATTTAAAAATAAATTTAAGCAAGACGATGATTATGCATTTTAGTCAGCGAGTACTGACCTTTCCTAATTTTGACATAACATATAATAATATTACAATTAACACAGTTAACACAACCAAGTTTCTAGGACTGTCAATAGACCGTAGTTTAAATTGGAAGACGCACATAGAAGCCCTAACTAAAAGAATAAGCAGTAGTGCGTACGCCTTGTACACACTATCTCGAACCGTTAATATAGATGCGCTCTTAACCGCTTACTACGGACTAACTGAATCGGTTCTCAGATATGGGGTTATCTTTTGGGGTAACTCAACGAACAAAGAATTTGCGTTTAAAGCACAAAAGAGATGCCTAAGAGCCATGTTTAAGTTAAAAACCACCGACAGTTGTAAGCCCTATTTCGTCCGTTATAAGATATTAACATTGCCGTCTATTTATATTCTGGAAACGGTAATGTTTGTTAGAAATAATAGTGGCTTATTTTTACGTATGGCAGATGAATTTCCGAGGAACAGGCGTGATCAAAGTCAGCTCTGTCTGCATAGCAGTAGAACGGCACTTATGCGCAGAAGTGTTTTTTGCATGGCTCCAATTGTTTATAATAAGCTACCCAAAAGTTGGAGGGACCTTAATAATGTGCAACTGAAGAAACAATTAAAGTCGTTTCTAAGTACCAGGGCTTACTATAGTATTAGCGAATTTCTGGCAGAATCTTTTATTTTGACATAGATTGTTATTACTATTTTTGACAATAATTGTTTTTGATTATTTTTTTACAGGTTTTGACATACATTGTTTTAATTTATTTTTTCTAAAATTGATTGATTTTTTGCCATAGATTTGACATATTACATTAGACATATATTTTTTGACATTGTTAATTTTTACTGTTGACATTTGAAATTATATTTACATAGATTTGACATTTGCTTATTATTTTTAGTATTGTTATTTCTATTTCTTTTTACTGTTGACATTTGAAATTATTTTACATAGATTTGACATTTGCTTAATATTTTTGATATTGTTATTATTTATTTTTCTGTTACTGTTGACATTTGGAATTATTTTTACATAGATTTGACGTTTGCTTGATATTTTTGACATTTTTATTATATATTTTTTTTTGTTTTCTTTTTACTGTTGACATTTGGAATTATTTTATTTTTAAATTCATAAGAGGAATTAATTATTATCATTTTTTTTTTTTAATAATATTTGCACGCCATAGTATGGCAAACATGGCTGAACCTTTGTTTTTTTTTTGTCATCCTGCATGCAAGTGTAATGATTTGTTTTATGTATACACATGTTTGGGCAAATAAATATATCTTATCTTATCTTATCTTATCTTATCTTATCTTATCTTATCTTATCTATTAAAGCAGTGGTTGGTTAAACCTAACTTAATCGAAAATATTCACAACAGTAAAAATTAGTAAATAAACTTGCGCTAAAAGACAAAAACATTTTGAAGACCTTTCTATTTATAATGATGATAATAATAATTAGTAGTTAGACAATAATTATAATAATTAGACACAGCGATCATTGTACCGATAGTCTTCTCAGCCAATGGCTTAATCGACCAACACCTTAGGAGGCTCTCGTTAGGCGGCTGGATCAAGGGCCTGATTCAGAAAGCAGTATTGCTGGACACGGCTCGTATTGTTAGGAGGTTCCTCTCTCTGGAGCCCTGACCGCCGGTAGCTTGGACCCTGTTCCCGATACCGGTGGGCCTCTATTTTCTATATTTTTAAATGTTTTTGTTTTATAATTTATTTTATAAAAATATTTAAAAATTAACAAGATAAGAAATTTAATGAATAAAGGAAATAATAATTAGTGGTTACTTAAATATTATCTAGGAAAGCTTCAGATGTTAATGTTAAACTATCAATATTCCGTACAGCATTAAAGTATCCTTCAATATTACAACAAAGTTTATCTCTTACAGAAATCAAATACTGTACGTGTTGTGAGTCCGTAATAGCATTCGTTTCAGCGCCAGAATATCGAATAATATTTTAGTATCGAGAAAACGGTTTGGTCACATCTTTTATTGTTTTCGGCGCTATTGTACGCCGATTGTTAGGCGATAATTTTGGTACTAACACCCTTATTAATGTGTATAATACATATGTTTGGTAAAACATGGTTACGCAATGGTTATGCAAGAAGTACTATGATATCTACGACTATCTATAATGGAAAATGCTGCTGCACATCTTTTCGGATCGCTCTTCTTTGTCACAATTTTTAAAATCTATAATCTATTTGCGTATATTGTAGCGTTACGTATAGCTCGGTGGAGCTATACGTAAGCCACGTTAATAAAATTAAGATAAAAAAGGTTAAAATTAAATTAAAGCTATGAAAAATAAAAAAAAAAAGGGTATAAAGTTACTTTGGACAGCTTCGCGCGAACGTGGGCAGCTATCCAGGCAGCAGCTCGGGCAGGAAGTCTTGGAATGCCCGAGGTAGGCAGGTGATCAGGCAGCAACGACGGATATGCAGGCAATCGGGCAGGTAGACAGGTCAGCAGACACCACGGGTAGGTGGTCAAGGCAGGAAATCAGGCAGGTAGGCAGTAGAGTAGATAGCAGGACGGATAAACAGGCAAACGGGTGTGGAGGCCGGCTATGGCTCAATACGCCAAACAGCGAGGCCTTAGATGTCACGAGATGGCCGTTAAGGGTAAGTCTCAGGAAATAATGCTCTCGGGAACCACACAAAATATATATATTTAATTGGTGCACTTCAAATAATTATAGTTTTACATAAGCGGATAATTCACCGTTTTTAAGAGTTTCAGAGTAGAAAATACCCTTCGTATTCTAGTACACAGTATAACCCACTCCTCGCGTTCAGACCAGATCCAAGACTAATAAAGCTGAAGCCCGTTTTTCATTCGTTCTGCCATCTCTTCTAAATTGCAAATTCAAATCTCAATAAGACCAGAACGAATAAAAACGTCTTTACAAAGGCGGGTCAGTCTGCTCTGACCTTACAATAATGTACAACTAGCTTAAGGAAAGGTCTAGGTAGTCCATGGTACCTATAGTATGTCTATGGCTTTAAGAAAATAAAATAGACAGACAGATGTCATGTCAAATGAATATGTCACAGTAGAAAATATTGCATGAAATAAAAATTATATCTTTTAAGTTTTAGATATTAAAAACAGTCAGGAGATAACTAAATATGCTTTCCAGATGTTAATAATACAAAGAATATATAAAAATGAGTAACACAAATTGATACAATATCAAAAGATGTGAAGATGGTTTGTATAGTGTTATAAAATCGTAAGTATATGTAGAATAAATACCACAATATATAAAAGAAGAAACTGACTGACTGATCGATCAACGCACAGCCAAAACCGTTCTAGGCCTAGCGGTTGTCAGCATGAAATTTGGTAAATAAATGATAAATGATTTTATTTCTGTAAGTTGGTTTGTACAAACACTTTTACATGTCGATCATATTTTTTAAAACTAGATGACTACTCTGAGAAGAAAGGCCGAAACAAACTCAGAGGTCACAGTCTCTTGTAAAGTCCTGACAAAATCTTGGTTATATCGTGTGAAGACCATGTAGACAGATGTCTGAAATGGTCTTTTGAGGAAAGAACCAGCCAGATTGGGTGGACCTGTCCAGTCAGTGCACGCATTTGTCAATAACCGAGCACCTATTTTGTCTAATTGCCTAGACACCTTACGAATATTGAGTATTTAATCCTTTCGGTATGTGAATGCTTATCGCAATTTAGTTAATCATATTCTTTTTTATTCTTATCTTTTACTCTGCTGCGATGTTGAACACAACGGTGATTTGTCCAACTGCCCATGTGGAAAAAATGTGTTCTATTTCTTTTGAAGCCGAAAATGGTTGTTCCCGACTTTATCTTAATAGTCAATACATGAACGGCATAGCTGACTACAGAGACGTTTCAAAAACATCCACCTTTTAAAATCAATTTTGGTTAAGCACTTAAAAATCATCTTTCGGCATTCAACCCACAGCTGAGCTGCATCCATTTTGTGGCAATTCAATGCGGGTAAATCCAAATCCGGCAATAATGTGCCCGCTTTAAAGCGCTGTATTTCATGTCCACCACAAACATTTCGACAACATTTGCTTGTCTATTTTCTATACTTAAAACCAGAAGTTGTTAAAATGACGTCACCGTGTCTGTTTTTTTTATCACCTCCGCTGATTTAATATATTGTTGCTGAAACTGTAAAATGTTATAGCGATTTTACAGATTTTGTTGAGAAAACAAACATACGTGGTCTATAGCAATGTGGATGTTATTTTCAAAGAAATGTACAAGGGCGCGTAGGTAGGTAATGTGTACCTAATTATTTACTTTGATCTGTAATATTAAGTGGTTTGGGCTACATTGCGTGGTCATTGTTTACTTACGTAAGTAATAGGTTCTTAAGTACCTGTTACTACTTTTAGACTGACTCAGGATTCAAAGCTTTTAAGTTAATAGTATAGCATGTTTTCAGAAGTTGCTGATAAAATAAATTGCTCAGACCTTTTAGATGATTGTAGTCACGGCCACTAAAATTTCGTGCCACGTAAAAACTGAGGCATGAGATGAAATTCCTAAGAGTAAATGCGGTCATAATTCAGTAAGTCATAATTCGAGGTTCCGCATTTCCTCTTAAATGAAGAAATAGTTTTTACTCAGTTCATATTTATCCCTATCACCATCACCAATCCTACGTTGCTACAAAGTCTAAACTAATATAAACACTAGATTATTTTTGCGCCAAAAAATGACGCAAGAATTACCAAGGTGGAACCTTCCGTAACAGGGTCACCTTTTATGACCACCACCTGTCATTTGTTATGGCAACTTTTCCTCATCATCATCAGCCATTTAATGTTCCCACTGCTGGAACTCAGGCTTCCCCTCTGTGAGAGGGAATAGGTCATAATCCACCACGCGAGCCCAGTGCGGGTTGGTAGATGTCACATATCATCGAATTTTTGGTCGTGGCTACTTTTATATATGTAAGTATGTACTTATTTAACATATTTTTTACATTATAAGTAGATATTTATGTACACTTAGGAGAATAAAAGGAACAGAAAAAACCTGGAAGCTTTAAAGACACGGTCATACAGGTTTCCATTAATTGAATAACGACTGAATAACCTTATTCTAAACCTTTGTTAATGGTTCTATATTTACGATTTTATATATAATCTTAGTAGAATATGATGAACATAAAAACACAACTATATTTATTTAAAAAACAACAATTTTAGAAGTTTTGAGGACACATTCAGACATGATATTATTCATAACGACTGAATACCCTTATTCTAGACGTTTGTGAATGTCTCTTTATTTAGAGTTTTATCAAAAAGTATATGATAAAGACCTAAGGAACGCCCGTATTAACTGTCTCCCTCGAGGAGTCCTAAGCAAATGTCATATTCGTAACACACAATTTTCTCATACCTAAATACCTCCTAAGTATAATATGAAGCCAAAAGAAGAGAGAATAAAAGTAGGATAAAATAAGCCGACGTCAAATACGTTTTAATGTGGTTTAACAAGAGATTTTAGAGGATTTCAGCCTTGTGGAGTACGAAGATTGGCCTCCTTTCTTTGAAATGTAACACGGCAAACGATTATATTATTTGCTTTACAATTTCATCTCTTGCTTGTGACTTTATTTGCTTGACAAATGTACTTGCGCAATTACGCAATTTAATTTCCAAAAAAAGTAGTTCCATTGTGAGTAGGTACAGTTAAGGAGTAGAGTTCTTTGCCGGAGTTATCGTTTCCTGGTAGCTATGACCCGATAGTTAACATTGAATAGGTTACTTCTCTAGGCAAGCGTGTACTATCGTTGACCCCATCATCGCTTACTATCAGGTTAGTTAGTGTTCAAATACATTAAGCCCGTTAATTGTAACTAACAAAATAAGCTCTTACAATTAAGAATGAGTTCCTTGACGTATGAAATATTTTCCACATTCATCATGTATACTATGCTTGTATAACCATACCCGTCTGTGGGTGGAGTGGATGGTTGCAGTTTTCCGATAGTTATAATTGCACAATTTTCAAGACACGAGTGAATAGGTAATTTAAGGCAAGAGAGAACGATGGTTAGTGATATCATTGCCTATATTTTCTACTACTACTAAGCTTAACTACAAGTAACAATTAACACTGAAATAATTTTTTTGTTAACGCTTTGGTTGCTGATTAGGAAATTATAAGACTTGCGAACTTTTTCTTAGTAGCAACCAAACAGTGTTTTGTTAATTGAATGCGCGACGCTAAAGCGTTTAGCAGTCTATGTATGTTTGTATATGTTTTTTGTTCCTGCATGGTGGCATTCTAGAGACCAAACGCGTAGGCCCTTTTCGTTGCTCCTTACGTCAATTGATTCGTCTAAATCTTGCGAGTGTCACACACAAAACTTGTTTAGGTATTTTTAGGGTTCCGTAGTCAACAAGAGACCCTTATAGTTTTGCCATATCCGTCTGTGTGTCCATCCGTCCAAATATTAGCTCAGAGACTCTTAGTAGTACTAGAAAGCTATAATTTGGCATGGAAATACATATTAATCACGGCGATTTTTTTGTGTATCTTCTGTAAAAGGCCACTTAATTTTTTTCTCGTCTATCCCATGGTATGGGGTCTCATTGGATAGGCCATTCAATATATTCAAAATATTACGCGTCTGTGAAAACCATTTTTTGATTCAAGGATCCGTTTGCGTAAAAGTAAGCTATAAATAGCTAACTTTTGTTAGATTCAACTGCCAGTTTAATGGTTGCTTTTGAATACGTCAAAAAAATCATGGCATATTATAGGCTCGCGCTTGACCACTATCTCACCTGATGGTAAGCGATGATGTGGTCGACGGTGAAGCACGCTTGCCTAGAAGTAACCTATTCACTCTTGACTTAAAGACTCCTAGATTGTAGCTATCGGGAAACACAGACTCCGGCAGGGAATTCCACTCCTTAGCTGTACGCATAATGAAAGTATTTCCAAAACGTATCTTCTATTATAGCTAAGTAGGCTTTACTAGTTTACGAATAGTAGTTGATCAACTTATACAATGTACTTGGAAAAGTGAAAATTTTGTGTAGGGGGACAACAGTTTTCGAACGGTTAAGATAATGTTGTCCCTTCGTTAGAATAGAATATAAGTTTATTTCTCTCAAAAAGGTACAATTTCTGTTAATAGTATCTAGGTTACAGGCAGATTCAAACCGTTCGGTGCTTTTATTGTTTATAAATGTTAATAATGTTACCTATTTATTTTGGCGAATGTAGCTTTTTATGCGGAACCCTCTGTGCACGAGTCAGACTCGCACTTGGCCGTTTTTTTTTGTGAAAATGAGGTAGGTTGCAACTATTTTTTTAGTTGAAATACAAATGCGTGACCAACAAGGCTTACATTTCCACCTATATTATGAAGTAAAACATTTCAAACTACAAGGCCATTATGCCAAAATTAATTGTGGTGTAAATGTGAAACTTCAGCTAGCACTGCATGTTTAATTACAGCCAACAGTATTTGCTTTTTGAATTTTTAATAACTCTGTGAAATATTACGGGTGAATTGGAACGGGTTGCCAAATTGCGATTTCAATAGCGGAATAAGTTTTAATGGAGATTATTCTGTATTTTATTTCCGTAGATTGGAGTGTGATATGCAATGAGCATGGATTATTGATTTTATTTTTGCTGTAGTTGCTAATTGTTTTTGTCAAAAAAATTACGAATTGAAAAAAAGCTCCCAATAAAGAGCTTTTACTTTGCGACACATTTTAATTTAATAAAAGCGAAATGAAGTGCCTATTTTAGAGTACCTAAATGTTTTTTGACAAAATAGTTGTTTTATTTTTTTCTAGGAATATTTTAACAAGTGAGTTAGTTAAAGCACAAGAAGATAACTTTGCTGATAATGTTAGCAAAATGTTTTATACAGTTTTCTTATTTTCGTAAGTTACAAAACTTATCTAAAATTTTTGTATGTTCGTTTGTTGGTTTGTTGTTTATTTGTGAAAGCAATTTTACGGAGTGCTTAATAAGGATATATACCTACAAGCTACTAAGAATAATAATGTGCAAGCTGGAATAAATAGTGGGTGAGGGGAAGAATTCGTTATTGTCATGTCACGTAGTTTCTCGTGGCCACGAGACTAAATCAAACAAAGCAATGTTTACGATATTCCAACAATTAAAAAAATCTGATCAAAAACAATTTTCCCCGAGAGAAGGACAGTGACGATTGTATGAAATACCTAACACACACCAGGTTATTATTACTTGATTAAAATGTAATCCCTTGTTATTTTGAAGAGGGAATTCAATCCACGAAGAGCCGTGTACACACAAACAATGAAAAACGGTTGTGTGGAGACAGATTTTTTCTATCACCGCGATTCTTGTGCGAAAGATGATGATGATGATACTTTTCATAAATATATGTAACTCGGTTGATATAGACCTAGATCGCTGTATTACTAAGTAGAAATTAGAATAATTTTAGAACGGATCCACATATTTCAGTGTAGGTTTTGCGAAATATTAAATCTGCGGTCAATATGGTGAAACACAGCGAACTCGAGAGGCCAGATGTCCAGCATTGGGCACCTTTCGGCTGAGATGATGTTGATGATATTTAAGAAGTACATAAACTGCCGATGCTGGGAGTCTTATGTCCGTCAGTGGACCTCTTTCCACTGAAAAAGTAAATCTCAAGAGCTGTTATAGGTAATTCTTCCGTACAATTAATGGGACAATCCCAAACCACTGCAACTCCTGTAAGCCAAAATCAACAGTAGCGACCACCAGAAAAGCGCCGAGGCAATTAATCTCGACAAAGTCCCGGAGAATGAATTTAACTGTCTTGGATCCCACAGCGAAATTAATCAGTAAAGAATGACGGAGGAGTAGGAAAAAAAAACCACTTTCCTACACATCAAGCAGGAGACAGAACAAACAAGGCCAATAGGCACAAAGGGTCGTTTAATACTTCCGTTCAGTTTAAATAATACATATTTTATTCACCTGTAATTAATTTTGTCAAGATGTTTTATGTCATGATGTTCGAAAGTTTTAAACTATAGTATAACTTAAACAAAATGTCATTGACTGTATCCATTTAATATGACAGAATGTACAAAATTGTAGTTAGTTTCACTTCAGCTCACTGGCTGTTTTTGGGTTGCAGCAAAGTAATAAATATTCTTGATCTCTCTGAATCCTGGATACGAGCCAAGTCAAATAAAAGCACTGAGAAACCTACACTAAAATACGTACAATTAGACCCACTCATATATAGCTTCTCAAAAATAAACTGAACTTAATACTAACTATACTTCGGTTAACTTCACTTGAAATTTAAAGGAACGTAAATAAAGCAAAAGTATTTAATGCTACATAAATCAAAATGCCTACAAAGTAAGGTAAAACTAAAATCCTCCTATAAGTATCTACCTACTACTTGAATAACGTTACTAAAGACAGAATAACGATATATTTTCTATATTTAACATAATACAAAAGAAAGAAAAATGACGAACAGAAACTAAGCAGATCTCCCTAGTTAGCAATTTATTAACCAACCGATAGCGCCTTGAATGGACCTCGATAGTAAAAACTGACTTACAAAACAAAACACTACAAAGCGAAAAATAACTTTCTCTTCGTAAGTCGGTGTTTTTGGTACCATTTTTTTTTCGTTTTTGACACCGACTGCCAAAACGAAAGTGTTTTGTTTTGAAGTCGGTTTAATTCATTTGTTAAAAAGTTTTTATTTTTCTCTTTTTAGTGTTGGTATACATACATGGTTCCTTATATTACCACATACGCATTATTAAGAAAAACTTAAAAAATACTCATCAGATCTTGATCAATTTATATGGGATTACATGAGAAACACCAGCTTACAAATAAACAAAGTATAATTAAAATCAGTTCATTATTGGCGGAGTAATCGAATACCGAACTTACAAAAACATACAGTCGAATTGAGAACCTCCTTTTTGAAGGTCGTTGAAAAGACTATGCGAATGATAGATGGATATCATCTTCTGCAATATGTCTTGTCTTTTCCCAACTATGTCAGGTTAGGCTTCAATGCTAAACAGATGCAGCTACATATCCATAACTTACATGAAACGACTGCTTATCTGACCTTCACATCCTAGTTGATGACATACGCTTGTGAAACGTCTAGTCTACGACTGTGAAAGATCTACAAATGAAGTCCGAGCAAGACCGAGCTTAACACACGTCCACGTGCTCTTCGAGGCACGAACGAGTCTCGGTATATATCTATTGGATGGTCTCCTAACCACGGACTGACCTCGGTAGACGTAACATAGGCTTGAAATCTACCCGTGCATGCATACGAATAATATAATGTGACCATTTATTTTTGCTTTCAAAACGGGACATCAGTATATTTACGTGACGTGATGTAGTTAGAAATTAATGAGATGGAAATTCGTCAAATACTTCTGTATTTTTATTACAATAAATCCCTTTTCAATCAATATATCCAGTGCTTTTTGAACGTTTTTACATGCGGGTACTTTTTAAAATCTGCCCATTAAAATATATCCATTTCTTTGGAAAAAGCAAATCCACTGATCCAGATATTCACGGCTTGTTTTATAAAATTTTGTAACCGTACTTTTCACAAACATTTCATCAATATCAGTGCCATTATCTTTTAATTTCACCATTAAACTATGAACAGAAAATAGAAGAAACCGATTGGTCCGTTTCACTATCGTCGAAGACGCCGTCCCGCACTGCCTGCGTCCAGTGAGACCCGTAATTTTCGCGCGGTTTTGGAAAACGGGACAATTTTGCGTCCCGAAGTTTTTTTGGGGACAATGGATAGATAACTGAATAAAGTGATGGTCCCGTTCTAACGGGACGTTTGGTCACGTTATTAATATAGCCAATAACCATGCACTTCACAATACTGAGAATCAAGACAGATCACCGAATTTGACCGTTTCCATTGTGGTTTTGTGCTCGTTATATGTTTGGTTCTAAGATATGCTCCGGTTTCCTCACAAGTAATCCCAAATCTGCAATGCTAATGAATGATTACAGAGTGCAGTGGATAATTCAATTACTTAAGAGTAATTTCATGTGTTACTACCACATACTTTCAAATAATTTGTCCCCTTATTATGCAGTCTAAAACGAGACACATTTTTAAATCATTAGGTGTATCCTGCTAATATTATAAATGCGAAAGGATTAATGGATGGATGTTTGTTACTCAATCACGCCAGCACGGCTGAACGGATCTGGATTTTTGACACAGAGGTAGATTATAGTCTGGAATAAAACATACGTTATTTTTTATCCCGGTACAATGTAACCTTGGGATCCATCACTTTTGACGCGGGCAAAGCCACTGCCAGAAGCTAATTAAACAAAAATATTTGTATCTATTTCTGTTAGGGTATTTTTGCACTAGAGATGTGTGGGGTAGATAGGCTGGGCACAAAGAAAAACTGTAATTAAACAATAATAAAATTGAATGAATCAGTCTAATTTAGTATTAATCATTCAATATTCATTGTAATATTAATTTCAATAATGGCAATAGTAGTTAGCAGTACCTACTATTTCCAGTTGCAATGGAAAACCAAATTATTAAATACTAAGTGCGATGCCCTGGGAATCTTGTGCAATGCCCTGGGAATCTTTTGTGATTTGTCCAAGGCATTTGATTGTGTTCTTCATGAAACGCTAATCAGGAAACTCCGCCACTACGGGATCCGGAACAGTGCTCTGGATCTTCTTACTTCTTACTTGAGTAATAGGATTCAGACTGTTGACGTTAATGGAAAAAGATCACCCGGATCTATAGTAAAAATGGGAGTCCCGCAGGGCTCGATTCTTGGTCCTTTCTTGTTTCTTATCTATATTAATGACTTGCCTTACCTCATAAAGGATAACCATGACATAGTGTTGTTTGCAGATGATACTTCACTTTTGTTTAAACTTAAACGGCAGCAGCTGGTTACTGACGAAGTAAATAGCGCGATCTCAAAAGTAGTTCACTGGTTCAATGTTAACAATTTACTCCTTAATGAAAAAAAAACCAAATGCATTAAGTTTACCCTACCTCACGTTAGGCAGGTGAAAACTGATGTGTTGATAAAGGGCGAAGAATTGAATCCTGAGAATAGCACAGTATTTTTAGGCTTAACTTTGGATGCTAAGCTTCAGTGGGGCCTACATGTAGATAAATTGTCAAAGAAGCTAAGCTCCGCAGCATATGCTGTTAGAAAAATTCGTAATTTAACTGACATAGAGACAGCCCGTTTAGTATACTTTAGCTATTTTCATAGTGTAATGTCGTACGGTATTCTGTTGTGGGGAAATGCCGCCGAAATCCAGAGTATCATTGTTTTGCAGAAAAGAGCTGTTCGATCAATATATAAATTAAACCCGAGGCACTCTCTCAGAGAGAAATTTAAGGAGATTAATGTAATGACTGTGCCCTCTCAGTATATTTATGAAAATCTTTTATATGCTCATAAAAATATAAAATTGTTTAAAAAATACAGTGATATCCATAACATAAATACTAGGAACAAACACAAATTTGTAGTACCTACAACAAGGCTCAAGAAGATAGGTGGCTCGTTTAGATGTCAATGTGTACGCTTTTATAATAAGCTTCCAAGCCACGTACAAGATCTAAGTCTTAATAAATTCAAATCATTCATTAAACGTAAGTTGTGTCAGAAAGCGTTTTATACTATTAAAGATTACGTTGCGGACAAAAAGGCTTGGGATTGAGCTGCTCCAATTAATTTTGATTTTTTATATTTTGCACCGTGAATTTTGTTTTTGTTTTTAATTTTGATATTTTTTTTGTTTTCTTGCAATGACAAGAATATTTACTTTTTAAAGTATTATATTATTTTATTTTTATTATTGTGAATGTGAAGACTATGTGGATTTTTGTTTTTTATTATAACTTAGTTAGTTTTTACTCATGGTCTGGCAGTTTGAGTAGTTTATGCGGCCTACCCGAATGTCCTTTCTTTGGTATTGTTCGTCGAATCGTTGAGCTCCGTAAATTCTGAGTTGAGCTGCTCGGTTATTGACAAATGCGTGCACTGACTGGACGGGTCCACTCAATCTGGCTGGTTCTTTCCTCAAAAGACCATTTCAGACATATGTCTACATGGTCTTCACATGATATAACCAAGTTTTTGTCAAGACTTCAAAAGAGACTGTGACCTCTGAGTTTGTTTCGGCCTTTCTTCGCAGAGTAGTCAGATAGGAAACGCCGACCTCATCTAGTTTTAAAAAATATGATCGACATGTAAAAGTGTTTGTACAAACCAACTTACAGAAATAAAATCATTTATCATTTATTACTAATGAATTAGATAAACTTTAAATTTATTGTAACATAAGTAATTAATATTTTTTGTTGGCAGACATCTACTTTAAAAGCTCATTTTCCTTTAAAATTGACAAAAATGATCAAATTTAAAACGCCTAACAAAAGGTCTAGACACCGTCTAATTTGGCTGGACCCGCAACCAAAAAGCCCGACTTTGTCCGGCTATCGTCCCATTCGCAGCTCTCACACAGCTTTGATGGAAACAATCCCACATGGTCACACACAGCGCCACTACCCATCTTCACACTTCACTCCGCTTAGCTACCTCACCATCTCCCGTGGAAAAACAAGCTAACCGTAAAAACAAAGTAACAGACATTGATGGTTCCATTTCCTACTAGCAAGCCGTCATTTCTGGGAATTTATTGCAAGCTATCAGATTGAGATATAATGAATCCGGTTCTTTTAAATCGGTTCTGAGAATAATATAAATGGATTCATTGAAAAATGTAATTCTTTCAACTTCAATCTGCTGTGTAAATATGGCGCTTATGTTTAAATCTACAAACTTACAACTGATTCATAAATAAATGCGATTTATTTTATTTCAATACTAGTTTTTTCAAGTGACTTTACCCGTATGACTGTCGAAAATGCATCCCGTAGAAATTTTCTTCGGAGAAAAAAGTGTACTATGTCCTAATCCAAGCGATATGGCCGGTATTCCAAAACATCCAAAGCCAATTGATTCAACAACGCCACTGCCGCTGAGGCTCGATTGATTAACAAACATCGAAACACACCGACTTTCATATTTACTTGATTAGTAATACAATGCAGAAAAGATATTAAAAAAGCGACATCTTTTTGTACTACTACTTCGTATGAAGAAATAATAAAATAAAACTACCTGAAAGGAGCTGAAAGGTAAAGAAAACAAGTGAAAGGCGAAAATATAAGAACAATGGGATCGTTGAAGGCTTCCATTTATTCAGTACGGTCGTGCTATAGTCGCAATAGCAATTGAATGAAAAAAAGTTCTGTTCGTAACATTTTGTGGCCGCCAAATTGATTCACGAAACGTGTCCATGTCAATTCGCCGCTCGAAATGGAAGCGGTTTTATCAAATCATATGGTACTTGAAAAACTAGCTGCTGCCCGCGGTTCCGCCCACGTGACAGTCGAAAATTATCTCAAAGAAAGCTATAACCCGGATAAAAAAATATCCTAAGTTCTTCTCTAAGATCTAATGCCAAAATTCATCAACATTGGTTCTGCGTTTGAAAGTCTAATAAACAGACAGACATAGCTACCTTTGCATTTATAATACCTATGGGTATTAAGTATAATTAAGGATGATTGCATCGTTGCGCGCTGTCGCATTGTCTAGCGACGCGCCTTTCTGCACGAGCCTAGTGTTTAGTTTGTGCGTGATGATATCGATTTTGAATAGCCATTGTAACTGGTTGGAAAGAATTACAGCTGCTTGTCATCGTAGGCAATTTGTAATAGTCAAGCAGAGGAAATTGGTTGTTTTGATGAAGGTCAAATGTTAACGGAGCTGTAGGTAATTGTACGTGCATGACAGGTTTGCCTGAAAAACCTAAATTAGACTTAGATTATTCATGACTAGCTCTCTTCTTCTTCTTAGTCGGGCACTCTTGGCAGAGTGGCCATGGTCAAGGGTGGGTCCTTATGCATGATGGCACTTGCCACATGCGTCTCATTTCAGCTGTATTGGACGCTTTGTGAGCACAGTTGGTCATTGTAGCTTTGGTGATGTTTTCAATAAGATCTGCCCATCAGGTCGGAGAGCAACCTCAGCCTCTTTTTCCCTCCATTCTGCCTTGGATCACAAGACGCTCCATTGAGTCTTCATTGCAAGTTATATGCCAAAAGAGCATTGACTCACTGACACACATGAACTCATGACTAACATACATATATATATACCGAATATTTTTCGGGTTTCAATGAAGCCAAAGGTCGTCAACAGAGTAGCTACCTACTGCTACTAACGCTAGTAGAAAACGAATCAATGTATGGGAATGACACAATTGAACGTTAAGTCACATGGTCAGACCATACAAACAGAAGGCGTTAACGATTGTAGAAAGATATTTGATACGAAACATTTATACCTTGGCTAGGGGGGCAGTACAAATATACTATATAGTTACAAATGTATAAAGGCGTGTTACGATAAAGAAATGGTGATGATGAATAAAGAAGAGAATATTGTAGCAATAAAATAGCAGCTAAGTATAATCATGCACTGCTAAAAGCATTAAGAACAAAGTTGCCATTTAATGGCAGTATAAACTTGAAAAAGATGCAGTCAAATATGAATAATTCAGAGTCATAACTATAGTCATTTTGAAAGCTATTTAAGCTGCTTCAGTGAAACCGCGTGTTTGGACGGTGGAGTATTGCGGGTTAACTGAATAGGGGAAATACAGTTGCATTTTGTAGCTTTGTTTTAATAATGACATCATTAGCATGGTTTAATGAGAAAGAACTTCTTGGAAAAGACGTAAATATTCATGATAGTTTGTGGTTTACTGAGAATGAACTCTTGATATAGGCTAAGTTATAATAGTACAGCTAGGGCTGTACTATTATAACTTAGTGTAGGTATAGTAATCAAACTACAAGAATTGCGAAACTTAAGTGGCAGTGGACAGGGCATATTGCTCGCAGAACGGATGGCCGATGGGGCAGAAAAGTTCTGGAGTGGCGACCGTGAACCGGAAGACGTTGCGTTGGAAGGCCTCTCACCAGGTTGACCGATGAACTGGTGCAGGTTGCGGGGATCCGCTGGATGCGAGACGCACGGGACTGGTCAATATGGTGACGCTTGGTGAGGGGGAGGCCTATGTCCAGCAGTGGACGTCTATCGGCTGATATGATGATGATGATAGTAATCAAATGAAAATGTATTTGGAGTCTGTTGAAGCGATTGTAAACTATGTTTGTTACAGCTTTCAGTTCTTTACCAAATTAGAAAGATTATTCGACCTAATTCCACAAATTTGCTGCAGCATTCAGAAATTATGGTAAATCAACGTAAGATCGTTAGGGCATAAAATACGTGATGACGCGGTTTTCAAATCATTATGACAAGTCAGATCCATTTCATGGACTTTCCTTCATGCTTAGTCAGAAAATATTCTATTACAATAATGCTTGCATATCATTTAATTTCAAAGATCTTATAAATAAGCTTTTACAAAAATGCACTTACCCTAAGACACATTTCCACAATAGATACAGAAAACATTTTATGAGGCTACTTTTGCCTAAGTTTATCACAATATGAATCTAATGAGCTGATAATATCTTGAACTTTTAACGACAATAACATGGTAACTTTACAACATTTTTTGCAAATTATTTATTTGCTTATAATTTTGCTGCTTATATGTATGACATGACAACATTAACAAAAAAAAGTTAAGTAAAATATTAAACGATCGCACGGTTGCAGATCAAGCGCTGAGCTGAGTTTCCACCGCTTTATTGCCGTAAAACGGTTACATTCTAAAGCATACTCCTTAGTAACGGCTTAGTTAAAAGATTTGAAAAATATATGTGTTTATTATTGATTCATATACATCATTTTTTGGAACAAGGTTTTTTCGTGTAACTAATAGTTTTGCTTTAAAAAAATAATTAGCAACACGCTATTTTTTCGCAACTTTTGGATACTCCTTCAAAACGACTTGATGTTTAAAATATTTTTACACAGAAAAATTGACGATTAGAATTTCTTCATAACTGAAATACCATTTATGTACATCAAATAATATTTTGCAAACAAAACTGTTCAAATGGAGGTTCAATATTGATATTTTGGCTCCGAGCGAGCACATGGCCAGTACTGCGTTAACATATCGCCTTAAGGTATTTTTTTATTAGGTACAGAGCTAAAGGTAATGTTTCATAATTGTGTACACACCACAAACTAGTGTAAGTCTAAGTACTAGCTGGTATGCGACATAAGTTACACCTTAGCTGTAAAGCCAGTTGCAGATCAAGGAAGCCATTTAAGTTAGGTTTGTAAGTACAAAAAATACCATAACTACGCGATCTCACCTTAATCTTTACTGTTAAGCCAGTTACGGATAAATAAACCAACCTAGATGCAAAATAAGTTATGAAAGTTTAAAACCAGCCAAGTGCGAGTCTGACTCGTGCACAGAGGGTTCCGTATAAATTAGCTACATTCACTAAAATGAATAGGTAACATTACTTACGTTCATAAACAATGAAAGCACCGAACATTGCTCTAATGAAGGGACTAAATTAACTTTGCCATTCGAAAACATGTTCCAATACATCAATGTACATTTTTTTTACTTTTCCAAGTACATATTAAAACTTGGTCAATAATACTCGTAAACTTGTAAAGCCTACTTATCTGTGATAGTTTTCTTTTTAATTTCGTTATATATACTACAGCCGTGATTTTTCACATATCCAAAAGCAACCATTTAGGTCGCAGGTGGGGGCATTGACTCTAAACAAAAATTAGACATTTGGAGCATAATTTTACGCAAACGGATCCCTGATCTGCAAAATGGTTTTAACAGACCCGTAATATGTTGGAATGGCCTATCTAACGATATCCCACACCATGAGAAAGACGAGAAAAAAAAACATCGCACTTTACGTGTACAGGAGGTACCCTAAAAAATTTATTTCACGGTTTTATATTACCAGTCTGTCGGCGTGATTAATATGTATATTCCTGCCAAATTATAGCTTTCTTGTACTAATAGTCTCTGAGCTAAGCTGAGGCCGGACCAACGGACGGAATGGTGAAACTAAAAGGGTTCCTTGTTGACTACGGAACCCTAAAAACTAACTCAGCTATGAGAGTTTGCAACCGAATTAAGAGGCCTTCCTAGGAAGCGTGAGGAAGTTATGTTTATCTTGTAACGTAATACGTAATCAATTAAACCTAATTAGGTAATTGAGGACGTATTAAGAGCTCATTGCGTGTACAAAACTAACGGCCCAGGGGACTAATTAGTATCTATTACATTATTTTGGGTGACTACTACGTACTCCAAGTTTCTGAATTGAGAATTTGAAGGATAAGAAGAAGGTTCTCAACATTTTATATTTGTTAAGATCCAGAAAATAAAATCTATAGTTTAAAGTTCTTGGTATTGCGATATTAAGAATTTTAAATGGAAGGTGAGTAAAAAATAAATGCATTACTTGATAAAGTGTCCTAAGGATGCAAGAGGAACTGGAATAAATAAGTAGATTAAAGCAAGATTAATAAAAGCAACGTGTTACCTAATTAGAGAATTAGGGAAAACATTGATCCATACTGAGATTATTATAAAAACGAAAGTTTATTTGGTTGTATGTCTATTTATTTATTTATTTTCTATCGTTTGTTAGGTTTTCTCGCCTGAACCGATGAATCAATTTTGATGTTTTTTTTTATAGAGGTAGATCGGATAAGGGCGTAGAATACTTATTATCAATAATTTCTGTCATGCAGACGGGTGAAGCTGCTGGCAGAAGCTAGTAGCTTAATATTTTATTTAAAACTTCTACAACAATACAAAATGATAACGTGTACACAGTGACAAAAGATTGTTCTTGTTTGTTCTGTCTCCTGCTTGATATGGAGGGAAGTGGAAATTTTCATTTTTCCTACTCCTCCGTTATTCTTTTCTGATTAATTTCGTTGCGGGATCCAAGACAGGTAAATTCATTCTCCGGGACTTCGTCGAGCTTCATTGCCTCGGCGCTTTTCTGGTGGTCGCCACTGTTGATTCTGGCTTTCAGGAATTGCAGTGGTTTGGGAATAGTGCGGTGGGATTGTCCCAAAAAAAAAAAAAAAAAAAAGATTTTATACCTTCCTGTTTGCATAATTTTTTGTATCCAAATGTTGCGATTTGCATACCAAAATATCTTCCCATGAATATTCTATTACGCAAGTTTAAGATTTAACTGTGACCTATTTTTCTTGACAGACCTTTATGAGTTTCTTCGGATGATAAAAAGCGCATTATTATTTATTTTTCTCTAGTTTCAAAACTTTTATTTGACGGAATGTCAAGATTGTAAAATACTTTTCTCGAACTTTTTACGGGTTTCCGCATCCGCAAAACATCTTTTATTTCAGTCAGTCTTGTATGCAGCAGGTCTATTCTGTAAATATCTCATCGTGAAAACTTAGGTAAAAGAGCTTGAAGCAAACTGTCAACAAATAATATTAACTTCACCAACATTTTCACGATGAGATGATTACAGAATAGCACTGCTACATCGTACTTACCCCCGTCTAAAAAAACTTTAGGCTCTATAAGCTTTAAAACATTGTATTTGTGATAGGTAGTGATTGTTTTACCCTTCTCAAACATTCATTGAGATTCCAGAAGAATACGCTTTTAGCATTAGATAGGATAGCTATCCCCTTAAAAGGTATTTCTGAAAGTCTCAGAGCACGTCTCAAAATAATAGGAGGCTGTAATAACTTAACATTAGGCTATCCCGGTTTTCCCATTTTACCTCAATCTTCGTCATATTAAAGTATTTATAACTTTGGATCACGGTCCTCTAAGATGCATTAACTGACATAATGACAATACACAGGACCGCCAACTTAACGTATCTTAAATCACAGCAACAGTTAATGTGGGCAATTCTTTCCGCGTTTGTAATAAATTGTTTATGTATCGCGTTAAGGAAAGAAATAAAAACAATATAAAGAAGAAAATAGCCTCGCGGTTAGATGTACTGGAAAACAATTTACGTCAAAGAGAAACAATCCATGCTATCTAAAAGTATGTCGGTAATAGATTTTATTTCATGGTTATATAAATTCAGCGTACAAGAGTTCGTGGCTGAATAATAACGGCCGCACGGATCGATCTTCGAGGTAAAGCAATACTTGCCGAGGTTGTCCCGTGGATGGGTAACAATTCCATACATACCGATACCCCTCCGTGCCTCAATTGGTCCCAGTAGTCATTTGTTGATAGACATTACAGGCGGTCAGAAGCATGAAATGGCAACAGTCTTGCCAAGGTGTAAAAATTTTCTATCTCACGAAGGGGGATTACGTGAATTGTAAGACGTCGAAATAAGGTTTATTTTGTTTCGGTTCATCCACCTTCGTGAGATGGTTGTTCTATAACGTTGTAGGTAACCTACCTACTGGGCTGTGGAGGCAGTCGCTCCATGTACCATGAGTCTGGTAAAGACTGAAAGCCATATCGTTGGGAAAAGGCTAGGCATACAAATACAGCGTAGGACCTTGAACGCGAAGCCATGTGTGTTTCTCAACAGGAATTCAATTAAGTCTGTATACAAAGTTCATGCTAATGACGTTACTTGAACAAAGTCTATTAAAGACCCACGCTCCGTCCTCCCGATCACTAATTATTGCTTTATGACATTGTATACCACCCCTCATGGTGAATTTTAGCTTTCCGCAAATGCACACGACCAAACCAGTCGGGTCTAACTTTAAATGTTCAACTGTGGCGACACATTGTGCCTGACATGAATGCAAATTGGATTATAACTGACATAATAGATGCTAATCAATACTCACAATAACATTTGAAATATTGTGTGTCGATGAAATTGTGATTAAATTAATGATTTTGTTGGTCAAAGGCAGCTCGTTTGCTTGCTTGTGATATACAATAAAGATTTGAATTTCTATTCTAACTATGAGCGGTGAACTGAATAATATTCTGGGTTAAAACTTCGAAATATTTGGAATTTTATGATGATTGTCTATACCAAACAACATTTTGAACTTTTTGACTGTAGTTATCGCTGAATAGAATTTCACCATACCTAGAGTCGTTTGTTATAGTTAACATGATCTTGGGTCCCTATTCTACAAGTTATAAACTATATTTAAATTTAAATTGGAAATGTCAGCTCGTAAGATCTCGATATGTAGTGATTGATTTACTACTTATTTTAATATGTATTCAAAATTCAAGACCTTGTTACTATGAATGATTGTAACTCTCTTTTGATACGCAGTAAATAACTTTCTATTATTTTGGATTCTACGATCCTATGCATTCTGCATTAGGGATGTACACATTTAGTAACTATATGATAGTTTAAAAATCAAGGAACAAACTGAATTGGAACGTGAAACTTCTAAATATAGCTTCATTACTATGAAAAGTTGAATGCTCATACTGTTCATAGAAATGCAAAGCGAGATTTTAATTTCACGCAACATTCCTATGAAAATGATTTTTTATTGACACACATCCTACAATATGAACATTTTTATGAATAATGCGAGTGCATTCTCGCATAAAATATTGCGTGGCTTGTACAACAAGATTAAACGCGCACCTTATACAGCCATTGCAAGCGCAATGCAAAAGCAAGTAAACAAATATATTTGTGATTCTTACAGGAAATACAGACAAAAATAAAATTATTTTTTTAGAACAATGCCGAAATTGTAGAATACTCGTATCCGCACAGAACACTGTGGTGACTAGCCGGCAGGCCATTGTAAGGAACGTTTTTGTCTAATTTTTCGATACAATACAAAGCGTGTCAATGAGTGTTACCGTTTACTCATGATCAAATGTCTCGATACTCCAAGAATTCCACATTAAGCAGCGTCTGTCCGCAATGGTACAGTCCTGAATACTCACTTTCTTCGGACACGATTCAAGGCGAGACAATCAGTCCATAGAGCGGTTAGTCGTCAAAGGAAAAGTGGAAGGCACTAGACCGCGTGGTAGGTTACCCATGCGTTGGACCGACCAGATCAAGTCTACTGTGGGCGGTACCGTGCACGAATGTACCCGGATCACTTCTAATCGGGAAAGGTGGCGAGACATTGTGAGACGCATTACACCTGCCGCATATATAATACTACCAATACTTCATGACGACCACGACCGGTCTGTCAAGAGCGTAACGACTAAGAAGAAGATATCTTTGATCATAGATAGGATCCCCATAAAAGAATCATCATTATCATATGTTTTATCAAAGAAGAAATGATTCATAATAATATGAAATCAGAAGTTTATATGAAAATATCATATAAATATGACTCATAAATATGAGATCCTAGATATATGAAAGTTGAAACTAGTGTTCAGTGCTTATTTCGCAGGCACGAATATTATATTATTGTAGTCTTTTTCAACCAAAGGTTAACTGACTGTTGCATTAAGTTCGCTAACGTACCTACCTAAATAATTTTTAAATAATTTTTAGTATTTAATGGCCTCTCTAGCTTGCCTGTACGAGTCATTTTGCTAATTGTAAGTTTGTAAGTCAACCTTCTGATTATTTTGTATGGAAGAGTATGTGAATCGGTTTCTATGAAACCAATTGTAAATCTTGTGACCTTCTGGCACCATCACTCTTGTCGTCTTGCGGTGTAGAATCATTAATATTGGCATATACTTGACTTTTGATGGGTCCACCATTAGTTCACAAATAGGACTACTGTTGCCATGTGTAAATAATTATTGTCTTTCTGAAGAATTTACTGGGTAACATTTCCTACCTTAATTTGCCCTAAGAAGAAATCACATGTATATTTTACTTGGAAACCATGTTTTCCAAGAACCGAAATATCAAAGACTTGCTCCACTCCAATCAGATATCTCCACAAAAATGGACAAATTCTTCGATTGATGTCAATAAATAACAAGTTTGTTTTTTATTTACATTTTAACAAGAAACTGTTTTAAAATAAGAATTACTATTCAACGTTTTTAGTTAACGTTTTAAGGGGTTTTTGTACCCATAAAACAAAACGGTAAGGTTACTTTTCTCTGACTTTATTATAAGCGGATTACGTAATCCAGTAATCCTTTTTTGTTTTCAAAATCAATAAAGTGCCTTTGTTTGAAAAATCGCCCAGCTTCGAAACGGCTTTTTCTGAAAATATTTCCTTTACTCGATCTCGGTTCCCTGCAACGATATACCTATCTCATTTCCATCGAAGAATCCAATCGTCCATCCTTAATAGAGCCAGCAGGTGGTCTGACGACCATTAGTTATTATAAGTGTCTCTTCTACTATTAATCTATGGTCACTGCCGGGCCCAGCGATGTTTAATGGCCGACTTAGAAGATTTTCTTGAGGTGGAACTGGTTATACTGGCTATTATTTTTTTTTATTTTTTTAAAAACGTTGCCCCACACTAGGAATTTCTTCCTGTATCGTGGGTGCGTTTACAAACATATAAACTCACATACACAACACCCAGAGCCGGCACAACTATCTGTAGGTCATACAAATATTTGTTCCGTGCGGGAATCGAACCCGCGACACGCAGCGCAGCAGTCAATCGCTCAACCACTGCGCCAACCGTGCGCTATTTGTATTATGTCTCTTGTATTTAATGTAAGCAAGCTTTCTTGTTATATTCTGCAGCTTAATATTTATTAAGGGCATTGTGTACAGTTGCAGAAATGAATGCAGTGATTTATCTTGTTGCGGTATTTGCATTTTAGTTGGAAACAAAATGGGATTTTATTATTGTTTTTTGTGTCATTTGTTGGTTTGTCTTTTATAAGTTACATTTGTTTTATTCATGTGACTGCATAAGTCGTGTATTATTTTAGCTTTATACATATGAAATTAACAAGAAGTCGAAACTTTAACTGTAATTTTACTGCAGTGTATTGGTGTAAATAAACGAAAGTATTTCTTGTCTCGCAGAGGACGTTATAAACACAGGAAAACAACAAAAAAGTTTAGATAGTCCATTAGATTAAAAGTAAAATAAATTACATACCACAATATCCGCAAAACATTTATGGCTAGGCAACTGACGTTGTGGTGAACACAATAAATGTTATTTGCCATTACCTATACTCAGACTTACTGTTTTCTTTTTTGTATTTTCCGTCTTATTACAACGAATTAAGCGGTTTCTTTCACACACGAGTTAGTTTGACTGTCAGTAGTTTGCACGGTTCGTGAAGCGTTGAGAGATCGAAAGAAACATGATTTGTCGTGTGAAGAAATAAATATAGAACTGCGCACACGCACATGTCATTCAAATCTGTCTCTAATAGATAGATGTTTTTTGAAATTTAAACGTGATAAATAAAGGATAGTGTTTCAAATGTGTTGTAACTATACATATCTACAGGGAAATTATCTTTTAATAAAATTAATACACTACGCCAATTGTCATATTACGGCCATTTCATAAAAAATACAAATTTTAATCAGCCATAGATTTGATTTAAATCAACGTACCATTTTGAGTAATGTTCAAATTGCCAAGCAATTAATTTCTCTGACTTTATCTATCCTTTAAACACTTAAATAAAATAACAATACAGTCCCCAAATGAATGAAAACCACTTCAGATTCCTGCCTTTATTATTCATTCAAAGTTCTTTTCCCACTTTTTTACGACGCAAAAGAGAAGCTCTCCGCAATGTCAACACATTTACTTTGACGTGTACCAACTGAAGGTAATGACAGGTCACTTGCCCACGGCTACCAACATAACAGAATGACAAATTGCCCTTGGCGCGTGGCGGGAGAAATACCCTCGAGAGTTCTTAAAAAAGAAAGTACGCTTAATTTGTACGTTGATTTGAGACAGACTCATTAGGCTTTTACATATTTTTTACAAAGGTGTGTTCATAAAATAATAAGAAAAGAGTGGTAAGGGTTTTGTTGACTTTCTTAGTGTTGTTGTCCCTTCTTATAAAAAATTGTTTCAGTTTTAATATGCTAGTTAATTAAGACAAATACAATTAAACTCAAATTCGAATCAATTATTTCAATTAAATCATTTAAAGGTGTCTAATTTGAAATTGTCAAGCAAAATATGAATATTGTTGCACAATAACGTACCCGCTTTGTAATTAAAACAATTGGTTTTCTAGACTGTTAATTAGCACTGAAGCGGGTAGAGGTAATTCAAGATTAAAAAATCATCTTTAGGCCTGCGTTGAAACGTCGTGAAAAACAACAATGAGATTCTAACACAGCTATAGTTACTAAAGAATTTAATAAAGGCGGGAACAAGGAATGCCTTAATTTACGTCTAAATTATCTTACTTCATAATAAAAATACCTAAGTATATTTTTCGTTTGCCATCTTTGTTAAACAATACAGAGATATTATGATTGTGTGTTATTACAATCAACTGTAACGTTACAAAAAAATGTTTTTATTTTGGATAGTTTGGTAATTAATATGTCTGAATGGAAGTTGGATAGGTTGTTATGAATTTAATATATAACAGAACTATTTGACATTAAATATTTAGTAAACTATTCCACTGCCCAGTGTTCTCAAAGTTTTTCGTTCATAATAATGTTCTCAGCGAATTTTCTATTAGGAAGTTTTCTACTCTGTCCAAGTAAATTAAGTAGAAGAAAAGTCTTTAAAAAATCATTATTCACAGCTAGGGTAGTTTTTAAGTTCCTGACGATTTCTTTTTAAATGTTTTAAACTGAAATCCAAGCTATCAAGTATTTTGTGCATGATGAAGTTCACTCTTCATTCTTTAATCGGTCATTCTTTTCGGCTTTATTTACTATCCATTCCACATAAGACTTCGTGGCAGTAGATAGTGGATTACGCTGGACTCAAGTAGAATACCCTCTGATAGAAAGAGTTACAGAAGTGATTCCTTAGCCCTGTTGTGGAAAAATCCAGGAAATTAAGAAGGATAAAAAAAAAAAAAAAACAAACAACTGCTTCAGAAGCGATTGTTTTTAGATTTTTGAATTTACATTTTCTTTATAACTTTTTGTTAACATTTTTTATACGAATAAGATACATTTATACATATTTTTGAAATAAATTTGTAAAACCCTTTATTTTGACACCCGACACGATGGGGTAGGAAGGAGGTTTTGTTTTCCAATTTTAATGTAGCTATTGGCAGTAGCAAGATTAAGACGAATCGATTGATGTAAGAAACATCAAAATCAGCCAACGCGTTTGGTCTCTAGAACGCCACATATGAACAAACATACATACATAGACTGATCAAAGAAATCACATCACGCCAATTTATCAAACTGAAAATTTCAATCATACGATTGGCAGTAGGTAGGTACATATTCCAAAACTTAATATTACATGCTTTTTTTGAAAATATCTAATAATATTAATATGAAAATATGAAAGGTCAAGTTTATAGGTATTTGACCTATCGGATAGACTTACTTTGCAAATATTTGCGAATGCCAAACTGACTAGACTATTACGATAGCAGGCCGGATCAGTCAATGCAGCAGAATCATTGACATTTGACTAGAATAAATATAGGTATTTGCTGATATAACATGACTGAAAGAAACGTCTTTATAACTTTTCATAGCCAAGCATGGTGATCCTAGACATTAATTATTATCATTATCATAAATGAAAAATCAAGTGATGCGACCAGCTGTTACATTAAATAATAGTTCAACCAATAACAACAGCAGACGCGCGTTTGACATCTTCAACTGATTTCAAAAAGGAGACGGTTCTCAATTCGACTGTATTTTTACCCGACTGTCGAAGGAGGGTAATGTGTTTATCAGTCTATGTATGTATGTATGTTTGTTCCTATATGGCGTTCCAGAGACCAAACGCATTGGCCGATTTTGATGATTCATACGTCAATCGATGCGTCCTAACCCTGCGAGTGGCATAGGCTACATTTAAATTGGATAATAGAAAAATGGCGGCTTTTGGGTGCCATATTGTGGGAGACCAAATTTTTTTTTTCTTCCAAACCCATCGTGTGGGATATCAAAATAAAAAGGTTTTAAGAGGTGATTTCAAAAATATATAACACTTATATGTTTAAATGTATCTAATTCGAAAAAAACTAACTAAAAAGTTATAAATAAAAAAAACTTAATTAAAAAAATCAATTAAGTTTTTTAGTTCGCTTTTGAAGCAGTCGAGTTTTTTGATTTTTTTAATTAAGTTTTTTTTTTCATGTGTGTTACGTCAGCACTTTTTACTAGGTGAACCGCTTTTGATGTTTCCTTTTTTATTTGAAAGCTTGTGCTTCTCATGTGGTCCCATTTAAATTTTATTTAGAACTGATGAGAAGATTTTGAGGTTTCTTTAATAATGCATATTTTCATTGTATATAATACTTATATTACCATAAAAATAAGCATTATTGAAGTAGTACTCTCTTTGTCTCTAGTAGTAGTAGATCTAGTAGAAGTTCTAGTACTAGATTTCAAAAAGAGCAACTTTCTTTTCGAAAGTCGGTGTTAATAATGAAAAAAAAATAGGTACCAAATACACCGGTGCCGTATTAAATTTAATTTGCGCGTTGTAGTGTTTTGTTTTGGAAGTCGGTCATATTATTTTAGTTTAGCATTATTGGTTACAGAAAGGGACCTAAGTTATATGTCATTAAACAAATCCTCGTTAGTGAAATAATAAATACTGAAGACAGGGAAACATTATCATCAACTTTATATATTACTTATCACTACGATCGAATTACAGCCACAGAAATGTGATTTTCACAAATAGAATGAAGACCAGTGCCAATATATTGTGGAAATGCGATGTAAATGTATTCCCAATAAACATAATGTGATACAAAATAGTTTATTCATATCGCCAAACTTTATTATTCGAAGATTTATTGTAGGAGAGATCCATTTGATTTTGCACGCCTACGTTCCTTCTTGCATATGTTAGGGATCCAAATGACATTATTTCATCGACTTGAACGATCTCAAATTACTAACATTCTGTACCCAGTAGTTTAAAGACACATCGAGCTTCAGAAAAAGAGACAATTTCAAAAAAAAAATCTAGTTGACTAATAGTATTGCCACATATAACATTACATATTTATTTTAATGAATTCTGCACCGAAAACAATGGTAACAAACACGTTATTAACCAGTCCGATATCACAAAGTTCTAATCACTACACTATTAAAATAGACACAAAAGTTACTGATGAAACTACATAACTTTCAGTAAATATGAATCAGCAGACTTGCCAAGCAAATAAGTTCGAACAATCTTGTTGATGAGCTTAACTGAACTTATTAATTTAGGTAGCTCGTTTGCAAAGTTTGATACCTAACTCGTTAGTGATCAAACTCAAAGTTTATTTTGAGTTCTATGTGGGAAGGTCGTAGAAACTAAGATTTATGTACAAAGAAAATCCATTAGCTTTTCATGAGGTTTCGTTCCCTACCCTACATGAACCATGCATTTTCCACGGTAAAATATGTCAATGAATTGTCCATGTTTTTTTTCTTTCCATGAAATAATTTTTATAATCGGATCAGAACTTTCAGAGATTACCTCCTACAAAGAAACATTCAATGGTACATCTTTATAATATTATTACTAGCTTCTGCAAGCGGCTTCGCCCGCGTGAAAAGTGTATTCTTATCTCATAGGAACATTATACCGGGATGAAAAGTAGCCAGATTGATATTCCAGACTATAATCTATCCCTGTGACAAATTTCATCCAGATCCGTTCTGCCGTTCTGGCAGGTGGTGGCAATCTGGTTGATTGATTAACAAACACATCCGTACATCCACCCAAACTTCGCATTAATAAAATTATTAAGATTAGTGAAAATTTGAAGTCCTATGTGGTGAGGGCCTAAGGATTTACGTGCCAATAGCATGAATGTCATTGGTGATGCTATATTGTTGCCTAATTAGCGGATATTTAAGCCGGGGCTCGCATTTTGTAGCATGGAGACGGCTCCGGTTGAACTAGCATGTAATATTGGTTGTAGAATGTAGAGTAGCCGACCACCTACATACCTACACATACAACCACTTTACCTTAACGAAAACACTTGAAGGAATACTTAATTTAACGTCCCAACTGTATTCCACTTTGGCCAGAAGAGATTTATAACAAACCAGTATTTTTTCAGAGTAATTCCGATCAAATTTAAATTTACAATATTTTTTGCACACAAACTTTTATAGGCACTTACGAAACGTCACAAGCTACACTGTTTTAATTGGTCGTATCCTAAGAAAAAGAGCCGGCAAAACTTTACACATTTTTAAATCCAGTGTTAAAATTCACGTTTGCTGCCACTAGACCAGTATTTGCACAGCCTTAATTAAGTGGCCAGGATCATTCACCAGCAACAATCATTTTAAAAAAATCTTCAATTTTCGCAACCGTATCCAACACTGTAAAAAGTTGAAAACAAGCCTTCTTTTTCATATTTTCGACCGCATTTATTTATTCTGTATGCTTTTACAGCCGTCCGTGGACTGTTTGCGCTTTACGGCTTATAAATATAAAAAAAAATACAAGAGGCTATCCTTTAAAAATAGAGCGATGTTACGCATTGGACCGTGAAATAAATCCTTCTTTTGTCTTGGGGTGATAGTGTTCAAATAAATCTTAAACCTGTGGGCGGCTAGAAAGTTCGTATATATTTAATGTCCAGTAAATCCATGCTTCGTTGAAATTAAACCATATTGCTATTTATGCTTAGGTACTCTGAATGTCAGTCAAAAGGCAGTCAAGAGGACTGCCTCTTATCAAAAATAGCTTATTGACGAAGTTTTCACTTCGATAAATGTAACTAGGTATATGATAATAGGGATGTTTCCTTGGTCGAAAAATCATAATTCTATTTTGTCCGTCAGTGAGATTATCAAATAATATTGGACACGTATATTTTGATTTACAAAATCAATAAAAAATAACAAAGTGAAAGCGTATCAAAGTTCAGGCGTGGGGGCTTGTGACGTCACTAAGGCAGTATAAGTGTACTAGCAGCGTGACGTCACACGATATTTGAACGCATTATAGTGTCGTCACTTTATGTTTACGTGTCAAAAGAAAAAATACGTGTCTAATATTTTTTATTAATCTACCTGACGGACGAAAATGATTTTTCAGTAAACAACCCTATCGTTTACATCTGTCATCCAGGAGGTGGTGTTTTTGCATTGACAATTGACCTTAGCCATTTCAATAGACAGATACACATTATTTTTCTTACATTCGACGTTTTTGTTTCACAGTTATAAATCGCAGCATGTTGCCGTAATGAGGGAATCAAAATGTGTCGTAAATACCAACCACACCCACAAAAATGTAACACTATACCAACAAAGTTATTAATTGCGTACCTGCCAAATACCGAATACATTGGTATTGGCAGACAACAAACAGACAGACAAACCTATTTGCACGGCATTAGTATGGATAAACGCTAAGATGGGCTGCTAAAGGGTGCTTCAATACAGCAGTTATGTACGGTTATAAATTAAAAGGAAATTGGATGATACGCCTCCGCCATTTTATGGTCATACTTCATCACATAGAGTCGGTACAGTCACGAACATAAATACTTTATACTTTACTGCTATCCATCAGATACAGTGCCGCTATCAGACAAAATCATATTTTGAGTTATAGACGATAAAACAGCAAAAAAAATTAAATGGAATACATGGTTAAAGGACACTGTAATTATTTGAATAGCCATTTCTATGCTTATGTATTTTTCTTTCAACGACTCCTTACCATTCAAAAAAGAACCGAGGCAAATCGAGTGAATCTGAAAACTTTTACAATGCCGAAGTAAAAAATAATCAAAGAAAGTATGCAGTCGGCTTACAGATATTGCAATTTTATTGAACCGAACGCTGTGCCATATTTCATATTAATCACGCCTTTCTCTGTCCCCAAAGGCCGTTCGGTTAAAGTCAACACATTAATTTATTCGAGGTTTGCAAGTCTAGGAATACTAAGAATATCAGAATGCTGGTAACATGTAATACCTTTACCTTTAAACGAGAAATTCTTATATAGTCTATATATACAGGATGACCAAAAAGTCGTGGATGAGCTGCAAAAAATTGTTCTACGGGAGGTCCTTAAGGTCAACCCCTGCAATTATTACAATATATTATATATGTTTATATATGTATTTTTTTTTCGAATTTTAATAAGAATTTGTAAAATAAGACAATTTTCTTATAAAACACAAAATAAATTCGTATTCGATAGATGGCGTTGTGCATTTGCCATCATTTTCTGTAGGAAGAATAAGTAGCAAGTCAATTAGGGTGTCGGCAGGGGGTGTCAACTCTATACTTCGAATCAACGTTTTCGTTTCGGTGTAGTGTTCTGGAGACCTACTAGATAACGGGCAGCAAAACTGTCTTTACTTTTTTTAGGGTTCCGTACTCAAAGAGTAAAAACGGGATCTTATGACTAAGACTCCGCGGTCCGTCTGTCTGTTTTTCTGTCTGTCTCCAGGCTGTATCTCATGAACCGTGATAGCTAGATAGTTGAATTTTTTACAGATGATGTATTTCTGTTGCTGCTATACAAACAAATACCAAAAAAAGAATAAAGTAAATATTTAAGTGTGGCTCCCATACAACAAAGGTGTTTTTGCCGTTTTTTACGAAAATGTTACGGAACCCTTTATGCGCAAGTCTGACTCGCACTTAACCGGTTTTTTTTGTATAAAGTCGAAATTCTCCTCCCTAGATTAAATAATGTTCTGTGCAGGTAGGTAAGTTGGGTAGATAAGGCATAGGTTGGGTAGGTAGGGTAGGTAAGGCGTTGGTTGGGTAAGTAAGGTAGGTAGGTAAGGTAGGTAAGGCGTAGGTTGGGAAAGTAGGGCAGGTAGGTAGGGCAGGTAAGGCGTAGGTTGGGTAAGTAGAGTAGGTGAGTAGGGTAGGTAAGGCGTAAGTTGGATAAGTAGGGTAGGTAGGTATGGTAGGTAAGGCGTAGGTTGGGTAAGTAGGGTAGGTAGGTAGGTAGGGTAGGTAAGGCGCAGGTAGGGTAGGTAAGGCGTAGGTAGGGTTGGTAAGGCGCAGGTAGGTAGGTAAGTAGGGTAGGCAGTTGATGGGAGCGAAGCCGCGGGCACAGCTAGTTACAAAATAAATATCATGTAAGCCATATAAAAACCGCATATTCCAGCTGTAACGTTTGTGGTTCGTAATGTACGGTAATTGGGGTCTCCACGCGTAGCGCGTCGGTCAGCATTAAAAACCTATTTCAGTGTTATTATTTGCGTTAAAATCGAATTTAATACCTCTATGATGTTGTTACTTGAAAAGTATTATTATAATATGCATTTGAAAAGGCGAGAAAATATAGATAGCTTTGTACTTGAAACTTGTTTTTATGGCCCGCATACTTTTACCCTCTGAAATGTTGTCAATTATATTTATTTAAAGTCACTCTGTATACATAAGAAGAGAGGTCTTCGCAAAGGAGTTCGTATGGGGAAAAACTTTATTCATAGATATTTCTATAGCCGTTTGGCTGATTGTGTGCTGATATCACTTGTTTTGTTTTTTTTAAAAAACGTTGCTCCACACTAGGAATTTCTTCCTGTATCGTGGGTGCGTTTACAAACATATAAACTCACATACACAACACCCAAAGCCGGAACAACTATCTGTAGGTCATACAAATATTTGTTCCGTGCGGGAATCGAACCCGCGACACGCAGCACAGCAGTCAATCGCTTAACGACTACGCCAACCGTGCGCCCATTATATGCGGCACACTGATAAATGCAAATATAAATATTTAATCAGTGCTCTTCAAATTATTGATAAGTATAAAAGTAAGGGTATTAAAATTTTCAATAACTACTTTATAGAAATGAATGATTTGACTTTTGATTAAATTCAGTAAAATCATCATCATCATCATCTGCCTAGCCTTTTACCCAACTATGTTGGGGTCGGCTTCCAGTCTAACCGGATTTAGCTGAGTACAAAAAAAAAAAAGAAAAAAAGAAAAATTCAGTAACATTACTCAATAATTTGACTTGTAAATTCGTAATACGCACAAATATCTTCAAACTGATTGATCACAGACAATTCTATGAAAAATATAAATGATCGTTGAACGGACGTTTACCTACCTATTTGTCCTATTTGCAGCAGATGTAAATCAATATCCATTTCTCTCTTTCAGACTAGAAGTCTTTCGGAGTTTCGGGCATATTAAAATTCCCTACTTAGATAAGTGTTAACCGACTGATTTGATTTATAGCTTCTGCCAGTGGCTTCGCCCGTGTGAAAGTCGAAAATTATGCTGAGGGCACATATTCCCAGCATAAAAAGTATCCTTCGTGCTTTTCCAGACTATAATCTATGTCTGTGCCAAATTTCATCCAGATCCGTTGTGTAGTTTTTGCGAAAAAGAGTAACAAGCATACAAACTCACACACTCATAAACTTTCGCCTGTAAAATAATAAAATGTAAGTGTGATTACCTTTACCTAGAGAGAAATATACAAACGGAAAGGATTATAACGAATGTTTAAAAAGCTTCACGAACTGTTTAAAAATATTATAGCTACAGGTAAACAGGCTAACTAATTTTGTCTATTTTGAGAAAGGTTTATCCTGAAAGGTAGTTAACTATCTAAAATAAAATATAAACAAGTACCTATAGTGAAATACCCTGAATTTATTAGTTTTATTTGGAAGGGATTTCATATAGTAGAGTGATTTAAATAAAAGTTTTGCACGTGTGGCTACATGAAGGTTCACCACAGATATGCGCGATGCGACATTGCGATACGATATTTCATAGAAAGCCTTTTAATAGAGATTTTTATACGGATCGTCGTGTCTGCGGGAGCCTTGATTAGAATTATGCTTAGTTTTAGAAAGCCGAAGTAAATGGAGAAGGACGAGCATAATGGAGCAACGATTGCTCTTGGATTGAAATAGGATTTTTCAGATCTATGATTATTTTTCTTTAGAAACTATTTATTAAGTTCTTAAATAAACTTTTGATTCCTTGATCGTACAAAGAATAAACCGGCCAAGTGTGTCGGACATTTAGGGTTCCGGACCAAAGAAAAACTGATTTTTCAATATATTGGTATTTGTTAGTAAAATATACGTCATAATTTACATTGTCACCAAATTTCAAGTTCATAGGCCAATGGGAAGTTAAAAAGTTCTTCGGAACAGAACAAAAATCGTCATCGTCAAAAATTGACGATGGACAGACACACAGACGGACAGACAGATACGTGACAGATAGCAATAGGGCTCCGTCTGGACCCTTCGGGTACGGAACCCTAAAAAAGGAGCACCTTTTAATAGTTGATCCTAAAATGTCTCAGTTGAAACCCATTGACATAAAGTAAAGGTTGCTGTTAATATTGAGAGGTACATAAAGCTTAATGCCCACTTGAGAGCGCTGGTGGAGGACCGTCCTAACGTTCAGCACGCCTGTAAATGTTTAACTGAGAAAGGTACAGTCACGAGCAAAAATATATGTCAAGTTTGCAATATTAGACCAAATGACAGTTATGTTAATCTTCGCATCATGCCAAAGTATTATTATGCTGATAAAAGTTATGCGAAAACGTTATGCCAAACAACACTATGCCTAAAAAAAATATGCCAAGGAGATTCCCTTCAAATAGCGCCGAAAACTGCTTGCGAAATGCAGGATTTTGCGAGAGTTTGTATGTGGCGGCATAGATGCCGCTCAACCCTTTCTCAAAGTTTTCAGGGTATTTTTCGAGAAAATTGCTTTTTAATATTGTGTAAGTATAAGGTATTTACTATTTATGCTGTTGACTGTACAGGTACACCATTACTACGCGTGGTAGGTTTGTGAAAGTTACCGCAACTTTCTTTATCTTTTAATACTACCTTTGTAATTATAGTTCCATTTTACCGTTTGTGTGAGTTTAAATGTTGTTATTTCTTGTGTTGCGTTTGTGGAAAACGCATTTTTGGTTTATAGATTCTTACAGAATATAATATACTTTATTATAAACCAAAAATACAAATATCTTTTACAAAAACTTAATACTATGGGTCGGTTAAGACGGTCTTATCGCCAAGCGATATCTACAAATGTTAAGGATATGAATTAAAACAGTTTTGTAGGGTATGAATTCTATGAAAATAATTATGAATTGAATAAATGAGTTAATAAAACAATATCATGAGGTACTTTCATTTTTACAGTTGATTGTACTTAAATTACTTGACCAATAGCGTATTTGGCAAATTTTATAATAAGACAAACAGACGATTTGACGAACTACAGCTTTGACCAATATCAAATTTGTCAAATTGCCGATTTGACGATTATCAGACTTGACCAATGTCGTTCAACCCGCTATAAGCTATTTCTTCTCAAATTCTAACAACGGATAGTAATAAAATATCTTAATACCTACTAGACTTCTATGCTATAACTCTCCTATTCATTGTTCATGTACCTGGCCGTTTTCATCAGTGAGAATAAAAAAAAATACTATTATAATAAAATATTCTGTGATTATTGCGTGCTAGGTATATCAGCTATAGAACTGCCTTTTCACTACCTATACACTAGTATAGAATCTACCCGACAGGCACAGACGTTTAATAGATAACTGGACAAAGGAAAGCTGCAATTATTTCCAGAGGGTATCTCCGTCGATAGTGTATCGAATGTATTGGGCCTTCTGTACTGTCGATCTAAAGCCCAATTGGATACCTGGCCTTTAGAATTGGACAAGCGTCGTGTGTGGCTTATTATGCTGACTGGTTTTGTAAGGACCTGTTTACTTGGTAATTCCGCGGTTGTGAATGTTATGGTAAGTATAGTAAATTCTATTAATCTAGGAAATCAAATAATTCAAGACTATCTGCTCTTGTTCTTCCAACAAACCTCGAGAAATTCCAAACTGAAGTGGCAGTGGGCTGACCACTTCTCAAGCGACACCACGTACCGAATAGCGTAACGTTAAAAAGCCTCCTACATGGTAGACCGATAACCTGGTGAGGGCCTCGGGAGTTCACTGAGTAAAAAGCACAGGACCGATTGATCTGGTGACGTTTGGGGAGACCTCAGTCCAGCAATGAACGTATTTTAGCTGAAATGATTGTGATGTTGACTCGATCTTTCATAACTAAAAAGTAGTCATGATTTATGTAAAGATTGAATCTTGGAAATCGTTTATTTTTCTATCAAAGTATTTATCAATTTACGGATCATGAATTTATTTTTTTAGATGTTTCTTTATTATTTTTTGCTATAAACCAGGTGCAGAACAAAAACAGGATATTTTAAAATGTTGCATTCATTGATATTATTACATCAATCTAACATTAGGATAATATTATTTGTGATAGATCAGCAGATGTTGAAAATATGTGGCATGGCTGTCATCACGAATATTTTATCGAAATATAAAGTAAAATTCTCTTAGAAATAGGTAACATTTTTTAGGACATACTACCGAATAAGGTCGTGACAATCTAAGAAGTCAGCTTTGACAGCTATAAAATACTTAATAATAATTAAACTTGATGCTTACGAATGATACTCGTTATTATAGTGTATAGGTAACATAGTAATTGTTAATTTGATTTTTCAATTTCTTATGTCAAATGGTATCGCGACATATAAAAAGAGAAACGTTATTGTCACGATTATATGTACGAAAGTTCTATTTACTGATAGAAAGATACAATATTGGCAGGTGGTAGGCTACTTTTAGTCCGGAAAATGCACAACTCCTGCGGGAGCCAAACCGCGGTAAAATGCTTGTGAAAGATAAATGTTAGTTATGAGGGTTTCCGAAGGCTATTTATTTAGGCATATTTGATGGTGATACCGCGATAAATTACCACATTACTGCCAAAGCCTGGCCAACTGTTGCATACGTTTATTGGTTCAACTGGGGCCGTATTTCCTTGACGATAGCTGTTTATTCCGTGCTTTGCTCGCCAAAAGTCACAGCATATTACTGTATCATCTATCTATCTCCTGTTTCATAATAATATTTTTTATATAGGAAAGCAGTGGTGCCCCAGTGGTAAAGACGCCGACTTACGTGTCGTAGGTTGTGGGTTCGAACTCAGGCAGGCGCTCTTTTTGTAAATTATTTAATCACCACTGCTCTAAAAACGGTGAAGGAAAACATCGTGAGGAAACCAGCATGTCTTAGAACCAAAACTTCGATGACATGTAACATCATTCCCTCTCTCACAGAGAGGAGGCCTGTGTCCCAGCAGTGGGAACATTAAAAAGGCTGTTGATGGTGATGATAATATAGATAAGTACTAGGATACTTAAGTAGAACACGGTAGTCGACCGATTTTGCGATGAACAATTATTGTTAGTAACAGGCACGGGATTAACTCAGCGAGAGAAGATTTGCCCAGGAGCGAAACAGAAAAGGCTAACAACAAACATTGGTAAATCACAAGCATTATCTTCAGTAAAAGAAATCATTCAGTTCTGTTCCATACATTTTCGGGCTCTATCTGACAGTGACAGCCAAACAAAAATAACGTATTATTTCGTTAGATAACGATGTTATTCCCTTCGATTGTTGCTATGGCACCAACGTTCTGCTGAAGGTTAATTCGCCGATTCTACGTGATATGATCAGAATCTTTTATCGAAGATTTCTAAATTCAAGTTTTAACAGGTTTTAGCAGATATCTAAATTCAAAACTTAATACTATTATTTTCTGAATCAAAATATAGCTATATTTTTATTATAACACGAGCGATAAATTATTACTTCGAACAATTTTATTACAATTGGCTTTGAACACTATACCAGTTTGAAATAGGTTTAAAATGTTTTTAGGGTTCTGTACCCAAAGGGTAATAACGGGACCCTATTACTAAGACTTCGCGATCCGTCTGTCTGTCTATCTGTCTGTCTTTCTTTCCGTCTGTCACTAGGATGTATCTCATGAACCGTGATAGCTAGACATTTGAAAGTTTCACAGAAGATGTATTTCTATGGCCGCTATAACAATAAATACTAAAACCAGAATAAAATGAATATTTAAGTGGGCTCCCATACAACAAACGTGATTTTTTGACGGAACCCTTCGTACGCGACTCGCACTTGGCCGGTTTTTTTAAGCAACTTTGCTCCACATTAGCAATTATATGGCCTGTATCGTGGGTGCGTTAACAAACATAATATAAACTCACATAAGCAATACCTAGAGCCGGCGCAATTATCTGTAGGCCATTCAAAAATGTATGTGATCCATGTGTGAATCGAACCCGCGACACGCAGCGCCAATCGCTAACCGCTACTCCATTGACGGCACCATTGGTCATCAATCTTAATCAGACTTATTTTACAAAATATCTGTGGGCCATTCAAATATTTATGTGTTCCATGAGGGAATCGAACCCGCGACACGCAGTTCCAATCGCTAACCACTGCTCCATTGACGGCACGATTGGTCATCAATCTAAATCAGACTTATTTTACAAAAGCTAAAATAAAATGCTCCATTTTCTTTATCAGTGATCTAGCGTATGTCACTGGAACAGCTAATGACTTCTTTATAGTTCAAATCATGACGCCAATGAATGAAAGATTAAAGTATATTGTAATGTTTTTCTTGCATGTGTTAGTTGTATTTATTTTTCCGTCAAGGTGCTTGATCGATTTTCGGTTCTTTTGTAGAGTTTTGATTGATGTTACCTAAGGTATTTTGTTATAATTGTATTTTAGCCTCACAATCATTTTCGATTTCTATGATAAAAGATATCCTTGAAAGCATCATGCTCGATGAAAAAACAGACAGTCTAGACAAGACTGTTATTATAAATTCTATGAGCGAATAGAAATTTATGTCCTATTCAGTTTCTCCACTTAATTTTGTTTTGAAACTTTTCCATCGCTAACTGGAGGGTAGGACGAGGTAATTAATAGTCACTACCCGCCACAAAGTGAATGTAATTGGACGATAAATATTTTTTCGGGGTCCCTGTAATTATACCCTTAATTAGAAGGTAATTTTTCAGTGGTTTTTGTTAATGATTCAAAGGTTGATGAATCAAAGGTTTGTACCACAAACGTGGGTTGGAAAAAGCTTCGAAATACAAACAAAAGTTTGGTATTTATTTTTTAAAGGGCGTTAGCACAAACGTTTGACAGCGCGTGCCCTTTTGTTTTCGCTAAATGGCGTCCATGAGTGTCGTATCTACCTACCTATACTTGTATTGTGTGCTAAGTACATCTAACTAATTGTACTTAAGTCACCCCGCATTAATTTGTTTTTTTGGGATAAAATAAACGGTTCGATGTGTATAGAATTTCCTAATGGAAGAAATTCAAGCCCGTAATGAAATAGATGGGAGTGCCGTGTGAACGCGTCCGAACCGCTGTCAACATATCCGAAACCTGTAGATTTAGTTATTAGTTGACAGAAGTCTGTCGGTGTTGCTATGTTTATTTTACCTTGTGTGGTGACAGGTACGTAATTAGTTAAATGGTTGCTATACTGGTTTTCATTCTGTTTTCAGGATTTTACTGTTGTCTTTGGCTAATTTAACCAATAAAAAAAGCATTCACCACGCAAAGCAGCATATTTCTGTTTCAATTATCATAGTTATTTGATTTCATACCTATATGTAGGGAAGACTGTGCAAATGCCAGTTAAAGCCATTATTGGATGGGCTCTTTCGCGCTAGATGTTAAATAAATGAACTTCTTGTATGTAGGGTCACAATGTAACTAATCATGTTATGTATTGGAGAATAACGTAAACGACATTCCACTAAGCGCGTAGTTTGATCTACACGAACAATCGGTCACTCTCACTGTATTTATCCATAAGTCCAGTTTTATCACAAATTCGCAACTTAATCCAAAACGTTTCTTCTGCCTCGATCTTCAGTCTGATCTCCTCCTGCTCGCGCCAAAAACGAGTGCTTGGTGTTATGTCATATTGACATCTGTCAGTGTCATTCGAAACCATAGCTCTCTTTAGAACGAAATCTTTAGAAGTGCCGACATATACATATTTTAAATATTGGGCTGGTTTTTGGCTTGCCTATCTTACAAAAATAGAACCCGGCGCACAAAAACAAAATACGCAATTCATGAAACCAGTATTTTTGTACCAGTTATTGCCTATGCTTATCTATTTATTGTCTCTTCGCACGTGTCTTTTAAAACGTCGTTTGATATGCGTGAGCATTTGTCTCTCTGGGCTCCATAACAACTGCAATAACCAACTTTGCCCACTTGTATGAAAATGGGAAATCTTTTCCACACGATTGCCATCCCACATTGTCATATCCTATGACAAACAACCACAATTCACTCTTGTATCCTCCATTTAACATTCTCTATGGCATCTAAGATGACAGTGTGACACGCAGCTGCCGCATCTTTCCATCACCGATAGCTATCCGACTAAACGATTTCCTGAAGGCATTAGAAATGTCAAGAAGATTTATTTTTATCTCGCCGTTTCTTAGGGTAGAGTGCCATTTATTAAGCCTGCTGGTCTGACGGGCAGTTTACTCTTCAAGATTGAAAGAGATTGGAGATACTTACGATTGACAGTTGTGATGCGATTATGGTATGATTTCCTTTTGGTGTTAGATTGCCGAGGGTAGTTTTTTTGATGGCGAGTGCATTTATCAGATTGTTCTCATGATCGTCTGTTGTTTGATAAAAGAAATTACTTCTCGTGGCTTAGTAGTAACAAGCCTACGGGTCGATCTTCATTGTAAGGCATATTACTCTTTCTTGTCTCGGAAAGAACGATAAGCACTTAGTACAAATTGTCTATTTCTAGGTCTCAAAGTTCATTTCAACCCTAAAGCCAGACAAACCAATCTTATGAAAGGAGGTCCATAAATATGCGGTATATTTTTAACATACTTTTTAAGGTACATATTCCACGAGCTTTTGTATCTAATAAGGGTCTTGTTACCCGGAATCGGGTTGTGGAGACCAGATATACAGTCGTCCCATATAAAATAGGTACAGTTATTCAGTTGCATCCGGTGTAACTGGAAACAAACCTCATTAAAAGTAGATAGACCAAATAAACAAAGGTTTGCAACTCTTGTTAAAATGCAATTTTGACACAAAAGAGATATTGCAAAAGTATTTGGTAACATAAAATGGAACTAACCACATAATATCTAACAATGTAGACCTACATATTTCATATAGTTTGTGAAATTGTTAATACACCAGCAATTACATAATATATTTAACAATAAATTAAGCTCAGTGTCTATGTCAATCTACCACACTTGTAGTCTATACTGTACATGTACACCTGTGCTTCTCAGAAATTATATGTTATTTCCTTTAATTTTTTCGAATTTTGAATATTCTGCAACGTGTGATGTAATTGACTTCCTCCTTAGCTAAATTCACAGGTTTCAGAGAAAGATGGAGGAAATTAAAACTTTTTTAATTACGAAATAATGTGTTCAGTTCTTGGTAATTAACTTTAACTTAAACAGTAATGTTTTTCGGCTCTAAAAGTTTTAAAAAAGGATGCTTAATTTTTGCTGTCGCCTTTTTAAGGAGTTTAATTTTGCTTTTTAAAATGACTGTGACGCGAACTTTTGCTAGAAAGGGTTTTGCATAATTATACAAAAAATCCTTAACATTCAGGGTCAAAAAAAATCACTGTTGAATTTGTGCTTGAACCAGCGAGCATATGGTGGGGCATTATTTTTAGGCGTTAATTTAAGTGGTTCCCAGTAAAAGTGGTGAAAGGGTTTAGTGCGACTAAAACAAACTGCACTGACGTGAATTTGGTTCCAAAATTCACGACTTCGACCACGGTTTAAAACAGATTACACAGTAATAACTCAACAAAACAAATCTAGTTTACCTGAATCTAAAATTTATATTATTTCCGTAAAACGAAACGTGATTAATCTCAGTTAACTGTAAACAACTGTTCAACACAATGTTACGGTATGACAGTAAATGTTTTACAAGTTATAACCATTCATATAGTAGTCTTTTAATCGCATTTCACGTTCAGAACGGAAGTTAATCGCTATGAATATTTTAATGTATGCGGGATTCTAGTTTATTAAGCAGGGATTAGTTTGTCGGGCTTACTGGGCCGCTTTACTGTATAAACCTGACGGATGGGTAAATCTCCCGTTAACTTGTTCGGTGGCAATTGACTGGGTAGCTTATTAAATATTATATTGAGAGCAGTGGTGGCCTAGTGATATCGGCCGCGACTGACAAGTTGTAGGTCGAGGGTTAAAACCCTTTTTTTTGTGGGTTGTAAATCATCCAATGACTTCTCCCGCTCTGTGTGAAGCGGAGGGCGTTTCAGACTTTTACTGACTAAAACCCAACCGTGTTCCTTCAGTTGCTTGAGCCAGGGCCACGGAAACTCTTTTTCAAATTTATCCGCGACCCAGACAGGCATCGGCTCTCGCGGACCCCGTCAGTTCTGCTGACATCTCTTTCAGGCACGCGTGGAACACAACGCGCCGTCGACAGAGCTTGCGGGTGGTGAGCTACCCATTACTCGCCACCCGCAAGCCCGCGCCTACGGTGGCCGGGAATCAGCTTGCGACTTCCGACGCCCAGAGCGTCTTCTGCGATGGCTAGGAGCGTGAGGGCGTCTCCGTTGGGTCTCCCTCCCTCGTTCCGCCTCTTTCTTCGCGAGCATTTCTACTTCGCAGAAGGAGGAGACAGCTTCCCATACCCTCTCGCTCCGTAATATGGCCTGAACCAGGACCAGACGCGAGAGGTTGCCACCGCCGATCGCCTCCATGAGGACACAGCGGTGCCCAGCCCAAGCGGGGCAGATCTCCACCGTATGCTCCACCGTGTCTTCCGGGCGATCCACACGCCTAATCCTGAACAGGAATCTCCCGAAACAGCCATGTGTGAGGACGCCGTGGCGCCTCTCAAGAGGAGCCTTGTCGCCGCAATTATGGCGTGCGTGGGTTCAAACCCAGGCAGATTCTTAACGTTGAGTGAATTATTTTATCACCACTGCTCTCAAAACGGTGAAGGAAAACATCGTGAGGAAACCGGCATGTCCTAGAACCAAAAATTCGAAGATATGTGACATCCACCAACACGCACTTGGCCCGCGTGGTGGATTACGGCCCATTCCCTTTGACAGAGAGGAGGCCTGTGTGCTAGCAGTGGGAACATTAATACGCTGATGATGTGATGTGGTTAAATATAATACAAGTTTTTAGGCATCTGTTCTTTGATCAAAATATCCTCAAAATAGGTTAATCAGGAGGTAGTTATTAAAGCAGAAAAATAAAGACCTTTTGATTACGCTCCAACTTTCGAGTGTGGTACCTTAGGTACCCACAAAACAAAAACCCAAAAAAAAAATACCTAACAAATATAAATTAAATCATCAATCATTCAATTCTCTTCATCAAAACCACAAAAGGAATGCCAGAAAAACTACAGCGCGTGCAGAATATCGCCCGTATTCCGTATTCAGTATTTTCCCTTTTCCCGTGTAAACGTTAACCAAAGGAAATTGGCTGGCAGGGCGACATCGATGAGCTCACTGCTCACATGTCTGCCTCCAACTATAAACTCAAACATTGCTGATCTACATAAGTGACTTCTAGTTGGTACTGTTGTGAGATTTCTGATGTATAGGTACAATTTTTAATGTTCTTGGGTAAAAAAGTACTAGCTCGTGTTGAGAATATTATAATATATCAAGAAGAAGAGAAAATTACTAAATAAGGTGTTATCAAATAACTATAAAATTTAAAGTGCAAAATCAGCGCCAAATAATGTCAACAAAGATCTAATAGATAAATATAAAAAATGATTGTTTGACGCCGCCTCAAACTGCTAGTTTAAAAGGTTTTTATTTTTTTGCTTTTACTTTCGTTATTTCGTTGCTTCAATTTTTTGTTAAAAAAAGGTTTTTGTTCGCTATTTCAGTTTATTTAATTTCAACAGAATCGGTTCACAAATGATAATTCACTAGAAAAAATATCAATAGGTACCTAAATCCTATTTTTCTACCTTTAGGGGTGGATTTTATTTTTAAAATTTAAATGGGGCCAGCTTTTAAGGCACTCTTTACTGAATTTTTGAATCGGACTATCTCATAAAAAGTTATGCGTGGTCATACATAAAAAATTATACATGTCGAATTAAGAACCTACACCTTTTTATTTGTCGCTTGTACATCGCTCAATTCGCCTAAAGAAGTTTTCACTTCAAAAACCTTTTTGCTAGGCACCGGTTTATTCGTGATCATGAAATTGCTACAAATCTCACTCTGTTTATGTCGACATGAAAATCACACAAAAAGCCAATGCATAAAAAGCGATTAACCAACTTTTAACAACAGCTAATGCAGCAGCTGCAGTATGTAAAATCAGCGGATACCATCCACATATTTATTTTTTGCTTGGATTCAGAATAAATTTGTTAAATAACAAGCTATTTAAGCCCTGCGTTGATGTTTTTATTCAATTACACGCACTTAAGAACCCATCGCTTCGAGGAATATTGATTTAACCGGGATTTTAACTTGTTAATGGTGTATCGTACACGAAAAATTCAGAAGTACCAAGTGTTATCTGTAAAGACAAATCTTTAAGTTCTTTGGTTGTTTTTATACTTTCAGGTTAATAATGATTGGTTGATATACATATATATATGTTGGGACTAGTGGCAGTAAAGTGCTTCTTCAACACATAAATTTAAATCTAGGCATCTTCTGGGTTCGCTCGTTCCACCAAAGCCTATCGCTTACCATCAAACGAGTAACGAATCTTACGTTTATTTATTCAAGAAGCCTTATCGATTTATTAGTCTAGTAAGTATAGGATGCGGGTACTTCGCGAATTAAACTACGTACAAAGTTTTCACATGTTTCCCTCATAGCGTCTTGTTGAACATTAATTAATGCCAACACTAAGTTTCTGCGTTGGCATCCTATCTTATAAAGGGTGTCTCAGAATGTTTTTCGTTTTTGATACTTAAAAAAAAGGTAATAGAATAAGTTAAAACTCGCTTTATTTACTGTTTAATTAACGAGCAGTTTTCCAATTTTGTTTATTAAAAACAATAATAAGTAAATGTGCATCCTTGACTTCCTGACACTCAATTTTCCTGGAACTAAAATCTTAAATCACACGCCAAAAAGTGAGGGACCGACTATTCCTTGACGTGATATGGCAGCCCAAATAGCCCAGATGCAGACGCTTGCTGATGTTCTCCTATAGAGCTGCTTAAAAAGTTAAGTTTACAAACTAGTGCCACCCAACCTGAATGTTTAAAAGCAAGCAAAGACTCACAGACGAAACAAATAATGAAAATTTTAGTTGCAGGCCAAACGAGTGTCAGGACGAGGAGGGTGCGAATTTACTTAATTTCGTTTTTTACAAATAAAATTACAATACTGCTCATTAATTCAACAGTAATTAAACTGAGTTTTAACTAATTCTAGTACCTTTTTTTTAAGTATCAAAAACGAAAAACATTCTGAGACACCCTTTATTAATAGGAGTAAAGTAGAGAAGGGAATTTCTTCTTTGAACATGAATTGAGACAATACCTACTGTTGCGGTGCAGTACCTAGGTGGTGTACCCACGGTCGTCCTGGGACAGTATCCCACTTGGGTTTAACATGCGTTCCCTAGTTCCTGAGTCTGGCAACTCCGCTGGTGGCACACGTCACCACGCGCCCATGAATGCGTATCTAACAAGGATAACCCAAGGACCACGTATTTTACGACCATAGAAACAGAAATAAATGCAGAATGCGGATTTTCTTTAGAATTTGTGCCGCAGATTTCGGCTTTTCTTCTTTACCTACTCCTGACCTTTAGTCGTCTAGTATCTACGTGGGGTTCTGGGTACAATCCCCGGGTTAATTATCTGTTATTTCCATCAGGAATTCTACAGAAGTGCAGATTGGTCCCAGTTTATAGATTTCTATGAACCTATTATTATTATATTTGTTCGGCTATGGCCTATATTTGGCTAAGCCTATTTAGGCTCAACCCTATTTGGACCTGGGAACTTTTGAGAGTAATAAAACTTGTTTGCATGTTCTATTATTCTCTAAAGTCTATATCTCCACACGCTGAGGCTTATCTGCTTCCATAGAGAGGTATCTGCAGAGGAAGCATAACTCACGCCTGTATTAGGAACCTACCCTTCAAAGATATAGGCGTGAATTCTGCTTAATGCTACATCGTTTGCACACTAGATGATAAGCGTTTTCCGCCTGAAAACTTCACAACCACTGCAATTTCAATCTCGCTCGCTCAACTTCGCTTGAACACTGATTACTGGTGAAATTTAAATTTCTCCGAGTCGTCAAACAGCATTAAAAAAAGTTGAGAACATTTTAATAATAATTGCAGTTGAAGACAAGTTGCTAAACGCATTTCAGTTGTTTAATTTCAAATGTAATTTTGCATTTTCCTGAATTTGTCAGTTTCTACGAGAAACGAATTGTTCTCTGTAAAGTTGCATTTTAGGACAAAATTGTCACTAAATTCATGAGAGATTATAAGTATATTATGTAAATAAATGTAAAATATATGTGAATAGTACATTAAACAAAATATATTATTTTTTGTGAGGGATCGGTGTGAGTCAGTTTACCTACATATTATTATGAAGGAAAATAGGGTTGTACTCTTCCCTGAGGACTCGTAAAAAATGACAAAAAGGCAATACTGGGTAAAGGACAACAGTGCTCGTCTACAATGTTGTAATGCATCAAACTGTGGTAGGTACCGTAAATAAAATTACACAAACATCACGCCTGTTTTTCGCGTAGGATAGGCAGAATTGTACCTATAGTATACCTACATTTCGCCTGCTATGTTTAGAGGAGCCTATTACTATCAACTGATCGTTGATCCAGGCTCAGGGTGGCTACTGAGAATTTTTCGAAGCCAAATCCCAATAAAACTTTGACCTACTCGGAAATCGAACCTAAGGCCTAGTCAGCAGTAGCGCTTGCAAACACTAAAAAAAATAACAATAAAATTATTCTGTGAGTAGTAATAAAAACTCCTCATTTATAATCTCACCCAAAAGACTTTGTTTTCTATTTCAGTTTAATCTCCTAAAAGTTTCCTTCCAGCGCAAAAGGCCTCGGGGCTCCCCAAGTGGACCAATTAGTGCTTTTATATTTTCCTTTTGTAGTCCTGCTGTTAATTGTAGTTTCATTTCTTTGCTAGGTATTGTAAAGTAGCGGTAGTAATGTAAACTGCTACTGGTGTATATGAAAATGATAAATAAGTACCCACTTTTGTAGATTATAAAAATGTGGTACAAGCGAATGAGTTTGCATATTTTGGAAGTATCTTTACAGGAGATGCAAAGATTGCAGCAGATGTGGAAAGAAGAGTAAATGGAATGTTTAGGCTGCCTTTTCAGTATAACTAAAGAATTATAATTAAATACCAGTCTGCAATTTTCCTACTGCAGGGCAAATAATTTTTCACATACATAGACTTATACAACCTCTCTTTTCCTGTTTTCCTGATATCAGAGATAAAAAAGAAACATTTTTTTTAAATATTTTTTTTTGTCTTTGGCTCATCGCTCCTTCTACCAATTAATTAAGAAATCTGTTCATTTAGAACTGACATTTTTGTTGTTGTCATCCCAGGTAGTCGTCAAGCGCTCTCCTGTGAGGGTAGGTAAATAGAAGTTCAGTAAAGGCTGTATTTATTAAAATAAAACAAAGTTAACGAGTTTTTTCAGGTTCTGTTTTATGTTTAGTACCTTTGGACCCTTTTTGAGGGTTGTGGTCAAGTTGATAATATGACTTTGAGAGACAAATAATAAAACTGGTCAGGGCGAGTTTTATACCCGCTCTGAGAATTCAATGAATTAAGGTGGTAGGTATAAAAGAGGCCATATTGAATTCTGACGAATTCTGCTTACTTTTGTTGGGTTGTAAACTTTCTGTTTTAGTAATGTCGTTGGTTTTTGACGACGATTTTATTAAAGAATCAGAGCTACTATTTTAGTGTCGAACGTAGTCAAAATATAAGTCAACGTCAGGCTAGACTAAGTAAACCACAAAATATCTCTGTAAAAGCTACATTTTTGTCAAAGTAAAATAAATATCACCCTGGGAGATTACCTACATACGTACATATTATACCTAGCTATACTTCAATCGGTTATGTTTTAGCATATACTTTTGTATCGTCATGCACCAAACCACAGCTAGATCTAACTTGTCATGTATCGTAGTGAGGGCTGTTACAATCTAGACCGCTTGCTATTCTGGGCAGAGTTATCCATGTAATTTGTCAAAAAAGTCTGACAAATTACATTTCGTAGTAAGTGCTACGACGCTACGATAGCCTGCGGGCTACGAGAGTCTACGCCTCTACGAGCTACGGAAGTCTACGGTGTCAGCGCGATCGCGTAAATGATCCAGAAAAGTTTATGTTTGTCTTTCACGAGGTTTACGGGTCCGTAAGCTAAAAAAACTTTGAATTGGTTTTATTTTCCCTTTTATCTTCTTTTGGGCTGTTTTTACTGTTTTATCATATTTATTTATGGGTTTAGATGTTTAGTTTATTTTTGAGTAAAATAATTAATATTTGGGTCTATTAATAAAAATACTATTCCTGTTTGACTCTCCTATATTTATTTGTTTTCGGATATTTATAATTCTTTATTTTATAACAAAATTGTAACACAAATCATTCTCTATTCATCGTGATCTAAATAAGAGAGAGAATCCTTACTGATTACAAAAGCTTACACGAGTATGTTAATTTTAATAATTTAGCAGTCTTTATCATGGTTTTCAAAAATAGGATATTCTATAACTGTACGTATAAGTCTTCGCATCTCGGAAATAGAATAAAGAAAATGAAGATAATAGGATTTGCTTATCAAAATCCAATTTACGTACGGTCGATCGATTTAATTAAAAAAATAAGACGAGGAGGCGAAGCTACGATTTTTTTTTTGTAAATTAGTAAGGGCAGATAATAACGGTAAGTGGAAATATAATCTTTTTAGGCTAATAAATAATGAAACCTGCCTGTAGAAATTTCTGTCGTAATCGAAAACAAACTTCAACTCTGCTTACCCCGAAAATTATGAAACAGCGTTCCGAGAATCACATTGTAGTGATAGAATTATAATATCGTGTATTAGAGGCTGCTCCGTAACTTCTACCGCAATTTTTTTTCTAGCATAGGTAAAAGGCCCGTGTAGTCATTATAATGACCTAGATAACCCTTAAAAGCATAGAAATACTTTTATCCAAAGGGATTTTACAAATATTTAGCATGAACAGTCTCATAGTTCTTTAAATAAATGAAGAGTTTTTTTTTAATAAAAGCAAGCATTTTTATTTTAAGAATCAAACTTTTAAGGTTTCCGTTTTGTTTCTGTACCCCTTGGGATCAGAGTTTAGCTATAGAGCTAATCTCTGATCCCGAAAGACACAGAAACCATTGCAAAGAGCCCCTATTAACAAAATCAGTGAACTAAGCGAAGACGTCCTCCAGACAGCCTTATTACCTATTCAAGTGTCCAAGGCAACCATCGTAAAACTCACGTTAAACGCAGCAGTTTTTTAAGTAATTCGTATACAAACAGACGATAAATTGTCGAGACGCTTTGCTTTCAAATTCTTCCTATTTACGTGTCACCGTTAGGCTGCTTGTACACGCGAAGAAAATTCCCCAAGCCTACGCAAGAATTCGTGTCGTACACGATCAATAGGGTAGATGACTAAAACAATCTATTTCGTTCTTCAGTTAGATAATTTAAAAATATTGGGCACGTATTTTTTCTTTTACCACTTATACAATAGAATACGACGATACAGTGCGTTGAAATATCCTATAACGTCACGAGCCCCCACTCCTGAAGTTGGATGCGCTTTGTCTTTGTGATTTTTTAGGGTTTCGTACCCAAAGGGTTCAAACGGAGCCTATTGCTGTCTCTCACGTATCCGTCTGTCTGTCCGTCTTCTGTCACACGGGTTTTACATCCAAACAGTTGGGGTTGTGGAGGGAGTTGTCTTTGTGTGAAAAAGCAGCTTTACTTTCCCTTTGTATTTATTTACTGTTGCTTTTCGCTTGTCACGGCAATTGGGATGTGATCGGAGGAATGAGGAAAGTGTACCATCAGATTACCATATGAACAATAAACAAACGAAAGGAAAATGTCGTGAGGTTTCCGGCGACTGATCCCGCAATTAACTGATCCCGCGGGACGAGTTGCCGGATACATTTATTTTAATATTTTTCTTTCGGCGACTCGTCGTCGAATAGATGGATAGTATGAAAGTTGTTGAAGAAACGGGGTGGCAATTCGGATGAAGACTAAAAAAAGAGAAGACCACATATTGCACTGACCTCAAACAAATTGGGCAAGAGACATTTGTTAGTTATCTTTTTTAAAATCATTTGATTGTTGATTCATATAATTCCATAGAGATTTTTTAAGTAATTCGAGTACAAACACACAATAAAAGCTGTCCATGTCAGGGTACCCGTTATGTTCCCGAGCTTGCTTCGCTCGCTGTTGGTTGAGAGGTATTATTGTCGAGACACTTTGCTTACAAATTGTTCCTATTTAAGTGTCGCAGTTACTTTATCTGTGCATTTATTTACTGACGCTCTTCGGTTGTCAAGACAATTGGGCGTGTGATGCGGAGGAATGAGGACAGTGTAACATCAGATTAACTTACAAACAATAAACAAACTAAAGGAAAAAGGTAGTGTGGAAAGTTTTAGTATGAATGTGGGTGGGAGGAACGGGCAGACTAAAGTAACGATGGATGGACTGTGAGAAAGATGATATAGCTCAAAAAGAGTTTTAACCCCCGACGGTAAAAGAGGGGGGGTTTTACTTGTGTTGCTGTGAATCTGTGTGTATGTCTGTGCTATCATAGCTCCTAAACGGATGAACCATATTAGTTTTTTTTTTTAAAGGTGAATTTAGCTATGATAGTTAGCTATGATTTAAATCGGTTCACCTGTTTAAAAGTTACCCGCATTTTACGCTTTGAATATGGGTTTTTTCGCAAGTGATCGTGCCAACGTTTACATCACTTTATTTAATTTAAATAGCGGTTCCCCGAGGCGAGTACGAGGTTTATCTTTTGCTTTTCAGAGGTTTTTGTATCAGTATAGGTATTTTTTTTCACCCAAAGATGCTTTGAACTTTTGACGCTCATAACTTTCAAATGTTTGTTTTGTTTACTATTTTTCCCAAACAGGGCTAGATGATGATGAGATAAATTGATATAATTTTTTATTTTGAACTAACACCGTCACTCAGTGGAGTAATCGCCATACTACGTTTGTATGGAAGAATGACTGACTAGGGCACCCTTAATTACTTCTGACCTACTTTCACTCGATCATAATGTTAGACGAAAACTGTCCACTGATGGACTAGGCCTGTTTGAGTTAGAACCGCTACCTTTGGGCACTGCTTTTATTGATGCCAGATATTGAATCTTATGAAATACCATTTGATTGGTTTTCAGATATTAATTTACCCCAGACTAAATTAACAAACTATTTACTCAAACATCGTCGTCAAAACAACCCAGTCTCGTTAACGTTATACGATGACACAAGTTCAAGGGGCTTTTACCCTATTAAGGCTTATTTGATATATTTGAGGGGACACGACAAAGGCTCTAGCCCGAAACATTGTCCGTCCAGTTTCAACTTAACTATTGTGTGGTCACAATGAGTTAATCAACTAATTAGAATTTGTTAACTAGATTCTGGTGATAGACTAGTATTCATTGATTGAATAATGATATTCCATGATAACAATGTTGAGTGAAAATATACGTAGCTTTGACGAATTTTTCGGTAAAAGACTGCTTAATTCTAAGGTAGCTATTTCATATTTAAGTCATTATTGTAGAAGTTTACTATGTAGGTAAATTAGATATAACATTTGAACATCATAATTATGATGATCCATCCACAACGGCTGGTAAAAACTTTTTATAAAATACTTTTTGAGTGGAATAATGATAAAAAAGATCTAACAAAACCTTAGAATCTAACAAACCTAAGAAACCAAATACTGTAAAAGAGTAAACACGAAATGGCTGTTGAAGCCATGGCTACAAGATATTACATACATGGCCCTTCCATGTTTATCTTTGATAGCCCCTTCTTTATAACATAAGGCAAAGTAACCAAGCTTACGAATAGCTTCAAGCAAGACCGTTGGTTGATATGGAGAATAAAATGGGCGGCAAATTCTTCTCGTTCTTAATACAACTCCTACTTTTCGATTACGACGCAGTCTATTTTACTTCAAATTCCTTTCTTATTTTCTATTCATTAAAATTTTAATATTAGTCTAGTTGGCGGTTTTTCCCTCTTACTAATTCGAACACTGCGATCGAAAACGATTCCGCGAGTCTAATTTATAAAGCCATTTCTCACAAATATTTGCCCATTTGTAAAAAAACATGGCTATCCTGTAGGTATGTAAAAAAACACTACAAAAAAGGTCTAAAGTGTTGTAATAAACGACGACGTGGAGCCTTCTCAGAGTTATGCGAATGTTTTCGATTTCACCGTGTATGAATATTTTTTGCATAAAATATGGGTGGTTCGTTACAATGTTCTATTTCGAGACTTTGTTTCTGTCGGAGAAAATTTTTACTTTTAGGAACGATAACATTATTCATAAGGTTCGTAAGAGCACTGGTGGCCCAGTGGTAACGGCCCCGACTTACGTGTCATAGCTCGCGGGTTCAAAACAAGGCAGGCACTGTACTTTGTGTAAATTATTTCATCAAAAAAGCTCTAAAAACGGTGAAGGAAAACATCGTCAGGAAATCGGCATGTGCTAGAACCAAAAATTCGAAGACATGTGACATCCACCAGCCCGCACTGGGCCCGCGTGGTGGATTAAGGCTTATCACCTCTCTCACCGAGATGAGGCCTGTGTCCTAGCAGTAGGTAACATTAAAAAGGATGATGATGATGAAGTTTCATTAATAAGTAAGATGACGGCCTAGACAAGTGGCATTCTATCATCGATGGCTGTAACGATAGGAATCTCAAAAAATATCGAAATGTCTTGTGGTCAGTCCCTTACATTTTGGCATTTTGACGATGGCGATTTCAGCGATGGCGATGATCGCTGACATCGAGTGATACTTGTCTAGGGCCTCAGTTCTGATACTTGAAACTAGTAAGTATTATGAAGAGAAAAATTGTTGGTATGTAAAAGGAAGTTCTGATCCAGTAACGAAGAGTCAGGCAAGCTATACCGTCGCGGAGTGTTTTTAGCTATTTTAGGATTCCGTGCCACAAAAGGCACCCTTACATGATCACTTAGTTGTCCGTGTGTCAAGACCTTTATCTCTGGAATGCCTCGAGGTATGCAATTTCTTGAAGCTGTGAAAAAATCAATCTTCTAAATCAACGCAATCAAAAGATACGACGGTTTATGTCACATATTTTTGAGGCATCGTAAGGGAATCAAAATCTAAAGGGTACTTCCTGTTGTCCTAAAATCGTAAAATTTGGCAAGAAGCAGTGTCTTACAGCACAAGTAAAGGCTGAAAACTGTAAATGTATACCTATACCAAAAATAACCATTATTAACATATTTGCAGTTGGTAAACTGACTGCGACCTATGTCGATGTATGGGGACAACAGTTTTGCAATGGCAAATTTAATTTAGTCCAATCTTTAGAGCAAGTCTGACTCGTACTTAACCGGTTTTCATTGAATAAAAAAAATTCACGGTTCATGCGGAATAAGCCGCTGGAGCAAAGCCGTGGGATATAGCAAGTTTTACAAATAATTAACCAAGATTACAAAACAAAAGTTATACAACCAAAGAATTAAAACCACAGTTGCATTATTTAATCATTCCTCTTCGCTCTCTGTATTTAATTTGATTAAGCTCCTGTTTCAATTATCTGAGCACGAATGTTTGCCGATATTTGTATTTGTAAATCTTTAGGTTCTCGCCCCGAGATTTGCTTTGTTTTTGGTTTAGATTAAATTCGATGGCGCGTGTAAATAAAACCTCTGTAAATAAACCTACACGAGGTTTATTTACACAAAGATAAGTGAGGTATCAATGTTGTAGTACCTACATCGAAACATCTTAATATGGTGTCGTGTGGATATTTGAGAGCGTCGATGACATAAGCTGTGTTGCTATACTATAAGAGTAAACCCTCCTCCTAATATTAGAGATGAAAGATATTACTACACTTGTCAAGAAGGAGAACGGGAGTTGTCAATAAATTATATCAGAACTGCCATGGAATATTGTACCTTATACTTATTAAACTAGAGTCTCTGCACTACGATCGCGGAAATGCGACAAAAATAATGTCAATGTAATCTTTTTCTTTTCTTTTAGCTTCTAATGTCATCTCAAACATGTCAATTAATATTCGTTCCATCACCGACAAGCGCAAAATCACAGACTTGGAAATTTTCCAGTAAATAAAAATTTGTAGTGGAAGCAATATTTCAAATTTTATTTTTATAGTGACAGTTATTTTTTATGACCCAGTATTTTTGGAAATTTTATTCTTGAACAATAAAAGAATAACATACTTTTTAGAATTTTAAAAACGTTATTTTGGTAACACTACGCGTGACGGTTTACAATTTAAATAAATCAATTGAAGACAGAGGTTGCGCGAAGGCGCTGGATGCGAGACGCACGGTATCGGTCAATGTGGCGACGCCTGGGGGAGGCCTATGTCCAGCAGTGGACGTCTTTCGGCTGAGATGATGATGATGATGAATTTAAGACAGTTGAATTGAATTTATTTTAGTTATTGGTTTACGACAATTTTAATTTTGTTTTAAATCCAGAAACGCAATTTCTGTAATTTGAGAACGTTCTCATTTCAGTATCTATAATTATGGTTTGTTAAAACATCCCTAATTTATCTAAATATTTAAATTTATTGACGCTAAGAGGTGGCTTAATTTTGAAGATTTTCACGTGCTTTGTAGATAATGGGCATTTAGCTAGCTAAACATCTTCACTTTCGAATGCTAAAACAATGAGAAGCCTATTTTGTTGATTGGATGGGCCTTTAGCTAGCTCAACAACTTCAATTTCGAATATTACAAAAAAAAAAACCCCGACACATTTTATTTCATGCTACATAATGTATCTAGTACATAGTACACGATATCTTGCGAAAACACCCCGATTCAAACATCAAAACGCCCATAACTTTTGAACGGCTGAACCGATTTTATTCAAATATAGCTAAGAACACTCTCGACAAATTCACCTAAACAAAAAAACTAAATCAAAATCGGTTCATCCGTTTAGGAACTATGATGCCACAGACAGCGACATAGATACATAGATGCACAGCAACACAAGTCAAACTTATAACACCCCTGTTTTTCCGTCAGGGATTAAAAACAATGAGATCGCTATTTTGTTGACCTAAAAACTTTGTTTTAAAACATTCGACATCCAGCTCAAATATTTCATGTTATTCTTACGAAAACATATCTATTCTAGCAAGACGAAGAAGCGCTAAGCTTGTTTGTATACATTTAAATGCGAGATACCCTTAAAGTATACTTACATTAGTAATCCGATACTGCTTATTCCTTTTTTTACGATACTGATATTATATCCTCGCAAATGTTCCATACAATGCGAGAATTAATGGTTTTTGCTTGATCCAGCTTTTGCGTAGTTCGTTTGTTAAAGAGATCTCCGTTCGTTCGACTTACATTGAAAACAATTTTATATTTAGTGAAAATGACTGCAAAAGAATACGTATGAACTACATATTTATTGAATCATTTGCATTCTTGAATAGGTTTTATGCAAATCGAATAACGATAAAATAAAAAAAAGAATACCTAAATTCTGTCTTTGTTATTGCATTGGTTTTGACCTGAGGCATGAATTCTATGTCTTTTAAATTTGACTTTTACAACATTGTGATAGAAATTGGTCTTCAAAATAGTCTGTTTTTAAGGCCTTCTACCGATTTAGTGCCGTAAAACGGTAACTTTCTTAAGCATACTCCTAAGTAACGGCTAAGTTAAAAGGTTTGTAAAATTAAAAAAAGATTCATGTACAAGGTTTTTTCGTGTTTTTTTTTTATTTATGCTCGGCTCCTATTGGTCGTAGCGTGATGTTATATAGCCTATAGCCTTCCTCGATAAATGGACTATCCAACACAAAAAGAATTTTTCAATTCCAACCAGTAGTTCCTGAGATTAGCGCGTTCAAACAAACAAACAAACAAACAAACAAACTCTTCAGCTTTATAATATTAAAAAATATATATATATATATATAGTATAGATTCTATCCTATAATTTTATTAAATGAAGAATCTCTCTAGTTTTTGTTTTGTTATCCACGCCCGTGTGTCGCTGCGGAGTGCCAACTGAAAACCAGTGCTAGGTGTCCTGGGCGCCAGACACCTAGCACTGGGCTAGGTGTCTGACGCCCAGGAAATGCTGAGTTGGTAACCCTTTCCGCTCAGCGCTATTTGTGACTATATTTTTAGATTGTAGTTTATTATATTTATTTGAAATACCTATATTCTCGTACATAATACTCCTATGTACTATAAGAAGATGTCTGCACTAGTTTAACAATAACACAAACTATTAATTGACTCCAGTGAGCGTCTTCTGTGCAATTACCATACAAACAATAGCACGCACGTTTAATTGCAAGGAATATTATGTGAAGACATGTTAGCTTGCAACATTGTTGCCAATTAATTGTACTAGTTAATTACTAGAACTAAAACATAACTGTTCCGAGCGATTAAGCGTAACGTCAACTTCCCTCTAGGTGGACCGATAACCCGGTTAAGGTTGTGGAAATTGGGATGGATGAGAGATGCACTCAACCGATCGATGCTTGGGAAAAGCTTTGTCCAACAGTGGACGTCTTTCAGCTGAAGTGATGATGATGATGCACAACTACGGTTTCAAAAGGGTAAATAAATACTAAATGTTTCCACCCCTAGTAACTCTCGCAGGATAATGTAACTTTCTATCATTGCATTAATTTATGATTTCTACAAAAGTAAGTAAAGTAGTTCCGGAGTAATCCTTTTACAAACATAAACAAACAACTGGGTTTAGTTGTTCGTTTTTTTTTGCTGCAAGAAGATATGACAGCGTGCAACAGTGTTGTTATTTGGTTAACAAGAACCGCAGGGTGTGACACTTGAATATAACAGTTTTGAGCGATAATACCTAATGCACAACTTCGCATCACTTACAAATAAATTATTTTGAAAATGTTGGAAAGATAACATTTATTTAAGCTATTTTCGTTTAAATAAAGTTACATCTTATTGCTGATGAACTAAAAGACATGCTTTTTACTAAAAAAGGCACTTAAAAATATCACGACTGTGTTCACCGAAGACTTAGGCAGAGGTGAATAATATTAACTAATAGTGCGCTCACATTTCACCAGTTGGTTCCAAGCATTGACATACGTTCTACCGATAGAGAACATTCATGAAAGAAAATATCATATGCTGGTAAGTTAGAACTACAGTTCGCTACAGCTAGATTTTTAAGTTGCATAATCAAACAATTAAAACATGCAGCGCTAGATTGCTTAAAGAGTTTAGTTTACTCGCGATCTAAACGTCGTAAAATTCATGGGCTTACGCGTTTCGTTCAACATAGTTTAAACAAGGGGTACGGATTGCAGTACAGTTTAGTCGGACAGAGTGAGTGTTCGGATCGCCAAATCTAGTGCGTAGTATATATATATCTATGGTTTCAGGTATTAATTAGGCCACGAGTCTGAAACGCGGGCGGGCGTATGTATGTATGCCCGTGACGACGTTTGCTATCGGCGTCTCCGTAACCTTGAGGACTCCAGATTCTCAACGCTCTGGGCTCTGGTGGACACAGGTTTGGATAAAGTCATCTACGCCTGTGTCTACCGTTCGCACAGTGGAGATCAGGAGACATCCAGGCTCACAGAGTACCTCAGTGAGGCGGCTGATGCGGCACAGCAGCGGTACCCTTCCGCCCAATTAGTGTTACTGGGGGACTTTAATGCCCACCACCAGGAGTGGCTCTTCCCATACCAGTGCACTGACCATGCTGGACGGGAGATGCGTAAGCTTGCGCTTGCGCTAAACCTCACCCAGCTGGTCCAGGGGGCAACGAGGGTACCGGATGTTGATTCGCACACAGCGAATTGCTTGGACCTTCTGCTGACAACAGATCCGGACAGATACTCTGTGTCGATAGCTTCACCCTTGGGTAGTTCCGACCACTGTCTGGTGAAGTCTGTGTCCGTCTATTCCCCGCCCGATCCCAGCCAAAGAGGCACCCGGCGGGTTTGGCGGTACAGGTCGGCAGATTGGGATGGTATGCGATCATTCTTCGCATGCTATCCTTGGCAGCCTACTTGCTTTTTTTCGACTGATCCATCGTCGTGCGCAGACGCCGTGACCGATGTGTTGCGTCAGGGTATGGAGTACTACATTCCGTTCTCTGACGTAACAATGTCCAACGTTGACAGGCCATGGTTTGGCGCCGAATGTGGGCGCGCTGACGCGCTTAAACATGAGGCGTACCTGGCTTGGGTCGACGCTCGATCGCGCAAGGCAAGTGACGTGGGTCAGAAGAAGAAGGCCTTCAACAGGGCTGCCAAGTCCTGCAAGCTGGTGTTGCGAAGGGCTCGGTTCGATCACATTGGCCGAATAGGGGCCAAACTTGCTTCTTACCCAGCAGGAAGTAAAGCGTTTTGGTCCCTGGCTAAGTCGGTCGAGTCGAACTTTTGCCGTCCCTCACTACCACCACTGCTGAAACCCGATGGGTCGCTGGCACACTCCGCTGAGGAGAAGGCAAATTTATTTGCCTCTCTTTTTGCGGAATCTTCACGTCTGAATCCTGGTGACGCGCAGCCCCCTCCTTCTTCTGATGGATGCGAGACGAGTATGTCGGACATTCGTATCCACCAGAAGGACGTCCGTAGGGTGCTGAGCCACCTCGACGTGAACAAGGCTAGCGGCCCTGATGGCATTCCAGCAATTGTTCTTAGAACCTGTGCGCCTGAACTGTCTCCGATCTTGACACGCCTATTCCGCCTTTCGTATGAGGCTGGAAAAGTGCCGAATGCTTGGAAGCAAGCTAACGTACAGCCCGTGCCCAAGAAGGGCAGTCGAGCTGACCCGGCCAACTACAGACCCATATCTGTAACCTCCATACTCTGTAAGAGTATGGAACGTGTACTCAATAATAAGCTCCTGGCATACCTAGAAGCTAACGATATTCTTAGTGACCGCCAATACGGCTTCCGCCGAAATCGGTCTACTGGGGATCTTCTAGCGTATGCCATTCACATCTGGAGTGAGGCCATCGAGAAGCACGGGGAAGCGCTTGCCGTCTCCCTCGACATCTCGAAGGCTTTTGATAGGGTCTGGCACGAAAGCCTTATTGGTAAGCTTCCTTCATTCGGTTTGGCCGGTGGTCTGTGTGATTGGATTGCAGACTTCCTGAGAGATCGGTCCATTCGAGTGGTTATCGATGGCTGCTCGTCGGACCAATTGGATATCAATGCCGGGGTCCCTCAGGGGTCGGTACTCTCAGCAACTTTATTCTTGCTGCATATTAACGATCTGCTAAAACCCGGCACCTTTGGGTATGCAGACGACAGCACTGTTGCTGAGAGATACATGTCCAACGCTCGAGCTACCGGACCTCAGATCCAGTCTCTGCGGGAGGCCATGGTGGAGCGCCTGAACCTGTCCTTGCAGGCAGTCTCCGAATGGGGCGATGCCAATCTGGTCAGGTTTAATGCTGCTAAAACCCAGGCGTGTCTTTTTTCCGCTAAAAAGAGCCAATTCCAACCGGCTCCAACTTTCCGAGATGTGACCGTGCCAATAACTGACCATCTTGAGCTTCTTGGCGTTACGTTGACATCGACTCTCAATTTTGGCCCATACATTGAGGCAAAGGCTCAGCTGGCTGCCAAAAAGCTGGGGATCCTTGCAAAGGTTAGAAGGTACTTCACGCCAGAACAGCTGCTCAGCTTGTATCAAGCGCAAGTTCGATCATGAATGGAGTACTGTTCTCATCTCTGGGACGGATCCGCCAAATACCAGCTTGATGCACTAGAGTCGATCGAAAAGCGGGCCAAAAGGCTCATCGGCGATGAGGCACTGGTTAAGTCAAAGCTCCAGAGCCTTGAACATCGTCGCCGAGTTGCCAGCTTGTCGGTCTTTTATCGGTTGCATTTCGGGGAGTGTGCGATGGAATTGCATGATCTAATTCCACCAAGCCCGTTTCATCATCGGACTACAAGACGTACGGCGATGCGCCATCGCTACATGGTAGACATACCACCCATACGCACTAAACGTTTTGGAAATACTTTCATTATGCGTACAGCTAAGGAGTGGAATTCCCTGCCGGAGTCTGTGTTTCCCGATAGCTACAATCTAGGAGTCTTTAAGTCAAGAGTGAATAGGTTACTTCTAGGCAAGCGTGCTTCACCGTCGACCACATCATCGCTTACCATCAGGTGAGATAGTGGTCAAGCGCGAGCCTATAATATATAAAAAAAAAAAAAAAAAAAAAAAAAAACGGGTACAAATCCAGATAATAATAATTCCAGATGGAAACCATAATAACACTGCTCGACCTGGAAGTCGTACCCAGCACCTCATGTCCAATAGTAGCGCAAAAAGGCAAATAGTCATTCAGCTGTATTTATTTTTGTTCTGACATCGTTTGACAAAAATACATTGCTAAGAAGTATTTGATCACATGGATTTTATGCCAACTCCTGTCCTTATCGATGAAAAACGTTATTGGCCAAAACATCTTTTTGGTAAAATCCCAAATATCAACTATGTCTTGTCTTGTCTTGCTCCTTCCCTTCGTAATCTCCCAATTTTCCCCCGGGCTGTTGTGCTCCCAAGATAGTTTAGTTTCCTCTGTCATAGCTCAGTACTTTTGCGAGTGAATGCTGTAGATTTGTGATAACAGGAGACAAAGTAGTTACTGATGCAACCAAATCCCTAGCGGATTAAAGGGATATTGGATTCGTCAGAAACACTTACGAAATTGTGTTCGACGTTAGTGGATTTAGATAGACATGTCTAGGACTCCAATTCTCGAATTGTCTATGTATGTCTACTTACCTAAATTCAAGAAGTTTACATACCTAAATAACATGTCGCCTGTAATCCTCGAAACCATAATTTTTACATAACAATTTCAGATGAGAATATTTTCTTATTTCATACTTTTTAGGTCGTGATTTTTATACAAAATCAATGCTAAATTCTATCCCCGTGAATATAATATACTAACTATCCTACATTTGCAATACTTACTGTGACAAATGTTCAAAATAAGAGCTCACGTCCCTAGTGAGCTGTTATTTACCGAGATGTATTTTTACACAGACCCTATATCTAGTTAGTATTGTTGATCGAAACGCCATATTCAATTTAATGTGACGTCGCATAGCCTATAAGCAGCGGACAAACCAGACGCTTCTAACGACACCTCATTTGTCAAATTATGAAGTTATTATTAGTTTAGAAGTTGTTAGGGAACAGATGAACATACATACATACCGGTCAAAAACATAACCCTCCCTTTTGCTTCGCCGTAGTCGGATACTAACAAAAATTGTTAGGTTGATTCATTAAGATATTACAATACCACAAAAATAATTATGTAAATAGACAAAAACTACAAACCGAACACGCAGGTTTCAAAAATAGAACGGTAATTGAACAATTAATTATGACAAAGGTCTCCGCCCACTACAGCGTACCGTGATCATCATAGTCACGACTGACACACATCCTGCAACAGTTACATCGTCTGGGTTGATAAATTATAGCCGGCGACACTTGTAGGTCAAACTGTATCTTGCTAATGTGAGCAGGGGATACATTTTGATAAATCGTTCATTTTAATATGTTCGTTTTTGTTTATTATGTAAAATAGAGTTAAGTTGTTTTGTCACGAGGGAATCCCTTTTTAATGCTATTTTTTAGTGTATGTAGGTTTTCGTAATCATAAAGCCAAATAAAGTTAACCTTCACTGTAACGCAGTTGTAGGCAATGGTTCTGCTACGTACGATAAATATGCTTGACTTTTATAAAAATTATAAAAAAAAAACTAATTTTGTTTTTGTTGATTTTGACAACCGTTACGAGAAGTTAGACAACCACCTTACCAAGAAATATCAGTGGCGGTGGTGGTGGAATGGAGTGGAGTGGTTGTGGAGTTCAGATTGGTTCATATAAAAACCAGCTGTGGTTAGACGAAAAGACACGCTTACATAAATAATAATTATTTTTACATCTCTCATGTTCGGTAAGTAGGTTCTTATTACCTCCAAATGGGGCTTGTAGGTGACTAATTAGCGCTCTAGGGTAATAATGTAGCTAGAAAAGCCCTAGGGCGGTAAGTAATTAAAAAAAAACACTTCTTTATTCTTAAATGTTCTCAAACAAATTCTACAAGTATCCATGATTTTTTTGATAAAGATACCAACCCAAATGTGTGTACAAAAAGCCAGCTACCAGCCGCCAGCTTTGCAAACAAGAATAAACTATGTATATTGAGCACGAATAATACGAATAAAATACTATCCATAGCGCAAAATACCTTCGCAAACAAATTTGACTGTTGTCACTATTTAATACGTAACGGGAAAAGTGAATATCTCTTGAAAGGTTTAAAAGAAAAACTTGTAAAATTCACCATGAATGACTTTTGTGTAATTCTTTTAGGTGACGAAGATTTCAAAAATACTAATAATTATTTTGATATTATATTCCGTATAAGAGAAGTTATTCAAAACATAAATAATACGAATGTGATCATCTGTTTACCGACGTATAAAAATGGATACTATGCTAATTTATTTAACAGTAGAGTAGAAACTTTCAACAACCTCTTGTATCTAGATGTACTGACATATGAACATTTATATCTGTTAGACAGTAATTTAAATTTATCTTTTGACTACAAAATTTATAATAAACGAACTGGCTTAGTAAGTAACCATGGAATGTATATAATATTTAAGGACATAGATAGTTTAATAATTGACATACAATATAATAATAGTCTATGTAATACAATTGACATAACCATTGATAATAATGTGACAAATAAGGACACTTTTTTTCTTGACTAAGTATTTGTGTGTATTGCATCAGAACATTGCCGGTCTCGTTAATAAATCTGACTCTCTCTCAGTCTGTTTATGTGAACTCTCAGAACGAGATGTTGATGTAGATGTCATATGCATTTCTGAGCATTTTATGATGGCTGGCTGTGAGAATCAGCTACACCTACCCAATTATATTTTAGCTGCTTGTTATAGTAGACAGGCAAGTAAGCGAGGCGGTGCATGTGTACTTGTTAAGCATGGTATTCAATGGAAAGAATTGACCAATGTAGCAAACATGTCCTCGCAAAGTATATTCGAGTGTTGTGCAGTTAAATTGACTGATTTTAACATCATAATTGTATGTATTTATAGAGTACCTAACTCAAATAATATCAATGAGTTTTTTGATAAACTGGAAACTCTTTTAAAATATTTATCCAAACAACGATGTAAGAATATAGTTTTAGCTGGTGATTACAACATTGACATTTTGAAGAGAAGTAAACTGTCAGTCGAGTTCGAGTGTATTCTTTTAAATTTTAATTTACAACTTGCTTTGAGACAACCTACTCGGGCTGCGAGCCGAACATGCATAGATAATTTTGCTCACAATTTTAACAAGCGACGTTGTACATCAGAAGTATTGGAGTTCGCGCTATCCGATCACGCAGCGCAACTATTAAAGTGCCCCGTTAAAAAAATGGATATTCTTAAGTATTACCACAAAAGTACACGAGACTACAGTCAGGAAAATATAGGGAAATTCAAGACTTGTTTAAGTAGTCTATCCTTCTCAGATGTGTACGAGATGGACGATCCTAATGCAGCCTACAACTGTTTTATTGAAACGTTCCAACTATTGTACGAATTATGTTTCCCCAGGAAAATGATTACCATTAAGACTACAAAAAAACCAACCTGGGTATCGCGTGGGTTAAAGTTGTGTAGTAGAAACAAACGGAAGCTTCTATGGCAATATAGGTTAAAACCAACTCAATCTAATAGAGATAGATTCAAAAACTATTCAAAATTATTCAAAAGAATTATGAATCTAACGCAAAAAGCACAAAACAATTTCAATATTAAAACTTCTAATAACAAGTCTAAGACTACGTGGCAAATAATTAATAAAAGTAAATACAATGCCCCGAGAAACTACATTTCTTGCATCAAATTTGAAAGTAAAGACATCACACACCCGAAAGACATTGCCACTATATTTAATAATTATTTTATTGATAAAATACAACCAACAATTAATGCGGGAACTAACTCAACGTCATTAATTGGTGCCAGAGTACAATCTATGTTTATGGCTCCGTCTACGCCATATGGCATACTTAATATTATTATGAAGCTAAAAAACACGAACAGCGTCGGCTACGATGGTATTGCCACAAAAATATTGAAAGCAGTTGCATTTGAAATATGTACACATTTGTGTTTCATTATTAATTTTTGCATAAGTGCTGGTGTATTTCCTGATGCATTAAAGAAGTCTATAGTGAAACCGCTATATAAGAAAGATAATCACGAATTAATGACAAATTACAGACCGATCGCGCTTATACCAGTTATGTCTAAGGTGTTTGAAAAATACATTTATGGTGAAATAAGTACCTATTTAGAAAAATATAATATATTAAGTGACGAACAAAAGGGATTTCGAAAAAATAAAAGTATAAATCTGGCTATCTATGAGTTTTTACATAATGTCATGCTAAATGTAGATAAGAGAATACCAGTCTGTGCCATTTTCTGCGACATGACACAGGCCTTTGACTGCGTCCATTATAATTCCCTGGCAGAGAAACTTGAAGCTTATGGTGTTAGAGGCAACGTTTTAGAATTAATTAAATCATATCTTCATAACCGTAAACAAGTTACAGAAATCTGTAAAATAAATAAAAAAAGTAAACGTGAAGAAACTTCAAGATCAGAGGAACGTGAAGTTATATACGGAGTACCTCAAGGCAGTGTATTAGGGCCTCCGTTGTTCACTTTGTATATAAATGACCTGCCTAAAATAACTAAACATCCGATGACACTTTTTGCTGACGATTGCACTTTGACAATAGCTTGTAATGACATAAACACATATGAACATGACATTAATAATTCACTAATATCTATTATAAATTGGCTAAATGATAATAATTTAATAATTAATTTAAAGAAGACTAGCGTAATGCACTTTAGACAACGTACACCAATTATTGAAAATCTTAATATTCAATTTAATAATATAAATATCAATGAATCTGACACAACAAAATTTCTGGGACTAGTAATAGATTCTAAATTGAATTGGAAACCTCAAATTGAGGCGCTTACTAAAAAATTGAGTAGTGCAGCCTACGCTCTGAAACAGCTTGCTGTGGTTCTCAATACAGATGCGCTAATTACAGCTTACCATGGATTAGCCGAATCAGTTCTTAGATATGGAGTCATCTTTTGGGGGAATAGCACGGACAGTGAAATAGCGTTTAGGGCACAGAAAAGGTGCATTAGATCGATGTTTAGACTGCAAACAACGGACAGCTGTAAATGTTATTTTATAGAACGTAAAATATTGACATTGCCTTCATTATATATCCTGGAAACAGTAATGTTTATTAAATCAAATTCCCATTTATTTCAGCGTTTGTCTGATGCTTTCCCTAGGAATAGACGTGATAATTTCAAACTCTGTGTTCACGGCGCTAAAACAACTCTTGTGAGTAAAAGCATCTTTTGCATGGCTCCAACCATTTTTAATAAATTGCCCAAATCATGGAAAACATTAAATATATCTGCTCTAAAAACTAAATTGAAAAGTTTACTAACTGAAAGAGCATATTACAGTATAGCTGAGTTTATGAAAGAGGACAATTTTCATCGTTTTTGATATGTTCTTGTTGACAATGTTGTATATTTTTATTTTATTTTTGACATGTTATTGTAATCTATTGTATTTTTTTGACATTTTATTATAATCTATTGTATTTTTGGAATAATTGTAATTTGGAATTGTATTTTTTTATAATTATTTTCATTGACCATTTCTTTAAACACTACTTCGACAATGAATTGTATAAAGAAGGATACGCTTCTTGAAATTGTAATTGTGCTTAATGAAAATTGTAATTTTGTTTGATGGATAGTGATGAAATGTAACTTTTATGAATAATATCGCGGTTAATGCACCATCTCTTCTTACCAATTTGTACGCCACGATATGCGGCTGAACATGTTAGAACTTTTATGTATCCCATTATTATCCTGCATGCAATGTTTCATGTACACCATGTTTCAACAAATAAAATTTTACTTACTTACTTACTTACTTACTACTTACTTACTTTCAAAAAGTTCGCGTACATCTAACCATCATACTGGCAATAGACATCATGCATTCAGCCCAATGACCAAAGAGGTCGCTTTGCTATTCAGCCTTGTCTTCGTGTGAGTATAATAGTCATCAAGGAGTTTTGGCGGGATTTTTTCGAGTGAAGTTCAGCGGTTGTTAATATTATTTGCAAATTGATTCCTAGTGGATATTGTGATATAAAATTAGTGCAGTTTTGTGTCTCAACTGTCTACGCAACTGGACAATATGTGAAATCATTGACAGAAGCGATTTCAGGATAGTGGAGCGGAGAATTTTATCGTAGTATTGACTACCTCCGCAAAGCTTACTGGGAAGGCTGACTCGATACAATTTGCTGCCAAATACTCCAAAAACTATTAGAATCTGTTACACCCGTATTCTAATGCATACTAAAGAATGTTTAAAATGGCACTGAAGATTAGGCGGTATGGTCCAAGACCTTAGCCTGCCCGAGAAGGGCGAACCAAAAAGAAAAAAAAAAAAATAGTCATCAATTTTAAATATCGAACGGCGAAGCTCAATTTCGTTCTTGAAAAATAAATATTTTTTTAAATGTTTTATTCTTGTAATGCCGGTTTTTCTCTACTTACCTCACAATCGAGATGTAAAGCAGAATAGTTAGCTCGGGTGTAATCATCAATTGCACCCTCGAACTATAGGCGCCCTCGCTGCGCTCGTGCGCCTAAATATCTCGGGCTGCAATTGATGCCTTACAGCCCTTGGCTACTAATCTACTATTTTTGTGCTTTTTTATCCCTATTATCTTCAGTGACTTAATTGAAGGGTGTCATTACAAGAATGACGTCATTTTCTCACAAAAGGAGCCGTGATACTTGGCCGGCTATCAGGAAGCTTCCGCACGATTGCACACTGCTTTATAAGAACTTTTCTCTTGAAATATTATAATACGAATCAGGTTGAATAATTTGAAGTACTTTGCAATGGTTTGTAAAGATTGTGTACCTAAAATCCTTTTCATTACTTTTTCCTTGATTGACAGCTAAATGTAATATCGTGAGAAATTGAGAGACCCTGTCGTTATTCACAGTGAGTTTGTACTAAGCCCTAGTTTCTAGTCGCATAAAAAGAAGCTTTAGGATTAGTGTGTGCCTGGTTTAATTGTAAATGTTAAAGTATTTTCAATACCTTAGTAAAATTATTTTCTCTAAATCAAAATTTTACCAATGAGGAAGAAACCAATGGCAAAATCTAATCCATAAAATAAATAAATCAATATTTTTATTGTGGATCGTAAGTAGTTGCATAATACAGGTCTTCAAAAATTAAATTGTGTTCAGCTATGTTCGCATAAAATTACATGAAAATTAAATAAAATTTACATTATTGTTACAAATTATCACAACAAAAATATAAAATAAAACCGAACGAATATAGGAAGGTATACATCAACCTCTTTCTTCTGTAAGTCGGTTAAAAACACAAATTCATAACAGTATTATTTCAATCAGATACCTATCTACTGTAATCCCGCGAATATCACCAAAACGACACCATCCGATTATATTTTAATATGTTATGTGGGATTATTACTTAATCCCCGTACGAGGAAATTCATTAATATTGCTGGCAAGGAAGCTAAATTCTTTATTGGGATAATAAGCGCTCAGGATATTCTTATTATACATAATAAAATTTTCTAAGCCGTCCAACGCTATAAGAGCGGTTTATAAAAGAAATAATGTGCAAAAATGGTAATTACGGGCTCTATATGAATATGCTTAGGGATCAACACTTTTTCTTTCTCTCTTCCTATTATGGGATATTATATGGCTATCATTATTAAATTGTATTGCATGGCTATCTAGAAAATATAGTTTGATGGCTTGCTATGAGATCTTATGGCAATCTGCTGAATATGATAGGCTTAGTGTTGAAAGAAGAAGAAAGAAAGAAAAAGTGTTTATTCGCCACAAAAACAAATTACAAAATTTGATGTTTCATTAAAATACCCCCAGCGGTTTTGGTGCAATTGTCGTGTTTTTGTCCGTTTAAGACATAACTTTACAAATTAATTTCACTGTGTTATACGAATAAATGGGTGCCAAACGTGGAAGTGTCAAAGGGGGCTAGAGAGGAGTATGCTCAACATAAGGAAAATAGATAAAGTAAGACATACTAAGATAAGAAAAACCACCAATGCGACCGACGCTCTATCTTATGCACTAAAACTTAAATGGAAATGGGCTGGCCATGTTGCGAGATATACAGACCAGAGATGGACTGCGAGAGTAACATCGTGGAGCGGCCCAGCGGGCAAGAGAAGCCGAGGGAGACCACTAACTAGATGAGAAGACGACCTCAGACGGACAGCTGGCCCAAACTGGATAGACGTAGCACAGGATAGAGACGCATGGGCATCTTTGGAGGAGGCCTTTACCCAATCCGGGGTTCTTGCTAACTAAATCTAATTACAATAACTTTTTAATAACAAAAAAAACTTTGTAAAAGCAAGAAATAAATGGCTTATTTATTTATTTTATAGGAATAAAACTCAACATTATCTCAGATCAAATTATTAAGAAAATGGTCTTGTCTTATATAACCGGCTAGTCGTAATTTTTTTCCAAAAAAATATGACTAGCCGTTTAGACGTGATTCTCATTTTAAAATCAACTACTCAAGGGAATCAACGCCTTAAATTAAACCCTTACTCCCTTTTTACCCGTTGGAGTTACTGTGTGTTGTATTCTGTGCCTCCCTACTGTATACCAGATTACCAATATTTTTCTTGAAGCGACTGCCTATAATGACCAGCAATTATCAATTTCGTTTGGTACTGTGACATGAACTTATTTTCATCCTTCGGTTTAGACTCGCGATTTGCTGGTGAAACGGAAATCTTCTTCGTCTACCTACAGCTCATGTCTGCAGTGTATGATTGAGTTTCACTTACCGTTTCACAGAATTTACGATTCGTTTTCGATTTGCGTTAAATCGTCGCAGTTGAAAGCCGATCTGGGACACATACCTGGGGACAAATTCGAGAATTTTATAATCGGACAAAGGAGAATAATACTTAAAGCCTATCGAACAGGTGTGTATACTTTAACCGGAATAACTGAAATCGGCTTCGAGTTGGTAATCGTCAATCGGTGTTTTTTCACAAGAGAACTCACTTATGTGGGTAAATGTATGTTAAATAAAAAATAAAGGGCAAATTATGTGGTTTTGTGTCTCTGTGGTACTTTTTACCCTCACGCGTAAAGATTAACAAAAAGATTCGGAACATTTCTCACTTAAAATATACATCAATAACGACGGCATTGCAACTCCAACGTAATCCTTTAAAAGATTAAGATTGCCTGTAAAATCGACCATCTGCGTAGAAAAGTCGGAGAAAAACATCCAATCAGTCAACAGAAAAGTCATTACAGTTTTTGCAATTTCTCAAGCAGACTACGACTAGAAAACTCGGCGAGGACAAAACGCAGTACTGAAGTCTGAATCTAATTCAAAGAAACATGCTGTTTTACTAGACATTGATAAATGAACACCCTCTTACTGTCTTGAAAACATCTTGGGAAAAATACATTTTACTGTGTGACTGGTAATCTTCGGTTGGTAACAAAGGTTTTTCTGTGATCTCTTCCTTGAGCCACTTACAGAAATTTCGGTCGGCTGCTCCTTGATAGCGTACTTAAATCCACACGCATATTGAATGGCAGAGTTGGATTATTTTAGGAGATTTTCTTTTATATCCCGGCTTGCGTGCTTTTTAATAACTTCCTGGCTGGAAATTGCTGGAGTTTAGAGAGAGGGAAAATGTGAATGTCTTTTATTTGCCAGTTAATTTTTTGAATCACCATAGTTAATTTACCCTAGAGAGGGAGAGAGAGAGAGCAATATATCCCTTGTGTCTCCTAGCACGTTAAGCCTACAAAAACAAAGAAGTCCCTTCGAAGCTAAACAAACAAACAATCGGGAATATTCGTATTTACGACACCCACCCACGTGAAGCCACATTCCTACATAAGCCGAGCGACATCTCGTCCACTTGCGACGACAGTGTGACATCGCAAAAACCCTAATTTTACAGAAAACGACTTTTAAACTTTTAAATGAGCACAACTCTTAAATTGTTGTCAAGATAGCTTTATAATGTATGAAGTGATTAGAGTATAACTAACAAAGAAATGAAATATAAAAAAGAAAAAACAGTTTTGGAACCAAATTTACTTCATTTTAGAGTTTGAAAAAAAAAAGGAAAACTTATCACGTGGTTCCAGAAAAAAAAGAAAGTTTACAAGGTGGTAAGTTTAGATGTCACATTGAAGATGATGTAAAAATTGACATTTAATTAGGTTATATAAAAATATAACATTATTCTTGAAAATTTGATTTTATTGTAGGAATAATAGAATCATTCAACATAGTGGTAACTATTTTAATCAGGCATTTTGTTTCGTTAAATTACAGTTTGACTTATAAAAAAAATATAATTAGTAAAACGCTACTGTTTTTTTACACTTTAAAATATAAACAAAAGAGAGTGTCAGAAAAAAAAACTTTTCTTTGATTAAAGGCATTATTAGGTATTTAATTCGGCACGTATGTAAACTGTTAGGAATGATTGCCTAGTATTGTCTTAGATCTATGTAGAAGGTATGTTGAACTATCCTCATATTTCTTTTACTTATTCTAAAAAATAATTCGTATCAAAACACACGTAACATACTAGACTGCAAAAAACAATTTCGTAAACAAGAACAAAATAATATAACGTAAGGCCTATCTAGTAGCTTTATAGTTTATAACTAAATAACAGTTAGGTACTTACATTATCAATACGCAATTACAAACATAGGAACATTAGTGAGATTCATCAGTCTTAAAAAATCAGTCTTCTCACTGTTACATTTTTAAATTAAAAAATGCCCTGTAATAGTCAGGAATGTGTTTACCATTGGCCAACCCCGGTTTTCTATTGAATGCGTTATTTAGTTATATTTCATAAACAGGCTTCTTTTTTATTACCACAGCTTTCTTCATTTCATTCGCGTAAGACGAACGATAGTAAATTGCATGGGGATCATTTTTTAGCACACGAATTCCCTTTATTTCTGAAGTTTTCATGACCTTTTGATCTTCATCCTTGTGATTTTGCAAAATTTATTAAATTGAGAACAGCCTTCCAATCATAAATTTCACTGTAACATATTTCATTTATATGTATTGGTTCTGAATTTTTCTTGCAGTTTTGATTGCCCCAATAAATCCTTCAGGGGTAAAAATAGGTCCACTTCTCAACTGCCTTTTTACCTGGCGTTCAATTTGGGAGTGGGCCGAGTCTCCTTCATCCTGTGTGTGCCCCTTAGTGAGAAATTTTTGTGTAATGGAGTTTATGTTTGGAAGGTTCTGCGCAGTAAAGAAATACATTGCCAACATGAATTTATTCTTCTGCTAGACAGCACGGTTGTCGGAGTAAAAAACAACGTCCATTGAATTTTGCCCTTCAGAAAATCTTCTTTAAGTATTGGAAAACGTAGGTGGCAATCTCATTCACACCCCTATGAGCCTGTGCTACCACATCTAACCTTCAACGGAGTTTGTTTTGAGATCATGAATTGTCAGGTTCAATACGTTCAGTTTTGATTTATATTAACAAACGGACGTGTCTCCTTTCGGGCACTGAAACACAGTTTAAATTTCGAAAACGGCCACAAAAATGTCCTTGTTATTTTAATCTTTCTCCTTCTCAATTCGCGACATCCGTTTTTCTTTTCCTTATTTGTTTGTCGTTTGCTAACTAGTCGCAGCTATCGTATTCGGAACATTATCGCTCACATCATTGAATGAAAATACAGGCCGGCAATTTTCTTGAATCTCTTTATAGTCGGGGTCTTTTACGTAGTCATCGCTGTCCTTGGAGAAAGATGAAGAACTTGAAGAGCTGCTACAGGATGTACTTGAAGAAGATGAACTCATCGATACACTGCAATGACGATGAGTTTGTTGATCACCTACTGTTTCATAGTCGTTAACAGTTTTTAAATTCGGGTTATTACGAGCAACTGAGGTACTTGAATAAGATAAACTCGTTGATACATTGCCATGGAGATAAGTTTCTGTCGTTTGTTGATCATCTGCTGTTTCTTCGTCGTTAAAAGTTTTTGAATCCAGGTTGTTACGAGCAACTCGGTTGCTATTGGGCCAATCCTCGTCCATTTTTGCTTGTGCTAATTGCATTATTTTGATTATTATTTATTTGAGTTTAGACCTTGTCTCCATCTGTAAATATAACTGGCGTTGTATATTGCTGTTTAGTGTATACAACGTGACAAGTGGTAATACCATTCGATTTTATCAATATGTATTCTGCAACAACAGAACATCAACAAATGACCCACAACATATTTCCAGTATAAGAGAAATATGTATCATCTACAACGTTACAAATCAAAATGACGCGGTGATACTGTGAATTTCTTACAAGAAAAACGTGACATCAAAAACATATCTCATTTACTTCACTTGATGTTTTAAAAGAACACTGTGATAAATTGACGTGCCACATTGTCGAATAAAAGAAAAATATTACAAAAGACTCACCTTTATCTCCTAAATCGTGGTATTCTCGTGATCTCACGTTTTTCGTGAAAACCGAGAGCACTTCACACCTCGAAGCCCAGTTGACAACTGATTTGTCACAGTGTCGAAGCCAACTAGATCACCAAACGTAACAGCGCTACACTGTGATATTTTGACTCTTTCTCTCATTTTCATTGTTGTTTTTGTAGTAAAAAATATCCCGTTTTTGGAGATAATAGAACGCGAGATCGCGATTCAGAATATCAGTAAAAATGAAATATCGTGTAATCCGAGATGTCACACTGTTGTCGCAAGTGGACGATCACTTATTATACAATAAGAGCTGACAGAATTCAATATCTGAACATTCCGAGAGCCAGGGCATTCCTATGCACGCAATAATCGACCTTCTGATTGTACAAGTAATCCATAATGATATTTTGAATACGGATGTGATTCTGTGTGTTTGTTGTGTCTTAGCAAAGCTCTGAACTAATTTTGATAGAATTTAGTAAATACATTAATGGCTTAAATTCTGAAGACAGATAAGGTTTACGTGCTTTTTAATAAACATACTCCAATAGACTAAAATTGTGTGTTAAAAATACGAAATCTACGCAGATGAAGTTGCGGGAAAACTTGTTTTAAATAAGACATATATTGAGAAATACCATATAAATAAAATATGGACTCGAATTTTCATGAAATAAGTAAGGCTCGTCGGTATTTTATGAAAATCATACTCTTCGTGATTACAATTTATCGATATTCAAATTGGGATGAGACTCACTCAACGCGGTGTTTTTTGGAATAGAAGATTGCCAATCATAAGTAGCTGAAACCGATATTTTGTTTTACAAGACGCCTTTTCTAATTTAGTTAAAATATGACTTGATGATTTTACGATATTCCTCATGGTGGCTTTTTGTCAAATATTTCTCTCGATTTTAGTGCCAATCTCACTAATCTTCTCATTTATTTAATCGAGATTCGGGCGATATTGGAACTCGAAGTTTTTTGTTATCTTTGGAGATTATTACAGAGATTCTTTAGACGTACAAGTTGAGCTTTCATATTCCTTTAATTTAATTTCGTGATGGATTTTCTTTTTGATCTAATAATTCTATCGTACTTATCTGTCTTAGCAATAAATTAGGGAGAGTTCGTAATTACAAATTGTTTAAAAGCAGAGTAATTAAACATTGCTCAGTTAACTACTACTTGTTTCTAAACTAAATAATTAAAGTTAGGGTAAGTTTCACACTTAGAAATCTGCGATAATTTGGGGCCTATTGTAACTGTTTAATTGTTCCATTTGAGTTTAGGAAGATTAAAGGTTACCTAAATACCCATTTCACTAGTCTCAATTACGAGTAACTTGATTAGTACCATTTACGCAATTATATTAGTACAAAACCTATTGATAAATATGATAAAAACTTTTTGGCTAAGTCATTTTTGGTTTTGGCATTAAACGTCAAACCTATTTTGTTTATTCTATAGTAATTGCATGATTTATACGGTGTTTGTTGCTCCCGGCGTAAGTGTCATTGCCACAAAATGCTCTAGTGTGCCCGTGTGCCCTGTCACCTGTACGTGCGCAGACCTTATGACTGCGCCACCGAATCGTGTTACCGTGGCGGAATTTGGGGCCATTTCTTTGTATTTTTTTTTGTCTTTTCATCGACACGCTAAGAAGATGATATAAACGTACCTAATGTATTTAATTACGAGAGGGCAAAACTAAAAAATATTACTTCATTGTAAACGACGGTAACTCTCACAAAAAGGAGGCCTGTGTCCAAGCAGGGGGGACGCTAAAGGTTGTAGCAAAAAGAAACTCCATTCCGTCCTTACTAAGAAACTGTTTCCAACAACATTTTATAATTGTTTAATTTACATAATATTAAACAATATTTTTCTTGTCGATACCGCAAACTTTTTCAATTAACTCGCGGCAGAAGTTTTCAGCTTTAACTGACTAAGAAATAAATCTTGGAGATTTATTTTTGGACAACTCCGAGAGCTCCAGGTCTTATCACAAGTTTGCTTGGTCAATCTTTGGCGGATAAGATCAACCGATATTTTAATTGATAGCCTATTTTATTGCGTTATCGTTGCAGACATATATAAACTTACCCCTTTTCTCATGGGGTGGGCAGAAACTACAGAAGCTACTTGCTACGATCCTTACATACTTCTTTTTCTTCACTCATTTTAGCCATACCCGGACGCCGGTTATGAGTACTGCGCACTTGGCCTTTCTGAACAACACCACAACTAAGGGCTATGGTTGGCTTTTTAGGGCGTCCCCTCCCAGCGTTTACATTCACTTCTGCATTTTGTTAGTCACTTTTCATTCATTCTCTCAACACAGCCAAACCATCTTAGCTTACTCTTTTAAATTTTTGATGGTATCTTTGCTATCAATTAGAATTAAAAGTTTGTTATGAATGTGCCTTGTGTGCGAGCCTTTCCCAACGATGTAAGGATAGACTTCCAGTGTATCCCGATGCTGCTACTTATCTGATCTACACAACCCATTTATTTGGTAATAAGACATTTATTATTTCTGGTTGTCGACTTTCGGGTTTCTGACTTTTTTTAACATCTCTACAAATACCTAATCCAGTTAAACCTACCCTACAGAATGTGCTAGAAAACGTCACGATGAAACATCTTCATTAATACTAATATATTATAAATTAATTAATATTAATCACACTAATATTATAAAGGCGAAAGTTGGTGAGTGTGTATGTTTGTATGATTGTTACTTCTTCAGGCTCAACCAGCTGGACCTGGGTGAAAGTAGTAGAGATAGTCTGGAATAGCATATAGGCTACTTTTCATCCCTTATAATTTTCCGTTGGAAGAAAACACTTTTCACGCGGGCGAAGTCGCTGGCAGATGCAAGTTGAACTCATTGTTGATGATGCAATTGGTGATTAGTGCTCGTGTCTTCTTTAAATAAAAAGGAAAAAGCTGGTATTGATATTACAGCTTTAAATCAATGCATTCCACATCCATCACATGAGAACAATACAATTTATTTTAATTAGAACCCGTGTCGTGGGATTCAATTCAACGGCAATACGAAAACAATTGTCTGTGAATGCAACGCAGATCAGCTTTTATGTCCCATCGCATAGGAGTTAAAATTTCTGATTGAATAGGATGGAATGGTATGGGACAGTTTACGATTGCAATGAAAGTGGGCGGTACTTAAAACTGTCATTTTTTATACGTTGTGAGGCTTTATATATGTCGTAGGGATATTGCTAAAACACAGATAATTAAACAATGGTGAAGACATTTCTCAGTCTTACTGGTAAAAGATAGGGTTTTAGCAAAAACACGAGTCGTTCTAGTAATATTGCAAAAGGAAACGTTAGCTACTATGCAATAAGAATGCTGATCGGCCGGTCGGAGCGCCCAAAATGAGACCTCCTCTGGTTGGTTTACGTTTTAAATGTCAATCTAATACAATATAGTTCCTAGGGTTGTTATTTGTTATCATGGCCGTAACTTTATTAAATTTGGTTACTATTTAACAATAATATTAAACAATGAGCATGTGGTAGAATACTGATATATATACAATAGTATTTAGGTCTTTGATTAAGCTAATTACTTGTGTTCCTACTTACTTGCAAGTTTAATAAGCAGTATTAGTTTTGTTAACAATCAATTGAAATCAAACAATGTGATAATTATATTCCTCTATTTATCTAATGTACCTACAAAAGCACCAGCACCAGCTGGGCAAAGATTTGTGGATTGGATAAGGGATTTATTTTGAAGTGCAGTGTTGTATGCAGGGTCACGGGCAGCATAGAGATTTAACTCGATCTTTTATAATAAAAATGGGATCCTGGATTATTTCTTCTGCATTTATATATAATGAATATAAAGATAATTCTTGCTAAAGATTTCATCGATTTTCTAAAGCGGTAATAAATGGCTGATTGTAGGGTTATTAGAAGCCGATAAAGTTCTTTCTGGCCTTATCTCTTCATTTGGTTCAATGCAACATAAAAAAAAACATGTATTTTTTTTTAATAATTTTTCAAGCATCTTTCCATCATTTCCAATAGGACGATTTAAGACAAATCTTGAGAAATCTATATACGGAATAATATTCCAATATCTATCTCGGTCACTACAAAATCTCTTTGCACTCTCTTCAGCATTAAATTATTCAGTTTGTAATCGCTTTCCTTCTCTAAAATCCTGACATTGTTTCAGTATTGTTCGATGAATATTTTAGTGCTACTTAAAAACTTTGTCGGCTCTATTGTGGGGATGACAGATGCTAATCCCATCGAATCTAGATGCTTCCAGAACCAGAACACATGCGTTTTAAATGTATTAGACGGAGCCAACATGAACATGCTTCCTTACATCGGCAGTGAATTCGAGCTGTTGTATTTCAACTCGTCTTGGATTTGAATTTCCACTATAGTCTGTTAAATTATATAATGATTAAGGTAGATACGGTACCTACCTAATATAAGATCGAACTTAAGGAGGTGGTATAAATAATTTTAATTTAGAATCTCTTATTCAGTTGCTAAAAATATTATTTTTTCGCTTCATTTTTTATTAACTAGTAAAGGTACACGAATACGAGGTATTGGACTTGATTGACCCTGCCAATTGATTGACATGACTACACCAATACGAAACTTCTCATATTTGCGTCTCTATATAAAATAGTGAAATAAAATTATCAGTCTTTTCGTATTCAGACATGTTGACAAAAATCCATTTGCCAATTTTGCAGCGTCTGTACTAACGAAAATACCGGATCATATAATACCTACATTTACGGCTGAATATGTTTTCATAAAGGTCGCCACCCAAAGCAGGTGTATTATTGTACAACCGCAATTTATCGAAGAAGCCATTTAATCCCTTGGGATAAGAGGCGTATTATAGGGCAATAAAATATGTAGGTAGAAATATTACAGCTAAGCTTGAGAATGATGTCCGATAAATATTTAGGTACTGAACCTTACGCATAAAGTAGGTAGAGATATTAAGTTCCGACCTAATCCGCATTGTGGTAGATATATTTTAAAGCTTATGAGTTTTTTTACCATAAATCCGACATTAGTTCTGACTTCAGGGTGTCTTCAACTGAGTAGTTACTGACGGGAATAACCAAATACGCGTTGTACGCCAAATCCAAGATATCATGCTCAAGATTCACTAAATCAAAGCTTGGTGGTATAACTTTATACGAATTGGCACCTTAGTAGTAAATGGATATAATAATGAGTATAGCATTTAAATAATGGATTTAATTAAAACTCACCAGAATGGTGTTGTACAAATTTATAACCATTTACGTTTGCTTATTAAACTCCAAGCAATAGGGATGATAAATATAGGTACCTAGCTAAAGTGTCAACATAATAAATGTTCGCACAAATGTCGCACGTTTGTCGTGTCGTATGGATAGTGGTCTATTCTCAAAACTCACGATTAATTTGTTGCATAGAGCACGGAATCGGCATAACGCTTCAATCATCAACTCAAATCATTTCTGCTGTGCGGACTACGATCTCTTCTTTATGAAATATTAGGTCATAATCCACCACTCTAGCTCATTGCTGTGCAGGTTGGTGAATGACATACCTAGGTAATATATCGTCAAAAGTTTGATTCCAGGCTTGGTAATTAATAAAATGCATGACACTGAAAGTGCATTGAGCACACGACTTCTGTGACAGGCCGCCTTAAAAGTCGTCCGGATATGGCAGCATTTGTGTCGCATGGGTTTTATGAAGTGTTGACAATACCGTCTCTAACAGTGGCCGCCGAGTTGTTTCCGTGCTCTGTGATTTTTTGAGTGTACTCCGATACCTACTAATTGTTTGTTGAACTCATTTCCTCTGTGCACGCCGATATAATGTGGGTGTCACAAAATAAACGTAGGTGCTACTAAAATACTAGTAGGTCTTCTAAAAAAACTCAGTCGAAATAAAACGGGTATTTTTAGAAAAATACTAGGGTTTGGTGCAATCAAGAGATGGGTTTCAAAGGAATGCTAGCAAGAGGATGATTTTGTGTTGGCTCAGCATGCCTTCGAACGAAAATGGAACAGAATGATTGCGATGATACAAATATGCAGTTGTTTAAAGCTATCGAAGAATAATTGAATTTAAAATTTGTACCAAGACGAATTTAAGTAATACGTTGGTCATTCGACGCTAAAAAAACACCAATTTTAATTTAAAGTGGGTTTTGTATATCTAGAAATATTAGCGGGTAGCGGGGAGAGACGAGAACTGAGCATTACAGTGCGCAACCTGTAACGTTACAGATTCGAGCATTACATTGGTGAGGGAAGAGAACCGATCATAACTGTACGCAACTTGATGATACAATGTATATTTTGATACAATTTGTAACATCAACGACCGCTTCTTCTGACATTGTGTCATCAACGTACGTAAGAACTAATCCAATTCCGGGGATCCGCTAGATGTGAGACGCACAGGACCGGTCAGTGTGGCGACGTTTGGGAGAAGCCTTTGTCCAACCGTGGACGTCTTTCGGCTGAAATTATGATGAGAATGATGACGTTCTAATCCAATTAAGAAAATTATGTTATTGATAAAAAGAAACACTATCAGGCATCCCGGAAAAATGCAAGATCCTGGAGCTAACCCGCGTAGTCAAAGTTAGTTTAAAATATCATATTGATGCTCTTACTGTAGTCTATCTTACGTGCTACCAATTAAATATCTAGTTAAATATGCTCATATCTTATTAAACTTAGCGCTTAAGAGCACAGCTAAGGGAGAGCGTTATCAGGGTAAGTGCACACATTCGCTTTGCAAGCTTGTTTGCCTTTTAAGATGGGTACTCATTTGTGTATGTAGGGACACAGGATCGCGCTGAACTTTGACATATTCCATTGTTATTATTTACTGTCGGCAAATTACTATAATTGATTTTTAGTTACGGCACATATATTATAATACTAGCATACAGATGTCTCATCCCATACAAAGGAACCGTGCCGACGTAACTAGCGTTTTTCATCTGATTACATAAACTCATGCATCTGTATGCTAGTATTATATTATACGTGACTACGGTAACTTGCCGTACAAACGAAAAAAAAATGAAAAAGTAGAAACTAATTAAATCAAAAAAAAAAACAATCACATAATTGATCGTATCAATGGATACAGCAAATAAGTAGGAGAGAGTATCGACACTACTTAAGTATGCCGCTACTAAATCGCAGTATATATATCGTTTAATTTATTTATTTTATTTTACGTGAAAATGTAAATTTCGGTAAATATTTCTGCGAATTCAAAACAATTTGCATTATCTATTCTATACCAATATTATAAAGAGGAAAGAGTTTTTTGTTTGTTTGTTTGTACTGAATAGGCGCCGAAAAAACTGGACCGATTGGAAAAAATCTTTCACCAATAGAGAGCTACATTATTCAGAGTGACATAGACTATTTTTTAATCCCGAAAATGGGTCCTGTGGGGTGGCCCACGGGAGCGAAGCCGCGGGCAACAGCTAGTGACTTATATTTCGGATCTCTTGCGTACTGAAATATATTTTTGTGTATGCATAATAATATATTTCACTAAGTATAATATTAAGCTATATTCACGTTTCCATTGCAACTAGTTTTTTAATTAGTCCGGTGGTAAATAATTCAAACTATTGTGATATTTCAATCAACACGTTAGCCCCAAATATGAATAATTAATTTTCGTTTAGCGTGGGATTCAATTCAGTAAATTATTTAGGAAATAATAACGAAGTGGGCTATTATTGTGTCCCTAAATATTAATAATTTAACGAATAAACGTTTATTTCATATTATGTACAACTAGTTTTATTAGTATTAAAGTACAGGATGCTTAGTATACCTATTATCATTAATTTGGACAGGCCATTGTAAACTTGTTTTATAAGTGTTTGTCCCTTGTTAATGTGGTTTGCAATAAAGTATACAGTAAACAAACATTATCATAAAATATTAACGAATAGTGTTTCTCTACTGGGACTCAAACCTAATCTCAGTTAGTTGGTGTGAGAATTTTAGGTGCGTTTTGAGAACGCCCTCTTTGCTACTAAAGACTACGATTCCTGAAAGAACAGCCCGTTTTATCCAGAAAGTTGATAAAAACTTTACCGATAAATGTCCATTGATAAAATACACTTGTTGATCTAATTTAACTCTCGATACAAGCAAGGCAAATCTATTTTGTCTGCAATACGCCTTAAAAGGAATTTATTCGTCGACTACTCAGCGTAATCCAAATTAGATTCCTTATACATATTGTTTTCCATGTCTTCGATAAAGATGGAGGCATTGATCCATTTAATAAGGGTAAAACGGTAATAAGTCTGTTGGAGCACAATATTGATGTTCTGCGTGGAGAGAAAAAGAAGATCGAAATATTCTCGTGTAAACAATGGATATTGCTGTATCGGAAAGTATACAAATTTTGTTATTTGCATGTTTTTATGTGTGATATAAGAAATGTTCACGGGCAACTGAACGGAAGACGAATTTAGCGCGGACACGCCAACGAAGAGAATGGGAGACTTTTATTAAAGAGTGGTATAGAGCAACCTAGCAAAGAATATTAAAAAGTAAATTCGAGTAGGTACGCCTTTGGATATCGTCAAGGATCATTACTTATTTATCAATGTCAATAAATTACATTTTAATAAAATATTACTTAAAAATGAAAACTTCTTATTTTACCTCTACTTCTGTTATCTTTCGGATTTTCTTGTTGCGCTGATCTACGCAGAATACTTTAACACTACTTCAAATTCTAGTTAATTTTTTAATAAATAATTTATAACGAAGTATCTATCATTATAAACTTATTTTCTTCGAAAAATCTCTGTAGAGCTTTAAGATTTCTGCGTAGTTGAGGCTTCAGAGATGTTATTGTGATTTTTACTTTCGAAAAGAAAATAAATGTTTATCTTGATGCTGAATAATTGTATTTGAACAGAAATGATCTTCTTTACAAGCCGTAAAACAAGGTCTTACAATATTAGTCAGTAATATTTAAAAAGTACTTCTAAGTAAACTGAAAAGTACTATCTCTTTAAGATTTTAGAGTTTTCGTGGCCATTTACGTCACAAGTTTCGGAACACATTTTAATACAGGACAAACCCTGAGATCAAAGAACATTTACTCCCCAAATGTATAGCAAATACATTCAGGTTGGGTTACATAAAACATTTTCTGAAGAAAAATCGATTTCTCCTACAGCAAAAAATGAGTACTATTTCTTAAAATATTTAATACTATTATTGTTAGACCATAATGTTTCACTTTGAAAATATTGCCTGTCTTTATATATTTTACGGCAGTCGACAGTTTTGCAGCAGAACTGACATTTCCATGCGGGCTTTACAAAGCTTTAAAATATTTGGGAGTCGTTATCTCGAATGGGCTAGGCTTTTGCTAGTGCTTGACATAAAATTTCAGTATTTTATGAAGCAATAAAGACTTTTAGGTCTAAGTTAAGATAAAACAATTTTGATATGGGTTTAAAGGGTGAAAGGGTGAAGCTTTATTAAGGTAATTTAGTGTATCTTATATTCGAATTTAACGAATAACACACACACGTAGTGTCTATAAAATAAAATGCTCATGGTTATATTGTCAAATAGATTTTGGTTAAGGAGAAGGTCTATTTTATATGGATTTAAAACCCAGTAACCAATATGAAGAAACTGAATAATAAAACATAGATTTCTTATAATGAAGCAACAACCCTACCTAGGTTGAAAACCTATGGTGTGACAACGTGTGCATCTAAAAATTCTAATACGCGATTCGGTTAACTTGGCACACAATACTTAGCTAAAGAAATAAAAAGTTTGTCTTCATATGAGTTTCAAAACTACTCCAAAAGGCAAAGAAAATAAAATGAAATTTGGAAAAGGACCAAGTAAAAAAAGATATGCCGGAAAATTCGTGGATTCAGCTGCTAGAATCAAAGATATTATAAAAGTTGTCAAGTAGACATCTGCTGAAAACACTGTCTATAAGCGGAGGTAAAGTTTCACTTAATTCGTAAAGGCGTGAAAATAAGTTGAGAAACTATGTCGAGAACCACTCATTGAAACTTTGTTGAACGAGGAGTATTCTTTATCATTGCTCTTTCTTTTAAACTGTAATTCCTACATCCAAAAGTATGGAACAAATCTTTTTCAATGCTTATTAGTTATATCCGTGTCGGTACATTATATTTATAAATACGCACAGTACCTTCGGGGTATTGGTGGATTGTGGAGTGAAAGTCGTTTCTTATAAAATAATGGTACTTAGTTGCATTCGGATAAACTGGAAGCCAACCCCAAGATATACGCAGTTGGGAAAAGGCTAGGCTGATTGATTAATAGTCTCTTCGTAGCAAAGCCTTGCGTAGAGTATTGCGTAGCAAGTCCAGCTTAGCACTGTTGCGTAGCAAGACTAGCATAGCACTGTTGCGTAGCAAGTCTAGCGTAGCACTGTTACGTACGCTTTGTAGCAAGCTAAGCCTATACAGTAGTAGTAGTCAGCGTACCTTAATTTAATGCTTAGAAGATATCTCATACGTGCGTGATATAAATATTCACTTTTATTATTTTCGACGTAGGTCAGTACATTATTCAAAAATACAACCATTGATCAAAATGTAAATTAAGTAATTTACTTATCAATGGCTTGTATTTTAAGTACACGCATCGGGCGTTAATGAATAGACTGTAATAAGTTTAGGTGACATATTTCCCCTAGGCCGAGTTGCGTGGTAGGCCAAGTCACGATATGTCACTGGGTTATTGTTTTAATTTAGTTGTCCAACTACGCGTAGCCCAAATTATTACAGTTAATCATTCAATTCTGCGAACCAATGTTGTTAATAGAGGCCTTTGAGTTGTTTATGGAAATGTATTTAGTGAAAATAATGACTTTTGTTATGAAAATGGAATTTATTACTAACTGTCTATACAAGGACTAACGCAATGCCTGAAAAGGGGTAATTGTAGTCATCATTATGAACGTATTTTACTAAAGGACGCACCTAGAGATTGCGGAATAAAAACACTTATTCAATACATATTGTTTTACGTGATTTCACGGTTAATCCATTAGTAAAAAAATAAAGATTGGTATAATAATCCCTTTTAAAATTGCATTTTTTCTGTTTCACACTGTATAGAAATTATGCAAGTTGAGCATGACGATAATAAACGACAATCATTTAAACTTCATATATATACATTAAAATATATATATTTTCTTCATATATCTAATGACGTGCCTAGTCCGCATACAAAGATTTGATCTAATTCAATACCCATAGTCGGTAGAATCCAAAGTCAGCCCAACACTAGTATTTAGTTTGTTTAAAAAGATATAACCCATTTATAGGCCTTATTGGTACTAGTATTTATTACGATACTGTTCAGTTTGATTGAAAAAAAGGACAATTTTAAAACACATGCACTACAGAGGAGTCAGAACTTAAATATAATTGACGTATTGTATTCCTCACATAGTACAAATGCATTTATAAGATTGTTACGAGTCGACAAATCTCTCGAGGAGTTTCGGGATACTCAAAGCAGTAACGATTCCTTTGAGTATTTCTCTAGGTTAATTGATAAGAAATAGGGCATGATAAGTGGGTACTCAAACCTTTCGACAGACACTTCTGAGAACTATCGTACAACTTATTTTGAAGATTTCCACTTCACTGCTGTTAATATAAAAGGCTAGATAATTAGAATTTATTCAAAGAACAGATTTTAACTTTTCTGAGAGACAAATATATCGTATTTAAAGGAATTCTTTGAGCGCGAGCATCGATGATGGTTGAGGACAGGCAAATTAACAAACATAATGTAGATTTATACAGGACATCCATTTTTCAGTTAATGGATATTTTGGAAAATCACTCAAAACTTATAGTTCGTTACAATAGCCGCCCTTGGGTATGCTCTTACCGCTGAAAATCAGCGCCGTGCTGTTGGTCTCTCACATGACATACTGAGTGTGAGCCTTCTTTTCACAGTCACGAAGTGAATCTGCATAATTGCCGTTCAGACCGTTTTCTATCTTTTATTTTTACGTTAATCATAATTTTGTCTTTACCAACATATTATTTATGTACTACGTATATTATCGTTGAGGATTTAGTTGAAGCATAATTTAGCCATGCCAGTTTCTGTGACGGTAAACAATTTTCCTTTCTTCTTTTTCTTTCATAAGATTGAATAAACAAGAAAATCGTTTTTGCCTTAAACTTTTTCTATTTCTTCAGCAATAAAAATACAGCAATGTTTAAATAAATCAATCGTAAGAAATAAAAAATGTTTTCCAATTGATTTATTATTATTAAGAGGAAACACCCATGGGAAAGCCTGAAGAGTTTAATTTCAAACAAATAAACAAATAAGTCGAAAAAGAAAAGCAATTTAATATTTCGTATTTCTTTTAACAACATGGGCTAAACCTGTCTAAAGCGAGTTGGACACTAGGTCTACCGTTATTAAGTAGTATTTCGTACCCAAATAAAGTTAGCAACATACAGACATTCATAAGTTGTAGGTAAAATACTCTATTATCGAAAAGGTTAGCCGGTACTTAAAAACCTATCCTGCATCTCGTAAAAAAACTGCTAAAACGTTGGGAACAAGATAGTGCATAGGCCCGGTAACAAATATGCAAATGTTTGTATGACATAGGTACACGCCTTACACAATAATAAAGAAAGAAACGAAATACACAAACAAAGACAAACATATTAATAAAAGAAGAAAGAAAAACAATAAAGCTACAACAATGAGTGACAATGTAAGTCGCTCGAACCGCGATGAAGAAATAATTGTCATCCAAGTAAATGTATAAGATAAATAAATACCAAAATGTTTTTGAATATATATATGTAATAGGTGTAATATTTAGTGAAAATGTTCTGGGAACAACAATAACAGCAATAACTTTGAAAAAACATTCACAAAGTAAGCAAGAAAGTCAAAAGTTGTCACAAAGAAAGTAACGAAGTTATTGAAACGCCTTTGTTTGACGTTGCTGTAATTTAATTTAACACCTTAACTGCCAAGTGACCGACAAACAATACATTTTCAATTGTGTCTCATTGCCTGGCAGTTAAGGTGTTAAAAGAATCTGTGTGAACGAATCGAGTCGTAAAATAAATGTCAACCCATTAAAAAAACAATTGTGTGGGTTTAATCTGAAAATGATCCGAGAAAGCTGTTAGAATTTCCTAATCTGTACTAGACTCAGATCATAAGGGCAAAGCAACATGTCTATATAGTAAACGTAACATGGTGATGATTTGTAGAAATGAAGTTAATGAAATTATTGTGATCTAGGGTGCAAAAGATTTCATGCAAACTAAGCCTGTGGAATTCTGTCGCAGCCCCCCACTAGGGAGCGCGGTGGCTACGAGCTAAGGAGCTATGCCCCCTGCTCGCGGTAGCGATTATTGCCCATAACGACAGGCACTTTCTTTGCTCATAGCGAGTGACAAGTGCATGTTTGCGACTTGTCGATGTGTTCATGTGGGATGTGCAGCAAGAGCGCCGCGGCGCTGTCACACAGCACCGCTTCTTAGTAACACTTCGGTGGTCTGCCTCCACCAGGTGAGACCTCCGGTTACCCGGAAGAGGCCCGCATTCTAAGTGGTAGTCATATTTTGTATGGTCTCCAGGTATTAAAAGTCATAGGATATTGTTAGGCCTGTAACTCTTATATGATTATAAAAAAGTTATTTCTAATCCTTCTATGTAGAATGTTCCACTATTATCACCTATGTCTTTATATCCACAAGAGCAAGAGCAAGAGCGCCGCGGTGCTGTCAGCACCGCTTCTTCGCAACACTTCGGCGGTCTGCCCCCGCCAGGTGAGACTTCCGGTTACCCGGAGGAGGCCCGCATACTAAGTGCTAGTCATATCTTGTATGGTCTTCAGGTATTAAAAGTCATACGATATTGTTAGGCCTGTAACTCTTATATGATTATAAAAAAGGTATTTCTAATCGTTCTCTGTAGAATGTTCCACTATTATCACCTATGTCGTTACATCCCTTTTTATTCAAACACGAGTAATTGGCTAGCACATTGTGTTGCAGGCGTTACAAACGCCGTAATTGCTTCAATGGGAGCAACAGGCTGAAATAGTGGTGTGATCACTCGACCACTTACCCTCAGGGCACTAAGAAAGTAGGTACAGAAGGATAGCTATACATCAAGCGATAATAGGTTGGCAGTGTGGGGTCGCGGATAAATTTTAAAGAGAGGTACTGCGGCCCTGGTACAAGTAACTGAAGGGACACGGGTGGGGTTTTAGTCAGTTAAATTCTGACACGCCCTCCCGCTTAACCCAGAGCGGGAGAAGTCATTGGATGATTACACAAACAAAAAAAAAAGGGCTGGCAGTGTGTCCTGTACTTTATAGAAACCTCTTGACAATAGGGACTGAATCTCACGACCCAGGGTAACCTCGTCCACACTAGGTTACCCTGTGTCAGTTCAGTGTTGATTGCAAATAGATTTTGAAACCAAAAAAATTACCGGCCAAGTGCGCCGACTTCGCACATTTAACATTTAGGGTTTCGTATCAAACCGCAAAATAAAGTTGGTTGTAACTGGAAAAATGAAATAGGATATTTCAAAGAAATATATAGTTATCAATATATTAGTATTTGTTAGTAAAATATACGTAATATTAAACATTAACACCAAATTCGAAGTCCATAGGTCAATGGAAGTTAAAAAAAACGGGTCAACATTTTGTAAAAAAGGATGTCTTTGGTGGCTTATCATTCCTTTGCTAACCAATATTTTTTAAAGCAAAACAGAGTAGTTATCTACTAAAGAGCAAAAACAACGAATACCCCGTTCGATGGAGCAGATCAAAAAAAAAAAATAGGCCCCTTTTAGCTGTATGGGAATACCCTCTATAAAAAAATAATTAAAATAATGCTTGAAAATTTGTATGGCTTTGAATCAACAAGATGCTTATAATGTGAAAATTTGAAGACTGTAGCTCCAACCGTTTTGCTGTAAAACCTGTGTGACAGAAGACGGACAGACGGACAGACAAATACGTGAACGATAGCAATAGGGCTCCGTTTGGACCCTTCGGGTACGGAACCCTTAAAACTGACTCGCTGAATGTAGACGCGTATCTAAGCAAGCAAGCGTTTTCGCTCGTTTTATGTAGCTGACCTTCTGTATCTATCTATTCTGTCCCCACGTGACTATAACGGCCTAATAGGTGCCACGGGGAACTGGATGACATCACTGGGGAATAAGCTGGGTTAGTTAATTATTTGTTTGGTAGATAGAAAGTGATAATTAAGGTTTTTTTTTTTTTGCATGGTATAAAAGGAAGTTTAAATTGACATGCTTCCAGATTGGAACGATAATTCTTTTACATTTGCTAGAATAAAAAGTAAGCATGACTTGCATTTGACTTACGGATATAAATGGTGAACACTGTATATTTATTTTAGTATAATCTGCATCAAACTGACAGTTATCAGAAACGTTAGAACAAAATAAAAGGTGCAATGATTCTGATTTCTAAACAATATTTACATAAAATTGACTACATTTTGTCATACAAAGAGTAAAAAATCTTTCACACACCTACGAAAAATCATTACAAACCACCTTTTCATAATAAGTATGAAAATAATAAAAAATAAGTTTGAAGAGCGCAAGTCCTTGTTAAAGAGTTCTTGAATACCAGGTCACCTGTTGAATGAGTACAGATAAAGGTGATAAGCATGTTGCTTTAGCTTTGTTAACGGTTGAAGAGGTGATTTTTTTGCCTGTTCAGCAAGAATTATGGCTTAATGGGTTGGTTATTTTAGTGGGCAGTGTTTGAGCTTTTCCGCTTATAAACGAAGATTGAGGCTTTTGGAATTGGAAAAGAAACCGCACAAGTCCTAGAACCAGAAATTCTAAGACATGTGTTTCGTTCCATTCCGTACTAGGCCCGCTTGGTAGACTATGGTCCACCTCCATTCAAAGAGAGAAAGCCTGTGTACCAGCAGTGGGAACACTATTTCTAGGCTGGTTTAGTATTATGGCAATACAATTTATTGATACCTGAATCAAAAAGGTTGTTAATTTTTAATTCGTTTTTTTTTTTTGTTTATATAATATATAATCTTATTTTTTGTTTTTGTTTTACGACTTATTGTCGGGCCTACGTTGTCCCTCCATATCTAAGTACTAATGCTGTAACATGGAAATATTGTAAAACCAAACCATTTTTTAAAAGAGTAGCCATGGTGTTTCTTGCCGGTTCTTCTCCATAGGAATCGACCAACCCAAACCGTGCAACTTTTGTCGGCGTTTTATAACTGCCCATGTAGGCCTATATATGAAATATAAAAAAACTTTTTTGCAAAAAAATACTACCGACTTCCAAATGAAAAACTACAAAGTGAAAAATAACTTAACTTTTGGAAGTCGGTGTCTTTCGTAGGTACCATTTTTTTGCGATATGGACACCGACTTCCAAAAGTTAAGTTATTTTTCACTTTGTAGTTTTTCATTTGGAAGTCGGTAGTATTTTTTTGCAAAAAAGATTTTTTATTTTTCCCTTTTTAGTTTTACCTACCTAATAGCAAGTTGTTTATTAAGGTCCCTATAACTCCAGAATAGATTAACCGAATAATATGAAACTTGAACATAACCGGTGAAATGAGAGATCTGTGTACCCCTTTAGAGCGTACTGGCGTGATGTTATGTTATGAAATGGTATAAACAACAAACAGACATGCGATTGCAGCAATCCCGAGAGTTTTGCCGTTATTTATTGAAGAGTTCTGTTGTGTATCTCCGAAGTTCTTCATCAGACCTTCACTAAATTAAAATGGGACCAATTTCGAAACATACCCTTTCAAACAAAAAAAGAATTTTCAAAATCGGTCCACAATTGACAGAGATATCGGTGAACATACACAAAAAAAAAAAAAAAAAAACAAACATAAAGTCGAACATAGAACCTCCTCCTTTTTTGTAAGTCGGTTAAAAATAAAAAAATGATTTTGAAAACGTTAAAGTATTTTGAAATATCCACGGTGTTGTAACAGACAGCATTGTTGCTATATGATTGGTATTTTGACAACATTATTCACTGTCAAAGTCAGTTTTTTATGAGTTTCTATGCATTGCAAGCTTCACTGTGATATCTTTTTAATGTTATTTAAAAAACTCTACAACCACACTATATCTACAATCTAGTTATAGTACTTCCCAACAATGCAATCAGCCTAATTCAAGCCATGTCATTATCATCATTATCATTGCAGCCGAAAGACGTCCACTGCTGGACATAGGCCTCCCCCAAGCCATGTATTAATGAATATTTCCAAATTCAATTTACAATAGTGGCCATAATACTGCGTGTTTGCGTTATCAATTGATTGAGTTATTGTTCATGTACCTGATTCAATTAATTAAGCAGTAATGGAAATTAATTTAATTTCCTACTTATAACAACAACAATTGAGTTTAATGTTGATATTGCTATAACTTTGAGATTCTCGGTACTCTAGGATCCCGGACCTTTGAAAGATGTACCAGGGGCCGAAACCATCTCGCAGAGGCCTTGTTAGACATGTGAACTGTTTGCTAGGCCAAATAATAAAACTACGTGTTCACGGTACTGAGTTTAATACTGGACTGACACATAGAAATAATTATACAGATACCGACATTACACCTCCACCACTAAATTTAAGCTATAACTAATTGGTACATAAGGATCTTAATTAACAATAAGTACTTAATACTAAACAAACTCAGACCCATATCTAATCACGGGTTTTCTTTTCCGCTTAGGACTTGATTGCGACAGTTCTGGAAGTGGTGAACAGAGTGTAGTGTCACTTGTAATATCGTCTCGTATGACGGGCGGGACCACGTCTTGAGTTGGAAGATTATCGTTATTTTGTGATTCAACTGTTTGTTTATATTGTTGATCACTTATCGCATCAACACTCTCACTCTCATTTCCCCCTTCCTTCCCCGGCGAAACGGCATTCTCACCCCTTATCGTCGATGATTCGCCCGTATCGACCTTTGGACAGGCAACATCTGAAAAACGCGATCTACGACGCATTTGATCAATATGACGTTTCATTAGTTGACCGTTATCACTTTCCACTATGTACCTACGGGAGCCATCTTTATTCCGTATCTGCCCTTTAACCCATTTGTCTTGTTGGCCAAAGCCCCTCGCCCATACCGAATCGCCTTGCATAAAATCACGGTTAACCCCACCTGCATATTGTGCCTGGCTGTCTTGTGCGGAACGTACTTTGTCCAACAAAGTTTGATCGTTCCTTAACAGATCCAGCCGTGAGCGTAATCTACGTTTCTGTAGCAACATAGCTGGGGTTTCCCCTGTAGTGCTGTGTATAGTGTTTCTGTAGGTTAATAAGAAGTTTTGGAGGGCTAGATCTACATCAACGTTATCCCTATACGCTTTTTTAATTGTACGCTTACATAATTTGACGGCACTCTCCGCTGCCCCATTCGAAGAAGGATGGTAGGCTGGTGAGAAAGACTGCCTAATCCCATTGTTTTTTAAAAATTCTGAAAATTCCCTACTTGTAAACGGAGGACCCTGATCCGAAACTAGTTCCCTCGGAAGTCCGAATCGCGCAAAAGTTGCTCTCAGAATTTTTATAATGACTGTTGCATTTGTTTGTTTTGTTTCAAAGGCCTCGATCCACTTCGAAGTCGAATCTACTAATATTAAAAATGTTTTACCCCTAAACGGTCCCAAAAAATCAATATGTAAGCGTGTCCACGGTTGGAGTGCATACGGCCAATGCTGCGGTGTCGCACTCGCACGAGGCGGCGCGTCTGCCTCGAGCGCGCACGTCTCGCAGGCGCGGCACAGCGCCTCCACATCGTCGTCGATACGCGGCCACCACACGTAACTTCTAGCCCAGCTTTTCGTTTTAACTATGCCCATGTGGCTAGAAAGCAATAGTTTCAATACCGTCTGCCTCAAGGACTCTGGTATAATCATTCGGTAACCCCACATAATACAACCGCCCTCAATGTTTATCTCATTTCGCTTATTGAAAAATGGTTTTAGCTCCTCTTCGCTACAAAAATGCGGCCAGCCGGATTCTATGTAAACTTTAATTTTAGTAAGTAATACATCCCTAGCCGTAGCCTTACTGACATCAGAGTTAGTTATTGGTAAAAAGTTTTCTACGAAATTTGCATACGTTATCTCTTTATTATGTCGCTCGTTAGCAACTCTGGACGGTAATCGTGATAAAGCGTCGGCGCAATTGTTTTTAGACGAAACATATTCAATATCATAATTGTACCCAGATAAAAGCACAGCCCAACGTTGCAACCGAGACGCCGACATAACCGGAATACCTACTTGTTACCGAATATATATGTCAAGGGTTTATGATCTGTTCTTATGGTAAATTTCCGTCCGTACAAGTACTGATGGTATTTGCGTATTGCATATATTATTGCTAAAGCCTCTCTGTCTATCTGCGCGTAGTTACGTTCAGCAGGTATAAGCGAGCGTGAGGCGTATGCGACAGGCCGCTCGCCGGCTGGCGTTAGCTGTGACAGTACCGCGCCCACCCCGACACTGCTAGCGTCCGCCGTTAGTATAAGTGGTAGCTCGGCAGAATAGTGCATTAGGACTTCACTACTCGTTAGCATGGCCTTAACTTTTCTAAATGCCCCTTGACATTTATCATTCCAGTCGTATTTCGACCCCGACTTTAGCAACTCATATAAAGGTGCTAGTATTGTACTTAAATTTTGAATGAACTTTGCGTAATACATTATCATGCCTATAAACGACCGGAGTTCTGCTACGTTCACGGGTGCCGGCGTGTCGACAATTGCCTTTACCTTGTCGGGACACGTATGTACGCCCTCTGCACTGATTACATACCCTAGATAGCTAATCGACTTTGCAAAAAGGTCACATTTCTCTTTTTTAACTCTTAAACCATACTTTTCCAAGCGTTGGAAAACTTTATGTAAGTTTTCCAAATGTTCACTTGTCGATAATCCTGTTATTATAACATCATCTAAGAATACCCCCACTCGCGGTAAATCTGCGAACAATTCCTCCAGACGACGCTGAAAAATGCCCGGACTCGATGACAGTCCGTATACGAGACGATTGTACATAAATAAACCCTTATGGGTATTAATAACAGTATACTTCTTAGAGTCATCCAAAAAAAACTGTGCATAGGCCTGTGACAGATCAATTTTACTGAATCTTTGCCCGCCGTGCAAGCGAACCAGTAAGTCTTCTACACGTGGTAAAGGATAACGATCAACCTCTAAAACCTTATTTAACGTCAATTTGTAGTCTGCGCAAATTCTTATGTTACCGTCCTTCTTCACTACTGGTACGATCGGCGTCGCCCAGTCAGAACGCTCGACAGGTGTGAGTATGCCGTCACGCACGTGCTGCTGCAGGGCGCGCTCCACCGGCTCGCGCAGCGCATACGCCAAGGGTCGCGCGCGCATGAACACTGGCCGCGCTCCCTCGCGCAAGTGAATGCTCACCGGCGGGCCGGTGAAGCCGCCGAGTCCCTCCGCGAACACATTAGAGTATCTGGAACTGAATTCCTCTACATTAAACTCCTCGCCACACAATTTATTTACTGACGTTAATTTAACAGTCGGTAGCTGAATACCTAATTCTAACATCCATTGCCTACCGAGTAACGCCATTTTGCCCTTCCTGATTATGTATAAATCGAGTTTTTTAATCTTATCATTATACATAACTGAAGGTGTTATTACCCCCACAGGATAAACTAGCTCGCCCGTATAATACCTCAAGACAATGTTACATTTGTTAATTGTTAAATCACTAAATTCTTGCTGGTACATTTTATAACTAATGCACGACACCGCACTACCTGTGTCGCATTCCATACTTAAAACTATATTATGTACCTTTAATGACATCATAAACGGTTTGCACTGACTCAACGTTAAAAGATTTAAATTAATGTCAATTACCTCTTCGCTTTGATCACTGTCACATTCTACACGGCTATTAGTTGTTTTTGATCCCATGTAAGATTGGTTCGATATTATATTCGGACACACACGCCGAAGGTGACCCGTCTTGTTACACACACGGCATACGTAACGGCCGAATCGACAACTGGACGTTTCATGTGCTCCGCCACAAGCTTGACATTGATGTCGGCGCTCCGATTGTGTCCCCGCTGACGTCGACGGTGCATTCGCCCCACTACCAGGACGGCGCTCGCGCGCCCCGTGCCCGCCGCGCGGCCAGGGCTCCCGTGTCGTACCTCTTGCATACCGCGTGGCTGTCTTCTCCCCTGCCCCACTCGCGGTATCCCTCCTTTGCCATCTTGTGCCTTCTATTGCCAGACAATCGGCCGCTGTCACCTCCCCGTTTGTCCTTTTCTGACCTTGAACTACGGCCGCCGCATCTTTTTCCGCTGATTCTAAGCTAATCGCTAAGCTATAGGCTCTCGAAAAATCTAGCTTAGGTTCAGCGAATAACCGTTGGCGAATCGTCTCACAGCTTATACCACATACCAACTGGTCCCGTAAACTTTCTTCGAGCCACGCCCCGAAATCGCACGTTTTGGACATTTTTTTTAGAACAGCGATGTACCCAGCTATTGATTCGCCACCTTGTTGAGTCCTCTTTCTAAACTTGTACCTCTCAGCCAGCTCACTCGGCTTGGGTTGCAGATGTTTTCCCATGATATCCACTATTTGCGTAAAAGTCTTTGACTTTGGTTTATCCGGTGTGCACAAACTCACTAATAGTTCATAACTTTCCGCGCCCATTAAAGTTATTAACGTCGGTACAAATATCTCACTTTTCACTTCGTTCACTACGAAATACTGTTCTAAACGTTCGATATATAACCGCCAATCGTCTTTATGCACATCGAATTCTGCTATTTTGCCGATCGTCATTATTATGCTTGCTATAAATGTTCGCACGCCGAATATATTTTTTATATTTTTGTCCTCGTCGCCACTGAACTGTTTGCTAGGCCAAATAATAAAACTACGTGTTCACGGTACTGAGTTTAATACTGGACTGACACATAGAAATAATTATACAGATACCGACATTACAACATGTAGGATGAAATGTCGCACAAATCGATGAATACCCCTGTATGCACTAGTCACTACGCAAGAGCACCCAAGGACAATCCCCGGCTGGTGTAGGACTATTGCAGAATATGGAGACAAAACACACTGGGCTATGGGTTTAGGAATTTTTGTGAATCGAAAACCTAAAATTATAGAAGGACTATTGGCCCCTGCCTGACCACTGTTGATCTATATGGCTGTAAAATGCTAGGGTATGACTTGCACACTCAATTAATGGGCCCCCATAAACAATCGCTAGCACTTTAGTATGTCAAGGCCAAGGGGACAACATATACGGAATACTTGAGGAGTGGAGAGGTATGCCACGGCTATCAGGACAATCCCGGCAGTACATACAAAATCCCTACCAGCATCTTATTGAGTTAACTTCCTTCCTCCGAGCACGTTTGCTCTTGCGAATCTCCACTCAAGCCAGCCAATTAAGGCAAGAGAAAGGTGGGAGCTTGTTCTCCGTCAGTTCACTATTATTAATAGAATAACGCCACCGTATAAGACATTTTGTATACTTACATAGTTATCAACATGTTTTTTGGTGAAATTAGACGCTAGAACCTGAAAATTGCAGACTCATAAAGATAGATATTTTCAACAAAAACTGGTCTTAAGTGGCTTAGAATGGGAACGATGAAAGGATGAGAAAAGGTACCTGTCTATTAACCATTTACTTTTTTACATATTTTGGCCACCACCCGCCAACACTAGACCTTTACCGTATCGACTGCGGAAATTTCAAATGTCGTATAGGGCTTATGTATGTACGTCCGTTACGGCATTTAAATTTTCCGTAAAGGTAAACATTTACAGCCGTGATGTTACGTACCTTGAGGCACTTGTCGCACCGCCGACGAGTAAGCGATTGGCTATCGACGATTTTCTCGATGAAGAAACATACTAAAGATATAAGATCCCGTGCCAATAAAAGAGGCACATATAGTAATAGTCGATCGCTGGCTGTCCACACTACCGGCGAGTACTCTCTCACTACAAAGTAGTCGCAGCGACAAGAGCTATCAAAGTTTAATTCACTCTCACTCTGCGATGTTCGCTTGCTCACTTGGCGGTTAGAATTCACGCCGAGAGACCAACCAGCGGTCATTTCTACCTACAGTGCAGCCACCCCGAGCGTGTGGTGCATTTAACCGCCCGTCTCACAAGAAAACTCGTTTATTTATTTATTTAAACTTCATGTACAATAGGCGGACTTAATGCAGCAAGGCATTCTCTACCAGTCAACCTTGTCAACCAAGCCCCAACAACAGTGGTAGGAGACCAAAAAAAAAAAAATAACAATAATTAAAATTGGATATTAATAAACTATCTAACTTATAAAATACTTAAATAATTATAGCTATATAGTTTATAGCTGCGCGACAAAACTTTCGGAACTACACACTCGCTTCTCGCTGCTCGCCAACTAGATTTTAGTATCTAGCTTTACTCGCTACTCGTTGATCGTCGGCGGTGGGACAAGTGCCTTAGTGCAGAAGGCGATAGTTTAGTACTTCTCCTTTTTACAATGCTAACTTTACTACTTCCTCCTTAACCACACAAAGGGCTGAAAATAACGGCAAATCAAATCGTATCAAACACACACAAACTGATGACAACTGCTAATCAGTGAAGAAATCAACAATTAACCTCACTAGCTATCCTTAAACGTGTTGTTACAAAAGCGATACCACGACGACTCTCAATTCGTATTCCATTGAGATTGACTGGCCAATGGATTCAGATCCAATTATTCAATAGTACCTTTCAATCACACTTAAGGCCCGGCCAACTCGTAATGAGCACGACAGGCCTTCAAACGACCAAGCAAAAATTAAATTTGGAATAAATTGAGTCTTTTTGCGTGTATAAAATTTTTAAGGTAAATTTTTTAAACGGAACCTGTCATTTTTTGATAGGGCTACGTCAACAGATTTTAGCCAGGGTGAAAGGTTTGAAAAGGATCACTTATCGCTCTAGACAAGTGACATTTTATCATCAATAGCGTCGCGATAGCGATTGAAAAAATGACAAAAATTATGGGATTGTCAAGGATATCGAAAAGTCACGAGATTAATCCCCGAAATTTTGGTATTTTGACTGCGGTCATAGCAAATATATACTTTGTCTATTCTCTTGAATTATTAAGTGATGATGCTTTGTGATGCTTCTGAGAGTATTTGTGTCCATATTAACGTTGGCTGTTAATGGTTTTTAATTGAGTTCTCTAACTTGTAAGTTTGAGAATTTGGCGGTTAATATTTCATATATTGATGACGATATAATGGAAGTTTCAATGTTTGTAATGACTGTGTCAGCAGACGCGGCATGTAACCTTTTAGGTTAAGTAACAAGTAGGATAGGCATTTGGGTACATTACGAAAAAATAATGTGTTTCCAGAAACCTGACTCCATATATTTATTTACTTTCAAAAACTTCCTGATATTTCCTGAAAAGATTTCCTCTTGTGAACATTTCAGGCGTATTTGTGCCAGCTTGTTTTTTTATATAAACTTATGGCAAAAGTATGTCAGTAAATCTGACAAATCTTTATGGCTCCATCAAAGTCGAAGTAAGTTGGGTGATTCGTAATTTTTACTGCTTTTCAAAGTATTTTACCATCAGGGATTTTGGCGGTAATTGGGTGAAAGATATACTGAGTGGGCGACTATTTATAATTATACTAAGTGAGTAACTATTTATCCGGTTTGAGTAAAATCTTTAAGGAGATTTTTGTAGCTGCGGTAATCATATTGATACATACTTTAATTGTATTTGGGGTTCTATTTTTCTATTTTAATATATTATTCTTTTGAAAATAGCAGAATGTATTCGTATTTTTAACAAATTAGTCCTATAGCTAGCGAAGCGAGCTCGGGAACTTAGAGCCCCCGACACGGACAGGTTAGGTTCGAAGGGGATAACGGGCGCTGAAGTGAGTGAGCAAATCGAGCGAACTTAGCTTATAATATTAGTGTGATGATAGCTACCGTAATCCGTTCTACAAGTCTAGCTAGTATGTCGACGAAAAACAGAGACAGATGTAGGTACGATGGGAGCTAAATTTTTCTGTGGAGAGTATTAAGTACACAAAGTGGTTGTTTATATAGCTCTGGCAGTGCTTAATAATGAAGTTGATTAGTTGCCTAGCCTTCTAAATATCTCATAATTAATATCCATCTTCTACCTTTACACGTAGCTGATAAATGCTATCGATTCTTATCTGACGAAAGCCACTCGTAAACAAATACTTTTGATTTCGTAATTCTGTTTTTCCCATTAACGAGCGGATGGGAATAATAGGAATTAAAAGGCGGAATATCAATGGCCTAGAGGGAGTTATAAATTCAAAATGAACAATTTTCAAGGGTTACAGAGGTACGCTCCAAATATAGATTGTGAACCCTAGGGGCAATAAAACACATGAATATGTAGATAACTTTGATAATTAATTTTATTATTGTGTTGTGGGTTTTCCAGTAAGTTATCATTAAATTACGTTTCAGAAGAGCCGAAATATTGGCTTTCTTATATTTATTTGAAATTGCTTCTGACGAAGTAGTATGATTGGTATCTTACTACATTAAAAATGTCTAACGGGCCTTTGCGAGTTCGGGTCGGCCTCGAAGTCCTTCTAAAGATCCTGAGATATGCAAAGACATCAAAATTAAATATTAATAGATAGATACTAATATTCATTGCCAAGCTCTTCATACAAGAATATGAAATGGATTTTTTATCTAAAACGGAAGTTATGGAGAAGGTAACGAACCTTGGACACAGATACGAAAGTTTTATTTCAAGCAAAAGTCGTATTTTGAATATTTTGAAAAAAGAAATACAGTTCCATTTCATTAACTTCATTGCATGACAGATCTTGATCATTGATCTAAAACGAGAAAAGATAATGGAAAAGATACAAACACTTTCTATTTATAAATTATAACGTACATTAAAAGGAAAAAGGTAGGGGACAAAAATATTATCGTATTCATATTTAATTAGGTGTTAATTAAACCGTAATAACAAATGATCTTCGTAATTAGGAGATATTAATTTTGGTGTGTCAACAAGATATTATACTTATAATAAAGGTAGTATTATTGACACGGAACATAATAACGAATCGGATTGACTATTAATTGTATTTTTATCCTTAAAGATTATTGAGGAAATCTAATAAATTAGGCTCTATTACAGCCATTAGCATTAATATGAAACATCTTAGCAAGAAAACAAAGTCCATTTCTTGTTTAATAACTGAAAATACCCTCTAACGGAGCAAAACAGTTTTCTGTTGATTGTTATCCTGTATAACTTCCGTCTGCGGCGGTTTGCAAACATTTGAGTGGAGATTGTTTACAAATACTTTGACGTGAACGATCCTTTTTAAACTTGAAGAGTAAGTAAAACTTTATACAAGATTTCATAAGCTTGATGAAAATATTAAATAAGTAATCATGAGGACTGCCGACAGAAGATTAAGCTTCATCATTTCACCCTGGACAATGTGGTGTCTAAGCAACAAAGCCCGTTTGCCCTGCCCAGTAAGCTGAAGACTAAGCTTAAAACTTTGAAATAACTGTGTTTTTGTGTGACAGACTGGCGACGTAACTGCCTGTATTCCGTCACATCAGCATGTCGTTGATGCTAAACCATAAGTTTGATTTGTTCCGGTCGGATCCCCCCGATCTGATCTCCTGTTGCCCCTACCAAAAATCACTCATCGAAAGAAATTTTCACTTCCAAAATTGAAATAAGTTATTCACCTATGACTAAGTCGTGCAATACTTTTCAATATTAGCATTGGTTACATGCAATGTGGCATCAGCCGTCAGCGCTCGGTTTCAGTAAAATAAGTATCGGATAGAAATCTGCCCCTGCGGTATTGGACGCTCAACTTACCCAATAAAGTCTGTAGACAGCGACTAACTAAGACTAATGAAGGTCTTTCTTATAAACAGGTCTTATTTTCTCTTGTCACCGGTCTACTAAAAAGAAATAGGGAAAAATTATTGCCGATTTGTTTTTCTTATGAAGCGCTCTGCGAAATAAAATAAAACTGATAAATAGGTGTCGTATATTAGCATTTGCGCTTGTTTCCTAGGTGTGAATAAATGGCACGGATTTGTATATATGTCAGATCCGTGCTTTTAGTGTATTTCAACGTTTTTATTCCATAGACTTCAATACATTTTTGCTTTTAATACCTAATTAAAACTGTGTGTGTGTGTTGTAATTGTGTTGTGTGGATAGCGCACTTATTACTGTGAAACATGAGTACAGTACAACAGTTTGCCGAGGGGCCGTAATGCCCCTCGGCAAACTTCGTGTTTCGTCAGTCATCGGCTTTCTATCAGTTGCCCTTTCCTTTGCAGTTGGTGCAAACTGGACGCTCTCAATCAACATGGAAGTATATAGAGTTGTTAATACTCTTTTAACTTAATGTAATTTATCTATAAAATCAGCAAGCTGCTGAAGTAAAATGAAAAATAGTTTTACAGCTCTATATAGTTCAAATGGAAATCAAAACAAAACAACAATAAAGTACTTAGTTCTGAATTCAAATTATTATACATGAGAAATCTAATAATTGATGGACATGGAAATTAGCATTCGTTTGTATTCGAAAATGCGATGATTGCCGAGAGACACTTAAGAAAATAGTTGTACTGTATTTACTTACGTATCTTTCAGTAAACGTTCCGCCAAATGGCTATAATTTTTGTTAAAGATTTTGTGAGCTGCGGTTTTCTGCGGAAATTCTGAATGTATTGAGTGACCTGTATGTATTTAAGCGACACTTTGAAGAGCTAAGGAACTGTTGTAAGTATTCAGAAGTACGTTTTTTCGGCTATAATGATAATGATGATGTATTCAAGAAGCGTTTGTTAATTGGACATTGACTTTACTTTACCATGTTTGATCCCTCCAATAAAACACCACTACCTACATTAAAACACGCTATAAGCGGGGTCAAATCCAATTTATTTTAAGTTTAAACTACTTGACCAAAACTGTAGCAACATTTACCCATTTACCCGTGTTTTGAATTACTTGGGGCTTTACAGAATGGCCCTTAACGAGAAGGCTCAAATGACCAACCGATGACGGCGGTGGCGCAAATCTGTATTTCATTTCTAAATGTAATTAAGATTGTAAGGGTAAATAGATTTACAAATATAACCGCACAACTATTTATTGTTAGTTTTGCTGCCGAATATAATTTGATGGAATAGAAACTGTGGGGATTGTTTTTTTTTATATTTTTCAATTGCCTACGAAGGCAGTACACTGACTTTGAAAGATTTCATAGATTTCAAAACTACAAAATGAAGTGGGTAAGTACTGCACAGTGGTTTTTTTTTAAATTTGTATGGCTTTGGTTAAGCCAACGATTGAAGCTTGTAGAGTCCTCTTTGAATAAATAAAACTTAATTTAAAAAAATCCCGACTGAATTACAAACTGAAAAAAAAACCGTTCGCTTCTTAAGCAGCCGGTTCTTTTGATTTTTTAATTTACTTTTTTATTTATAACTTTTTAGTTAACACTTATTTTTCGAATTAGGTACATTTAAACATATAAGTGTTTTATATTTTTGAAATCACCTCTTAAAACCCTTTATATTGATACCCCACACGATAGAAATTGCCCCCACAATATGTCACCCAGATGCCGCCATTTTTCTATTTGCCAATTTTAATGTAGAAAGTGACACTCGCTAAGTTAAGTTGAATAGACTGACGTAAGAATCATCAAAATCAGCCAACGCGTTTGGTCTATAAAACGCCGCATGGGAACAAACATACATGCATAAATAGACTGATAAACACATTACCCTTCTTCGGCAGTCGGGTAAATAGGGAGACAATGCACTTCTAGACATCTGCATACCAGAGTTACGCTCTAGTATACAGATGTCGATAGGCAGCGGTAGGTAATCACTATCCATCAGGTGGGCCGCCTACTTGTTCGGCACTATGTATCATTAAAAAAAACAAGTTATTCATCGAATAAACTCTGTCACAAAACAATTGTCCTTGGCACCCATGTAATACAAGTAATTTATCATGGTATGTCCTATTCAATATTAATTGGATGGACACGAAATAAGAAAGTGAAGAACATGTCTTCCAGTGCTATGAAGATGATTGTTTCTACTCCGTAGATTATTAGGAAAGTTGCTATGTCTTTATTAGAGTTGGTTCTTTATTGCGTTTGTCTAGATAGTTTCTTATTATCTATCAAGGGCAGAAATACGATTATTCGTCATGTAATTTAAGTAGTATGAAAGTTATTTTTAGTTTTTGATGAAAATATTTCCATATGTCCTCGTGATAGATCTCATGTATACTTTTTGTGTAAGTACGGTTTCGGTTTTCATTGAACATGAACATGTGCTTGACTAAAGGAATTTTCAATTTACAGAGCTCTTCAAAATATATGGTTTCCGTGGTCCAAAAGAGCTGATCCTGAATATAAATAATAAACAAGAACGAATGTCCCCGCTCTTGACTTTAGTCACGCCCGATTGAAAGTGATATATGATGCAGGCCAAGAAGAAGTCTGTTCACTCTTGCTTTGAAGGCTGATGCGATTTAGGGAAGGACAGATAAGCTGGCAAACAATTCCACACACACGAAAAACAATCAAAATTACGTCAGATCTTCACATTCGCAGCCATTTCAAGATATAGAGGAAACTTGAAAAACATTTCCACTAAACGCCTACTATCACCAGTAATCACCACTGTGCCGAACTTTGTGTGATCAGAAGCAAATTTAATGTTCTCAAAATGGTACTTAATACTGAAGCAGCCTCAGGGAGTAGTGAATAAACTTCAGTTAGAAATAAACTTCGCTTTCCCAACAGCCTGTTTATCTGTTCTTCAACTTTCCGAACATGCTTTGATACATTTTGAAAGTGTTCTTGTGTATTGCCCGCTTCAAAGTGACGAGATGTGGTGTTGAAAGAAAACAAGTTGGTTTCGTATTAGTGTTATACTTGTATTCTTCTTGTTCTTCTTTTCGTTTGGTATGAGCAGCATCACACTATAAAGTAATTTTATAAACGCGAAAGTGTGTGAGTGTGTGTTTGTTACTTCTTTACGCTCAAACGGCTGGAAGGATCTGGATGGCACATAGATGGATTATAGTCAGGAATAGCAAATAGGGTACTTTTAATCCCGGGAATGTGTTGCCTTGGCATAAAATTTGCTATTCACGCGGGCGAAGCCGCTGGCAGAAGATAGGTATTTATAAATGTCATTCGTATATGTTACAGTTTAATTCTCTTCGCTTCCGTAGCCTATTCTACAGGAGTCATGCATTTAAAGGATAAAAAGCTCTGATAATTTGCGATAGTGTCGATTTTTATGTGTGAAAAAATGTTGGTTATCGGATCAGTCGTACCTACTTCTACAGATAAGCTTTATTAGTTTGGTTGGAAACTTATAAATGCTCTAACCATGGCTCAATCTTCAGTGTTATATCATTGACACTAGTTACAGTTCTGGAAAGCAATGATTTTATTTTCTATTACAATGTTAAACTTTACAATAGCGATATTATACGTTGTACCTCTGTGAACTGAGGCGTTTTTTGACTCCTAAACATTATTAATTACAGAATGTATGATTAATTGACTGTTACTCAGATTACATTAGCCAAAAAAAGGTGTTCTCACCGCCAGTATTTTTAAAGAAAAGTGAATAAATCCTTTTAAAATCATTAGCTACGTTTTAAATCAATTGCAATAATGCTTATATCAAACAAAGGTTTTTTTTATTCAAGAAAATCATTCAAAATTGGCCTATTTGAATGACTATTACTAAAATGAGAAAGTCTGAATTATTGGATGTTTGTTAGTCTAGTCGCTCCGAACTTAATGAATTTAAATGAAACTTGGCACACGGGTAGGAATACCATTACCATGATTAGGAAATATATGATATTTCATTTCAGTAGTAAGTTCCCTTGGGATAATAGAAAACTTCATGCGGGCGGACCGGCGGGCAGAAGGTTAAGTGATATACACAGTAAATATGTGAACTTGGATTCAATGAATGAGCAGATGAAATCGTCATAAACGAACAAATAGCTACCTATCTACCCTACACTGCTGGATACTAACAATCACGGTAGGGTATTACCATAACCATAACCCTTTGGAGCTAGGCGCTTGCAGTTTGCTTTATCAATAGTTAGGTGCATGACTCTGGATCTTATTGGCACTTAGTTTCTCTTAGTTCCTAGGAAACCCTGGGGCAGTACAGGAATTCATTTGGAGCTGAATGAATGTAGATAGTTAAAATAAGAATCAGGTTTAGATAATGTATGTTGGTATAATCGAAGTGCTTTGTACCGAAATAACCTCTTATGGTGCGACTTCGATTGTCTGTCTGTTTGTCACAGCTGAAGTTCCCAATGAAATAATATACCATCCAGAATTCAAAGTTATCAAGTATTCAATTAGCTACATAATCTAAAAGTAGTACCTTTCAGTTTTTACAAATGTCAAATTGTAAACTGACCTTTACCCAAATAAAAACATTTCACAACTTTCTAAATTTATCTTTAGGGAGCCAAATCGTGCGGATTTGTTACACTGAGTTCCTAGTAGGTAACCGTTCGTGATGAAATCAATCTAGTTACGTAAACGGAGCCAAGAAAATTTAGACGATGCGCGATGGGACTAAGGAAGAGACTTCGAAGGGTATTAAAAAAATCAAATATCATTGACAAGCTCGCGTTTAGATTACTAAAGAATATAAAACGAACGGAGGAAAATTCACGTATCTAATTGTACATAAACCTACCTACATACTTATATTAATATTTATGTTTTCAGTTTTAGTTTTCTATAAAATTATTACTCGATCAAAAATTGATCTTGAAGGAGCTAAACCGTGGACTTGTAACACTATGTCACGGGTTCGTCCGTGATGGAATCAATTTTGTTGCGTAGACTGAGCCGAGACAATTTAGGCGATAGGCGTTTAGCAAATTGATCCGGACGCAGAACAAATCTCTGTTATTGAAGCAGGCACAATAGGCCCGTGTTTTATTTGTTAGCAGACTAATGGACAATACGTGTCGGGAAAGTTCTGGCTTGTTTTTTTAGCTGTACTTATGGTTTATATAAGATAGGTAGGTTAATCAAGTCTGACGTCTGTAGACAGCCTCTAGCGGTCTACTGTGTGTCTAGCTGTGTACTGTGATGTCTGCCAGACTTCTGAACTAATATTATGAAGAGGTCCACTTCGTTGTTTAAGTTAAATTGTGACACGATGGTACCCCAGAGAAGGAAAAAAGGAAAAGAGAAGACCACAGAAAAGGTGGGAAGACAACATCAGACAAGTGGCAGGAGTGATGAATGGAAAAAGTTGGAGGAGGCCTAAGCCGACTGGCAAACAGATCTGCATGAATGCAATTTTAGACTAGATTAACATACATTCATACATAAACTCACGCTTTTTTCTCATGGGGGTAGGCAGAAATTACAGAACACCACCTGATACGATCATTACATACTTCTATTGCTTCACTCACGTGCATACATCTAGTCATACACGCACCTGGTCTTTCTGAAGAACATCACCAATAAGGTCTATGTATGTCTTTCTAGGGCGTCCCCTCCCGGCATTTCCATTCAAGTCTGCCTTGTAAATACCTTTCGTTAGTCGCCTTTCATTCATCCTTTCAACATGACCAAACCATCTTAAAATAATCTTTTAAATTTTAATCAGTACATCTTCTTTTAAACCACAACGTTGTCTTATTACATACTCATTGATATTAAGTTACACCACACATATTTCGCAAGGAACGCATTTCTACTGCGTTAATCCTACTTGCATGTATTTTTGCTATACCCAACCTTCACTTCAAAACATAAGTGTAGGCACCAGCACGCTGTTGTGACTACTGGACTTCAGTTTAAATGTAACAGATTAGTAAGTTGATCTGAATAAAAGACTTTTTTATTTATTTTATAAATTCGTTGTTTGTAATGTTGAAGTAATCTCTGGCAGAAAGGAGCCGATTATAAAATTTCTTTCATAGATAGTAAGCAACACTATCGTTGAGAACCATAAGCTTGTTTTTTATTCCATAAACAACACTGCTTCTGTGAGAAAGGTCACGTAAGCAACGGCACGAAATAATGTTAGTATCAAATAAATCAGAGGTTGTATTTGTCGAAAGTTGACTTGTTTTTGTTTCTTTTATTGCGTATGAAAATTACATCATCGATTGCATAATAAAAATTACTTAAATGGACATTAATTTTTAGCCAGTGTTTGATACAAGTTTTGTTGTTCTACTACTAAATCTGTCTGTATTGCACGACCAATGTTTTTCCAATGCTACGGAATGTTTCAGTAACCGGCAGTCTGTTTACTTGAGTGTGAATTAAAACTAAATCGTGTGTAACTGGGGCATGTTACAACTCTTCACGGTGTTTATATTTGCACGGTCTATGATGAAAGGGTGGCCTCAGACAAACTGTTTCATTATTGCCAATCGTCTCCACGTCCGTCACTTGTCGTCTATCATCATCATCTTTATCATTTTGTAGAGGTAAACAGTATATGTAAATAAATATGGCCAGCGGGATTTGGATTGCAGCCAGTTAGACGCGTTCGGGTGAATGTCAAAGTTCTTACTACGTTTGTTCAGAAATCTCGTTAATATTATCTCTTACCTCTATTTTAGATTAATTTCTTCTTTGTATTGCATCATTCAGGTTTCTCTATTGACCTTAACCTAGATACGTTGCCAATTTTAATCCATTTTCTTGTTGATGGATTCTGTTTAAATCTCACCTTGAAAACTTAAGAGCTTTCCACAACTTTAGTGCTGTAAAACGGTTACTTTCTAAAGCATACTCCTTAGTAACTGCTAAGATAAAAGATTTGAAAAAAAATATATATTTACTATTGATTCCTGATATGTGGAACATGGTTTTTTCGTGTAACTAATAGTTTCGCTTTAAAAAAATAACCAATACGATATTTTTTGCTACTTTGGAAACTCTTCCAAAACGACACGGATATTTAATAATATTTTTATACAGAAAAATTGACGGCTAGACTTTCTTCATAACTGAATCTTTCATTTACATCAAAATCAAATCTTTGATTTACATTTTAAATACAAGAATATTTTGCACACAAAACTGTTCAAAAGGAGGTTCAATATGGTATTTTGGTTCCGAGCGGTCGCACGGCCAGTATTGCGTTAACATTGGCGAATATATACGTCTTAAGTGAAGGAACTTCAAGTCTGCTACCATTGCCTAAAGCTAGGGATTAAAAGCTCACTTCGAGTTCACTCTATCTTAATTTTCACTGTGAGATTTTTGAAGTGAAAACTTTTTTAGCCGTTTTGAGTGGTTTTTGGAAAGGGCAACATTTATGGATTCGCGTCAGCGACAAGCTAATGTGAAAAAGTCATCGAATCAATCAATCAAATCATTTATTTGCAACGAATGAAGATTACATTAAAATACAGATGGAGTAGGTATGTGTGAGCCCTGTAATTCTTAAAAAGCTATCTAAAAATCAAATTATAAATTGGCATGCGTGTGACGAAATAACCGTGTTAGGCGTCACCAGTCTGTCACACAAAAAACAGTTATTCCAAAGGTTTAGGTTTTCACTTTTGTTGGCAGTCCCCATGACTGCCTATAACCGACTTTTCTTAATATCAATGCTGTATCTGAATGTTGCATTTTACCCGACTCTTTGTCATACTCGTTTTATTTCAATTCCGTCCATTTAAATTTACATAACAAATCAATTTGAGATGTTTTCATCGATCACTTATCTCCCGCTTTCAGACAAAGTTTGGAAACTAGTCGAAACTAGACCGGAAGCGTTCGAGGCCATGTTCAGTTGCAACTGGAACGCAACATCTCTCTCGATTGTCTTCGTATACTGTTCACTTATCCTTCATTATTAAATGCGATTTGCATTGAAGTAAACAAATTAATTTATTCAAGAAATTAATACTTTGTACCCTCTTTGTATTATTAATTCTAGTGTTTCGCAGAATTGAATTAATTATCGTAATTAAGGAATTATTTGTAAAGTGGGTGGGTATTTACACATCGAGTCGTAATTGGTAACAAAATATCAAGCAATAGTTTCTAGAATGATTGACCGTATATCTATGTTGTCATAATTGTTTTTTTTTATATGTTTTAATAAAAATACAGTGTTGTTGCTTGGATAACCCGCAGGCTTATTACGTAAGAAACAGCAATCAGCAATCAACTAGTCCTACACAATCGTTTGCTTATCGCTCGCTATTTGTCAAATGCACTTATTTTTATAAAAAAAACGGGCAACATCTCTAAGACTTCTGTATTGAAGAGCAATTATTGCGCAAAAATCGCTATCGTTTTGCTCTTGCAATGTACGTAATAAGCCTGCCGGTAAGGGCCACCATAGAAACCCGCTGAATTTGAAAAGCTTAGGACCAGTCAATGTGGCATCACTTAGTAGTAGTAATAGGGACTCCCTTTTCCGCACTTTTTAAGTTCAGTTAGTGAGCAACGAAATCAGAAAAGTTATTTGTTAAATTTATTTTATATAGTTTAATTATATTGTTGGCTGATTTAAACTTGAGTCATATTGAAGACAGGTTTCAGAGAACTTTAGGATTACCTACTTTCAAGTAAACCTGTCTTAATACTAAAAGAAAAAGTTATGTTGGCTCCTGTCTGTCGTGTTCAAGAATCAAGAACGGCAATGATCAGTAGTGGACGCCTTTTGGCTGATGATGATGATATTAACGAATTGAATAATAATTCAATTCGTTAATATTATATCTTCATCAGAAACTTTTAAAACTTTCAAAACCACTTTCAAAACAACTAATGGACATGAGTTGTTTTTATGATAAACATATATAAAGGATGCACTTGTAAACTTCAGGAATGAGATATGTTTGTTCCGCGTGCGGAGTTGTGGCTTTTTGATGAGCGTGCTTGCTCTGTTTATGTTATGATTTGGTTGATGCATGGCTCTGCCACTTCCAGGGTTTTACGACCAGCTTTACTTCAAGACACGTCAAGGGTATTAAAACAAAGGGAGAAATACACAAATGTTTTCCTTAGCTTGGCTCTTTGTTTCGGTAAACATGTTGTTTGAGCCCTTGGTTCCGGATGTCGTAGATTTTTGATAGTCAGGATTCCCATAACTCTGACATTAGGTTTTCTAAGGGGTATCGCGTTGGCCAGTTACTGGGGTTGAGATCAGAAAGGCAGTCATCATCATTATCATCATCATTTCAGCCGAAAGACTTTGACTGCTAAACATAGGCCACCCCAGGTCTCGCCACATTGACCAGTCCCATGCGTCTCGCTTCCTGCAACCTCCAGAGCATTCCTGCAACCTTAACCAGGTTATCGGTCCACCTAGCGGGAGGCCTTCCAACGCAACGTCTTTCGGTTTGCAGTCTCTATTCCAGAAATTTTCAGCTACATCGACCATCCGTTGTGCTAGCAAAAACTTATGTAGATGATAAAGCTTTGTTGTTTTAAATTAATTCTTGTTTTTATTGGCGTTAATAGATGTTGTCTTTTTCTAAATAACTTCTCTGCCGGCAAAGATTTCTAATTAAGTTCTCCAAAATATTTTTGAAGTAGATATGATAAATGATAAATGATTTTATTTCTGTAAGTTGGTTTTTACAAACTCTTTTACATGTCGATCATATTTTTTTAAACTAGATGAGGTCGGCATCTCCTATCTGACTACTCTGAGAAGAAAGGCCGAAACAAACTCAGAGGTCATAGTCTCTTTTAAAGTCCTGACAAAATCTTGGTAAGATCATGTGAAGACCATGTAGACAGATGTCTGAAATGGTCTTTTGAGGAAAGAACCAGCCAGATTGAGTGGACCTGTCCAGTCAGTGCACGCATTTGTTAATAACCGAGCAGCTCAACTCAGAATTTAAGGAGCTCAACGATTCGACGAACAATACCAAAGAAAGGACATTCGGGTAGGCCGCATAAACTACTCAAACTTCCAGACCATGATTAAAAACTACCTAAGATAAATAAAAAACAAAAAATAAAAGAATGATCCACATAGTCTTCACATTCACAATAATTAAAATAAAATAATATAATACTTTAAAAAGTAAATATTCTTGTCATTGCAAGAAAACAAAAAAAAACAAACAAAATATCAAAATTAAAAACAAAATCCATGGTGCAAAATATAAAAATCAAAATTAATTGGAGCAGCTCAATCCCAAGCCTTTTTGTCCTCAACGTAATTTTTAATAGTATAAAACGCTTTCTGGCACAACTTACGTTTAATGAAATTTAAGATTTGAATTTATTAAGACTTAGATCTTGTACGTGGCTTGGAAGCTTATTATAAAAGCCTACACAGATGTCAATCTAAACGAGCCACCTATCTTCTTGAGCCTTGTTGTAGGTACTACTAATTTGTGTTTGTTCCTAGCAATTATGTTATGGATATCACTGTATTTTTTAAACAATTTTGTATTTTTATGGACATATAAAATATTTTCATAAATATACTGAGTAAAGACTGATATTGAAGTAAGAGACTAATATTTTGTATTTTCAGCACAGCGTTTTCTATGTAATCATTAGACTAGTAATTTTCTAACAATCTGACATTTCAAGGGAATCCAGATAGAAATTAAATTAATAACAACATATTTTCTTAAAAAAATATTTACTTTATAAGGAAAGTGGTTAGTGTTATAAAAATGTAGCCTATGCAAAGACTGCCACTTATTTAAGTAATAAAAAGTCCGAGAAATGTAAATTTCAAAACTAATTTTGAAGACACTGTAATGAGATTTCTTCTGTAAAGCAAATTGCTTGACTAAAATAAATCCAAAAAGTTATTTAAAAAAGTTAAATATCTGGCGAAGGAAATTAACCAGATGTGCTGTGTTAGTGCGGTAATCAATAAATCATCGCGGTATGATGAAGATGATTCGATTAATCGCTCAGAGAATTATGATGTGATGATAACTGCGAGCAATCATGCGGGAGCACAGATTATAATGTACTTTACAAGTGCGTAAGAATAAGCTTGCAAAAACAGATACAATAAATATAATCAGGTATAACGTAGGTAGTTAAGTTTTGGAACTAAAGGCTATCGTAGATAAGCGAAACGCCACAATCCGAAATCCCTTTTCAGTAGAAAATTTTCTACGGATATATTTATAGAAAATTTTCTTTGAAATCATACAAATTCTATGAAAATGTATTGTATCTTTGCATGTCGCGTCGCGTCTGAACTTCCAAACACCTGTAAATCCTAATCACCGTTGATGCATTCCTGCGTCGTCGGAACAAAAAACCATTCTAGACGGTTTTCATAATATTATGTGTAGGGCATCGCATATATCATACCGCAATGTTGTTCGTTCCCATAAAGGGACTAAAACTTTACTGCGGAGACATTATATTGCCCAGAATTTTCATATCTGAATCTTCATAATGTGTCCAATTAAGTAATATAATAATTTCCGAGTTTTAATTCATAAACCTCTTTTCTATCTTACCTCTGCAGATCGTAGTTTTCAAAAACTAAGTTTTTATACAGGAGTTTCAGTACCATTTTTCAATATTTGATGTTATTTTCTTAACAGTATACATTATATTGTAATTACTAGAAATAATATCAATATCTGAAGTGCGGATAATACTTGAAACTTCACAGTCTATTGGATTCTCGAGTTGGCAACATTTCAATAAATAAAGGATACGTTTATTTGAGCTTACATTATTATTTTAATAGTTTTATGTAAATAAATACCAAAAATATGCTGAAGAATATTGTGGGCACACATTGCGATTCAATGATAACTTCTAGAAGTTATTTCATTAATTATCATCTGCTTAGACTATCCCAAAAATTTTGGTGTCAGCTTTCGTACCATCTGGAAGCAGCCAGAAAACCAGTATATTACCCATGTAAAATACTGGTTGGAGTGATTCTGACACATACAATTTATCATTTCGAGACAAGAATCTAATTTTTAACTCCCGACGGAAAAAGAGGGTGTAATAAGTTTGATGTGTGTGCCTGTGTATTTATGTATATGTGTATTTGTGTATCTGTCTGTGGCATCATAGCTCCTAAACGGATGAACTGATTATGATTAAATTTTGTTTTTGTTTGAAAGGTGTCTTTAAAACTTTATCGGGAGTGTTCTTAACTATCAGCGTTCAGCCGTTCCAAAGTTATAAGCGTTTTATTGTTTGAAACGAGGTGTTTTCGCAAGATATCGTGTCAAAATTATATGTTCAATAGTTTTTCGATGAATTATGTGTCTATTTATATAAATTATGTAGCATGAAATCAAAATGTGTCGGTGTTTATTTTTATTTTTTTAATTCTATTTGTGCTAAGGCGGTACCCCGAGCAAAACGCCGCGCTATACGTTTTTCGTGCTGTTTTTAAGAGCTATCTACTCGTTATTTAAAAAGAAATATCAAGTAATAAAAATACATTAAATTTCTACATATTATTGATTCTAAAATATATATACGTATATATAGTATGTAGTATACTTTTTTTTTTAAAGAGGTATATGTTTCACTAATCTCCTTCCAACAAAACCATAAAAATGAGAAATAATTATTGATAGCATGCATCTCCTCGTAAAGTGTTCATTAATTATTTTTTGTACAAACACTAATGGATAGACAATTTTGTGTTTTTTTTTTTTCAGATACTTTTTTTCGATTTTATAACGATTTTATTCTAAAATCTAGGCGTATTCACTACTGTAATCCATGCGCCACCAGTGCCACTAGGCCAATAGGAATCATATCTCATGCAGATTTTTTGGTCAGGGTACCGCCTTAAGTACTACTGCTTTCCCTATGTTCACAATTTAAAAAGTTAAAATGGCGTCAAAAAACAGACACTTTTTCGGATTTGGAACTTTATGTTTTTCCTATACGAAAAAACCTTATCCTCGACCAGTCCCAAAAGTAGTCAAACGCATTTTATCTTAAATTCTGCTGAATTTACTTACGAACTAATCTGAATAATAACATGAAAAGTTGTAAAAATTTGCAACATTCATCCGTCCGTGTTCCGACACGGACGGATGAATGTTGCAAATTTTTGTCACTGCTTGGGGAACCATGATGAATGATGCATAACAACCAGCAACGGTGATATTTATTGCCTACTAGCTACTGTCAGTGGCTTCGTCCGCATAAACGTTTGAAATTATCCCAAGAGAACGTGCTCCCGTCCAATGTATATAAAATCATTAAAATTAGTTCAGCGGTTTCAGCATACAAACATAACAAACAGACAGAGACAGAGTTGCTTTTGCATTTATAATATTAAAAGTAAGTATGGATTTTTATAACTGACATATAATGCCTTTTTTATTTATTGTTATATTGGTAGCATAATTATACCCATTTTAGTTAAAACCCAGTTTGTAAAAACTACAGTCTATAAAATTGCTGACAAATCTCTTTGTGGCAATATATCAGACAGAAATAACAAGAAATCAAATCAACATAATATTTTGGCAACAGATTTGGCGTCCTTCAGTAACCGGAGCAAACTTTTGGTCTGACCCAACGTGATCTATCAACACGATGAGAGTAACAGGAGAGCAAGTATTTTCTGTTAAAAATTCAAACATTTTCCAAGAAAATTGAGACAAGATGAGATTCATAAACCTTTATTACCTAGAATGATGTATAAGTTACGGTTACGTATGGAACGAAAAAAAACCGTTCTATTAGCACAAAAAGCTTACTGCTCATAGCTCAGACTTCTGTTTTCAAGAACTAAGTATTTTGCATCACTAAACACAGTTTGGTATGGACATTATTTGTTTTGAAACCGCCAAAGTTAATAGGCAATTTTACTTTTTATGCTAGCTTTACTCATTACTTTTATTTTGTGGAAAATATCGTTGACCGTAATAAGTGAGTATTTTACAACGTTTTTGCTTAGTCGTTTCCAGGGTTTTATGATATATTTAATATTCTTTTTTCAAAGTTTTGTTCTATTGAGCCTCTTTTGTTGAAACTATAAACATTTTATATAAATACCTGTTTACTTGTTACTTTAATGGCACTTTGTTATTGAGCAATCTCTTCTCTTTATTTATTGTTGTAGATAAAAGCCGCCAATTACCTTTTGTTTTGGGCTCACACTCATTCAATGCTTAAGAACAAGAAATATAAACTTAAGATTGATTATGATTAGATGTTGGAAATGTTTGGCCTTATTTAAGAGAACTGAGCTTTCCCAAGATGCGTAAAGATAATCTGCCCATGGCTTTGGAGTTTGAACTGATCATAGATAAGCTAAGATCGATCGATTATTAATATTATGTACTTGACTCCTTTTCCGTCGTGTCGACGACTTTATAATTAGTTTTTAAATTGGTTTTGAGTTTCGGACTTATCGGCATTGAGTGGCTTCGCCGCTGTATTTTCAAAATGATGCCTGCATTTTGAAAAACATATTAAAAAGTAAGAGAAACAGGGTTTCTTGGGTTCAATAATACCTAAGTGTTTGAAACTTTACGTAAAAATGTCTTTGGCGTAAGGCCAAAATTGGAACTAAGGCCACCGTAAAATTTTTTTCAATACTATCCCACAAAATGTTTACTTACAAACAGCGTCCCTTAACCTTGTCATTCAAACGCAAAAAATCCTTGTACCAAATCAACTATAATATTTTCATTCATAAACAAAGGTCAAACTTTTCGACGCATAATTCATAAACAAACAAAACAACGCATCCACGGACGTTTTAATAACAAAATGGCGAAATTATTTCAGCCTTGGTGCAAATGATGTGTAAATTGACGCTGTTCCAGTAAATAAACAAATTAATGGGCAGTTGTTTGAGTTAACTGTTTGTGTGCCGCCGCCGGGAAATGACATAATCATTCAATGATGACGGGGTAGTGAGATTAGGTGACCTGTGTACATAATTGTTATGATATCGTCAGTTAGGTGTGTGTAAGTGGGGTAGATAATAAAAGACTTCCAGTAACAGGTACTCACAATTATAATCTTCAGTATCACAATCAGAACACACGAATAAACAGAACTAACTCGTCGATTGCGTCGATTGCGATCACTGGTCGATCATCAAGCTTAAGCAACGCTTGACGATCATTTCAACATACCGAGTTTCCTCCGTGCCTCGGAAAGCACGTTAAGCCGTTGTTCCCGGCTGTCATTTGAAGATCTTTGACAGTCGTTACGGTTCGTCAGAAGCCCTAGATCTGACACCAGTCTAGCTAAGAGGTATCGTGTTACCCAGTTACTGGGTTGTGGAGGTCAGATAGGCATTCGCTCCATGTAAAACACTGGTACTTAGCTGAATCCGGTTAGACTGGAAGCTGACCCCAATGAAGTTGGGAAAAAGGCTAGGCAGATTGATTGGTACTAGAAATTAACGCAAAATTTTGCAAGAATTGAAATTTGATATATAAATAATTTGATATATATAAATATATAAAAGTTTTAAGAGAAAGTCATTGCAAATCTTCAGTAAATTAATTTCACTACTTTATTCATAAATCGGTTCTACGCTTATTCCAAAAAAAATAAGTCCATTAATCATGAAATCCGCCACGTACAATAATATCTGAGAAACAACGTTAAAATGTATGAAAGTGTAATCATTTACGTCCGTAGTACCTGCGCTGCGTACGTAAGCTATCAACGATCCACAGATAAATCTATCCACACCCACTCTGCTGAAGCAATCTATTTCAAACTCTATAATTTTAACTAGAATATCTACTATTTTTACTGAGAAACTGCGATTGTTTGCCCATTGCCAGAGCTTACAACTTCAATGTTAGTAGGTGTGGCACAGATTTATTTAAGAATAGACCAGACACAGGTATGAAATAAAATAGTACTTACTAATAGTTTAATGTAGAAAAAAATGCCAAACGTGTAAAATAACCATAAGACTGCGAGTATTTGGAACTAAACATAGATCTTAAAAAAACTGGACAGTGATAAACTAATTTATCTTGAAGAATATTTGGGACTAAGTTGCTAGCGGCTTCACTTACATCACCATCATCATCATTTCAGCTAAAAGACGTCCACTGTTGGAAATAGGCCTCCCCCAAGCGCCGCCACACTGATCGGTCCTGTGCGTCTCGCATCCACCGGACATCCGCTGCCTTGACCAGTTCGTCGCTCCACCTAGTGGGAGGCCTTCCAACGTTTTCACTCACATGACAGTCAAAAATTATCCCACGGAACTTACTACTTGAATAAAAGTAGGCTATGTATGTCCTAATCTGGGATTGGTTCAAATTTACCCAAATCCGTTAAGTCGTTGATGCGTGATTAATCTACAAACATACATTAATCCAGACTACCAGCATTTATAATTTGAGAGCGATTGGCCAACGAAAAAAACACTAGTGTAGTATTACTGGTGACAAAACTAAAATGACTTAAGCAAAAAAAAAAGATTTCAATGCAATGTAGAATATAAAACAATAAATCACCAGGTGTATAAATAAAATAATATTTCAATGAAGTAGCGTTCAATGAAGCATTGCTGAGCTAAGCCGAATGCCAATAAACAGTTTAGAATTCTTCAGCCTCCCAGTGTTTGTTTTAGTTCTTAAGTTTATTCTAAATCCGACAGAAGAGATTAGATTTTAAACTAGAAAGTAAGTATCTCACCGCCTATTTACTATATTTACTACTGTATTCGTCGAAGTTGTAAGCAAAGGTGTAATAAAATTGACGGAGATGGTGCGATGAGATGGACTCCTTCGATAAAAACTGATCTCAAATGTAGGAGATAGTGATGAACGTGGAAAGAGAGTAATTAGGCCTTTGCCGTCCAGTTGGGACAAGCCTTAAACCATTAAGAGCGCTCAAATACAGCACTCTGGGCTGCTAATGAAAAAAAACTTGGTGGCAAAACCCAGTACCACTTAACTTGATTTGATAGCCGAATTCATCGAACCCAAAACGACGCTCATATTAATAACTAGGGATGTTACGGAAGTGATGATATCGAAACCGAACTTGGTTTCGGAGGTATTAAAATTGGTTTATCGGAATCGGAAGCGGAACCGAAATCGGAATCGGAGGTGCAGGATAAAGATTGTTAATCAGCCTTTTTAATTGAAGCGTTGTAAAAAACAAACGAGTTTTCTAAAATCGTAATCAGTATTAATAGTAATAAATTTAATAAAATATTTGTTTGTAAATTAAATCAGAGACTCCAAAAGAATTAAGTGATTTTTAATGAATAAAAGCTTCGCAGCTTTATTTCCTTCCAGTCTATTTCTCGAATGGTCACAGATTAAGCCAGCACCACTAAAAAGTTGTTCGGTTGCTACTGAGCTTAGTGAACACGACAAATATTGACGGGCAATCGAGTTCAGGATTTTGAATTTAGTATTTACTTTCCACCAGATTATGGGATCGTCACTGATAGTAATACGTTTTTCTTTATTGTACTCATTAATTAAACCCTTCCATATAAGACAGTTGTCCAAAAATGCATGTTTGTCAGATGTGTTATTAATATTATCATCATCGCTGCTCAATAGGAATTACGACTTGAATGCGGCCACGTGCCGCCGGCGCCAATCCGCAGCGCATTGACCTCCGATAACCTCCGATTATTTAAAAGATTTGGTATCAAAATCGGAGGCTTAAAAACAATCGAAACTTCCGACTTTTGGAATCGGAATCGAACTTCGAATACGACTACTATCCGTTTAGAACAAATGAAGATGTGAAAACCGACTAATGTAGACACTAGTACCATGTACTAACCCTATGTATAGATAAAAATCCTAAATTTCAATCCAACGGATATTTTACTGAATCTATTTACACATTCCAATCCTATTGAACGTGACAAAAATGCATTCGTTCGCTGTTGGGATTACTCTAGTCGTATAAGTAAAATATATTGTGAATCCTTGATAAAGAATGAGTTTAGTTTTGTAGGTAACGCAACTTGGCGTGGATAAGATTTGTATAAGTAGATTGTAGACATTGTTGTTTAGAAAAATACTGTAGGTAACTATTTTTTTTTTAACAATTAATAAACACACTTACAATCAAGACAAGAAGAAGGAGCAGAAAATATAACCTACAAAGCCACAATGGTTAAACTATATTATTTTTCCTGACGGGACTGCCATTTGTAGGCAAATTGTTTTGCCTTCTCCGTCAATAGTTTTGCCTACTCATTTACATATTTGATGTTGGAGAAAAAAAGTAAAAAAATATATTTATTTGTGTTTCGTGTGAGACACGAATAAACAATAAAAGTTAAATAAAAAAAAAAACCTCGTGCGAGACCAAAAAGGCACCTTCCTCAGTATGTGCAGCGAGAACGATGCGGACAGTATTTTTTTTTTAAAGATATATTTTGCATCGATAACCAATTTTTTTTTGAAAATTGATTGTATTGGGATGTCAAGGGGAGAAATGAGGAACATGTCATGAGGAAAGTTTTCAGTAAGACTGTAACTAGATAGGGAGTTATTAATGTGATATCGACTAATAGCGACTTATTTAAGTAGACGACACGTTGAGCTGACCCAATGTAAATTGGTGAAAGAGTTTCAACAATGATGAGGTAGGCACCAATGCCTAAGAGATTTAAAATCTCTAGAGAAAGCTGTAAGCGTGCACAATCGTCAACTGATTCATCGCTTCACTATCGGGTGAGATATTGGCCAAACGCGAATATATCTATACCAATATAATAAAGAGGAAATAATTTTTTGTTTGTTTGTTTGTCAGTACCGAATAGAATTAATATTTGTTTCGGGATATTTACCATGTATATTTTGAATTTGGTTGAGAGCTCGATATTTCGGCACCGTTACAAGCGCCATGATCACGAGAACTAAAGTCTTTGGTGGGGGGTGTTATTTACGAACTGACGTATCTGTCTACCCTCTTCCTCACTCGTTTTTCACGCACGATACCACTTCTACCAGAACTCGTCTCACTAGTTACTCGATACTGTTCACGACAGACGATGCTCACTGTATCCACTTTTGACACTCGTTCAGTAGTTTACGACCTTTACGCCTTTACGCTTTAAATATCCCGTAACAAATATTAATTCTAATTATTGTGACCATGTCAGCTTAAAAACTTATAGTACCGAATAGGCTCCGAAACTAATGGACCGATTTAAAAAAATTCTTTCACCTATGGAAAGCTACATTATTCCCGAGTAAAATAGGCTATACTTTTGACGGGAGCGAACCGCAGGAGTCAGCTAGTCAAAAATAAAGAAAACATGAAAGGTTCGCGTTTCTACCATCATCGCCACAATGGCATGATGGGGACCACCATATCACCTTGTTTTAAGTAATGGCGAAGACGTCCGTAAAGATTCCCAGTCGAATTATCAAGAAACGCATAATTTACGAAATGGAGCGCATATACATGCAACTGAAAAATGTGTGCCAAATATTGTTTATTCAAGTCTATATATGTATATAATAAAGAGAGGTGGTGAACGAATTCTTTTCGGGTATCTTTAAAACATCTCAATGCTTCGGTACTTCAGCTTCTTATGTTTGGTTGTGAAATTTGAATTATAAAAATGAAATTGCCGTTTGATCTCCACAAGCCCTGGGGAAATCAGGCAATGTATCGTTATTAGCGTGAAAGACGATTCTTTCTGCTTTTGTATCTTGCTTTATTTTAATGGTATCAGAACCTACAATTTTTTGCTTCCGAATCCACTTGAGAACTTAATTTACCTGAGTTAAAAGTGCCCTATATTTTAATCCAGCTCAACTAGTGTGCCGGTTTCCATAGAAATCTGTTTTCCGGTTAACCTGTGATGAAGTAAAGTAACAAACAAATATCCAAATGATTTTTAACAAGCTTTTGCCAGCGTTTCCTCCCGTGGAAAGTAAGATACTATCTCTTGGGAATGTAAGTATAAAAGCGTCCTATTTCTTAATACAGGCCATGGTCTTCCCTTGTTCAAACAGCCGTTGAGGCATGGTACATTAACATTCATTTAGAATCAGAATTATAGGGACCCGCAAGAGAAACAGGGTTACTGACATAGCCCGAAGAATTGCCAGACTTAAGTCGCAGTGGGCAGGGCACATTGCACGCAGGACGGATGGCCGATGGGACAGAAAAGTTCTGGAGTGGCGACCACGATCCGGAAGACGTTGCGATGGAAGGCCTCCCACTAGGTGGACCGATGACCTGGTGAAGGTTGCGGGGATCCGCTGGATACAGGACGTACGGGACCAGACAATGTGGTGACGCTTGGGAGAGCCCTATGTCCAGCAGTGGACGTCTTTCGGCTGATTTGATGATGATTATGATGAATGTAAGAGTTAGCGAAAGGGATGTATTGGGAGTGAGAGAGAGAGGATGTACGAGAGATGGCCAAGACGCAAAGACGCTAAGACGTGTGCTAGGATAATTAAATTAAAATAAAGTGAGTTAGTCGAATTCTAAAGTTGTTTCACTCTGAGCTCGCAATCCCACAAATTCTGGGGGCTCGTCCGGGATCTGTGCGGCACAGAGTTACAAGAAAGTAAAAACAACGAAGGCGACCGGCACCGGAGTGGATGTGGTGGGGTAGGTTTTGGGGTGTCAGAAGTGGGATAGATATACTTTCACATTTGTAATATTCAAATTCTAAACTAAAATTAAATTTATTGCAACCATAATGCATACAAATAAATTTATATAAATTACAGAAACAATTATAGACCCTGTCGGGCGCAGCAACATTCTAGATACAGTCAGTGTCTAGGAGAGAGCAAGAGCGCTTAATTTCCTTGTTAATTAAAATTTCAGTTATCTATTTTCTATCTATCTGCTTTTAGTAGTAAGAAGTAGGATGTTAGTAGGATGAAACTCGTAGTTTAGTTTACTGGGCAGCAGGATTGTTTGTTTCTGATCTATATAAAAGCAAATGGAGAGCTTTAAAAACTGGATTTTATTACGTTTTTTTGTTTGATGTTAAAATGACAGGAATGCATGTCGGGAAATTCTTTTTCTTTTAGCGCTTATATTAAACTAATTTAAGATTATTGCTACCTAATAATTTTATTGAACAAGTGGATAGTAGGTTAGGTCGAAAAGGTTGATATGCGCTAACAAAAGGCACTTGCTCATTCTTAATCATTTTGACATTTGGACAATCACTATCACTGATAATAGAATATAACTTTGTCTATGACCGCAGGGTCGGTGGTCAGAAAAGGTATGGTGACGTTTGGGGGTGGCCTAAGTCCAATAGTTGGCGTCGGTCGGTGATGACGATGATAAATGGTATTCAGGAACTCCTAAGACATCACAATATACATATTTTAGAAAAATTCCCAGAAAAAGTGTGTGAAACATTACGGACGTCTGTGCCTTTGATTCAATTTGATTAATTTCCTTTTGGCACCGTCTTACCGACATCAATTCCTAAGTTGTTGACAATTTCAATTAATTGGCTCTTTCTACATGTTTGAGTTATTGACTATTAGAACTTTTGATCAAAGCAGCCGTTTATTATTAAATTTATATGTGCTTCAGAGTCTAAAGCGTTGCCATTAGCTTTATTGATATTGCGTTGACATTTTCAGTGTTGTTTTTATGTTACGAGTAAATGGCGTCACGGGCCACCTGTCATGAAACTCTCGTTTTAAGCTGGAAATAAATTATTGGACGCGGCTTACGGACGCGACTGACAGCTCCGACTAAAGCTGGGAACAAATTATCGGACGCGGCTGTCAGTCGCGTCCGCAAGCCGCGTCCGATAATTTGTTCCCAGCTTTATAGAGTATCTTGGTAATGATTGTACATTACTATCTGACGTAAGTCGCGGACGTGACCTTGGGCGTTCGGACGTCTGATAGAGATCTGGCAGCCGCGTCCCATACGACTGTGCACACATATCAGCCGCGGCTGTAAGTCGCGTCCGTCAGCCGCGTCCGATAATTTGTTCGCAGCTTTAATATTGTTTATGCATAGTCGGGCTCGTATAGTATTTTCTCCAGTTTTGACAACAAAACCCATTAAATTGAAACTTCATAAAGGATGAAATGTCAAAAAAAGTAACTGCCAACTGCTTTTCCGCAGTGGAACAAAATCTGTTCATTTCCTTAGCATTTCTTGTTTTAATAAATATTTTTAAATTCCAATAGCAAATTGAGGGACTCTGGACAAACTCACATTTAGAATTAACGATTGAAGAAAAGTTAATATGTCAAAGCAAGTAGATTTATGGCGTTCAAGAGGCCTTCAACCCTAGGCTGCTAAAGTAATGAAGAGGCCCACTATGCTCGTCGAGTTTCTCTATTGCTCCTGTTCTCAAAACATTTAAACCAAACAAATGCGCATGTATTATAATTACCTATATTGTTCGATTCTGCGCAGATAAATTCTAATGAGCGTCCATAATAAACCCACTTCAGTCTTCAGCCTTCAGGTTTGGCAACAATTAGCTATCTTGTGGCTTTATAAAATAATACTGTGAGCTTTGTTACTTCAAAATAGAACTATCATATATCGGATCACAAAGAACTGACGTGCATTGTGGAGCTCGTAAATTTTAGTTTGTTAACGTTAAGAGTTTCAGTATATATGAAAATCTTTGCAGCAAAGTGCTTTAATTTCTAGGAATTTTGTCTTAACTGAAAACGTTTTGACGGAATTTATAATACCCATACAATAAGCCTTTTAAATTGTTTCGATACTCACCTACTAATCTTTTTGATTTTGGATAGTTCACTGAACATTTTCTTCGTAAAACGGCTTATAAACGCCTACCCATTTTTTATATTGAAGCTAAGCACACACACATGAAAACATAGGTAGGTACATGTATTTTATTTTTTTCTTACGTACTCATATTTTTACAGTCAGTGAGGCTATACAAATAACTTTCTATTCATTTGCTATAAACATCGGAATCCGTTTTAAAAATAGTGTATACGTGTGCGTGTGTGTATGTTAGATGTTATTCATTAATACTAAGTGTAAATACTCTATGAATAGCAAGACTATTTGTAACGTAATGTTTGGCTACCGAGCAAAATGGCAAAAAGTTATAGAAAAAGAATTAAATAGAGCTTTGTCTCATCTAGACATACAATTAATAGTTTCAAATTAACGCCCAAGGTTCTATAATTGATTGTCACGTAAGCAAGAAAATATCTATTCTACGATGGCAAAAGCAGTGATGTAGATACAGTGGGACACACTAGGTAATTTGTTCTTATATAGGTAACCCTAGGTTACCAAATAAAAGGTTAGCAAATGACGGAAAATGAAGCCGTGGACGACCACCAATGATCTGACTATGAACAATAAAGAATTACATGATCACAAGCAAAACAACAGATAAGACAACCCGCAACCGTACGGTGTAGCGCAGATGTACTAGGAGGGCTGACCCCAAATAAATAGGGATAATAGTCAGGAGAAAGATGAAGAAGAATAAGATAGGTTACTCAAAATATATATTAGGTATAGTTCCTTTCATGCAATAAGTCCCAGACTAGTTTACATAATGTGTCCAGCCAAAGAAAACAAAAGCTCTACATTAGACAAAAGACCCTTATCACTACAACAATAGGTGTGCCTATGAACACATAATACCCCTAAGGCAGCAAAAACATAATCCAGCCTTAAATTATCTACGTAATACAAGCAAACATCTTGATTTCTAATCTAGGTCGAGTTTTAAGCTCACGATTCTAGTCTTTATTTTTTACCCGACTACGGCGAAGCCAAAAGAAAGGAACGTTTTCTTTTTTTGATTTCAGCAATCTATGTACCTATGTATGTATGTTTGTATTCACGTATGTTCCTCCGTAGTGCCTAAACTATTTATCTGATTTCAATGAATAAGGTGTCAATCGATTTGCGGTTAACATAGGCTAAAAAAATCCGTGGTCGGGTTACAATTTTTTGAGCTTTTTGCTTGTCAAACCTGCTATATATAGCCTTTTCTCAACTACATAATACTGAATACCAGTACTTAACATGGGGTGACTGCCTATCTAACCTCGTTTCTGGGTGGTCACCCAGCAACTGGGTAACACGATACCCCTTGGCAAGACTGGTGTCAGATTTTCTGGTTTCCGTTTATTTATTTATTTAAAACTTCATGCACAAAGGTACAATGGCGGACTTAATGCCTTAGGCATTCTCTACCGTTTACACATAACTGTCAAAAATCTAGGAATACCAGCTTAGGGACTAAACGCTTTACGTGCTTTTCGAGAAACGGTGAATTCTCGGTATTATGTCGTAAATTATAAACTACCTGTTCCCCGCGTTATAGCTCCCGTGGTTCTCCCACTGAACCCGTTTTCAGGATTAAAAAATCCTATGTCACTCAGAATCAATGTAGCTTTCTACTGGTGAAAGAATTTTCAAAATTGGTTCAGTAGATTACCCCCTACGACCTCAAACAAACTCAAACTCACAAAATTTACCTCTTTATAATATTATTATGTAGGTATATGTATATAGTATAGATATTTTGCAAAGAAAATGAACCTTTTAGAATTTTGGTTGCCTTAATCATACTTAATAATCATGGGTCTATTCTTTTAAATCAAATTCCGAATTCACATGACACTTTAAAACTACGAGAGAGGTCCAAAAGTTCGCGGTATATTTTAGTAGTAAACTCCTTTATTTGCAAGTCACTGCTAACACCATCTATATATCGCCGTGGAACAAAACCGAACGCGATCGATGTACAAATAATAATCAGTTTAATCAGACAAAAACGCTAGTTACGTAAGCACGGTTTCTTTGTATGGGATAAGGCATCTGTATGCTAGTATTATATTATCTGTGTCTCAGCAAACCTTGTAGATCGACCGTTGCGACAGTTTATATTACTTACCCACGAGTTACTCGTCCTTGCTTTTTGTTGAAGACTAAACAATACCTAGATTAGACGTGTGTATGGTGTTCAAGTTACGGCATATCGATTAGGGCTTGGTGGAGCGTAGGTACCTAGCCTTACTTAGATAATTGATACCTCCCTGGATATCTATTTATATCTATGTACCTATATGTTTTTACTCGATCCTTTTCTGGGTGTTGGTTAACATACATGTATTAGAGAGCCCAGATAAAGTAAACATTAACATTCTTTCAGCAATACCGAACTTACAGTTGTCAAAAAAAACAAAATTAATGGATTGAGGTAATGAGGAAATTCAGACACGGTATACCGCATTTGAATTTTCCGCTAGAGGCGCTGGTGTAGAGTGAGGTCTTCAAATGTCAAATTTCATAGTTTTTTTGCTTTTGTCCCGAGTTTTTTTTATTGTTGTTAATATTTTCTAAATATAGCAGATTAAGATATTTACGGGTTTTACCAACCATTGGTTTTTTCGAAAAAAGGAGCTGCGCAAAACTGATAATACCTACTCGATGTTATATTCAGTCGCACTTCTTCGGCATTATAAACTAAAGACTTTTTTTTTTATTCAAAATTTTCTTCCGTACGCGTAGTAACGTTTAACGTAAGTAATATTTATGGTGACGTATGGACCTTACTCGCCAGTGGCGCCAACTGATGGGCACAAAAACAGCAGCCCTCATTGCAATGCGCTACTGACATGTCACGGTCACGATTAAACTTGTTCTAATTTTGCAATCGTCGTCGCTGTTAAAATGTCACTTTGCTTACTAACCTGTGTGAGGATGTTAAGATTCTAAGGTGTACACAAACACATGGCTTCAATCATCACTTGAAGAATTTAAATAAAATTTAAGTCATACGTCATTTATTTTGGAACAACATACATACACACACATTACACACAACATACACAACAACAACACTTAAACAATTCGTTTTGCATGACAAAACGAATACAATAAACAAAATGTTATTAAAATACAATTATTTTCAGTCGTCAAAATTATTGCCGGTAAGTACCAAGAGTGATTTAGGATAATATTATAACAAAAACAAATATAAAAAAATAAAAAAAAAAAAACAAAAAATTGTAACTTAACAACCGTGAAGATCGGTGAGGCGCGATGACAAACAGTAGTTCCATAATGATGGAACGTAATTCAGACCGACTAAATGAAGTGCATGGGCGTGGGAGGAGCTGATCGATGCGCCATTAATCATGTCCACGACATGGGACATCATCTATCTATTGACCTTATAAGTTAGAACCCATCACTGGGAATATTGTTGCGGCCTTCGCACTCGTCCCAAACTCTAAAGAGGTCATATAAAAACGGGAACCTCTTTTGTCGAAACTCTTTTTGACAAGCTGCGTCGTCTACGGAACGTTCCTTCTTCGAATTTCAATTTATAATTTGAATTCCGAGTGATTGGAGGATTGCGAGATTCAATATTATAAATTGGGGCCGAATGTAACATACAACTTTTAACGATTCCATTTAATTTTGCTTTTGGTATGAATTTTCATGCAAAATAAATAAATATACAGGTGAAACTGTAGTGAGTTATTGTAATACTACTACGGCAGATAAGGATTTTATTGCTTCTACGACTGTAAAAAAAAAAAATACGATTAACGTAGATAATATTGCAAAATAAAAACAAAAATTTAAAAAAATTACGAATTTACGAGTCCACTAATCTACCTCTACCGCCTCATTCAGGTAAAAGGTGAACGTTATTAAAACTCCAATTAAAATAAATGTAGCACTTGATGAGTACTTTAGAACTGCAGGCACGAGGGACACTGATGCACTTAGCGTTGACACAACTTAACGCCCAGTTGAAGTGAGCGTTAAGCACTAAGTGTAAGATCTAACTTAAAGTTATTAAACGCTAAATAAAGTACTATTAAGATGCTCGTTATCACAGGGTTAAAGCTCTTTATAAAGGCGCTTATCATTACAACTGTTTTATTTTTGACTGGTTGTTTTGCAGTTTCAGGAATTTGGTTGGGGGTTTTAGCTTTGTCTTTAAAATCACAGTGCACCACGCACATTTCTTACTTATCCTATTAATATTACAATTATTATTAATTATCTGTAAAATAGCACACAGGTACCTACAACAGACCTGATTTGGGCGATTGGGTACTTACTTTTTATCACGGTGGGATGGTTTCTTTGTCAAACAAAGCCAAGGGCAGCAGCAATTGTTCATAGACATATTGCAATGATCGTCCATTTGGTATCCAAGTGGACCACCTACCCAATGGCTTTAATACCCATCTTATAACACAAAAAAAAACAAAAGAGAAATTCGACGCAACATGGATAGCCATTTTCACGTAATAAGCACGCACTTTAGAAACTGAGCCAGTATTGACAGACCATAACGTTATTGGCTATATGAGCGTAATGTTTGCTTTAACATGGACGATGTGAAAAAAAATATCGTTGACGTCATGCCTCCAAACTGAAGGTCGCTAACCTACCCTGGTGACGTGTGGTGTTTTACGTTTTATTATTATAAGCTTATCTGTTCAACGGACATTCTGGAAGCTAATGCCAAATGGCTTGCTTTAGTTATAACTTAGATTTTTTATTTCGTAGGCTAAACTGACCTTTGGGGGGTTGTCACTTTATCGTTACATAAAAATTGTGTCGAATCCTGACTATCATGTGTGATCGAAACTTGATTGAAAATCGTAGTACATTGAAAATTGAACTATTTCACGGCAAAAAAAATATACATTTGTTAAGAAACTCACGGCACTTATTTAGTTACTACTCATTTATGTCAGACTTCATTTTATCGATCGCATTCATTTATTGTTGATTTCATATTTAACACAATAAAAGTTTATGTACTACATATGTGTACGAATACTGTTATATTTAAATATATTATATTTATATTCATAAAACAATTAATTACACAATTTAGTCAAATTAAATTGAGGGGTCAAATCACATCAATTCGATGAATAATTTATGATTGAGCCTTACCTACAACACTATGCTCCGCGCTTGCAACATTTTTTTTTAAATAAGGTCATTGGCAGCTGTCAGTTTAGTCTATGAACTTTAAAAACACGGAGCAGAATTTTACTTTTCAAAGCCAGGTGACATTTATATGACATTCCTGAATAAATTGCAAATGCCTATAAACTGCTCGCAGAATGGATTGCCGATAGTATGTATTAGAAGAATCAGCGTTGAAAGGCCTTAGGAATCAATCTGTGTATCTCAAAATCTAAATCCTTCTAGTCAATGATGATGTCTTTCATCCATAAATTATACCCTTTGTATTTCCAGGATTCCGCTTAGTTACCCAAATCTTGAGACTACAGTTTATTGACTTATGTCTGTTACATATCAGGGAATCATCAAACTAATGATTTAATCTCATTTCAAATAAAACTGTTATCTTTATTTAACGAATATTATTGTAAGATCACCGAGATCGTTTCTTACATATTTTTATAGCGGCGTTTATTCAGAAGTATTGAAACAACAAAATATTTAAGATACGCATTCCTATTTGTGTAAACTGAATCAAAAGAAAAAATATACTGTGTATATATTAGAATGTCAAATCGTGGTCAGAAGATATTTTTGTTGAGAAAAACAATACTGTAATATCTGAGTTACATATTCAATCTTATACGAGAAATTAATAAAAGCCATATTCCATAGATCACTTACGATGTTCAATTTGGATGAAGCAACCAAATTGAATTGAGTAAACATAAAAGTGATTCATTCAATATTGGCCACACCTTTCATTTCCGAGCCTTTCAATCAAAGTGAACCAATTTGGTTGATCCGTGTAATAATGCTATAAGACACAAGTGTGTGAGAATTCAATTCCGCACGCCTTTGAATTCAAAATGCGAGAAAAAGCAGAGCATTGAGGATTTTCATCGTATCGACGTTCTGATGTGATAAGTTTCGAAACAATCAGTGTTCGTAGAGAAGAACCGTTTGATGTGTAGGTACCTATTTGTAATGAACACGTTAAATTGTTAATATAATGGTTTCTGTCCATCACATCTCTTTACAAACGCCGGAGGTGACGACACGTCCTGTCAGAATCAGAGTTTATTTAACACAGTTGATTCTTGCAATCGACACAGAACAATAAGCAGTGGTGGTCTGTTTAATTTGTGAGCATGTTGTTTCTTCACTGGAGAATCACAATATTATTCGGAAGAGACATATAAAGAAACAAAAGTATCGTTCGTACTATTCGTACCTTATAAAACTTGTAATTTGCCCGCTGTAGCAAAACACCTTGTCATAAAGAGAAGGAACGTGCATTGATCGTCATGATAGACTGCTTTATCTTTTAGTAATGTTAAATAATAATAAGAATAAAAATGAGGTGGGTATAAAAGCCAAATGCATATCTTTGATATCTAATAAGGTCAAATAAAGCTAGAACCTTAACATCTAGGCAGATATGAATAACATATTACAAACAGAAAATAATATAGTAAATAAAGAAAAACCAACAAAGAAATATTGTCGTCTGGCTAATAAAAGAGTAATATCGTTCTATTCCCCGTTTATGGCATTTATTGATGGCGAGTTAATGGGCATAATGGAAGATGATATTGTCTGTATATTTAGCAGTGTCCCTGAATACTAAGTAACTTGGGAATTTATTTACGTTACGATCTTTTTCTCGCTTTCTTTGCGGACGCAGAACTTTCGCCCCTTAAGAGTTCATCCAGAGCTTTTGTGGACCTTAATCTGAGGCTTTATTATGTTTTTGAGATGCCTGAATCCGATTATACTGTCACAATAGTTCTAGAAAGAACAATTCACATAAAAACATCTTTTAGCCTCGTTGTCAGTCCATAAAATCGTCTGGTTGATGTGTTTACTCACCAATAAATATCATTGCAAATGAGTCTAGCTCAGCAGTAGCAACACGCAATACCACATGGTTGACCTCGAAAAACAAATTCGTTAGTTTTTATTCTTACTAAAATGTATGTATACAATATGGTTCGTTGGAAGTTCTCTGAAATTCAGTATATCTAAATTTTCTCTTGGATGGAGCGGTCATGTTTATGTCATTTATATTTCAGTGATTGATCATATATTATCAATCAACAATTTCCTGAAAATAGAATCGCCAATAATTGAAACATTTTCCCTATTTGTCCTACTTTTCTATGGTTGCCGGTTATTGACAAATTAATCAAAGTCAAATAATGTATTTGAATCAGGTCAGTAAACGGCACTTTTGATAAAAAAACAAAATTAAGTAAGAAAAAAAATAACAATTGATTTCAATGTCCATATTGCAAATTTAGGTTGGTATGGAGAAGAACAGACCAGAAATTTCACTCACATGACTCACAAAAAATAATGGATATCATATGGAGATGTAGTTTACATCTCCATATGATATCCATTATTTTTTAGCCATTTCATTCGTGCGTTTGTTTTTACATCTGCTTCCCCCTTATATCTACATGTTAAGCCGTATTCAGGAGCTACATGTATCCCTTCCAAGTATACCAACTTCCAAGGGTACTTTTACATCAGCTAAAGATCCTGAGCTCTACATTCCACGTTAAGCTGTCGCTTCACGCTACAGGCAGTCAGAACTTTGAAATTTTGAGCATCGGCTTAGAATATCGATATTCCTCGCACTAGGTAACTAGGAAATATTCACTGATATTCGGCAGCTAGGCTAGAAACGTAAACACAACTAGGGCAAGCTAAACTTGTTGGCCATTTTCTTTTATACATCCCTATGTGTAGCAATTTCTGATTTCTTTATTAGCCAAATGACCTTTCACAGAATAGTTTTTGAATTTCTTATGAATCTTTTTAAATAACATAAAAGTATACTTGTATACTTTAAATCTTTTATGAACATTCGAACTTATAAAACACCACTTTGCGAGATTGGAGCTACGTCTATGTGAAATGTCAACAGTTGAACAGTTTATTCGTACCATGAGGACAAACAGACTCACTTTCACATAAATATTAGTGAAGTTGTATCATGCTATCCTCTCAGAATTTTTATTGCTTTCACGTAACTGAATGAAATTCCTTTTTCCTGAGCAGCACCGCGACAACCAACGCATTTAAATGTAAAAACCTGACAAGGGGAACACGATTGTTATTTAAAATGGATTTCCTTACATTTACAGTAACTGGAGGGATGGAAAGCCTTATTGGAGGACGAATGGAACTTTATTTTAACTGTATTTTATACGGATGCCGTCAACGGATTTTCCTTCTTTGACTTTCAAAAGTCAAACAAGGAAAATCCGTTGACGGCGCCCAGCTCCTAAGAGCTGATTAATGTTTTTTATTTAGCCTTTAATTCTTAATTGGTGTTCATTGAGGAAGAAAATACCTCTACAGCCCTGATTAGCTGAGATAAATAATTCACAAGGATCGCCCAAATAGGGCTTAGCATTTCAAAAGGCATTGCTTGCAATAGAATTTGAATAATGTTTGAAATTTTCACAGACCAAGGGGGTGACCATAAGATCACCCCCCTGATAAATGCAGTCCTAAATACTGTAACAGCTTAAATACATTTACTATTCCAAATTACTTTGTCCTCAATTTTGTTCAAGAAAGAAATACTACTACCACCTCATTTAAAGTAAGTACACGCAAAGCTAGCAATAGTGTGACGGAAGCGACAGGTAGCGCAATGATTCTTAAGATAATCAATTTCCCTCAGACACGACTTGCATCAAATGAAAAGCCGTTGGTTCCGTGCCACCTAGTTCTAGTGCGAACCTATCGATTGTATCTGACGTTTCTAGTGAGGTAAGTTATCTGTGTGACTGTGAATAGGAAAACATAGAAAAAGATTATTAATTAAGTATTTCTATAATCTATGTACTTATTGATCAAAATATTTGCGTCAATTTGTGTTTACCAGTCGTCTAATGTTGCGAATGTTTTGTAAGTGGAAATTTTTAACGAAGCAAAGATTCATGTTATGTGTAAATTGTGTAGAAACAACCAATCCATCTATGACTACTGCGCTACCCAAAATAACTCATTATATTAATACAATATTAATAACTTGTCAGAAAATACGGACATGTGCCAACACCCACATATTACTCTTTCCCTGTAAAAATAATTCAGAGATAATTTTAAAAGCGCCCACGACTGGCTTATTTTTACAACTAAGTAAACTTTTTTTGATTGACGCCTTCATGGAAGTCAAGTAATTTTTCAAATGGAAAATCAACTGGACTTTATATTCTATTTTTTTTTCTATTTTATGTCCTATCCCATTATTTAATGTCAGCACTCCTCATTATTTTCCACTAGACATGTCTGTGCTTCTAAGTTATCTGATTTGAAACATCTAAGATTTAATGACTTTGATTAATATTTATGTTAATTTCATGTACAGTCGGAGGACTTAAAGCAACATGGCAATTCTTCGTTTTAAACATTTATTATCCGTGTGATTTAATGTAAACCGACAGTTTCAAGTGGATAATATCTAACAAACTACCAACATTCATGAAACAATCTAGTAGATATTGTTAAATAATTTACACGATTCAAATTCTGGAATTCAAGGTAGCAATACGATTTTCAATTATACCAGTTCGGTATGTCTGTTATTGAGAGTCCAGGCGGGTCTTATCTGTTTGAAACAATGCGGAGACGACGGCGAGTATCTGCAGCCGTTTCTTTACCTACTCTGCAGCCTTGAACTCACGATTCTGTACAGTCAAAGACTAAAATATGTCCGGTTGGTGAAACAAGGATAAGTATCCTTCCGTCTTGTTCACTCGGTTGGGTGAATCTATGGTTGCTTTATTACATTTTGCTGTGCCCTACAGGGTTCATATATTCATAATTGTACTAATAATGATATGAATATGATCTGGGTAGTTGTTACACACTTATAGGCTCACTTGCACCCCAAATCACTAAGTATATTTAACGGTAAACGTACTACAACAATAATCCTGCCTCTGTCGTCTTCTAACGATTGATAGATACGTCACGATTAAATACGTTTTGTACAAATTGTGTAGATATTTATTGACCTATAGTGCAAGTTGGCCTTGGGTAAATTCAACAACGATTTTCAAAATTTAAATAAGATTTAAAACATATGAATCATAAAATCAAATGATTAATGAAATAAGAAATATGATTTGAAATTATGCGGTCTACAAGTACTCTTATTATATGTTAATTTTACCATTACTTTATCAATGCCGCCAATTCGATACACAACGAGATAGCTTTAGAATTTTGTGAAATCTATACATATATTTTTGTTCTTGTCTGTACCTACATACCTGCACAGACGACCTTGTTCTTGCTATGATTAATATTTCGATTCAGAGTGGAATGTTAGTGTTTAATCATTTTACTACCAGAAATTTAATTGGATTTTAGGTTCCATTATGTATTTGTGTAATTTGCCGCTGTCGGAAAATATTTTACTTGTGTGATGGGTTTTATATAATCGGCAATTCGTTACAGACACATATGCGATTAGTAGCAGTACTATATGAAGTCTCCTCTATCTGTCTGTTACCATCGCTTATAATATTGAACATTAGACAGTTATATTTTTACAATACATGTATTTTTATTCATAAGGCACTCAACAAAAGCATACAGACTAATTTATCGTTTAAGAAAGTAAAACAAGTAACTCAACGTAGCAGTCGCCGAGCTAGTTTTCTGATTTTACCGAAGATGAGAACTAAGTTTGGCAAAAAAATGTTAACTTTTGAAGGAGCACAATTATATAACAAAATACCCTCATGTATAAAAAGGTTGCGCTCATTCAATGCATTCAAAACTCAATTAGCTGCATATTTAATCACAAATAACACCCTTCCTTAAAGCTGAATGCATTGCATGAATGCATCATTATTGTTGCCGTGACTTCTGTGACGAATTTTATTTTATTTTATTTACTTTGAGTATTGTTCTCATGTAAGTGACTTTGTGTCTTTTTTGAGAATAAAATATCTTTAAACCTATTATTGATGAAGAGACGAGCTCAGCAGGTTTCAAATATTTGCCGGATATTGCCGATATAATTACTTGTCATATTAAATAGATTCCTTTCATAGCTTCAATATAAACAAAATGGTATCAGGACAATCAAAGCAAGTCCTATGGATATTAGTTTCAAGCAACTTTGTACTTTATGGTATAACTTGCATGCATGCGTTGCATGCACCCGTGGCTTGAACCCGTGATACTTGTTCCTACATATGAGCAATATGTAGGAACAAGTATCACGGGTTCAAGCCACGGGTAACGGGAAAAGTTAATTAGAAATATATATTTTTTGCAATGTGTGAGTGTCTGAATCTAATTCAGTCAAACAAAATGATTGACCAGCCATTCAAAGCACAGTATTTATTAGACCTGCACCAAAATCGTACACTAAACAGAATTGCACCAAAGTTGCAGTTGCAGTGAAGTCCAAATACCTATATAGTCTGCCTATCGTCGAATCACGTGGCGGTAACTAAGTTAGTCAGTGGAGCTGGGTCGGCAATCCTCCGATAGAACGCTTAGTCTGAGTGAAGATATTTTCAGGTGTTGATTTAGAGGTACTTATCTGTTCCGTTTGTATTCCGAAGTTTTCTTCTGAAAATTGGGTTTCCTTATATTTTTTTATCGGTTTCATCTCTCTCTATGGTTTTGTGCATGAAGTATTAAATAACAAATAAATCGAATGATTGTGGTTTTCTTTCACTGAAAATATGATGAATGATTAATTAATATTTTATTTTGACATCTAGTTAGTCCATGAAACATTAAGTAGAATAGGCTTTATAAAGATCCTTCCAAATCATTCAAAGCGTCTCAAACTCATTCGACGAATGTTTGGGCGATGAGCTTTAAAGCCAATCATAATCTTGTCTTAGAAATCTAAAGATAACACAACTCAGTCTCACTTTTGTTACTTTTGAAGATACAAAATTCAAAAGTATTGCATTAAGAGAAAGAATATAGCGAAGAAATATGAATATTCCTTCATTCAATGTAGTCCACGTTCTGGAACGTGTCGAGTTCTGAGCAAACTACGATCAGAACTTTAATATTAAACTGAGCGGGATTCAAGCACTTTACTATTTCTGAAATGTTTACACCAAGAATTGATATTAATAAATATTCATGCTGGCATTATTAATTAACTTAGATTTTTTCTGATAATCTAGAATTAATACATAATTTATTCATTATGTGCGCTGGTGATGGAGGGCTACTCCCCAGAGGAGAGTCCAGTGACGAACAGCCCCGGTGGGTTCGCGGTGAGTGCTAACGCGTACCTGTGTTCCCGCCATAAGCGGCACAGTAGGACACCGTGGAGTTTTAGTGGGTAAGAGTCCCACATAACTGCGCTATCTCCCCATGGTAGCGCAGTATGCATGAGCATTTCTCGAAGCTAAAAAAAAAATGACGGCGAATGAAAAGGAAGCCACTCACATAGTGAACACCCTCAGTAAATAATGGCATAAGAAGTTCTCTCCAGCGGCCGTACCATGAGCTCTTATAGTAAGGTTATATCCAGTGTATACATCTGTACCTTAAGCACAATGGAAATAACCTTGCTCTAAGGGCCCATGTTACGGGCCCTGCATTTAAACATTCTTCGTTTTTCTTAGGTTTTTTAGATACTTTTAATGGTCTGCGTCATGCCTGGCGCAAATTCTTTAAAAAAATATAGATGCATGCTTAAATTCATTTAAATATTTTTTTAAATTTTTACTTTTTTTTATCCTTACTGTCACCAAATATTGAAATATAACAAGCACCTGAAAGCATGTTCGGTGACAAAGAAAAACCATTACAAACTTTTTTATACTTATATCATCAAATACCGACACCCAAACCGAATTCCAAACACTCGTTCAACAGACAAACATTAACAAAGTTATGAAACTCGCTGAAGGCAGTAGACCTTTCAAATCTTACCCCATTACTTTACAATTCAATTGCCGACAACTTGTTACGATCATGTTCTATTTTCCCACAAACTTCTGTGGCCCCTGTATGGCACTGCAAACTTTTACCCGTATAGAGAGTTGTGGACGGTATCAAGTAAAAATCGGTCTTAGTTTGAACAGAAACCACAAAGATTCATAGCGATTGCGTAGTTTTCTTATGCCCTCAGGAAGATATTATGCTGTTAAACAAAAGGTTTATTACTGCAGCTTTTTTTAAAAATTACAATCTTTAATCAATTTTGATGCGACGCAAAGTTTCACAGTGTAACTGCGGTACTTTATGAAGAACCCATTAAATACTACAATATTGTTGAAAATTGGTTTCTACCTGAAGCTTTTACGTTGTTCTATTAATTCCGCTAAAAGCCAAATAACAATCTTGGAATATTGTATTACGTTTGTCCTGATATACAGGTGTTGGATGATCATCGGCAGAGTGATCCATTTGTCCTAATTGGTTCGTGTAACTAACAACGCCGGTGATTTATCATATCTAATTGATTCTCTCTTTATTGAATTTTCGTATCGTTTCATCTTGTGTGATTTAGATAAAAACTTGCCTGTCATGCGTCAATAATGACTACGAATTGCACGCGATGTGTTGGTACTAAAAGTAGCGATTTTATTATGAGTTGTATTTGTTGTGTGTTGAATGCAGTCATATGCATCCTGGTTTTGTTCTTCTAGGATAAAAGCAAGGTGAGCGTGGGATTTTGGTTTCAATTATTATTAATATCTGTTTGGTCAGTGTGGGTTCACATAATATTCTCTTCGGCTCTTTGAGGTACATAACTTAATCGATTTTCGTAATATATTGGCGTGCCACTACACCTCTTTATTTTACTCCTCAGAAAGCCCATGACGTGATGGTATGACCTCAATAAAATTAAGGCAGAATACCAAGAAACTCGGTTATGGCTGAACATAAAATCTCATCCTACAATCTAAACAGTCGATTTTATTGGTATCCAGCATATTTGAGATTCAGGAAACGATAAATTAATTTGTTATGGTGTCCCACATTACTTAATGTCCCTTATGGCGCGGCCTTTGCCACGATTAGTTAGTCCAGAGGGGCCACAGATTAAGGGCACTTTTCCACCAAAGATGTGCGAGGTAGCTAGACGGTGCGTAAGGAAAAATTCCACCAATGGAATCACTTCATTTTCCTAAGCTAACATAGAACAGTTTTGGTGGAAAAGGGCTAGCGGATCTAGGTATTTGAACATATATAAAAAAGCGAGATTTTGTGTGTGCGAGGGATGTGTGCACAGCACTGAGTTTCATACCGTTTATCAACTTCACTAATGTATCCTCGTATAGCGCAAGCTCCTCGCTCATTTTCCTGGAAACAATCAGCACAATATGTTCAACGCTGCTATAGATCCTCGCCTCACCTAACTACCTCATACATCTCTTTTGCAAAAACAACCTAAGGCCCTTGGTAACGTGTAGCTAAACAAGATGATTAGACACGAGGGAATGTTATCACGATCTTGACTCTGAAATCTAATTTTCTCATTAATGAAGTAGGCATTGTAAAAATGGGCTTAAATATTTTGTTTCACAATGAATGTAACATTTTGTTGTTCATTTATTAAAATGTCGGCTTTTAGGGTTATTCCCAGAGGATAACGTCCTGTTTTTGAGCATAATCAAGTAATTAGCAGTATCTAAATTATGCATAAATCAGATTAATATAATAATGAGCTCAGTTACTGGGTTATGGTAGCTTTAATGAGGAACAACGCCCAGAAGTACTAAGATACGTGGAATTATAAAGATTTATCATTTTATTTTTAAATAGAATTTAAACATCTGTCTACAGTCAAAGAGTGGTTTCCTTTCCAACTCGCATGTAATCAAAAGTTACAAATTAGTTGCTTCGGCGCCAATTAATATGAGCTCCGTGCAACAGAATTAAACATGAAAGGCAACGGAGAGGATAGCTGGCCTTTTGAAAGAGGCCAGTAATGAGGTAGTCAGACTTACGGTCTGAAAATCATATGTTTAAATAAAACTTCTTTGAAATGGCTCACATGATATCATTTAAATATTTCTTTCAAAGAAAGATATAAAGTAACTAATGTTGTCAAATTAAACAGTTTTGTTCCTAAACAGCTAAAAGCCTGAAATAAACTGTAAGACTACTTACAGTACCGAAAAGCCGAAGTGACAGATGATTTATTTTCGTCAGCACTCAAAACCTTAGACGCCCTGCATCAATCAGGACCCTGTTTAATAAATATTGCGGCATTTTGTCAAAAACTGGCACCTTTTGCTTGAGAAGTGCTGTTTTACAAAGCCGGGTATTAACTAAACTTAATTAAGGGTTGGACTGTCTATCACTTTAATAAAATGCCTGGAAAACCGCATCTGACGCTATAGCACAGATTTTCAGTAACGACTTATGATTTGATTGTTTTCCATGTCTCATTGTTGTTTCGCTTCTATCTACGGGAACATTTGGGCTTAAAACGCTGAAACTACATAACAATATTATCCTCGGAGTTATAAATATTATGCTTTCCATGTGGATAGTTGCCGAAGTACATGCAGGCGAATTAAATGCATTGCTAAACTTAAGAGGCGGTGGACAGGGCACATTGTTCGCAGAATGGATGGCCGACAGGGCAGAAAGGTTCTGGATTGGCTACCGCGAACCGGAAGACGTTGCGTTGGAAGGCCTCCCAATCACATGGACCGATGACCTGGTGAAGGTTGCGGGGATCTGCTGGATGCGAGACGCACTGGACCGAAAAAGTTAGTAGTTGAAAACCAGCGTCAGGCACTAGTTGTCTGACATTTTTTGCTGAAAGTGTGCCTCACGGCTGCGCCAAAAAGACCCAAGGCACACTTTCCTACTAACTTCTTGCGTCAGACTTTACACTTTTTTTTGTTTATTTTTATTAAATTTTATCTGTTGTATAATATATTATTATGAATGTAGTACCTATATTGTGTGTCTTTTAGTCTGTGCAAAATAAATGTATTTAATTCTCCTTTTTTTTGTCAATTTGGTGACGCTTGGGGGAGCCCTATGTCCAGCAGTGGTAGTGATATGATGATGATGATGCGGGCAAAGCCGCTGGCAGCAGCTAGTATTGTTATCAATGCGAAAGCAACGCTGTCTACCGCTGAACCAGTTTTGATTAATTATTTCTGAAGACGTACATAGGAAACTTTTTATCCCGGGATTGTGTTCCCTTGGGATGATTTTCAACTTTTACGCGGTCGAAGCCGTTGGAAGAAGTTAGTCTATATATGTGCACGAAGTCGCAGTCAACAGTTAGTTTAAACTGAGTTCTCAATGGCACCACCTACGCTAGCTGCGGTTCGCTCTGTATGAAGATAGTGCATTAATTATACCTTTTATGGGTACCTTATACGGTAGTTATAAGCCGGAAGATAAGCAGACTTGTCGTCATGGCGGTTTTTGAGACAAGGCTCAACACAATGAACTTTGACGTCACGTGATATAATTAAGATAGGTTTAAGTGATAAGAGTGAGCGAATTTAGGATTTTTGGGTGTGTACTTGAGTAGTGTAGGTATTACCATAACTAAAAGGTTTTAATGTTCTGTGCGTGTAAACGTTCTTTTAATTAATGTACTTAAGTGGATTAAAAAGCACGGGTAGTCAAAACCCCATAAAACGTTAATTCATACCTAGAACATGAACAAACACTTTTCACTAGGTACCGTATTAATTTATTATTATGAAAAGAAAAATATTTGTAATATATTTAATAAAATCTTTGAAATGCTGCAGTGCAATCACATATATTATATTGGCGCTTGAATGACATTGTTGGGAGGGTACCGGTTAACATATGTGAATTTGTCAGTTTGAAATTGTATTCAAATACGAGATAACGGCACTAGTTTCAATTTATGCAGCGCTAAAAGATTCTTGTACAGTTAGAGTTTCTTTTGAGCATTTTTGTCTCAGTTAAAACCTTCAAGCCTGAAATAAATCATTCAAGTTTGGAATGTGTTCTGTCATTTCGATGTTCTTCTATTGTTTTATCGTCTTTCGTCTCCAAATCGCTTGCATCTTATACTGTTCTCATCACATTACGAACTAAACATGTATTTTATAAGCAAGCGCTCTTGAAGATTCGTCGCGCCCGCCGAACGCGTCACGAATAACTTATGCAAACAATTAACTGTTCACAATGTTATCAAACTGATGTCAAGCAGATGAGTCTGTTTAATAGGTGGAGCAGATGACTCTCTGTATTATGAGTGGATTACATTGTGTTTGCTTAGATATTTGGGTTTAAGGTTTGTAAATCTGTCATACTATAACAATTGGATCTATTTTTGACACTGGAATCTCTCGCAACGACATAGATTTTTACTATTTAGCGGTTTTTCGTTTATTATTCAAAATGTGATTTTGCCAGATTGCGGTGTTATAGCTTGAGGACAGTAGATAGACTTACCTACTTCTTAAAACAATAGGCAGAAAACCAAGCTCATGGTGATAGATACTGCGGGAAAGCTAGCGGGCGCCAATAGCATCCAGGGAATCGATACCGTGGACAGATTTATTCATCTGGGCTCTATCATTAATTTATTAATAATGAAGACAGCTGCGTTCCGGAAATAAAGCGACGGACAGCCATGGCTAAAGATGCTATGACGCGTCTCCATAACATTTGGAAAAATCGCGTTGTAAGTTTCAAAACCAAAGCCCGTTTGGTCAGAGCACTTATTTTCCTCTATGGTTTTGAGACGTGGACAATTCAAGCAAGAGAAACACAGAAGATAGACGCATTCGAAATGTGGTGCTGGAGGCGGATGCTCCGAATCCCATGGACAGCCAAACGCCCAAATGTGTCAGTACTTTCACAACTCAATATCAAGACCCGATTGTCTACGGTTTGCTTACAGCGTATTTTGACTTACTTTGGCCACATAATGCGAAAAGGAGATAGCAGCCTTGAAAAGCTAGTCATTGTTGGCACAACCGAAGGAAAGCGAGCACGAGGCTGGTATCTAAGTCTGCCAAGTGAAAGAAGCTCGTCTTCAAGCAAATGCCAGCAGGAGGTGATGGCAACTTTGGACCGCAGACGATGGAGGCAGATTGTTCTCTTAAAGGAGTCCAGTGACCACGATCCTCAGTAATGAGGGACCGACTGAAGAAGAAAAAACAATAGGCAAATAAAATCAATAAAATGTATGAAATAGGTAATGAACTCTTAAGTATTTTTTGGAAGTTGATAATTAACCAAAACTAAGTACGTTAGTAAGAATAATATGTTTTTATTAAGTATTCAATGTTATTTTCTTGTTAAATACATAAACATGTGTAGGTGAAACAGACGATTCTCATTACGCTTCGTAAATCTTAATTAAATTATGTAGTTTTTGCTATGAAGGCATGTTTTGCTTTGATATGTAGGTAAACTAGGAAATGTTAAAAAAATAAAGAGCTGTCTTAGGGAAACTTACCTTTTAATTAAAACAATAGGTACGTAAAATTAACATTAGAAGCGGGATATTTATCATGTTTACTGTTTGTTGCGAGTTTCCTATATTTCGGTGCTGTTGCCAGCAACATGATCACGGATAAACAGTGTAGTAGATTGTGTAGTGTAGTAGTTTATCCGTAAACATGGTGCTTGCAACAGCACCGAAATATCGGAAACTCGCAACAAACAGTAAACATGGTAAATATACCGCTTCTAATGTTACCTAATGTTAGTGTTAGTGACCATGACAGATTAAAAACTATTAGATACTTTACAAACTTTTGCCCTCATAATATTAGTGTGATAGTACATCACTCACACTAATATTATAAGGGCAAAAGTTTGTGAGTGTGTGTGTTTGGTAAGTTTGTTACTTCTTCACGCTCAAACAGCTGGATCTGGATGAATTTGGCACAGAGATAGATTATAGTCAGGAATAGCAAATAGGATACTATTGATCCCGGGATTATGTTCTCTTGGGATAATTTCATTTGACATTCACGTGGGCGAAGCCGCTGGCAGAAGCTGGTGATCAAAAATGTATTTAGTAATGTTCTATATAAAGTCATTCTTTGTTTGGAAGTTCGTAATTACACAAATATAAGTTTGGTACCTAATTAAAATTCATTATTACTTTTGTGTATATTACCTACCTACTTAAACTCTCAATTTGTTAAGATTATTATTGTATAACTTTTATAATTATGTTGTGTTTGATATAAGTTTTTGCTGTGTTTGTAACTTAAGATTTTGTCGAGTTCTCTTAAAGAAACTTGCTCATTAATATTTACTGTCATGAATCAAGAAAGTAATGCCACATTTAAAAACGTTCTACCTTTGGGAAAGTTGGTCGGTTTTGTAACTACATAATTTACAAAAAAATAAGTTAGGTGATAATAATTTCATTATTACTTTTATACTTAGAAGAACCTACCTCCTTAGGTCCCTACATTTAATAAGTGAAGAAAGCTGGTAGATGGTCTTAACGAAGCGTAAACAACATTATCAATACATTCAGTAAATGTGAAGAAAACTCGTTTTCGTACATCAAATATATATAAAAAAAAGATAACCAACACAACCCATATCCAGCATTTTTCGGGTTCCGTTCCCGAAGGGTAAAAACGGGACCCTATTACTAAGACTCCGCGGTCCGTCTGTCTGTCCGTCTGTCACCAGGCTGTATCTCATGAACCGTGATAGCCACTGATGATGTATTTCTGATGCCGCTATAACAACAGATGCGAGTCCGACTCGCACTTGGCTGGTTTTTGACTGTTTGTCTGTTTAGTTGTGCACGCATCACGTAAAATGTACGAAACTAATGTAGATAACATGAATACATAATAATTGTGCGTAATTTAAACTGTGGGGTTACCAGAGGCGGCTTAATTAACTCCGACACCAGAGGTGGCTACATCCTCACACGAAAACAAGAAGAACAAAATCAAAACCCAAAACCTGGTAAACTTTTGCATTACAGTAGCATGACCAAAAACCGACCCTTATTCATAGAAATTTCACTAACGCAAAAGAAGAAAAAAAAGCAGAAAAAGCAATTGTTTAGCTAAAACATCTGTTGGTGAGGTTACTCAACACGTGTCGGTTGTTAACTGAGAATTAATTAAGCAAATTGGGAGTTCAGTTCTTCGAATTAACTTTAGCTCAGTAGAAATCAAAGTTAAACAGTTTATTTTCCTCATCTTTAATTTATAGGTTCAGAAAAATAGAACAGCTATATTATTATTAATATTGAAATATAGGACTCCCCCAAGTGTCTTCACATTGAACGATCCCGTGCGTCTCGCATCCAGCCGATTCGCACAATTAACATAAACCTAAATAGTACCAAATGTAACTGGGTACCAATCCGATGCTTTTACCGTTGACGCCTGAATATGCTTATCATTGAGCCTTTAATATTCCCACTGCTGAGCCACAGGCCTTTTCTTTGTGAGACGTTTTCTTCTTCCCCGTTCTAATGTATACTTGTCCAAATTTCGTATCTTTAGAAAAAGAACAAACAAAATCTTGGTTGGTGAAATCTTTATACATGCCAAACAGAGTCGAGATTTCGTAATCATATCTACTTCAGTTTCAATATAATCGTGTTAGTAATACGTATTACATTACAGGTACCTCCTTAAAATTTGGGTTTGAAGCAGAAACTAACTAATAAAATTATCTACTTATGTTAGTAGCGATAATGAGCTTGTTTTGGGCACCCGTGAAGCTTCAAACTCATTCCAGAATATCAGCCGTATTTTCGAATAGAACGGCCCAAAATTAATGAGGAAAGCAACACGGTTTCAGAGCAGAAAGTTGACTATATAAGTCGCAAATCTGGTGAGCATTCAGTTACGTGTCAGTTTTCGTTAAGCTCCATACGTTCAAATGAAAATTTACGACCCTGTCATCAACTTTTCGCTTTAAATACTTGTTCAAAAACTCTTCCAACTTCTCCTTTATATTCTATTTATGCCTATAAACTATTGCACAAATAAAAATAACGAATTTATTCAGACAAAAGTTTTAGTCTCCAAGGTATAAACAATTTTGTAAACACAAAACTTGTTAACCTCAAAACTATTTGGAGATAGGTAGCATGTTTATCCAAAACTTTTTGACTTTTTTGAAGAAGCTATAACTTGTAACTTTTTGCAAGAACCTGCTTTTTATCAGTAGATCATATACCTGCTATGTAAGCGTTTCACAAAACTAAATTGTTCACAAAACTGTACTAGGAAGTTAAATTCTACCTGAATGTTTGTATTAACCAGTGCTTTATTTACTTTGTAAAGTTAACAACCTTTTATTTGAGTTGCCCTTCAAACTAACCCAAAGGCGATTGATTTAATACTGAAACAGGTGTAAGCATAACAAACTTTGAATTACGTTCGCGGAATGCGAAGGATTTCTAACATTTCATCGCTTTAAGCGCTTAAAACGATTCTTTTACTATTTGTTTTGGTTTCCATTGGATTCTTTTAGCAATTCTTTTATACTTGATAGATTGTGCTTTATAGCCGTTTTTATGCTCAAGGATCAATTACATCGTTGTTAATGCTGTTATTTTTCTTCTTCACGATCGCTTCTCGTGTTACCAGGATTATATTAAATCGATGTTAGATTATTGTCAAAGCTTTTCTTAGCGAAATTGTGATTTATTATATATTTATTTAGGAAACTAACCTAATGGTGTTTAAACATCCATAATAGTTATTTATGCTACAAGTGCGGAAGGTAGGTGATTCTCGATGAGTGGCACCTTCAATTAAGCAAGAAATTAATAAAATTGCGGGTTTATTCAAGCGCGCTCAGCATATCCGCAGATTAACTAATAGTTCCTCGGGTATATCTACTGCGCATGTGCAAATAGCTGTCACGTCGTAACGCAAAAAGGCACGGGCAAAATTTACGTTCTTCCAAATATATTTAATGAATATTTATAATTAATTTACTTATCAAATCCAAATCTAGAGTAATTAAAATCGCTTTTAAAGAAGTATTATTTGTATTTTACCTTTTATATGAATGGTAATCTGTACTTAACTAATTTGTAAAAAAAATCCCAAAAAAATAAAAACTCTACTTGTCTTGCCGACGACGGAGTTGAAAATTAAAAATAATACAGAATAGTAAATAGCACTAGTGAAAAAAAGTGACACTTTCCGCACAGTTTAACTGCTTGGAAAACGCTCTTTTCAAAGACATGCATTGTATAATATTTTGCATTGAATGCTACAGTAAGTTTAGTATTGGATTAGATTGACAGCTATTTCCACAATTCTAAAAGTTATTGTCCTTGTTTGCAGATGACAGTCAAAATTCCATTTTTCAGAGATATGAAAACAGACGTAATTCCAACTGAAGTTAAACCAAACTTTTGGCAATTTTTCAGGACCCATGTCATAGAGAAAATTTATACGAATCCGTTTGAAAATTGTGTAACAACGCGAGTTTCAGGCAAAAGATTTGAGGAATGATCAAATTTTGAGGCGCATTCCAACTAAAGCACAGTATTTCAAAGACGGATGAATACCACAAACTCCACCGCCCGCCGTTAAAATGATAATTTCGAAAAGTCTATAAATGCTTTTGTTTATTTGTTAAATAAAGCTTTAAAAGTTTCAGAACAAAGGTTTAAAACTTTGATTATTGTAAACAAGAATCAAAAGCCGAGCCATGTTTAAATATTTGCTTCGTTTCTGAGCGTCTGTTAGAGCCCAAACAATTCAACGGGAACGGAAAACGGTAAATCGCGACCTACAACTATTTTCGTCAAAGGACAATACTTAACATTTTCTCGAACCTTTATTGATAATAATATATTATTCCGATGGAATCATGCGTGAAGAATGGCAATTTTATTTCCTTTGACACAAGCATTTATTGATGTAATTTTGAATTTTATTATTTGTTCAAAAGACCGAAAGGACGCCTTGTGTTTTGCTTGACCTTGAAGTCGGAAAACCTAGACTTATAGAAGATGGATACGCCACGTTGGATGAAAGGTTACTTTATTGTCTTAAATCAATTGTTTTATACAGCTATTGCTCGATTGGTTAAAAGGTTATTGAATAGTTTTTGACCTACTTTGATTTAATAGTTTTGAAATCCTTGATAAATCACAGTCAAAAACGAGACAAGCAGGAACTTTTTAACAACCACAGACACTAAACCACGGTAACAACAAACAACTTAAGACAAAAACAAATCTATAAATCAAAATTAGTGCCAGTAATATGATTTTATAAGATTTGTTTACCTGGTTACTACGCGAAGGTACACTTTTACTAAGTCTTGGATAGCAAGCCAGATAAGTTTGAAGGTACCTAATCTGTGTGTCTGGATCTTGTAGGAAAAATAAAGTGAGTCAAGTCTGTGTTTTCTTCAAGGATATTTTCTAAATTAGCGTTGACCAGTATTGGGGTTATGCTGTACACTGCTTGGCATTTCTTATTCTTTTTGCATACTAAGTAATTTGTAAAAATCGTAAAATACGACAAATTTTTACGTTGTCATTTTTATTTCTGACTGTCTTCTCATAAAATATACCTATGTATTCAAAGTAAAGTAACAGTGTAGATAGGGTTTATTTTATTTTCTATGTAAAATAATAACTGTAAAATAATTTTGAGCCGTTTGGGGTCTAAACGCTTGGGTCATGGGGCCCGAGTGCGTGTCTCTTTCTCAAGTACGTTTGCCTTGCCGACTGATCGACTCTTTGCGTGACGTTCTTTGCCCAAAGAATTAGCATTGTCATTCAATGTGGTCATGCTGCCAGTCTTCCGGGTACGTTTCCGTATGACAACGATAAGGAGGGACTACTTAGACGCCTAAGTGTATTTTGTTTTGGTAAATCGTAGTTAGGTTTAGTATAAATAATATAATTATGAATAATTGTACTTACTTATGTATTTTTTCTGGTTATTTCTTTTGTACCATTGTTATATTTTTACGTAAAATAAAAAACCATCATAACTGTAGTAGCTGAAACATCTTCTGTATAAAAATACAGTTTTGATGCTATTAAACCATGCCATAGAGCTGTGATATACTTTTGGAAACAGCTCCGTATAAACTATATATTGTGTAGAGAACCACTATACATATACAGTTACTGAGTTAAGAACAAGTTTATAGCTTTATTCTCTTAACAAGGGATACACAACTTCCTCTCAACGTCCACAAAGCTACCTTGCACTATCTCTGGTGCTCCTGATTCTTGATTATCTTCAGCTATCTTCATCAAAACCAACACAAACTTGAGTTGCTTCAAAATGTTTGTTTACTTAGTTTAGTTTATATAAGTTACATATCTGAGAACTCCGTACTAAAATCATAATATAGGTATTGTTAGGTTCGTAGCAACACGATTCTGGGTGCATTTTGGTCGCGACCTACTTACATTATCAATACAATATTGTTCAACGCATTGGCTTCTATACCACGTTGCTAACTATTATTCTAAAATAAGTTCGTGTCAATATGCCAAACGGTATTATCGAATAGATACTTCTTTATGCACAAGGAAAATTAAAAAACCCCCGACACATATTTATTTCATGCTACATAATTTATCTATTAGTAGAAACGCTTCAGTCGACAATCTATTGAACAGGTTATTATGAAACGATATCTTATGAGAACACCCAAATTCAAACAGTAAAGCACCCGTAACTTTAGAATTACTGAACCGATTTTTAGCAAACATAGCTAAAACCACTCGACAAAGTCACATTTCAAACAAAGTCGGTTATGATAAAAAAAAACAAAATCGGTTCATCCGTTTAGGAGCTATGATACACAAATACATAAACACACAGGTACACACGCCAAATGCCGCCCTACACCGCACCGCACCGCTCTGTTTCTGTCGGGGGTTACAAATAGAACATTTTGGTACTGGTAAACAAACTAGAGTAAATATGTGCAAATTGAGAATGTGCACAAATGAGGCAAGTAGAAGGAAAACGCGCTTATAGCTGAGCACCGGCAAGATAGTCAGGCAGACTAAGCTGTTGGAGGTAGCATGTATCGAGGGGTTCACAATGCAGAAGATCTCAAAACTAGGAGACGTGTCGTATGTGGTCGCGATCTTCAGCAGTGAGGGAGCGACGAAGAAGATTCACAGAATAATTTTCATAGCATGTAAATAATTTTATTAAAGACCCATTACCATATATATCGGTAAGGCCTAACTTTTATTAGACCTAATATTTAATGATATATTTAAAATTTATTACTGCCGCATCAGTATCAAGAATCAGGCATGCGCGTACGACATAAAAGATATCGTTTGACCTTGCATGCTTGAAATAAGGTCATAAAATATTTATTGATGTACGTAGGTATATAAAATATTAATAAATAGGCTTAACAAAAATAAACCGTTTCAAATTGTCTGGTCTGAGACATAATTTTTTTAATCAAAATATTACAAGTGCTTTCGCAGTTGGGTTTTGTTATTATTCAGGTACACGTACCTATTAAGGGTACCTCCACTATAATTTACAGACTGTGTATTTAATAAACCTATTAATTTGCAAAGGAGGCTTATATTTAGACCAAACTAATACTTACGAGCGAAAGCTCAAAGCTATTCAAACTCATCGGATTAAAGCTTTGTTCTGCAATATGGTTCAGAAAACATTTTAATTGCTTCATACTGCTTAGTTTTTGATGGCCTTCTCATCTTGAACTAGGTATTTTAAATAAAAGAATAGATGGTAAATAACCCTGAAAATCCTGAAAACTTTGAAACTATTTCTCAGAACCTGTTAAAACTAAACAAATACCCTAGTAAAATGTGATGTCTTAAACTAACAAAATTTTGCCGTATCGGGTATCAATATCGGTGTTCATAAAATTTGAATACCTCAGGAAAATACTATCGGTAAGATTTTCATGGTGGTGTTTTCCTAGCCATAAAACTGACATTTGTCTGTTCGTTTTCGATCGTGAAAAAGACGAATATTGTCCTTTTGGATTACTTCTATAACTACACAATTCGGAACAGATTAGTGTGCCGTAAAAGACGCGGCTTTTGGGGCATTTTCCCGTCTAATATAAGAATGGAATGGAACCTACGCAACAAGATGGGATTCGTTTCAATTGTAATAAGATTAACAATAGTTTTATTTTGTGTTGTTATTATCTTCCTACTTTAAATTTGATTTTTTAATTTTTAGATGGCGAATTCCATTAAAACGGGCGACAATCAATGACATCTTCGGTGACAATATATGTTAACTTTGACGACAGACAATGTCAAAAACTTTTTGACAGTTTGCGACTGAGATGCGAAAGTTCCCAGTGTCAGTTTTCGACAAAACTATGAAAATTGGCCCTGAAGAAACTCGGGCCACTTACGCCATTGCCGAATAAAGAACGTATACGATAAAGCGGACCTGTAAAACGGACTGCTGTATATTTTTTCGGATCGCTATTTTTTACTGGATCTGAAATACTGAAATGTGTGTGAACTCGCTCATACAAGTACGTACGTCAGCGCCGAATAAAAACGTATACGACAAAGCGGACCCGTAAAACGGACTGCTGTATATTTTTACGGATCGCTTTTTTTTACTGGATCTGGAATACTGTTATGCTTGTGAACTCGCACAAGTACATACGTCAGCGCCGAATAAAAACGTATGCCATAAATATATATGTATAACGTATGAGCACTCAGTTGTTTTTGCAAAAGACTGATCAAGTCCATAGACTTGTACTGTGACAGTAACCCTAGCAAATATTTACTTGACCTCATCATCTGCCTAGCCTTTTCCCGATTGTTGTTGGGGTCGGCTTCCAGTCTTACCGGATTCAGCTTAGTACCAGTGTTTTACATGGAGCGACTGCCTATCGGTTTACCACAACCCAGTAACTGGGTAAGACCATACCCCTTGGCAAGACTGGTGTCAGATCTTAAGCTTCTGACTACGTTCCATAACGACTGTCAAAGATTTTTACATGACAGCCGGGACCAACGGCTTAACGTGCTTTCCGAGGCACGGAGGAAACTCGGTATGTCTAATGGTCACCCATCCACGGACCGACCTCGGCAAGCGTTGCTTAAACTTGAAGATCGACCGGTCCGGCCATTATTATTTAGCCACGAGCTCCTTCTAAATATTTACTTCACCTGTTGCAATTATAACAAATAACAACAACAAATTATCCCATATAATTAGATATTTGACTACAGGACCAATCAAGTCAAATTGGCACGTTACAAACTTTATATATAGAAATGTTAGCGTAGTTTGTAGCATATAGCAATTCAATGTGGGTAATGGAAACCGGTCTAGCAGCTTATGTTTCCATTACGCATGCCACTTGATAGCTGCAGCTTAGATTTAAGCTTAATGCGTATAACATTTTACTGAATATAATATTTTATAATTTTTTTGACTGACTTTTATTCCCGTGGTAATATTTTAGAGAGTGAAAGTACTCATGAATATGTACAACTTCTGTTAAATGCCTAACTCTAAAATCGTCAAGAACACAAGCAAAATTTCAAAATTTAAAAAACCCCCGGCAGTTTTATCTTGCGAAAACAACCCGATTCAAAGAGTAAAACGCCCATAACTTTTGAACGGCTGAACCGATTTTATTCAAACATAGCTAAGAACACTCTCGACAAAATCACCTTTCAAACAAAAAAAACTAAACCAAAATCGGTTCATCCGTTTAGGCGCTTTGATGCCACAGACAGACACACAGATACACAGACACAGAGATACACAGATACACAGCAACACACGTGAAACTTATAACACCCGTCTTCTTCCGGCGGGGGTTAAAAATCAAATATTTCCTACATTGTGCTAGTTATGAGAACAAAAAGTATCTCACATCATCATCCCCACTAGCAAATGTAATACACGGTTCACTTTTGCAATTTAAATAGGTCAAAACAACGAAATCAACAAGTTCCTTCAACACCCTTCAAATTAAGGCGCTTTATGTTGTGTTGTGCCAATGTTAACGCAGTACTGGCCGTGCGCCCGCTCGATGCCAAAATATCAATATTGAACCTCCTTTTGAATAGTTTTGTTTGCAAAATATTATTTGATTTTCATATGCTATGTTACTTATGAAGAAATTCCAGCCATCAATTGTTCTGTGTTAAAATATTTTAAACATCCAAGTCGTTTTGGAGGAGTTTCCAAAAGTTGCGAAAAAATATCGTGTTGTTAATTATTTTTTTAAAGCAAAACTATTAGTTATACGAAAAAACCTTGTGTTCAAAATTATTTACATGAATCAATAGTAAATATTTTTTTTTATTCAAACCTTTTATCCTAGCCTACCTACTATGGAGTATGCTTTAGAAAATTACCGTTTTACGGCACTAAAGGGTATGTAGGCCCTTAAAGTCTAACTTTTTAGTTAACCCGTGTGTCCGTGTATTTATTATATTATTCTTATTTTATTAGGCATCACCAAATCGTTTTATACCCAGCAGAAACCGTCAATATCTCTCAACAAGAACAATTTTGCAACATGCGGTAGCAATTTTACAGATGGCCATTTAGAATTCGGCAATTATACTATTCAACACCTTTTTCAAGGACTAACATTAAAATTCACGTTAAGATTTTTTCTTTATCTCGGTTTATATCTTACAATACAAAAATATTATAAATCACTCACCCTTTTATAGTTTCTTTAAACAACCAAGTTGTTATCGTACTCCGATCTGAAAAGAAAAATCATCTATTTTAGTTCGACAGGCTAATCGTGTAAACAAAAAAAAAGTTTCTTAAAGTAAGCTCCTTTTAAATCGTAATATAATTATGTAAAAGTATACATTTAATTTATGTTATAAAATAACTAGGGATTATTTTAGGAAAAGATAGATGCCCTTTGCCGCACTTAGACTCGCATGTGGTACGTTGTGCGTGCATGTCTCCTATCTGTGAGAGGGCATGGGCTGTAATCCACCTCGCGGGCCCAGTGCATGTTGGTGGATATTACAAGACTTCGAATTTTTGCTTTTAAGACATGACGGTTTCCTCGCGATGTTTTCCTTCACCATTTTTGAGAGCAGTGGTGATGTAATAATTTACACAAAGTAAAGCGCCTACCTGGGTTCGAACCCACGACCTACAACTTGTAAGTCGCGGCCGTTACCATTGGGCCAACATTGCTTTCTGGGGATTATTTTAAGTGTATATCAGTTACGTACGATTAAAATCTTTTTTTAACACTTTGTAAATTCATCATCATATCAGCCGAAAGACGTCCACTGTTGATTATAGGCCTGCCCCAAGCGTCGCCAAATTGACCGGTCCCATGCATATCGCATCCAGCGGAGTCCCACTACCCTCACCAGGTCATCTGTCTACGTGGTGGGAGGCCATCCAACGCAGCGTCTTCCGGATCGCGGTTCGCTTTGTAAATTATTAACAAGAAAAGAGTTCATAAAACTTCGAAAATAAAATACTAAAAACACATAAGATCACGTCTATATTTTCCTAAAATTAAGTAAAGATGCACACATGGTACATACCTGAGTACTTATAGCAACTAGGAATTTAACTATGCAGAAAAAGTTTATTAGGGTACCGTACATCCTTATCTATAACTCTCCTAAATATTCTGTATTCATTCAGTTCAAAGCACGTCTGACCAATCAATATCAATTCATTCTGTACCTACATTAGGCACTAACCACAAAAAAGGTAACTTATGACGGTCATACCATCCATCACTTAACCAATTAAGTGGGCAGAATCCAATTATGTGTGAAACCCCCTGTCATTGAGTGTTCGACAGTTACTGTTAATTTCGTATAGTGTGAACGGGCCTGCAAATAGAGGACACTACTTTATTACACAGTCTATGGCGTCACTGACTGGCAAATACTGGCGGGTATTGGTTTCAAAGGTGACATATTGGCTATTGGCAAGTCCAATATGATTCTACGCTCCGTCCAGCCTGTAATTTTGTATTTGACAGCTCAAAAACTAATGCGGACCCGACTCGATTTCTAATAACAATAGATTTTATGAATGGAGAGATTTTTATCGATTTCACTCGGGATTGAATAAATAATTTTACTGAGGATTTAAGTGATGATGCCAGTTTTTATAGAGAAGAATCCAACGATTAATCATAGTAAAAACGTAAGTATTTTATTTGCTGTTTTCTATATTCATTTATCCAATATTCCTTTTTCCTACTTTTAACTTTCACACCTTTACACTGCGATATTTACTTTTACGTAAATTCGATTTTCCTGTGAATTTTAATTTATCGGAATAACGGAGAGAATAAGCACGTCGTTTCACTACTGCAAGCGTCCATGAAGTATTGCATTTTATTCTCTATCTCATCATCTTCCTGCCCTGTTACTTGGGGTCGGCGCAACTCGTTTTCTTCTTCCATACCGTCCTATCCCCCGTCACGCCATCACTGACTCCCTTTTCTTTTATATCACTCCTCACACAGTCCATCCATCTTTTCTTTGGCCGTCTCTTCCCTCTCCATGACCATACCACGCCAATTTTACTATCTATCTGTCAAATGTAAAATAACAGGCTGGACGGAGAATACATAAAGCTAAAACGACTGACGAAAACTTCAAAATTTATAGGATTGACAATCGCTTATGAAATATCACGATGATCGAAAAATTCAAAATGTATAGGATTGACAATCGCTCATGAAATATCACGATGATCGAAAAATTCAAAATGTATAGGATTGACAATCGCTAATGAAATATCACGATGATCGAAAAAATCAAAATGTATAGGATTGACAATCGCTAATGAAATATCACGATGATCGAAAAATTCAAAATGTATAGGATTGACAATCGCTAATGAAATATCACGATGAACGAAACATTCAAAATGATTGACAATCGCTAATGAAGTATCACGATGATCGAAAAATTCAAAATGTATAGCATTGACAATCGCTCATGAAATATCACGATGATCGAAAAATTCAAAATGTTTGACAATCGCTAATGAAGTATCACGATGATCGAAAAATTGAAACCCTGACCCCTGAGCTAGGTAACAGCACCTGTGTTTCAGGCCGGTGACTACCTCCGTTACGTTACATAATTATAATTAATAAAATACCATTGCAATTAATATTAGAATTACAATCCAAATAAATTTTCAATAAATATCCTAGACTAAAATCAAAATCATTATTAAAATCCTAAATATAAACAAACTCAAAATTAAAATCGAAGAAGGAGTTTGAAAGTTGAGTATTCTCTACACAAGAAGTTTGTATCGAGTATTTTTTGCGCAAGGAAGTTTTGTAGCATTGAGATGAAGCTCGAACATATTTGTGTGTTCCAAATTCAAACACCAAAACAGTGATTAAAAGTGCTTTTTATTCACTGTTTTCAGTGAGTAAAATAAGCTGGTGGAATAAAAACATTAATATATAAATAGAATGGTATAAAAACATTTTGAAGACCTCCCTATTTATGATGATGATAATAATAATAATTTGTGGTTACTTAAATATTATTTAGGAAAACTTCAGATATTAATTTTGAACTATCACTATTCCGTACAGCATTAAAGTATCCTTCAATATTACAACAAAGTTTATCTCTTACTGAAATCAAATACTGTACGTGTTGTAAGTCCGTAATAGCAATCGTTTCAGCGCCCGAATATCGAATAATATTTTAGTATCGAGAAAACGGTTTGGTCACATATTTTATTATTTTCGGCGCTATTGTACGCCGATTATTAGGCGATAACCTTGTTACTAACACCCTTATTAATGTGTAATACATTTATGTTTGGTAAAACATGGTTACGCAACGGTTATGCAAGAAGTACTATGATATCTACGACTATCTATAATGGAAAATGCTGCTGCACATCTTTTCGGCTCGCTCTTCTTTGTCACAGTTTTCATAATGAGAGATAAAAGAGGCACGGTAAGAGAATTATAATAATAATCCTCTTAAAAGCCTTAGTTAAATATTTAGCGAGACCATAAAAAAACAAGATTGGAGATACTAGCCTAGGCACCTTCCCCCCTGGGAAGAAGGGCCGCTCGTCAGGGCTTTGCCGATTAAGCTAACGACGTAGCGGCCAACAATTGGTTGCGGTGCCGCTTGGTAACAGAGGCGACATCACAACTGAGGCGGGCCGCGATGTTTATGGAGCGTCCCAGGTCCCATACGATATCGCGGCTAAGGGTTGGAGGCCGCGGTAGGAGAGGAGTGCCGATGTTGCGGTATGCCACTCTTAGGTGACGGGGCCACTGACCTGACCTGTGACAGGGGGACCACGGGTGCCATACACGGGGTTGTCTGGCGCACATGTGAGTGAGTACTAACGAGTGCCCTTGTTCTTGCCATAAGCGGCACAGGAGGACACCGTGAAGTTTTAGTAGGTTGAAGTCCCACATAACTGCACTATCTCCCCGTGGTAGCGCAGTATGCATGAGCATTTCTCCTAACGAATACTGAGTACTAATCCTTTCAGTATGTGAAAGCTTAGTGCAATTTAGTTAATCATGCTCTTTTTGTGTTTCTTTTTTACTCTGCTGTGATGTTGAACACAACAGCGATTTGTCCAAATGCCCATATGGAATAAAAGTGTTCCATTTCTTTTTAAGGCGATAATGGTTGTTCCCGACTTTATCTTAATAGTCAATACATGAACGGCATAGTTAAAGCTGACTACAGAGACGTTTCAAAAACATCCACATTTTAAAATCAATTTTGGTTAAGCACTTAAAAATCATCATTTGGCATTCAACCCACAGCTGAGCTGCATCCATTTAGTGGCAATTCAATGCGGATAAATCCAAATCCGGCAATAATGTGCCCGTTTTAAAGCGCTGTATTTTATCTTCACCACGAACATTTCAACAACATTTGCTTGTCTATTTTTTATACTTAAATCCAGAAGTTGTTAAAATTACGTCACCGTGTTTGTTTTTTTAATCACCTCCGCTGATTTAATATATTGTTGCTAAAACTGTAAAATGTTATAACGGTTTTACAGATTTTGTTGAAAAACAAACAGAATTCATCTATAGCAATGTGGATGTTATTTTCAAAGAAATGTACAAGGGCGCGTCGGTAGGTAATGTGTACCTAATTATTTACTTTGATCTGTAATATTAAGTGGTTTGGGCTAAAATGCGTGGTCATTGTTTACTTACGTAAGTAATAGGTTCTTAAGTACCTGTTACTACTTTTAGACTGACTCAGGATTCAAAGCTTTTAAGTTAATAGTATAGCATGTTTTCAGAAGTTGCTGATAAAATAAATTGCTCAGACCTTTTAGATGGTTGTAGTCACGGCCACTAAAATTTCGTGCCACGTAAAAACTGAGGCATGAGATGAAATTCCTAAGAGTAAATGCGGTCATAATTCAGTAAGTCATAATTCGAGGTTCCGCATTTCCTCTTAAATGAAGAAATAGTTTTTACTCAGTTCATATTTATCCCTATCACCAATCACCAACCCTACGTTGCTACAAAGTCTAAACTAATATAAACACTAGATTATTTTTGCGCCAAAAAATTACGCAAGAATGACCAAGGTGGAACCTTCCGTAACAGGGTCACCTTTTATGACCACCACCTGTCATTTGTTGTGGCAACTTTTCCTTATCATCATCAGCCATTTAATGTGCCCACTGCTGGAACTCAGGCTTCCCCTCTGTGAGAGGGAATAGGTCATAATCCACCACGCGAGCCCAGTGCGGGTTGGTAGATGTCACATATCATCGAATTTTTGGTCGTGGCTACTTTTATATATGTAAGTATGTACTTATTTAACATACTTTTTACATTATAAGTAGATATTTATGTACACTTAGGAGAATAAAAGGAACAGAAAAAACCTGGAAGCTTTAAAGACACGGTCATACAGGTTTCTATTAATTGAATAACGACTGAATAACCTTATTCTAAACCTTTGTTAATGGTTCTATTTATAATCGGGGAATTTTTAACTGCACCTCTATTTAGAAATTTAAGCAAACAAAATATCTCCACTAATAACCTACTGCAAAACAATATTACTCACCGTAAAACAAAAATACTGATTTGCACACAAATTATTCAATTAAATATAAAATAAATGTGAATTAGTCCAAGAGCGAGCGAAGCGAGCTCGGGAGCTTAGGGCACCCCGACACGGATAGGTTAGGTTCGAAGGAGATGACGGGAGCTGAAGTGAGCGAGCAAAGCGAGCGAACTCAGCTCCCGTCATCTCCTTCATGTAAGGTTACTTTAGACCCTGCAGACAGAAATAGGAGCCCTGCGCAGCGGGGCTCCGTCGACTTTGTTTCGTTTCCCCCCCTCCCTTAAAACTTAAATATTTTGTTGCACTCGAAGAATTATTAGATTTACTTTTAGTTAACAGATAGTTATTCAGTAAAACAGTTAAGCTTTAAAGATCTAGCAGTATAGTATAATTCATTTATTTGATGAGCAAATTTAGTGTGCAATTCAGTATTTTTGGTAGTAATTTCGAATATTTTGATTGAAAAAAGGGGAATTACAGTTAAAGTATTAAATACCACCCTTTATAATCTAAGGAGAATATGATGAACATAAAAACGCAACTATATTTATTTAAAAAACAACAATTTTAGAAGTTTTGAGGACACATTCAGACATGATATTATTCTTAAGGACTGAATACCATGTCTCCTTATTTACAGTTTTAACAAAAAGTATAACATATGATAAAGACCTAAGGAACGCCCGTATTAACTGTCTCCCTCGAGGAGATGTCATTTTCGTAACACACAATTTTCTCATACCTAAATACCTACTAAGTATAATATGAAGCCAAAAGAAGAGATAATAAAAGTAGGATAAAATAAGCCGACGTCAAATACGTTTTAATGTGGTTTAACATTGTAGGATTTTGAGGATTTCAGCTTTGTGGAGTACGAAGATTGTCCTCCTTTCTTTGAAATGTAACACGGCAAACGATTATATTATTTGCTTTACAATTTCATCTCTTGCTTGTGACTTTATTTGCTTGACAAATGTACATGCGCAATTACGCAATTTAATTGCCAAAATAAGTAGTTCCATTGTGAGTAGATACAGTTAAGGAGTAGAGTTCTTTGCCGGAGTCATCGTTTCCTAGATATCACCCGATATTCAACAGTAAATAGGTTACTTCTCTAGGCAAGCGTGCAATATCGTCAACCCCATCATCGCTTACTATCAGGTTAGTTAGTGTTCAAATACATTAAACCCATTAATTGTACCTAACAAAATAAGCTATTCCAATGAAAAATGCGTACTTTGACGTATGAAATATTTTCCACATTCATCATGTATACTATGCCTGTATAACCATACCAATCTGTGGGTGGAGTGGACGGTTGCAGTTTGCCGATAGTTATAATTGGACAATTTTCAAGACACGAGTGAATAGGTAATTTAAGGCAAGAGTGAACGATGGTGGGTGATATCATTGCCTATATTTTCAGAAGCTTAACCACAAGTTATAATTAACACTGAAATAATTTTTTTGTTAGCGCTTTGGTTGCTGATTAGGAAATTATAAGACTTGCGAACTTTTTCTTAGTAGCAACCAAACAGTGTTTTGTTAATTGACTGCGCGACGTTAAAGCGTTTAGCAGTCTTATGTTTGTATATGTTTTTTGTTCCTGTATGGTGGCATTCTAGAGACCAAACGCGTAGGCCCTTTTTGTTGCTCCTTACGTCAATTGATTCGTCTTAATCTTGCGAGTGTCACACACAAAACTGTTTAGGTATTTTTAGGGTTCCGTAGTCAACAAGAAACACTTATAGTTTTTCCATATCCGTCTGTCTGTCCATCCGTCCGCAGATTAGCTCAGAGACTCTTAGTAGTACAAGAAAGCTATAATATGGCATGGATATACACATTAATCACGGCGATAAGGAGGTAAAATAAAATAATGTTTTTTTTTGTGTATCTTCTGTACACGTAAAAGGCCACTAATTTTTTTTCTCGTCTATTCCATGGTATGAGGTTTCATTGGATAGGCCATTCAATATATTTAAAATATTACGGGTCTGTGAAAACCATTTTTCGATTCAAGGATCCGTTTGCGTAAAACTTAGCTTTAAATTGCTAATTTTTGTTAGAGTCTGCCAGCTTAATGTTTGCTTTTGAATACGTCAAAAAAATCATGGCATTAGTATATAAAACGAAATTAAAAAGGAAACTATTACAGCTAAGTAGGCTTTACTAGTTTACGAATAGTAGTCGATCAACTTATAAAATGTACTTGGAAAAGTGAACATTTTGTGTATGGGGACAACAGTTTTCGAACGGTTAAAATAATTTTGACCCTTCGTTAGAATAGAATATAAGTTTATTTCTCTCAAAAAGGTACAATTTCTGTTAAATAGTATCAAGGTTACAGGCAGATTCAAACCTTTCGGTGCTTTTATTGTTTATGAATGTTAATAATGTTACCTATTTATTTTGGCGAATGTAGCTTTTTATGCGGAACCCTCTGTGCGCGAGTCAGACTCGCACTTGGCCGTTTTTTTTTTGTGAAAATGAGGTAGGTTGCAACTATTTTTGTAGTTGAAATACAAATGCCTGACCAACAAGGCTTACATTTCCACCTATATTATGAAGTAAAACATTTCAAACTACAAGGAGACAGCCAAAATTAATTGTGGTGTGAATGTGAAACTTCAGCTAGCACTGCATGTTTAATTACAGCCTACAGGGTATTTGCTTTTTGAATTTTTAATAACTCTGTGAAATATTACGGGTGAATTGGAACAGGTTGCCAAATTGCGATTTCAATACCAGAATAAGGATGAATGGATATTATTCAGTATTTTATTCCCGTAGATTGGAATAGAATACGAATATAATAGAATAGTGCAATAAGCTTTTTATTATGATTTTATTTTTGCTGTAGTAGGTGATTTATTTTTATCACAAATGTGTCGAAGAGTAAAAAGCTCTTACTACAGATCTTTTACTCTCCGATACATTTTAATTGAATAAAAGCGAACTGAAGTGCCTATTTTAGTAATTAAATATTTTTTGGCAAATGGCTGTATTTTTGTTTCTAGGAATATTTTAATAAGTGAGTTAGTAATAGCACAAGAAGATAACTTTGCTGAGAATGTTAGTTAAATCTTTTGCACAGTTATCTTATTTTTATAAAATTACAAAACCTATATAAAAAGTTTGCTTGTTTCAGTGTTGGTTTGTTGTTTATTTGTACAAATATTTTTTTTATTTTTAGATTTAAAGAGTACTTAATAATGATGTGTACTACTTACAAGCTACTAACAATAATAATGTACAGGCTGGAATAAATAGTGGGTGAGGGGAAGAACTCGTTGGTTATCAAACAATCTATCAAAAGAACATGTCACGTATTTTCTCGTGGCCATGAGACTAAACTAGACAAAACAATGTTTACAATATTCCAACAATTCATAAGAGCTAATCTATAACAAATTTTCAACCAGAGAAGGAAAGTGTCGAAATTAAAAAATATTGAATGAAATACCACACACCTCGTTATTATTACTTGATGAAAATGTAAGCCCTCGTTATTTTGAAGGGGGAATTTAATCCATGAAACGTTTTTCATTGTTTGTGTGTATATTTTTTTTTCTATCACCGCGATTCCTCTGTGAAACCCGATACTTTTCATATGTTATTCAGCTAATAAGGACCTACATTGCTGTATTACTAAGCAGCAATCAGAATAATTTTAGTACGTATAATTACTATACATATTTCAGTTTAAGTTTTGTAAATAATAAATCTGCGGTCGACATGTCGAAACACAGCGAGCTCGAGAAGCCAGCAGCCGTATTGCGTAAGTGAATACGGCAACGCAAAGAGTTTGACTGCTATCCAATCGACCAAAACGATCAATCACACAGACGGTAATCCAAATTGTGTCATTCATATCGCATGTGATTGGTCGATTTGGTCGATTGGATAGCGGTCAAACTCTTTACGTTGCCGTATTCCCTTATGCAATAAGGCTGCTGATGTCCAGCATTGGACCCCTTTCGGCTGAAATGATGTTGATGATGATTGAGAAGCCTATAAATTATAGATGCTGGGAGTCTTATGTCCGTCAGTGGATCTTTTTCTACTGGAAAAGTAAATCTCAAGAGCTGTTGTAGATAGTTCTTCTCTAGTTTAGAATAATACATATTTTATTCACCTGTAATTAACATTACCTGTAATTATCTACAACAGCTTAAGAGTCCCACCACAGTTTCACAGCTCCGCAGCTCTCACACAGCTTTTATGGTGGAAACAATCTCACATAGTCACACACAGCGCCACTACCCATTTCGCTCCGCTTAGCTACCTCACCATCTCTCGTGGAAAAACAATCTAACCGTAAAAACAAAGTAACAGACATTAATAGTTCCATTTCCAACTACCAGCAAGCCGTCATTTCTGGGAATTTATTGCAAGCTGTCAGATTGAGATATAATGAATCCGGTTCTCTTATATCAGTTCTGAGAATAATATAAATGGATTCATTGAAAGATGTAATTCTTTCAACTTCAATCTGCTGTGTAAATATGGCGCTTATGTTTAAATCTACAAACTTACAATTGATTCATAAATAAGTGCGATTTATTATATTTCAACACTAGTTTTTTCAAATGACTTTACCCGTATGGCTGTCGAAAATGCATGCCGTATACCAAAACTTCCAAAGTCATTGATTTAGCAACGTCGCGCCGCTGATGCTCGAATGATTAACAAACATCCAAACACACAGACTTGCATATTCACTTGATTAGTAAAATATTGGTGAAAACCTTTTTAAAAAAGCGATATTTTTTGTAGTGCTACTCCATATGAAATAAACAATAAAAAAAGCTATCTGAAAGAAGCTCAAAGGTAAAGAAAACAAGTGAAATGCTACAATATAAGAACAATGGGCTAGTTGAAGGCTTCCATTTATTCAGTACGGTCGTGCTATAGTCGCAATAGCAATTTAAAGAAAAAAAGTTCTGTTCGTAACATTTTGGGTCCACCAAATTGATTCACGAAACGTGTTCATGTCAATTCACCGCTTGAAATTGAAGCGGTTTCATCAAATCATATGGTATTGAAAAACTGACTACTGCCCGCGGTTCCGCCCACGTGAAAGTCAAAAATTATCTCAAAGAAACCTATAACCCGGAAAAAAAAAATCTATGTCCCTCTCTAAGATCTAATGCCAAAATTCATCAACATTGGTTCTGCGTTTGAAAGTCTAATAAACAGACAGACATAGTTACCTTTGCATTTATAATACCTATAGGTATTAAGTATAATTAAGGATGGTTGCATCGTTGTGCGTTGTCGCATTGTCTAGCGACGCGCCTGTCTGTATGAGCCTAGTGTTTAGTTTTTGCGTGATGATATCGATTTTGAATAGCCTTTGTTACTGGTTAGAAAGAATTTCAGCTGATTTGATGCTTGTCATTGTAGGCAATTTGTAATAGTCAAGCTGAGGAAATTGGTTATTTTGATGAACGTCAAATGTTAATGGAGCTGTAGGTAATTGTGCGTGCATGACAAGTTTGCCTGAAAAACCTAAATTAGTCTTAAAAAGCGTCCTCACTGAGAGCATTCACTTGTAATGAGCATTCGACGTCGAATATTCGAGTGGTGTGGACGTTGATTCGAGCATTACAAAGCTTACACGCAAGCGCGAACTTCGGTCGGTGTGGATGTCGCAACGATTTTCGCGGAAACGGCTCGCATTCGAATGTTTACGCAAATAAAACGCTCGAAAGCGAGTACTCAGATGATAAAATGAACGAGTATGTTTAAAGGAATATTACTGGCCACTTGTAAAGCAAGGAACAGTTTCTTAATCTTAAGTATTTGTGACCTTCTAGGTTAATAAAAAAAATCAAAAATGCTGCAGCCACAACCGCTCTCACCGAAATTTTGCTATGAATGACATTTAACGAGATCGTATTCGAATGGTCCAACCTCGCAAGGGAAGGTTCGACTCGAACGTTCATAGTTTTGCTCGAACGCAAATGCTGGGCTCGCTGGGAAGCATTTGTTGCTCGCCTACAATTGTTTGTTAAAAATGCTCACGAATGAATGCTCCCAGTGCGGACGCTCCTTTACATTATTCATGACTAGCTCTCTTCTTCTTCTTAGTCGGGCACTCTTGGCAGAGTGGTCATGGTAATGGGTGGGTCCTGATGCATGATGGCTCTTGCCATGCGTGTCTGTTCGGCTCTATTGGACGCATTGTGGAAACAGTCACTCATTGTAGCTTTGGTGAAGTTTTTAATAAAATCTGCCCTAGTCGGATAGCGATCTCGGCATCTTTTTCCCTGCATTCTGCCTTAGATTATAAGACGCTCCATTAAGTCTTCATTGCAAGTTATATTCCCAAAGAACACTATGACTCACTGACACACATGATCTCATGACTAGCATACTAGATTCAACTACCGTGGAATATCTCACAGAAACCGTATATTTTTCTGGTTTCAATGTAGCCAAAGGTCGTCAACAGAGTAGCTACCTACTGAAGAATTTTATTTATCATATCAGTACCTCCACCAGAATAATATAAGTGTTTACGATCAATGGTGACGATGAATAAAGAAGAGAATTTTGTAGCAATAAAATAGCAGCTAAGTATAATAATGCACTGCTAAAAGCATTAAGAACAAAGTTGCCATTTAATGGTAGTATAAACTTGAAAAAGATGCAGTCAAATATGAATAATTCAGAGTCATAACTAAAGTCATTTTGAAAGCTATTTAAGCTGCTTCAGTGAAACCGCGGTTTTGGTCGGCGGAGTATTGCGGGTTGAACCGGGGAAATACAGTTGCATTTTGTAGCTTTGTTTTAATAATGACATCATTAGCATGGTTTAATGAGAAAGAACTCCTTACTCCTGGCAGTGGACAGGGCATATTGCTCGCAGAACGGATGGCCGATGGGGCAGAATAGTTCTGGACTGGCGACCGTGAACCGGAAGACGTTGCTTTGGAAGGCCTCCCATCAGAATGACCGATGACCTGGCAAAGGTTGCGGGGATCCGCTGGATGCGAGACGCACGGGACTGGTCAATGTGGCGACGCTTGGGAGAGGCCTATGTCCAGCAGTGGACGTCTTTCGGCTGATATGATGATGATGATAGAAATCAAATGAAAATGTATTTGGAGTCTGTTGAAGCGATATATTGTAAACTATATGTGTTAAAGCTTTCGTTTCTTTACAAATTAGATTGATGATGATGATTGATTATACGACCTAATTCCACAAATTTACTGCAGCAATCAGAAATGATACTAAATCAACCTAAATCCAACCGCACTGTCCCTGACAAAGTCACATTCAGAGATCGTTAGCGCATAAAATATGTGATGACGTGGTTTTCAAATCATTATGACATGTCAGATCCATTTCATGGACGATCCTTTTCATGCTTAGTCGGAAAATATTCTATTACATTATTGGTTGCATATCATTTCGTTTTCAAAGATTTTATAAATAAGGTTTTACAAAAATAGTACTTACCCTAAGACACATTTCCACAATAGATACAGAAAACATTTTATGAGGCTACTTTTGCCTAAGTTTATCATAATATGAATCTAATGAGCTGATAATATCTTGAACTTTTAACGACAATAACATGGTAACTTTACAACATTTTTTGCAAATGATTTAGGAAAATCTTATAATTTTGCTGTTTATATGTATGCATGACATGACATTAACAAAAAAAAGTTTAAGTAAAATATTAACCGATCGCACGGTTGCAGTATTTTTTTGCAAAAAAGTTTTTTATTCACTTCGTAGTTTTGTTATTTGGAAGTCGGTAGTATTTTTTTGTAAAAAAGTTTTTTTATTACTTTTCAAGTACATTTTATAAGTTGGTCAATACTACTCGTAAACTTTTAAAGCCTACTTAGCTGTTTTATTTTCGCTTGCTTTTCTTTTTAATTTCGTTTTATATAATACAGCCGTGATTTTTTCACATATTTAAAAGCAACCATTTAGCTCGTAGGTGGGGGGGCATTGACTCTAACAAAAAATGCAAACGGATCCCTGATTTGCAAAATGGTTTTATCAGACCCGTAATATGTTGGAATGGCCTATCTAACGATATCCCACACCATGAGAAAGACGAGAGAGAAAAACATCGCACTTTACGTGTACAGGAGGTACCCTAAAAAAATTTTTTCACGGTTTTATTTTACCAGTCTGTCGGCGTGATTAATATGTATATTCCTGTCAAATTATAGCTGTCAAGTTAATAGTCTCTGAGCTAAGCTGAGGCTGGACTGACGGACGGAATGGTGAAACTAAAATGGTTCCTTGTTGACTACGGAACCCTAAAAACTAACTCAGCTATGAGAGTTTGTAACCGAATTAAGAGGCCTTCCTAGGAAGCGTGAGGAAGTTATGTTTATCTTGTTACGTAATACGTAATCAATTAAACCTAATTAGGTAATTGAGGACGTATTAAGAGCTAATTGTGTGTACAAAACTAACGGCCCAGGGGACTAATTAGTATCTATTACATTATTTTGGGTGACTACTACGTACTCCAAGTTTCTGAATTGAGAATTTGAATGATAAGAAGAAGGTTCTCAATATGTTATATTTGTTAAGATCCAGAAAATAAAATCTATAGTTTAAAATTCTTGGTATTGCGATATTAAGAATTTTATATGGAAGGTGAGTCAAAAATTAATGCATTACTTGATAAAGTGTCCTTAGGATGCAAGAGGAACTGGAATAAATAAGTAGATTAAAGCAAGATTAATAAAAGCAACGTTTTACCTAATTAGAGAATTAGGGAAAACATTGATCCATACTAAGATTTTTATAAAAACCGAAAGTTTATTTGTCTGTATGTCTATCTTTCTATCGTTTGTTAGGTTTTCTCGCCTGAACCGATGAATCAATTGTGATGATTTTTTTATAGAGGTAGATCGGATAAGGGCGTAGAATACTTATTATCAATATTTTTTGTCATGCAGACTGGTGAAGCTGCTGGCAGAAGCTAGTAGCTTAATATTTTATTTAAAACTTCTACAACAATACAAAGTTATAACGTGTACACAATGACAAAAGATTTTATACCTTCCTGTTTGCATAATTTTTTGTATCCAAATGTTGCGATTTGCATGCCAAAATATATGCCCATGAATATTCTATTACGCAAGTTTAAGATTTAACTGTGACCTATTTTTTCTTGACAGACCTTTACGAGTTTCTTCGGATGATAAATGGCGGATTTTTATTTAGTTTTCTCTAGTTTCAAAACTTTTATTTGACGGAAAGTCAAGATTGTAAAATACTTTTTTGAACTTTTTACGGGTTTCCGCATCCGCAAAACATCTTTTATTTCAGTCAGTCTTATATGCAGCAGGTCTATTCTGTAAATATCTCATCGTGAAAACTTAGGTAAAAAGAGCTTGAAGCAAACTGTCAACATATAATATTAACTTCACCAACATTTTCACGATGAGATGATTACAGAATGGCACTGCTATATCGTACTTACCCCCATCTAAAAAAACTTTAGGCTCTATAAGCTTTAAAACATTGTCCATTTTATTTGTGATAGGTAGTGATTGTTTTACCCTTCTCAAACATTCATTGAGATTCCAGAAGAATACGCTTTCAGCATTAGATAGGATAGCTATCCCCTTAAAAGGTATTTCTGAAAGTCTCAGAGCACGTCTCAAAATAATAGGGGCTGTGATAACTTAGCATTAGGCTATCCCGGTTTTCCCATTTTACCTCAATCTTCGTCGTATTAAAGTATTTATAACTTTGGATCACGGCCCTCTAAGATGCATTAACTGACATAATGACAATACACAGGACCACCAACAACCAGCTTAATGTATCTTAAATCACAGCAACAGTTAATGTGGGCAATTCTTTCCGCGTTTGTAATAAATTGTTTATGTATCGCGTTAAGGAAAGAAATAAAAACAATATAAAGGAGAAAATAGCCTCGCGGTTAGATGTACTGGAAAACAATTTACGTCAAAGAGAAACAATCCATGCTATCTAAAAGTATGTCGGTAATAGATTTTATTTCATGGTTATATAAATTCAGCGTACAAGAGCTCGTGGCTAAATAATAACGGCCGCACGGATCGATCGGTATAGGTAAAGCAAATCTTGCCGAGGTTGTTCCGTGGATGGGTAACAATTCCATACATACCGATACCCCTCCGTGCCTCAATTGGTTCCAGTAGTCATTTGTTGACAGACATTACAGGCGGTCAGAAGCATGAAATGGCAACAGTCTTGCCAAGGTGTAAAAATGTTCTATCTCACGAAGGCGGGTTACGTGAATTGTAAGACGTCGAAATAAGGTTTATTTTGTTTCGATTCATCCACCTTCGTGAGATGGTTGTTCTATAACGTTGTAGGTAACCTACCTACCGGGCTGTGGAGGCAGTCGCTCCATGTACCATGAGTCCGGTAAAGACTGAAAGCCATATCGTTGGGAAAAGGCTAGGCATACAAATACAGCGTAGGACCTTGAACGCGAAGCCATGTGTGTTTCTCAACAGGAATTCAATTAAGTCTGTATACAAAGTTCATGCTAATGACGTTACTCGAACAAAGTCAATTAAAGACCCACGCTCCGTCCTCCCGATCACTAATTATTGCCTGATGACATTGTATACCACCCCTCATGGTGAATTTAAGCTTTCCGCAAATGCACACGACCAAACCAGTCGGGTCTAACTTTAAATGTTCAACTGTGGCGACACATTGTGCCTGACATGAATGCAAATTGGATTTAAACCGACATAATAGATGCTAATCAATACTCACAATAACATTTGAAATATCGTGTGTCGATGAAATTGTGATTAAATTAATGATTTTGTTGGTCAAAGGCAGCTCGTTTGCTTGCTTGTGATGTGCAATAAAGATTTGAATTTCTTTTGTAACTATGAGCGGTGAACTGAATAATATTCTGGGTTAAAACTTCGAAATATTTGGGATTTTATGATGATTGTCTATACCAAACAAAATTTTGAACTTTTTGACTGTAGTTATCGCTGAATAGAATTTCAACATACCTAGAGTCGTTTGTTATAGTTAACATGATCTTGGGTCCCTACTCTACAAGTTATAAACTATATTTAAATTTAAATTGGAAATGTCAGCTCGTAAGATCTCGATATGTAATGATTGATTTACTACTTATTTCAATATTTATTCAAAATTCAAGACCTTGTTACTATGAATGATTGTAACTCTCTTTTGTTACGCAGTAAATAACTTTTTATTATTTTGGATTCTAAGATCCGACGCATTCTGCATTAGGGATATACACATTTTGTAACTATATGATAGTTTAAAAGTCGTGGAACAAACTGACTTGGAACGTGCAACTTCTAAATATAGATTCATTACTATGAAAAGTTGAATGCTCATACTGTTCATAGAAATGCAAAGCGAGATTTTAATTTCACGCAACATTCCTATGAAAATGATTTTTATTGACACACATACCACAATATGAACATTTTTATGAATAATGCGGGTGCATTCTCGCATAAAATATTGCGTGGCTTGTACAACAAGATTAAACGCGCACTTTATACAGCCATTGCAAGCGCAATGGAAAGCAAGTAAACAAATATATTTGTGATTCTTACAGGAAATACAGACAAAAATAAAAATAAATTATTAGAACAATGCCGAAATTGTAGAATACTCGTATCCGCACAGAGCACTGTGGCGACTAGCCGGCCGGCCATTGTAAGGGACGTTTTTGTCTAAACTTTCGATACAATACCAAGCGTGTTAGTGAGTGACACCGTTTACTCATAGGAGGGTACTACACTATCCTATATATTTGATCAAATATCTCGATACTCCAAGAACTCCACATCAAGAAGCGTCTGTCCGCAATAGTACAGTTCCGAATACTTACTTTCTTCGGACACGTTTCAAGGCGAGACAGTCAGTCCATAGAGCGGTTAGTCGGCCAAGGAAAAGTGGAAGGCACTAGACCACGCACGAATATACCTGGATCACTTCTAATCGGGAAAGGTGACGAGACAGTGTGAGACACATTACACCTGCCGCATATATAATACTACCAATACTTTATGACGACTAAGAAGAAGATATCTTTGATCATAGATAGGATCACCATAAAAGAATCATCCTTATCATATTTTTTATCAAAGAGGAAATGATTCATAATAATATGAAATCAGAAGTTTATATGAAACTATCATATAAATATGACTGATTTGACGTCTCGTGACAATTCTGACCGTGGATATGGAAGACGAAATTTGTGTTCAGTGCTTATTTTGAGGGCACGAATATTATTGTAGCCTTTTTTCAACCAAAGGTGAACTGGCTGTTGCATTAAGTTCGCTAACGTACCTACCTAAATACATTTTAAATAAATTATTAGTATTTAATGGCGTCACTAGCTTGCCTGTACGCGTAATTTTGCTGATGGTAATTTTGTAACCTCTTGTCAACCTTCTGCTTATTTTGTATGGAAGAGCAATGTGAATCGGTTTCTATCTAACCAATTGTTAATCTTGTGACCTTCTGGCACCATCACTCTTGTCGTCTTGCGGTGTAGAATCGTTAATATTGCCGGATGCTTGACGTTTGATATGTCCACCATTAGTTTACAAATAGGACTACTGTTGCCACGTGTAAATAATTATTGTCTTTCTGAAGAATTTACTGGACAACATTTCCTACCTTCATTTGCCCTAAGAATATTTAACTTTGTGTAAATTATATCATCAGTATTGCTTTCAAAAAGGTACAAAAGAAAAATCGGTTTCCTTCAAGAAAACTGCATGATTTCCAAGAATAAAAAATTCAAAGACGAAAATCTTCACGATAAAGAAAAATGTCCCTTGATTGATGTCAATAAATAACACGTTTGTTTTATTATTAACATTTTAACATGGAACTGTTAATTACTTCTTTAAAAATGTATGACAAATAAGGATTACTGTTCAATGTTTTTAGTTAATGGCTTATGGGGATTATGTAATCCAGTAATCCTTTTTATTATTTTGAAAATCATTAAAATGTTTGAACAATCGCCCAACTTCGAAAGACAGCTTTTTCAGAAAATAATGATTTAACTCGATCTTGGTTCCCTGCAACGATAGACCTATCTCATTTCCATCGAAGAATCCAATCGTCCGTCCCTAATAGAGGCAGCAGGTGGTCTGACGACCATTTGTTATTATAAGTGTCTCTTCTACTATTAATCTATGGTCACTGTCGGGCCGAGCGATGTTTAATGGCCGACTTAGAAAAATTTCTTGAGGTGAAACTGGTTATACTGGCTATTTGTATTATGTCTTCTATTTAATGTAAGCAAGCTTTCCTGTTATATTCTGCAGCGTATTATTTATTAAGGGCATTGTGTACAGTTGCAGAAATGAATGCAGTGATTTATCTTGTTGCGGTATTTGCATTTTAGTTGGAAACAAAATGGGATTTTATTATTGTTTTTTAGTGTCATTTGTTGGTTTGTCTTTTATAAGTTACATTTGTTTTATTCATGTGACTGCATAAGTCGTGTAGTTCGCACGGTTCGTGAAGCGTTGAGAGATCGAAAGAAACATGATTTGTCGTGTGCAGAAATAAATATAGAACTGCGCACACGTACATTTCATTCAAATCTGTCACTAATAGATAGATGTTTTTTGAAATTCAAACGTGATAAATAAAGGATAGTGTTTCAAATGTGTTGTAACTATACATATCTACAGGGAAATTATCTATCTTTTAATAAAATTAATACACTACGCCAATTGTCATATTACGGCTATTTCATAAAAAATACAAATTTTAATCAGCCCTAAATTTGATTTAAATTAACGTACCATTTTGAGTAATGTTCAAATTGCCTAGCAATTAATTTCTCTAACTTTATCTATCCTTTAAACACTTATATAAAATAACAATACAGTCCCCAAATGAATGAAAACCACTTCATATTCCTGTCTTTATTATTCATTCAAAGTTCTTTTCCCACTTTTTTACGACGCAAAAGAGAAGCTCTCCGCAATGTCAACACATTTACTTTGACGTGTACCAACTGAAGGTAATGACAGGTCACATGCCCACGGCTACCAACATAACAGAATGACAAAATACCCTTGGCGCGTGGCGGGAGAAATACCCTCGAGAGTTCTTAAAAAAGAAAGTACGCTTAATTTGTACGTTGATTTGAAACAGACTCATTAGGCTTTTACATATTTTTTACAAAGGTGTGTTCATGAAATAATAAGAAAAGAGTGGTAAGGGTTTTGTTGACTTTCTTAGTGTTGTTGTCCCTTCTTATAAAAATATGTTTCAGTTTTAATATGCTAGTTAATTAAGACAAATACAATTAATCTCAAATTCGAATCAATTATTTCAATAAAATCATTTAAAGGTACCTAATTTTGAATTGTCAAGCAAAAGGTGAATATTGTTTCACAATAACGTAGCCACTTGAGCGCTAATAGGGACACATGATAAATTAAACAATTGTTTTTCTAGTCTGCTAATTAGCATTGAAGCGGGTAATTTAAGATTAAAAAATATCTTTAGGCCTGCGTTGAAACGTCATGAAAAGTAACAATGAGATTCTAACACAGCTAGTAACTAAAGAATTTAATAAAGGCGGGAACAAGGAATGCCTTAATTTTCGTCTAAATTATCTTACTTCATAATAAAAATACCTAAGTATTTTTTTCGTTTGCCATCTTTGGTAAAACAATATAGAGATATTATGATTGTATGTTATTAAAATCAACTCTAATGTTACAAAAAAACTTTTTATTTTGGATAGTTTGGTAATTAATATGTTTGAATGGAAGTTGGATAGGTTGTTACGAATTTAATATTTTAACGGAACTATTTCACATTAAATATTTAGTAAACTATGCCACTACCCAGTGTTCTCAAAGTTTTCGTTCATAATAATGTTCTCAGCGAATTTTCTATTAGGAAATTTTCTACTCTGTCAAAGTAAATTAAGTAGAAGAAAGTCTTTAAAAAATCATTATTCACAGCTAGGGTAGTTTGTAAGTTCCTGACGATTTCTTTTTAAATTCTTAATTCTTTATTGTACTCCAAAAAACAACATTACAAACATTTGATAATAAAGTACATGTACAAAGGCGAGCTTAACTCAATGCTGAGTTCTCTTACAGCAAACCCTAGAGTGACAGAGAAATTTTACAATTATAGAGGGCAGGCTTCCAGTGCTTAAATGTTTTAATCTGAAATCCAAGCTATCAAGTATTTTCTGCATGATGAAGTTCACTCTTCATTCTTTAATCGGTCATTCTTTTCGGCTTTATTTACTATCCATTCCACATACGACTTCGTGACAGTAGATGGTGGATTACGCTGGACTCAAGTAGAATACCCTCTGATAGAGAGAGGTACAGTAGTGATTCCTTAGCCCTGTAGTGGAAAAATCAAGGAAATTAAGAAGGTTAAAAAAATATAAAAAAACCAACTGCTTCAGAAGCGATTGTTTTTAGATTTTTGAATTTACATTTTTTTATAACTTTTTGTTAACATTTTTTATACGAATAAGATACATTTATACATATTTTTGAAATAAACTTGTTAAACCCTTTATTTTGACACCCGACACGATGGGGTAGGAAAAAAAATTCACCACAATCCGCCATTTTTTTGTTTTCCAATTTTAATGTAGCTAGTGGCACTAGAAAGATTAAGACGAATCGATTGATGCAAGAAACATCAAAATCAGCCAACGCGTTTGGTCTCTAGAACGCCATATATGAATAAACATACATACATAGACTGATCAAAGAAATCACATCATGCCAATTTATCAAACTGAAAATTTCAATCATACGATTGGCAGTAGGTAGGTACATATTCCAAAACTTAATATTACATGCTTCTTTTGAAAATATCTAATAATATTCATATGAAAATATGAAAGGTCAAGTTTATAGGTATTTGACCTATCGAATAGACTTACTTTGCAAATATTTGCGAATGCCAAACTGACTAGACTATTACGATAGCAGTCCAGATCAGCCAATGCAGCAGAATCATTGATATTTGACTAGAATAAATATAGGTATTTGCTGATATAACATGACTGAGAGAAATGGCTTTATAACTTTTCATAGCCAAGCATGGTGAGCCAAGAAATTAATTATTATCATTATCATTAATATGGAAAATCAAGTAACCTGACCAGCTGATAATTTTCAGGCAACATAAAAAAGGAGGAAGTTCTCAATTCGACTGTATTTTTTATGTGTGTTACGTCAGCACTTTTTACTAGGTGAACCGATTTTGATGATTCTTTTTTTATTTGAAAGCTTGTGCTTCTCATGTGGTCCCAGTTAAATGTTATTTAGAACTGAAGAGAAGTTTTTGAGGTATCTTTAGTAATGCATATTTTCATTGTACATAACACTTATATTACCATAAAAATAAGCATTATTGAAGTAGTACTCTCTTTGTCTCTAGTAGTAGTAGATCTATTAGAAGTTTTAGTACTAGATAAATGAACTAAATCTTTTTAACATCAACTTCAATTACAAAAAACTACATAGCAACTTTCTTTTCGAAAGTCGGTGTTAATAACGAAAAAAAAATTGGTACCAAATACACCGGTGCCGTAAAGAAATTAATTTTTCGCGTTGTAGTGTTGTGTTTTGGAAGTCGGTAATTTTTTTATATTGAAAAGTATTTTGTAATATTAATTTAGTTTACCATTATTGGTTACAGAAAGGGACCTAAGTTATATGTCATTAAACAAATTCTCGTTAGTGAAATAATAAATACTGAAGACAGGGAAACATTATCATCAACTTTATATATTACTTATCCCTACGATCGAATTACAGCCACAGAAATGTGATTTTCACAAATAGAGTGACGACCAGTGCCAATATATTGTGGAAATGCGATGTAAATGTATTCCCAATAAACATAATGTGATACAAAATAGTATATTCATATCGGCAGCCTTTATTATTCGAAGATTTATTGTACGAGAGATCTTTTTGACTTCGCCCGCCTACGTTCCTTTCCTTCCGTTCTTGCATATGTTAGGGATCCAAAAGCCATTCTTACATCGACTTGAACGTTCTCAAATTACTAACATACTGTACCCAGTAGTTTAGAGACACATCAAGCTTCAGAAAAGGAGACAATGTCTCAATTTTATCCTAGTTGACTAATAGTATTGCCACTTATAACATATATATATTTATTTTGATGACTTCTGCACCGAAAACAATGGTTAATAACTGGTCCGATAATACAAAGTTCTAATAACTACACTATTAAAATAGACATAAAAGTTACTGATGAAACTACAAAACTATCAGTTAATATAAATCAGTAGACTTGCCAAGCAAATAAGTTCGAACAAATCTTGTTGATGAGCTTAACTGAACTTATTAATTTAGGTAGCTCGTTTGAAAAGTTTGATACCTAACTCGTTAGTGATCAAACTCAAAGTTTATTTTGAGTCTTATGTGGGAAGGTCGTAAGAACTAAGATTTATGTATATAGAAAATCCATTAGTTTTTCTCGAGGTTTCGTTCCGTACCCTACATGAACCATGCATTTTTACACGGTAAAATGTGTCTATGAATTGTCCGAGAGTGTAACTTTCTTCGCCCGCGTGAAAAGTGTCTTCTTATCCCAAAGGAACATTATACCGGGATGAAAAGTAGCCAGAGTGATATTCCAGATTATAATCTATCCCTGTGACAAATTTCATCCATATCCGTTCAGCCGTTCTGGCGTGATTAATTTATAAACACATCCATCCATCCATCCAAACATCGAATTTATAATATTATTAAGATTATTGTAAATTTTAGGTCCTATGTGGTGAGGGCCTTAGGATTTACGTACCAATAGCATTAATGTCATTGGTAATGCTATATTGTTGCCAAATAAGCGGATATTTAAGCCGGGGCTCGCATTTTGTAGCATGGAGACGGCTCCGGTTGAAAATAGCATGTAATATTGGTTGTAGAACGTAGAGTAGCCGCCCACCTGCATACCTACATACACAAACACTTAACCTTAACGAAAACACTTGAATGAATAGGTAATATAACGTCCCAATTGTATTCCACTTTGGTCGGCTGAGATTTATAACAAACCAATATTTTTCTAGAGACGTTCCGATCAAATTTAAATTTACAATATTTTTTACACACAAACCTTTATAGGCACTAACGAAACGTCTGAAGCTAGGTGCACGGTTTTAAGTGGTCGTATCCTAAGGAAAGGAGCCGGTAAAACTCTACACGTTTTTAAATCCAGTGTTAAAATTCACGTTTCCAGCCACTAGACCAGTATTTGCACAGCCTTAATCAAGAGGCCAGGATCATTCACCAGTAACAATCGTTTAAAAAAAAATCTTCAATTTTCGCAACTCGTATCCAACACTGTAAAAAGTTGAAAGCAAGCCTACTTTTTCATATTTTCGACCGCATTTATTTATACTGTATGCTTTTACAGCCGTCCGTGGACTGTTTACGCTTTACGGCTTATAAATATAAAAAAAAATACAAGAGGGCTATCCTTTAAAAATAGAGCGATGTTACGCATTGGACCGCGAAATAAATCCTTCTTTTGTCTTGGGGTGATAGTGTTCAAATAAATCTTAAACCTGTGGGCGGCTAGAAAGTATCGTGTATATTTTTTGTCCTGTAAAACCCTAAAGAGTGAAAATGGAACCATATTGCTATTTATGCTTAAGTACGCTGAATGTCAGTCAGTAATAAAAAGGCAGTCATAGGGACTGCCGATTGAAGTGAAAACATATTGGCATATCGGTGGCGCGTACCCATAAGTTTTGACCTAATCAAAAATAGCTTAACGACGAAGTTTTCACTTCGATAAATGTAACTAGGTATATGATAATAGGGATGTTTCCTTGGTAGAAAAAACATAATTCTATTTAGTCCGTCAGTGAGATTATCAAATAATATTGGACACGTATATTTTGATTTACCAAATCAATAAAAATTAACAAAGTGAAAGCGTATCAAAGTTCAGGCGTGGGGGCTTGTGACGACACTAAGGCAGTATAAATTGTACTAGCAGCGTGACATCGCACGATATTTCAACGCATTATATAGTCGTAACTTTATGTTTACGTCTCAAAAGAAAAAATACGTGTCCAATATTTTTTATTAATCTACCTGACGGACAAAATCGATTTTTCAGTAAACAAGCCTATCGTTTATATCTGTCATCCAGGAGGTGGTATTTTTATAACCTGCAATTATTTTGCAACTGGCTACCAGTTGCAAAATAATTGCATTGACAATTGACCTTAGCCGTTTCAATAGACAGGTACACATTATTTTTTCTTGCATTCGACGTTTTTGTTTCACAGTTATAAACCGCAGCATGTTGCCGCAATGAGGGAATCAAAATGTGTCGTAAATACCAACCACACCCACAAAAATGTAACTGCAAAATACCGAATACATCGGTTCCTTAGTTTCACTGTAACATTACAGTCAATAAACAGACAGACAAACCTATTTGCACGGCATTAGTATGGATAAACGCTTAGATGGGCTGCTAAAGGGTGCTTCAATACACCAGTTATGTACGGTAATAAATTAAAAGGTAATTGGACGATACGCCTCCGGCATTTTATGGTCATACTTCATCACATAGAGTCGGTACAGTCACGAACATAAATACCTTATACTTTACTGCCATCTATCAGATACAGTGCCGCTATCAGACAAAATCATATTTTGAGTCATAGACGAAAAAACAGCAAAAAAAATACTATAAATCATATGCGAAAGATTCCAGTGTCAAAACATAGATCTAATTAGAACTTTCAAATAGGTTACTGTTAGTTTAAATCAATGAAATAAGTGTTATAAACCTATAGCAATTTGGGGTGTTTTTATTTTTTACCTACAATTTATTGATTGTAGAAAAATAATGCTTAGACAGATTGATAGAGAATCTTTTGCTGATCACGATGGCATCAAATAACTAAAATCGGATATCAGATAGCGGCCATCTAGCTATAAGAAAGCATTTCATGCATTTCTACATTCATTCGTATTCGTAATTTATACGAAAATCATAAAAACAAATCCGAATTTTTCTTTGCAAATAAATCCAAAACCAATCGAAAACGAGTGAGTACAAAGCACTTAAAATTCAAGGCGATTTTTTCATCAGAGTACAAATGACTGTTTGGCGAAAGAAATTGCATGCGTGCTACTTAGAGAAAAACCTCATTTATAATTTTTGAAAATATTTTGTTGGTAACAATAAACCATTTCTATTGGCCGATTTCTGAATTAAGTATTCGACGCTAAGTACGTGCTGATCTCGATTTAAGCATCTGTCACCCTTGATCATCTGCCACTTTAAGTTTTCTGCGATGCTGAGCAAGGTTTGAGTATACGTAGTCAAGTCATGCCAAAGTATACCTTATGTCATACAAAAAACCTTCATCGACGATCAATTAGGTTTCACAACTGAGAAAAACACATTTGATCATTCTCGAATTCTCAAAGCTTTCTCAAACCGTTGTCAACGTTACATCATTAGTGTAGCCAGCTTGGGCGCCTTTTTGCCATTTAGGTTACTCGGAAGGGTGCCGAGGCGACCAATTTTACGAGCGGCGCTAATTAGGCTACCTCCAAATAAGGCGATTTTAGGCGATTTCGGAATGAGACTATCCAATACAACATTATCTGAGCAATTATGTAAACCAAAATGCTTTTATCAGTTCATCACTATTTTTCATTATACTTCAGTCGCAACAACACAGGCAAATAAAGAAATGCTGTTTTTTTTATGTGGAACCAATAATGATTATTGTTTAGTGAATTCATGGTCGTCTTGAGTTTTTTATAAATGGAAAAACTAAATTTTTGGCGACTTGGGGCTCGTCGAATCTGGCTACACTGGTGGTTACATTTGGCAGTTGATAGTTGACAACAGTTGACAAGCCTGTGCTTAAATGGTGATCAAGCGAAATAAATACAAAATAATATATAAACTTATAAAACAAGTGACGAAGAAGACCTTGTCTTCCTTGGAGATGCTTCCAAGAAGACCAATGCGTGGAAGAAGAGTGTTTGCCCTGAATTATCGAAAACATCAGATTGGATGCAAATATTTTACGCCTGATAGATCTCAGATGCTCGAAGAACGGATGGTCAATGGGTTAAGTTCTGGAGTGGCGACTGCGTGGCGGAATACGCAGCGCTTTAAAGCCTCCCTCTGTAGACCGATGACCTGGTTAAGGTCACGGAAATCCGATGTATGAAAGACGCATAGGACCGGTTGATTTGGTGACGCTGGGGAAGTCCTGTATCCAGCAGTCTTTCGGCAGAAATGATGACGATGATGAGTGAGATCTTCAAGAAAAATATTCAAAAAGTGCCAGTTTTTGTGTTTGTGGTCGCCAGTACCTTTTCCTGCGCGAAAACCGACAGTTATCCAACAGGAATCATGTATAAAGTTTAGATGGACCGGTCATATGATGCGCGATAGCCAAGGGACATGGAGAAAAGTGACAAAATGGTACACAAGAGATGGGAAAAGAAGCCGTGGAAGACAGTGTCATAGATGGAAATGGGATATGGGAAAGACCTCTGGTCCAAGATGTAGGCAAAAAGTGTAAGCGATGGTGCGCTGTGGTGTTGGCGAGTAGCTCAGGACAGACCCTAGTGGAAACTGTTAGTGGAGGCCTATGCCAAGCACACTGAGATTAGGGAAATTTTATAAACTATAAACATGTATTGTATAGACTTCAGTTTTATATCTCTGGTTTCAAAATAAAAGGCTTTGTGATTCCGTTTATTTATTATTATATCTATTATTTAATATATTTATTTTTTGTTATTATATCCTAAGTTCTAATTCTGGTCATTGTGTGTTTTTCAAGGTATATCCTTCCAAATATGTTCAACCATTGTGGTGTAATTAAAAATATCCAAACATACAGACTTTCATACCTATATAGAATAGCCTACCTTTAAAATAAATGTGGGGCGAAGCCCTCTATTGTGGAGTCTATCTGATAAACCGTTTATCAAGCGAATCCATCAATTATATTACCCCCTATGAACTGTGTATGAAACCAAACTTATCCAATGTAAGAATTTGGAACGATAACTTATGCAAAAAACCTGACATCTTTGAAAAAGTTGGACTCTAGAACGCAAGAGTATATGATGATTGGGTACGCTATAATAATGGATTTCGACTTTGGGGTGTAACAAAGAGGAAGGTAATTGTAGCACGAGATGTGATATTTAGTGGTAAAGTTCCACTTATAAAACCTGAACCTATTATTAATACTTAGTAGGATCCATAAGACAAGAAGAGGTTACAACGATGAAATTGTGTATAGAATTTGGCTTTTTTATGATACGATTTTGGTATCAGAACAATAAAATTTGATAAAAACAACATGACAAGTCTCATTTATTTATTATTTTGCAAAATAAATAGGTAGAACACAGTACGCCTTCATAATATCCGATACATATCCAATGGCACCGACCCTGGCTAATATTGTTTATCTTCAGAGGCTGTTCGATGGCTAGCAAAGCCTTCGGTCTTGAAAACACAGGTCACTCATTAAAAATTGCATCACAATAGTCCACATTTGTTGGTAAATCACAATTGCAATCAGATTCCAATGCAGATGCATTAAGGTAATAATGTACTACGCACTGCAGATGTACAAGTGCCCTCTTGAGAGATCTTGTGAAATTCTGAGTAAAATATTCTGTAGTTCTATGAGGTATCACAAGAACCAGCAACTGCTCGCTCTGAACACATTTACTTCTAGTAATTATAAGCTTAAATTCTTGATTTTGGCAATAACAAATTACATTAGATGATATTATTTTATTTCGTTATGACATCTTTGACAAAATAAATACGGTTGCCATGACAATATTGAACATAGAAAAAAAAAATATTGAAGTGAAGACTAGTACGTACCTACGATCCATTTCATAGATTCATAATAAGGTTGGATACATTTCAGATAGGTATCTTTTAAATTGCTTAAATATGAAAAATCAAGTTTTTAAAGATTATAACATCTTTAATAACTTGATTTTTTAAATCTTGAATGAAGAAATATATAACTAACGTACTTTTTACAGCTGTATAAAATTTATATTAGTAAATTTATTCCAATCTTGTGATGTCTCGGATTTATTTTGTAAAAAGGAACGTAAGGGTGAAAGAGAAAGTGAATGGAACTTTGACAAATCCATAGATAAGTAGGTACTTATGTAGTTACTTAACTGATCTAGGTAGATTCTCAATTGTGAAACGTAAAATACTCAAACGCTTCCTAAATTATTTGACAATACTCAACTGATTATTGCTGCTTTACTTAAATCAGAAACCGGCCCTAAATCGCTTTTGAATCTTGCATAGTAAGTGTACCGTATGGCCGTGACTGAACTTGATCGTGTTATTGCCATAAAAAAGTAAAGCGTTATTTGACGTAACATATTTTTTGTGTTTCTTTTGTAAGGTTTCTTCGAGTTTGAGCCTTTTAAGTTTCGTTTTAACTGTGCAGGTAATAATACCTTAGCAATTTACGTTAGGTCTTATTACCCAAGTCTGGAACTTAGCTAATTAATATAGAACGAACTTTTAATATAATGATCATGTACGCTAAATAAGTAATAGGTAATTTAGTTTTGCCTAATAATGTAAAGAGAATATTCTTGAAATACTTTCTTTTCATATCATTTTAGTATAAGTTTTTTCGTTTTTAGAGAAATTGGAACGCATGGATTGAGGACAATGTAGTTTTTTGAATGGCCATTTCTATGCTTATGTATTTTCTTTCAACGACTCCTTACCATTCAGTCGAAAAATAACCGAGGCACATCGAGTGAATCTGAAAACTTTGACAATGCCGTAGTAAAAAAAAACCAAAGAATGTCGGATTACAGATATTCCAATTTAATTGAACCGAACGCGCTTCGCCATATTTATCTCTCAGCACAAAGGTCGTTCGGTTAAAGTCAACTCATTAATTTATTCGAGGTTTGTAAGTCTAGGAATGCTAAGAATATCAGAATGCTGATAACATCTAATACCTTTAAACGAGCAATTCTTGTATACATGTATATATATATTCTGAATCTAAGAAACGGCTCTAATGAATTTCATGAAATTTAGTATGCAGGGGTTTTCGGGGGCGATAAATCAGTCTAGCTAGTTTTCATTTTTAGAAAACGTCGTTTTCTCTATTTTCACCCGAGCAGAGCACGGTCGCCCAGGTACTGTAGGCTTATAAGGTAGAATGACATACATATAAATATATATATAAATTCTGGTTTTTCCCAGGAGGCAGAAACTACAGAACGCCACCTGCTACGATCAATAAAAATAAATCCTTTTGCTTGATTTCTGTTTATACATGTATGACATAATAAGCCATAATAACGTTGAAGATGCTCAACAAATCATTTGCCTGACTGTACTATTCCTAATTCAAACCTGTAACCACCCGTACCCTCCAACACACAAGCTTCTTATTACAGTATTGTGACGTCATATCTTAGTACTTAGAACTAATGCTTCCATCTATTAGTGTCTATGATGCTCATATGTTTATGTCTGAGGGGTTATCGACATCAACTAGGTAAGTACTCCTACTCATATCGTCGTTTGAGGCGGTATAAGATATTACAGTAGATAGGCCCGTGGTTAGAAACAAGGGTATGTCATAAAATGGAGTTAGTGTTGAAGGGTTGGTCTATTTAGTAGGTTTTTAATTTACTGAGGCTCATTAACTTGGAATAATTTGTGGGTTAAGTACGGTAAACTGTAGTTACAGATATGTCTATAGTTCAGTGTTTTTATTTTTATGGTGATCGATTTTGAGGCCAAGCGAAAGTAGATTAGGATTTATTTTTGAATAATTTATTTGCAGGGTTAATAAGTGTCCTGCATAAAGACCCAAGTTATAATCAGCACATATTAGTATCCCCCCTACCTCTCTTACTAACAATGATTTTACACTTTAAAAATAAAATAATAATATACCTACAAACTTCTATATTATTCAGTAGACAATTTATACAATTGACTTTTTTCGTATGAAATTAAAATAATTCAAAATAGTCCCTCAGGATCTGGCATTTCTGTATTGAGTAATGATGTGGTGTAAAGCTAATTTTACTATTCTATTCAGCTAAAGGTATAAATATAAAAGTTTTTGTGTTTGGATGTTTGTTAATCTATCATGCCTCAACGGCTAAAAGAATTTGTAAGAGGAATACGGGTAGACGGGTCTAGCAAACGGGATTAGCAAATGGGACACTTTTTACCCCGGTAGTCCGTCCCCATGGGATAATTTTTGACAATCACAATGAGAAGGCTTTTACAAAAGCTAGCAGTTCTATAGTACTTTGTTTACTAGGCATAATCAGTACAGATGAACATGCTTATTACAAAATAAATATCATGTAAGTCATATAAAAACCGCATATTCCAGCTGTAACGTTTGTGGTTCGTAATGTTCGGTAATTGGGGTCTCCACGCGTAGCGTGTCGGTCAGCATTAAAAACCTATTTCAGTGTTATTATTTGCGTTAAAATCGAACATGTTGATACTTGAAAGGTATTATTATAATATGCATTTGAAAAGGCGAGAAAATATAGATAGCTTTGTACTTATTTGACCTAATTGAAAACTGGTAGTTTAAAAATTGTGCTAGAATTATGTATATATTTGATTTATAATAGACTAGCTTCCGCCCGCGGCTTCGGCAGCGTTCAAAGTTAGAAAAAATGCTCCGATCGCTACCAAACTTTACAGGATAAAGATACTTTTAAAATTTCATTAAAATCGGTCCAGCCGTAATAAGTACACCTGATATGAGGTTCTTTTATACTCCAGAGGAGTTGAAAGATGTTTTAATTCCCGCATACTTTTACTCTCTGAAATGTTGTCAATTATATGTATTTAAAGTCTCTCTGTCTGATAGAACTCTAATTACGACCTCATGTCAAATGTACAGAGTTCAATATCTTGACAGATTTGGAAAGTTTAAAGCGAGGCCTACTGTACACGAGTAAAACGTATTTCAAGGTAACAAAATACAACTTTGTAATTATTTCAAAGCTCTGACCCTGGAAAAAGTCGCATAAGTTGTGGCAGCTAATAACAAATCTTACTTAATTTAATTTAAAATTTTAATCAAAAGAAAAGCCGATTTACTGCATATTTACATGTTTAGTCAAATATAATATTTAATCCATTGCGTCAAGGCTTACTTCGTAAAATTACACGTAGCTGTAGAACACAAAGTGCAGCACGCGCTACGCATACACACGCTTTTGAGAATTGCAGTGCGTGAAGTTCGTCCATGGCAATTTGAACTTCATTTTAAACTAGCTTATGCCGGTGGCTTCGCCCGCGTGAAAGTAGAAAATTATCCCGAGGGGACATATTCCTGGAATTAAACATATCCTATGTGCTATTCCTGACTATAATTTATCTCTGTGCTAAATTTCATCCAGATCTGTCCAGCCGTTTGAGCGTGAAGAAGTAACAAAAATATAAACACACTCACAGACTGTCGCCTTTATAATATTAGTGTGATTCTTAACAGCTGAATTCGGGATTCGCAATATAATTGTCGGCGTTTTTTCAAAGGAATCAAAACTGGTGCCTTTGGTAGCGATGCGACACTCACTATTACACCAATATAATCTGTAATTATCTGTTTTTAGGTTTATTTCATGTTGAAATAAAAGTTACTATAAATACTGTAAAAGCCGCACGTTGCGCGCCATGCTTTGCTGTCATTCGACATATTTATGAAAAGCTCCAGATGCTCCTTTTACGTGGGTCATTGAAAGTGCCGTGGCCGGAGGGCGCTCGCGGCGAGTGGCGCATCGCGTCCCCTGGGGTGCTGCGCCCGTGTGCCACGCACACCCTGCACTATAGGTAAAGCCACCCATTTGGGGAAAACTATATTCACAGATATTTATATAGCCGTTTGACTGTTTGTGTGCCAATATCATTTTAGGCGGCACGATGATAAACGCAAATATAATTATTTAATCAGTGCTCTTCAAATTATTGATCGGTATTAAAGTAGGTAAGGGTATTAAATTTTTCATTAACTACTTCGTAAAAATGAATAATCTTTCTTTTGATTAAATTCAGTAATGTTACGCAATTTTTTGACTTGAAAATTCGTAATACGCACAAATGTCTTCAAACTGATTGATCATAGACAATTCTATGAATAATATAAATGATCGTTGAACGGTCGTTTACCTACCCATTTATCCTATTTGCAGCAGATGTAAATTAATATCCATTTCTTTCTTTCTTTCAGTTATACTTTTAGTCACTTTATGTATGTAATATTGTTGGAATTGCACAATATTAACATATGTTACTGTGTATGGGCTTCTCAACACGTGTGGCAAATTTCATAAGTGTATGTATGTATATATGTTTGTATGTATGTATGTCCATGCATTTCTCCGAAACTACTAATCGGATCGTGATTATTCTTTTTGTGTTGGATTGAGTATCTCTCAACTTAGGGTATAGTGCATGTCTCATCAAAATCAGTCTAGCAGTTTTCAAGATATGGAGCACACAACCGAACTCCTTAGGAAAACCATAATTTTGACCAGTATTTTGTCAATCATAAAGGATTGAAAAAATACTCAAAATAATTTAAGTCACACCCTCACTCAGTTTTTAAGAAATTGCTCATTTTTAGTGATGGTGTACTAGAAACCTTATTTTGGTTTTTCTCTCATGTCTCCTGTATAAATAATTTTACTTGTTGGCCTTTTTTCTTTAATTGGGTTAACATAACATTTTAAAAGCTTTCATACTAACGAAGTTCTTCGCAATATATTCCCAGTTTCAAAAGTTCATTCATCAGTCCGGAAATACGAAGGTATTTCCAATTCGGTCTGGATTTCACCTTTGATTAGTGATGGATAATGGCCCAAGTTCAGTCATTTGCCATCAAAGAGGCAGGCTGAGTCGGTGATTGCAGACCTACATCAAGATTATTGCATAAGTTTCTTTACAATCATTTGGTATCGTTAATATCATTTACTATGGGAAATATATCCTCGGTTTGTGTCTTGATAAATTTGTGCAGTTTGTTTGTCTTTCCGTTCAGCACTTTGTAGCGTTACGTATAGCTCAGTGGAGCTATACGTAAGCCACGTTATTAAAATTAAGATAAAAGGTTAAAATTAAATTAAATTATGAAAATAAAAGGATATAGAGAGCAGAACTATGGTCAGCTTCGCACGACGTGGGCAGCTATCCAGGCAGCAGCTCGGGCAAGAAGTCGTGGAATGCCCGAGGTAGGTAGGTGATCAGGCAGCTACGACGGACATGCAGGCAATCGGGCAGGTAGGCAGGTCAGCATACACCAAGGGTAGGTGGTCCAGGCAGGCAATCAGGCAGGTAGGCAGTAGAATAACAGCAGAATGGATAGCAGGATGGATAAACAGGCAAACGGGTAAGTACGTAGGCTCCGAGGGGTGTGGAGGCCGGCTATGGCTCAATACGCCAAACAGCGAGCCCTTTGATACGTCGTGACGACTGAGGAGGATTATGTACCAGTAAAGATGCACACATTTATAAGTATCACACTCAATTATTATTATTTATTGCACTTCAAAGGTTTGATACAAACACAACTCACAGGCCGCTTATATAGAATAAAGAGTCTGGTGATACAATCGTAAAATTGGTAATCTTAAATATTCCACCGACTTTCAGCGTTCAGACCAGTTCCAAGACTAAAAGAACTGAAACCCGTTTTTCATTCGATTTGCAATCCTTTCTAAATTTCAAATTCAAATCTCAGTAAGACCAAAGCGAATAAAAACGGCTTTACAAAGGCGGGTCAGTCTGCTCTGACCTTACAATAATGTACAACTAGCATAAGGAAAGGTCTAGGTATTATAGTCCATGGTATGTCTATGGCTTTAAGAAAATAAAAAAGACAGACATGTCATGTCAGATGAAAATGTCAGAGTATAAAAAATTCCATAATTTTACAAATAAGCAATACAAATTAAGTTAAAGAAATAAAGAAACAATCAGAAATAACTAAAAATATGCTTTACAGGTAATAAGAATATATATAAAAATGAGTTACACAAATTGATGCGATATCAAAAGATGTGAAGATGGATTGTGGAGTGTTATGAAACGTAAGTAGATCTTGAATAAATACCACAACTTATCATTTGAAAAAAAACTATTAAAATAAAAAAATAAACCGACTTCTAAAGAAAAAACACTGCATGCTAAAAATATCGTTTTTTTTACGAAGTCGGTGTCTTTGGTATGTTTTTCGTGTATGTTTATGAAAATACCAAAATCGCTATAAGTCTGTCTATAAGATTTGTGGAATTCCCTCGATTTCCATGGGATTCCATTATCAGATTCTGACTTGGTCACAATTGGACCACCTGGAAAGACCACCCTTTGAAACAAACAAATATTTTTGCAAATCCGTCTGTATATGACGGAGTTTTGCACGAACAATTTTATGAAAACATCGCTTTTCAAAGTGTCAACCAATCTGTCATAAAATTATGGACATTAATTTACTGATTGCTGTGGTATTCAGAACAAAATAATATTGTAAATACTCAAAGTTACATTGGACTGTAAAAATAAAAAGTATGATCGATGGAAATGTGATCGTTTGAAAATTATTCAGTTTGTAAATAGGATATCAAAATCTCTATTACAAGTCATGAATTTATTTTTATACTGGTTGGTCGACATTTCCTTTTTGACTATCCTTGAGAATATAAAAGTAGTTATTCGATTTAAATCCGATAGAAATATATTATGCAGACGCTTAATCAAATAAGGCAAGCTGTTCAATCCCAAGCATTTTGTCATAAATAATAAGATAGTTTTGATAAGTCTCTAAATCTGATTTTGGAATCAAATCTTCTTATCAACTTCCCCAAAATGGATAGTGTTGGTTTTTATACGTCAATCTCTATCAGTTTAATAATATCATTGACGTCAATTTCGATATGTGCATACCTACTACCAAAGAATGCCCAATAGTTGCCATTTTTACGACGTTCAATCATTTCAATCGTAAATTATTTTATCGTTTTTGTTCGTTTAAATAGATAGAAGATTCTATGTTTTATTAAATGCACTGTCTATTACACGTCAGAAGAGCTTGAGGCTTAATTATAAAAACGTTTTTACAAAAAAATACATCTGACTTCCAAATAAAAACACAACAAAGTGAAAAATAACTTCAATTTCGGAACTCGGTGTTCCTGTTTTCGTTTCTTCTTTTTTTGACACCGTCTGCGGAAATTGAAATAATTTTTCAGATTGTAGTGCTTTAATTGGAAGTCGGTTGTATTTTTTTGTAAAAGGTATTTTATTTTTCACTTTTTAGTGGTACGTAATAGACAAGTTCTATAGTAAGGTACCTATAATGCCCACAGTGATGCCAGAATAAATTACCCGAATAACATGTAACTTGAACATAACCGGTGGAATGAGAATGTACCAGGGTCAACTGTACACATCTGCGTACCCGTCTAGAGCATATATGATGGTATGTTATGAAATGGTGTAAACAATAAACAGACATGCGATTGCAGCAATCCCTAGAGATTTTCCGTCATTTATTGAAGAGTTCTGTTGTATATCTATCTATACGAATTTCTGAATCAGATCTTTACAAAATTTTAATGGGACCATTTCCGAACAAACTTATTTCGAAAAAAAAAAAGTTTTGCAATTCCGTTTATACAGGGTGACTTGTAATTAGAGCACAACCTTGTAAGGGGATATAGTACAGGTCATTTGCAACAACTTTTGTAGGAACACTCATATGCAAAAGTGCACCAACATTGAGTTATAATTTTTTTCGTGTTATTTTGAAAAACTCTTATGGGGTAACCTTAAAAATTTAATAAATAAAAAACTTGACATAATTTTGTTAATTTTCTTTTTATTATTTAGTCTATAACGTTCCAGTTACATGTCAGCATCATCAAATGTACATTATTGACATTATTTTAGACACAGTGCTCCAAAATCCAAAAAACTTAAACAAATTTTACTGGCATTATTACACAAAACAGCCTGTTTAAAAAAAAAAATCACTATGACACTTACTCTGCGTATTATTAAAAAAACATCTACATTTCATAAGCTTTCAAATGAGATATAAAACCCTAACATAGCTAGTCCAATAGGGAAGATATTCGCATAACAAAGGCGCACGGCCAAAAAAAGGTCTGTTTCTACTAAGCAGGTAAAAACAGCCGGTCATTGTTTAATCTCTTTTGTGTTGTTTAGGTTAGTCCGTCCTTGTGATTCGTTGCGATCGGATGCTTTTGAAGTAAGGACCAGCTACCCTAAAAATTTTAAAATTAAAATCAAGTTAAAATGTGTTGTAAAATTGTCACCACTAAGTGCGTGGATCACATTCTACTTAAATTTGTATTTATTGTGTTTTAAACATTATGGCCATTAATTTGCGAAACTTTCGATATTCCAGCCTGTTCTATTCTTTGGCTAATATCTTTAATGTTAAACTAGCTATGTTAGACTTTTACACCTCATTTGAAAGCTTATGAAATGTAGATGTTTTTTTAATAATACGCAGAGCAAGTGCCATAGTGACATGCCAAAACCACAGATGAGCATAACACACGGAAACCAGTTGAAAAGCCAAGTCATCAGGAGAGCAATCAATCACAAAAACAGTCACAAGCCGGGTCGTCAGAGATAAAACAAAACTGCAGAGCACACACAAAAGCATCCGATCGCAACGAATCACAAGGACGGACTAACCTAAACAACACAAAAGAGATTAAACAATGACCGGCTGTTTTTACCTGCTTAGTAGAAACAGACCTTTTTTTGGCCGTGCGCCTTTGTTATGCGAATATCTTCCCTATTGGACTAGCTATGTTAGGGTTTTATATCTCATTTGAAAGCTTATGAAATGTAGATGTTTTTTTAATAATACGCAGAGTAAGTGTCATAGTGATTTTTTTTTTAAACAGGCTGTTTTGTGTAATAATGCCAGTAAAATTTGTTTAAGTTTTTTGGATTTTGGAGCACTGTGTCTAAAATAATGTCAATAATGTACATTTGATGATGCTGACATGTAACTGGAACGTTATAGACTAAATAATAAAAAGAAAATTAACAAAATTATGTCAAGTTTTTTATTTATTAAATTTTTAAGGTTACCCCATAAGAGTTTTTCAAAATAACACGAAAAAAATTATAACTCAATGTTGGTGCACTTTTGCATATGAGTGTTCCTACAAAAGTTGTTGCAAATGACCTGTACTATATCCCCTTACAAGGTTGTGCTCTAATTACAAGTCACCCTGTATATGACAGAGCTATGCCTGAACATACATAAAAAAATAGAAACATCCGAATTTAGAACCGCCTCCTTTTTGAGCAGTCGGTTAAAAACGGCACAGGTCGATCTTTAAAGTTAAGCTAAGATTGCCAGTGTCAGTCCGTGGATGGAGTGGAGACCTTGACGATCAAAACATACCGAGACTCCTTTAGATATCAAGAAAGCCGACTTGAGTCTGGTCAAGGGCTATAAGTGTTACCAAGTTATTGGGTTGTGTAGGTCAGATTGTTTGTCGCTCCCTGTAAAATACTGGTACTCAGCTGCATCCGGTAAGATAGTTTTTTAATGTTTTAATTATTTTAATTTTTTATGTATTCAACGTATTGTATTATTTTTTGATCAACTTTAATTATTTTAGTGATTTTGATTTTATATTTTATTTTACAATAATTTTGATTTTATATTTTTTGCTCTTCATTTTCTTATTTTTTAATGACTTTGACATTGATTTTTAATTTATTTGTAATGATTTTGCATTTTTAATGACTTTGTTTTTTGACTTTGTTATTTCCCTATATGTTTTTTGTAATGATCTTGTATTTATTTCATAATGACTTTGATTCTTGACGTTATAATTATTATAGTGATTTCAACCTTTTTTTTAGAAATTAACTTATAAGTTTTTTAATTGAATCACGAATTTAATTGTCAAATAATTATCCTATATATTGAATGTATTTTAAATGAATATCGGAGATTCTTATTACAAGGCGGCAATATTATCACAAATAGTACTAGGCAAGCGTATTTAACCTTCGACCACATCATCGCTTACCGTCAGGTGAGATAGTGGTCAAGCGCGAGCCTATACCATAAAAAAGTACTATGTACGCCGTACTTGTCATGTGCATTGCCCTAAAACTGTTTAAAATGATTCTGTTGATGTGCATGTGATGTGGCTGTGCTATTTTAAATAAATAAATAGACAGAAGGTTGACACCAAAATAGTTGAAAAAGATTTGGCAAGAAATACATTTTCTCTGTTGCCCGTCAGTTTACGATCAGCTGCATACAGTGCATTCGACAAGTTTCGCAGAATTTTGGAGCTGAGTCAAAATGAGACGTCATTGATACAAAAAACGGTTTAGTCTATCCTCTGTCATGTAAATCATCAAAGTCTGAAAAAAACGTTAATCAACAAACACGTGTCATTTTATTTAGACGTTTAAGTTTTGTGCTAGTAATCTAATTAACTAGCTTTTGGCAGCGGTTCTGCTCGTGTGAAAGTCCAAATTTATCCCTCGGGAATACACCGCTAAGATAAAAATATCCTTTTTCCTCATTTACGCCACGGTTTAGCAATGTTTCGATCCTAATCCGTAAGTATAGCTGGTGATTGATGATTGACAGACATTAATCATTTTCACATTTTATACTATTATGCATGGCATGCCTGCTATTGCTTGGAGGCGCGCGGAGTATGAGCGGGCGCGCGCGGCGCTGGCACGTCTCCCGCTCCAAGCACCGCATCACTCAACATCTTACCACGACGAAGACACTACATTTTATTCGAATATTGTATTCATGTAATTGTATTCATGTTGTTATCATCATCATCATCATTTCAGCCGAAAGACGTCCACTGCTGGACATAGGCCTCCCCCAGGCGTCGCCACATTGACCGATCCCGTGCGTCTCGCATCCAGCGCCTTCCGGCAACCTTAACCAGGTCATCGGTCCACCCAGTGGGAGGCCTTCCAACGTATCGTCTTCCGGTTCTCGGTCGCCATTCTAGAACTTTTCGGCCCCATCGGCCATCCGTTCTGCGAGCAATGTGCCCTGCCCACTGCCACTTAAGTTTGGCAATTCTTCGGGCTATGTCGGTAACTTTGGTTCTTCTGCGGATATCATCATTTCTGACGTGATCACGCAAAGAAATTCCGAGCATAGCCCTCTCCATTGCCCTTTGGGTGACTTTAAGCTTTCTGATAAGGCCCATTGTGAGCGACCACGTCTCGGTCCCATAGGTGATCACTGGCAACACACACTGGTCATAGACTTTTGTCTTGAGACACTGCGGTAAATTGGACGAGAAGATAACGCCGCCCAGCCGAGTTGATGTTGTTATAGTCCACGAATTTTATTTATTGGCTCCTGTAATTGAGCAGTCGACGTAGCATCGTCAACAATTAGTATGATACTTACCTAATCAAGTAATACATATAAAATCAATATTTAAAGTCCATTAACTACGACTACCGTTTTCGGAATATTTCTTTTACATAATTAACTAGTAATTTGTATAAGGTTTGCCGGAAGGCACAACAAATATTCAGACTCTCTTTTGATTTTTTTTCGGGAATTTTAGACATAAAAGCCTAACTTTTTGTTATTCAAATTATTATATTGTTACTAAAATTGCGTATAAATAATAATTGTACAAAAACGAGAAAACCTCTTGAAATGACAGGATTAGTTTTATTTTAGTGTCGCTTTAAAAATCTAGGTTCTTTACAAATAGCAATGAATTGGTTTAGGTTTTATGAATAGACTCTATATTTATAGATGTAATGAACAAATGAATTGTAATTACAAATAAGAAAAATTGCTTTATTTTATTAAAATGAATGTCTAGAGGCATGGCCGTATAAGTTACTCTTTTATTTAGTAACCCCTGGTCTGTCCACCCGACCGAATTGGAAAAAAGCATCCTGTGCGTTATCTGTCCACCCGACCGAATCGGAAAAATACCTGTCAGTACAAGTTTTGACCGAAATACGTCACGGGAAAGGATATTCTCAAAGGATCAGGGTTTAAATCGGTACTTTAATAGACGATAGTATAATATAATATATCAAATATATTACAAGGTAAAACTGGGTAAATCCCTATGAAATCAGATAGCTTATTTTATCACAATTCTAACAACATAACATTTATACATGGTCCCCATACAAAAGTACCGAGAAATCGGCGTTTTACTGAGACCGGGCGATCGCAAAAAATGGCCCCCGGGAACGTCATCCGACAGCGCCCCGGGCGGCCGGCCAACCTGGACAGTTGACCGTGAACTACCAGTTGCTTCACCCGCATAAATGTCGGAAATTATCCCAAGGGATACGTACGCCCAGGATTAAAAGTATCTCACGTTCTTCTCCAAGGCCTAATCTATATCTTTACGAAAATTCATCCATATTGGTTCACCGGGTTAGGTGTGACACGTATCGAACGGAGAGACCGAGACCGAATTACTTTCGCATATTTTTTTTCCGTTTTCATAATAAATATTACCTGTCGTTGTTAATTTCTTGATCAAAAAATTCACGTAAAATTATTTCGTCAACCATTATCTTTCCCAGCACATAAATAATTCCGACGCTCGATTTAAAAGCACTTAGTGTAACGTGCTTTGGTATATCTTGTATTATGCATTACAAATGCGTATTTCACTCTTTTCGAAGGATAAATTCGTTTTGCTTTTAGGGTTTGCATACCAAGTCTGTTTGTAAGACCTCCCTCCAATCTTCATACGATTCAGTCGCTATGGCATCGGAAAAAACTCTATATTAAACATGATTGTTTCTGGGTGGAGTGGAAAAGGAGTACATGATTTGGAATATGAACCCAAAAGGCATATGCGATCACCGAAGTACTCATGTTATGTCTAAAACTAATAAACTCGTAAAACATTTGGTTTCGTTTCACGTTTATATCAAAATCTATTTTTAGAACATGTTTATACAACGCGTACCCGCGGTGAGTTCCGTAATAATATTTCAAACAAGTGCGTTGTAAATCAAATTTTTATTTTGATATCATAATTTTGAACGTTATGGCGTCAGAGCGATTCGTAGTTTTACGGTGCTACGTAAAGAAATGTCGATCAAGATAATGGAGGTGTTTTATGAACGTCGTTATTAAATCATTTCCATGAAATGTTAAGGAAAGATATGATATCTACCTTCTTGGTTATAGATGAATCTCCGGTTTCTGATCTGAGAATTTGAATTTGAGATCTTGCTAAACTTTAGCATTAAATAAAGAATATTTTGACTTGAGGCCTTATTCCGTTTTAAGCTAGCGTAAACTTATTTTATGACAATTTGTATATAAAAAAAACGGTTTTCCATTACTGGCACCAGATGGCGCTTATCCAGTTTCAATAAAAATTGACGTTTACGTTAACGCGATCGACCATGATAAAAAATTCCCACTAAGCCCATAGTTCTAAACATAAGATCCTCAATTCAGATACCGACGGTAACAGACCGTTGCTGATTCAAATACTCTCTCAAATAAAACTATTTTACAAGCTTTTATTTAAGTTTCAATGTAAGTATGCATGTATGTAAGTTTGTATGTAAGCGTGTTCGGGTCAACTGGTCAAATCTTGCAACTGAATTTTAAATCCGTTATCGCCCACCGATCAAGGGCTCCCACACATAACTGCGAATTCGCATCGCATCGCAAATATCTGCGAGCTCGCACGTACTAAATATATAGATATCGCATCGCATCGCATCGTATCGCAGTTATGTGTGGGAGCCCTAAGATGAAATTTTGTATACACGTTTAGTTTGCAAGACAATGCATGTTTAGCTAAGTGACGTCATTCTAAGTCCTATATGGCGGCCGATGATGCCCAAGATGGTGGACTAGTTATTTTTTGTGCACTGCTATGATATAGGTATCAAATGAAAGGGTTTGCTGAGAAGAATACGAAAAAAGCTTGTTTTGAAAAAAGATTTTTAATGGATATTTTTTTTTATTCTATAAACGAAGGGTCCTTGTGAATATTTTTTAATATGTTTGGCATCTCCAATTGTCTGCCCGAAACCCTATTTACCACAATACACATTGCAAGCAACTTATGCCTTACGTATTCGAATGTGTGAGAAAATGAAAATAAAAATACCATTATTGAATATATTGCTGCCGACTTGGCAGGATGTTCCGTATCCGTCGATGTGCCTACGTACGATGATATTTAAGTAAACAATGTTCGCAGAAATAAACCAGAAATCGCTTTATTTATTGTATTAATTTTCAATATCTACGACCTGATTGTACTCTTTGTAACAACTTTTGATTGCAATGACGAACCAATACAAATAAATCGAAAAATTCTGGACATAGCAAGGATATATTTATGTCCAGTAATTTCGTTTTATCTGTCAGACTTTACTCTTTTATATTGGAAACCTCTGAGTTTAATGGTTATTATATTTTATTTATGAATACTGTAGTTTATGTTTAATATAGTTAGGAAAAGTTGAGAAAGATGTGTTGAATACTAGTTTGATTGGACGCTATTATTTATTTGTAAGTTTTCATAATACTTACTTTTCATTTATCATTACAATTTCGAAAACTTGTATGGTAGGTACTCTAAAGACTCGATCTCTATTTCAAAACTACATATCTGCGCTAGCCGAGATGAATCTATCTACATACCTACTACAATTTGTATGAACGTCAGTCCACTATATCCGTCCCGGGTCCCAGCTGTCATCATTGATTTAGTATCGAGTTCCCTCATACATTTGTTCTTTGTCGAATTTATCGAGAGTTTTATTTCAATTTCGAGCAGCGATTGAGTTAAATCGTAAAAGATTAGATAGTAACTAAATCTTTTGCCTTTTAACTTCATATAAAATGGCGAACAAAAAATACAAGTCATTACTTCAAATTGGTAATCGTTATAGAATTTATTTGATCCTAACTACGAGTAATTGCGAAATCAGATTTCGTCTTAGCTTTAAGCTCCATTAATTTTCTTTTTGTATAAAATGTATTCAAACATTTTGCCTTTTTAACAATAGCTGAATCTAAAAATATCTTGTAGAGAATATTCTTATTGTCGTCTTCAAAGTTGCTTAGCTCTTTTTCCAATGACATTTTCTCAACGTATCTGTATTTTATATTTCTGTCTGTGGAGTGATTGAGTGAGCTTTTACTAGACTTCACTCTCTTGAAGTAACTTCATTTCTTGGAGTAAGTACTAGGATAACATGATGCAGGTAAAACCAAAGTTGAAAGCAGGATTGTAATAAAGGAAGGACACATATCCTGAGACTCCTAAGAGCTGTGTCTTGTTTATTATCTGTGATATAATATGACTTTATCAAAGTGCAAAGTATTTTGAGGATGAAATATTGCGGTAGGTTTTGAATGTTGTTTGTAGCTACTAAGTATGTTTCAGATGTAGGTATGCTGGTAATTATTTGAAGCAAAAGTCTACCTTTAAAGGTTTGAAGTCAAATGGAATCAAAGGTTTATTTTTAGTTAATTTTATCGTATTCATTGGCCAAAACCTAGGAAATTCTTACAAGTATGACTATTATTAATAGCGTGATTGCCTAGAACAGCTGCCGAAAATCATTTTGCGTATATAAAAAATGTTAGTTATTTTTGTATGAATGTGAAGTTTCTTCGAGCTTATGGCTTACCCACCTCTTATTGTACTGTTCATAGATTGTAATTAACTTTTATTGAAAAAGGTAACCTATCTGGATTTTGTTTTGTTATATCTATATGGTATGTATATTCAATATCACATACTTTCATGTTAATTAAATAATTCAATCTTAGATATATGGTGAGTGTTTGCCATAGTAGAGAGTCAGTTCTAAGTGGTTTTCGAAATTTAAATAAGTATTCTCGCAAGGCGGTAACTCGGTATTCAATGGTTCCTAACCAGTAAGCATGTTCGTATTCACGGTGAATCTAACCCATAACTTGTACAAACGCAAGTTTATAGTGACGAGGGTATCCCATCATTTACGTTAATAAAGTTAATTAAAAGCGAATGTATGGCTGAGTTCCTCTCGGGACAGATGAATTCCTAGCGATGCCTACCCGGAATTGTTTAGTGTCGGATACTGCAAATAGTAGGTAGGGATTATTGCACGTTCCTGGTAGATTGTCAGGTGATGAGGTCTCAAGAGGCTCAAGTCAAAGTGAAATTCTAGCAGTGACAACGATAGTCAGTGCATGAAATTTCGGTTACACTTGTCAATCCCATATATTGGACATTTTTATCGTTTATAGAATGTAATTTTGTCTAGGGTGAGGGTATTTTTGAGGCAAGAGGCTGTATGATAAAATCAATACGCAATAACCGCGCTTGAAAGTAGAGTTGCGGGCACCATCCTGATATACAGTCCATAATGAAATCGGGCCATCCTTGGGGATTTCTCAGACGTGCCCGCTACAGTTGCAGTGACATGTGAAATAAGAGAAAAACTACTTTCTTAACATTTTTCGTGAAGATTCGTGTCGTATAAACAAACGCCTGAGACAATACAAAGATGCGCGACGTACATGTGTGGATTTTGCTGTTTTAATTAAAATTTTAGTTGTTAAATAAATATAGCGCATTTTGCTGAAACAACGTGGTTTCCGATCAGTTATTCAAAGTCTTCTGGTATAAACGCGCCCTAACTATGTTACACTTGATGTTTTACCGTGCCAGAAAATCATAATGAAAATCTACGTTCACATTTTCGTTTTTTGGCACTTTTCCTACTTCACAAATCTTCTTCTGGAGATCTCCTTAAACATTCCTATTTCTTGGCTTTATGTGAAGAAGCAAGGCAATAAGAATTAGGCCAATGAGATGGAAATGACAACATACCCTCGATCTCAGTGCTCGACAAACGGAAAACATTTCGTGACTGTCCAAATACTTGGCTTTCCTTGTTATTTTCTACGAAAGGAAGAACTTTTTAGAGGTTTATTTGATTAACACCTTAACTGCCAAGTGACCGACAAACAATACATTTTCAATTGTGTCTCATTGCCTGGCAGTTAAGGTGTTAAAGAAGTGTTCTGTTTGTGTGATGTGTTTAATACTCACTTATTCGTCAAAAGTTTAATTGGAAGATCAGTTTAAAAACAACTTGAAGTGTATTACACAGAAAAAGTTTATTCAATATCTGATAGCCGTAGGTAAAATGTTTATTTGTAAAAGGAAATCGCCGAAAGTACTGATTTGATTTAGGTTCAATGAATCCGAGTGTCAAAGGCACAAAGATTTACCGATCCTGCGGAATAAGACCACGGGAATTAAAACGAATGAAAAAGCTGTTCACAAAAAGTTTGCACTTTTTATACCGTATTACGTCATCTACAGCGCCAGACACAATGCAAAAAATGGTTGTAATTCAACAATACCTACCTCTCATAATAGGGTCATAAAATCCGCCCCAAATAGGGACAAACTTTGTCCATTATTCAATAGAACAATTTATAACAGTGTTGCCATACTCCGCTTGATATAAAGTCAAATATGTTATGAGAGTACTCAGTTTCGTGGTGTCGAGGAATAATTTACAAAATTAAAATTCAGGACGGGAAATTGCAACTATTAATCTTGCCAATTTATTCTCAAGTTTGTCGAGAGATGCTACTATACGTTTCTACTTAAGTTATAATGTAGTTCTTAGTGGAATGACTGACTTACTAGTCAGCATCTGTCTGTTATATAGGTGTTCTTTCTTTAATTTTTAACCGAATTACAAAAAAAGGAGGAGGTTCTATGTTCGACTTTGTGTTGTTTTTTTTTTTTTTTTTTTTGTGTATGTTCACCGATATCTCTGTCAATTGTGGACCGATTTTGAAAATTCTTTTTTTGTTTGAAAGGGTATGTTTCGAAATTGGTTCCATTATAATTTGGTGAAGGTCTGATGAAGAACTTCGGAGATACACAACAGAACTCTTCAATAAATAACGGCAAAACTCTCGGGATTGCTGCAATCGCATGTCTGTTTGTTGTTTATACCATTTCATAACATAACATCACGCCAGTACGCTCTAAAGGGGTACACAGATCTCTCATTTCACCGGTTATGATCAAGTTTCATATTATTCGGTTAATCTATTCTGGAGTTATAGGGACCTTAATAAACAACTTGCTATTAGGTAGGTAAAACTAAAAAGGGAAAAATAAAAAAACTTTTTTCCAAAAAAATACTACCGACTTCCAAATGAAAAACTACAAAGTGAAAAATAACTTAACTTTTGGAAGTCGGTGTCCATATCGCAAAAAAATGGTACCTACGAAAGACACCGACTTCCAAAAGTTAAGTTATTTTTCACTTTGTAGTTTTTCATTTGGAAGTCGGTAGTATTATTTTGCAAAAAAGTTTTTTTTCACAAGACGATTCCAGTTCACTTAGTATTTGTTTATTGAAAATGATAGGAAGGTAAGGTATATTTTACACAATACCGATTGTAGCTTCTCGTCAACGAACCTCGACCGATCACTGCATTTGACATTCGATTTAAAACGCCCAAAAGCAATAGAGAATTCAAAGCCAGGAAAAAGAAACTTCCTTATAAAAACAAATTGAATCAAGAGATTTTCCACTGTTGAACCACTTAGGTCTCATTAACTTTTTCATCATAACTGTGGATAAGTACTAAATACCCAGTTTCCAGTGACTTGGTTTCAACTGTATCTTGTAAGTAGGTGACTCATACTTTCCTTCTTGGTTACTTGGACAAACTAACATCAGAAATTCGTTTTCGAGGTATGCGGAACAGAGTGTAAAGCCCTACAAACCTCCATAGATGGGGAGGATCCTCCGACCAGACGGGTGTTGTGTACGGTCCGGGCAACTGCCCAACAGTTATTGTCAGACTTTTGTATGTGTTCAAAACGTGCCGAAAACTTTGGCACATAGCCGAAAAAATCGGTTATGTGACATTTTGGATTGACAGTCGTCTCGACCTTGATTAGGTTTTGAAATATTTGGTTTAAATTTTAATAGCCACGTCTAGAGTAACTTGAACTTATCGCCATCATCAGCCTGTAGCAGGCAACAGCTAGAGATACGCCTCTCCAGTCGCACGCCGTCAATCATTTGAATCTCGGCAACTCTCACCCAGCTGGATAGTAGCTGCTACCAGATATTTTGCGAAGATCCTCGTTTAACCCAGTCCGAGGGCGTCCCAATCTTACGTTTACTAAGTTGCGGTCTCCACTCAAGAATACATCTACTCCAACAATCATCAGTTCTACTGCAAATCTGGCCGGCCCATTGCCATTCCAACTTAAGCGTGTCGTATTTTTAACCTAATACTTTTTTAACAACTTCTAAAACCTTATTTTTAGGCTCAATTTTTGTAAATAACATGGGATAAAATGTGAATTTTGAGTCTGTATTTCTGTTTGAAATCCTAATTCGTACGTTACTGGAATTTAAAAAAGGGACTATTAAACAAAAAGTTTGGACGTCAAAGCTTGGTATTAGCATAAATCTCTATACCCCACCCCGTGGACGATTTATGTGTCAGCCATACTTATGTACCTAATTTAATCTACATATTGGATAGAATTAAATACTTATTTTGATAATTTTATTTTAGAACAAGCCTTTCTCATTAGCATAAGTTACGAATATTCCTCCCACATTTGTACCTTCAGCATGTTTAATCTTAGTTTTATAAAGACAAAGACAAAAAACAAAAGATATTTATTTCAATTAGGCCACCAAGCGGCACTTTTGAATGTCACAATTTAAATTTACATGGAATAAAAGTTGATTCTACCGTGCAATCGGAAAGTAGCTTGTTATAGAGAAGAATGCACAAGAAACTCCATACTTACTCTTTTTAAAAAAAAATGTGTTTTACAATATTTAGGTACATACATCAAATTTCAACTACGCCATAAATAGCGTAATCCTTAAAAGAGTTTCCACCATTAGAGACCTAGGTCTCATTATGGACTCCAAATTAACATTCACCCATCATATAGACCACATAGTCAGCTCCGCATTTCGCAGCCTAGGATTTATTTTGCGAATTAGTAAACCTTTTAAAAATGTTATAACTCTAAAAATTCTTTATTTTTCATTCGTCCGCTCTGTTCTAGACTTTTGTAGCACTGTATGGAGCCCATGTTTTAACATACATATAAATAGGATAGAAAAGATACAAAAAAAGTTTTTAAAATCACTTAACTATCGCAATAATATTTACGACGCTTCATATGAAGATGCATTGCGTAGGCATAAACTTACAAGTCTATGTAACAGACGTAATATGTTTGATATTATTCAATTATTCAAAATTTTAAACTCATTGACCGATTCGCCATCATTACTTGGTAAACTATCACTAAAAGCGCACGCTCGCCTACCAGTACGCCCCTCACGTACAACACCACTTTTTGTTCCTCCTCGACTAAATAAAACATACACTCGTAACTCATTTATATACCGTTCCACTAACAACTATAATAGAGAACTTACAGACATAGATCTTTTCAACATTTCTCTTAATAGCCTTAAACAAAAACTTAAAAGTAGATATATTACCTAATTAAAACTTACCTTTTTTTTTTACTTTGTATACCTTCACTTCACTGTGTAAACTGATAATGATGTTTCATTGAAATTATGTTCTGATACAAAAATGAATATGTATTTCTTGCACGTCTCTCTATGTTAAGAGTTTATTGTAACTTATTTTTACCATTATTTCACATTGTCGGCACTAAAGGTCTTTTGTAAGTAACCAGTTTTCTTAATTATTGTATTGATTGTATATGACTGTTTGATGCCAAAATAAAATAAAATAAAATAAAAATAAAACATCAATAAATTCACATATGTGAGGACAATGCACCCAGAATAGCACAACACACAAAGGTATAAAGTATTAAAAGTACTCACACATGTACTGTGCAGTTATATAATAGGTACTAGAAAAACATTAACATCCGAAGCAGTTAAGTTATGACCAATCCCAACTCACGGCGCCCGTTCACGAACATGACGCATGAATCGGCACCACCCAGCTCAACCATCATGAAGGGAACCGAATGATCCAACACACGCGCCACCATCAGAGAGACATTTGAGAGAGCATGGTACACTCAACTGCCAGGGCACACACAAGTCAACGAATGACACATAGGTATAGCAAATGGTAGATTTACAGTTGGGTACATAGTACCCACACACGTGCTGTGCAGCTATACAATACTAAAAGAAGAAGATAAAGAACTATAACAATGTTTTGGTATGTGCGTTGGCTGTTAGTGAATTTTAATATTTTTATTAGAAACCTCACATCACATCATCAGCCTATTAATGTTCCCACTGCTGGGACACAGGCTGCCTCTCTATGAGAGGGAATGGGCCGTAATCCACCATGCGGGCCCAGTGCGGGTTGGTGGATGTTACATGTCTTCGAATTTTTGGTTCTAGGACATGCCGGTTGCCACACGATGTTTTCCTTCACCGTTTTGAGAGCAGTGGTGAAGAAATAATTTATACAAAGTAAAGCGCCTGCCTGGGCTCGAACCCACCACCTACAACTTGTAAGTCGCGGCCGATACCTAGAACCAAGAACATAGTTATTTATAATTTTCAGCTTTGATTTTCGATTTCGATCGATTTAGTCCATTTGAACAGCAAAGTTAAATGGCTACCTATATTAGGAAGTGTGTAATAAACCTATCAATGAAGAAAACAAATTAATCGTGAAACCTCAGCCTTGAACTGGGGAGTGATCTATTTCGTGAACATGCGTTAATATACCGTCGTTTACGCTTTAGTAAGTACAATCATTATTATACAAGATATACATCTTAAATTATACGTGATGGTTTTAGAGAATACAGCTCGGAGCGGTGTGTATCAATACAAGACATGAAATAATAAGATGACAACAATTTTGAAGTAGTAATTGCGTAAATTATATCTAGCATTTTATGAACGTCAACTCCTAAAGATGGATGGTTCCACCTGTCAAAGTGCGATCGCCAGTACCTATCTAACGCATGCAAGCAATTTGCTAATTGTACCTGTACACCTATTTGGTGTTTGGTACCCACATTGCCCTAAACAAGAAGATGGGTTAAACGCTCGCACAAACCAGATCACAACGACTGTATTTTTGTTTTTTTGTTTATTATCACTGACTGTGGACGTTCATCGTGGACTGATGTAGAAAAACTTTTTTTTAAAGAGTATTTTATCAAAATGGCCCCATTTAAATTTGGTGAAGATCTGATAATAAAATCGGATATATACAACATAACTCTTCAATAAATGACGGCAAATCTCTCGGGATACTTGACGCGGTACATTTACTAGTCATAATCTGAGAATGATGTGTATTTCTGTGTGTGTATGATCCTTTAGTGTGCCTTAATTATCTTATCTTACTAATAATATTATAGAGACGAAAGTTTGGATGTGTGTATGTTTGATACTCAATAACACCAGAACGGGTATGAAATTTGGCACAGAGTTAGATTATAGTCAGGAATAGCACATAGAATACTATTTAACCGGGAATATTTTATCTCGCAATAATTTTCGACATTCACGCAGGCGTAGCCGCTGGCAGAAGCTAGATTATTGAAATAAATAAAAAGTACTGTACCATGTTAAGGATGACATACAGGTAAAGTTAATTTTAATAGGTATACCTATGGCTCCTTGCCGCTCCTCATCATCTCTTCTCCTTCGTTTTCCTCCCCACTCATCAAGTCGTTACGGTGGATCATTTACTGTTCGTGCTGTCCACCTCTGGAATAATCTTCCTCATTCCATACGGGATAGCCCTTCACTGCATATATTCAGGAGAAGAATTAAGGAACATTTCCTGTCAACATGACGCATAAATATGTATGTATTTTAGATTTATGTATGTATTATGTTTATACATTATGTGCTGTACACGTATTTGTGTAGTGTATTTAGTTAGTAAGAATTCAAATGTTTTTTAGTATTTGTTGTGCACTTTTTTTAACTGTCCTAATTTTGTAAATTTCTCTTTAGCACTGAGGTTTGCTGTCAGAGAACCCAATTATGGGTTAAGCTCGCCTTTGTACATAAGTTTTCCTTTTGTATTTTAAATTTTTATTTTGTGTACAATAAAGAATATGAATATGAATAGCATTTGGTATATATTTTTTTAGCTTTGTGCCTATTCACTTGATAATAATGAACCAGATAAAGACGCATAACAGAGAAAAATAAACGCATTTTATTGTATTGTTTTCATTACATATATGTAATTATTTTTATCAGCAAATTACGGATATGCAACAGTCATGATTCCAGATTCCAAATCATTATTAATTTACAAGCTATTATCATTATTGTACTCGTATCATTCATTTTATTTACGACCACAATATACCACCACCATAAGACCATAATTTTATTCATTGATGCCTATGTATTGCTAAATAAAGTCTTACAATAAATTTTATCCCATCCACTTCTTCAATTCAGCAACATACGTATATTATTTCGTATAGATAAGTTACTAATTTTGTCACAGAACAGGATTATTTAAAAAAAATTGCAAGTTTATTATTTTTCGAATTGACTTATTTTGTATCTTGTTCGTAATAATATAGCTAATACAAAGAAATCTTATATTTATTCATTTGGCCGCATCTGGTTAGCCGAGCCCAAAATACCTTGTTCGGAGAAAGCTAGGCAGATGATAACAAAGGAATAATATTTATGATAAATAATATAATAATTTAAAACTGTCAAACCAATGACAACCCTGCTTCATGTCTAGACAATTACTGTCCATACCATGTTGCCTGGAAGAGATCGCGGAATGCGATAAGGCCACCCATTGTATGAGTAATAATTTTAATTTTCTTTATTAGAGAAAAAGTAGGTATGGCCTCATATATCTTTAATCACCGAATAGCTTCCAAACATACGTGTAAGTACAGTGTATGATATGATCAGATACGTATAGTATTTGAAACATTGCATATAGAAATAAACAAAGATAAACGAATATAAATAGTATTGAAGCAATAAATATATATATCAAGAGGTGTTAAGATAAGATTACTATCAGATATCACGTTATTTGTATAGCTGCAGAAGTTTTCAAAGGCAAACTATATTTTACGTTCGTAAGAATTCCAAGTTGAAGAATTTTTGAATACACGAATTCTGCATCTTGAGACATTATTGTACCATATATAAAAAGGGTAGGACTATGATGGGACCCAAGGCTAAATGCAGAGTGAGTGTGAGTATGCTGAAAATTTACTCAGATTTGAAAGAAAATTGATATGTAGCTGAGAAGCTCGAAAATGACGTTTTACTAAGTTTGCAATCTGAATTGATTCTTTTGTAAAAATGGAGTAGAAAAAAACATTTTTAAATATAAAAAAGCCAGGTATGAAAAGCAGATGACAAGATTTATTTCTTAAACGAGCGTCAATACAGGTATTGTGTTTAGGTATATCTGCATTAGTAAATCAATTTGCTAGATCTATATAGATAGCAGAAAGTCAAGGCAACGCCTAGTGGTCTTTAGATTAAGCAAATATTGTACTACAACGAGTATTCTTGTTTGTAGACCACACAATACATAAATATATGTATTATACATGGGTCTTTTATACCGGATGCGTGTGTATACTTGCAAAGCGAGCTGCATTCATCATTAAGCTATGTTTGTTCTGTTGGTACTTCATTATTCAATTCGTTACAATATGGGCTAGAATATTTATTTTTCAATTTGAGCTGTTTAGATTTAAGAAAAACTTTGTATATACCTAAATATACTTATATTTAAATGATTTATTGAAACTTTATGTCCTGTACTCAGATCAAATAAAAAGTCAAGATGGAACGTTGCAAACAACAAAGTGACGCCGGTTCAAACTATGCCTTGCCGTACAAATACACAATTACACGTACTCGCGTACAACGAAATCGCGCCTTTGCTGGTAGGCATATGGCAGGGGCAATATAAATATAAAAAATACGTAAACAGGGCAAAAATAAAAATAAATACAGCGTCATTGAGAAAAACGACTTGTTCAGATCAAAACTGTGAAGATCCTTCCAACTTCTTGCTTCAACCATCAAAAACTCATGTTTTCACGTGGCCGACTGGTTTCCGACCTGATTCAGACATGTTTTCCAAAGGGAGACCACCTGGACAAAGAGGGAATAGTGAATAAACCCAGAAAGGTGAGAGGAGACATTATTGGTGGAGCGAAGATTTTTTAGTAATAATTCCTTATCAGATAAGAAGGAGAAGTGGGTTTATCAAAAAAAAATAAGCAACAATTATTACTGCTAATTTAGAATAATTTATAATTCTATTCTTAATCTTACATTATTTAAAATTACATAGGTTTAACAATATAAATAACTCGGACATCAATTAATTAATTTGTGCCATAAAAATCCTAATGCATGAAGTTTTTTTTTTGTTACTGTCTTCTATTTTCTTTATTTAATAAAGATAAGTTTAGGTGATTGTATAAGCTAAAATTAAATATTAGCACACCATATTTAATGGTAGAATGTAAAGGGACCGTCATAGATTTTAGATCATAATTTATAAATCTACATTCTGGTAAATAAATGATTTTAAATATGAAAGAAAACAAGGCAGGACAGGGGCGGGGATAAACAAGGCAGTTTCTGTCTTACATAAATCTATGTCTTTTTATACAATAAATCCGCTAAGATAAAACTATTAATAGAAGATAATAATAAATCTTAGCAGTGAATTAATGGCTAAATTAATTGGTAATTGATAGTCAGTGCTCCAGATATGTATGAAAAGATAAGACAAAGCCTAGGTAGATCTAATAAATTGCACCTAGAAAATTCAATCGTGAATTAGCACCCCTTGAAGTGGAGAATATCTAACCTTTTTACGACCATTTTAGTTCCACATATAAAATGTCGAATTTCGGGTCCAAGTTGTACCTTTTTGGAATTACGACCCCGAAAATCAGGTTTCCATATTCAAATAAGAGGGTAATCTAACATAAAGCAGTTATAAGCTCTACAGGTGGTCTATAACAAGGCAGTAATATTACTTAAGAGTTCTATTATGGCCTGTTAGTTGAATCTATTGGTTCGGAAAACTATAGGATGACACTTTCCTTTATTATGTCTGTAACTTCGTTAGGCGCGTTACAATAACCGGTATTGTCCCGAATATCTCGAGCAAGCATATTATATTTCTTGTCAACAAGCAATTATTAAGTTAGGACTGTCTGCTCCTCGACCTTATAAGCTTGAAAGCAAAAGAAAATTTGGTACTTAGGTACTTACTAACTTGAGCGGGAGAGCTTTAAAGGAATTTATTAATTGGAAAAGTGACACAAAGTAAAGTACCTAGTTAGTGACTGTCTCTAGTCGTTAACCTTTGTAAGAATCAAATTCAAAACCTTTTTAAGACTTCTTATTTTTAGTCTTGTTACTCGTATACGAGATGCCTTTGTAATTATTATGGGCAGAAAGACAGCTTTCTCAGAATGCAACAAACGCTGTTTATTTTGTCAATCATCGAAGGAATCATAATGCAAGACGGTTGATAGGTACCTATCATACATTATTGTAAGTTATGTGATTTGCTGCAAGATATTTAAAAATATTCTTTTGTGTTTTACTAAAAATCACAATAGTTAGCTATTTTAGAGCCACATTGATATCCTTTATCAGAAGAGCAGTCTGTGGTGGCCCAATGATGTAAATGCCACTACTTAGGAGTCGGCGGTCGTTGGTTCAAACCCAGGCAATAACTTTACTTTGCAATTATTTCATCACCACTGCTTTCAAAAAGACGAAGAGAGACATCGTAAGAAACCTGTACAGGTTTAGAAGCAAACATTCAAAGTCACGAGTAAGACGTCCAGTAACCTACACTTGACCCGCGTGCATGGTCGTTTATGGGGAAATAAACCACCATGCACGCGGATCCCACACACTATCACCGAGCTCAAAGCGACTTATATCCCAGCTGTGGGAATGTCATAGGATGTATGATGATGATATGTTTTTTTCTATATTCGCTTGTACTGTCCAACTTGCTGCACTGAAAAAAATAAAATGTTACTACCGCACATTAAAGCTATAACATTAAGATTTACTGACTTTTTACAGTAAAAATGAATGTTTGTAAAACATTAAAAAGCAAAACAGTAACGTTTAATGATTGAACGTTAAAACTGACTGATCATGATTCGAGAAACAGTTAACGTTATGTGGCAGAAAATTTTAATGGTTTGATCGTTGAAACTAATCGAATAAAACATTTAATTTAACAGATAGCGTATTAAAACTAACTGATCATGGTTCGACAAAAGTTAACGTTATATGGCAGTAAATTGTAATGGTTTGATCGTTAAAACTAATCGAATAAAACATTTCATTTAACAGATAGCACATTAAAACTAACTGATCATGGTTCGACAAAAGTTAACGTTATGTGGCAGTAAATTGTAATGGTTTGATCGTTAAAACTAATCGAATAAAACATTTCATTTAACAGATAGCACATTAAAACTAACTGATCATGGTTCACAAAAAGTTAACGTGATGTGGCAGAAAATTGTAATGGTTTGATCGTTAAAACTAATCGAATAAAACATTTCATTTAACAGATAGCACATTAAAACTAACTGATCATGGTTCACAAAAAGTTAACGTGATGTGGCAGTAAATTGTAATGGTTTGATCGTTAAAACTAATCGAATAAAACATTTCATTTAACAGATAGCACATTAAAACTAACTGATCATGGTTCACAAAAAGTTAACGTGATGTGGCAGTAAATTGTAATGGCTTGATCGTTAAAACTAATCGAATAAAACATTTCATTTAACAGATAGCACATTAAAACTAACTGATCATGGTTTGAAAAAAGTTAACGTGATGTGGCAGTAAATTGTAATGGTTTGATCGTTAAAACTAATCGTCATCATCATATTAGCCGAAAGACGTCCACTGCTGGACATGGACCTCCACCAAGCATTGACCAGTCCCGCATCCAGCGGAGCCCCGCAACCTTCACATCGCGGTCGAGCACGACCTCTGTGATAGGCTGGAGACACGCATTTTGTCACGGTTTTTGCTCCCAAACTGTGATAAAAATGTGTGACTCAAGCATGGTACAGTAGGCCATGCTCGCCCCGCAGGTCAACCTACAAGTAGTATAACATAGTAAACTCTAGTTTCCAACATTGTATTCTAAAGACAACATTGAAGTAAAGAGGCTAGACAGTTTTGTTTTGATAACCAAGACCAAAACAAAATTAATTGGAACTCGTAAGTTAACATCACTGTTGGCATTTCACATGTTGTTATGTTAGCTCCTGGCTGACTCTAAAATAAGCTAGGCTTTGCAAAGTTAGCTAAGCTCACAGTGTGACCTGCGCCTAACGTGTCAACCACTTAGAGTTGACCTCTTGCTTGTATGGAGAATGTGTGCAGTGTAAGGTCAAGGTTATCAGTAATCAATGTTATGTGAGAAAGTATTTTATTCCGTACTGTTAAACCTATGGCCAATGGTGTTAGTTATTAACGGTTAATTAATTTACACCTATGCCTACTTAGGTAGTTTTTTCGTGTGTCATTTATATCTGCTTCTGGCTATCAAAGTTATTTATGAATATCATGAATCGAAGTAAGGTGAATCGTGCATCAAAAGAAATCGCATTATCCCCAGTTTTCATTATTTCTTAATTTTTAAAATCTCGTAATAAGTTTCACTTTCTTTGCAATAATAAACCTGAATGAATTCCTTGTAGAGTGTCCACATTAATATTATTTTAGGATTTACAGCAATTATAAAGTACATAGGGATTTAAAACCAGATCGAATATATATCGGAGTGTAGTGAAAGTAACTGTAGGCCTTTAACAAAACTTTGCAAAGGATAACGCATTAATCGTATCTATCTCTGTAATAAGAGATAAAAGATAACAAAATAAAACTAACTGATCATGGACGGATCTATAAAGATTCCATAGTAACCATTTGGCTACGGAACCCTAAAAAAAGACTCCTTTCACTTTCGTTACCGACTAAGTAGGTAAGTACTTAAATACAATCAATTGTCATACATTTTTGACATTGATTGTCGCTGAGATGATAATGCGACTGAACTGATTGAATTTGAACCTAACTTCGATTTGTTGGCAACGAGTTAAATATGTAAATTGAAAACTGATTGTTTATACCTAACGATGAATTTCAAACGATTAAAATTACTGTCTTGACATTAAAAAGAACTGCTTGATTGAACCAAAATCATAGACATACTAAATAATATGGACTGGAAATACCTACGAAAAAAACGTGCCTACCTAAACCTCAAAATGTCTCATAAAATAGCCGCCGATTCTAAGGTTGTGTCAATCAAGCAACACACACACACACTTACAAATCTCAATAATACAATATGTAAACAACCATTTGACAGCAGGACTACCACGAACACAACCACAAAATTCGTCTCATAAAATGGCGAATATGGCACGTACCTACTACAACCGTCACTAAAAGTCATAACAAAATGTTGCCATAATGAGCAACAACTGAAATATTGTTGTCTCTTTCATCAAATACGTTTACTACATTAGAAAGAATGAAACAAAACGATGTTTCACATTCTGTATCGTATTTCACTCATATTTGTATAAGCTAATGTATGTATAGAACATCGCGGCGCCTCCATATATTTCCTATCTCAATGACCAAAATAGAACAAGTCGAAACTCGCTTCTTTCTTGGGTAAACGCCACGTGATCACGTCTGTTTCGGCAATTTGTGTTGCCAACCTAGTGGATTTTCCACTAAAACTGGTGGTTTCGATCCGGGGTTTTAGTAGTTAAAATAATAATATTGATTTATTGATTGTTAGTATTACGTAATCATAAAAGAAACCAATGATTATTTCTACTTATTGTTTTCTTTCATAATAACTAAAAATTGTTTAGTGGTAAATTTTGCAACTATGAGAGTAGGGCAGTTTTTCGTTAGTGGTTTTCTGGTGGTTTTTGGTGATTTGGATTGCGAAGTTTTAATAGCATTGTTTTTTGCTAAGCCACCATTGTGGGACAAAAGACACAAATTATACAGCAACAAAAATATGATTGACAAATATTGGGAGGAGATTAGTAACTAATATTATATAATAACTATATTATCTACTTTTTATGTTTGTGTTTTCTTTGTGTGTATGTGTTGTGTGTGTGTTGAACTTTGTATGTATGTGTAATCTGTGTCTTTAGATGTTTTATTTTTATGTCTTTGTTTATTGTCCTTTTTTTTTAATGAACCCTTTCGAGGAGAAAAAACTCATCGTCCGACGAATTCGAAGACATCATGGACACTATGAACAGATTTACCTGTTTATCGATTGGTACTGCCCCGTATACGGATGTCAGTACTTTAAAAAATGCATTCTTTAATAAGAAAGAAGAAAGAAAGAAAGAAAAAGTGTTTATTCGCCACAAAAACGACATACAATTTTTTGATTTTTGCTTAAATTAAACCCATCGGTAGTATTAGTAAGTACTTAAATTATGTTAGTAAAGGAAGTTAAAATAAAATACCAATTTTGAGTACAGTACAAGGATGATGAGAAAATAAATCGATCGATCGTAAATAATCGGACTGCCGGACAGTAAAATTTCTTGTAGTGCACAAACGCCCTAACTGTTGGCAACACCGTTAACGTTCCCCGCCGGCCGCCGGCGCCAATAGGTATATTTATTTCTTTCATTTGAATCTTGTGACAGCTACGCGTACTTTCATATATAAAAAAAGTACTCTGTGACGCGTACATACGTGCACAGAAAAAAAAATGGTTGTGGCTGCAGTGTATTCGTCTATTTGATTAAATTGAAGAATCTATCATGGGTGACGAGATTGAGACCACAGCGAAGCTCCTCAGGGAATGGGGATTTCAAAAATACATTGATGTATTTAGAGGTAAGCCATTTTATGAACTATGTTACCTACTTAAATAGGTTTATCTAGGAATACTTAAATCATTTCATAAATAAGACCGTTATGTTACTGAAATGGAAATACTTACGAAAGGACAGCTCATTCTAAATTACTTATATATGACTATTCATATAAGTAATTTTGAATGATTTGTTCAAGTTTTTGTGTGGCTAGGTATATTCTATAATAAACCTAGCCACACAAAAACTTGAACATTCAAAGAAGTTCCATTTGAAAATTTTAAGGAAAAACGGTTTTGGTTAATTAAATAGTTTACCTCTATATTGTTAGTTTGTGTGGCATTGCTAATGACAGATGTAATATGTGTTTAATATTGAGATAAATCATGATTGTAGGTACTACATAATTATTGTGTAATCGTAGCCATCTTGAAAAAAATGACATTAAAATGTACTAGCCTTCTCGTTAAATATAAATGTGACATTCATTATAGTTATCGGCACGTAACTTGGCAAGGTTTTGGCTAGGGATGATGCGTATTTACTGGTACAGGTATAAAAACCCAGTATGAATTTACCAGTACGCAGACCGCGTATGTACAGCTGAGACCCGGTCCGTACCCGATAGGTATAATAATGTCGAGCTACGCGCCGAACTTAAATCGTATTTACATCGGGTGTGACGTCATACCCAGTGCGGCGGGTGCGGCGGCCCAGTAGTTCATAGAATGCGTTCAACGAAAAAAGTCCCGCGGAAATACATGGAACTAACAAGATTTGTTAGAGGTCGCATAGAAACTAGCGCCTTCGCGATGCGGCTTATGCGACTTCTTTCGTTGGACGGACTCTAACGCTCGCGCTCGACCGCTCGCCATTGAGAATACGAAGTTACCCGAAGGTTACGGCGCTTTCCGCGTACTAGGTAGGTATCGTTAAAAAACTGTTCACCCTTCATTATGTAATAATTTGAATTGAATTTCTTTTTCATGACTAGTGTGACTTGATGCGAAACCAATTAGTGCAAAACTGTGGCGTTTTATCGACGGAGTGTAAAACAGGAGGTACTTTATTCAATACTAGCTGATGCCCGGGGCCCGCCCGCCCGCTTAACATTATATAGGTACTAAAACCTTCCTCGAGAATCACTCTATCCATTGGTGAATACAGCATGAAAATCGTTTATTATTCTTGGTTTATCGCGAAAAGACAGACAGACGCGGCGGAGGACTTAGTTTTCTAATAAGTAGTGATCATTGTGTTGTGGCTATGGTGTCTTTGCTTCGAATGTTTCTGTTTGTGCTTAAAAATACTGTAAATCAAGGTCAGACAGTTCAAAATGGGCTGGAAATACACGTCAGATTTTGTTTCCGAATGGCCAGATGAGGCCAGATCAGACTGTGATGAAAAAAACTGACGTATATTCCCGGCATTAGGGGCGGAGTTAAGCTATGCATGCACATAGAACGTTCAGTCATAATAATACATCATTAAAAAATACATTCAATTTAAACCTCCAGTACAAAAGCATGCTACTATTGACACACTTAAATGATTTAAGGGTGTATGTGTTAAGGAGTATAAAGAATGTGTATTGTTGTAAGTTTTTTATCTTACTGTTTTCAGAAAACGAAGTAGACGCGTTAGCTTTAAAATTATTAGATGATGCGCAAGTGAGGGCATTAATTCCTGCAATAGGACCGCAAGCAAAATTTAAAAAAGTTCTGTCAGAGTGGAAGGTGTCGCTTGAAAAGGTAATTTAAGACACAGTCTCAATAAGTCTAATGATAATATTTTCTGAGTTTTTACCTTTACTAAGCTCTATGTTAAAGGTCAGGAAAACATACCTGCATAGTTATTTACAAGTGTTTATTACAGAGTGATGACGATTTAGACCAAATAATTTCAAAGTATGGAGACTCTTTAGACGGACTGACGCAGAGTTTCACGAGTCCAATCAAATCCCTTCCAGCGTCACCTAGCATCTCATCACGATCTTCTGTGTCTTCACATGCCAATTTTGTAAGTAGTTTTATTTGTACTGCAAAATCACCACAACCAGTCGCCTGGTCGGTACACATGGTAATATCAACTCACCATCCCCTATTTTTAACCAACTCCAAAAAAGGAGATTAGCTATTCGACTTGTAAGTATGTAATACATTGAGATCCTGGATAATGTACACAAACGAAAATAGATTTCTATTACTTATTTATAATACCACACTGTGCATTTTTGAGTAACACATCTTTCCAGTATCTAATTTTTTTCTAAGTTAGGTAGAATTTGAAGATACACACTAAACTTTTTAGTTAATTTATGCTTATACAATAATACAGGATGTTTGGAAGCTGGGTGCAAAGCCAGGTGTGATAGTTGACACCATTTGGAGCATTATGAGCGTTATACCTAGCTTCTAAACAACCTGTATTAAACTATATAAGACGATTGGTGACATGTTTTTATTTTTAGGATCTTGCTTTGCTCTTGGCAACTACTCCAGATGGTCAACTGCTACTTCAACATGATCAAGAAAAGTCATTGGGAGAACAATTTAGAAAAATATTAGTACGAGTAATTTCAAAGGAAATTCTTAGACATGACCCCAGGTCAAATTTAACTGCTGATATATATTTAAGTTGGCTTAGCGAGATAAGTAAGTAAGCTTCACTTTCACTTTTAATGGATTATACTTCTTTTGGTGTCTTATGTTTTTATATTTTGTTGTTGTTTTTCTTTTCAGAACGGTTATTTCCTTCAGAAAATCTACATTGTTATTACACCAAACCAAAAGCTGGAATACAACGAGCTCACGGCCGGCTCTACGACGCAGTGGTAAATTTAAAAGCCAAGTACCGAAGACAAAAAGTGTATCAACCGCGAGCACGACGCTCTCTAGAGAAGACGTTAACTCCAGAACCGTCTACATCTACATGTAACAGTGTTAGTTTACATAGTAATAAAATATCCATCACGCAAGAGGAAGAGGAGTGCCTGGAGTGGTTACGTTGCTCTTCTGATAATTATGCCTTGTGTGCAGAAAAGTGGCAAAGCACCAACCTGTATCGGAAGCAACGTGTTCTCTCAAATGAAAAAGAGTCTTATATCCAAGAATTCCCATGTTTGAAGCGCTCTTGGGGACATGAATTGGTAAATTTTTTCACTACCTACTATGAGTTCTTAATGTATTACTTTAGTCGTAAACTTTTAAGGTTTCTCAAACTACATCAATTTATTTCAGCTCACTGCTGACTTCAATCACTGGTATCCTGAAAATGAACATTCATTAGATGATAAACTACCGTTACTAAAGAGCAAATTACTCAATATATCTAAAACCTTATCAAGACGATCACCATTTGAAGAGGAACTTAAGAAACTAGTGCAAGGTGAGTTTGCTATACTCGTAGTATAGTTCCACCAAATAAAGTAACGTGTCAATCATTTATTTGGCTGGACTATTTCTAGCCGCTTAATAAATACCGTCGTATAACTAACTGCCTAGCCACCCAAAAGAGTTATATACACCTCTTTCAATACCATGCTTCAATTAAATGAATCATTCTAGTCTAGATAAAATTTTGGTTGGTCGGAGCCCTGCCAATTTCAAAGTCAAAATAATCAATTCAATTCAATATATTTATTGATTTTCATGGGTTTACAGTAGATGTTATAGTGTAATATAGGTAGATTTAACATTCATTTCCAGACACTTAAAAATATCAGTGAAATTCATGGATTACTAAAAATGATTATTAAAAATAACAGTAACTAATTTTAGTTCTTGTTGCTTGACAGATCAAGATCCTGAAACGAGCGTTCTCGCTGTATTACTCCTTATTCCCCACATAATTGGACCTGTTCACTTAAAAAAGGAGAGAATCTCCGCTGCAGAAGTGCGTCAAAGCTTTATATTGCATGTTGAAGAGCAAAGACAAGTCTTGGAAGAGCGATTGAAGCGACACGACAGGTACAAGTCTTTGGGATTGACCATCCAACCTTATATGATAGTTGCAGGTCCATTGAAAAATATAATAGCACGTTACGTTGTTGTTGATGATATTCTCTACGAATTGCCAAACATCTGCAAAACAGTGGATACATGTTTTAAAATTATATGGGCTCTTAATTTAGAGTATCCTAGTGAATGTTTACCGATCTGGCAATTCTTAGAAAGGGCCATTTACAAGTTTTCTGCAAATGTTATTTCAAAAAACAGAGTTTCATCGTCTGTCCTAAGTTTATTGAGTGATTGTAGTATGTCTGCTGAGTAAAAATGGTTACCTGTTTTATTTGTAATACTGTTGTCATAAACGTACGAGCGTTAAAAGTGCATTTCCAAGTTTTTCATCAGCACCACAGGTTTGAACAATATCACTGCGTAGAAGGCAATTGTTTCCGGTCGTATCACCTCTTTAATTCCATACCCCACAATACGAGGGACCGAAATTTAATTTTTGGACGTCAATGTTCCGGCCACCCTGTATAAGGTCTATCTGTTCATACACGAAATTTCTTAAGGGATCATTGTACTCATCATTACGAACAACTTTTACTATGGGACCAAACCCTGAATGGCGAAAAATCATCATCAAATCAGCTGTTCCATACATTTTGACGAGTTAATGCGAACATAATATTGTAGGGAACACCTAATTTTTTTTATCGCGATTCTGGGTTTGGTCCAATAGTAAAAGTTGTTCTTAATGATGATTAAGTACAATGAGCATTAAGAAATTTCGTGTATGAATAGATAGACCTTATATAATTTATGTATCTTTAAATTATCTAAGTGTAAATATTTTGGTTTGTTTTCCATTTATTCTGTGGTAAATATAAGATTTTTTTCAGACTAAGTTTAGTAGCAGTTACCCTTGACTCGAACCTTGTTATAATTTACTTAATTCTAAATATTTTGGATATTATATTGTTTGGGTATTTTACTTAATTATAATATTTGTACTTAAATTTTGGACTATTGTGATTACAACAAGTTTTAAATTAAATTTTAGGTATAAAGATCAACGTATTAAAAACACAACAACACTCGTTGACAATTGACGATGTGTAGGTATACAACATATTATGTTTAAGTTATTTATGTGTAAATATTTGGGTTTGTTTTCCATTTATTTCGTGGTAAATATAAGAATTTTACAAGTTTAATATGTATGATTATTTTCAGACTAAGTTCAGTAGCAATTACCCTTAAGACTATAGAACCTTGTTTCAATTTACTTAATTCTAAATATATTCGATATAATTTGTTTTGGTATTTTACTTAAATATAAATATTGTACTTACATTTTGGACTGAAATGACTATGTCCATATAAGGTCTATCTGTTCATACACGAAATCTCTTAATAGGTCATTGTACTCATCGTTACGAACAACTTTTACTACAAGACCAAACCCTGAATCACGAAAAAAAAATCAGCTGTTCTCTACAATATGTTCGCAATAACTCGTCAAAATGTATGGAATAGCAGTTTTTTTTTTCGCGATTCAGGGTTTTGTCCCATAGTAATAAAAGCTGTTCATAATGATGAGTACAATGACCCCTTAAGAGATTTCGTGTATCATGAATAGATAGACCTTTAATAATAATTATCTTTAAATTATCTAAGTGTAAATATGTTGGTTGGTTTTCCATTTATTTTGTAGTAAATATAAGAATTTTACTACTTTAATACGTGTGATTATTTTAAAATAAATGTCCTAAAGAACATTTTTTTTTATTTCACGATACCTGCTACTGTACACGTGCAGTACTCGCTACTGTACTTGCTCAGTTACAGGTAATGTGAAGGATAATATTTTTATGTGTATGCAGTTGCGGGTACGGTTAGTGCCCAGTTACAAGTAACGTGAATAATAGTACTTTTTAATGTGCATGCATATTAAAAAGTACTATCCTTCACGTTACCTGTAACTGTATAACTCATTACCCGCTACTGTGCATGCACATTAAAAAGTACTATCCTTCTCGTTACTTTTAACTGTGCAATTCATTACCCGCTACTGTGAATGCACATTAAAAAGTACTATCCTTCTCGTTAGGTGCAATTGTGAAACTCATTACCAGCTACTGTGCATGCGCATTAAAAAGTACTATCATTCTCGTTAAATGAAACTGTGAAACTCATTATCCGCTACTGTGCACGCACATTAAAAAGTACTACCCTTCTCGTTAAATGTATCTGTGAAGCTCATTACCAGCTATTGTGCATGCACATTAAAAAGTACTATCATTCTCGTTAAATGAAACTGTGAAACTCATTATCCGCTACTGTGCACGCACATTAAAAAGTACTACCCTTCTCGTTAGGTGCTATTGTGAAACTCATTACCAGCTACTGTGCATGCGCATTAAAAAGTACTATCATTCTCGTTAAATGAAACTGTGAAACTCATTATCCGCTACTGTGCACGCACATTAAAAAGTACTACCCTTCTCGTTAAATGTATCTGTGAAGCTCATTACCAGCTATTGTGCATGCACATTAAAAAGTACTATCATTCTCGTTAAATGAAACTGTGAAACTCATTATCCGCTACTGTGCACGCACATTAAAAAGTACTACCCTTCTCGTTAAATGTATCTGTGAAGCTCATTACCAGCTATTGTGCATGCACATTAGAAAGTACTATCCTTCTTATTAAATGCAACTGTGAAACTCATTACCCGCTACTGAGCATGCACATTAAAAAGTACTACCCTTCTCGTTAAATGTAACTGTGAAGCTCATTACCAGCTATTGTGCATGCACATTAGAAAGTACTATCCTTCTTGTTAAATGCAACTGTGAAATTCATTACTCGCTACTGTGCACGCACATTAAAAAGTACTATCCTAAACGTTACCTGTAACTGTGCACTTACAGTACCCGCTACTGTGTACGCACATTATTTTTTACTGTTTTAAAGAGTATTAAAACATTAAAGTTTTTTTAATGTTTAAAACATTAGTTTTTTTTAATGTTTCAAAACATTAAAAAAAATTACTGTCTTAAACATTAATTTTTTTTTTAATGTTTGAAACATTAAAATTTATTGTCAAGCTTTTACTGTTTTCGGCTCATTAAAAGTTACTGCTTTGAACGTTAGGCTCATATTTTACTGTTTAAAGCAGTACAGTTCAATGTTTTTTCGATTGTTTTTACCGCTTATTTTTTTCAGTGTGAGCAAAGGCCTTCCCCAAATACTTTAAAATATTCTTTTTCTGAGCTACCTTGGATCAGCCTCTGCAGTGGGCGTCTAGGTCGTCTCGCTGCCTCTATATGGGTCGGCCTCGGCGTCCGTCCATCCTCAGGCACCCAATTTGTGGAGACTATTGCCCAGCGGTCTTTGGTCATGCGGCTAACGTGACCCGCCCAATCCCATTTTAGCCTGGCAGCCTTTACTCCTATGTCCATGATCCCTATTCTAGAGCGCAGCGTGGCGTTTCATATACTGTTAGCTCTTTTTACGCCCAGAATGCTGCGTTCCAATTTTCTTTGACAAACCCCAAGGTGAGATAGATGATTCTTCTAGAATGATAGACTAATAATTACAATGAAATAACATCAATAATTTATTCTGCAATTGTAAAGTATAAGCAAGTAATCTGTATCACAATATATTATTCACCAAGTCAGGGTATACGTTTGCATATGTTTATTATTCCATTCTCATAAGGTCTTATTTGAATGGGGAAACCCCATTGTGGCGCAAACGCCAGATGTTACACGGAAGAACACCCTGTACCACAATGACTGACAGTTAATTAAATGTATTTCTTGCAAGATAAAGGTATATTGTGTAAAGAAAATGGTGGATTCTTTTACTGAGAGAAAACTGTATGAAAATCAGATAAAGGAAATCAGAAAAATATCTGATGAAACGAATATTAAAAAGGAATAAAAAATATTTTAACAAACATAAACAGACTTCGAAAACAAAATGCTACAAACGAAAAAATAACTTTCTTTTCGGGAGTCGGTGTTTTTGGTATCGCAAGTAAAATAAACTCTATAAGCGATCTAGCGCTACATATTTTAATATTTTGATTAGAGAACTTAAATAATGTTTAGCATTGCAGCGAACTTTAGTTCTAACTCACTATCATTTGAACAAGTGGTTTTCATAAATGTTCTTGTCTATTGGTAGAATGTATTTCAATGAAACACAACTAAAGAATATGTCAGGCGACTGAGAAATTTCAGATGGATAAACCGAATAGGTACTACCATAGAGAATCAGAGGAATCTCTACTAAAAGTACACGTTATTTGCAATAGATATAAGATTTATTCCTATCCAATCTACTATATTTTACATTATTTATTGTTATAAACCAGTCGCCCAAAGGGCAATGGAGAGGGCTATGTTCGGAGTTTCCTTGCGTGATCGATTCAGAAATGTAGGGTTCCGCAAGAGAATCAGGGTTACCGACACAGCCCGTAAAATTGCCAAAATTAAGGGGCAGTGGCCAGGGCACTTTGCTCTCAGAACGGATGGCCGATGGGGCTGAATGGTTCTGGAGTGGCGACCGCGAACCGGCAGACGATGCATTGGAAGGCCTCCCACCAGATCGACCAATGACCTGGTGAAGGTTGAGGGGATCCGCTGGATGCGAGACGCACGGGACCGATCAATGTGTCGACGCTTGGGGGAGGCCTATGTCCAGCAGTGGACATCTTTCGGTTGATATGATGATGATGATGATTGTTGACAATCTATCCATTCCAAATACAAATAACCCTTTGAAAGAACGTTCAGCCAGCAAAAATTTATACAGGTAACCTATGCAACCTCAACCGTTGTAATAATTTGCCTGACTCGGGAATCGAACACATAGTCCTAAGCTCAGCATTAGCACTAGTAAAATTGTTATCTACTTTATTTGATTTTGAAAAGTAATTTGTTTTTATGTAACAACATTTTTTGTAAATTCTTTTATAAGATTGGGTCGATTGACAAAGTTTTATGTACATAAATAAAATGTAAAGCAGTTCTACAAAATTTTATTATACAACTGTTACTAAACATGAAACTCAAGAGGACAAGTCCGTTGTCAAACAAAGTTTTGTACTAATGACAAAACTATTTAAACTAAACTAACAAAAAGAACAAGTTTGTGCTCCGTTGGAATTTTTAAAATAAACACTTGAATTTGCTTTTGGCAAGTGTTAACATTTAAATGTTCGATTTGCCACGATACTGTGGCTCTCCTTGCCTTGAAGTAGCCCTAATGTAAAAGATGCACTTGCTTTTAACTTTATTCCCGAAAAACATACAAACATACAGTTATGAAATTTTGCAAACGTGTTTAGAAGTCCGTACAGAATTAACATATGTGAATATTGTGCATTGCCAACAATATTACATACATACGTGTCGAATTGATTACCTCCGTTTTTTTGAAGTCCTATTTTTTGGGCTCCCAATGTGTCCTCTGCAATTTCCCGTTTTCATTTCATACCTTAGTTACTTTCCTTTTTGCGACTATTTATTAAATTGCTCATAGTGGAAGTAGTGGTAAGCAAACATTAGTTATATATGATAGATGGTAGAAAATAGCGAGACGAAGCATTCACGCCCCGCAACCCTCAAAGGGGTTGACGTTCATAAGTCTCATAACTCAGCCGTCAGTCCTGCCAACTCATAACTTATGATATTACTGACGTAGGAAATAATCAGCAGGCTGTTTAACTTTGTGGGAGAAAATATGCCAGCGTTTGATGGTGTGACAACGTGGTACTGACGTCATGATTGATGAGACCTACAGAATTCCGACAGAGCAGATTGATTTTATTATAGCTTTTTAGTAGTATTCAAGACGTTGTTCTTCAATCATTTAAGGTTTATAAGCAACAGCATCTTAATATGGTTCTGATTAAAACCATAAGCCGTAAGTAACCGCCGTGTCCGTGGCATCAACAGTGGGCCCTATTAGAATATCAGCGCAGCGTTATTTCTTTTTGAATATCGCTGCTGAGATAGGAGCCCTTTTGGTCTCGCACGGGGTTTTTAAAAAAATATATTCTTATTTCTCGTGTCTCCTGTGCCGGTCACAAATAAATATGTTCTTTCTTTTATAATGCCAAAAATGTAACTGGATTAAGTCAGTTTCGCACACCATGTAAAATTGCCTAAAATGAGAGGCTGAGAATGAAAGATATTTCAACAGTAGTTCCCACCAAGCTTTTGCATATAAACCAGTGAATATTTTCGCGCGGAAGTCCATTTTTAGCACGCATAGCAAAGCCCAATATTACCTGTCCAAAAGGCAGCTGACAAAAAGGCCTGCGACAACGTGATAGGGACATTCTCTGCGTTTGTATTCCGAACATCCAATTTTATTATCAAAGGAAATACGCGATACGTTTCTATGTCTATTTTGAACTGAAAAATCGAAATAACCAAAGTATTCTCGAATCATTTCCAAACATAGAGAAACAAGTTTTCAAATCAATTTCTAACATCATATTTTTAAAAACGAAACCCTTTTCAACTTCGACGCACACTTTTTGTCTCAAAATCGTGAAGAAATGCTGACAAATCTTAGCTCCAAGAGGGTTAAAAAAATAGCTACAAGCCGAAAGCATTCACGGTCTAAATGCCCCAAAGAGCAGCACTCATAATCTTGCACTCGCAGCATTTTCATCTCGACACAGACTAGTATTTTCCTCGTTTCTACCTTAGTGTCACATTTTCTTTGTCTCACACCCTACCTCTTTGTGATACAAGGGAATGCAGGAATTAACCCTTCCATTTTGTGACGTATGTTGGCTAAATCCCGCTTAATCCGACTGGGTAATCCGGTTTCTGAAGCCCTGTACTTTTTATACGATAATATATATATGGCTAATATATAAAGAAAGATAATTTGAAACGAGGTATTTTTTTTTATCGATTTATTTGATTTTACAACGACTATTTGACCATTAATTTAGAATTATCTTCTATTTCCAGTATGTAATTAGGCAGATTTCGACGAAAATATATCATAATATATTAATTAAAATATGTATATTTGAAAACAATTTTTTCCTAATTAATGAGCTTCACAAAGAGTATACGCGGTAGCGTTGTGATTCCTACTGGCAAATTTTAAATTAAACGGTTTTATTTACTGATTATAATTAACGATAAGGTAATATTATTGGCTGGTAATAAAATGGTGCAGTTTGTTAGACTATTTTTTTTATAAAATTTTACTCTCACAAACACACAATAAAAGTTTTAGGCTAGTCCAAAAACCTACAAAAATGCCCGTTTGAAAGAAGAATTAAATTATTTAATTTGTTGTTTACTTAATTAATTTTTAACACTTTAATAACTCTTCTGTAATATTAAATAAGATGAGCATTGTCATAAGAACGTAGTAGAAACGGCAGTGCTAATCATCTTAATTAAATATCTAATTAAAATTAATGATTCAAATACGGATAAACTTACCAGTGTCGAAGTCGAAACTAATTTTCAGCCGCTTTTGTCAAGTTCACTGTCACTTTTAAGTTTCAGCCACTACGTCTTCAGAAAAACTTGTAAATTAATCATTTTAGAAACAACTAAGCAGCTAATTAATTATAAAATATATAATGACTTAATTCAGTAACTAAATAGTATTATTATTATATTTAATTAATCAGAAATATTAATTTAAAAACACTTTGAAACTAATTTTAAAACTTTTCCTCACATGAAATTTTCACATTGTTATTCACTATTCGCAATTTAAATTCACGCCATTATACATACCACAAATAATATAGAGTTTTATTTTTTTATTAAACTTTTTCTAATGTTACGATAAGTGCGTTCAGCCAGCCGCGCCGCTCGACTCGTGTTCGTGAGTGCTCCGCCGGAGTGACACTGCTGACCCGGCGCGGCGCTCTCCGATCGCGATTTGAGTTTCGAACGTGGATTCGCGCAAACGTCAAATTGTAACCTTCACGACTGTTAATCTTTGGGGGTCGGATAACGAAAAATAACAGAGGATTATTATAATTATTATAATGAGATAACGTATTAGGTTTAACAAGTTAAACCGAAATATCGTAATTTTCTCGGCAAAATATATCAAATAAATCAAAATGAACTGGTTAGTTACAATTTCACGTTCATTTAATTTAATTCAGAACCCAAAAAAAATACAGTCTAGATTTTTCATAAACCACTTTCTTGTAACGTTTTAATGTCTGTATCTTTTTTATTAATAAAAGGGAATACAAACTTAATAAAGTCAAGCTGTTGCGCCCACAAGGGGAGGCTTTTTCAATACCGAGTAAGTTAAGCCTCCTTCTGAGAAAGATTCAGGAATATCTACTCAATTATGATAATTTTATTGGTACCTTCGTGAAGTGTGGGGCGTATCGAGTAACACGGATATAAGGATTTTCTTTAGAACTTTTCGGAATTTATGGTTTTTGTTTGAGTTTAAGAATGTTCTTGTTTGAGTTACAGATTTTCTTATGCTAAACCTTAGGCATTTTCTTAAATATGTACACGTGTTTGTTAACAGCTGAGTTAATTGAACTTAAATAAATCAATTAATTGCGAAATGTTAACTGATTAATGCAATACTGGTAAAATGTATCTATAAATAATATTTCGGTGACTTTATTAAGATTTTTGTTATGTAGAACCTATGTATTTTGTTTTTATATTGTGTGTTGTACACGTTTTTGTTTAAGTTCATTAATAAATTCATTTGTTTATTCCCAAACAATTAACATTGTGTCGAATATTGGGTACATAATTACAAAAAATGGCGGAACATATTTGCTGTAAAATTAACACTTGAAGAATTATTGTATATAAATTATTGTAGCAAATTGTATTTTGATCTAAGATATGTTACAAACAGATGTAATTTCATATGAGTCTAACAAATATATCACAAACAATTAACATTTCAGTTCAAAAGAATATATTTGACATGCAAATATAATTTCAAATTAATATACTTTTTTAGTAACAATCAAGTTTATTTAGTATGTAACAATGTTAAATATTTGTTAAGTGTTTTTAAAATTTTGCTGTGCACTTGGATGTACAGATCTCATAATATGCAAATTACTAAATGCAACTGAGGTTAAGAGAGAACCCAATTATAGCTTAAGCTCGCCTTCGTAAATAAGCTGTCCAATTGTATTTGTGTCTTTATATTTTGTGTACAATAAAGAATAAGAATAAAAAAAAATCTCGTATTGATTGATTGGATTTGCTCTATCTTTAATTTTTTTATAATTTTTGGTTTTGTTCCAAATCTTCTTAGAGGCAGGCGAAAAGACTACAATTTAGTATGTCATTCCACTGCTGAAGATCTATCTATTGTAACATAACTCTCTTTCATTCCAGGAACAAATTATTTTTTGACAAATGCTACAGCTACCGCGGAATGGTGCAGTGAAAAGGACTGTCTGATCAAAAGCCCAGTGACATTTTCATTCATCTTTGTGGTAGTACAAAATGTTGCCAAGTTTTGATCAAAACGGCCCGGGACAAAGATTAAATCTTTCTACAGTTTTGCCGATCTATCAAAAGATTTTTCATCCGTTTTCATTTCGGATAAATCCTGAAAGTTGATTCGGCGAACAGTTTTGTGAAAAATGGTATCGGTGTGTGTTTGAAAAATAACATCAAATAAATGCCTGAATAAAAAATGCCCTTTTGGAATTTTAGTGCTAGGCTTGTCAGGGAGTTTAAAATGCAACAGTGCAATAATATTTAAGTGTGTAAGCTCTGTTGTAAGTAAAGAAACGGTTTTTTATCAGTCTTTTTAGGGTTCCGTACCCAAAGAGTAAAAACGGGATCCTATTAGAGAGAAATACTCCGCGGTCCGTCTGTCTGTCTGTCACCAGGATGTATCTCATGAACCGTGATAGCTGGGCAGCTGAAAATTTCACAGATGATGTATTTTTGTTGCCGCTATAACAACAAATACTAAAAACAGAATAAAATAAATATTTAAGTGGGGCTCTCATACAACAAACGTGTTTTTTTTGCCGTTTTTTTGCGATAATGGTACGGAACACTTCGTGCGCGAGTCCGACTCGCACTTGGCTGGGTTTTTCTTTCGTATTGGCATTAAGTTAGTCGGCAAGTTATCGGACTGACTAAGGCTCAGTTTTTTATCCCTAGTTAACTCAACCAATGGTTAAATATGCTAACCTATGATTTCAAATTTCGGTAAAACGTTAATCATGACAAAAATATTCTAACAAATAGTCAAATAATTAAACTCTACAACTTAATTCATCATTTGTGATGCCAACAATTGATGAATACGAGTTTTACCGAAATTCAAGAACTTTAGTTAGCATTGGGCGCACGGTTGGCGCAGTGGTTGAGTGATTGACTGTTGCGCTGCGAGTCGCGGGTTCGATTCCCGCACGGAACATATATTTGTATGACCTACAAATAATTGTTCTGGCTCTGGGTGTTGCTTATGTGAGTTTATATATTTGTAAACGCACCCACGATACAGAAAGCAATTCCTAGTGTAGGGCAAAAAAATATACCCATTGGTTGAATTAACTAGGGTTAAAAAAAACTTGACCTAAGAAGGGTGTTAAAGACTGCGGCGGCTTCACGGATGACTGCTAATACATGCCCGTGTACCCGCTATAAGTGGCACAGGAATACACCGTGGAGATTAAGTGGGTTGGAGTTCCACATAACTCCACTATCTTCCCGTGGTAACACAGTATGCAGGAGCATCTCCAGTTCCACAAGCAAAAAAAAGAATGTGCGGCAGACGCATTTTTTACACTCCTTTAGAATATCTTATATTTTTTATTTAATAACCTAAGGCCTGTTATTAGACTCGGGGTAAATGTCAAAGTTTTCAATGTTATAAGGACGGAACCTTTGTTATCAAGAAAATAACAATCCGTCTTCACTTTGCTTTCAGCCGGAAGGCATCTACAGCTGGACGTAAGCCTCCTCAAGCCACTGTATCAATCTGTTATGAAACCATGGAATTTATTACTTTGAAAATTAATTATTTGCAGTAAAGGATTTGATTAATTTAGCTCTATCCTTATTGCTTTGCAAGTACACTTATGCAGATAAGATAATTTTGCGTATGTCAACACTTGATTGTTGGTCATATGTTATAATTCTCGTAACTGGCACACTTGGGAGTGCAACGGTCCGAATCAAATAAGTACCTACGTCCATGATGAGAAATTTCCATATAATATAATAACTAATATTTTAACTGGTTGAAAGCCGGTTTGTTAGAACATACAGTACCCGGCTGGTTTACCATAGACAAGTCCTGTGAACTACACTGACAGTTGTTAGAATAAAAAATAGGTCAAATGCAAGTCGGACTCGCGCACGAAGGGTTCCGTACCATTATCGCAAAAAATGGCAAAAAATCACGTTTGTTGTTTGGGAGCCCCACTTAAATATTTATTTTAAGTATTCTGTTTTTAGTATTTTTTATTATAGCGGCAACAGAAATACATCAGCTGTGAAAATTGCAACTGTCTAGCTATCACGGTTCATGAGATACAGCCTGGTGACAGACAGACAGACAGACGGAACCCTTACAAAGAAAATTAATTCTTCTTTTGTAATAAAATACTAATATAGCTTTACGATGTTCCTCGAATTGATGTGTTTTATTTTACTCTAACAGTAATTATCGAAACAATTAAAATTTAGCTCCGCCGTGTGGATCATTGTTTCAGTCACTCAAGCTTTTATTTTCAAAGTTTGTCTGGGTATCTTGTCGGTCTATAAAATAGTCTAACTAAAATTATTTTTATTTAGAGCTACTGCCCTTCGGAAAACTAAATTTTCATCTGTTGTCTACGATGACGTCTCTATTCGGTATTTTAGACCTTTTTTAATAAATTCGTGCTTGCTCAAATAGGTATAAATCATCATCAAAAATGGGAGTTATTCATAAAAATGGGGTAAGTAATATATGATATAATTACAAAATCTCTAATATTTACAAAAGATATAATAACTGAATCTATAATTTTATTTGATATAATGATCAGTTAATATAATAAACGATTGATATAATTTTAAAGTAACTAATTTTTAAATGCATAACTTGCATTGAATATAAAATCGTTTGATATACCACTCAAAATATATAAAAGCTATTTAGTCTTATATGATAAAACGCCATTTATCTGTAAAAAAACATGCAAACAAGCATACACCATGCATGCAGTAGGCATGCAAACAAGCATACACCATACATGCTGCATGCAAGTATGCAACATGCAGCAGGCATGGTTTCTGTCACGGCTCCGGCGCTGCGGGGCTCCGGCGGGCCCAAGCGAGCTTGTCGTCGCAGATGTGTTTCACGCTCACCACCGCGGCTTCACCTTGCTGGCGGCTTCACCAGCCAGCCTCAGCCGCGGTGGCGAGTGTTAAAACAACCTGCTCCTCAGCTGGCGGACCACCTCGCCCCGCTGCGCCTACGCGATTTTAAATAACACTCTAGGGGTAGGGCAGACAAATCTACGTGGAGTTGGTTTTGCAGCGATTCGTTTCTGTCACACCGCTCCCGCGACACGCTCGCTTCACTCGTTCGCCTTCGCGCGTTAATGGTCACTGTTTTAACCAAACCTGACCCAAATTATTCACCAACATAAAGGGGACCTGGCACTCCACTGCGCACCCGCCTTAACCTTCTAACCTAATAAACCCATCCGAGTCCGATTGCTTTGAATCGGGGTATTAACAATAAAGATGGTATCAATATTATATATTTTAAACGATAGGCCCAATGAGTTTCGATTAAATAAACGTTATATCCAATAACGTTATACGGAATAAGTTTTAGAGTATAAAAATGTTATATCTAAATAAATTATATCAACAGTTGGTATAACTCACGTTTATTATATTTTTTTTACGTCATTGAAATGAAAATATACCAAATAACTTTATATGATGTGAGACGCACCCATAAAAATATCTGAACTTTTAAGTACCTGTCAAGTAGATTAAAAAGCCTTAATTGACGGAATGCTTTTAGTAGTCGAGATCAGTTACACGAGGGCAGTTTTGTTATGGATTTCATTTTAAAGGATAAATTTGCTTTAAGATTTGTTATACTGTCACAAGAATATTTATTTTACTGCTTCGAAACCTACAGTGTTGCGTAAGAGATATATAAACTCGTATAGAGTATACGCACGAGGGCACGAAGCAGAGTAGTCCTTCTTTGTCTTGTTAAACTCATTCTACCGTCTCCTTTGTGTATGGCCGCGGCGGCATAGCGAGATTCACGCCTCACAGTACACGCACGCCTTGCAGTATATTCAGCCCTCTGATATACGTTAACATAAAATAAGATTTGTATAAGGTTTACGTTTTTTTTATAATGATAGGCTTGCGCTTGACCACTATCTCACCTGATTGTAAGCGATGATGTGGTCGACGATGAAGCACGCTTGCCTAGAAGAAACCTTTCACTCTTGACTTAAAGACTCCTAGGTTTTATTTATCAGGAAATACAGACTCCAGCAAGGAATTCCACTCTTTGCATGTGCGCATAATAAAAGTATTTCCAAAACGTTTGGTGCTTATGGGTGGGATGTCCACCATAGTATCCACAATTAACTTAATCAATGGGGAATGCCGACAGAAGTGAAAACTTAAAACTTTTTCATGCGTCACATTAGCTTGTCAGTGACGCGAACTCATAAGTTTTTCGCTTACCAGAAAACACTCAACGCGGCTACAGGAGTTTTCAATTCAAAAATATTAAAAGTTTATTAGTTAGAACCACTTAAAATTCTTAGCAAAATTTAATTGATTACGTAGTCAAATAATTTTAACGATGTATTTATTCAGCTAACAAACCAACGCAAATATAGATTTTAATTTGCAAACTGGCTTTTAACAGTTTGCAAATTAAATTCCATTCGACATTCAGATTAGTCCTTCTTTTGTTTGTGTTTGGCAAATTAATTGACATGACAAGAACTAGTAAGTAAATAAAGATAACAAATATTTTAAAGACAAAGACGGAACCATTGCTTCACGGATTCTAATAAAAGAGTCGTACCAAAGGAAAAGTAGGTAAAATCGATAATTCATGAGCGTTCCTACTCACATACTAAATCCCGTGGATTCTCGAAATGACAGTTATCATACTTAAAAAAATATTAAGGTGTATTTGGATATCAATTCACGTTCACATTTCCAACCGAGTTATGCCAAGGGGAAGATAAATAGCACTTAAACCATTTGTTACGTACGTTTACCGACGAAAAATGTCCTAAGTAAATTGTAGTTAGAGAGTTTTGACAACATTACGACCAAATAAATAAAGAACTAAGGCTGAAACATTGATTATAAAGTTTAAAGTCCTCGTAGACAAGCGTGAGGTGCCAATGCGACAGTGAATTTTCATAGAAATTATTCTCAATACCCTAAATGCGTTGTCCCTTTGTCGTGTTGTACATGTCTGTGGGAATCATTAGTGGTCATGATTTAATTCGCGTTGTGTAATGTAGTTTTATTAGAATATACAGTATCTAAGTATATACGTATAATATCTACCTGTATTCATCTTTTACAAATAGCTCGGTTTGATTAGATGTTCATGCAATGTTTTTAAATAATTAACGTAAAAACAGTGCATTTGCATTTTACGATTTCTCTTATCTGTTCCTCGTAAATCCGAGTTGATTTGTCTAGACTACGCGTTATTTAGTTTTAATGCATTTTGATTCTATTAGTTGTTTTGTAACAAAATTTTTTTTTACGAATATTAATACAGAAAATAAAGACTTCGAAAGTAAAAACAGCTTTTTTACAATCATGATGCATACGTCGTTTGTCTTTCGTCGTCTTCTATGAATTCTTGTTTTTAGGGTTCCGTACCTAAAGGGTCCAAATGGAGCCCTATTGCTGTCACTTATGTATCTGTCTGTCTGTCCGGCTGTTTGTCCGTCGTCTGTCACACAGATTTTACACCCAAACGGTTGAAGCTACAGTCACAAATATTAACAGTTTGTGCAGCATATTGTTGACCCAAAGGTATAAATTGTTAAAAAAATATTTTTATTTTAGATAAAAAGGGGCCAGGGGGCGCGTAGAAAAAAAAACATATGGCCTAAGCCATCGAGTGGGGTATCGTTTTTGAGAGCTCGTTGAGTAGATACTATATTTTTTGTTTAAAAATCTTAGATAACGAAGGAATGAGAAGCCACCAAAGTTTCGAAGATTTTTTAACTTCTCATTGACTTCTAAACTTCAAATTAATTGATAATTTTATTATTAAGTATATTTTACTAAAGAACACAAATATTTCATTTCATTAATAAATCAGATTTTTCTTTAAATACCCCTTTTTTTCCTATTACAACCAACTTGATTTTGCGGTTTGGTACGGAAACCTGTATGTGCGAAGTCCGACACGCATTTGGCTGGTTTTATTTTTTATTTTTTTACGGTTTCGGAACCAAAGGGTAAAAACGGGACCCTAAGACTCCACGATCCGTCTGTCTAAGGCCGCGTCCCCATTAAGCACGCGCGGCGCCGTCACCGTGCAACGTCACGACGCTGCCACCGTGCCGTCACGCCGCAGAACGGTGTGCCGTCCATTGCCCCTATGCGCGCACGCCATCAGCGAAATATTGACTTAATAGGGGCAATGGACGGTGAACCGATCGCGGCACAGTGGTGCGGTGCAGCGGCGTCGTGACGTTGCACGGTGACGACGCCGCGCCGTGCATGTGTGGGACGCAGTCTATCTGTCTGGCTGTCTGTCTGTCCATCTGTCACCAGGCTGTATCTCATGAACCGTGATAACTAGACAGTTGAAATTTTTACAGGTGATGTATTTCTGTTGCCGCTATAACAACAAATACTAAAAACAGATTACTTAAATAAATATTTAAGGAGGGCCCTCATACAACAAACGTGATTTTTTTGCTGTTTTTTGCGATAGTGTAGATGTGTGAAGATTTAGTTCAAAGTTCAGTGACTATCTATTTGTTACTACAGAGTTCAGATACCTATATAGGTTATTTTAGAATGTAGAACAAAAAGTAAATCCAGTTTATCGATTATTTTTAATTAGCTAAAAGAATAGCGTGCGAGTTAAAAATTTAGCGCTTATGCAAGTTTTAAGTTAAACTAAGCTAAATGATATTTACAGCTCGCTATGCAGCCAATAGTTACAAACACAATTACACACTAGCAGAAAATTAATTACTTACCTTTGTTTGTTGCACTTTGTAAATTAAACATTTGGGTTAATTGAAGTTTAGAAAATTTATTCTATTTTATCTGCCTGCGACTTCGTCCCCGTGGATTGCAAATTTGCCTATAAATACTCCAATTATTTTTTTACAATGCTCCTTCAGACAGGTGCGGTTTGACAGTGAGACATCGCATTTACATCGAAATTTGGTTATAATTATACCACCAAAGAGTATTTATTATCTTTATGTGGGTAAATTTTGCTATTGTTGTTTTTACCATATATTTTCATGTTATAAATTATTTTTGAGGACCTGTTATAAATTGTACCTATAAATCTGTCCTGTGTTACTACCCGGAATCTCTTTGAATATTTCATTTCTTATTCAAATATACCTGCAATTTAAATGGTGGCTAAAGTTAACTTACCGATTCGACGAAATTGTCAGATAAAAGACGCTTTACGGTAAATAAAGTGTTACTTAATTAAGTAGTTAATTAGAGATTGAAGGTTCCAAGAAACGTTTATTGCTGTATTCTGGAGATTCTGAGGCCAATTCAGTTTAAGAAGAGGGCATGGTGCTCTGTAGATACTTAATTAAAATTGGTTCTAAGAGGCATTTTCTTTACTAGAAAAAAATAATCTAAAAATTAAATTGGTATGTAATAGGATGTGTTAGACCAAGCCCCAGTTTTTGAAACGGAAATTATTGCAAAATTATATTGCCAAACACACATGACACTAATTTTCAAGAATACTTAGAATACACTTATTAGATCACGTTTAATTTATGACGCGTCGATATTTATTTTAAGAAACTGGATGCAAATCAATGACTAAAAATCTTCAAGATCGATTATTAAGTTTGAAATATTGCATTCTGAGAACCTGAAAATTATAGATACGCAATTAAAAAAAACAGCTTTTGTTCACAATGAAATTACATGGGACCAAATACATGGGACTTAAAAAAATCCCAGAGGTAGGCTGCTTCTTACAAGTTGTAGGCGTGGGTTCGAACCCAGGCAGGCGCTGGACTTTGTGTAAATTATTTCACCGCCACTGCTCTCAAAACGGTGAAGGAAAACATCGTGAGGAAACCGGCATGTCTTAGAACCGAAAATTCGAAGACATTTGACATTCACCAACCCGTTCTGACCCCTGCGTGGTGGCTTCCGGCGGAGGCGGAGGAGGCTTGTGTCCCAGCAGTGGGAACGTTAAGAAGCTGATGATCATAGCTGGGCATTAAATCGTTATTCCGTTAATCGTTAATTAACGAAGTTAACATTTTGATTAACGGATTAACTTTTAAGTTAACTTTAAAAAATGTTAACGGACACGTTAACTTCCGTTAATATGCAGAAGTCCGTTAATCGTTAAAAAATGTCTAATAGTTACCGCACGGCACCAACACTGCCGGGCGGCGCGTGGCAGCGAGTAAACTTATGACAGCAGTAGAGTGGATGCAGTAAAAAAGTGCATGGAAAAAAGGTAGAAGATGCCTTACGACACGAAGCAGCGGAAAATTCGAAGGACAGAGATAGTTTAAGTGGCGGAGGAAGCAATGCGAGTAACAACGATGATGACGAGGAAGACTTTTTCAATTCTGTCACTCAGTCTATAGAAAAACCAAATCCAACTCTTTAAAGAGAAAAGCGCAAAGTCTCGTTAAAATGTGGCTGGACATGAAAGCAGAAGCCTCGTTCAACGATGCTGCATTCCTCGGGGAACAGATTCATAAATCTATTAATTAAATACAATACTGCTATGCCCTCAAGCGCTGCAGTTGAACGTCTTTTTTCCACGAGTAAAGACATTTTAACACCAAAACGAGCCTCGCTTTCAGACGAGAACTTCAACATGTTAATGTTCATGAAGGGAAATATGCACCTTATGCCCGACGATTAAATTACACATTTGATTGTACAAGTATTTTGTTTTGTTCCTAACCTGTTAGCTTGCAGAAGGTTTTATAAGTTTACTAACACAACGATATAAAGATGCATTTTTACACATATTAACGGATTAACGATTAACGTTAACTTGCGTTAATTCTTCCGCAATAATGAAGCTAACTTTTTTGTAGCTGATTAACGATTAACGAAGTTAACTATTTGATTAACGGCTATGCTGATGATGATAATGAAACAAAACTGAGGAAAACGGGTGTGCTCTAGGTGGACCTGTTCCTTCCCATTATGCCCTTCGCAAATATGAAAATAATTGGCCATAAAACTGCGCTTTATTCCTGTAACATTAAAATTAAATTCACGGCATACTCTACCGAGCGGCGAACAGCAAACTTTACCGTTCACCCGGGAACACAGCCAATACACTATTGATACTGCCAGCATGATACTTCATTAATTTATAAACTATTTATATTACCTCTCGGTGCCGTATACAATGTTAGAAATTCTCGCAAACTTTGCAGTAAATTAAAGCTAGATTGCTTGCAGAATATTGTTGCGTATGGGCTTGAAAAGTTGCGTTATTGTAGGTGTAAATTTAGATAGGTCAGTATTTTTAAGTTGGACTTAATTACCCGGCTGCAAGGAAAGGGTTATGTTTTTCGCGCGTATCTTGTATGTTTGTATGTATGTAATATTCTTTATTACCTCATATCTTTCAAACTACTTGGCTGATTTTTATAATTAAGACATCGTTAGATAGGTCTTGAAAGGTTGTTAAAAAAAATAGGAACATGGCGGCTACTATTGGGCGCTATATTGTTGGCTTTGTCTTTTTTTTTCTTCCGTAGCCGGTTTCCGGTTTTTAGAGGAGGTTACAAAAATATAAACTTCTTATTATGTTTAAAGGTCATTCGAAAAAAAATGTTTAATTAACTTTTTTTATACATCCTTCTTCTCTTCTTCTGTTTAGTTTGCAATGCCAACTGATGAGAAAAAGCTTTCCTGGCTCCTTTACCTAAATATGAATGAAAAATAAATGCATGCGCACAAAGAGCTAAGGATGTGCTTTTATATCTCGACGATAGACTCGCGTCTATCGTAACAAATAAAAAAATGTTTTATAGGTTTTGAAATGAGGGCTTTTCTTTTGAGTATCGACAATTCCACAGGTTTATTTACACTCAAGTAAGACAAGATAGGAGCTTGGAGACCAGAGTCATAGTTCAACACAAAATGACTTGTTTTTGTAAATGTTTGTCTTGTATGTTTTAGTGGTGTACAATAAAGTATATAATAAATAAATAATAAACTTACGCTGAGATAAACCTGTAATAGGGATGTTTCCTGGGTAAAAAAATGATAATTATATATTAATGAAGTATAAATTATAATATATATATAGTCTACTAATAGTCTAATAATAGTCCGTCAGTGAATTTTAAAATAATATTCGACCCGTATTTTTTGCTATAAATATAAATTGACATAGATAAAGCTCATCAAAGTTCAGGAGTGGGGGCTTGTGACGTCCCTTTTTCAGTATAAAGCTGGGAACAAATTATCGGACGCGGCTGACGGACGCGACTTACAGCCGCGGCTGATATGTGTGCACAGTCGTATGGGACGCGGCTGCCTGATCTCTCTCAGACGTCCGAACGCCCAAGGTCACGTCCTCGACTTACGTCCGATAGTTTGCACAATGTAATGTACATTCATTACCTAGATACTCTATAAGTCACGGCTGTCAGTCGCGTCCGTAAGCCGCGTCCGATAATTTGTTTCCAGCTTTAAGTGTAGCACCCCGTGACGTCACACGATATTTCAAATCCTTGTATCGTCGTATTTTTTTTTGTCAAAGTGGCAAAAGAAAATAAAATACGTGTCCAATATTTTTAGGTTATTTAACTGACGGACTAAATATATATTTTTTGTCAATACCCTATTGTCCGATTGTGTAAAAAAAAGAGAGCCTGACGGTATCAACCAGAGTCAAATGTACACTCCTGGTGGCAACTGAGATTTTTAATCACCTTGCTTAGTTCGTAGTTTCTAATACAAAGTAACATTCTTTAAAATAGTCAGTAGTTTACTTTCTAGTGTCACTTGCTAGCAGCTAAGCTCTGGCATTTTTATTACCATTTCGGCCAGCGTTCTAATAAATCAAAGTTATTGGTCTCCCGAGTTATGTCCATTAAAATAAGCAAGTAGTTTTTACATGAGCTTGTAATACGCTCTCAGCCTAGAATGTGGAGATAAAAGAATGTAGGCGGCTTCATAAAAACATTCATAGCATTTTTTCTCAGGCACCTAAGTATTTACTAAGATAGGTTCTTATACTAAAACACACAGATAAGAAAGTGTATTACATGAACTTACAAAGGCTTTTTATATGGCTTTTCTTTGTTAGAGTAACTATTTTAGGTTTTTAATTATTTCTTGTACTTTAACATTAATTTAAAATGATTCTATCGTACGAATTCTTCGTAAAGAATTTATGAAAAGGTTTTAATTTAAATTAGAGGCTTTACACGTTCTTAAGCAATTTGTAGTGTACTTTTGACTTTGGACATTGTTTTAAAAGAGTTGGAAGGAGTTTTTATGCAGCGTTAGAAGGCCTACTACTACTAGGGCCGATGACCTGATTGAGGATGCGGGAATTCGATAAGACGTCGATGTTGCTACACTTGGCAGTGGTCGATGTTCAGCAGTGGATGTTTTTGACTGAAATGGTGATCATGCATGATGGAGATTGTATGTAGTTAGTTCGGTATTTATCGATAACCTGTATTTGACCTGCACAGGGCTGGTCTGTGAGGGGAAGCTTCGGGGAGGCTTATGTCCCGTGAATGTATTTCGGCGGATTACTACTTAAAATTGTTTGTACGTAAGTATTTAGAGTAAAAATAAAGTAAGTACATATAGAAACTACGCAACCATATCCTGGTTTTTCATCTCAATCAATCAAAAACTCTCATAAAAATATAACCTCACATTTAGACTATGTAGGACATTCAGTAAAAGTTTCTCGTAATAAATAAAAGAGTTCGCACTGTTTTCGTATGCGTCGTCACGCACGCCCGTGACCAGTGGCGGGTGTGACCGAAATCTGATGTTAGGCACTTCATTTTCTCCGAATTTATCCCCCATTACGGTAATGTCATTAATTTTGCGCTGATTCTTGTTGGGCTGCTTGAATTGTCGGGAGAGGCTAACATAGTAAGGGTCCGATTATACAGAAAGAGTTTTCCGTTTTTAAGCCGAAACTATGAGGAATAGCGAAAAACACTCAAAAGAGTCACGAGGCCGATTTTGTTGAAAACTAAAACTGCATCATTGGATTTTTAAAAAATCAATATTCCTAGCCAGGAATAGAATAAAGCGATTTTGAAAAAACAAATACTCGTGTTGTATTCTTACACCATTCAATAGTATCGCTAATAAGGATCAAATTTTGTGAAATAGGTAATTACTGACGGCAAACTTAAGACAAGGATTAATTTTTAAGAAACTACTTATTTTTCCTACGTTAAGTACCTCCCAAAGTTAAGTGATGAAGTGACTATTATATTTTAAATACCTAGATTCGACAACTCAAGCACTTGTATTCAGCATTGTAAAAATTTTGATACTTTTTAGAATATTCTCAAAATATTTTTTCATGACAACTGCATGATACGAGTATTTGTATATTACCTAGAGATTTTTTTTTTAAATCAGATCTTTTCTCAAGTTTGCCGTATGACATTACTTAAAGGTCACAAGACGAACACGTTCATCGACTCGGACTCTATCAAAACTGCATTTTGCCGAAGAGGGTACTCATAGGAGGGACTCCTTTATAAGGAGTTAGATTACCACTTACCATTGTTAACTTACACCTATGTCAAAGCATTAAGAGGTCGTTGAAATCAAACAGGGACCTAATGACCTTTAACTATGAACACATAAGGAAGACTCCTTTGTATTCTATTGTCTTGAGGATAATAATACCGTCGCATTTGATGACACCCAAGGGAGACCAGGAAGCATTTTCTGCATGACATTAAGTAGACATACACAGTTTGAAAGGGTTTCGGATTGCTTTTACTCACTCTATTTTAGTCACATTTAGTCTTTAGTAGTATTCTATAGTTGTAACTATAGAATTTAAATGAACTCGAAAAGCTTGTCTATATTTCAGATGACCCAGTAGTAGTAGTATAGTCTGTGGTTCCTACCTAATCGTAAGTAAAAAAAAAAAATACCCCTTAAGGGTAATGAATGACTCGCCACTGACAATCTCATTGTTCTATGGTCTAATACTACTTAGACTGAAAAGTCGATAACACTATGTTTGACGGCTTCAGGTGCCGAATATATAAAAAAAATGTGTAGCCCAGTTTCAAAATCACAACCATTATAAGAAAAATACGACTTAGATACGTATAAATTCTCTTTACTTTTCCGGGTCAAAAAGCTTTCTACCATCTTCCTCAAAAAATTAAATGATCCATGCAATCATTCAGGAGAAACAGTAGAAAGAAGAGACAAAGGCCAGAGGCGATCAAATAAATTGTTTCAGCGGTCTTTTTAATTTCAGCGGTTTTTCAAATATTCAAAAATGGTGGTATGTAGAAAAATTATACGTAATTCTATATTAAGCTTTAACTGCGCACCTCGCTAAGTTGATGTGATATACTTTGAAATTGAGTAAAACATCTCTTAATGGAGTGATCCACTGTTTTTCTTTCGAACAAAATTATTTTTAATTTGATTGAAGCGTGTTGAAAAAAACAGCACTCTGTCATTGTGATACAGCGCTAGTTATCTTTTAAGAAAAGCAATATTAAGTTATAAAAAAAAGATGTAGCTAAAGCCATGTAAGTTTTCCCTCTAAGGAATCCTATAAGTTGTTGATATCATAAGGTAGTTATTCTACGGAGATTTGTGTTGAAAGCGAAATCAAATATTTTGCCCTTCGTATGAAGTAAAAAAGGCTTTCACAGAAAGGTCAAACGTGACAATGCGGCAACCATTTTGAGCGAAGGCATAATTTAACAATTTTACACCATAAAATTTTTCTTCCAAAATCAAGCTTAATAAAGTCAGTGAAAAAGGTTTGGTGATAGTATTTCCCTGAATAAATACAGTCTCAAGGAGTTTGACTTCTCATGAAGGTTGTAATATTTCTTTACGCCTTTTCAGACCAACACTCTAATACAAGAATATTTCCATTTCAGTCTTATGGACACAGAATGACACATGTAAGGGGCCTTCAGATCTATGTAATAAACCTGCTCTACGCGAGTTAACAGCAATAAGGGTTCTTCAGACGAAAGCTTGGTGATATTCACAACATTCTTGGTTCAACAATCTTGGTTCTTGGAAAACTTGTTACTTTTTATGCCTACTTGTGTCAAAACGTATCGTATTATTTGCATATGGCTCCTGACAACAGGCTTATATTTTTTTGGTGTTATATACATTCATATAAATTATGTCTTAGATTTTGTTACAAAAAGGAAATCCGAAAAACCTAGGCAGTGCTTTGCTGCATTTCATAAAATATTTTCATAAGTAAACTAAATTATTTGTCCTTTTTTAGGGTTCCGTACCCAAAGGGTAAAAACGGGACCCTATTACTAAGACTCCGCGGTCCGTCTGTCTGTCTGTCTGTCTGTCTGTCACCAGGCTGTATCTCATGAACCGTGACAGCTAGACTGTTGAAATTTTCACAGATTATGTATTTCTGTTGCCGCTATAACAACAAATACTAAAAACAGAATAAATTAAATATTTAAGTGGGACTCCCATACAAAAAACGTGTTTTTTTACCTTTTTTTGCGGTAATGGTACGGAACCCTTCATGCGCGAGTCCGACTCGCACTTGGCCGGTTTTTGTTTATTTTTTATACCCACCAAGGTATGATATATATGGTTGTTGGCAGAAACTACAGAACACAACCTGCCACCATCCTTTCATCTCCGTTACGGTTATGATTACTGCGGGCCTGACGTCTCTGAAGAACAAAAAAGTAAATAATTCATGTGACCTAATATTATCATTAAAGAACACGTGAACGGAATTATACTACAAACAACATTTAATACACGACCAGGCCACTTTAAGTTCAGTACTTCAAACAATTCAAGAGGTCAACAACGATAAATCTGCCGTCAAAAAGCTAGCTCTACTAAAGCTCTCACAAGATCCGTCTCGAGGCAGAACAAGAACGAGGTAGTATACAGTTAAGACTTCAGTTTACTATAACAAATGCTAGCCTCCAGGCATTGGAGATACCTTCAAAGAAACTATTTGGAAACGAGTTCAAGGGTCGGAAATCTAAGGAAAGGAATGAGGATTGGCTTTTGAAATGTAAAATTATATTTTATCTACACTCACAACGTAATGTTCCAAATATGAATTCAAAAAATATTGTGGTAACACGTACTTTATATTCGTGGATAGGTAAAATAAAAAAAAAAAAACCATTACATTTCAACATTTTCCTTCGATTTTCAAACAACTGCATCATAAAATAACTTTTTAATTTGTATAGCACTCTTTTACTTTTTAATTTATTGGCGCCTATGGGCTCAATGACATTGACAGCAGCATATATTTTCTTTTTCTACTTTTATTTTATTTAAACTGTATGAGTGAAGATAAAATAGTGTAGGCAACGGCATATAATTAGGTATTAAAACACGAGCGTGGGTTTATCACATGAGGCGTAGCCGAATGTGATAATATTAACACCTATATTAACACGATAATATTAACCCCTATTATATGACCATTGCATAAACTACTATTATGAAGTTTGTTTTGAAATTTATGTGGTGTTTTAACATTTTATGGTTAAAAGTATGCAGGGTTATTTTAATTTCCTTAGGCACTAGACGAAGTCGCATTCGATATTAGCGAAGGTAAATAAAGGCAATAGTCAAAACGTAAGGGATGGATCACGTGATTTTTCGGTATCGCTTGTCAATCCCATACAATTTTGCCTTTTTGACAATCGCTATCGCCACGCTTTCGATGATAGAATGTCACTTGTCTAAGATCTCTTATCGATTTTCGGTTGGGAGAGGGGCTTGGGACGGGAGGAAGGATAAGTTCTTTTCTATGTATAAAATAAATTAACTATGGAAATAACTCTGAAAAGGAGAACAACTGTAAACAGTTTTGTTTTCAAATACCGGTTGCAGATACTTATTTATATTCGCTGCTCCCGTCTACTGGCTACCTACCCTCCATACATGATTGTTGACGCAACGGAAGCTCTCAAAAAGCAATATTTTTGACCGTTTTTGCAACATTTTTCATTTATTCTCCGCTCCTATTGGTCGTAGCGTAATGTTATATAGCCTATAACCTTCCTCGATAAATGGACTATCTAACACATTTTTTTTTTTCAATTCCAATAAGTAGTTCCTGAGATTAGCGCGTTCAAACAAATAAACTCTTCAGCTTTATAATATTATAAGTATATAAGTAATAAGTATAGACAGAACAAGACGTCTTGTCTTGGAAGACAAGACGTCTTGTTTTCACTATTTCAAGGTTAGTCCTATAGTTGAAAGTGGTTTATAGTTAAAAGTACTTTCACCCCCATAAATAGCTTATTAATAAAAAATAAGCCTGTACACAGGAAGAACCACTTATCTTAATATCTAAGTGATACAATACAGAAAATAACATTAAAAAAATGCCGAGAATAGTTTTTAAAGCCCCCTAGTCCCCTTGCGTTATCATAACCTCAGTAACCATTCCCCAAGCCACCATTACCATAGCAGTCACAGTCACACTTTCATTCAGTAAACACACTCACTACGCGTTGGGTTATGGCTTCCGGAGCTATTTAGACATCAAACGGTCGCGGCGGGAAACATTCCCGTAGTCACAGGCAAAGATTAAGAAATAATATTTCGTAGTTGCGATACTTCTGATCCTGATGCGGCCTTGCGAGTGGTGACAGTTTTATACATTTATATGAGAGGGTTTGTGGCTAAATAATAATAGTAGCAGTAGTAGTAGTAATAGTAGTAGTGGTAAAAAATGTAAAATTAAAAATAATAATAATAATAATCTCAAGAAAGAAAAACTTGAGAGGTGTCAAGGGACACCCGGATGGAACGAAGTTTTAGTTGATTCGCTATTGAAATAAAAAAAGCAAAAAAAATAATTGTACATATACATACACACACACACACATATATATATGCACTCTGTCTGTCTATTCTTTCGTAAAGGTCAGAAAAAAAAAAATTGATCATAATAAAGAATAATAAATCCTGACAGTGTTTCAAAAATATCCATATATATATATATAGTTCTATATGTATCTTATATATATATATTTCTATTTTTACATATATATAGTTCTATATATATGTAGGAATAATTAGTTGGTGTTGTTTACCTAAAAAAGTCAAGTTAAGTCGGTAAGTTTCTAAACGAACCATAGAGGGAATGCGATAGATGGGTGAGAGAGAGAGGTAAGATAGAAGATGGCGGAATGTTAGCAAAGTTGGTTGCGTGTAATTTTTATAATATTAAGAAGTCTGAAATATATCAAGTTAAAGAAGATTTCTGCGCTTTATTTCGATTTTCGATCCTACATCCTCGTCCGGGATAGACCGAAATAAGCGCAAGAAGACGTACCTAAGAAGAAAAGACGGACGCCGGCGCGTGGCGTCACCGGCGTGCAATCAACGCGTACGAAGAAGTTTTTTTTAAAGTACGATTGGCCGGCACGTGGCGTCATTACGGCGTGCAACGTATATTTCAGTGCAAGATTTTATGAAGATTACGATCTTGGATTGATTTCACGATGGATAAAGACGACCAAAGAATGCAACTATCGTACAACATGGCGGGCGCGGAGCCCATTTCTAAATTCAATGGCGAAGACATGACTTACTCATCTTCGAGATGGGCGCAAGATATCGAAGACAATGCGGAGATCTTTGGCTGGACCCCGCATCAGAAACTAATCATGGCACGGAGGTCGCTGTCAGGCACGGCCGAACTATGGTTAAAAACGGAAAAAACCTTCCGTACCTATGAAGATTTGAAAACAGCCCTACAGAAAGAATTCCCCGAGCTTGTCAACAGCAAGCAAATGCATGAAGTGATGGCTGCTCGAAAGAAGCGCAATAGCGAAAGCTATTATTAGTATACTAGCTGACCCAGCAAACTTTGTTTTGCCATAAAAAGACCAAACATTTATCTACCCTACCTACCCGACCCTACACTACCCTACCCTACCCGACCCTACACTACCCTACCCTACCCTACACTACCCTACCCTACCCTACCCTACACTACCCTACCCGACCCTACACTACCCTACCCTACCCTACCCTACCCTACCCTACCCTACCCTACCCTACCCTACCCTACACTACCCTACCCTACTCTACCCTACCCTACCCTACACTACCCTACCCTACCCTACCCTAACCTACCCGACCCTACACTACCCTACGCTACCCTACACTACCCTACCCTACACTACCCTACCCTACCCGACCCTACACTACCCTACACTACCCTACACTACCCTACCCTACACTACCCTACCCTACACTACACTACCCTACACTACCCTACACTACCCTACACTACCCTACCCTACCCTACCCTACCCTACCCTATGTCCTTCTCCTGGTTCTAAGCTACCTCCCTGCCAATTTTCAGCTAAATCGATTCAGCCGTTCTTGAGTTATAAGTGAAGTAACTAACACGACTTTCTTTTATATATATAGATGTTGTCTATGAAGGAGCTGGGTAAACGGGCTAAATTTCCAGACTATGTCGCCATCCAGTACATAGTTGATGGAATCACGGATTATGAACAAAATAAAATGTGTCTGTACGGGATAACTACATACCCTGCCCTTAAAGAAAAGCTAACACAGTACGAGGTTATGAAACAGAAAATGAAACAGCGAGGTGAGCGAGGAGGTCAAAGCAGTAAGCCGCGTGAGCGTGAGTCAGTGAAAACATCGAGTGATAAAGTGAGTCAAGCAAATGATAAGCCAATTCAGCGCTGTTTCAAGTGTGGCGAAAGGGGTCATATAGCAACTGCGTGTGAAAAAGGCGTGAAGTGTTTCAAGTGCAATAATTTCGGGCATATGGCTACTCAATGTACCGCCACCATCACAAACGAGGCAGGCGGAACTCGCAAAACCCGCAATGTCGGTGATGACAACATCAGGTCGCCACGCACGTCAATGTTCGTGAGCTACCAGCCACCAGGTGGCGCAGCCGTGGTGAGTGAAATAAATGAAGCTAACGACGAATGTCCGGAACGAATGGCAAACGTCACATCGTCGCTCGTTCAGTGTAACTGTCAGTGTCAAAATCCAAACCTTGACGTTTTAAGTGTAAACAATAACAGTTCGGTGTTAAATAAATCAATAAAAATTGCGAAAGTCGGTGCCATATCAGTGGAATGCTTAATAGATACCGGGAGTGATATAAACATAATGTCAAACGATTTGTTTTTAAAGTTAGATGTAAAGTGTGAACCGGTAAGGTTATGTTTAACAGGGTTAGGATCAAGTCAGGTGTTTTCAATTGGTAAGTTTACTTATAACATTATTATTGATGAGCACTCTTATAATGTATTGTTCTATGTGGTGCCAAAAGGCGTAATTCCCTATCCTATTATTTTGGGTCAAACTTTCTTGGTTAATACCATAATAATGATCAACAAGGGTATCATTCAAATAAAGCCTCATTACTATGATAGTTCATACTTACAGTGTTTGGTTTCTAGTGTTGATAATGAGTTATCACCTCAAGTTCAGGAGATTATTAATAGTTATAAACCAATAAAAATTAAAGAAGCTCCTATTAAATTAAAGATAGTATTAAAAGATGATATTCCTATAGTCCAACGTCCGCGTAGGTTTGCTTTGAAAGAAGAGGATGAAGTTAATAAGAAGATTGAAGAGTGGTTGGCTCAAGGCATCATACGTCCCAGCTACTCTGAATATGCTAGCCCCCTTGTTTTGGTGAGAAAGAAGGATGGAGGTATGAGGATTTGTGTCGACTACAGAAAGCTAAACCAAAAAATGATAAAAGATGAATACCCCCTACCTGTGATCGAGGATCACATAGACAAATTGTGTAAAGCTCGTGTGTTCAGTACATTAGATCTGAAAAATGGATTTTTCCATTTGCCGATTGAAGAGGAGTCTATAAAGTATACAGCTTTTGTTACCAGTAAGCCTGAAGACCAGTATGAGTTCCTCCGGGCACCGTTCGGACTCTCAATATGTCCCAAATATTTTACCAGATATATCAACATAATTTTTACCAATTTCATAAGAAAAGGGATTTTGTTAATATTCATCGACGATTTAATTATTTTAGCAGAAGATGAGTTTCAAGCAAGGGTAAGACTAGAAGAAGTGTTGAAAGTAGCGTCTGAATATGGGTAAGATATAAATTGGAAAAAATCACAGCTACTACAAAGATCAGTGGAGTACCTGGGTCATGTGGTCTCAAATGGTACAGTTAAGCCTTCAAAGGACAAGACTGAAGCGGTCTTCAAGTTTCCAGAGCCAAGAAACCTTAAGGAAGTTCAAAGTTTTATTGGATTAACTTCCTATTTCAGAAAATTTATTAGGAACTATGCAGAAATAGCTCGACCCCTGAGTAATTTGTTAAAGGCTAAAGAATTTCATTTTGGAGAAGATCAGAAGATTGCTTTTGAGAAACTTGAAACAGATGTTATGTTGTGATCCAGTTTTAAGAATATTTGACTTACAGTTAGAAACTGAGCTTCATACAGATGCCTCCAAGTTTGGTTATGCAGCGATTTTGATGCAGAAGGACTCCATGGATGGTAGCATGCATCCAGTGCATTACATGAGTAGAAAAACAACAGATGCCCAACAGAAGCGCAGCAGCTATGAGTTGGAAGCGCTGGCTGTGATAGAAGGTGTGAAAATTTTTCGGAAATATCTTATAAGAATACCATTTAAAATAGTGACAGATTGTGAAGCCTTCCAGAAGACTTTAACCAAAAAAGAAGTATCAGCAAAAGTTGCTCGATGGATTATGTACCTACAAGATTTTAACTACAGCATTGTGCATCGTAAAGGTGAACAGATGCAGCATGTAGATTCACTAAGCCGGAATGTGTGTGTCATCTATACTGAATTACACTATCGTATAAAGAAAGCTCAAGAAGAAGATGAAACTCTAAAGGTGATAAAAGAAAAGACTATATTCTAGAAAATGATGTAATATACAAAGGTGTTGAGAAAAAGTTGGTAATACCAGACATTATGGATATTGAGATAATTAAGAAAGCTCATGGGATAGGTCACTTTGGGAAAAAGAAAGTCAAAGAAATTGTAGAAAGAGATTATTACATTAAAAAGTTGGACAGTAAGATTGAGAAAGTGATCTCTACCTGCATTCCATGCATCTTAGCCACCAGGAAATCAGGAAAGAAAGAAGGACTTTTAAATCCTATTGACAAAGGAGATCTTCCATTGGACACTTTGCATTGTGACCATTTAGGGCCATTGGATGCCACTAAAAAGATGTACAACCATATTTTAGCAGTGATTGATGCCTATACTAAATTTGTATCGATCTACCCAGTGAAAACTTTGACTTAGACTTAAACTGCATCAGAAAGATTATGGCAACCCTCGCCGTATAATAACAGACAGGGGAACAGCTTTCACTGGCAAAGAATTTAAAGATTATTGTGCTGAAGAAGAATTAAACATATAACAGTAGCTACGGGCATTCCACGAGGAAACGGACAAGTGGAACGTATGAATCAGATCATTATTGCAGTTCTGACCAAGATGTGTATTGAAGAACCTACTCAGTGGTACAAACACGTCAGTGAGTTACAGCGGGTCATCAACAGTTCTTACCAACGTTCTATCAATACCTCACCGTTCGAATTGTTGACTGGAGTTGAGCTAAAACAGAAAAAAGATTTAAAGATAGTAGAATTATTAGAAGAAGAAAATAGAAAAGGATTTATAGAAAAGAGAGACGAAGTAAGGAGAGAAGCAAAAGCTCAGATTCTGAAAATACAAGAAGAAAACAGGAAAACATTTAATAAAGGAAGAAAGGAGGGACAGATCTATGAAGTAGGAGACTTAGTTGCTATACAGCGAACACAGTTTGGTTGTAATTTAAAATTGAAAGCAAAGTTTTTTGGTCCGTATAGGATTAGTAAAAGATTAGGAAAAGATAGCTATGAGGTAGAGAAAATTGATAACAGTAACGAAGGTCCTAAGAAAACTACTACTGGGGTAGATTACATGAAAAGATGGCTTTAGTTAAATGATACACTTACCTTATCCTAAACTACATACCTCTTTGTTTTTTTTTATTTTATAATACAAGAAAAGTATGTACTTACCTTACCCCTGAAGACAGCTGACTTACCATTCTATTCTCTGAATAAATTGTGTTAAGTTAAAAGTTGTACTGAAATAGTTGTAATACTTATGCTATAATATTGTCATTTGTTTTGCTGGATGTAAGATGAATAGACTCAATACATTTTGTAGTCATCAAATAGTTTATTTTGTTTCTATAACAGTATAGCAAGTGTAAGCATTATCCTTTGTAATAGTAGTGTTGTTTTTTTTTATCAGACATCTGATAATATGTACCTTTGTAAGAAGTAAGTAGTACTAAGTTTCTTTTAAAAGGAAAACCATGTATCATCGGTGTGAAAGGTTGTGTGCCTGAAGAGTTGTTTATGGTGTTTATTTAACAATAAATGTAATTTTAGGAAAACAATACCAGTTGTTATTTTTAGTTTAAATTTTGTTTAATGCTCAGTGACCATGTAATTTATAGTTGGGTTGAGTTTAAGACCAAAGTAATTAAAATTAAAATACTTTGTTTACCTATAGGCAGTCTGTGGGCAGACTGAGAGCAGAATGGCCGAGTTGTAGGAATAATTAGTTGGTGTTGTTTACCTAAAAAAGTCAAGTTAAGTCGGTAAGTTTCTAAACGAACCATAGAGGGAATGCGATAGATGGGTGAGAGAGAGAGGTAAGATAGAAGATGGCGGAATGTTAGCAAAGTTGGTTGCGTGTAATTTTTATAATATTAAGAAGTCTGAAATATATCAAGTTAAAGAAGATTTCTGCGCTTTATTTCGATTTTCGATCCTACATATATATATATAAATAGATATTTTTGAAACACTGTTACGATTCATTATTGTTATTATTTTTTTCGCGCACGCCACCCGGCTTACAACTATAGCAAAAAGTGTCGTTACAACTTATGGTCTTAATTTTTTCCGTCTAGCCGCTTTTTCGCAACGCGCGATAAGGAACTTCCTTCCAAAATAGAAAGTATCACACGACTGCGCCAAAATTCAATGGAAAAGATCTATTCGTTCACAAGTTGCCCATACAAAACGCTTATTATTCTTTGGCAAAGGAAGAGATCCCGGTATCTCATTCCAGGAACAGATGTACATAATGACTAGCAATTGAGGAAGATTATGAAGGTTTAGATGCCTGGACGGCCTGTTGGAAAAATGAAATGGTCTTTTAGTGGAGTTTTATGTTATTGAAATGGAAATAACTGTCGCAAACACTCTGTTTGGTTACCACAAATTGTGCGGACCAGTAGTTAAAAGCAATCCTTGCTTTTTGAATGTTTAAAAATGCGTAAATGCTTTTTTTCTCTTGGAGAATGGAGACAAAAATTTTTAGGTATGAATAACTGAACTGATGATAGTGACTGCTTTCTTATGAAGTACTTACTAAATTTCTCTGGTGTGTGCTCATAGCCGTTTTGTAATAAAAAAACGTTAAGCCATGAATAAATATATAAGAGCCACTACAGGCTCTTATTCAATACTTATGATAACTTTCTACAAAACATTTTTCTAAGAAGCCAATTGTTCCATTGTTTTGTTTATGTTCGTGTTTTGTTTTCAATTATATCACCATCATCATGAGCCATTAAATGTGCCCACTGTTGGGCAGACCTCCTCTCTGTGAGAGGGAATGGGCCGTAATCCACCATGCGGAACTAGTACGGGTTGGTGGAAGTCACATGTTTTCAAATTTTAGTTTCTAGAACATGTAGGTTTTCTCACAATGTTTTTTATTGGTATTCCAAAAAGAAATGATTATTTGTTTGAAGCAGGTAGAAAATCTCTTAAAGTACTCATCTGATTACGAGAATTCTTTCACTGTCAAAAAGCTACACCACCACTGATTGCTTTTGCCTCTTTTTACCCGACTGCGGGAGCGTATGTATGTCCATTTATATAGCACGCTCTACAGCCCAAACGGCTTCACGGATTATGACATATGAGGTGTCGTTAGATATGTCTCAATTGTGGATGTGACATAAGGCTACATATTTTTTAAATATGGCCCCTTTGAAAAAGGAGATGCTACATTTTTTTCATTAGCATAACAATTAGGGTATCAAATGAAATCTACTTAATAAGCCATCCTTAAAATAAATAATCTTTTACCACATAACTTATTTGGCGAACTCGCTTGATTAATAAAACTAAAAAGTCTGAAATAAAACAAATTATTATAAAAACAAAAAACTCGACAACTAAAAAACTGCTCTAGTTTAATAGCACTTGTCTTTCTCTTTTCAGTTAATTATTTTTTAGCCGTCGGGTTTTTATTTCTGAAAATAATACAACCTAGTATTTTTTTAAACTGGTATTTTTCTTATCAGCTCGACCAACAAGTTTCTCGGCCTATATTCGATCCCTACTTGTCTTCCCAAATCATTCAATTACATGATTGAGCAAGAATAGACCTAGGCTATTTGGAGAGATCATAGAGACAAGTGACATCTGACCTACTTCCTTTTGTTTCGACGCAATATCGGCTCATAAACACATAATCGTGTTGAAGACAAGACTTAAAATAAGGTTACATATTTCTAAGACAGCTTTTTATGTCGTACGAATCCTTTAGAAAATTCTTGATTTTTGTATAGGCTCTTTGCAGATTTATGAACCAAGATCAACGATTTGATGTGTTTGCCGAGGTACGGAGGGGTCTCAGTATGAAATAGTTGGTGATGCATCTAATGAACGACCACCGGAATTGCTGTTTAACCTTGATCAATCAACCCATATGTACGGCCGTAATTTAGGCACGGTTCCCTCTTTGATAATATGATGAAGATGGTGAGCCCCTTTGTATATAGATACGTTTTTTTATTAGTCTGGTTTAGAATTATATGTATTACTGTAGAATCGAAAAATAAAGCCTACGTTTCCAATACCACCGATCCATTGCAGTAATCCTAGTATTTTCGCTATGATATTTTTTTCCATTGAACCTTTGTGAACACATTTATCTATACTAACAATTGTGCACTAAAGACGAGCGCTTTAAAAACTCGCTTTAAGGATAAGTCGTGCTGAAAAACTGCGTGAACAAATAAACGGCTAGACACTTAAATGGGTACTGCCACAGACTTTTAAAAAGAGCATTTAACGTGTTGAAAAAGCGGCTGTGGTTTCTGATCTTTATACTTTATAAAATACATAAAAATATTGCGGCAGATTTTGTAATACTTAGGATAATTTTTTCTGAAATGTAATAATGGCGATTTGACATAGTTTCTATAAAAAAACTGTCATACCACCATAATTATTTCTATTATTTCATCATCACTTAACATCAGGCGAGATAGTGGTCAAACACGAGCCTATAACAAATAAAAAAAAATGTCATGTGATTGTGAGAGTTGAGGAAGGTTGTCCTACCATGAGACAGTGGTGTACTAGTACGGAGGATAGTGCGATTTGTTTATTGTAATGTGCATCAACAATGTTACTATGCAAGTTTGGTTGTCTTATTCCATCATCATCATCAGCCTTTTAATATTTCCAATGCTGGGACACAGGCCCCCACTCACAGAGAGGTGTAACGGCTAGGGTTGCGCAGGGTATCCTGCGCAGACTGCTAACTGATAGGCAGGTAGTTAGGTAGATGATAAGTGAAACAGCTGGACAAGTTAATACGTATATTATAGTAGAAAAATTCCACAGCTAGGTCACGGGTAAGTAAGGTCACTGTTCTGTTCTGAGCACTATCACACACAATATATAGGTAGAAAGAGTACCGTCCTTGGGGTAGCACGTGCCAGACGCGTGGGCTTGTTCAGCGCAGGCTCAGCAGTAGGGCGGACTGTAACGGCTAGGGGTGCGCAGGGTAGGCTGCGCAGGCCGCAGGTACCGTAGCGGTAGGCCGCGGTAGGCAGGCCAAGACCCGGGCAGCGTGAGTAGGTAGCGTGCTGACAGCTAGCAGCGTGCAGCAGTGGGCGAAGGGTCTTGCCCTCAGCCCGTACGGTGAACCCTGGAAGCACCATTGGGTGCGCATGATAGATGCGGTGCAATTAGCAGCAAGCCGCATGCGATTTACCAGCTTCTTCCCCTTTTTAAGCCAAGGCACGATGTGGGAAGCATTGTAGATGAAAGCTCAGCACATCGCAGCGGTTTACAGGCAAAGAGTTTGCAAACATAGCGAGCACATTGACAGATGCGAAATTAGGTTAAGTATGAACACGTGAGCATAGCACAAAGTAAACGTGATCATAGCAGAAGGCTCACTCATCACTTAAAATAGCACAGTGAGGCACTACACCACCTCAATGCAGTAGAAATACATACATATTACAATCTCATGTGCGCTGGATAACTCCTAGCAGTGCGTGGCATTGACACACGAGAAATCAGATTATACATAGGTGATGAAATCAATATAGGTTATCCAGCGCAGAAAATCAGGTATAATTACTTAACTAATGTGGAACTCACCCTAGTTCGAGGCACACATAGTCCTGAGGGTCAGGGAATAGTTTTCATCAGCTACGCAAGCGCGATCGAAATGACTGAGCGTTAAGCGTCTCCGGAAAACCAGTGTTGTTTCGTGTTTTTTAGTGATGTCGTTAGGAACTTACTAATTGTGATTTTTTAGCATCACTCGACTATTTCCGGTTGATACTCTCACAACGCTACAGAGGGAATGGGCTATAATCAACCACGCGGACCCAGTGCGGATTGGTAGATGTCACATGTCTTCGAACTTTTGGTTCTTGGTTAATTTTTGGTTGTCTTATTATTTTTACCAATTTAGTTTTTAAGCAGCATTCGATACTTAACCATACGAAGAGAGATATATTTAGTTGTCTTATTTCTTTCGTGATGATCCAGCTTGATCCCTCTGGAAAGTGATGGATGAGGTCTTCCATGGAACGAGCGAGCCCAGAAGATGCCTGTGTCTATTTTTTTTATTAATGATGGATTCGCGCTTGAGCACTATCTCACCTGATGGTAAGTGATGATGTGGTCGACGATGCAGCACGCTTGCCTAGAAGAAACCTATTCACTCTGGATTTGATAACTTCCAGGTTGTAACTATCAGGAAATACAGACTCCGGCTTGGAATTCCACTCCTTAGCTATACGCATAATAAAAGTATTCCCAAAACGTTTGGTGCATATGGGTGGGATGTCCAGAATGTATATAGTTCTCGCCAAACTTCTGGGCCGCCCTGAAGTTAGCTTTCCGATGTGCAAGGCACGGATCGGTGCTGTTTTTGTATGAGATTTACTACTGCAGCCATTGTAGCCAACTACAGGGCGGCCAAGAAGTTTGGCGAGAACTATACCAATGACGCAACTTGTAGTTCGATGATGGAACGGGCTAGGAGGAATTAGTTCATGCAATTCCATTGCACTCTTTCCTACATGTAGCCGATAAATACTGACAGGCTGGCAACTTGGCGCCAATGTTCAAGGCTCTGGATTCACCTCAAGGAAATAAGTCTCTTGGTTATATAACGGGGAGACATTGGTCCAAGTGTCCATCACGTAAAAATTTAGATTATTCAATCTAAAATGAAACTATTTGAAAGTTTAGCTCTGTTTTCAGACCGGCAGCCATGATTCCGATTCGAAAATGTACCTAAAAGAACTAGAACCGAAAATTTGAACGTTGTTTTCCGGTCTTAGACATGTACCCGGATTCTCGGTGGCTGTGTTTAGAAACACAGTAATGGAGGAGAGACAAAACTAGATCAATTAGGCAGATTAATTTCTTACGCAAACAAATTGAAGAAAAAAATTATTTTGTTATTCTGTAATTCCTTTCTGATTAATTTCGTTGCAATATCCAAGACAGTTATATTAATTTTTCGCAACTTCATCGAACTTCATTGTCTCGGCGATTTTCAGGTGGTCCCCACTTTTGATTCCGACTTTCAGGAGTTGCAGTTGTTTGGGAATAGTGCGGTGGGATTAAAACTTCAGAAAACATAGTTATGTTTTTTTTTTTGTACAAAATAATAATCACATCAATCAACAAGGTCTGGAAATGTTTTCACAAAGAAATACTTAGTGACAAACTTTACAAAAGAAGTCCTAGATTTTTTTCATTTTCATATTCCTAATAAACCAAACACAACATTTTGGGCCTCTCAATGTAAGTGCCTAGTTAGGAGGATGATGAATGAGCCGCACTTAACTTTTTTCGCAAACATTTACCAGAGCGGTCTCGTGAAGTCAAAAGATAATTATACCAGTTCCTACCCTCACTTGAAATTTACGGATTTATGATATGTTTCTTACTGTCACAAATCAGTAAAGAATTTATTAAGTTAACTACGCTCATTTTAGACCATACCGCCATACATAGACTGATAAGTACATTTTCTCAAAAATGGTATGTAATGTTGACATAACATCTCTAAAAAGTATCCAGAAAGTGAACTCTACCGGAGACTATTCACAACTGTCCGGTAAGAAGCGAGATTTTAAATTTGGAATCTCCTACTGTCCAGTAAGTAAGTATGTAATTTACTTACTGGACACTTGGTCATCCTTCATCCCTTTTTTTTTTTATGGCTTCGCACGGTTTAGGTCATCCTCTTTAGATCTGCTTAGAAAAAAAAAACATAGTACCAGACACAGATTAGAGTTTAGCCATTATAACATGGTTAGAGGGAGGCTCCAAATATATATCTATCTCTTTTTGGTATGACATTTTATGAGATACATAATATATTTTGGAGCCTTAAACATCCATTTTATTGTCTGTGACACTTTTTTTTTTTTTTTTTTTATGGGTCTGTGACACATAACGCGACGCAGAAAAAGTATGCACGTTGCGTTTTGTACTTAGTAATGTTGTAGAAGTATAGTGTGGGATTTTATGTTTGTATTTAGTCATTTCAGTTTATAAATCATGTTGGATTAAAGAGTCCGTTAATCAAGATGTACAACAAACAAATATAAATGCCCCCGGTAAATCGATCACAATATCTATCAGTAATTGCCCTAATATGAATGTAACCTTCAATATTAATTAAACGAATTTGTTGTTAAACTTTCTTTCATTTTTGAGAAAAGCATTATACAAACCTCAACCAGTAAGAAAGCCATCCTGGCCTCGTATATAACCGGACCTCACCTGCGGTTCGGTCCGGTTAACTCATACTCGGCCAGGAAGGCTTACTTACTGGATTCTGCTGTAATGTACTATACCCAATGTATTTATCAGTCTATGTATGAATATATGTTTGTTCCTATGTGGCATTCTAGACACCTAAAGCGTTGGCCGATTTTGATGATTCTTCTGTCAATCGGTTTTTTATAACCATGCGAGTGTCACTGGCTACATTAAAATTGGAAAATAGAAAAATGGCGGCTTTAGGGCGCCATATTGTGGGGACACATTTTTTTTTCTTTCAAACCCATCATGTGTGGGATATCAAAATAAAGGGTTTTAAGAGGTGATTTCAAAAATATATAAAGTACAAATACCAATAGCCTATATAATAACCCATGTTTAAATGTACCGAGTTCGAAATAATTTTTAACTAAAAGTTATAAATAAAAAAAGTTGATTCAAAAATCAAAAAACCCGACTGTTTTAGAAGCCAACTAAAAAGACGTAAACAAGAAAAAAAACACGCTGTGCAGTCGGAGGATACTTCCGGTTTTTGTCAGCCAGCTCGCGAGCTGGCTGACATATATGTGTAATATTAATAACTTTTTAGTAATTTTTTTTTTTTATGCTGATGTAACCGTAACCAACGTGAAACGGAATCATCCGTTAAAGAAAACATTTTGCAACTAAAAATATGCAGAAAGCCACTACTAGAAACATACTCGGACAAAATACAACGTCCATTGTACAGGAGCCATTGATAAATCCTTTACTTGCATCTAATGCCACTACATCTATCGTAGAGCCACAATCTTTTAACAAAAAGCTAGCTTACACCGACCTACCTAAGTGTACCCGTTCCTTATTTGCCACCGTGTGTTTCTCATCTTTAGTAACTGAATTCTTTTTCACAAACTCGAGTTTACCGAAGTGTTTTCGAAATGTTTGAGCATTTCCTGATGCCTACTTTTGTTATTTGACCAAACTTTTTATTTTCTTGGAAATCTACTTTTAACAAGACATTTATCGTTAGGCCTGTTTTTCTTGAAGGGTAAGGTAGAAAGTGCACTTACACTGTGCAAAAGGGGATGTGCCGATTGCAATCAACCGGGCCGAAGGATACATCCAGACTCTGTTACTGAGAAATTCTAGATCTAGAATAGAATAGTATATAGTTTATTGTACACCATAAAAGTTACATATCTCTTTTACAAGAAAACTTATTCATACGGGTACAAAGGCGGTCTTCTTATCACTTAAGGCGCCGATTCCCTTGATTAGCTGATTTTAAAATGAGAATCACGTCTAAACGGCTAGTCGTAATTTTCTTTTTCCCATTTTCTTAATAATTTCATCTGAGCAAATTTTTTTGTTTTATTCGTATAACATAGTGTAATTAATTTGTAAAGTTATGTCTAAAACGGACAAAAACACGACAATCACACCAAAACCGCCGGGCGTATTTTAATGAAATCGACACCATATCAAAGACAATTTAATTATCTTCATTTTGATCTGAAGCTTTTTTTTTTTAAAGTCAAAGAATTATAAGGAAAGTACAAAAAACTACTAAATTTTGGGTCGCGCGGGTGTGAAACGAGTGCGCGTTTTGTTCCCTCAAGGTCGTTGGCGTTAGTCGTCGTCTTAATGCGATATCTACCGGACAACCTTTGGATGAACTGAAAGACCTTATAATAAAAAAATAGGTAGTCTGCGGTGTACTGCTATTACATTAAAACATAAATATATACAAAAACATATTGCTTTAATAAATGCTATACAATATATCTATATATTTGCAACATGGTAACAAATTCACAGGAGATAAAAAAAAGGGTTGAATAGTGATGAAATAAATTATATCAAAATAGAAAAGCGTTAGTGAGAAAATAAATAGTTTTTAAACAAATTTTTAAAAGAAGCCTGTGACTGGGCTTGTCTTACTAACAACGGCAACTCAGTCCACAATCGCACAGCCAGCACCTGTAGTAAGTTGACAATCGATAACGCTAGTAGAAAACGAATCAATGTATGGGATTGACCCATCTGAACTTTAAGTCACGTGGTCAGACCATTCAAATAGAAGGCGTTAACGATTGTAGAAAGAGATTCGATATGAAACGTTTGTAACTTGGCTAGGGAGACTGGTCCGTAAACGATTTGTCGTAAAACTTAGTGTAATGAGCAGGCATCAAAGGTTTCAAATTCTCCAATGATCTCAAGTGTCTAGAATATATAAATAAATAAAATAAAATAAATTAACGTTTATTTCAGACTTTCTGTCCATAGGTACACTTAATAAAACATAGAATGGGATATACAAAAAACAATACAGACAAAAAAACAATACAGACAATAAACAAAATAAAATAAACAATACAAATTACAACGAATAAAACAGTTACAACACATAAAAATATACAAACAATAATCAGGGGCAGCACATTAAAAATTTGACGTGGAGGAACTGTCCACTGCTCACAAGGCAGTGTGCAAGCGCATCCAGTGGCGTAGCAGTGGAGAGTCCCACCTGTCCGCGAACACACTAAGTAAGTTGTTGCTGCTGGACCTAACGCGACGCAGCACCGACGCACATTGTTTTCTTATTATGGCATGAAAGCCATCCGTGTGCGCTTCTGCGAACATAGTTGACGCACTGCAGAATCGCGGCAGCCCCAGCAGCACCCTGAACGCGTTGTTGTAATGAACACGCAAGGCGTTGTATGTTCCCAGTGTGTAGTTAACCCACAGGCTGCACGTGTAAAGTGTTTGGCAGTAAGACTTAAAAAGTGTGACTAGTGTAGTGTAGTGTGTTTAGTGTATGTCATGAAGGAATTTAAAGCGTTCTAAAGATCGTTCTTAGATCTAAAACCTAATACCACATTGCTCGACCTGAGAATTGAACCCAGGCCCTTACGCTCAACAATAGTGCTTGCGACCAGGACCAACAAAGCAGTTCTGCACCTTCTAATAATGTTAGCCATTTATTTATTTCAGGTTTATTAAACTTTTATACTTTTATGTTGAAGTCTGCTTCATATTGCAACCTTTGTCTCACCGTCTGCTAAGAGCGATCTCGAAAGAATTTCCTTTTATTTCAGAATATGAACGACTTTTTCTTTATATACACAAATAAGTGGGTATTTTTGCATGAAGGCGTATTTTGTATTGTGAAGACTCCTTTGTAGCATCTAAATAAGGTAAGGTCAATGATCTTATTAAACGTGAATAAATACAATATTTTGATTGTTCCTATCAATCAATTTATGCCAGTCGGGGTCATCTTGTCTGACCTTCAAAACCAAGAAGTTAGGTAACGCGGTACCCCTTAGTAAGACTGGTGTCAGACCGTCTATTTTAATTGTTCCTGTCATCATATTTTTTTTTTTTTTACACATTGCCCCACACTAGGAATTTCTTCCTGTATCGTGGGTGCGTTTACAAACATTTCAACTCACATACACAACACCCAAAGCCGGAACAACTACATGTAGGTCATACAAATATTTGTTCCGTGCGGGAATCGAACCCGCGACACAGCGCAGCAGTCAATCGCTCAACCACTGCGCCAACCGTGCGCCCAAATAATTATTATCCGCACCCGGACTTTGTCCACTGCTGGGCACAAGCCTCTCATTTTTTATGCCACCCCCACACTCTGTGCTACCCTTATCCAGGTACTAAACGCGATGGCAACAATAAAACAAATGTTATTACCGAATACACTGATCTTCAAAACATAGTACCACACTTTTGAAACTGCAATTTCTCCTAAACTTTTTAAGTAAAAGTTTTGAAATAAAAAAACGTTTTATAGAAAATTTTATCGTTTTATAGAAAGTATTTTACTTGCCTTACTCACCAACTAGCTCAAGGATAGGTGATCAGCATGAGACTATGTAGGGTATGGTTTCGCATGAAGTTGACCGAAGTAAAAGTCACACAGTTTGGTCAACTAATTTAATTCTTGAACATACAATCCGTCATCACAATTTCTTGAGGTTAAACAAGTACAATGAAACTTACTTTTATTTGGGATACAATTTACCCATTATTTCCAATACCGGAGGTATGATATCTCAAGCACTATCATTCGCCTGGGAAGCTATAATCAAGCCTCGTGCAAGCTAAAATGTCATTTGTGTTCGGTACCAAATGATGGAGCTCAGATGCTGTTTTCTTCAGGAATTGTAGTCATATGTGTAGATGTAGTTATATATAGTTATAGTTATAGTTGACCATTTTCTTATTTGTTTATGTAATAATCAATTTAATCCTAGAGTGCCCTGCCAAGGAGAAGAAAATGCATGATGAGTATCACACACGCACATGTTTTCACAAGTATGGAAATTTAGTTAAATTCAACATTATACTTACAGCGAATGCTGACACATTATATATTTTATATTTGGGGCTTGTTCCCTGCCGCCTACGTGTCATTCTATTCACTTTTGTGAGCTCTTATTGGGATGAAAGTTTTATCAACTGCACTGTCCCAATACTTCCAATGAAAAAGAATTGTCATTCTTGTCAGTCATAGACATTGAAGTTTAACCAATAGACTTGACATGTCTGGTTTTTCTTTAGGTAGATATTTTCAAGAAGTTAATCATTTAATATTTTAGTGTTGAATTGTGTGTTTGTTGAATTAAATTGATACACACAAATTGTTATTTTATTATATCATTTTATATAACTGCAGATAGCAACGCCATCCCGTATCACGCAATGATCAACTCCCATGCCAAGCTGGTTCTCATCTTTAACACAAGATGTCGCTTTGATACAAAAATAATCGTTACAAACTGCCTTTGAAATTATATTTTATTATACATTCATAACGTTTTTACCCGACCGCAACGAAAGGGTTATGTTTTTCGCACGTATCTTGTATGTATGTAATATTCTTTATTACTTCATATCTTACAAACCGCTGCACGGATTTATATAATTAAGACATCTATAGATACGTATTGATTGCCCAAGTGTTCTTAGAAACTTCGAATTCATAAATCGGATATCGGGGGATAGGTAGATAGCATGTTTGCTAGAAAAATCTTGAAGGGAAATATCGACTCACCGCCGCTGCTCGCACTCATTAATTTTCGTGCTCCATCGAGGATGCTACGTAAACCTATTACTCCGCTTAGTCCTCCAAGGAGAAGAACGGTGATGGGATCTAACTTTCCATGTGCTAGGTTTTGTAAGGTTTTGAATAGTTGCAGTGATGTGGTTGATTTTCACTTTGACTCTCTTAATAAACAAAAATCTAAATTTTTGAACTGTTTAAGAGATTTGTGTAAATGTTTTTCGACTGTGTGTACGTAAGTTTTTGAGTTAATTATGCTTTTAATATTTCGCATATGTTACTATTGTTATATTACTAGGTTTACTTGTAGAATGTGTAGCATACAGCTAACATAACTACTTATTATTGTTCTTTGTTCATGTGGTGTTTACCTATAAGTAATTGTTGCACTGTATAGAGTTTATACGCATGTTATATGTTATTTGTAGATAAGTGTAAACAATTGTTGGTAGATCTAATAAATAAAATAAAAAATAAAAACAAAATGTTACTGTAAAAGCCCGAACTATGGTAAACCCTAGAATTTCCCGGTAAACCTCAGATTTACCTTGTAAGTCTTTCTGGTAAAATTCCGAAATGATCTATAATAATCTGTAATATCGGTCCGTTACTGGCAATCACGCGGTAAATGATACGAAATGATGAGAACAATTAAGGTCTTATTAATTAGCTTCACTTATTCATTCATTAACTGTAAAATACTGATATAATTTTACTTTATAAAATGACAGGCAATACAATGTATTAACATTTACAACAGTTTCTGAGGGAAATCCTAAGATTGACCTTGTGATTGCTGGTAAAAGCCCGAAATAAGAAATTTCGGACTTTTACCAGTAAAACTTGGTAAATCTAAAGTCGGAGGATCAGGTGGTCAGCCAGCTCGCGGATATGTATCCTTCGACTGTATAGCATGATTTTATTATTGGTTACATTTTTTTACTTCATTTCTTAAGCAGTTGGGAATTTGATATTTAAATAAACTTTTTTAACTTAAAATATTCCCGAACATTGCCTCCGAAATCTTGTCTTCAGTATGCCAATCCGGCTCGAAGCTGTAATCAGAGCTCGAGGAGGAAATACCAGTTATTAAGATGTAATGGTGTAAACTGTTCTTATAAATGTTGTTTGAGTTTTTAACCATTTTAAATTTATGGGTAAAAAAATATGTTTTTTGTCTTTTTATTAAGATCAAAACTTAAAAAAATAACTGTGCTAAGTTTTGAAGGCTAGTGTATCACACTAATATTATAAAGGCGAACGTTTGTGAGTGTGTGTGTTTGTTACTTCTTCACGCTCAAACGGCTGGATGGATCTGGATGAAATTCGGCACATAGATAGATTATGATCAGGAATAGCACATAGGATACTTTTCATCCCGGTAATATGTTTTCTCGGGATAAGTTTCGACAATACGCGGGCGAAGCTAGTCTTTTGATAAAAGGAACAATAGATATTTTTGTGAGGATACCAGATTATTTTTTATTTATCATCAATGGATTTTCTTGTTGGCAAGCCGAAGAATAACGAGACCTTAATCGGTTGATTTTTGTTTGGTTGACGAATAAATACAATGCCTTAGGGTCATCTAACCCCCCCCCTCCCCCATTGTCGAGGCTGGTGGGGAGGGGGGGGGGGCTCAGTAACCGTGGCTTGGTCACCCACGAAAAGGAACCCGAGGAAGGGCCGCTTGTCTGGGCTTTTACCGATAAGCCAACGACGTAGCGGCCAACATGTAGGTTGCAGTGCTGTCTGGGCGGCTGAGGGCTGGAGGCCGCAGGGGAAGTGGAGTGTCGGTATACCGTTGGCCGCTCTCTCTATCCCCTGCTGCCATAAAATGGTAGGAGGTGGGGCCACTGACCTTGACCCATCACCCATCGTTTGGTCCCTGGGATGGTCACGGTGAACAGTGTGTTCTGGTACAACTATGATGGGGGGTACCCCCGAGGAGGGTCCGGTGACGGATAGCCGCGGCGGGTTCACGGTGAGTGCTAACGTGTGCCCGTGTTACTGTCATAAGTGGCACAAGAGGACACCATGGAGTTTTAGTGGGGTGGAGTCGCACATAACTGCGCTATCTCCCCGTGGTAGCGCAGTATGCATGAGTATTCCTCCACGCTAAAAATTAAAAACTCACAAAGAGATGCGATGTGACGCTACGAATTCTTGCGCACTTTTAAAGGTAACAAGATATAGTTCTCGCCAAACTTCTTGGCCACCCTGAAGTTGGCTACAATGGCTGCGCAGTAGGAAATCTCATACAAAAACAGCACCGTTTCGTGCCTCACGCATCTGGTAAATCAAATTCAGGGCGGCCATGAAGTTTGGCGAGAGCTATACACATTTGAGCGAAGGAATTCGAATATAAAACGCGAAATTCAAAATTAGAATTTATTCGAATTCTCTCACTGAAGTATGTAACTACCAGTAATTTCGAGAGCTGTGTTCAAATTATCTTACTAAAATGTGTATCTGTTACTGTCAAAGCCCGAACTATCTAGAAAAACTAAAACCTAGGACTTACCAGTACAACCTAAGATTTACCAAGACTTACTGGTAAAAGACCGAAGTGATCTATAATAATCACTTATTTCGGGCTTTTACTCGCAATCACAAATAAATCTTAGGATTTCCCTCAGAAACTGTTGTAAATGTTCATACATTGTATTGTCAATAATCATGTTGGTATTTAACTCTTTATAAAATGTCATTTTAAAGTGATAAATACGAACTAGATTTTGTAAAATTGCCAGTTAAAACAATTCCAAAATATTTTAAAATCATTTTAGTATTTTACTGTTAATGAATGAATAATGATTGTCAATGATTGTCAGTAAAGGACCGATATTACAGATTATCATCCTTCTGCAAAATACGCGCTTGGTCGTGGAGTTGCGGAAACCAGCCCGTTTTAACCTAACCTAACCTACAGATTATCATAGATCATTTCGGACTTTTACCAGCAAGACTTAGTAAATATTAGCTTTTACCGGTACATCCTAGATTTTACCGTAGTTTGGGCTTTTACAGTAACATAACCTATCCCCTGATTTCTGAATATATTCGAAGTTGAGTATTTGTCAATATCTAATTTAGCCTGAAAACCTGTCAACATTTGACGTTTAAGTAAGGTTTGACACGCTCTTAAGTACGAATACTCTATTCAGAAACCCGCCCTTAGTTTAGTAAATAAAGTTCTATATTGTATCCAAAACTTAAAAAGTGCACACAGAATCACGCAGCGTCATGACTTAGTGATAACTGACCCTTACACCTTCTAGATGAAAATAACAATTTCAGCTTTTATTCTGAAAAAGATTATTTCTCGAGTTAGTCCGCAGACTCTTTGTGTAAGAAACCAATCTTTTTACTAAAACCACTTAATAAATCTTTTGTTTGCTTCTCATTGTTATAGCCATGAATAACTGCAGACAGAAACGTTTTCTAAAAATAAAATGGTGAAGGGTTGTTTGAATGTTTGCTGGTTTCTTGATTGGGTACGTACTTCACAGGTATATTATTGTAACTTGAGTCTAGTGTACTGTAACGAGGTTGCATATGCTGTGTTCCTTTTATTAAATGTTGCCGGTTGAAAAATATACTTTAAAGAGTTATTCGTATTGAGATTTACTAGATAGCCGTACGGGTTATTACAGTATCTACAGAAATGAGTTGCAAACAGACTTACCTATTTTGTCTATCGTTGATTGGAATGATTAATCACTGTTTAAAACAGTTATGTTTATTAATTATCTGTGATCTAACTAATGCAAAATGTAGATAGTACGAATACTTGATCAAATTTTCTATTATGGCTTTCATTCTTTAAATAGCTGGCCATTACCAACGAAATAAACTATACTCTGTATGTTTTTATTAATAGCCATGAGAGGCGATGCTTAAATGTACGTTTGACGCATTAACCTTTTCAATTAAAGTAGATAGTTCAACCCAATACGATAGAAAACAACAACATACAAAACAAAAAAAACATCCTCAGTATTAGAGCCGTAAACCTCTCAGTTGAACCCCACCAGTTCGCAGTACGTAAATTAAATAAATGTTGGCGCGCGTCCAAACCGCACTGGACTCATCGGGCTCACGGTTGCACGTCAAACGCCGCTGTGGGACCTGTGTTAAGCCCGTGCTACACGGTTTAAAACGGCGTTTTCAAACCGAGGTTTAAAAAAGTATAGGTAATGGTTTTAAACCAAATTTAGTATGACCTTAAAACGCCCTTGGTAGAAAGGCGTGCGTAGCAAACCAGTAGCAGAAAAGTAGGTTTAAAACATTTTTGAAACCGTCTAGCTGCTTGTTTAAAACCACGCGAATGACAGCCACGCTTCTGCAGGCGGCGAGCGCAGACGCACTCGTCGCTCTGCGCACAAAATGGCTCAACAGAGTAAACTTGAAGTAATAACAGAACATTTCGATTTATACAGAGACTTGCCCTGTCTTTGGGATTTGACATCGGAGTTATTTAGAGACTCCACTGAGCGGCAAAGGCCGCGACGGCAAAATAAAAAAAGACAACCTAAGGATTTCATACGTAAGGGAACGTATGGTTCGAGCATAAATACTTCCTCTCTGCTCAGTGTTCTTAAAATACTTTAGTTTGGTATGTCCTTAATTGCTTCTTTTGAAGGTGACCATGGTTTTTAATTTGGTTTAAAACCGTGTAGCACAGGCTTTAAAACGTGTCGTAGTGGACTGGGTCAGAATTGTCACTTTAGTACAACCGAAATTTGTTACATTTTGAACTAGTTTCAGTATTTAAGGTAGTTTTTATCTAGGTATTCATATCGAAGTAGCTGACCTTTAAAAAGGTAAATTAAAATGGACACATTCTGGGTGGAGTTTTTTTAATTTGAGGAAATAGAGTAGACCTTGGATAATGCTACTTGTCCAAATGCCAAGAAAGCTCTAAATACAACGGGCGGGCACACTGCAAATTGTGCTCTTTATGAATTTCGCAACAATAGGGTACACCCCTTTCTATATAATGACATTTTAATGTCATTATGATAACGATGGTCTTAACAGGCCTTAATTATACTGTTCCAGATTTGTTCATGCCACGATTTACACCCACATGCAACAAACTTAGGCAACTAAATTTACTTGCTGACTCGCAGCAGACCAATCCCCGTTCTTCCCACATTTTATCTAAACCTCAATTTGTTTTGTTTTTTAAGTTTTTGACATTGTGAACTACATTTGATCTTTTTTTTAAGCACGGGGTTTGTTTCGGTCTGTGTGAGATTAACAGACTATCGGTGTTCATTCTGCACAAATTTAAAAAGTGTTCAACTAGAACATCGACTACGACGTAATTAACTGCATAGCGTGGTTACTTTATTATTAACACGATTCCCAAAGGTTTAACCTTGATAAAGATTCAGTTCTTATTTACGAACTTTTAAAGAATTGCTAATTTTCTTTTTTATTGAATTGGGTATCGAATTGTCCATTTGAGAAGATAGCTTATTTATTCGCTTCATTTGTATTTCTATCATCGTCATCATCTGCCTAGTCTTGTTCCAACTGTGTTGAGGTTGGCTTCCAATTCAACTGGGTGCAACTGAATACCAGTGATTTGTCCCTTGGTAATACTAGTAGTCTGACTTTCCTTCATCCAACTACCTGCAAGTCTATCAAATATCAAAAAATAACAGCTGGACCTAAAGTTGGTAATACTAGTAGTCCGACTTTACGTCATCCAACTACCTGTAAGTCTAACAAAGATCAAAAATATTAGCTGGAACAAAATTTAGTAATACTAGTAGTCTGACTTTGCGTCATCCAACTAGCTGTGAGTCTATCAAAGATCAAAAAACAACAGCTGGACCTAAAGGCTAAACGTGTTTCCTAGTTACTAAACAAAATATAATTCATTCATCAATCTGTTGAAATAACAACAAAAATAATGTAAATAGAGCCCCTATTTACAATATTTTTTTTACCTCATCGATCGTTTTTAGGGTTTCGTAACCGAAGGGTCCAAACGGAGCCCTATTGCTGTCCCTCACGTGTCTGTCTGTCCGTCGTCTGTCACACAATTTTACTCCGATGATTTTTTTAACATCCCATAGAACTACGAACTTGAAATTTGGTGATAATTTCGTATACTTTACAAAAAAATACTAATATATTGATAAATCAGATTTATCCTTTGGTACGGCCCCCTTAAATGGTTGAAGTCCGACACGCACTTGGCTGGTATTAACAGTCCGGAAAAGATGTCATCTGAGAGTCATCTGTAGCCGAATTAGGTAGAGCCTGTATTTCGGCTATCAGCGCCAAACTCCTCGAGTGTTATACATATATAACAGCCATTGATATGATTTCATTTGTATCTTGTACATAATTAATGTTGATGAATATACGTAGATATCTTTTATTGTAACAAAATAAAATAAAATTTCATGTTGAAGTTTTTCGAATTAAAATCTCTCATTATTAATGCCTGACTTTGCCTCTCCTGACAAAAGGTCTTCGGCCTGCGAGTCTATTTTTACATAATTTAATAAAGATAAAACGCGCAACGCTGAACAACAAGCTGCGCGATGCACTCCACGTCACCAAGGACAGACACAGATAGAGAATCATCGTCAGAGAAAAGTTGATCTTCTGTCGGAGGAATCACGACCCTCAGTAATGAGAAACACGACGCGAGGAAGAGGAATAAAGATATATATTTTTTTTAATTATATCGAAGTGGGATAACAATACTTGATCGGCATGTAAAGTTCCGATTGATTCAATCGTTCAGAATAGTTTTTTCAATAAATCTAAAACAAAAATCTATCAATAAAAAATTATATATGTTCGAATAAAATATAACAAATAAAACGAATATATTAAATTCCACTGGAGTGGAATTTAATATATTCGTTTTCATTGTCTAGCTAGACTCTAGAGTATTGATCGAAAATCAGGCTTTAATTTAACCCTTTTTCAGCAAAGGCCTATCTTTACTTACATAAGTTAGCTTTATTATTCTCTAATACTACAACCTGGCAGCATAAGTAAATATAACATAGAAATATGGAGGTATAAGATCATGGGATGACATCCAGTTAGCACCAGCTATAGCTGAAAACCAGCACTCTGGCTCTAATTCGCACGCCTCCCAGCAAAATTGCCCTACTTGTACAAAAGTTTTTCTTCAAGTATTATTTTTGTAATGGTACGCGTCATGCCTGGCACAAATAAAAACTTTTCTTTCTTTCTTTTTTCTGTTCCATCATGAACCTTAACCCTGCTTCCAAGCTTACCCTCATATGAATTTTACTCCTAACCTATAACCGTTTTGTCATACCTTCGCAGCCATAACAAAATTATCGAACATTTTATGAGTGATGACCAGACTTTGTTTCCATATTTGCATGGTCCCAATGAAATAAACCGTACTTATCTCGTTTACGACACATATACCTTCGAATACCCTTGTGTTATGCGTTTCCGTAATGCTGACGTGTCGTTAAACGGTAATGTATAAGCAGAGGTAAAGGATGGGAGAAAATTAAGCCAGCTTGTGCGCATTTCCCATTCGCGCTTTGATGAGAGGATGTGATCTTTGAATCGGCTGGACTGTGATAAGGCCTGCTAAGCATGACGGATCAATACCAGTCGGGGATGTTAAATGTACTTGTAGCGCTCGAGTCCTCAACTTATAATAGTGGTAGATACATTGGAGGCTTAGACGGTTAAAGTCCGATATAACTCACCGTGCTTCAAAGAGTGTGGGTTTCCGGCTTTCCCCACAACAAAAAAGGTGGAATGGGTTTCTTAATAGGTTTGTCAAGCAATATTGACTTGGTTGTTCTCCATCTTTTCATCTGAACCTCTATTAAAACTGGTTTTTGAAGTCATCGGGCCCTGCAGCTGATTGAGGAAAACGGACTCAAAATGCTCCATTTCGAATCCGTTTTCCTGTTGCACATAGGCCTAGCACATACAACTTTTAGTTGAATAATTGTTTAGTTGACAACTCTGTAGTTGTGTGTCAAAAGTTTGTTGAAATATATTAAATATATTAAAATAATAATGCAATAACATTAAAAAAAACAAATGTAATATATTATATTACAATAATAATATTATATATTATTATTTTATATATATTTTGATTATTGTTGTTCATTGATTATTGTCAACACGATATTTGCTCGAAAAAAAAACAACAATCTCTATCGATTTGCTTTGTATTAAAACCATCGATCAAACGCTCAACTTGAATTGCGATCTTTTGGTATTTGCATACCATCGACTAAGCAGTCGATCCGCGACTGATCAGTCCCGCATTAGGATTTGTTTTTTTTTTTTTTTTTTTCAACTTATTTGATTAAGTGCAAAATTCTTTTGTTAAGTCTAAAATGTATATTTAAGAGTACAGAGAGTAAATACTATTAACATTTATCTTTCTAACTGTACCGGACGGACGGGATCGCTTGAGCACTGTATATACGAGAGGTTGCAAGTCTCCTGCCCCAGCGCATTGACTCCCTGTATCTATAGTTCAGTTTTCCAGAGTCCTGGAGTCTGGGGTGTTGATTGATGGCGGCTATGTGTTGAGAAGTGAGCCTTCACTTCTCAACACATAGCAGCCATCTTACATAGGAAATAAAGGATATGATTTGTCATGACTATTTGACGCGGTACTGCAGGTCCCCAGTAAACAGAAGGAGGTGTGAGGAAACTATTTCCATGTCAATTATGTCGACGCGCATGCGCACTATCGTACCCCGAAACTTTACTTCATTGAGGACCGCGAAATCACTTGCAGATTAGTTTTTTATTTTGGTTAATTATCATCATGTACCTTAACCTTACTTTGCTTACTTACATAATGTCCTTTCACCCCTAGATGGGGCAGAGGGCGTCCACAGATGTCCCCCATCGCGATCGGTCTTGAGCTTCACGCTTCACCTCGCTCTATGTCATTCCGATGCTCGTCGCTTCTACCAACACGGTGCGACGCCAGGTTTGACGGGGACGGCCACGCTTTCGTTTCCCCTGGGGATTCCAGTCCAAAGCTTGTTTGGGAATGTGATCGGGAACCCTTCGGAGCGTGTGGCCAATCCATCTCCACTAGCCACGCTTGATCTGGCGGTCGATCGGGCTCTCGTGGCATTTCTCGAACAGCTCTACATTGGAGAAGGTCTCGGGCCAGTAAACTCCGAGAATACGACGAAGACAGCGGATGACGAAGACTTGTATTTGGCGTGAGATGTCCTTTGTGACCTTCCACGTTTCGCACCCGTAAAGTAGCACGGATTTGACATTGGACCCGAAGATTTTGAGTTTAATCCTTCGGGTCAGTTTCCACGATTACCAAACAGGTCTCAGCTGCGCGAAGGTTGCTCGGGTTTTGGCGATCCGTGAAGCGATGTCCTCTTCACTTCCCCCAGTCTCTGACACGACACTCCCGAGGTATGTAAATTTGTGGACGCGTGCCACTGCTTCTGTGCCAATCAGCAACGGTGAGTGGTTCTTCACCCCAGTTCTCATTTCCTGGGTCTTCTGGATGTTTATTTTGAGCCCCGTTTTTGCCGCTTCCTGACGTAGATTTTTTAGCTTTGCTTGCATATCGGCGAGGGTATGACTCAGCAGACATAGGTCATCGGCGTAATCCAAGTCTTCCAAGACGTTGGATAATCCCCACTCTATGCCGCGGTGCCTGTTATCGTAGATGCGAAGCATAATTCCATCAAGAACCACTAGAAAGAGGAGCGGTGACAAGAAGCAGCCTTGGCGGACACCCGCGTGCACTGTTACGTCATCCGATATGAAGCCGTTATGAGTAACCTTACAGGAATTTTCTTGTAAATACTCTGCATCAGAAGGACTATTTTCGGCGGCACTCCAATTTCTAGTAGGTGGGACCAGATACTAGACAACTTCAGCGTATCAAAGGCCTTTTCGAAGTCTACGAAGGTTAGATAAATCTCCCTCTGCGATTCTGATGCCTTTTCCAGTATGATACGGAGAGTGTTGATCTGGTCCGTACAGGAGCGGTTCGCGGAGGAGCGGAAACCAGCCTGCTCCTTGCGTAGAATAGGATCCACGGCCTTCGACAATCTGTCCAGGACGATCTTGCAAAAAACCTTAGAGGGAATCGAGAGCAACGTTATACCTCTCCAGTTATCGCACTGGCTAAGATCACCTTTCTTAGGAACAGTTATAAGAAGACCTTTGTTCAATTCGTCTGGTACTTCTTCGGCGATCCAGATCTTTTCAATGAGCGGCGTCAGGACGTCTACTGCGGTGGGTAAATCGGCTTGTAGCATTTCCGCAGTAATCAGGTCGAGTCCTGGTGCTTTGCCTGTTTTCAAAGAGCGGATTGCCTCCGCAACTTCAGTGGCTGACGGTGGTTCCGTGTTAATGTTGAGAAGCTTGGAGGGTGGAGAACTGATTTGCAGCGCGTCAGGCGCTGATGTAGCTGACAGACGGAAGACCTCTTCAAAGTGTTCACGCCAGCGAAGTTGCTGCCCTTCTGACGTCACAATGATTTGACCATCTTTGGACTTCAGCGGCTTCTTCCTCACCTTGCTGTTACCTGCCAAGATTTTGGTAGCATTGTACAACTCTTTCAAGTTGCCGGAGTTTGCAGCTTGTTGAGCACGATCAGCAATACTATCAGCCCACAGTCTCCTATCTTTGCGGGTACTGCGATAGATTTCCTTGCGTTTCTGACGGTATGGCGTGTTAAGGTCTGCTCGTATGGCGTCGATATGGGTCTCAAGCAGTCTCAGATGAAGACATATTATATATGGGCCTTAAAGTCCTCTATTCAGCAAACCCACAATGAGGTCCGTGACTATATCCCCTGAAGATATTCTTCAGGAAGAATGAGGGATGAAGGGCAATTTTGTTGATTTTTCAACTTAGAAGCTATTTTATTCTAAAACTAAACAATTAACACCAATTCTACTACATGAGCCTTGTAGCCCTTATATAAGGCTATAGAAATATATTACATCTATAGTTACATTTACATCCTTCAGGCGCGTAACTGCCTGAAAGCGTCAGTCCGACGAAAAAATGCAAATTTGCAACATTAAAACCTAATTTGCATTAAAATAAATTTTGATAGGCAGATTGTTTGATGAAATTCAGCAATAGAGTAGCGTTTTACCAATAAGAATAAGAATAATTTATTAAAAAGGAAGTACGTTCACAAAAGTGTACATGAGTAGTTTAATGATCGGATTAATAATTCGAGAAATTACCTCCTACAAACTAACAATGTTACCTATATTTATTTATAACTAGCGGACGACTCGCGGTTTCACCCGCGTAGTTTCCGTTTCCGTGGTAATACAGGGATAAAAAGCAGCCTATGTCACCCGGAGTTAGTGTAGCTTCCTAACGGTGAAAGAATTTTTGGTCCAGTAATTTTTAAGTTTATTGGTTACATACAAAAATACAAATCTCTCCTCTTTATAATATTAGTATAGATATAGATTATAATAACCTATGAATGTATAATTTCGTCTATTGCATATTTATTTCTACGATATAGCTGTATTTTTATGTGAATACTTATTATTTTAACCATTTTTTGTACCAATAAATATTTATTATTATCAATAAACAACATTCTGTGCTGCCAGTAATGTTTCAGTCATAAAAGAATTAGTAATAAAATAAACAACGCTATTTCTATAGTTATTCTAATACCTCCAGTCTTTGATATTTGAAAACAGTGGCTTGAAAACTTTTTTTTGCTGGGACCACTTTGATTTCTTTGTTGATAGCACGGAACAGAAGTCCAGAAATAAAATTCAACTGTGGTTATTTAAAAATAAACTTTTATATTAGGTATAAAAAACGGCTAAATGCACCTAGATGAAATTTAGCGCAGAGATAGATTTATAGTCTGGAATAGCACATATGCTACTTTAGGCTACTTTTTATCCCAGTCTTTCTTTCTTTATTTTCCAGTATAATGTTCCATTGGGATGATAAAACACGATCACGTTGGCGAAGCCGCTGGCAGAAGCTCGTAGAAAAAAAAACTGGCCAAGTGCGAATCGGACTCCTTACGATTTATGACGTTTTAAAAAAAACTCGTTAGGTACTAGATCTCGTTCAAACCAATTTTCGTTGGTAGTTTACATGGTAATGTACATCATATATATTTTTTAGTTTTATTATTCTCTTATTTTAGAAGTTACAGGGGGGGGGGGGGGACACATTTTACCACTTTGGAAGTGTCTCTTGCGGAAACTATTCAGTTTAGAAAAAAATGATATTAGAAACCTCAATATCATTTTTGAAGACCTATTCATATAATACGTGTGGTGTATCCCACACGTATGGGTTTGATGAAAAATTTTTTTTAGTTTCAGTTTCAAGTATGGGAACCCCCAAACTTTATTGTTTTTTTTTCTATTTTTGTGTGAAAATCTTAATGCGGTTTACAGAATACATCTACTTACCAAGTTTCAACAGCATAGTTCTTATAGTTTCGGAAAAAAGTGGCTGTGACATACGGACGGACAGACAGACAGACAGACAGACAGTCATGACGAATCTATAAGGGTTCCGTTTTTTGCCATTTGGCTTCGGAACCCTAAAAATAGCTTAGATAGGAGCCTTTTTGGCCTCACACTGTATCTTATTTTAATTTTTATTACTTTTTTCTTTTTTTTTAAACTGTCTTTGTGAATCACAAATAAATATTTTCTTTTATAAAATGAAAACTTTCTGATTGTTGTGAGGTATGCATCAATGTTATTATCCAGTTGTAAAGTTCCAAATTTTAAACCTTCGCGGACTATATTTTAGCTCATACGGACCACCAGAGGTCCACAGTAGTTTGGGAACCAAGTACCTAAGTAATAGAAATAAAATACATACACCTACTTGTCATGTCTGTTTCTAAAATTGTCATGATTTATTTTTCTTTTATTTTCATTCAATTAATAGAATAGGTTTGTGGTCGCAAACTATGGTATGCAAACTGTAGGGTGCAAATGCAAATACACCTTAACATTAATTACTGTAAATGCAATGCAAATGTCAGTGTAATGTAAAATGTCAATGAGTGCCAACGGGCTGGAATCAAGAAATAAAAATGCAAGTTGTCCGACCCAAACCGCGTCTATTAGAACACTAAATTAAGTATTGATACAAATGCATCATCAATGCTCTGCTTGCTGCTGCTGCATGATTGTCATGAAATCTAATGTAGGTCGCACGTGTAAGTGCAAAGGTGCGAGCCTACTTATTGCACAACTCCTTACTTACTTAACAATTTTAAAACCCATGTACGTGCACCGTACATATTGCCACCACAAAGAATGATAACAACTACTAAACTAAACATTAAACTAAGAAAATTAAGACAAGAACGACTGTAGAAACTAATGCAAAGCACTGATGTGGTAAGTATAATATGTAATGTAAAATATATGTATTACTAATGTAAAATGCTATGTAAATGTACACTTAAAATCCATAAATGTAATTTTCATACTCCCTAATCACACACGTCACTATGTTTTTCAGTGTCAAATTTCACTTCACTTAAGGCGCGGTCAACACTTATCACTTCGATCACTTTTGAATCCCGTTTGTTGACTTTGCTACATCCGTCCTCGATGTCATCTTCTTCTTCTCGTCCTCTTCTGCTTATCGCATCTCGCGAACCCTCCCCCTGTCTTTTGGTGCTCGTCTTTCTCCAAAAGTACACCGATGTTACAGACAGTGCAATACTAATCGTTATTACAACATAGATTGCGGTGTAGTGGTGAATGTCGTGGGGGGATAAGGTTTCCAGGTTTGATTGCTCTTTAATCGAGCGTAGTTGTGTGTCAATCTTGTGGAATATTTCTTCGTGCGTTTCGATAGGCAATGATGAGTTGCGGATCGACGTATTGATGATGTTGTTGATGGGAGAGATCGTGGGTATGATCATGGCGAATGGTTCATTGACTATGACGTCACTTTTATGTTCTATGTATGCGTGCAACATGAATGAGTCACCCTGCAAGTTACATCCTCGTTTAAGTGTAATCAGACCCGAGTGATGTAACGACTCCGATGTCATTTGAGCGCCGCAAACTAATTGTACTTCGCACGTGCCACAATAATAATAAAACCATGTGTTTTGCTGGTGTAGCTTTACCCACTTGTCAGCGCATTTCTTTATTTCCGTGTGACAGTACACACTGTGTTCTTCATTGTCTCGGATCAGCTGTACATCGCAAATTGACTTGCGTCGGTCACCGGTGCTATAAATAGGGTGATTTAATTTGCACATTAATGTTTTGTCCTGGATCTTTTGGCATTCTTGAACGTCAGATTGTTCGAGGGGTATGAACGAGTATTGGTTGGCGTTAAATGCTATTAGTTCAGAATTCGGGATGACGTACATCACCCGATTAATGCCGATGCGTTGAGGTATGCTAATGAGTTTGTTCAGCTCGTATAGAGCATCATTCAAAATAGGTATTTTTACTTCCATCAGTAAATATTGCTGTGTAATGCGTGCATGTATTCTGAACAGTCTGTAGATATCTCGTACATCATTCTGGACTTCCGGAAGCGTGGCGTCGCGAGGTAGCTGTCTAGCTACTCTATCCAATTCGCTTTGCATTTGAGTTGGTGATAGTAAGTGTACGTCCATATGACCCTGGTACATGTTTGTCAGCGTATTGATGAGGGTTTGTTGGATTTCCTTTAGATTTTGGGCCATTTTTTCTGCAGCTATTGCCGATGTAATAATGTAGAATGCATTTGCGGTGTCATGTTTATTGTTTTCGGTTTTATTTTCCAGACTAGTAAGGTGGTCATTCATCAAGGTGAACTGCTTAACCATTGTTGCTTCATTTCGTTGTATGATGTTATGCTCGGTTTCTAAAATGCTTGTATGATTTTTCAGAAGGTGTAATAAATGGTTGTCATTGTGTTGAATGGAGTTGATGTCGTGTTCGTACTTTTCTGCGAAGTGCTGATCTAGTACTCCAAATAGTGAGTTGGCGACATATCCCACTCCATCGATTAATCCTCTTTTGAATCTATGTTGAATTAATCGCTGGGACTTCAATAGATTATTGTAATAGTCCAGTTCGTTCATGCTCTGTTCGAGTTGGTTGATTAAAATGTGGAATTGCATCATCCAGTCCTCGCAACGATATTCTTTTATATGAGACACGAATTTTTGCAGAGTGTCAACGTTTCGCCAGTAGTTTGTCATGTTGTAGTAGAATACTAGTTTCCATTCATCTCGTATTTCTTGTAAGTCTGCAATCTTGTCAAAGTAAATCGTTTGATTTTTTGTCAGTGAGGTAAGCTTCATGTCTTGTTGAACAGTGCGCGTTATGAATGTCATGGTCAGCATCAATGTGTAGCATATCAGGCTGTTCCAGGTAAGCTTTTTCGGTTTGCTCCGTCTGTTTTTTGTAGATGTGTCAGTATCGCCAAGTGTTTCTTGTTCAACCTCAACTAATGGTACTAGTTTTGTGATCGGCCGTTTAACTTCTCCTTTTGCAGTTTGTAATGTCACAACTCTCGTGTGGCCGTCTTTTCCTGGATGTAACTTTGCTACACGACCCAGTGCCCATTTGCCTGCCGGTAGTCTTTCATCCTTGATGCAAACAATGTCATTTTCTCGCGGATCGGTAGTTTGTCGTTTCCATTTTAGCCTTTTTTGGAGTTGTTGAAGGTATTCTTGCGACCATCTCTTCCAGAAATCCTTACTGAGCTGCTGCACAATTTGCCATCTCTTGCCTAAATTATACGTATTGTCAATGTCCGGTTCTGGAATATTCATAAGTGATGTGCCGGTTAGCATGTGTCCAGGCGTTAAGCAGTTAATTTCTTCGGCGTTCTCTGTTACGGTGCAAAGTGGTCGTGAGTTCAAGCAAGCTTCAATCTGGCATAGTAGAGTAGTAAATTCTTCGTACGTCAGGCGTTGATCTCCAATGACCCGTTTTAGATGATACTTCATGCTCTTCACGGCAGCTTCCCACAGTCCGCCTGCGCTTGGCCATACAGGGGCATTGAAGTGCCATTTAATTCCCATTTCTGATATTTTACCCAAGAAAAGGTTGTCAATTGTGTCTACAATGCCTTTATATTGTTTCATTAAGATCCGGTTAGCACCTACAAAATTCGTGCCGTTATCGCTGTACATGTCACGTGGCGTGCCTCGACGTGCGCAGAAGCGCTTGAAGGCCGATAAAAACGCTGTACTGGACAGCTCTGACACAAGTTCCAGATGGATAGCCTTTGTTGCCAGACAAACAAATACGGCAACGTACGCCAGCAATGTTTTGACTCCTCGACCTTTATTTGCCTTGATCTCAACGTGGCCAGTAAAGTCAACCCCTGTATGTGTAAAAGGGCGAGATACTGTCACTCTCGGCTCTGGTAGATCTGCCATAATCTGGTTTGAGGTTTTTGCATTAAATCGGCGACATGTTACGCATTTGTGTAGAACCTTTTTAACGGCGCGATGTCCTCCTACAATCCATACTCTTTGGCGTAGATGTGTTAGGGTTAGCTTAGGACCTCCGTGTAATGTTGTACTGTGTGCTTGCCAAATTAATAACTCTGTCAGTTTGTGGTCATATGGTAGCAGAATTGGATGTTTGGTTTCTTCATTTAGGTTCGAGTTATGCAACCTTCCCCCTACTCGCAAAATGTCATGTTTGTCAAGGAATGGGTTCAAGTTTAGAAGGTTGCTTTTGTTGCTTAAACCCTTATTTTGCTTCAGTCTCATAATTTCGTCCTTGAAGGTCTGCAATTGAATCTGTTTCAGTATGAGCTTTTCAGCGTTTTGTAGTTCTATTGATGTCAAATATGCAGTTGTATTTGTGTTGGACTTCGAACAGTTGTTTATGAATCGTTTTATCCAGGCTGTGACCCTTGTAATATGAGCCATGTCGCTGTGTCGATCTAATAACTCAATTACAATTGAAGACGGCTCGAATTTCACAACATACGCGTTCATTTGTTTTTGTTTTGACTCGCATGTTGTTGGTATGATTGCAACTTTAACAGCTGTTTTGTCGTTGTAATATTTCACCCATTCTGGTCCTTGCCACCACAAAGGATGTTGCAATAGCTGGGAGCAACTGATGCCGCGTGATGCACAGTCTGCTGCGTTTTCTTCTGATTTGACGTACCTCCAGTGATGTTTCGGTATTACGTCATGCACTTGCTGCACTCTGTTGCTCACGAATGACTTCCATTTTGTGACGTCACCATGCAGCCAGCCTAGTACAATCATGGAGTCCGTCCAGGCATATGTGTTTTTGTCAATGTTGTCCCACTTGCATGCTGTCCGGACCTTTTTCATCAGTCGGGAAAGTAATAAGGCTCCGCATAGTTCAAGCCGTGGTAATGTCAATTTTTTATTGATTGGCGCTAGTCTAGATTTTGCAGCAATTAATCGACTTAAGGGCTTGCTTTTGCTGTCTAATGTCAGTAGATAGATGGTGCATGCGTAGGCCTTTTCTGAGGCATCGCAGAATCCATGTACTTGGAAGGGTTTAGTTGTATCTCCCAACCATCTCGGTATCTCGTATCGCGTTATGTTGTGCAAATCGCTTGTAAACCGCTTCCATTCTTCTTGTACGCTTATAGGTAAGGTTTCATCCCAGTCGCATCCTGATAGCCAAACGCTTTGGAACATCAATTTTGCTTTCAATGTCAGAGGTGTCAGCCAGCCCAGTGGGTCAAAAATTTTTGATATCTCGGACAGTAGTTTCCGTTTTGTCAATGGTTTATTGTTGTCAAGGTTTATTTTGTTAGTGAATGTAAATGTGTCAGTTTTAGGGTTCCACTGTACACCCAGGGCCTTTGTATTTCCATCGTTTGTAAAGTGCATTGTGGTTTGGTTTAGGTCTGATGATGATAAAGTTTTAATCAAGGTCGGCTCGTTGCTTGACCACTTTCGTAACGTCAGTCCTGCTCCGCTCAGCATGTTGATGAGTTGGTACTGCATTTCTTGTGCTTGCTCGATGGAGTTACTACCACTTAGTACGTCATCAACATACATTTCGTTAGTAATAACGTCAGCTGCTAACGGATATTTCTCTGCGTCATCGTTTGCTAGTTGCTTTAGCGTCCGAAGTGCTAGAAATGGTGCCGCCTTAGTTCCATATGTCACTGTGCATAGCTTGTACTCCTTAAGGGGACCTTGGTTAGTTTCCCTCCAAACTATCTTCTGCAATTCTTGATCTTCTTCGTGCACTAAGATCATACGGTAAATTTTCTCGCAGTCTGCTGTAAAGACGTACTTGTATCGCCGCCATCCCATGAGTAATGTCAGTAGATCTTGATGAAGCTTCGGGCCACACTCCATCAAGTCGTTTAGGCTGTAACCTGTGTCAGTCTTCTGTGAGGCGTTGAAAACCACTCTTAATTTAGTTGTCAATGATTCCTGTTTAAGGACTCCATGGTGAGGTAAGTAACATGACGGGTTGTAGTCCGGCTTACTCTCTTTCATGTGTCCCATTTCTAGGTACTCTTGCATGAATTTGATGTAGTTTTCTGACAGTTTGTGATCCCTGCATAATCTCCTTTCTAATTGCATAAATTGTGCCACTGCCCGTGGCTTTGATTTTCCTAGTAGCTGACCGTAATTAGGCTTCATTGGCAAGCGAACTACATATTTGCCATTTTTCAGACGTTTTGTTGTTGCAGTGAAGAACTCCTCACAGTATCTCTCCGCTGTAGTCATTGAACTGCATGAATCCCCACTGATGTCTTCCACTTCCCAGTATTTTGTCAAGTCATCCACTTGGTTTATTACCACGTTGCAATTGAATGTCTTGTTGACATTGCCTGACAGAATCCACCCTAAGCGAGTCTGTTGAGCTATGGGTTCATTAGTCTCTCCCTTAATCAAGCCATTCATCAGGATTTCAGAGAATACCTGTGCATCCAGAAGTATGTCAATGGGCCTCGATATGTTGTACTCTGGATCGGCTAATGTGATGTCTGATAAGTGAGTCCAAGTTCTTTTTGTAAAGGTTGCGTTAGGTAGATTGTTTACCACCCGGGGCATGACTAATGCTTCCGTGGTAAACTGGAAGTCGTTATGTACGGACCTACAAAGTAGGTTCACCTTGCCTTTGCTCCTGTTGGATAGGGTGCCGATCCCACTTATGCTCGCGTTTAGCTGATGACGCTTTACTCCTAGTCTTTGAGCTGCATTCTCAGTGATCAGGGTTATTTGTGAGCCTTGATCAACTAACGCCCGTAGTGTAACGTAATCGCCATCAGCTGTTGCTACTTGCAATAATGCAGTGGCCAATAGTATCTCGTCATCATTATTCGATGCGAAGTTATTTTGAATACTTTTAGCTGACCTAGTTGCAGTTGACTTCGACGGTTTATCCACCTGTTGTGTTGCTGGGGGCATTTGCGCTGACTTGACGATGTCATTGTGCAATAGTGTGTTGTGTGGGTCACTGCACTCTCTGCATCTTTTTTGTGACGCACAATAGCCCTTGCTATGCACATATAGACAGTTTCTGCAAATTTTGTTGGTTTTGATGAATTCTAATTTCTCCGAACTTGCCATGTCAGTGAATTTGGAACATTGGAACAATGCGTGGTTAGTGTTGCATAATGCGCAACTGATCTTATTAAATTGACCAGCGTTGTATGCATGGAAGTTTCGAGAGTTTGCTGGTTTGGGGGTTTTGCTGAATGTATGAGATGCGTTGGATAGTGGTTTTGCAGGAGGCTTGCTACTGTTTTCTGGCTTTTTCCTATGCAAAGGTTCTAATGCCATGAATTTGTTCTCAATAAAATCCATAAACTGGTTGAACGTGGGTATATCTCGCGGATCCGTCCTAGACTGCATGTATTCCGCGTACGTTTCGGCATCTAGTTTCTCGCATAGCACGTAGACTAAAACAGGATCCCATGAACCTGTATCTACGCCCAAATTATGTATCGCATTTATGGTTTCATTGCTCGTGTCATATAACCGCTTAAGGTCAAATGCAGATTGTTTTTGCAGACTTGGTTGACGCATGAAGCTCTGGAAATTCTTGGTGAACAACAAGAACTTGTTGTTGTACCGGTGGTTCAAGATTTCCCAACACGTGTCGTAATTTTCGGGTGAGATGTGTAAATGCTGGACGAGTCTCTCCGCTTCGCCGCGCAATCTCCCTTTTAAGTGCTGCATTTTTTGTGCTTTTGCAATTACAGGGTTATTGTGTATCGCTTCCACGAACAGATCCATGAAAGTAGGCCATACCGAATAGTTCCCGTTGAAAATGGGTATGTCTATTTTGGGCACGGATTGTTGCTGATGCACCGAGGCGTTCAGTTTTACGTTCAGCGCCCGCTTTGTTTTTACAAATGCCCGTTCGTGGCGACAAAACTCGTCATAGTACTCACTAGGCGCTCCCTCTAACAACCCATCGATCTGCAGGTGCATATTGTCAATCGCAGACCACCGAGACCCTAACGTCTTCAAAGCGTCTTCTATCTCCCATTTTTCGATGACCTCTTCAATTATCTTACTCGTCACTAACCTGTCGAACGCACGGAAGTTTGCTTTTTGCAGCTGCTGTAGCTCCAGTAGCTTGACCTCTGCTCCCGTGGTGCTCCCGAACAAGGTCCTGTCAAACTCCACGTGTACCTTGCTGAAGCTGGCGTTGCTGGGTCCACTCTGCACCTTGGTCCCGCATGCTACAAGCTCCTGCCGCACCCCGTGGTACCAATCCCTTAATACCTCGTGTATATTGTTGGTGAAGTATTCATGCGTTTTGTCTTCTTCTGCACTAAGCTCCTGGTGTTTCTCTTTACATTCCGCCCAAAGCTGTTCTAACCGCTCAAGCCTTTGTTGAATGTAATCGGAGGTCTTCCTGCTCGCTGAATCCTTCTTGAAGTTGGTATGGATCCTCTTCATCTCCTCCAGGATCTCAGCCTGACGCGCGATTAAACCCTCCATTGTTAATGAAGTAAGCAAAAATGAACGATCTTACTTGAAACACAGGAACTCTCCCTCTACGCTGATGCAACGTGTCGCTCTGGAACCTGGATCGCTGCTACTGCTTCTGGACGGCAACACTCGATCAAGACACAAATCACACGCGACGTTTTGCCGACCGATAAATCGGACTGTACGGTACTTGCAATAATTTCGAAGGACCAAAAAAATATAATGTAGGGTGCAAATGCAAATACACCTTAACATTAATTACTGTAAATGCAATGCAAATGTCAGTGTAATGTAAAATGTCAATGAGTGCCAACGGGCTGGAATCAAGAAATAAAAATGCAAGTTGTCCGACCCAAACCGCGTCTATTAGAACACTAAATTAAGTATTGATACAAATGCATCATCAATGCTCTGCTTGCTGCTGCTGCATGATTGTCATGAAATCTAATGTAGGTCGCACGTGTAAGTGCAAAGGTGCGAGCCTACTTATTGCACAACTCCTTACTTACTTAACAATTTTAAAACCCATGTACGTGCACCGTACACAAACACTTGATTGATAGGTTTTAACTAGAATAACCACCTTATTTCTTATAGTTCCACGGATTAATTGTTAAAATATGCCTTTTGTTATTGTTGTCCATAGTAAGTTGGCAGTATTTTATAAGTAAAGTGAATTTGTCATCATTTTGTCATTTCCTATTATTTTGCTGTGGTTTTCTTTAAAGAGGCTTACCGCGAATAATAGTATATCTGTTTGTCTGTATATCTGTTTGAAACATTTTTACTATTTTCGGTGTCAGTTTTACTACGATGTTTTCCTTTATAACAACTAGCTTCTTCCTTTATCCTTCTCAGGGTCTCGAAATTATCTCCATGCCAAATTTAATCTAAATCAGTTCAGAAGATCCAGAGAATACCCCCTACAAACTCACAAACTTTACCACAGATATATACACAGAAATAGTGTCTGAGGGGCTGGTTTCCGGTTCAAGAAGTTTGTCACTTTTAGGCTAAAGTAGAATTTGAAAAATATTCAACTTCGAATTCTTTATTCAGAAAACGGTGTTGCTCATTTCTTATTCTCTATATTCGCAGAACAACCAGACCATTAATTCCAGGTTTTTTTACAATTTTTGCCTTCTCCTTGCATTCGCTTCTAAATCGTATTGAATAACATACAATTTAATTACATTTTAGAACAAGGAAGTAGAGAAAATAATATTGCTGAATGCAAAATACTTGTGATAAGAAGAAATGACCTCTAACTCGCCTGCGTGATTAACCTATGATTCCCAGGCATAATAATTATTTAGTCTCGCTCAAAATGTGAGTGATTAACAAACTTAACTATCTGAAGGATTTCTATCTACTAAAGGAAACCCGGTAGCTTTCCTAACAGGCCACCCTGGGGGAGCACTTTGGTAGGTACAACTTTAACCCCCGAGCGAATACCCATCCTGGAAGGGTTGATTCTATGAAAACTTGTGGGATCCCGCAAACTTGCAAGGCGACTATCTCCTAAACCATCAAAGCTATCCTCACTCTAGAAGTGTGATTGGGAAGACAGGCGAACGGACTAACTAGAGGTAGTACCTCAATATGTACATCTATAAGCCTTCAGGTACTTAAGGCACCTGAAAGCGGATAATTTTACAAGATTGCGCGATCCCAACATCTTATAAGTTGGTTTCTACTTAAACCACCCAGGCGATGTTCATCATCCATGGATGGTTCAGGGAACGTGCTAGCAAACTCCCGAGAGGTATTGCTTCAGAAAGCATATTTATAATCTTTCAGGCACCAAAATGTCCCTTAAAGTGGTAAGCCCGCTAACAAGTACATAGAAACCTCTGTACTGGTTCATACAAACACATTATCTCAACTAAGTGCTTGCCTGCTGGCTGCATCAAAGGCACGACTCGCTCTAACCAGGAACGCGTTTTGTCTATAAGAAGTTCTCACCACCGGTGTGTCCAGTAGGTGAGGTTTGTGTAAATATGCACCAGGTACACGCAGTCCTATATCTTATTCACTAACTCTGGTATATTCGCCGATCCGTTCATTATTCTGAATAAAAACGCCAACGTTGTAGACCGGCCCCTTAAGAACCCATGCTGCTGCTCGCAAAAATTTTGCTTAAGGGCGGAATAAACCTGACCGTACACGATATTTTCTAAGACTTTTCCGAACACGCATAACTTCGAGATCGGTCTGTAGTTTTCATTTATTTATTTATGTACACAAAACACTTAACAGAGAAAAGAAATAATACATATAAAAGAAAACAAAGGTACTGCTTATTTCAATAGAAATTTCTTCCAGCAGACCTGCGACAGGAAAGTTGGATGATATACGAAGACACATTTTCATTATTAGTTTAAGAGCCTTTTTTGTGTATCGGTGTTAAATACGCCTACTTCCACACTGCAGATACTACACCGGTGATCAGTGATCGTCTGAACCGAATCGAAAGGGGTGGAGAGACTTTTGGCACAGTTCGTTACGAATACTGGCCAAATTTTGTCTGGTCCAGCTGATTTATAAGGATCAAGTTCCAAGTAACTTGTATACCTCGCCGTCACATATCTCAATAGAACTGATATCTGATGAGCAGTTCTCAACATGGTGATCGAGTCTATGTCTACCTTCTGGAGACGCAGCATCAGTACTGGTATTCTGCAGAAAGTTGGAATGAAAGTATTCGCCAAACATGTTACATATCTCATCACCGTCGCTTGACGAAATACTGTAAGACTGAAGGGTAAGAGTTAGATTGTTTCTGTGATTTGACATAGCTCCAGAAGGCTCGAGGATTGTCGCGTATGTCCGATTCAATTTTAGTGAAGAAGGAAAAGGGCTCATTGCGCATCAAAAAATTCGTCCACATCGATGTCAATGGGAAACGTGCCCAGAATGCTGGCAGCATTGCCACGTTGAATGGCAATGCTGATCCTCTGGCTGAAGAAAAGGCCAGCCCTCTGGTCACGTAAACAGTCGACTAACCGTTTACTTATGTCTCGAAAAACTCGGTGAGCACTCGGACCCCATGGACCTAATGTCTCAACCCCAAACGGCTCAAACATATAATTGCCAATAAAGTTGTTATATTGTTGTTCTCCCCTTTGTATGTAATTTTGTTTTGTTATTAGTCATAAGATTAGAAATATTCAGTTGTATATTTTATTAAGTTTATATATAGTTTACTTGTATCACTTGAGTAAGTAATTTAATAATAAAAATAAAAAAATTCGAGATCTTTAGCCCGCTGTCGCAATATGACAAATAATTTATAATCTGAGAGATTACTATATTATTTAAATTTAGCGTGTGATTTGGCTTTTTATTTTAACACCTTAATCAGTGGGATTTTATACTAGGAAGGGTATTTGGCCAATGGTGATTGGTTTTAGTTGGTATAAAGGATTCATATAAAATATTATCAGTCGCGTAAAAATGTGACTCTCTGCTCAACTCATGCTGTCAGTCCACTTTGTCTAAGTTATTTCCTATCGAGCCGTAGTCAGCCATCTGATATTAAAACTTAACGTAGGGGCGAATAGGAAGACTATGTAGCTGAACAAAGTCCGCAGTAATGCCCAGAGCTTTGTGATGCGGGTCTTCGGCCACCAGTGCATCGGTGCAGCAAGTATATCTAGTATTTTCTAATAATAAAGTCACTGTACTTAATTATTAGACAATACTAGATCTATGATTCTGTCGTTAACATTTGGGTGGCAATTGTAGGTACTGTAATAAGTTACAAATATTAAAGTTATCGATTAGGTTAGACTGGACAGTTCCTTGCAAGTTAGTGGGGTATAAGGAGTTGCCATCATCGCATCGGCAGGTAACCACACAATTTTTGGTTGATTTAAGTCTCCGCGTCATTTTCGATAGCATTCTTGATAACTACATCTACTAGGTTATTTATTTATTTATTTATTTATTTATTTTAACTTACACACACTATCTTACAGGTTGAACCCAATACAATAGAGTGGTTAAAATCTTAAATCTAAAATCAGTTCTTAAATAAATGTACCTATAATAATTATATAAACCTAAACTTCTAACACTATTAATATCTTCTAAACTAATATAAAATTAAACGTTACTCATCTAAATTTTAATTAACTAACAAAATTTAACAAAACTCTTGCGAATTCACTCAAATTGCACGAAAATATGTCTAGCCTCTCATGCAATTCGTTGAGCACACAGATTGTCCGGGTGAGAGGTGTTTTCGCTAATAGATTCGTTCTAGCAGCAGGCACGGCCAGCAGTGGCGGCCGACGCCGCCTCCACACGTACCGATCTGGCACGCACAGCTTCAGGTGACGCAGCACACCCGGGTTATGTACTACTCCACGCAGGAGCTTTAGTGCATACGCCGCGAGTGTAAATTCCCGGCGCACTCTGAGTTCGTTGTACCCCACCATTCCGAGTACAAACAGTGTAGGATACATTAGCGGGTAAAATGGGTAAACTCCATAAAGTTTGAAATACAAGTGTCTTGTAAATTTATTTTGTACTCGCTCCAGCATGACATTATATTTCGCTTCATGAGGAGCCCAAATCACCGCACTGTGCTCCAAGTGACTCCTTACCAAAGCGTCATACAGCACCCTGAGCGTGGTAATATTTGTGAATCCTTGTGACTGCCTCAGCACGAAACCCAGGTTTCTGTATGCTTTCTTGCAAATCTTAACTATATGATCCCGGAAAGTGAGATCCGGGGTAAGCAGTACTCCTAGATCTCGCACCTGAGACACACGCTGCAGTGGCGCTTCCTCTACTTTGTATTCGTAGTCTAAGGCAGTCTTCGCGCGCGTAAATGACATGACTGAGCATTTCGCTGTGTTGAAATAGAGTTTATTTTTATGGCTCCACGCTACCACTCTATCTATGTCTTCCTGCAATCTCTCACAGTCCGACAAACTCTTGACCTCGAGCAGCAATTTGAGGTCATCGGCAAACAATAAACATAAACTATGTTTGACTACGTCTGGTAAGTCATTTATCATTAAAATAAATTCGAGAGGACCCAAATTGCTGCCCTGGCTCACGCTGGATCTGGTGTAGTATGGCTCGGATTCGAACCCGTTGTAGTCAACGTACTGCTGTCGGTCTTTCAAGTAGCTGGCGAAGAACCGTAAGAGGTGCGATGTACAGCCAATTTTTGCCAGTTTCATTAGCAGTACATCGTTGTCGACAGTATCAAACGCTTTCCTAAAATCAAAATAAGCTGCGTCTACCTGCACACCAGCATCGACTGCCGGCACCACCCGTGCCATGAAGTTAAGCAGATTAGTGGCCGTGCTGCGCGCCGGACGGAACCCGTGCTGCGCGTCTGATAGCTGTGCGCACACTTGACCTTGCACGCAGCGCTGGACGGCAGACTCAAACACTTTTGCAGGTGTCGACAACACTGCCACCGGTCTGTAGCCACTGACATCCGAACCTGACTTACCCTTAGGAACTGGAATCACTCGAGTGATTTTCCACCTCGGCGGAAACGTTGCTTGTTTTAAACAAGTATTAAAGATATGATGCAGGGGTTCAGCCAGCACCCTGCCACAGTCTCGGAACAGAAAAGCTGGTATGCCATCGGGGCCAGATGAGCGCTTTGGTTTGAGGTTTATGAGCGCTTCCCTTACGTCTTGAAGACTGAGGGTCTCAATGTGCACTCGCGCACTGTTCGCCTCCGCCTCCGCCGCCGCCGCCCGCGCTTCCAGCCGCGGCCGCTCCTTATTGTATACCGACTCAAAAAATGACGCAAATTGTCTAGCACACTCCTCATCCGAAAGATGTTGACCATCCTTTATGATAGTTTGTCTGTTTAACCTGCTTCTTTTGGACCTAATATACTGCCAAAATGATTTGGGATCTTTTGAGAATTGACTTTGAATTTTAAACTTGTGTTCTTTGTGCGCAATATCTATTGATTTTTTAATACGAGCTCTGCACTTTGAAAATTCTGAATAATCACTATCCAGCTTTGTTCTCTTGAAAGTTTTATGAAGTCTAGCTTTATTCTTAATATCTCTTATTATATCTGCAGTGTACCATTCGGGATAAACGTATCGAGAATTTTCAAGTTTAGTCTTTTTGCGGGGTACACATCTATCTAAAATATCACATCAACAACAGCTATCTGAGAAACTATCCAACTGAGCTACCAACAAATGTCCCTGACACTGACAACAGATGTAAGCAACACATACGTGCATGTTATATGCTATTCTGGGCTTCTTTTGTTGCAATGTTAACGTGACCCACAAGTCCTCGGCGGACGAGCACCACTCACTGCGAGTGTTAACCACTAGCTCACGATTAACAGCGATGATAAAACCACCTCCCATAGACCAGTTCTGAAATCCCGATCCCGTCTTCAAACGAGATACCTGTCATCGAACAGCTCCAAATCCGAAATTCTGTCTATTAGCCTCGTATCAGTTAAACAAACAACATCAAAACCATTATGGCATACATTTCTGTAGAATATACTTGTCTTAGTACGCAATCCCCTGATATTCTGGTAATATATAATTAAGAAAGGCGTTCAAGGTCAAATGGATAGGTAACACATAAGGTAAATTCAAACGCTGGAAATAAAGAGTCACTATACAGAACGCAATGTGCAAAATAAAGCTGAAAAATAAAAACAATAACTACAGGAATTCAAATAACATAACTGATGTACGGACCGGCCGACACTGAGCGATAAGCAAACAAAAGGTTGGTGTCAATGGAATGTGTAGAAAAAACACGTACCTGTTGGTTCTCAATCGTGATGAAACGCAAAGAGTTATTATAAACAACCCGCAAGAAAGTTGAACCGATACCCCTAACTTAAAAACTTTTTTAGGTCTCACTCTATTTTGATGCGATATTTTGGAGACGTGGCGTTCTTTCACACTAGAATTTGGCATCCACCTATAGATGCTCGAAACCGCGTTCCTTGGCGCGGGCTTTGGTTTTATTCAGCAGAAGTTTATTTTCCAGTATTAAATGGTCGTTGATGTAAACCCTGTAAGCCCAAATCTCCAGCATTCTGTTTTTAGTACTTCTTTGAAGCAGCTATGAAATCGTTGTTTAGGGGACTGTTGTGCACGGAGCAAATTATGTTCTTGTTTTGCTTGTGTGTCGGCACCCTTGCGAAGTAGTTTATTTGTTCCTTTGGAATTTGAAGACTTATTACGTTACCGATCTTAGCCATTATTGCGAACAGGTATTCGTCTTTGGGAATAGGCACGCCTTTGATTTCGATGTTGTTCATGCGAGACCTCTGCTCATTTTCCGACTGCTGGTGCTCGAGTTTAAGCATTTTATCATGCAGATTGGTTATTTCTTCAATAAAGATCTTCATTGTCTCGATTTCTTCCTCTAGAACCGAAACCTTGCTTGTTAAAACTTATATGCTATAGCTGAAAGATTCAAACGATGATTTCACTCGAGAATTCTTGCCTCATGGTTTTAACTCCGCGAGATCACTCTGGATTGCTTTAACGCTCTCTATCAACGTGGGAAGTGCCTCCATCTTGGTTGCCAGGAATTTAAGCTCCGTCATGGTGGTGTCAGAGTTTGGTGGTGGTGCTTTCGGAATGCCAGCCTGAGGACTAGAGGCCTGAGCAGCAGTGACAATCTTGCAGCTCTGTCATTTCCACGTCAATTTACGGTCTCCAAGCTTTGCTCTGGATAGAAAAATCTATCCCTCCTCAGTTATCCCTGCACAGGCAAAGTCAAACTGAGCCTTACAAGCAGTGCAAGTGACACCATCCCTGGATTCCGTCTTACAATGCTTACACTTAAACATTTGAAGTGACTTATTGAAAGTTTGAGAAACACCGTTCACGTCCAGCGGCAGCTAGATAGCTAAACAGTAGCTATCAGCAGCGCAGTTTACCCGGATGATCGGATCGTGAACATTCACGCACCTTGACACAATAATCTTCCAAGATTTGTGTGGTTAAACAACGATCTTGCAAGTGTTTTGTGGTTAAAAAGGGATCTTCCAAGTGTTATACGGGTCACGGGTCACTGATGATAGTCTTTTGTGATAATCACCTTCGTTAGTTTGTTTTTAAAGGATAACACTTACACCCCTATACCGGACCAAACTGTGTCGGTTTGTATTAAAATTATTATAATTATCGTAGATTTAAGAAATTAAACAATAAGGTGTGCATTTCCATGCAGCTGTCTGGATGAGGTTTGTGATATATATAGTAGCCTCATCAATGTCGTCGTTTGTCTTTAACGATACTTTTAGGTTCATATGTGTACTGTCTAAAACCAACCCAGTCAGTCTTCGTGTTTTAGAGTTTTTCTTTGAACTCTCTTTCTATTATTTTTGCAATTATAGTGGTTATCAGTGGGGTGTGTTCTGACCTGCTATCCTGGCAACTTTTAGCACTGAGGTACATGTTAGAAAATTCCTTATACACAAAGAAGTCCAATAGGTCAGGGAGTTTATTGGAGTCTGTTGGCCAGTATGGGGGTTCACCCATACTCAGAACATGTAATTTATTTTCGTCAAGGCTTTTTTTTAGTTCCCTTCCTCTGGGTAATGTCAGTCGAGAATTCCAGTAGACATTTTTGGCATTCTTGTCTCCGCCACAAATTAATCTCTGGCCAAGAGTGCTAAAGAAATCTGTGAATCTATCTTCCTTTAGGATGTGCTTAGGGGGACAATATACAGCGGCGATCTTTTGCTGTGCTTATTAGTTTCGCGAATAGTTTTACTATATAAACAATCTTTATTATTTAAAATGGAGAGTGGTGAAGACGAAGATGGAAGTGATTTGGAAATTTTACTTAATTGTGACAAAGACTGTGATAAATCTTTGGAACCCAAAATTACACGAATTGAAATACATAAAGAAAGTGAAAAGAAATTGCCTGAGAAGAGAAAGGAGAGAGAAGATGATTGTAATGATGATGATTAATTTATTACTGTGAGTAGAAGAAAGCCTAAAAGATCAATTAGAAATAACTCTGCGGAGTCACAAAATCAATTGAGGGTAGATTGGAAAAAAAAAGATGATGAAATAAATAACATTACAAATCACGAAGTGTGTGTAAGTTACACACACTTCGTACTTTTCGTACCTTAGATAGCATACCTAAACAAATGGCATCTGCACGTTTATTGAGATGTGAAAGTATTAAGAATGTTACAAGAATAAAATATAAAAGTTTTAATAAAGTTCTAATTCAATTTCAAGAAAAAGAAAATGCTACTAAATTAATGGAATGCCAAAAACTTAAAGATATGGGTTGGAGATGCCAATTAATAAATGAGATGCCCCTATCCTACGGTGTGGTGAAAGGGGTTGACCTAGATTTAGAAGAAAAGGATATAATGGATATTTTGGAATGCACTTCAGAGATAGTACCTGTCAAGCGACTGAGACGCGTTAATTCGGAGAACAAATGGGTTGACTGTGAAACTATAAGAGTATGTTTTAAAAGTAATAACCTCCCATCCCATATTTATGCGTATGATTGCCGTTTAAAAGTTGAGCCCTATGTGTTCCCCGTGACACAGTGCTCTGGATATTGGTATTTTGGACATGTATTAAAATACTGTCCAACTAAAAAGAAAATATGTCTCAAATGTGGTGGGGACCATGAAAATTGTGATACAAGTAATATCTCATGCTTAAATTGTAGAGGAAATCACTTTGTACTAGACAAAAAATGTCCCCTATTTTTAAAAGAAAAAGATGTAAGAAATATCATGAGCACAGAGCAGGTCCCCTACAGAAAAGCACTTCAACAGTTCCTTGGAAGACAACGAGAATATACTTCTTCTCAAAAATGCTGCAAAAATCGTTGCTTACTACAAGTTCACTAAATGAAGCTCAAACATATAGTAGCGTGCTTATTAATTCTCTACAAAATCATGGGCCGGAGACATCTACACACTTTGTTCAAGAGAAGGAAGGCAATGACGTACAATGGAAGCAAAACACCACAAAGATGTCACCTGAGGAAAAGGAAACCAAACGTAGGCAAGGAAAGAAAAGCCAACTTGTGACAGATAGATTGACTGAAAAGGATAATTATGAGAGCTTTCCATCACAAATTGAAGAAAAAGATGACCAAAGAGATGAACAATTACTTGAAAGATTTGAATTTAAGAAATTTCTTATTAAAATTAATAGAATTTTCACATCAGAAGGAACACTTGAAGAAAAGATATGGTTGTTATTTAAAAATATATGTGATGTATTAAAGAAGGTTCAAAATCAAAATCAAAATCAATAATTTTTATTTCACATAGGCCTACATGGGCACTTATAAAACGTCGACAATGTGCACTGGTTGTATTAAACTGGTGTATTAGTTCCAGTAGAACGTTCTGATTTAGTGTGGCCTATGGTACCAGTAATAAAAAACCGGCCAAGTGCGAGTCGGACTCACGCACAAAGGGTTCCGTACTTGGTAAATTGCGGTTTACGATTTATGACGTATTAAACTACTTTCTAGATCTCGTTCAAACCAATTTTCGGTGGAAATTTACATGGTAATGTAAGGTACATCATATTTTTTTTTGTTTTTTCATTCTCTTATTTTAGAAGTCACAAGGGGGGGACACATTTTACCATTTTGGAAGTGTCTCTCGGGCAAACTATTCAGATTAGAAAAAATATATATTAAAAACCTCAATATCATTTTTAAAGACCTATTCATAGATACCCCACACGTATGGGTTTGATGAAAAAAAATGTTTTTTAGTTTAAGTTTCAAGTATGGGAACCCCCAAAATTCATGTTTTTTTTTTCTATTTTTGAGTTAAAATCTTGATGCGGTTCACAGAATACATCTACTTACCAAGTTTCAACAGCATAATTCTTATAGTTTCGGAAAAAAGTGGCTGTGACATACGGACGGACAGACAGACAGACAGTCAGACATGACGAATCTATAAGGGTTTCGTTTTTTACCATTTGGCTACGGAACCCTAAAAAAGACGATGACATACAGTTATGTGCTGATTGTTCAGTCTTATTAAATATATATTTACACATTGATAAATACACACTTCCAAAAACAGAAGAACTTTTTTCATTATTACAGGGGGGCATAAAATTTTCGCAGTTAGATTTAAGTAGTGCATATTTACAACTCATGTTAGAAGAAGATTCCCAAATTCACACACCAATAGCTACACACAAAGGTTTATTTAATTTCACGCGATTAGTATTTGGAGTAGCTAATGCACCGGCTATATACCAAAAAACATTGGAAAATTTCCTGAACGGTATTAAAGGGGATCTTTGTCTGTTGGATGACGTTCTCATTACTGGAGATACAAAAGCGGTTCACACGGAACGGTTACAGCAAGTTTTCAATCGTTTTCTGGAAGCGGGATTGGTTTTTAATAAAAATAAGTGGAAGTTATTTCAAGATTCAGTGACGTATTTATGATTTTTGGGGTTAAAGTCGGTAAGTCGGTAAACAAAAGCCTCCATTCTCCAAAGATAGAGGGTTTCCAGATTTCCCCACATCAAAAAGAAGTCAGGTGCAATGGGTTTGCTAATAGATAAGTCAAGCAACATTGACTTGGTTCTCGTTCAGCTGAATCCCTATTTCAACTATCTTCAGAAGTCATCAGACCATCCGGTTGTGTAAAGAGTGTCCAATTTTGAATCCGTTTTCTTTTTGCACTTATCTACTGCCACCAAAAACAGTTTTTGATATTTTAACGTCTCTTTCTTGAATTGTTTTTAATAGTTCTTACAGGGCCTATGCAAATTGATGATTTATTCTTCGTTCGGCCCGAAGTTTTGTCCCACATTCCAAAAAATTCTTAGTTCGTCCCACATCATCATTGAAGTACTGTTTCGTCCCATATTACAAGTACTTTAAAGGTACAGTCAATAAAAATAACACACACACATGCACACTGAAGCGTAAAATTAAAAAAATACATAATTTTTTTCGACTTATAATACTTATAATATGCCTGCCTGCATAGTGTGCGTTTTATACAAGTTTTAAATTTCGTCTCATTCAGTTATAGAATGGGGGGAGGAATTTTATTGTAGCATTTTATACAGTACCCCATGAAAGAAGAGGCTACTTTAGCCAGTCTGAAACCTGGTTGAATTAATTGTTTCCTATTTCTACTAACGTAATTATGTCTGTCGCCGTTTCTACTAAAAAGTATTTTTTGTTTGTTTGTTTTATCTTGCGATCAGTCTTTCACTATGAGCAGATGAAATGGTTCGGATGGAGTGTTAGGCTCTACTCTCAGTGGGGTCTGCCCCATCTTTACAAAGTCACTCTTCTGGCTCACTGTTCTGGTATCTAAAATATCCCGCCGCTTTTTTAATCGGCGGATGCTTTCTGGGATTGTAAGTTGTTCGGCGAGCATGTTCGGATAATTTAGCAGTCGGGATTTGTACTGGACGCCATGTGCATTTATCTCCTCATTGACCATAGGAATATTGAGGATTTCATGAATTTCTGTTGTTTTGATAAACCATGGTGGCGTTGGATATTTGTTTTAGTATATAATTTTGTGCCCGTTGCACTTTCATTAAGAGCGGCTAAAAAGTGTTATTATAATAATACGAGTACATTTTCCATCGCGGAGAAGGCAGAGAGGAGCGGTGGTTTTAAATAGTTTATTGATGTTAAATATTTCAAAATACGTAACCCTTTTTAATAGCTGATTGTACAAACAAGTAAGTTTGGTACATACAAAAAAGATGTGGGCCGTAGAAGGAATATAAAATAGGACGAAGCAGGCATAAAATAATTAAAACTATATTTTGGGACGAAGGAAGCATATTGTTTGGGACGAACCAGGATTTTGGCATTTGGGCCGAAAATCAGTGGGCCGAACGAAGAATAAATCAAATTGATCAGCGAAAACAATTGAACAATTGTCAAAATTTCAACATGTATGGGACATGACCACCGAATACTCAAGTTTGTTTGGACTAGGGATATTACCGGGGATATGTCTTCACAAAATCACAAGGATTTAAAAAATATCCATCATGTAGAACTGCCAATCCAAACTGGCAATAGCCTTATAAATTATATAAGGTTATTGGCTGTTAACCAATCGCAAATATTTTCTAGGCTTTTGTTTACGTCTTTGGTCAATTTGTTTAAGTCATTTGCCCCAACTATAATATAAGTGTCATGTTTTCGTCTGGTTATGGAATTATTAGGACTTGCAAACTATGTCATACTAGCAGAAAAACAGAGTTTTGTTTTTTGACAAAAAGTTTGGTATATTTTTTTTGTAAATAAAGTTTCCTCAAATTTAGAGTTATAAAATTAATTTGGTTACTTCTTTTTTTGGTGTAAACTGAAACTCGAAATAATACAAAACAGTGCTTTAGCCCTTAGCGTTTTTTTTATATATTTATTTTTTTATTAAATTACAAAGTTTTCTTCTCGTTACTACAATTGGTATTTTGATAACTGCGTCTCAAGTAAAGTTGGCGATAATAAAACAAGAATAATGACGATGTGTGTTTAGTTACTTTATATTGAAATGATAAATATTCGTTTTCTTTATTTGTTTGTGCTTGTCTCGAAACAAAAAAACGAACCCACAAAAACTACCATTAATTAACACTGTGAGAATTTGTACTCAAATCACAGATAAAGAGAGTGTTAATAAATACCTAAGTAGTAATTTTAAGAATTTTTCAAAATCTACTAGAATGCTAAAATTTTACAGGTTTTTAACGGGGTATAAGCATCGATATTATTTTATACATAGTGTTATAAATTAAGACATTGTCGTTTGTAACTTACAGCTTTCTGAATTGCCATTGAGACGCAAAAAGGCAAGATAAATAACGGCCACCGGTTGCGGCCATCAGTCAGCCACTGAAGTCAGTATGCCTTGGCCAGTAATCGCTCAAATGCGGCCACTTGCAATCGCCACTTTGTCATCTAGAACGGAACTTTGCCAGTTCTAACGTGGGAGTCACCATTTTGCCTGTAGTTGTTCTAGCTGAGATTTTAATTACGAAAATTGCCTCGTACAATTAAAGCAACCGAAGTGATTTAATGGTATAATCAAAAGCCATTTGTATTTGCAACTAATGCTTTTTCCGTGACTTTGCTTTTGCGGATTTTTCCGTGTATTTTCCGTTTGTGTTGTTTTCGGAATCAGATCCATATTTATAATCCTATTTACTACAAATACTACTGAGAGCAGTGATGGTCCAGTATCGGCCGCGACTTACAAGTTGTAGGTCGTGGGTTCGAGCCCAGCCAGGTGCTTTACTTTGTGTAATTATTTCATCACCGCTTCTCTCAAAACGGTGAAGGAAATCATCGTGCGGAAACCGGCATGTCCTTAAACCATAAATTCGAAGACATTGTGACATCCACCAACCAGCACTGGGCCCGCCTGGGGGATTACGGCCCATTCCCTGTGGCCCTCACAGAGAGGAGGCCTGTGTCCCAGCAGTGGGCACACTCATAGGCTGATAATGTGATGTGATGTGACACATACTACTTGCCACTTGGCAGAATAAGTATAAAATGGCAACACTAAGCTAATGAAAGTTAACGAAAAATCAAATAACTCCCATTTGTAATGTTTTTTTTTTATCCTTTCTGAACCAGTTAATATTATACTTTAAAAAACATAGCCAACTTATGCAATTTCTGTCACGTTCAGATGCTCAAATTAAGTCAACTAAGATTTTGCCATTGTTCTTTTGGAAGTCACCATTGTTTTTTTTTGTGGTACCTAGTAAGTAGGCAATTTTAAATAGTATTGTACAATAAACAGACATGCAATTGCCGCAATTCTGGGCGTTTTATCGTCATTTATTGAAGAGCTGCAAATATCTCTGAAGTTCTTCATCAGATCATCACCAAACACATTCGGGATCATACCCTACCAAACAAAAAAGTCCACAATTGACGGAGAATAAGTGAACATACATAAACCTAAAGTCAAAATAACGACGTAAAGTCAAACATAGAACCTCCTCCTTTTTGAAAAGTCGGTTCAAAATAACGATACCGAAAAAATCTAAGATTGATTGTTTAACAATTATCATACTTACAGTGTTCACGTTAAAGCAATAGAATTGTTAATTAACTATTGCATAATTGAAAAACCGCGATATGAAAATTTTGCCAGCAGCGCTAGCTGATAAATTTTTTCATTCATCTATCCAGTAAGTGCCTGAATTTTTTAATTTCTTAATTTTTAAATAGTATGTTTAAATAGTTTTTAAAGTTGAAATGTCCGAAGTGGCCGTGGCTTGTACAAGCCAGAGTACCCGTTTTCGGTCGAATTTTCACCCCTCTGGGAAAATTATAAATATAGGTCTTACAGTTTCAGAAGTTTTCAAAAATCTAATAAGTTTTTGAGATATTTGTTTCTTACCTTTACAATATTTGCGAGCGGAATTTTATTTTTCCAAAATTATCTAATACTAGCCCAAATCGAATTACACCTTGTTCATATTTTTTCGAGACTGCTGGAAAAAGTTTAACAAAAAAACATTTGTTGACTAGGCTAAGCAAAATAATAAACTACTCCAATATTACATAAATAAATTTGATACATAATTCAATAAAAAACGTAGGTAGTTTTTTCATTTAATCTATTTAGCCGTTGTGGTATGATTGATTGAAAACATACACGTCATATTTTCAAGTAGAATACACATATTTTGATGTAAGAAACGGACTGCCTCGCTGGTCTTATGGTAACAAGCGCTACTGCTGAGGTCCCGGATTCACAAAAAAAACAGTATTGGAACACTTTCGCTGTTTTTTTTCACCGGACATAATTTCAGATATCGTTCACAACACTATACTATACACTTATATTCGGTTCAACGATATCGCAAATCTATACACAAACAAATGAAGAAATATAAAGTTTTCTTGCTATTGAAATGTTAATGGGTGTGATTCATATGCCAGCATTACTGGACAAGAAAAACCTGATATCCCCTAACAGCTGAACAAATGCCCCTAAAACGTTACCAACAAATACGCCGCAACATTCATTTTGTGTAGCATGGAGAACTCAGATCGCTATAACAATATACGCCCTGTTATGGAGAAGATCAGACAAAATGGCTTGAAGATAGAGGAAGAAGGGCAGTATTCAATAGATGAGATGATTATCCCATATAAAGGCACGAAAGCTGAGCAAAGGAGGCAATAAATTTAGAAAAAGCCGAAAAAATGGTTTCTAGTTTTATATTTGATTTAATCATGTACGGTGGCGATGATACGTTTCGTGAACACTTTCACAGCCAAAGAAGCTACACTTGGGGCGGGTAGCATGGTGGTTATAGCCTTATGCTAAGAAGCCATCCATCATATACGTGGTAATTTTCAGCTTATTTATTTGTTGCGGAAATAATATGGAATATTTAGCCTGGGAACAATAACAACAAACCGTCTCAGGGGATGTCAAGATCTCTTACCCTCTGAAAAATAAAGAAAAAAGAAAAAGAGAGGATATAGTGCCCAAGTTGTATGCAATAGCAACACGTTAGCCGTCGTGAAGTGAAACGATAATAATAATATGGTGGTCACTCTAAAAAGTTGCTACGTTGATTCTCATCCTATTGAAAAGATAAGGAGGTACTCGAAGGAAGACAAACGTAAAGTGAATGTTGACTGCCCTCAACTTGTGAAACAGTTCAACAAGCATATGGGGGGTGTAGATTTAGCAGATATGCTTATATCTTTGTACCGGACGCCGTTCAAGAGTCGACGGTGGTATTTGTGTATCTTTATATGCATAAATAACGGCTGGCTTCTATACAGCTCGCCTGTTGTTTGATGGGAGAACTAAAAAGCCTCTAAAAGACTTTATCTACTCTCATATCGTGATATTTGAATTTTAAACTTCAAAACGGGTTTATATTGAGATACTTTATAAACCTAATACCGAAATTTAAAAATAAAATCTTATCTTAACACTTTTTCTCTAACAAAATAATGCTATAATAGTAGATTGTTTACCTAGGGCGCAAACAACTATTTTAAAGGCGAGAGTGTCGTTACGTTTATTTATTTACATAAAATTCAATACCAAACAAAATAATTAGAAAAAACGTTAATGTTTATATTTAACAATTATGGAAGTGCATCGTAATAATTTTATTAGTATCATCCGTTACAGGAGTAGATTTATTTATAGCTTGGGAATCAGAAATAGTCTCGGAAAACTGTGTCACAAAATGTAGTTTTTGAGAAACTTGATTATAATACAATTATTAGAAGTAATATGAAGAATAAGTTAAAAGAATAGCGCACGGTATGCTTTCTTTGCATTTATTGCTTCATATGTTCAAAAAGCCGTCAACTAGACAGCGTAAAAATGCAATGAATATGTTTTAGTTACCAAAATTAAAGTAAAAAAGGGTGTGCTACGTGCTGTTAAAACAGTTACGCAATTAGGCTGCAGGTTTCCTCACGATGTTTTCCTTCACCGTTATCAGCGTAGTTCAAGACAAACCTAGAAAAAAACATAATGAATTGATAAAGTCATATTGCTACTTGCCCGTTTGTGAATCCAAGACCCCAAACACTAGAGCCGAGGTCTGCGCCGCCGTGACAGCTTTATTGTTTAAGTATATTTATTTATTTTTTTCTTTTACTTTCAGATGACAGCGATGGTGAAACGATGCTATCGTTCACGGAGAAATCAGTTTATCGTTATTACAATAAGTATAATCTGTTTTATCTATTATATTTGTTTAAATGATAATTTATCACAAGAACCGGATCAGGATCTGGATGACACAAGGAAGTAAGTCTTTGCAAGACTCAAGTTACATTGCGGTTTTGTTTCTTTGGGAACATTTTAATTTCTGAATCTGCTTTTTATGGAGCAATATTTTGCAACATTAAAATTTATTTATTTATTACACACACACACACACACACACATATGGCCACACATACGGCCATACTGCCCATTCCCTCTTACAGAGAGGAGGCCTGTGTCCCATCACTGGGAACATAAAAAGGCTGATGATGGTGATGATAGACATACACACATTGTGTAAGTAGATACAGGCAACATATAATAATATTAAAGTATGAAATTGCCGTTTTATTGTTATAGGTACATAGGTACTTCGAATTGACCTAGAACCTTCATGGTTTGAGATTTTTGAGTGAAACTTTATCACATGGTACCTATGAAGTTCTTGTTTTAAAAAATGTGCAACATTCGATTTCACTTCAGTTGTTTTTTTATTCAGCTTAGACAAACACAGATGCATACTTCGAAAATTCGAGTGATTTTTGAATAAGGCCTTTGCCACACTAGACGGAAATTCCGTCGCCGAACTTCCGCGGCGGAACGCCAATACATTGTTATTGCATATAAAATACAAATAGCGGGCACACTACGCGGAAGATCGGTCGTTCCGTCGCGGACGATCGGTCGCTCGGAGCGGACCGCTCACTCGCCGCGTCTGCTCGGTCGTCCGCGCACCGATCTTCCGTCAGCGTAAGATCGGCAACGTCGCATTACAGGTATTTGTATGCATCGCGCCACATTCAGCGGATAACTCGCAGTGACGACGCACGCACAGGATGTTTGACACTGAACGATTTATTATCGAAGTGCAAAATAGAGTTTGCCTTTGGGACTCTAGAGAAAAGCCGGATAGAACTGCAAAGAAACGAGCATGGGAAGAGATTGCGAAAATATTGTACGACAATTGGGATAGTGAAATAGAAACAAAACAGCGAGAACTTGGTGAGTTTATCACTTTATTATTTTTATATACCTAGGTATATCTAATTATAAGTACTCGTATGCATGTAGGTACTAATTGAAACTATCATTCATATAAACCTACTTATCAATGATTATATCAGTCACCTTACCTAAATGAAGTTGTGTTGCCAATATTTACGCTTTCTTCTTCTTTCTTCTTCTAATGCCTCATAAATAGCTATCACTTCTATCGGATCCATCACGAATTCACGACCACACCGTATAAGCGCAGGCAGCCGACTGATGATCTGCCACTGAATATTCAGTGTGGCTGGTACCGTATAGAACGGATTGACCGCCGCGGAAGTTCGGCGACGGAATTTCCGTCTAGTGTGGCAAAGGCCCGGAATCAACGCGGCAGAATCAGCTCGCAATATCAATGTTGCGTTTGGAGAGGGGACTGCTAATGAACGCACCGTACGATTTTGGTTTAAATGCTTTCGTGATGGAAACTTTGATTTGAAGAACGAACCACGTGGAAAACCGCCCACACAGGTGAATAATAATGAATTGAAAGAGATGGTGGAAGCCAATCCGAGCCAAATTACCCGGGAATTAGCGGCATGGTTTAAAGTTACCTTACCAACAATATTGACTAATTTGCGTAAATTCAATAAAATAAAAAAATAATAAAAATGGGTGCCTCATGATTTGACTGATCTGTATCGAAAGAAACGCGTGTTGGAACTTGTGTTGCCTTGTTGAATCGATACAGAAATGAAGGAATATTGGATTGAATTGTGACATGTGATGAAAAGTGGATTCTTTACGATAACCGTAAACGAAAAATGCAATGGCTGACCCCAGGTCAAACCCCACAACAATGTCCTGAAGCAAAGCTTACCAATAAAAAGGCAATGGTAAATGTTTGGTGGTCTCAGCCTGGTGTTGTTCACAATAGCTTTCTCCGATCTGGTCAAGCAATGATAGTAAAACTAGCAGTGAAACTGCCCCGACTGATCGATTAACTAATTAATCGATCTTCACCATTATTGTCCCATGATAACGCAAGACCTCATACAGCACGAGAAACCGTTTTAATTCTGCAGGAACTGCATTTAGAAACCATTCGTCACCCTCCGTATTCGCCAAAAAATAGTAGTCCGTTGGACCAAGCCAACGGACTACTATTTTTTTCGTGATTAGGACAATTTTCTACGTGATAAAAAGGTTTCTTCTCAGGAGGCAGTAGAAAATGCTTTTACACAGTTTGTTGAATCTGATCTAGATTATAGAGACCAGAGTTCTATCGCGAAGGCATAAATGACCTTCCTATTAGATGGCAGCAATATATAGATAACTAGCTGGCCCGGGCAAACTTTGTTTTGCCATAAAAACACCAAACATTTATCTACCCTACCTACCGTACCTTACACTACCTACACTACCCTACCCTACCCTACCCTACCCGACCCTACACTACCCTACACTACCCTACCCTACACTACACTACCCTACCCTACCCGACCCTACACTACCCTACCCGACCCTACACTACCCTACCCTACCCTACCCTACCTACCCTACACTACCCTACCCTACCCAACCCTACACTACCCTACACTACCCTACACTACCCTACCCTACACTACCCTACCCTACACTACCCTACCCTACCCTACACTACCCTACCCTACCTACCCTACCCTACCTACCCTACCCTATCTACCTACCAACTTGTTGAACTATTTATTTGAATAAGAAATAATATATATACTACTATACGAATGCAACCAACTTTTGTTTCTACCGGCAGCGTTGATCTAATTAAAATTTAGAACATAAAATTTGCTATTGTGAGTCCACCTTAAAAGATAGACATATGGTGTCACGGACTTTTTTTTAGAACTTTTAAAGAGAAACAATTCCATCATACATGATATTTGCGTAACTTAAACCATTTACGCAGCGCACGCAATGGAAGCTCTCAAAAAGGAATATTTTTTCCCGTTTTTGTAACATTTTTCATTTATGCTCCGCTCCTATTGGTCGTAGCGTGATGTTATATAGCCTATAACCTTCCTCGATAAATGGACTATCCAACAGTGAAAGAATTTTTCAAATCTGCCAAGTAGTTTCGGAGCCTATTCAATTCATACAAACAAACAAACAAACAAAAAATCAAACCTTTCCTCTTTATAATATTAGTATAGACTAGCTGACCCGGCAAACTTTGTTTTGCCATAAAAAGACCAAACATTTATCTACCCTACCCTACCCTACCCGACCCTACACTACCCTACACTACCCTACACTACCCTACACTACCCAACCCTACCCTACCCTACCCTACCCTAACCTAACCTACCCGACCCTATACTACCCTACACTACCCTACCCTACACTACCCTACCCTACACTACCATACCCTACCCTACCCTACCCTACGTATAAACCTCACGGAGCCCGAGACCTTTCCAACGAATGCAAAACCTTGGAAATCGGTTCGTGCGTTCTGGAGTTATAGCGTCAGGGAGAAACCCGACTAATTTTTATATAGTAGATAATGGTAATTATTTTGATTAAATAAATGTAAAAAAAAAAGTTATTACTTTTTTGCAGTACAAATCGGCAATTTCATACTTTAACCCCTAATAACATCACGCCTGTATTTCCCAAAGATTTGGTAGAGATGCACTTACTCGTATAGTACACCTATATTTCGCCAGCTATGTTAAATCTTAATAATATGAGACGAAATTCCATATGAAAAACCCAGTAGGTAACACTTAATTAGATATATAGGGTGTGTAGAGTCATTGTATGTTAGGTATAGTGTCTGTTATACTTTATTTGGATGTTAAGGACACTCTCCAGAATAAACACAGCTCTAACGATGTAAAGTTTATGACTTATTACAAAACGATACCACCACACCCATATACGGGTCCGGGTACAAACCACTTCGGGTCGGCAAGTTATGTACTTTATTTTATCTGGTTGGTATATGACTGTGGGGGTCGAGTTTAACCCAACAAGACACAGCTACCTCTGAGTGACTCAAAATGTACCACTTTCCTACCCAAGTATGCTCAACAATAAAAAAACAAACCAACAAACAATACAGCGTTCAGTGTGAACGAGTGTCCTAGCGTATACTACGTTCGTGGACCAAAAACCACGCTCTTGCTACCAAATGTTAAATCCATGTCTGCGGATCCAAGGCCAAGACTGTGGCCCATAGTAGTCCTACGACTCTTGGATCTGCAGGTCCTATACCCGCGAAACTGCCGTACGCGCAGCAGCGGTAGCTGTTTATGACTGACGACAAGGGTTGGGTGGTATAAATGTTCACTCTTGCCTGAGTTCTCGTGGTGGTCCTCTGCGCTTGCTCAACCTCGTGCCTGGCCGAGGATTTATGGATCAGATATATATGTCGCCGCGTAGGCGTGAATTTGCTAATTTATTATCCTAATTAAGCATTTTAAGTGTCGAATGTCTATTTAAGTTGGGTTTTGAGTTCAGCGCCATCTATTGGCTCACTGTGGAATCAGTATTGATTCATAATTCGTATGCTAATTTCAATGTTTAATTAATACGAGATGTTTAAATAAAACAGGAACACTTATTGTAGTACTTTTGGATTTGTTCCCATTTTAACTATTGCACATTTGACGAAGTAAATGTGTTTGATTATTCTTATTAAGTTGTCAAACAATGGCGGATGTTATAATTTCTATGACCAATAACCAGATTTAATAATTTAATACGAGAACTAAACAAATTTGAGTAAATGATTAAATACTAAAAAGTCATAAGACTATTTTACACAGCTATGTGATAATGAGAAACTTTCTAATTAGTAAGATTTGCAGATCACCGGAAACTTGAATAGTTTTGTTATTAGATGTCTATTTCAATAATAAACTACAAACAACTTTGTATTTGTGAGTATTGGGGTTGTTTAATGTTAAAATAATTAACTGACCAGCATTTTAGTATTGTTTGCTAGCTTTACTCAACTATCCAAGTAATTAGTGTCTAAACAAAAACAATATGGAAGTCCCGCCCATTGTTTAGAACACACATGGCGCATACGGTGCATGGTGTGTGTAAAAAATAATAACTGTAAAACTGTTTAATAAATCTGCTAATTGAATAGATGTTTGAAAACCTAATAAACATGTATCGTTAATTGTCATAAAGTGATTGTGTAATCTATAAAAACATTTAAAAAGAGTATCCTGGAGTTTCTGGCTAGGTCTTCTCCAGCGACCGACGAAAGCTTTGTGACCTAGCAAGCCACACGATGTGGTTTTAGCTTCAAGTTCATTTGAAAACTCAAAGTGCCTGTAACTAAATCAAATAAACACTCTTGAGTTTCAATCCAGTGTTGTGTGTTATTGAAGTAACCCGCTCCAGTCAAGAATAAAGGAATTGCCTCTAGACATTGGGGTTAAAGATGGCGGTCCTGTGATTCATAGGTACTTCGACGTGACATAATATATAATAAAGGAAAATGCTGGGATGAGGGACACAAACGCGTTCTGAGCCGGGGTCCAGCTGCCGAGCAGACACACACACGTTTCCGGCAAAGGCACATCGATGCGCGCGAAATATACTTAAAAACCAATTGCACAGACGCCGCACAATACAAATCGCGAATCGTGGATGCAAATCAACTTTTCAACTCAAGCAAAAGCTGTCAAATCGAATGACAGCCAGCTGACATAGTGTTGCCATAATTAATAAACAGAGAAGCGAAACGCATTCGTTCCGAACAACTACTATGCTCACGATAGCGCGTACTTATAAATTCTTTTCGAATACAAAGTCTTTCAACACCTAGATCAAAGATCTCACAAACCATAAATGGTATTTTTAAACATCAACTTTATTATTTCTTCCTTTATTAAACCTTCATAGTCTATACTCAATCAAACCATCTTTGTCTTACTTAACGGTTTGCCTATCGCGCTTCTAAATAACAACTTCCATTTCTACATACTTGCCCTGTAGAACAAGAGCATTGCTTCTTGTCTATCATCAGTTCAAGTGGTGTACATACACACTCGTAGTTGACATACATTTGCAACGTCACTTACATGAATTTTATTTTTCATAATAGGCCTTTAGACACGGTCGTAATCTTTATAGGCTTCAGTATGCTCAATACACTATATTTGACTTGCACGTATAAGGGGCGATGTGATAAGGTTTACTTTTTTTTATTTAATTTAATTTTGTTAAGTTAATTCCTCTGATAAAATCTCTACCTTCAACCACAATACAGGAACAGGCTCCATAATAATGTTTACACTATTAGTAATAAGACAGAACAGCCCTTCCGTTATTTGTCTATCGTTTGGTCATTTTACTATTTATTTTTAATTGTATTACATACCTAATGAGTACAATGAATTTGCATTTTTAATTATTTAAACAAAAATTTAATTCTATTAAGCAATATGCCAATTTATAATAAATTAAGTTGCAATGTTGGCTTCAAATTGTGCGTACGCTAATGCAAATCAATTTTTTTTTTCTTAAAAAGTCTGTCACTGTTCCTATATACAAAGCAGGAGACAAGACTTTGGTATCAAATTATAGACCAATCTCTATACTGCCTAGCTTTTCAAAAATTCTAGAAAAAATAATAAATAAGAGGCTAAAACACTGCCTAGAAACTCATAAACTTCTCTCAGGTAATCAGTTTGCGTTCAGAGAAAAATATCAACCGCCGATGCTCTTCACAAACTAACTTCGTATGTAGTCGAAAACATGGATAGAGGACAGAAGTCTCTAGGTATATGCCTAGACCTTGCAAAAGCCTTCGACACCGTCTCTGTACCCATCCTCCTGAACAAACTCGAGACCTTAGGAATTCGAGGAATACCGCTCCAACTTTTCCAAGATTACTTGACAAACCGAACACAGGTTATAAAAAATTATAACAGTGTAAGCCATGAGGAATACGTTACCTTCGGAGTGCCTCAAGGTAGTGTAATGGGTCCTACGTTGTTTTAATATATATTAATGACCTCTACAATTTAGATTTACAAAATGGACAAATAATAACATTTGCAGATGACACAGTATTGTTTTGAGGCGCACGGTTGGCGCAGTGGTTGAGCAATTGACTGCTGCAATGCGTGTCGCGGGTTCGATTCCCGCACGGAACAAATATTTGTATGATCTACAGATAGTTGTTCCGGCTCTGGGTGTTTGTGTATGTGAGTTTATATGTTTGTAAACGCACCCACGATACAGGAAGAAATTCCTAGTGTGGGGCAACGTTTTTTAAAAAAGAGAAGAGAAGAGAGAGAGAGAGTATTATTGTTCAGCTCCAACACGTGGAAAAATGTAATCGGAGCTGCAAATGAAGGTTTTGCTTTAGTAACTTCTTGGCTGGACAATCATTTGTTGACACTTAATCTTGACAAAACTAAATTTATTACCTTCACAATTAACGGCAGAACTCAACCTTCTCCTAACTCAATAATTATACAATCTCACAATTGCAACAATCCAAGTACATGTCATTGTAACCCAATCACCAGAACAAATTGCATAAGATATCTTGGTGTGATAGTAGACCATAACTTAAACTGGAAAGAACACGTCATAAAACTTAGTAATCGCGTGAGAAAGTTAATTTGTATTTTTAAAACGATTAGATAGCACTATGTCAGTCTATACTGATATACGGCTTGAATGTATGGGGAGGAACTTCAAAAACCACCCTGTTGTTTTTCGAAAGAGCTTAACACACGGTACTTAAAGTTATTTGCCGCAAAAATTATACTTATCCGACACACCTACTTTACTCAGAACTGGGAGTCCTTACGATACGAAAATTATTCATTAAACTAGAGATCATGGCACAACATAAAGTTAAACCGCACTTTGCAAAAAGTAGACGATTAGATATAGTTTATAATATACCCAAATATAGAAAATCTTTTGCACACAAATTTCATAATTATCTCGGACCTAGCCTTTACAACAAAGTAAGTAAAAACCTAAGATTGAGGAATCTTGGCAGCCAAACATGCAAAAAAACTATAGATAAATATTTGAAAACACTAGACTACAACAACACTGAAAATCTACTAAATAATTGGGTATAACGGGGCACATAAATAATAAAGCACACATAACTGTACACATACAGAAACATACATAAAACATTTACACATCTACATATCCCTACACCCATATCCAAACACAAAACAACACAGACAATTCCAATCATGTAACTTAATTAATATAACTCTACTAAAATATATTACCTATTCATTTAATAATCAATCTGCTTGATTATGTTTAACCGTAACTGGAACCTTGTGGGAATATGTTGTTCTAAGGCTGAGGAAGACTATCTACTCGTGATACAGTTTTATACTAGTACGAGGGGATAGGGCGAATCACTCCAAAGACAACCAAGCCATTTTTACAATCTAATTTGCATATTATCCAACTGTTGGCATGCCTAAATTTTATGGTCAAAATTACTTTAAACAACTTTGTCTATTTTTGTGTTTATTGTTAAGTTACTCTGTATGGTTTTCTCTTATTCATGAATAAATAAACAAATTATTAAATGCTTTTCGAATATATGCGCGTATTTAAACTACAGTCGCGAGCAATGAAAAAGTTCTAGTGACATAGCACCAAATTACTCCTAAACGGGAAAGGCTAGCTTAATGACGCCGTCTGCAATATTGAAGTACATTTAACAGCGCATCAGAATATTCCAACTAAAAACATAAATATTACGTTCAAATTTTAATTTTTTTTTTTTTTTTAAATTGGGGGCATTTGGCAAATAAAACCAAATCTCTAAGTAGGGGTTTTATTAGGTGTAAACGTAGGTTTTCATAACCCAGTACTTGATGTTTCCTCCATGTGCTCTCAATACAGCTTCTACGTGATTGGGCATGCTGAATGCCAGATTCCTCACCATATGCTGAGGAATGTTCGCCCATTCTTCATTCGATGAGCGCGTAATTCAAGTCACGAAGAGTAATTGGAGGTGGAACTCAATTTCTCACACGTCTGTCAAACTCGTCCCAAGCATGCTCAATAGGATTTAAATCCTGGCTCCTTGCTGGCCACTCCATTTTGTGGATTCTTACGTCCTGAAGATACTCATTTACAACTTGAGCAGTGTGGGCCCGTGCATTATCGTACATGAACACTGCATTGTCGCCCATATTGGCCAAAAACGAACCAGCATGTTCATTGAGAATCTGATTCATGTATCTCACAGCAGTTAAGTTCCCGTTCTCGATTGGAACTAACGCCGTTTGACACTCTGCAGAGATACCAGCCCACACGTGAACGGTACCTCCGCCGTATGACACTTTTTCTTCAAAACAAAATGTTTTCCGTAATTTTCAAACCTCAAAATTATGTTTTTCTTTTTTTATCCATGAATTCAAAAAGGCTAGTATTTAAAAGAGTTTAAGTTTGCATATTAAAATAGATTTCATTATAATTTTTTATTTATGAAGCTAGGTTCTATGTCTTAGGAGATATTAAGGTTTTTGTCGGCATTTTGTGGGTGGAACTTTTTCATTGTTCGGCAGTTTAGTACGCGCGTATCTCTTTGACAGTCACTAACAATATGGCGGCTTGCATGTATACTAACCAAATAACTTCTCTATGCCCAAAAACTTTGAAGGTTTAAAATGGCCTGACTCAACTCTGTATTTGAGTCTCCTTCTGTCAGATATATACAACGTATGATCGAGGTCGCTTTAAGTGAGGATAAAGGAAGTGGATGCAAGATGCCGTCTCTGGATCCCTTTTCAAATGAGCTGATGCAATTTGTCGAGACTTATGATCCAATCACTTGTGAGGGAAAGGACTGGGTGAAGTGTTAAGTAAGTACCAAATGTACAAGAATTCAACCAAATTCAATTTATTCATCAACAAACTTTAAGTACGTGAAAATCTTAAATGCTTCTACCTATATGTAGCAGGTGAATGAAGCGTGTTAGGAAGAAAAACAAATAGTAGATAATTGCATCGAGCACAAAGTGATTTATTAATGCATGAGTGATATGTTGGTGCCCGAGTGCAAGCGAGGGCACTAAATAACACGAGTGAATTAATTACTCACTATAGCGAGGTGCGTAATCTACTTTTCTTTCAACAACCAATCTACCTCTCATCTATTTTTTTTTTTTTTTATACTTTTCTTGCTAAATATGAAGTACCTACCGTGGCCGTACTACTAACCGTACCGTACTAGTAAGTGTAGAATGGTGTTGAAAGAAAAGTAGATTACGCATCTCGCTAAAGTGAGTAATTAATGCACTCGTGTTAATTTAGTGCCCTTGCATGCGCTCGGGCACCAATATGACACTCATGCATCAATAACTCACTATGCGCTCGATGCAACAATCTACTATTGCCATTGGAAAACTGTTGAATAATAGATAGGTAGAATGTTGAAAAACGGTCAGTTTACCAAATGCAAATGCCTTAAAATCGTTTTTTTTTTGCTGTATCTACTAAACTACAGTTTCAGATTGTTTCCTTTACTTGTGTTGTAAGACATTGCTTCTTGCCAAATTTTATGATTCTAGGTCAACAGGAAGTAAGTACCCTTTAGGTTTTGATATCCTTGCGATTCCTAAAACATGCGAAAAAAGACTATCTTTCGATTACGTTGATTTAAGAGTTTCGATTTCTTGACTGAACTGTAGATTGTAACTCATGCACTCTAGATTTTTCACAGCTCCATAGAGATTTTAGACTTGAGTATATCATATTAATTTCAACTTGATACGGTCAGGCATTCTAGAGAAAAACGTCTTGACACACGAACAGACGGACAGACAACAAGGTGATCCTTTAGGGCTTCCTTTTTTTCCTTTTAAGGAACGAAACTCTAAAAAGAAACTCTGGTTTTATGGCCTGGGCCGCGCTAGGAATGAACATGTGTTACAGGCACTGGACACTTACTCCACCGTCACACTTGCAATACACAAACATCAAAGTAGCATAGAGGACTAAGATTCACTGATTTCCCAGCTTAGGCAACCCTGTACATAGAGAGGTATTGGAATAGGCAGAGTAATTCTACCTAAACTTCACGGCAGTAACATAGAGTGCATGACCTCTGAAATTTCGAAATAATAATTATGTTGTTTTGATTCCGGGAATAAAAAATTACGATTTTTATTGTGCTTTGCATAATGTCATCAAATTACAAAAAAATCGTGCTTTTATAAAATATTTGAAGTATCTCATTACATTAGTTTTTTAGAATTTATTAATAAAATTGTACCGAAAAAAAAAAAAAAACACGGGAAAATAAACCTAAATTTCCTAGTTTTTCTGTTTATTTGTTTTTATTAAAAATACAACGTAGTACCATAAAAACCCTAACACTGTCAGTAATATAGAAAATAAAAATTATCTAAATTATTGAATTTTATTATTCCAGCTCTCCGAATGCAAGGTAGTTGATGAGATACTAGCAACGACCAGAAACATAGTGTGTACCTACCAAGACATAATATATGTTAGTGACAATGAATATTACTTAGGGCAAAACAAAATAGTGAAGGGAAATAAAACTTATTTACTTGATGCAAGCGACCATGTCAAGATAAAATGTACGGGCACTCACGAAACAAGGTAAGATGAAAGAAGATTATATTTTATTCCTACTAATATATTTTATACACGGTCAACATAACCGTGCACCTCGCTGGAATGAGACCCCACTCCCGCCTAACCGCACGGTCACTCGCGTTTGTCTCGTGCGCCAATAACGAGAGTCGAACGTCAGAGTGACGTCACAGCCCCAGGTGCACAGTTAAGTTGACTGTGTTATAAAAGTCAAAGTTTGTGAGTATGGATGAAAGGATGTTTGTTATTCTTTCACTCCAAAATTCACTCGCAAAATTTGGCATACAATTAGTTTATAACCTGGATTTTCTTACTTAATTAGACTTATATATTATTTAATTACCTTTTTTATTCAGTTTTTTCTCGAAATCTGGGACTATCCTGCAGAATTTGCTGATAATGATATTTACAATGAACCCTTTTATTTTTAATTTCTTTTATGTTTTTTACCAAACAATAGAAATAATTCTTGGGCGAAATAGTAGATTGTTACACGAGGGTCGGAAGGAATCAATTCCCATACGAGGTATGTAGGCTACAGTCCGAGTAGGAATTGATGTCTTTCACCCGTGTTAAGCACTCTACTTTTCATTTCGAATATAAGGAAAGTAAAAAATAGTATTTTTTTGTAAATATTTATTGATAATAGTAACATGAGTAGTACCTATTTAAAATTAATTGAGAAGTTAGAACAATTTGTGAAATTTAAAGTTACATTTTTGTTCGGAATATTTACGCTGTTTGATATGTTATGACATATTTGACTGTAAAAGTAGGAGACTCCAGTATTTGATTAGAAGGTGGAATCCATGACGCAGACTCTCTTGAAGAAGTTGGTTGAGGCGAAGTGGGGCGTAAATTTATAGTCTGAGTTAATTTGTTTGAAATTTTAGTTTTATTTTGGACAGAATCCTCAATGTAGCCTTCCGCGACTGTGCTGGATTTCCATCCTCCATGTCGTTTTAATTTTGTTAAATTCGCCCCAAAATCGGCTAACAGTGTCGCTAACGTTCGTTTATAACAATACCCAGTATACTGTTCACAGTCTGGTAAATTCAAATATGTTGCTATTTGCTTCGGCATACCTGAGGTTTTATTTTGACCGAGAACAATGAAGAAGAGGTTAAACGCCGAGTGAACATGAGTTGAAAGACATTCTGGTCCCCAAAAGGCGCTTTCCCCCTCCATCTCAAAGAGGCCGTAATAAACACCTGCATCTTACAGACCCTCACATACGGCTGTGAAACCTGGACTTACAACACCAAAATAAAAACTAAACTAGCGGTTTTTCAGAAAGCCATGTAAATAAGTATATTGAAAATAAGGAGAATACGCAAAAAAGAAGCGACTACATAAGAGGAAAGACAACTCATAGATGCTCTGCATTACGTTTTAACATTAAAGTGGCGATAGGCAAGGCACCTAGCCAGATACAGAGTCAAAAAAATTGACACTAGAAACCACAAGATGAGAAGGACCATTATTGGTAAAAGAAGCAGAGGACGTCTAAAGAACACAGATGGATTAATGAAATAATAGCCATAGCAGGAAAAGAATAGCAAATAAAAGCAAGGCATAGAAAGACTTGGAGTAAACTGGAAGAGACCTTTACACAGGCTGGGCTTCCAGTACCAGACACATTTATCAGTTCCAAAATTGGTTCACGGAAAAAAATTTAGTACTAAATGAAAAAAAAACAAATGTTTTAGATTCACATTGCCGAATGTTAGAAGTACCGAATGCGATATCATATTGAATGGCGAAAAGCTGGACTTTGTAAATCAAACAGTTTTCCTGGTAATCACTCTAGACGACAAATTGCAATGGGGTCCTCACATAACATCACTTGCGGGTCGGCTAAGCTCAGCCGCTTATGCTGTTAGAAAGATAAGACTGTTAAAGGATGTAGAAACCGCGCGTTTGGTCTATTTTAGTTACTTTCACAGCATAATGTCATACGGTATTTTACTGTGGGGTCGTGCGGCTGACATTGAATCCATATTTATATTGCAAAAGAGAGCGGTCAGAGCCATATATAAGTTAAGTCACCGTGAATCTCTTAGGGAACTGTTTAAAAATATTAATATTATGACAGTTTCTTGCCAATTTATTTATGAAAATATTATGTATGTAAGGAAAAATATACAACTCTTTAGTAAAGTCAGTGATAGACACAATTGTAATACCAGAAATAAAGATAAGTTAAATCAGCCTTCTTACAGACTAGCTAAAGTACAATCATCTTTCATGGGGTACTGTGTTAAATTGTATAACAAAATACCTTGTGATATATTAAAACTAAATGAAAATAAATTTAAAAATTTAGTTAAAAGCACTATTAAACAAGCATACTACAAATTAGATGATTATATTCAAGATAAGAATGCTTGGAAACATGCTGGTCCTGCTTCATAGGGCAATCTTTGGTGTAGACAAAATCAAGTTTGTTAATTTATATGCCCATTCATAGTTATTGTATTCATTGTTTTTTTTTGTTTTTAATTTTTTTAGAAATTGACTCACACACTGTTCCGTTGTTGTTGAATTAGGTATTTTACCTATGTTTGTAATATTTGTAAGTATGTGAGAACCATGTTCCTACTTATCAAATTAATTAATTTTCCTGTTAATGTTTTTTAATACTTTATACCTGTACGTAGTATAGTGTGTAGAGCTATTCTAGGTCCATCGTCCTCACATATATTAATGTATGTACGTATGTAAATATTGTAAAACACCTATTTTTATTAAAAAAGAGTAAGTATGGAGTTTCTTGTGCGTTCTTCTCCATAACAATCTACTTTCCGAATGCACGGTAGAATAATTTAATTTTTTTATTTTTATTACTTGTAAATTTTAATTTTAATTTATGTGACGTTCAAAAGTGCCGTTTATTGGCCTAATTGAATAAATATATTTGACTTTGAATTTGACAATGATCGCTGTGTCCACATCGCACATGTCGACAACCTCGCGAGCCAAGGCAAGATACTTGATTTGCTTATCTTTCTCGGCTTTCACGAGGTTCCCGTCATGAGGGACGGTAATGTCTACAATCATTGCACGCCTCTCGATTCGGTCCACCACCACTATATCAGGTTTATTGGCTACAATAGTCCTGTCAGTGATGATGGACCGATCTCAGTACAATGTGATATTGCCATTCTCGAAAACTGGGTCGGGCACATACCTGTAGTACGGCACCTCCAATGCCACAAGAGTGTATTTCAGAGCAAGTTGCTGATGGATAATCCTGGCTACAAGGTTGTGCCTATGCAAGTACTCTTCGTTAGTTAGACGAGAATAACCAAAGATAATGTGGCGGATCGATTCACCCGGCCAGTGACATGCCCGACAGATGTCAACCGTACCATCCTTCACAATAAATCGCCGGTAGTTATTCATCATGATAACTTCTTCCATAATTGCACAGACAAAACCTTCGGTTTCCCCAAAGATATCACCGAAACGCAGCCAGGCTACGGACGCCGATTGGTCTACATCGGATCAATGTAGGGCCCGGAAAAAGCGTCCGTGAAGCTCCTTACTTTGCCATACCTCCCTGCGGTCGTTAGTGTCAAGCACTACAGGTCTGCGCCAGTTTTCATTCGCCAAGGAGAGCGGGGTGAGTCCCTTGTCCACTGCTATTACATCTCGATGCATACCCACGTCTGTGTTTAGAAAATATTCCCTGAGGTTTTTGGCATTTAAAAAGCCCCGGCCTCCACACTTCCGTGGTATATACAATCCCATGACCGACGATCGTGGGAGATGCATTCGATATGCAGTCAGCAGTGTACGGACCCGCCTATCCAGGGCGTCAAGTTCCGTTTGAGTCCATTTGAGTATGCCGAAAGAGTACATCAATACCGGCATGACCCAACCGTTGAAGGCGCGCACCTTGTTTCCGCCCGAAAGAAGGCTTTTATTTATTTATTTATTTATTTAAACTTCATGCACAAAGGTACAATGGCGGACTTAATGCCTTAGGCATTCTCTACCAGTCAACCAAGGGTGGTGAAGAGTAAACATGGCAGGTGCATTGCTTAAATCGTTGCAACAACAAATTTTAAAACAAAATATATAATTATTGTTTAAAATACACATACATACATATTTTATATGATACATATCTAAATAAATATATATATTTAATAAAGAAATGAAGATTAGTTAACGAGATGACCCTACCCCCCGCTGATAATAATACTGCAATTTCCGCTTGAAAGCATACCGACTGGTGGCCGCCCTGATTTCGAGAGGAAGCGCGTTCCAAAGAAGAATAGACTGAATATGAAAGGAAGAATGAACAAAATCAGTAGTATGAGAAGGACAGAGTAAGAGCAGATTGTTGGAAGAACGCAGGTTCCTAGCGTGAGAAGAACTTAAATATTGAAAGTGAGACATAAGGTAAGAAGGTGGAGTGGGAGAGTTGAGTAGGGAGAAAATTGTAGTTAGAGCGCGAAAACACCTTCTCTGGCGAATGGGCATCCATTTGAGCTCAGACCTGTAGCTCGACACATGGTCATATTTCCTCAAATTGAATATGAACCGAATGCAGTTATTGAGGAGCCTATCAAGCTTATCCAGCAGCACCGCACTCAAGTCGAAGTAGCACACGTCACCATAGTCGATTATGGGAAAAATTAAGGTCTGCACAAGCATAGTCTTCGTCTTTGCGGGCAAAAAGTTCCTCAGACGATACAGGTATCGCAAAGTGCCGTTGACTCTTTGACTGACACTAGTAACCTGACAATGCCAGCCAAGCGTCGAATCAAGATGCAAACCGAGATCTTTTACGCTAGGGCTAATGGGAATAACGGTACCATCGAAAATAAGAGAAGGAAGAGAGCTAACCGCCACTCTACCCACCATGCGCGAGCTTCCTATTACAATGGCCTGACACTTCGAGGGGTTTACAGCCACCCCAAATTTATCAGACCAGATTTTAATGGCATGCAAGTCTCGGTTTATATCTTCTATAGCGTCTGATAAACTTTCCACCCGCGCAGCTGCATACAGTTGAAGATCATCGGCATAAAGATGATACGAACACCGAAGACAGAAGGTAATAAAATTAATGAAGATAGAGAATAACAATGGAGAAAGAATACCGCCTTGTGGAACACCAGCACCTAGATCACGCCAACTCGACGAATTCTCGTCGACGCGGACCGACTGCTGACGTCCCCGAAGATAAGAAGAGAACCATTCCAGTGCCTCGGAAGAAACCATTAGATGAGAAAGAATAGATAGAAGAATATCGTGACTGACGGCGTTAAAGGCATTGGAGAAATCAATTAGTACCAAAACGGTAACCTTGGTATCCTCCACTGCCTCTCTGATGTCACCAGTCACTTTGAGGAGAGCGGATGCAGTACTGTGCCCAGGCCTGAACCCAGACTGAAATGAGCTGACAAGGTTGTTACGGTGAACGAACCCCGAAAACTGCTTGTGGACACAGGCCTCGAGCACTTTTGACAGGAAAGGGAGTATGGAAATAGGTCGGAAATGATTAGGTTTTGGATTCCTTCTTCAGGCGGCCAAAGAAGCGTTCCCTCAACGATTGCTTCATTTCAGTAGTACTGATACCTAACGCTTCCGAAATACCCAAATACTTATAGGTTTCGCTTGGAGAGAGGGATCTCAGGTTTATGGAATCCGCGAGTTGAATGCCCACGGATTCCACAATCTCTCCTCGCTTTACATGCATGACCGAACATTTTTTTTTCTTTCTATTATTATTATTATTAGACGACACGTGCAAAATACCGGCAGGTCAATATACGAATCTCTAAGTTTTGAAAAACGACTTCAGTCACTTTAATACCAAGCTTATTAAAGATGCTATTGAATGGAATAAGGACTCTAAGGCCTTTGCAAGAGATCTAAATATTGGGCAGAGCCAGCTTACAAAATTGAAGAACGACAATGGTATAATCGTATCCGCTAAGATTAAGAGGTTCTAAGGGCAGTCGTACACGTCAACCAGTAAACCTGTTGTGAATTTAGCCAGTGACCCAAGAGCTAGATTGACCCGACACTATACCGAAGACTTCCCGGACTTCTGCTTGTCCGAGATTAGGATGGCTCTAAAGCAACTTAAAAACATGCTCTTGGCTGCTCGGGTCGAAAAACTGGTGCTTAATGCCCTTCAGAAGCAGTTTGATTCCGTCATACTCAAGGAGAAAACGCCACAGGCATGTTACAGGAGTGTGGTAGTATCCTTCTTCAAGAATGGTAACAATGCCCGACTAATGAATAATAGCATCTCACTTGTTAGCCATGTCTACAAGTTGTTTTCAAGGGTCATCACGAATCGTCTTGCGCGCATTTACAATCCAAAAATGTTATTAGTTAAATATAATAAGCTTTTGCTCGCTGCTTTGCTTGCATTTACTAAATAATGGCGTTAAATTTTTACTCGACTATGGTGAAGCCCATGACGGACTAGAAATATTTTTAGACATCATCCCTATTCTAGCTCTTTGTTTTTTTGACTAAGATAAGATTCTAATAAATTTCAACATTTTTCGTTACAGCCTTCTCAGATCAACATGGGTGGGTTATCACTTAGGGTTCCGCAAGTCATTGAGACGGGTGCATCCTCCGCCTGACCGAGAAGACACCATCAATGTACTCATATTCGGGTTTGACTCCACGGCGAAAAACGGCTTCATACGACAAATGCCGAAAAGTTACAAATATCTCGTTTGTCAAGCTAAGGCAACGATATTCGATGGGTATTTATGATGTTCTTAGTATTAATAATAGTCCATTCTTGGCAATTAATTTGATATTGTGGTGGTGGACCGAATCAAGAGTCGTGCAATGATTTTTATGAGTTTACATTCAATATGCATGCAGTATAGGCACTTATTATACTCGTATAGCGCTTACAAACATGTTTTGCCTAACGAGGTGTCCAAATATGATTTTAAGAATTTTAATAACTTACAAAAATTCATTGAGGTAATAATGTGCTCTAAAAATTTAACAATGTCAGATATAATTACACGAAATCTATAGATTAGCCTTCATGGATCATAAGAAATGTGTAAAAAAGTGTGTAAAACAATCAAAATTAATCAAATTGACAAAAAATAAAAGGTCCGTTTTGACATTTGTCATCGCGACGTTTTGACATTTGTCATCGCGACGTAACTAGTTAAGTAACCACACGACTCGGTAATTGATACTCACAATAAACTGATTCAAGTTTGTATGATTATTTGATCGATTTGATTACAATTATTTATTGCAAAGTGCATTGGATTAAAGTTCTGGTTAGAAAATTTTACTTAAACTTTAATATTGTAGGTATTTTGAAATAATACAATGGTACGAAAAGTAAATTTGTCTTTAATTTAATATTTATAGTTACAATAACATTCACTCAATCGCAAAAAAATCATGAAAAAGCAAAAGTGATTACATCTTCATTCAATCATTTTCTTCGGATGATGAGCCAAAATCGTCAGTGAAATAATTGTATTTACAGGTGACGATAGCTCAATCGTCACCTGTAAATATAATTATTTCTATTTCATTTATATTATCAATATTGACGTCTCTTTCAAAATCTTCTTTTAGTATTTTTTGAGTTTTTCTACCATTTATGCCCAGTCTTTTTTAGTAATTTTGGCACAAACTTCTTTCAGCAATGTCATCATTTTTTTAGTGGAGAATGGCGGCTTTGTGTTTTGGCGAACTGCGTATCCTTTGACTTGAGCCCAAATCAACTCAATAGCATTGTACTGACAATGGTGCGGCGGCGTTCTTATCACTTTGTGTCCATGCTGAAGTGCCATTTCATCAATTTTGTATTTTAGTTTCACAGGTTTATTTTCTTTTACCAGTTCCAGCAATTCAGTGTTCAACAATTTTATGTCAGCTTCAACGCCCTTGTCTTTGTAGTCATGCCACTAAATCAGTCTTTTTGTTTGCTTGAGTAGCTGCTTTATGTATTTGAACTGAATAGTAAGATGCATTGTCCATAATGATTATGCACTGCTCGGGGAGGTTTGTTAACAAACCACTCTGTAAATTTATTTGCGTCCACTCGTTCGTGATATTCTTTTGAACTTTTAGATTCGAATGCGAGTAAGGCATCATTCACAATAATACCTCCCCTGGCTGAACCAGCGTGGCAAATTTTTAGGCGTCCACCATTTCCCATTGGCACTTTTGAGCAAGATGCCTTGGTATTTTCCGTTCACGACTGCGGCACGGTATGATTCGAGTTCAGCCAAGTCCCATCGATAAATATGAACCCGTCCCAATTTGTGATTTTGTGCATCACCTTTAAAAAATATACTCTGTGCAAAATTAAATCATATCGTTCCATCATAATTTTCTTCTTGTCATTTTTCTTGTATTTGAATCCAACTTGCTTCATTATTGTTATTAAATACGTGGACCTGCTACTGAACAGGCCACATTCTCGTAGTGATACCAGCAATTTACTTACAGTTGGGTATTTATTTCCTGTGTTATAAGCATAAACGTGGTTGCGAATAGCGCCTGCGTCAAATGTGTCAATACCTGTTACAGGCTTGCTTTTCTTCCTCTTTTTAGGCGTACTTAATACATTTTTTTCAGTATCTGAAGGGCCATACTTTTCCTTCAAGGTGGTTCGATGATTCGAAGTTATTATTATTATTCCTTTTGGTAATTATTTTCTTATTAATTACATCTAATATATAAAATTCTCGTGTCACAGTTTTCGTTGCCAAACTCCTCCGAAACAGCTTGACCGATTTGGATGAAATTTTATATGTATATTCAGTAGGTCTGAGAATAGGTCAACATCTATTTTAATTTTTTTTTTTTTTTTTTTAATGGGTAGGGTAGGTATGTAGGGTAGGGTAGGGTAGGGTAGTTTAGGGTAGGGTAGGGTAGGTAGGGTAGGGTACGTAGGGTAGGGTAGGGTAGGGTAGGGTAGTGTAGGGTAGGGTAGGGTAGGGTAGGGTAGATAAATGTTATGAGTATCTAAAACTATAGGCTTGCGCCAGTTCTCGTTAGCCAAGGAGAGCGGGGTAAGGCCCTTGTCCACCGCTACCACATCTCGATGCATACCCACGTCAGCAGCCTGGAAGTAATCCCTAAGACTGCATACCTCGCGGTTGTGCAGGGTCATAGCATTTAAAAAGCCACGCCCCCGCATTTCCGAGGTATATACAGTCTCATGACCGATGACCGTGGGTGATGCATACGATTTGCGGTAAGCAATGTGCGGACTCTCTTATCCAGGGCGTCAAGTTCTGTCTGAGTCCACTTGAGTATGCCGAAAGAGTACATCAAGACTGGCATGACCCAGCCGTTGAAGGCGCGCACCTTGTTCCCGCCCGATAAAAGACTATTTCGAACTTTTTTCAGGCGGCCAAAGAAGCGTTCCTTCTACGACTGTTTCACGTCAGTAACATTGATGCCAAGAGCTATTATTATTATTCACGTTCGAAGTATTCGTTTAACTTCACAACCGATTCGTGTGACTGGCTGTTGATTGTAAGTCCTCTTTTCGACATTTTGAAACAGTTCGTACGATATAACAACAAACACCAAAATCGAGTCCAAATCACTATCTTTAAATCAATTTCCAAAATAGAATAGCCAAGGTCAACGTGATAGTAAACGAAAATAGTCCAAAAGCAAAGCCGAGTCGGGAAAAAATATCAAACATAAACGAGCGCACAGTTAACTTCACAAGATGGCGAACGAAAGACGTTGACTAAGTCACGTGCCACTGGTCAGAGACAAGCCATTCCATAGAAACCAGTGTCGCCAATTCAAAATTGTATTTACGGCTTTGAGCGCCAAGCTCATTCTTTTCAGTAAAGATCACTACACAATATTTAATTACTATTAAAATGAAAATATTTAATTACTATTAGAATGAAGCTGGTGAAATTAAGTAATTAATTGGTTACAACACAATTATTTAAAAAAAATTACTGAGAACGTAACTGTTTTTGAGATGTTTCTTAATAATTAGAAATTGTATGCTACTATAAAGTAAGCGCAAAAAGAATACTCGCAATATATCCCATCATATTATTTACGCTCCAAAAAAAATTATGTATTTTTTTAAGACACTATATGTAATTAATTATTATTTTATTGTTTCTTTCATTTTTATTCCAAGTTTCATTCTAGGGTATTTCTCAAATTTCAAAACGGGCCTTTAATTTTTGACAACTTTAAAATGAAACAACGTCAAAATGAGTAAAAAAAATAAAATCTCAAATGAATATTTTTTTTTTCAAATCTTTGACTCCTGAGATACAAGTATATTTTTACTCAGTTCAGGAGCTAGCTGTTCAACCTGATTCTGACCACCTTTTGTACAAATGTTTAGTGTGTAACCTTGTGATACTGTTTTGTACAGTAAATTTATTTTTGTTTGTTTGTTAATTAACAATTTTTTAAACAGAATTAATGAAATAAAACAATGTCAAAAATAAAAAATCGAAAAAAAAAAAATAAACAAAAAAAAAACAAAATCGAATAAGTTCACAAAATATCATAAAATCAAAATAATAAAATCAAACAAAAAATAAAAAGCTAAAATACATTAATAAAATAACTAATAGGAAATCAAGTATAAAAAAATGAAAAATAAACAAAACAATATTTCGAATGACATGTTCATTACTAACAGTCATAAAATGCCATCATCATTATCATTTCAGCCAAAACACGTCCACTCCTGGACATAGGCCTCTCCCAAGCGTCGCCACACTGATCAGTCCTGTGCGTTTTGCATCCACCGGACGCCTGCAGCCTTGACTAGATCGTCGCTCCACCTAGAGTCTTCGTCTTAGTCTTCTAACGCTGCGTCTTTCGGTACGTGGTCGCCACTCTAGAATTTTTCGGCCCTAACGACCATCTGTTCTGCGAGCAATGTACCCTGCCCACTGCCACTAAAGTTTCGAAATTATTCGGGCTATATCGGTAACCTTGGTTTTCTTGCGGATCTCTTTATATATGATTCGATTACGCAAGCAAACTCCGAGCATAGCCCTCTCTATAACCCTTTGGGCGACTTTAAGCTTTCTGATGAGGCCCATTATGAGCGACCACGTCTCTTTCCTGTAAGTAATCACTGGCAACACCCACTGGTCATAGACTTTCATCTTGAGACACTGGTAAGTTGGGCGAGAAGATACCGCGCAACTGCCCAAACGCCGCCCTGCCGAGTCGGATTCGAAGGTTGAACTCTTTCTCGAAGTTGGACCTACCTACATAAAATGCCATATAATAATGTAATCATATATATGACTATTTAAGTCATTTTATGACTATTAGTAATGAACCTGACATACAGGTATTTTTATGTAACAAGTTTTAAAATAATATGCAGCCCAACTACCATTGATAACATATTATTACTTCTCCCTCCTTACGCATCAATTTCTTCGTATCAAACTTTTAGTACTTCTGATCCCTTCTTACAGTCATAGCATAATTATGGACTATTTTAACACTTTTCTCCTGAAAAAACCGGCCAAGTGCGAGTCGGAATCGCGCACGAAGGGTTCCGTACTTGGTAAATTGCGGTTTACGATTTATGACGTATTAAAAAAAAAACTACTGACTAGATCTTGTAATTTTTGAAGACCTATCCATAGATACCCCATACCTATGGGTTTCATTAAAAAAAATATTTTTAGTTTTAGATTTCAAGTATGGGAACCCCCAAAATTTATTATTTTATTTTTATTTTTATTTTTGTGTGAAAATCTTAATGCAGTTCACAGAATACATCTACTTACCAAGTTTTAACAGCATAGTTCTTATAGTTTCGGAAAAAAGTTGCTGTGACATACGGACGGACAGACAGGCAGACAGACAGACAGACATGGCGAATCTATAAGGGTTCCGTTTTTTGCCATTTGTCTACGGAACCCTAAAAAGACCATCGCTCTTCGTCTCTGAATAATGTTGCAACTTCTAGCAATCTTTCCATTCTGCCGCCATGTGCTACTTACAATTTTCCAAACTGTACTCTTTCGCTTCTTGACTTGATGTTTGTCTCCTCTCCTGATCGCGAGGCTAAGCATGGCCAATGCGCAGCCGACGCCTTTTCACATCTTGGCCTGATTTTTCTTTCTTATAAAATTCGTCCTTCGGCTAAAGCCAAAATTCTAATGCAACGCAATTTTGGTGATATGAACGTTGACAGTCTTTGCGAGGCTGCCAGCAATATTGATTGGTCTCCTCTGTTTGCCTCCACATCCATCGTCGGTCGGTCGTCGGCCTTCACTGCTAAACTTACTGAGCTTTATGATGTTTATGCACCTGTACTAGCTGGTAAAGTTAGACATTTGCCGGCGCCGTGGCTGACAGATGAGACAAAAAAGTTAATGCACAAAAAATTGCAGCGAAGACCAAATATAAGCAAGGACAATAGGGACAAATATGCCTCTATCTGCAAACTTTGCAACAAGGTGTGTAAGAATGCTAATCACCAACACATTCATAACTCTGTCCAAAACGGAGACGCATCCATACTTTGCAATTTTCTGGGATCATTTCGGTAAAACGCGACAAGAGTAAATGCCTGAAGATTTAGATATCGATGCTTTGAATAATCATTTCCCATTTCGTCCAATTTCGATAGGAAAGTAAAATTGAATATATTGGATTATCATTCATCTCTTTCGACTCCCAGTTATGCTCCATTTGTTTTTAAACAATTCACCGCATGTGATTTTAAGAAGAGCATACTATCAATTACTTCCAATGCAGTAGGAAGTGACTCTATCAGCCGTAAAATGTTGCTTCCGGTGCTGGACGTTATCCTTCCTGTTATTTGCCACCTCCTTAACTTCTCTCCGTCTAGCGGTGTCTTTCCATTCTCCTGGAAAAAGATGCTCATATAATTCCTTTGCCAAAAAGTCCAATCCCACATGATTTTCTGAATACCGTGCAAAATCTGTCTAACCATTCCTGTCCAAAGTTCTAGAACGGTTAATCCATAATCAAATAAGCACTTTCCTATTCAAAATAACCTCCTCAATCCCTTCCATTCCAGCTTCCATCCTGGTCACAGCACCTCCACAGTTCTTCTCAAAATTACGGATGATATTTGGTCAGCCATGGAAAGCAGTAATCTGACGGTCTAGGCATTGCTGGATTTCAGTAATGCTTTTAATACTGTTGATTTTGATGTTTTGCTTGGCATTCTATGCTCTCTTAATATATCTCCATTGGTGGTTGGCTGGTTTTGTAGTTACCTGTTCGGGCGCCGGCAACGTATTAAAATCGGAGAGAAGTAGTCTTCCTGGTCTAGTACTTCTGCTATGGTGCCACAGGGTTGCGTTTTAACTCCTATATTTTTCGCAGTTTTTATAAACTCAATCTTAAATTAACTAATATCTTATATCACAAAAAATAGCACAAAATACTAAATTTATTGAAGTCCTAGGTATATGACCGACCAGTATTCCGGCAATCGTTAGTGTAATTTTTTTTTAATACTTTGCCTGGGGTGCATGAAAGGAGCCTTCTCGAGCGGCGTTAATTTAATCGCATTGCGTTTACAAACGGCCGGCGCACCATGGACAACTTGCACTCAAAAACGCAGTCTAGCTGACCAATCCTTTCACCACGATGGTACATCCACGGTTGTTTTCGGAACCAAACCAACGTATTCAAGCCATAATTTAACAAAATCTTTACCTCGAAGGGTACCCTCCACCGCCGGTTTTCCAAATATCGAAGGGTTCTCGGAAAATAAGTCTCAGATACTGTCTCAACGTTGCCAGAATATAAACTGTGAAATTTTATGTGTCCAGGAAACGCATCGTGGCACCTAAAATCTAAGGCCACAAATCCCTGGCATGAACCTTGTATTAGAAATACCTCCCGCCCAATATGGCAGCGCTATTTTTATTAAACCCTGTGTAACTTTTTTGACTGCAACCTGGACGAGAGCTTTACAGAAATTCTCACAATGGATTTGGGCACTTGCTCAGTCAAATCCTTTCGTGCATAGCAGCACTTTTTAGTAGGTATTTTTCAAGTCGAGCATAGCGGGACTACCTGGATGGTTTTAACTAGTGATTCAACACTATTACCTGGTGGTATTGTTTAACTTTAAAATATTCACCGCACCACCAGAGGTACGGCCAGGGGTACGGTGGGTCTGCAGTTAACAGGACCCACAGCAGTAAAAAAAGCCTGGTCCACAATACGTAGACTTACTGGAGACCCCCCGGACCCTGTCAACCAAGTTTACGTTACAGCCAATCAAACAGCCCAACACCACTGTTAGTCAACGAAAAACCTCCACATAAACTTCCAAGAGCCAAGGGTCCTGTTTATACCTGTGAAAATTCAACTTTAATCAGTAAGGTTAAAAGCTCAGTCATCAAGGCACTAAAGAATTGCAAGGCAGCTGGTGTCGATGATTTAACAGTTGATCAGATTAAACACCATGTGGCTATATCGTGGCTCTTGGAATGCTATACCAAATGCATGGCTAACGCAAACATCCCCAAGATAAGGAGAAGGACCGTGTTCATTGCTCTGCCAAAACCAGGTAATTTGTGCTCAGATTTGAAACCACGACCTCAAGCACGAGGAGCGAAGTCCTAGCCACGACGTATGTGTGTAAAATAAATAATTTATATTGCAGATACAACATTGTCGGCGATGGTACACCAGCTGCCTTATTCCCGATACTCACAGGGAAAAATGAACTCGAATTGCCCGATTACAGGGTAGGATCGAGAAATAATAATTTAATGGATGACATGCCTCTTATATTCTATAAGCTTACGAGAGACGGGTGAATAATTAATTTATTAGCTTGTTTTTGTACAGTTATAAAATCTAACTAAAAGCCACTAGGCCACCACGACAATCATTAAAGATAAATCTAATGTATCCTATTTCAGCTACCGCACCGCATACTTCGAAGACATGCAATGGGGAGGTACCTTCCAATACCGCTTCAAAGGATTCCGACGTCAACCGGTGGACCACTACCTACATTCTTTTTTCCTTGAGGAAAACAAAAACCGGAAATGGGACGAATCAAGTTCTAGGTGGTGCGTCGGAGATACACCACAGTTTGAACTGATGATGAATATCACTGAACAGGTATTTATTAACTTCCTTCCTTAAATGTTTACCATCATCATCACCTTTCTGCCCTTAACTCGTGTTACTTGGGGTCGATGCAACACGTTATCTTTTTCCATACCGTCCTGTCCCCTGTCACGCTATCACTGAATACTGTCTGTGACTGTCCATCCATCTTTTCTTTGGCCATCCTCTCCCTCTCCATCCATACACTTTTATAATCACAACTCTTCTAGTAACTTGCGTTTCATCCCTCCTCATCAAATGAACATACCAGGACAAACGGTTTCCATTCAACTTGCCACTTTCGACTTGCCAAAAAAGAGGAGGTCCTATGGTCAACTGTATGTTTTTTTCCTATATTACTCACAGATTTCTCCGTCAATCGTGGACCGATTTTGAAAATTTATACAAAATAATGGAAACATATTTTTTTTTGTTACGCAAACAAAACATATAAACAGTGCCTTGAAATTACGCGTGATATCACGTTTTAGTACACTTTTTGCTCAAAAGTGACGGACTTAATGATTTTTTTATTTTGCCCAGTATTCATCCTTGAAAGGCCAGGTGCGCAGTATTCATAACCGGCGTGTGTGTATGACTAGATGTATGAATGTGAGTGAAGAAAAAGAAGTATGTAAGGATCGTAGCCGGTGGCGTACTGTAGTTTCTATGGGCGTGAAAAAGGCGTGACTTTATGTATGTATCTATGTATGAATCATCCCTATTGAGATTAGGAAAATAAGTATTGGTTTTAACAGACGACTTTTTTTACAGTTCATGAGTTTGGATGGCAAACGTTTCGCTTTCACGTTCCTCGGTGAAATCACACACGATCTAAGCATGATATCAGTCGCTGACGATGCCATGGTGAAGTTACTCCAGGCCCTGGAGAAGAAAAACGTCTTCGAAGATACACTGCTCATCATCATGGGGGACCATGGACCGAGGTGAAACTTGGTGATGATTTATTTGATTTGTACCCAATAGGTCGAGACGTCTGTCTATGTCCCTCTGTCACAAGGGTCTTAAGGTTGAAGCCAAAATCCTCTTATTTGCACTCATCATCAGCCTTTTAATGTTCCCACTGCTGGGACACAGACCTCTTTTGTGGGAGAGGGAATGGACCTTTATACACCACACGGGCCTTGCGTGGGTTGGTGGATGTCACATTTCTTTGAATTTTTGGTTCTAGGACGTGCTATTTTGTCCCGATCTATTCCTTCACCGTTTTGAGAGCAGTGGTGATGAAATAATTTACACAAAGTAAAGCGCCTGCCTGGGCTTGAACCTGACCTACAACTTGTAAGTCGCAGCTGATACCACTGGGCAACACTGCTCTCCCGATGCTGGCCTATATTTAGCAGTGGTATTTTGGCTGAAATGATGATGATGATCGTGACAGAGAGAGAGATTACAAACGTTTATAATCTGTCAAAAAGTCGAGAAAATAATGGTGGCGCCACTATCGTGCATGTTGTAACCCAATGTAGTAAAAAACGTACGCAAAGTAGACAAAAACGGTTTCGATACTTACCGTCAAACGAGGTGAATAGGAACGCAGGGGTGAATAGAAACATAACTTTGAAGAGAATTTTCACGTTATTTAAAAATTGTTTGCAGCAATTTATTAGATACTCCAATATACTAAATAATTATTTAAAAACCGTTCCTTTGTTTGAAACCAATATAGATAAATATCTTGAAGTAATTCAACATTGTATACTTAAAAAAGCATGCAAGATCGTCGTCGTATTGTCGTCGTTTGGGCCAATCATGTTTAGCCCTAAGTGTCGGCGTACAAATATTTCCATAACATGGAAATGAATTAACAATAAGGTAAATCGAAAAATTACCTAGAATAGGTACTTACAAAGTTTATAATTTAAAAAGAAATAAGAAATAATGTTTGTTATAATGTCAAAATTCCTTATTCATATTAATGTAATATTATTGTCAGGAAAAAGATAAAACTATTCAATCCAAAAATCTTTTTCAGCTAAAAACTTTGGCAAGTCATTAATTTATAGTGTAAAGTGTTAGTGTAGTTAGCGTTATGTCCGGCATGATATTTTGGTGGATTAACTGAAGGCTGGTATTAGAGACAATGTTCAAAAACTAATAAAATCGTATCTTGATAATAGAAAGCAGGTTACGTAAATAACGCCAATAAATATAAAGACTAAGCGTGAAGAAGTTTTCACTCACATGAACGATAAGTCAAGCATAGAGTTCCCCAGGGAAGTTTATTGGGCCCTCCTTTATTTATAATTTATATAAACGACCTACCTAAGTATGTAGATCATCCAGTAACACTCTTTGCTGATGACAGCACTATCACAATTCAATGAAGGTAATACTAAAGATAGCTATAATAATGACATTAATAATTCTCTTACATCAATAATAAATTGATTAGATTAAGTTTCAGATTATTTATTAATCTGAAACTTAATCTAAATAAAACGAACGTAATTAATTTTAGTCAAAGCACATCAGCGATGTCAGATCTTGTGGTCCAATATAATAACAAAAATATAACAGAAGTTGACACTACTAAAATCCTTGGAGTAATGATTGACAAAAGGCTGAACTGAAAAGAACACATTGAACAACTAAGCAAAAAAATTAGTAATTTGATATCTGCTCTATTCAAATTAGTTCCAGTGCTTAACATTGACTCACTGCTCACAGCTTAACATGGTTTAGTTTTATCACATTTATTTTTTTGGGGTAATTCAACAGACAAAGATATACCTTTCAAAGCCCAAAAACGGTGCATTAGGACTATGTTTAGATTTGACTCAACTAAAAGTTGTAAGCTTCACTTTAAAAAAATATAAAATATTGACTTTGCCATGTCTTTATATATCGAAATTGTCATGTTTGTAAAATCTAATCGACACTTATTTCCACGGCAATCAGAATTAGTCAATTATAACAGACGTGACGATAGAATTCTCTGTTTACATAGTTCCAAAACCGCATTGATGCACAAAAGTGTTTTCTGCATGGCTCCTAAAACATACAACAAACTTCCAAAAAGTTCAAGGATCAATGGGGACCTTTTCAGGATTTCATTAGAGTAGTATCCCTTAAGTGCCTGTAAATTTTCAGCTTTTTGTGAATTAATGCATTGGTCCCTATTTTTTGGGCTAATTTGACAGGGCTAATCTCTTCTTAATTAAATTAAGAACATTACCTCTTATACCATATTCTTTAAGTTTTTTTATTAGAATGCCATGATTTACGTAGTCAAATGCTTGAGTGAAATCGCTGAAGATAGCACATACAGGTGTTTTTTCGACCACTTTTATCAATACAGTGTATACAAAGTTGTGGTTCGCCATATTTATAGTCTTGTTTTCGAGTCTTTGTAACCGTTCAATTTCTTTTAAATAAATTTCGCAAATATTTTAGAAGAATTCCATGAGCTATCTTTATTACTTTACTATACTAGCTTAACGATTGCTATCTTTAGTGCGCCAAGAAACGTGCCAGCTACAATACATTGACTTATAATGGGAAATTATTAACCGGGCGAAAAATATACGGAATGGGCGACTATTATACAAAGTAAGTAACTATTTATCCGGTTTGAGTAATACCTTTATGAGGTTTTTGTGAGCTGCTGTAATAATATTGGTACTTACTTTAATTGTATTTGGGGTTATTTTTTGCTATTTAGGCAATTATCATTCTTTTGAAAATAGCTGAACAACTATCGAGGCGACATCGCTGTGCAGCGCGGGAGTTTGGGTGTATTCGTGTTTTCAACGAATTAGTCCAAGAGCGAACGAAGCGAGATCGGAAGCTTAGATAATCCCGACACGGATAGGTTAGGTTCGAAGGGGATGACGTCATCTCCCGTCATCTCAATCATGTTAGGTTACTTTAGACCCTAGAGTCCCGCAGCGGGGCTCCATCGACAAACCTTTATATTCAAGTCGCTGTTTTAAACATTCGTATTCGCTCACTTAGTATTTCAATAAGCCATAATCAGTAATTTTTTAACCTTTATTTTGAATTTATTTTCGCTCGTTTAAATATTATCCATTTATAATATGATACAATTAGTTGCATATTTCAGATGCTACAGTTTGTATTACTTTGGTTGATATGCATTCGATACCCCACGCTATTTGTCTTTATTAAGGCCATAATAATTGTCTGTGTCACAGTTAAAATCCCAATCAAAGTTTTGTTTTCATTCACCCCTGCATTCCTATACACCCAGTCTAATGGCAGGTTTTATGAAGTACTATACTTATAGTTACAAGAAGCACTATTAAGTCTCTCTACTCATTATCTATGGTGTCTGGATCTTACAGAGTTCTGATTACTTTTGTCCGCGTATAATTTTGCGTGAAATTAGTTAAGAGCTTATTTTGACTTAATATCGAAAAAAGCATCTAAATTTTCAATCGAAAATTCTCACGTCAAAATATGTGCTTTTTTATAAAAGTCGGTGAGCTTTTTATTAGTTGAATTCTCTTTTTTCTGATGGTGTAAAAAATAGACATTACTATGGTAAATTTAATTTAAAAACAAAAAAATAAGGTAGTAAGGCCCAGACCCTTCTAGCCCCTTCTCCACTTTTCTAGGAAATACCTTTTGATGGGCCTAAATTATCCGTGATATAAGTTATCTTAAAATAGCAACAATAGGCATCTACGCATATAATTTAAAGAAGATTTCTACAACTTTCTCAAAATATTGTAGATGTCTTATTAAATATTTAGCATTCATCATCATCAGCCTATTAATGTTCTCACTACTGGGACACAAGCCTCCTCTCTGTGAGGGAAATATTTAGCATTATTTTATGCATTTTCTGAGAAAATTTACCATAGTAATGTATATTTTTTTTAAGGCCAAGGTTTAATGTTATTTAAATCAGTTCAGCAATTTACAAACAATACGCTTACAGACACACTTTCGCATTGGTAATGTTAATTGGGATCGTGATGGAAATAAAATCAATGATTCTTCTCAATGTATTGTAATGTTTTATGTTAAAAACAATGTATTTGTACAAAAATATTATAATTTTAATCGGAATCAAAAATGTTTTCATCTAAGTAGCCCACAACCGAAAAGTCTTTATCCATGTCTTGGTGTGATACTTCACCAATATTCTACTGACTGTCTTCAGATGTGTCACTATTGCTGCTTTCATCTTTTTTAACCCCCGCCAGAAAAAAAGGGGTGTTATAAGTTTCAGGTGTGTTGCTGTGTATCTGTGTGGCTGTCTGTGGCATCATAGCGCCTAAACGGATGAACTGATCTTGATTTAGTTTTTTTTTTGTTTGAAAGGTGATTTTATTATTATTATTATTATATACTTTATTGTACACCACAAAAAATATATACAGGACAAATATTCACAAAAACAAGTGTACAATGGGCGGTCTTATCGCACAGGGCAATCTCTTACAGACAACCTTTGGATGGACTGTACGATAGGAGAAGAATTTAGGGCTGTCAGTGTACAAAAAAATAAAAAATTACACACTTAAACAATATAACTTACACCTACTAATCTACAATACATACATACAATATTATATAATATACTAATACATATCAAATATATAACAGAGAAATGAGAAGAATAAAAATTATAGTGACAGGTAATGCTCTTTTACCATTATTTTAAACGTTGGCAGCGTTTGAGCACGTCTTATTTCAATTGGTAATACATTCCACAACCGCGCCGCTTGAATCGTGAAAGATTTGTCAAAAAAGGAAGTGGAATGCATACGGATATTTAATTTTAAATTTTCCGATGATCTCAAGGACCTAGAATGGGTGTCACAGAGGAACTGAAAGCGTTCTTTGAGATAAAAAGGAGTAAAAGGATTAAATAGCACGTTATAAAGCAAAGAAAGTATGTGGGCATTCCGGCGAAGCCGAATAGGAAGCCATTTGAGCTTAGTACGAAATTCAGAAACATGATCATACTTGCGCAAGCCAAATATGAATCTGATACAGAGATTTTGAAGTCGCTCAAGCTTGTCCAATTGGTCTTGGGTGAGATCAAGATAGCTGGCATCAGCATAGTCTAGGAATAGGGAGAAGAAGAGATTGTGCTATCGCAACTTTAGTGGAGATGGGAAGAAAATTACGAAGGCGTCTCAGGGAGCCCGCAGAAGCAAAAAGTTTCCCCAAGTTCTTCACAGTGTTAGCTATAGGAATAATGGTGTTGTTGAAAGTAACCTGGGGAAGCGTCGACCAATCAATTCCACGAACAGTCCGAGAACTACCAACAACAGTCACCTGAGTCTGAGTCGGATTAATCTTCAGCCCAAACTCAGCACTCCAGTCACCTATTCGAGCCAGGTCCAAATTAATTGTCTCAATGGCATCTCGTAACTCGCCAAGAGGGGCTTGGGTATAAATCTGGAGATCATCAGCATACAGGTGGTAGAAAGAAGAAAGTCGTTGAGTGATAGCATTAATAAAGAGTGCGAAGAGAAGAGGAGATAAAACGCCACCCTGCGGCACACCGGCAGAGGTGTGACACCAAGAAGAGAAGTATTCATCAGTGCAAATACGCTGCCGGCGGCCAAACAGGTAACTACGAAACCAGTCGATTACCGGAGGAGATATGTTAAAAGAGCTTAGGACGCCAAGCAAAATGTCGAAGTCAACGGTATTGAAGGCATTGCTAAAATCAAGTAGAGCAAGTACCGTTAACTTTCCCACTTCCATGCCTGACCTAATATCGTCCGTAATGTGTACAAGTGCTGAGGTAGTGCTGTGTCCGCGTCGAAAACCAGATTGGAAAGGATTAAGCAGATTGTGTTTGGTAAGGAAAGTGCTGAGTTGATTATGAACAAGTTTTTCAAGGACTTTGGATAGGAAAGGAAGAATAGAAATGGGACGATAGTCAGAAAAAGATGCAGGGTGAGATTTTTTGGGTAAAGGAATAATTTGGGCATCTTTCCAGGACTGTGGGAAGACACCACTGGAAATAGAGAAATTGAGGATATAAAGGATGACAGGAATAATGTTATCAAGGATGGGGATGATCATCTTACGGCTGACACAGTCACTACCAACAGCGTTGGATGTAATCGATACAATACTCTTTTTAACATCACAGGCAGTGAATTGACTTAAGACAAAAGGGGAATAATCAGGTATCGGAAGATTTGAAAGGTAACTAAGCGTTGTTGCTTTGGTGGCCCTATCCAATACGGGCGGAGTAGAAAAATGACTGTTAAGTAAGTTGAAGTCCAAGTCTTTAGGAACCGTGTCATGACTCTTTTTGCCGATACCTAATGATTTGAGAAATTTCCAGACTTTGGCTGGATCAACGTTTTGAACAGAATTGTGGATATGTTGGCGTTGAGCGTTCCTACACACCTTGTTGCATTGATTTCTAATTAAGATGTATTTTTGTCTGTTGACGTCATTGGGCCGAATTTTAAATCTAAACTTCGCAGCTGCTTTTTTGCTGAGTAAAGCTTTAATTTCGTTAGTCAACCATGGCGCTGGAAGATGTTTAACTCTTACGGCCCGAATAGGTGCATGTGTGTCATAAAGCTGAATGGCAGCAGACAAGATTTCAACTTGTTCGTCGACGGACGAGGATGTGACTAGTGGCGTCCAGTCAATGTTGCCGGCATCTTCCTGAAGACGATCAGTGTCCATGCCATCAAAATTGCGAAGCAGAAGAGTTTTAAACTTATGCTTAGGAGGTCGAATTTTGTAAGAAGTGTAAATTAAATCATGACAAGAAAAGGCATCAGCTGAACATTGACCATGTTTAGCGACATGATCTAAGGATGAAACAACAATAAGATCAAGAAGCGAGGGAACAGAGTTTGGAAAACGGTGAGTGGCACCAAGATCAAGAATAGAAAGATTGGCAGATTCAATAACATGACTTGACTTTGTCGACAGTGTTCTTAGATATGATTGAATAAAATCGGTTCAGCTGTTTAAAAGTTATGGGCGTTTTACTGTTTGAATCGGGGTGTTTTCGCAAGATAAATGTGTCGGGGGTTTTTTAATTTTTTAAATTTTACTGGTTGATTACGATTATTTTTTCAATATCACATAGGTACAGAGTTTATCCCCTTCTATAATAATCGCTTTTTATTTTCATTACATGTTGACATTTATTCCAGTCGTCAATAGTAATGATTTGAAACGCTTGTTCAGCCACTGCCTAAAACGATAAAATAAAATCAAACACAAATTTTCTTTCTTTTTCTTTTTACATACTCCTTGGACTCTACTGCGCTATTCTATTGTGATGACATTTTGCACACCGATTTGTTTCTTGAAACAAGAGATTTTTATTTAAAAACATTTATTTTTATATATTAACTGGGTACTGTTTATTTAATCATTTTATTTTCACAACAGGTTTAATTTAAAAATCCGCAACACATTGCAAGGCAAATTGGAAGAACGTTTACCGTTGATGGCTATACGTTTACCAGAAAAGCTGAAGAAGATTCGTCCAAACGCTCAAGCGAACTTGGAAGCAAACGCCAATGTACTTACGACACCTCACGACATTCATGCTACTATCTTAGATGCACTGGATTGGACCGAATATATAAACCCATTCAAAATAAATGGCTCTGACTTCCCGAGGTCAATGTCATTGTTGGAACCGGTAAGTGTTCTTTTTAATTTGTTTGGTTGCACTTTTGAAGCTATCAGGGTAACCTCCTTTGAAATAGGCGCATCATCCGACCAGATGGGTGTTGTGTCAGTTTCGGGCAACTGCCTGACGGTTGTGGTCTAACTGATGTACGAGGAGGGATCAAAAAGTAGTTAGAATGACATACTCTTTGGTACGAAAAAAAAAATACGTGCAGGCATAGCTCAGATACATATTTGTAATATTAATAAAGAAAAAAGTCTTCGATTCTCTTTTGTTTTTTTCTGAATGTAGTCATTTGTTTGCTTCGTGTTGGAACGTGTTCTCGAAAATGGGGGAAAACGAAGTGCGAGCCGTTATTAAATACCTCTGTTTAAAAAAATTAACGACGCAAGAGATTCATTGTGATTTGGAGGCAACATTAGAAGAGTCTGCTCCGCCGTATTCCACTGTCGCAAGGTGGGCTTCTCAATTTTGAGTAGGGAGAGCGAGCACGGAAGACGAACATCGTTGCGGCTGTCCATCGACGTCAATCACCCAAGAAAATGTTGCGAAAGTCATTTCATATAGAAGTATTCCATCTATATTGAAACAATCTTTAAATATGAGAAAAGTCTGCGCAAGATGGGTGCCGATAATGTTATCCGACAGCCAGAAACAAAATCGACTTGACATTTCGAAAATATTGTTGGACAAGTTTCAAGAATATTCTGAAATTTTTTTGTCTGCTTTCGTAACAATGGACGAAACATGGGTCCATCATTTTGATCCCGAGACAAAACAGCAATCTTCGCAATGGAAACGGCCATTATTACCGACCCCGTAGAAGTTTCGTGTCGTGGCATCGGCTGGCAATTCTACCTCATTCTCACTACTTTTTGATCCCTCCTAGTATAATATTCAAATCGTGGCGAAAAACTCTGCTTGCGCGTTGCAGGATATTGTGTGACGTCAGGTCATTAGTTCGTATTTGTCGGAAAGGATACCCCTACATACGTGTTGAGGAACTCGTAGATAAATAATAACAGCCGCACGAGTCGATCTACGAAGTTAAGCAACGCTTGCCGAAGTCGGTCCACGGATGGGTGACCATTCTTGACATACCGGGACTCCTCCATGCCTCGGAAAGCAAGTCAAACCATTGGTCCCGGCTGTCATTTATATATGACAGTCGTTACGGGTTGTCGGAAGCCTGAGATCTGACACCAGTCATGCCAAAGGGTATCGTGTTACCCAGTTACTAGGTTGTGGAGGTAACCAGCTGTACACGGTTAGACTGGAAGCCGACTCCAATTAAAATTGGAAAAGACTAGGCTAACTAATTAATTGGTTGTAGGTACTCACAAACATCAATCTAAATAGATAACAAATAAGTCCCTCCATCTGTATGAAAACCAGGCGAGTCACTTTTCGCATGACATGCGTGCTTGCTTTCCTTGCATTCATTGCTTCAAATTCCGTTTAAAAATCCGTCTAATCGACAATAGTAATGAACACGTTTGAGTAGTTAAAATGAATGGTAGCATGCGTGCTTCGAGCTGTGAAAACTGTTACGCAATCGTAGATGGTAGCCCGCACCGATGTTATATTTTTTTCAGAAAGGCCAGTAGCGTAGACTTCTGGCCTTTCTGAAAAACATTACTAAGAATGTCCTCGCCTCGCGTTTCCACTCACATCTGCCTTGTACTTTTTGTTAACTCTCTTACCTTTTTTTAGATCCCTATAAATCGGTCTTGCAGCGAAGCGGGTATACAACCTCATTGGTGTGCCTGCGTTAGCTGGAAGAATGTGACAGACGTCGAAATGATTCGCAAGTCTGCAGACGCGTTCATCAACTTCCTCAATGAACTGACAGAAAGCTTAAGGTAATGAGGATGAACTACACTCCGTCCTGTCTGTTATTTTACTTTTGACAGCTCAAAAATAATGATTTAGTGATGAACTAGTGCGGTATCGATTCGATTTCTTCTAACAATCAACTTTCTTAATAATGAAATTTTAATTGATTTCACACATGATTTTATTCATATTCCAGTTTATATGGAGAAGAATCCAATTATTCAACGATTCGATTTTTTTCAATTCCTCTATCCTCAGAAATTAGGGACCGATTGAAGAAGAAGTGAAGATAATTAAAGTTTTTACTTTACATTATTTTAGGTCAAAATGCGCCATTCGCACGCTCACCGAAGTCAAATGGGTGATGAGTCTAAGGCCCCACAATAAGATGTTAGCATATGTCTCGCAAAAAAACAGAGAAGGTTACCTCGGCAAGTTTGGGGCCCAAACCAAGGCAACACAAGAGGACTATCACTTAAAGGTATTTATTTAAAACAAGATGCCTGGGCGGCTTCGCATGGGTGAAGAAAATGTTTTTTTTTTTAGTTAATGAAAGACTAAAAAGCCGTCCCCTTAAATATTATAATAGTGTCTTATGTGTGTGTTCATTCGCCATGGTAAAAGTATTTTTTTTACTTGGTGCAGTGTACCACCTAGCGGGAAAAAAATTGTTAATGGATTTTTCATATATTTTTTTCAGGTGGTAGTGGGTCCCGGCGAAGGTATTTACGAAGCTTCGATGACGTACTTTCAGAATGAAGATGAATTCGTGATGAGTACGAGAGACATTTCTAGGACCAGCATGTAAGTTAGATGTTGTAGCATACTAGGTGGACCTGCACCCTAATTGCATAAGTGAATTTGGCACAGCAAAGGATTTAACCCCATGAAAGAGTATGCTAAAAACAACAAGACACAATAAGGTATTGCTAAAAATTATTGGACTCTTTCGAAAAGAGTTTATTCACCAGTGAAAGCGTCAAATAATTTTTGCAATACCTATTTTTTTTAAGAGAATTTGTCATACTCTCTTATGGGGTCAAACCCTTTGCCTTGCCCAATTCACTTACAGAATTAAGCTGCTGATCAGGGTCGTTTCTGCTCGTTAATATCTTGTCATTAACAATAAAATGGAATGTTTTGTTCCACTCATTAACAGTGTTGAAGAACAAGATATTTTTTCCCAATCGTCCAGCCCTTTTTCTGTGTCTAGTTCAGGCGTTAGTAAATTTTTGTATATGTCGCAGGTTTATGACAAAATCAGGTATATGAACAAAAATCTAGGCTTATGATCAAGAACCGGAAGAAGACAAAATTATTATTTTATGTTAACATAACCATGAGAAAAAACAGTTTTTTTATCATAAACCTAGACTGGACTAGTTTTATGATAAAAGCAATGTCGGTAACTTTTTTATTTACAACATTTTAGTTATATTTTTTTTTTCGGATGGCTTTTTTACATTACACTATTATTTTGTTTAAAACATATCAGTGGTATATATTTTTGTAATCACCTTTCAAAACCCTTCATTTTGATACGTCACTTGATTCTTATGGAATAAATAATAGTTTAAAAAATCAAAAAATCACGCTTACTGGTAAATTGAACAAAAAATAAAATATATATAAAAAATCTAAAAATCACGCTTTAATAAAAACCAAACTAAAAAGTAAAAAAAAAATAACAATAAATGTAAATTAAGAATAGTGTAATATAAATGAAAAAACCGGCCAAGTGCGAGTCGGACTCGCGCACGAAGGGTTCCGTACTTGGTAAATCGCGGTTTACGATTTATGACGTATTAAAAAAAAACTACTTACTAGATCTCATTCAAACCAATTTTCGCTGGTAGTTTACATAGTAATGTACATTATATATGTTTTTTAGTTTTATCATTCTCTTATTTTAGAAGTTACAGGGGGGGGGGACACACATTTTACCACTTTGGCAGAGTCTCTCGCGCAAACTATTCAGTTTAGAAAAAAATGATATTAGAAACCTCAATATCATTTTTGAAGACCTATCCATAGATACCCCACACGTATGGGTCTGATGAAAAAATTTTTTTTTGGTTTTAGTTTCAAGTATGGGAACCCCCAAAATTTATTGTTTTATTTTTATTTTTGTGTGAAAATCTTAATGCGGTTCACAGAATACATCTATTTACCAAGTTTCAACAGCATAGTTCTTATAGTTTCGGAATAAAGTGGCTGTGACATACGGACGGACAGACAGACAGATAGACAGATAGACAGACAGACATGACGAATCTATAAGGGTTCCGTTTTTTGCCATTTGGCTACGGAACCCTAAAAAAGCGTGGGGTAGAGACAATTTATTAATGCAACTACCTCCCTCTGATGTGAGTTAGTAATTAGTGTGCCAAGTGTCTTCCTTGGATCTTATAGCTATTTCTCAGGCACCCTCGCCGGAATATTTATTTAATACGTTTACTTGTCGCAAGGCACTACCATGTCTTAGAATATAACTAAAAATTAAGCCATGCGTATGTCTTAGCATACGTCCGTACTCGTACTTGGCAGAAAGACACTGACTACCGGGTATCGGATATAAAAAAATCACTAATCCTGAAGATCTTGGTAAGAATAATGGGATAAAGTATTTAAATAATTGCATTGTCATCGGTCTTTGATGAGTGTGCAAAGTATCAAATTAATCCGACGTTTTCAAAGGGGTGAAAATCACGTTCAAAGATTCCGTTACATTGATTCATAGATACATACATACCAAGCTAATAAAAGCGTGTTAAAAAAGAATATTTTCTACAATATGGCGCCCAAAATCCGCTTTTCTTTTAATAACGTCACTTATTTAAGAACACTAAGGTGATCAAGATCTTTCGATGTCTTAATTATAAAAATGCGTCCAGCGGTTTGAAAGTTATGAGGTAATAAAGAATACTACATAAATGCAAACAAGAAAAGCGCCGCAAACACAACCCTTTCCCTGCAGCCGGGTAATATTCTTCCATTCAATCGCGTCAAGAACTTATATTTTATCATAAACCTAAACAAGTTCAGGTTTTTGATTTAAAAAAAACTGGATTTTATTATTTATTTATAAAACAAGTACAAAGGCGGACTTAATGCCTTGGGCATTTTCTACCAGTCGACCTTAGGGTGGTGCAGAGATAAAATATGGCAGGTGCAACTTAATGAAAAAACAAATAGAGAAAAGAAATATAACTAAAACAATTTAATATATATATAAATACATACTTAGATACATACATACATAAAAATAATGTTAATGGGAGACCGAATCCAACAAATTAACTCTGTGTTGATTCTGCAAACTTCTTGCGAATGTGCTCGCGTGCCTTCAATTTGAAAGACAACCGACTGGTTGCCATCCTGATGTTCTGAGGGAGCGCATTCCAAAGGGAAATCGCCTGGACAAAGAAGGAGGAATGGATAAACCCAGAGCGGTGCGAGGGACATTGTAGAAGACGATTATTGGCGGAGCGAAGATTTTTACTATGGGCAGAACAAAGGAATTGGACATGTGAAGTCAGATAAGAAGGAGAAGTGGGTTTATCAATAAAAGAAAACAGGGTAGTCAAGGCCCTCAGCATTCTACGCTGACGAATAACATAAAGTAACAATTTCTTCTTCCGGTTCTTGATCATAAGCCTTGATTTTTGTTCAAAAACCTGATGTTGTCATAAACCTGCAACATACAGATGAAACCTCCATTTAAACGTTATTCTTTGTGTCCTAGGTACGGCACCGAACCTAGCTGTATAAGTGCCACCCATCCGCATTTAGATCCTTACTGCTACTGCAAGGACTATGTCCCTCCATAACTAACGATATGAGAATAAAGATTAAGCACAGTACAACGCCATAGAGGTTTTTCTTTTAACTATCCTATATTGCCCAATGCTGTGCAAAAGCGGGGAGGCTTTGGATAGCCTTAATACATACCAAAACATTTTATACTTTTCTCTGTCTTAATAACAAAATGTTGGTGGTGATTGTAATGGTTTCCTTTATGATGTATCTACAGTGACTGGTGAGTTCACTTTGTTCTTATTATTAATAATTAATGGTGATTCATTGGAAAAACATTATCACCCTTTTGTGGTTCTACGGCAGTCGGTTAAACATAAATTACATTGTATAGCCGTTGAACTTCTACTACACTACAATACAAAATGTTTTTGTCTGTAAAAAGAAAATAAGTGAAGAAAAAAAAAGCAATTGATTGCACATTACAGGTTCAAGGTTGTTTTCATAAAAGTCTAACTTTTGTGCTTTATGAAACATAGTATGCTTATCTTTGCTGTTACTCTTTGACTGTGTATTCATCTAACAATTTACTAGTGATGATTGATTTTTATTTGCTGTGTGTGATTGTTACCTAATTGTTTGACTGCCCTGGTTGTCTGGTAATTGCTGGTGCACCTGCTGGACATAGGGTCTAGAATTTAATCTCTGGACAAAATGTAGTGGTATCCTATTGCTTGAAGCTTGAACTTCGTTGGTGAGTTAAGGATGCGCTATACACCTCTGCTTGCAGACATCAATTGGTGAGTGCAGACATGTGTTTTTGTGTTATAAAATTGTCTTATTTATTTATTTATTATATACTTTATTGTACACCACTTAAATAATTACAGGACTAACGTTTATAAAGCTAAGTGTACAATGGGCGGTCTTATAGCACAGGGCAATCTCTTACAGACAACCTTTGTCTTAATGTAATGATATTCGAATGTGTCATAAAATAATATAATGGTTAGTGCTTTAGTGACAGTAGCTCAGAAATCCTGTAATTTCTTCATATTGGTAGTGAGCCTATATGTGCTTATATCGTTCATTAATTTTTATTGCCGTTTTGATGGCGCATTGGTTAAGCCACTGGATGCCGCGCTTTGTTTCACGAGTTCCGTTCTCATATGGAGTAGATATTTGCGTGGCATGCAAATGGCTGTTCTGAGTCTGGCTGTTAGTGAGTGTTAATTTGATATCTGAGGATTAAGAGAATCGATATTGTAATAGTGCACCTTGTTATAGTGGATGTTGATGGATTGACATTATGAGTTGTAGAAAGGTGCTTCACCGCTGAAAGCAGTCCAGTCGTAGAGCTATCCAGTTGCTGTCTAGACAAAGTGCGTTCGGCGGCTTATGTGGTGGCATCTGGGTGGGAGCCTGGTGCCTCCGCTGTTAGTAGGTGGGTGGTCGAAGGGGTCCAGCACGCCCGGAACATGCCACGCAGTCCGAAATGAACCCATGCATATCGATACCTTTGGGTAGAAAGGTCGTATAAACCATTTTGGATAAATTGAGTTATCTAAACCATTTTTCTCAGATTTTTTTCTCCATCGATCTGTATATACGAAATGCAGAAATTCGCACAACTAATGGTTAATACGACCCAGAAGTTTTCGGTCATAGCCTCTTAAAAAGGTAAGTTTTCTATGTAAAAGCCGAATGATATTTTTTTGTAGTTTTGTTATGATGTAATGACCATAATTTATATTAACTCAGGGCGTAAAACTATTCGTCAATTGTAAATGGTTTATACGCCCTAACGTGTTAAATGCATTACCCAAACATAGTTTAAATTCGACGTCGTAAATCCAAAGGCAGTTCGCAACGTTGGTGTGTAAACCATCTTCATTGCAAGAAGCACTTTACGACCAACACACATGACTCGCATTTGGCGCGCAGCGACAAGCAGAAGAGCGAGCGGGATAGACAGATACCGGCGAATTAATTTGTTTACTTGGATGCGCGTTTACGCACTGAGCGTTTTGTCACAAGTTTCGTTTACAAGTTTTATTGTTATTACAACAAATGAATAATAAGTAGTGACTAAATAATTATGTAAAATGGAGGGAGACACTAAAAAAGTGCTTAGTGCAATGTGCGAAAGTCGACGGATAAATCTGTGAAAACGTGAGTACCTACACACTTAATTTAACACTGTTAGCAATTATTGTAGATAAATTCGTGTTATCAATAGGTAAATAATGAATTATGACTTAGTATAGATTTAAAATGAAAACTTACAGTACCTAATTGATAATTTACCTTTGCTATTGCTACCTATTATTTATAATGGACTAAGATATACGACCTAGTATTGATTTAAAAAGGCCTTGATCGTTTGCAGTTTGTTTACACTTCCTTGCGTTTAAAATAATATTTTCTTTTATTCCTTCAATTTGACATGTTTGCTGGATCCGCATTAACGACTCATCAATTTTATAGGTAATGGTTTATACACCCTTCAAGCTATGATACTTTATAATAGACTAGCAAGTACCAAGTAACAAAAAATATAAACAATCTTCGTCATCTTGCAGGAAATGGTTTTTACGACCTTCTTCGCTTAAAATATTTTCTTTTATTCCCTCAAACGACATACAACTAATATAAGACCTGTATTTACAACTCACGTTTTTTAAGGGATGGCTTAAAAACCCCTAAATTGCAAAATAAAATCGTGGCCTGAGCATGAGTAAAACAACGCATATTGGTATACAAATAAGGTTCAATATAGTATGGCAAAAAATTTTGGTTCTGCGGTGATGATAACGAAAAGAATTTTAAAATGTAGCCAGATGGATAGTGTTTTAATTTTACTTAAGCTTATTTTAAAATAATACAATAAACATTTTTAAGGACTTGACACGAATTTTTTATTGCAAAATGATTTAAACCTTTATAATAACCGTAACTTTTATCTTAGCTATTTTCCTATACCTATTGTCTGTGACTTTATTTCATTTTTTCAGTTCAACCCAACAAGTTAGAGCCCGCAGTAAATATGCCACACAATATATCACAACAGAGTATTTTATCGGATAGTGACGTTATAGAAGACAGTGACTCTGAACGACCTGCAAAACGTGCCAAGAAACCACCAACAATAATTATGGATTCAACCACCAGTAATAGTGACAATACTTTTAGCACGTCTATGAATACGTCTTCATTATCCAATCCTTATTATGACAACGATGCTATACCGATTAATAGTACTGTAAAAGCTGACACCAATAAAAAAAATAACATAATTTCAAACATAATAATTAAATAGTCAAGTACAAAACGTATCAAAGAAAATGTATTATCTTAATCTTCTATAACTATTGTAAATAATTCCCCGGATAAAAATGTCACCTTATCCACGAGCAATGTGAATGAAAACAATGCCCAGTGGATGACGATACTGACCTTAATGCCGTTATACCTTCGATGTACGTTGTCAGCGACACAGAACTAAATACACTAGCTTCAGTAATTGTATCTGACCATAATGTTGCGAGACGTTTGACATACTATATTGATGCTGCAGACCCAGATTTTTCTACTCCAGCTTATCTAGATACTCACTTGGATACTTCTTTGTAAAATGTTGATGCTGCAAGTTCAGACTTATCTCCTACAGTTGACATTAATACTGACCTAAGTTCGATGAACAAAACTGATCCCGTTTTACCCGCTCTTGATGCACATAACGTCCTTAACGTTGCCAGTACTTCAGGTTACAATGCCGCTGCAGATCCTGTTTTACCTTCTGTAGATAATAATATACAAACTAACCTGTATACTGATACTTCTTCGATAAAGAACGCTAACGCCGCAAGTCCATGTCTGTCTGCTAAAAAAGCTAAAAAGCATCCAGTACGTGCCATGTATAAAAATAATTTAGATTTCTTGTCTGATGACGATACTGGTGACTATTCTGCAGGGAATTCAGACGACTGTGCTCAAGAAAATACAAGTGAATCAAGTGATGAAAACACTTCTAAGACTAAAAAAAAAAGTTGAAGATATTTAAAAAACAAGAAACAGATTTTATTAAAAGAAAAAAAAGATTAATAGTCAACAAAAGATAGTTAGGAAAAATTAAAAAGGAAAAGGGAAAAGAATATGAAACTGAAAAAGGAAAGGTTGTACAGGAGAAGAAGATGCAAAGTAATCCTTGTAATCCCGACAAATGCAAAAGAGGTTGCTACAATATAACGGAGGAGAGACGAGCTACTTTATTCAATTTCTACTGGAATTTGGACTCGCAACGTCGAAAGTATTGGTTGGTACGAAGTTCACACGTGCCTTGTGCAAGAAAAAGAACAATAAGTCATAATTTTATAAATTATTAAAATGTCTGATTACTTCAATTTAGAAGAATTTTGAATAATTTTTGTTTTTTTATGACTAAGTAGATTTTTTTATTTTACTTTTCAGTTAAAGTTGTTATAATTATTTTTTCAATTTAAAAATGTTAAACCTGTTAGGTATGTTGTACCATTATTGAAATAATAGTAAATGTTGATTAGAAGGTATTATAATACTAAATAAATGTTGATTTCGTATTTCAGGTAGTTTTATTTTATTTGAATCGACCATTATTGGGTATAAGAATAATAATAATTGAGTTCCTACTAATTCTGAGAGTTGACAGGATTGTTTTTTAGTCAGAATTCGATTGATCTATGATTATAAATGGTTTTTAATACAAAAAAAAACTACATATATGGGTTTTTACGACAGTAAATGTGACCATATGCTTACCAAAAATGGATATATGACCTATACAGTTTTTTTAAAGTATATTATCATGGGGTGTATTAACCAAGAATTGTTTTTTTCTTAGACGTAAATCCAAGCTAACTTTAAAACTAAAGAAGATAGATAGGGTTTGATGATTTAGCCTTTTTCATTTGCAAATTATAAGAACCTTTCTCATAGATAATTTTTTTATAACTTCAAAAACAAAAAAAAAAAAATGTAAAAAAAAAAAAAAAAACTGCTCTCCTGAAAAGTCGGGTTTTGGTTTATACGACCTTTCTACCCAAAGGTATCGAAATTGCCTTTCCTGACAATTACACAGTCTTCCCTACATATATATACTGGGTTAGCGCGATAAATAATAATATATAATTATTATGTTGCATCAAGGGTGGCTGAAAGATGCAAACCATCGAGCAATCAGGTTTTATTCCCTTAACTTATGACATCGTGTGTGGTGTGGGCGGTAGCTGGGTACAATCGTGAAAATGAAATCACTGAAATTATTCGATAAACTAAAGCTTTATTCAAATAGTCACAGTTACAAACGTTGCATATAAACATTACGGATTGACAGTGTTTTTACCTTGTCTTGGCTTGGAGGCGGTTTAAACTATTCCTCTTATTCTGCTGTCCCCACTACGCAAGCCGTTAGAAAAAGTGCGCCAATCTGTCGTTGTTCTTGATTCGCCGGCAAATCATGTTTGTTTGCCGAACTTATACAATAATATTATTCTCTACTGTCTGCTTTTTGACATTTTACTTGATTTAGTTTAGTGAAACGACGTATCACTGACATTATATTAGCATTGTGTATTAACAGTATACATTATTAGAAAGAGACGTAATAAAAAAGAATATTCGACATCTTCTGCGATTTCGTGGTATCCCCAGGGATTTCGTGAAAATTCCTGCTATCCTATAAATATATATATACATATATAAATAGAGTAAGTTAAATTAAGTTTATGACTTATTAACAGCCTGGAAAAAGAAAAATAAAGATTGTCATTTCCAATAAAGCTAATATAATACAATTTTCTAGGCAATCTTGATACTTAGATATTTTATTATAACAAATAATTATAAAATTTCAAGAAGTTTTAAACTAAAATCACTCATTATTAATTCCTGAATTCGTCTCCCCTGACAAAAGTTCTTCGAACATAAAGTCAAATTTTATCTAATTTGATATAAAGGTTACAAATTCTTAATAGAAATTCATATCGATGTTGGATAACAATATTTTATCGGCATGTGCCGTTTGCCAAAAATTCATTTGTTGAGAGTAGTTCTGCAATAAATGAAAAACAACTATCGATCAATAAAAAACATATTGTTTAGTGAAGAATTTAATATTTTAATTTTTATATTCAAAGGTTTGATATGATCGAAAATCAGAATCTAATTTACCTCTTTTTTTCAGCAAAGGCACATCTTTATCTAGAAAAAAAGAAAAGAGTTTATTTGGTCCAGTCTCTCGAAAGAGAGGTTTTAAAACTCGGTTTAACTGACATGGTCTTATGTTGATGTTATAATACTAAGCCAATCTTTGTAGACAGAGCACAATAAAATTAATGGGGATAATTTCATCGCTCAGCATAATGCTGGGACTTGCTTGCGACACAGTGTCACAGTGCTGATTTTCAGCAACTGCCGTGCCGACTGGATGTCGTACGAACTACTTACGATCGTTTTTTAGCATATTCGTCGTATCATCATCACATCGTAAATTAGCTTATATTATGTCTTATAAGACAGCTAACATGCATGCATGTGCTTAACATGGCAGCAGCATTAGTAAAGATAATATAGAAACTTTGAAGTAAAGATTACGTAGGACTACTACTACTACTTCTTAGCTTAACCTGATATGAATTTTATAACCTACTCATAACCATTTTGTCATACCTTAGCAGCGATAACAAAATTGACGAATATTTTATGATTGTACCAGACTTTGTTACCATATTTGCATGGTCCCAAAGAAATAAACCGTACTAATCTCGTTTATGATACCATAATATAGCTTTGGATACCCTTGTGTTACGACAAGAGACACACATCCTAGAGAATTTGGCGCGCCGCTTCGCATCGACTCTACTTCTACCATAATGTGAGTTTAAACAGTCCATATTACAGCCCACCCTCTGTTAGTGCCCGTGTTTACTGCCTGAGCCAACACCGACAGACGCACCAGCTGACTTTTTTTAGTTGATTCGATCAATTGCCACGTTATTGGACGCGTTTATTAGGCTAGTCAATTAAAATAAGTGTTTGGTTTGGTGTCAATGGTACGGCTGTTAAGTGATGAGTTTTAGGGAACAAAAATGTTAATAGTTAGGTACCTATCTGACGTTAGAGCTCTGAAAAAGAACCATGTCATGAACGTCCCACGCATATTTGCGTACAAAACATTTTTGGAAGTACTTTCAATGTGCATATAGTCAAAGAGTAGAATTCCCTATAATAGTCACAGCGGATCTTTTTGTCTCTGAAGTTCGCTTTGCCAACCATTGCACAAGAAACAGATTGTCATTTAGTATACTGCAAAGTGTAAGCGAGATAGTACGAAAAACGTAAGCGAGTAAAAAGACAGTTATACAATGCTATCTTCACTTTCAACATTGATATAAAAATACCCACTGCACAGGGTCTTGCAGCCAATTCAGAGATACAAAGATTCGTTGTGAGTAGTATACGTGAGTGTTTCCTGATGGCTATAACCTGGGGGAAAGATTGCGATTAAGATTAGGTCACTCCTAGTTAAGCGCGCTTCTTCGTCAACCGCATCCTTAAGACGGTAAGATTGGATAGGACGGTGATGACGGAGCCTTTTAACAATAAAAAGTGTGAATACGCGTATATAGCGTACTTTACTCACAGGCGTGATTGTTGCTCTGAATTCAGTATCCACACTACACTAGCGTTTTTTGGCTATCTCGGACATTTGCTCTGCGAGTGTAGAGCGCACATTATAAAGGCATGCCTACACACAACCATACACAGAGTCTATTGAAAGTTGTTGACGAAAATACAAATGCTACTGGTTTGAAATCATGATAGCCCCTGGCGGGTCATACAAAACCGTTATATGGTCGCTATTATTCGGGTTTGCAGCGATTTCGTAACATACTGACAAATGTCCCACATTATTTCCGATTAGATTTTGATTCATTTTCCACTGTGCAGAGTGTGCACTTGGATTCCAACAGGTCATTGGTCTATCACTAATCTGCAATTAGGCCAATGAAATGTAGCAATTCCAGGGCAGAGGTTTTAGAAATATTGCTTTAATTTGACAAAGTAGAGGTAATAGTTGCTAAAACTAAATTAATTAGTTCTTATGTCAATTTATTTACTTTTGTGACATTTAGTGAATTTCGTTGTTTTCTTTTGTTTTTTGTATGGGAATTTGTGAAGTTGACATTTATATTGTCTAAAATTACATTCAGTCACAAAAGTTTCGGGAATGGAAGGTTTGTTTATGGTTCCAAATTAAAATTTTTGTTGTAGTTAGATTGGGGCAACTGTTTTCCATTTTGGCGCAGAGTTTGAGTAACATCTGTTATTTAGATTAAATATAGTGCTGTTTTTAGTTATATCATATCTAGTGAGTATTGCGAATTTTATAATGGACAAAACCATCGACCAAAGAAAGTCTTAAATTTTGCATCGCCAATGGAATTTTGTGTTCGGAGTCACTGAAAATAAAGGCTGGGCTTACGGTGAATCGACTTTATCAAAAACACGTACTCATGAGTGGTACAAAGCGTTCGAGATGTGATGGAAGATTTGCTTCGCTCTGGTAGGCTATCAATGTCTGCAAATAAAGTAAACTTCGCAAAAGTGAAGAAAATTGTGACTGAAAATCCTCATTTATCTTCATCATCGTTTGAGTCAGATAGCCGCCGAACATTCTGTGTCTCACGAGTCGGTCCGTACCATTTTAACCTCTCGGCTGCTCAGCTATTTCCAAAAGATCTGAATTGTCTTCAAAAACTCTAGAAAAATATAAAAATGCTAGAAGTATTCAATTCCAACCCAATATTCATGAAACGCATTGTTACTGGTGCTGAGAGAGTGTGTACTTTGGAGTGGCGCCTTCCAACTGAAACAAAACCGAAAAAACCACTCCAAAGTCAATCGAAAGTCAAAGTCATGTTGACTGTTTTCGTTGACTATCGCGGTGTTGTGCACTCGGAATTCTTGCCAGAAGATCAAATGGTAAATAAAGAATATTATTTGAGCGTTATGCGGCGTTTAAGAGAGCAAATTAGACGAAAAACGTCAGATTTGTGGAAGGAAAATTCTTGGCTTTTGCACCACGATGATGCGCCTTCGCACAAGGCCATCATTGTGAACGAATTATTGACCGAAAACTCAACAAATACCATCAATCACCTTATTCACCAGATATGACTCCAGCCGACTTCTTACTTTTTCCTAAACTCAAATTACCACTTCATGGCACCCGTTTTCATTCGGTAGAAGATTTATAGGAGTATTCGCGGCGAGAACTGATCTTGATTCCAGGAAAAAGCGTTTAAAAAAGTTTTGATGTTTGGATTATTCGTTGGCGTAAGTATCGTTTCTGAAGGAGCATAATTTGAAGGTGATAAAATAAATTTGGATGAATAACTAACATTTTGTGTATTATTGATCTTTTCCCGGTTATTTCAGTAGTATGACTTTCATTAATAAATTGAATGTAACATTTGATTTATTAACTTTTAAATACTGAATTATGTTGTATTTATTTCGTTGCCGTTGTTACTACCTGTTGGTGAGGTTGAAATTTAATTTGTAGAAATAATAATTTAATGATATAAGTTTTTAAACTGTCATGGTCACTAACACTAACATTAACATTCGAAACGGGATATTTACCATGTTTACTGCTAGCTCAACATCTTTTAGAATCAGGAGTGAACCACTGGATTGAGTTACATAACCCTCAGGTCATTTCGACAGAACGCCACTATATCCATAGACTGGTGAGAGAATCTATCGAGATTACTAAATACAAGAATTTCAACCGGGACGATGAGTTTCAACTGTCGAGTGCTTGGAATCCAGTGGTTCAGCTGTGCAAAACCCGAAAAAGTGCCGGAAAAAGTTCGCGAGCGGACACAGTGAGTTTCGTGTGTCGGGAACAGAATCGAGTTGTGAGTGACAGTAGTAGCGGTATTGAGTGCAAAAAACGAACAAGAAAGAGGGTAGACCGTTTTGTCTCCTCATAAACACCCACCCGCAAGAACATCAGTTTATCCGTGATCGTGGTGCTTGCAACAGCACCAAAATATCGGCAACTCGCAACAAACAGTAGGCATGGTAAATATTCCGTTTTGAATGTTAATATTAATAATTTAAGGACGCTATTACATTTTTCTAAAAATAACAGTACTTTTGAGGTACCATTTTAATGTAAAAGCAATCACCGATGTGAAGATATCATGGTCTTAATGTAAAGATAATATATTCAGCTCCAGTTATGCATCAGAAAAATTGTATGACATCATACAAAATTTTCGCACAAATACGTTTTGCCCATCACAATAATCGCAAAAAAATAAAAAAGCAGGGTCCGAATAGGTTCCAGTTTAGGTAAATTTAAAGCATATTTTATCTTCAAAATTATAAAAAATTGCGGCATATATAGTCCTTTACAGGTACACCTAATTATTTTTCACCTAAATAATTACATTTTTTAATTATTAGCTAAAATAAAATCACTTGCTGACGTCTTCATACATTTTGTACCCGCCGCTCATCATTCCGCGCTCAGAAGCGCTCGTGGAAGGACGGGCGTATCGCTTTCTCGCAGGAAATAAATACGATAAAAGTAATAGAAAGATTGTAGTGTGCATGCGTGTGAGTACCGTCCTCGTCGTGATCGAAAGGAGTTGATATTTTATCGGACGAATGCCGTATTTTTGAGTTTCCTATTATTATTAGAATGTGATTTAGAAATTATTTTGGGTAAGATCGGGAATTGAATAGTTGGTGTTAAGCAGTTGTTGACAAGGTTGAGAAATGGATGGGTGGGTTTAAACAGCTCTGAGTAAGTTTAAGATTTGGATGGGTAAGGTTAAGCTGCCGACGGGGAAGTTTAGAAGTGAATGGGTGGGAGGAGATTTATGATTTTAACCGGTTTGTATGTATGTATGTATGACAAATACGGGGCCAAAACCAAAATACAAAATGGCGCCGACGAAAATTTGTCATCTTTTCGTCATGGGTGTCATTGTCATAGTTTTTGGGGTCGCTTATATCGAATATGGGGTCAAAACCAAAATACAATATGGCGCCGACTAAAATTTGACATGTTTTCATCATGGATGTCATTTTTATGGATTTTGGGGATGCTTATATCGAATACGGGGTCAAAATCAAAATACAAGTTGGCGCCGACGAAAATTTGACATGTTTTCGTCATGGGTGTCATTGTCATGGTTTTTGGGTAGAATGTCATTAGCTTGACTTACAAGTTGTAGATCGTGGGTTCGAGCCCAGGCAGGCGCTTTACTTTGTGTAAATTATTTCTTCACCACTGCACTGCTGGTGTAGGAAAACATCGTGAGGAAACCGGCATGTCCTAGAACCAAATATTCAAAGATATGTGCATCCACCAACCCGCACTGGGCCCGCGTTGTTGGTTACAGCCCATTCGCTCTCACAGAGAGGAGGCCTGTGTCTCAGCAGTGGGAACATTAATAGTGACTGATGATGTGATAGTAATATTTAATATATTCCATATAATGAAAAATGTTCAAGTCATTTTTAAATCCTTGTGACCGGAAATTAATTCGTTTTAGGTATCTACTTATTTCACGTAGCGTTTTTTTTTTAAATACCTACTTACTACAACAAAGTGAAAAATAAAATTCTTTCCGGAAGTCGGTGTCGGTACCTATTGTTTTTCGTCACAGGAAAGCTATTATTTTTCTCTTTTAAATTTTTGTAGGTACCCCATATTGGGTATACTAAATACATCTGTTTACCCCCTAAAACCGTACAAGCTTGATGATATATTATGGTATGGTTAAAACAAAACATAAACATACGATAACAGTAATCGCAGGTCATTTGCTGTTTGTTATTAAAGAGTTCCATTGTGTATCTCCGAAGATCTTTATCAGATCCTAAAATATTATACAATAACACCTTCCCTGAAAATACCACCACATACATTTATCGATGTAAACCCGATAAGTATCGGATAAGTAGTTTGGCCGAATAGATAGAGCATCTCCTTTTTTTGAAGTCGGTTGAAAATAATAACCTACTTTTTACGACGACGGTTTGTAACAGTTATCAAATGCATTTTCAAAGTGCCAACTAACCTTCCTGAATCAACATCAATAAAATTCAAAAAAATTATCAAGGACCAAGATTATTTCCGTGATGTATAAAATCGAGCGCTCAGTAGTTTCAATGTGTGCGTACGCGTAATGTTGCTGTGTGCGACTAGATACCTAAATTTGAGTTCGTCGAAAATGTAACAGCGTCCTTAATGGTTATATGTTCAAAGACAATGTATATTGTTTATGAATAAATAAATTAAATGTTATGAAATGAAGAAGAAGAATGTAAGTATCATAGTTTCTGTCTACCCCCATGGGGAAAAAGCGTGAGTTTATGTATGTATGTATGAAACAAAAATCTAAACTTTTAACTAAAATTTACAAAAACTGACTGGCGTTTGTGCACTACAAGGAATTTTACTGTCCGGCAGTCCGATTTCTTACGGTCCGATATGGCACGCCATAAATGTATATACTAGTTTTTGAACTATACGTAATTTAACCGTCCGACTTTTTACTTTTCCCCATTCCGGGCGGTTTTTTTCCGGTCCGAGATGACAGCAATTATAAACGTGTATATGCTTGTGCACTGCGTCCGGGTACAGTATTATTCATGAGAGGTAAATCATAAGTAGCTGTGACATCCGATAGTATATAAAAAAAAACCGTCCTGCCTCAAATTATTGTGGTTTATGTAAAATTACCCTGTCAAGTACCTTTCACCTACATAGGCTGCACTAAAAGTATCGGGAATGGAATATTTCCACTGTTTCTGTCATATTAAAATCTTTTTAATTGAAAACTCCTTGGTTTTAAAAATCGAATACCATTTATTTATTTAAAAAAAGATTATCGGTCTTGTCACAAGGTTTTTACAATTTTGCGAAAGTGGTTTAACACAAAAACAGTGTGTTGACCGGATGATTTCTGCATTTGGTGATGAAGCCCCATCCAAAACCACAATTTATCGCTGGTTTGCTGAATTTCAACGTGGACGCGTCAAGCTCAGTGATGATCCCCGTCAAGGTCGTGAACTGTGAACTGCAGTCATCCAAGAAAACGTTGATGCTGTGCGTAAGCTGATTGAGGAAGATCGACATGTGACATACCGCGAAATTCAGGCAACTTTAGACATTGGCATGAGTCAAATACAAATAATCGGATATGGATGGATACCGCATTCGCTCTGTGAAGAGCAAAAAGCGGCTCGCGTTACTTGGTGCGTCAGAACTCTCGAAAGATTCCACGCAGGATCCTCAAATGCTGTATACAACATCGTATCAGGTGATGAATCCTGGATATACGCGTACGAACCCGAAATAAAAAACCAGTCACGAGTTTGAGTGTTCGAAAATGAGTTAAAGCCAACAAAAATTGTTCGTTCACGGAGTGTTGCAAAAAAAATGGTGGCCACGTTTGTCTCCAAAACCGGCCATGTTGCGACTATTCCTCTTGAGGGACAAAGCACGGTTAATGCAGAATGGTATGCAAGCATTTGTTTGCCACAGGTCGTTTCTGAACTCCGTAAAGAGAACTGCAACCGCCGCATCATCCTCCATCACGACAATGCGAGTTCTCACACCGCGCATAGAACAATAGAGTTTGTAGAGCAAGAAAACATAGAATTATAAGACCATCCGCCGTATAGCCCCGACCTAAGCCCTAATGATTTCTATACTTGCCCTAAAATAAAGAATAAATTGCGTGGTCAGAGATTTTCATCACCTGAAGAAGCTGTGGACGCCTACAAAACGGCCATTTTGGAGACTCCAACTTCCGAATGGAATGGTTGCTTCAATGATCGGTTCCATCGTATGGAAAAATGTGTCAAATTTCGCGGAGAATACTTCGAAAAGCAATAAATACATTTTTGAATAGTAATGTTGTGTCACTTCCTTGATTCCCGAAATTTTCAGTGCCACCCTCGTATAAGGGGATGAACCTAAAATTATTTATGTCATCTACGTCTTCACACGTAGAGTAATAAAGCAAGCAACTGCCGACGTTCCAAGAAACGAATTGGTCCTAGCGTAATTAAGCTTGCGTGGTGTTTTGTTTCAAAGAGAGCTACTCTAAATTGGCCGGCACCGATCCGAGTAAAGACGGACAAGTGCACAAGCCAATCCTCCTTTTTTAACATGCCACAAAGGACCGTAAAAAATCGGACTGCCGGACAGTAAAATTCATTTTAGTGCACAAACGCCTTAAGTCGTCAACGGACGCTGATAATGTACATAGTATCTTTAATGAAAAGTTTGGCGTTGCTAGATATCGAAACATCTGTGTCGCTAATTATTTTAATTTGTCCAATGACATAAACAGTCAGGACAGGGCGGCCCGCTCATTTTTTCTGCCACCACAATTTGGTCATATATAAATGGGATACTAGACCGATGCAAACTCGCCACGCGGTCGGTTATCTTCGGAAGCGGTATTCTGCACGAGACATTAAAATGCCGTTTTTCTTGTAGCTATGATGAACACGTGTAGCAAGCGTTCGGACGACCGAATATTTACCATTTAGATTTAAATATAACCAAAACTAGAAAATTACGTAACAAACTTACCTACACAAACATACCAACCAGCACAATTATGACCTTTAAAACTACAGTAAACAGGTTGAAACTACCGCTCTCATGAAACGAACTACTCCGTGTTTTGCACAAGTTTTTCGAACAAACCAACGAAGCCTTAATTAGGATGATGTCAGCAGAACTGCTCTAGTTAAGTGCTTGCCTTTCAAAGGCAGACGAGAATTTCTATGGACACTAATAACACATCCGTTTGTGATAATGGAGGTAGGGAAAACTTTTCAGAAGTTATTAATAGTAACTCCATCGATTTTCAGAGCAGAAGATGGGTGCTTACTGAATGAAGAATGTAAGGTCTTGGAACGCTGGAAGGGTTATTTTGAAAGTTTATTTAGTTGTCAGGATATGGTGCAAGGAGTGGGTAACTGGGCAGAGGCCAGTAGTCAGGACCGAAACTCTGACGAAGAGCAAAAGCATGAGAATGAAATAAGAATGGATGAGATTATAAAAGCACTGAGTGGGATGAAGATTGGTAAAGCTGCAGAGTATGACCTAGTATCTGTTAAAAGGCTGAAGGGCGGTGACGGGGTGGTAGCAAGCCTGTTGTGCCAGATCTTTAATATGTGTTGGAGATATGGCCGCGTGCCGGATGACTGGTGCAAGGCTGTAATTGTACCAATATATAAGAGAAAAGGCTCACAGCAGGAGTGTAAAAACTACCGTGGCATTAGTCTTTTGAGTATTGTCGGCAAATTATATGCGAAAGTTTTAATAAATAGAGTGGTAAAAGTGGCGGATGAACAATTATGGGACGTGCAAGCAGGATTTAGAGAAGGACTGGGCTGTATGGATCAGATCTTCTCCTTGAGGAGCATAGTTGAAAAAACATCTGGCAAAGCACAAAAAAGTCTACTGTGCTTTCGTGGACTTGGAGAAGGCCTATGATGAACTGTGGTTGACGCTATCCGGGTACGGTGTGGACTGGCGCTTGGTACGGGCACTGAAATCTTTATATAGGGATTCTAGTGCTTGTGTTAGGATTAATGGGGCGTATACGAACTGGTTTTCTATCTCAAGGGGTGTTAGACAGGTCTGTGTACCGTCACCGTGGCTGTTCAACTTGTACATGGATAGTTGTCTGATAGGTTTTTAAAGAGCATAAGTGCGGATTGAGGATGAATTAGTTGCCTTCTCTATGTAGATGATCAAGTTCTACTTGCATCGTCAGCAGAACAGTTGCAAGACATGGTGACTGTGATGAATGAAGCCTTTAAGTTAAAAGGGATGAGTATAAATGTGAACAAGATTAAGGTAATAGTGTTTGAAAGAGAAGACGATGTATCGACGTGTGAAGTGAAAATAAATGATAAGAGTGTGGAACAAGTGAACGAGTCTGTATATCTGGGAAGTATATTCACAAGGGATGGAAAGATTAAAGAGGATGTGGAAAGGAGAGTGAATGCAGGGAATAAAGTGAATGTTGCTATACATGTAGTTGTGACCAGCAAGTCGATGTCTCCGGAAGCTCGACTCGCCGTTCACAACAGCGTGCTGGTGCCTACACTTATGTATGGAAGTGAAGGCTGGGTATGGCAAAAAAGACATGAAAGTAGGATTAATGCAGTAGAAATGCGCTCCTTGCGGAGTATGTGTGGTGTAAGTTTAAATGATAGATTGAGGAATGAGGTAATAAGACAACGTTGTGGTTTAAAAGAAGATGTAGTGACTAAAATTAAAAAGAGTATGTTAAGATGGTTTGGCCATGTTGAGAGGATGAATGAAAGGCGACTAACGAAATGTATTTACAAGGCAGACGTGAATGGAAACGCCGGGAGGGGACGCCCTAGAAATACATATATAGACTTATAGGTGATGTTCTTCAGAAAGGCCAAGTGGGCTGCAGTACCCATAACCGGCGTGTGTGTATGACTAGATGTATGAATGTGTGTGAAGCAAAAGAAGTATGTAAGGATGGTAGCAGGTAGCGTTCTGTAGTTTCTGCCTACCCCCATGGGAAAAAGGCGTGAGTTTATGTATCTATGTATGTCTATCAATTTTCACAGTAACTTACTATGCAAACCAATCAATTTTTCTAGCTTGACCAACTATGTTAGGGTCAGTTTGCAGTCTAACCTGATTCAGCTGAGTAACAGTGTTCTACATGGATCGACTGCCTGATTTGAGATCTACAACCCATAAACTGTGTAAGAGAACACCCATTTGTAAGACAGCTGTGAGATTTCTAGCTTCTGACTAGGGATGTTCCGGAGGTTCGATTCCGATGCCAAAAATTTGCTCAACTGCTGATTGTTTTTCAACTTTCGATTTAGATTTCGGTTCCGAAACCTTTAAATCGGAGGTTATCGGATGTTGATGCACAGCGGCTGTGGTGGCATGCAACCGCAGACAACGCATACAAACTTGTTTATACGTGGTGGGCAAAAAATCGTGGATCAAACGAAACAGGGCGATAGTTGAGGTTATTTGCAGTAGGGCCTACAGTACCAGAAACATTTTTTTTTGCATTTAACCCCGACTATTGCCCTGTTTCGTTTGATCCACGATTTTTGCCCACGCTGTATAATACTGATTGCGTCCTAGCCTAGTTATGTCTATTGTGTTTAAGCTGAAATTAAAAAGGTTCATTAACAATGTATGTTTTATTTTATTTTATTAAACCTGATTTCTCTTAACATATTTTGTTTCAGTCTCTCCCTCCATGTAGTTTGCATGGATATATAGGTATGTTGTCAAGCATAGAAAACTGCTTTATTTTTCATGTCAGTATAAACGGCCTCACACATAATTTACAGGGAAACCTAAACGAAAATCCTAAGTCCTACGAAACACTCGGCTCGTACTTGGCTAGTTAATATTTTTTAAATTTAGCTTACTGGTTGTATAATTGTCGGCAAAGGATGGACAGCTTAATCTAGATACACATCAGTGAGCGATGTAGGTACAGCCAATGTAATGAACCCTAACGTTAAATAAAGATGCTTACTTGTCGTTCTTCTATACCAATATTATAAAGCGGAAAGATTTTTTTGTTTGTTTGTACCGAATAGACTCCGAAACTGATGGACCTATTTTAAAAATTCTTTCGCCTCTGGAAAGGTAAATTATTCCCGAGCAACGTAGGCTATAATTTTGTCGGGAGTGAAGTCGCGGGGGCAGCTACTAAATTACAAAAGTAAAAAAACAGACAAGTAAAAAAATTAATATCGAAGAAAATCATAAATTAATTTAAATTCACAGACGAAATTGTACAAGGAAAGGCTATGAAACTTGTCACAATTTTAGATCTCAACCCCTCTTCATCGAACTTGGCGTCTTTTTCACATATATGTTTTTGTCGAGCTTGGTGCCTTTTCACATTTTTATGATTTTTGTGAGATCATTATTTGGTGCTCTGTCTACCCCCTAAGGCATGTAAGCATGATATGATGTATGTTTAGACGAATAGATGTGTTTGCGTTTGTAAACTTTTATTACCTACTCCATTTTCAAATCCAGAATCAATATAGTAGCAACCCTAATGAATCTTTCAACTTTAGATAACAATTTTAGAATATGGCGGGAGTGGTCCTTCTGTATACTTTATATTTTGTAGTGTTACCATGGTTAATTTAAGGCTTCTGCATACCAGCGCGGGTCCAGACAAGAAATCATAATTTGGCATAAAATCGTTTTTTAAGTTGTCAAAAAATTATCCGAAATTTGTTCTATGGATAAAACCCTTATCCATAGAACAATTTTCGTTTAATATCGTTAAGTACGTTTACACTCATACCTCAATAAACGTGTTTCTTTCTAGGGTGCCGTACCCGAAGGGTCCAAACTGAGCCCTATTACTGCCACTCACGTAGTGTCCGTCTGTCTGCCCGTCGTCTGCCACACAATTTTTTTCCGATGATTTTTTTAAGTTTCCATTGACCTATAAACTTGAAATTTGGTGATAATGTATAATATAACACTAAGTACAAACAAATATATTGATAATTCAGTTTTTTTTATTACGGATCCTTAAATATACGAAGTCCGAGACGCACTTGACCAATTTTAAGCCCTTAACCCAAAGAGTGAAACGAAAAATAAAAGTTTTATAGTTTTGACCTTTACAGCCCTTTAGACTAGACCAATAAAAATGGTTTCTCGGAATGAACCACTTTATCAGAGTAGGCCAAGTCTAAATTTATCTTACTTTTTGTGACTATATACGACTGCAGCACTTAAATCATACTATAGTGACGTATCCACTGGTATTGAAGCATCATGATCATCAGCCTATAGCAGTCCACTGTTGGCCAAGGTTATCTCCAATCACTAGCCATTCCTCTCAATTCTTGGTGACTCTCATTCAGCTGCTACCAGCCACCTGCGAAGTTCATCGCTCAATCTAGACTGAGGGCGTCCTACCAAATGCTTGCCAATTCACGGTCTCCACTGAAGCACGCATTAATCGGTTCTACGGTTAAGGCCGCCTATTGTGTCACCCAGTGTAATGTTTTCTTCGTCTATACTTTCTGTAACTTATATGGTGTACATAATAAAGAGTATTCTATTCTATTCTATTCTACCAGCCCCTGATCACTTTAGCTTCACGGATCACCTCGTTGAATCATAATATCCCCTTAATTTTCTAAAAATGGAAGAGAGAACTCACAGTAAAGCATGACTTGACGACCAATCGATTAGAATGAAGAAGATAAAATTAAATGTATTCATTGTGAATATTACAAAGGGCCTTTTCGAACGCTAAAGGCCCTCAATATCATAATTTCATTGAAGAGTATTATCCGTCGGTGCACCGTAGACCAATTCAAATTTGACCAATTGGTCTATCGGGAAAATGACATGTTTCCATCGTCCAATTACCAACTGGGCTATGGAGAACACTGGACGTAAACTAAAACTATGTTCCATTATAACATTATAACCCCGAGTTCACACCATTTTCATATACTTTGGGTTCAAAGAAGCCTTTGTTATATTTTTTGGGTCAAATCAAACTGAATTCAAAAATATTATAAAAAAATAAAAAAAACAATCATCAAAAATTCTTTATCTTTTTTTTTCTCTATTAGGTCATTAAGCGACACTTCCAAAAGTCAAAAAAAAAAAAAAAGTATTAATAGTTGATTGGACCGTCGTAAATAAATACAATATAATGTTCGATAATTAAAGTTAATTTAAATAGAATCTTCAATGAAAAGATAGAAAAGCATGTCATCATCATCATATCAGCCGGAAGACATCCACTGCTGGACATAGGCCTCACTCAAGCGTCGCCATTTGATCGGTCCCGTGGGTCTCACATCCAGCGAATCCCCGCAACTTTAACCAGGTCCACCTGGTACTCGTAGGAGGCCATCCAATGCAACGTCTTCCGGTTCGCGGTCGTCACTCCAGAACCTTTCTACATAATCGGCCATCCGTTCTGCGAGCAATCTGCTTTGCCCACTGCTACTTAAGTTTGGCAATTCTTTGGGCTTTGTCGGTAGCCCTGGTTCTCTTAAAAAGTATGTAAACTGTTTGAAATGGCCACTTCACCGAAAATTATGTCATTATGTACGTGGGACACTCAGAAAGTTTTGCGAAACTAAAAAAAATTGTTCTATACGTACATATATTTTTATTAAATCTTTTCAAAGTACTTTCCACCAGCCTCTATACAAAGATTCATGCGCCTAAACCAGTTTTCAAAACACTTTTTCCAGTCCGCCGCAGACACCTCGTTTACAGCCTGCTCGAACGCAGCCAGCGCATCTTCCGGCGACGAAAATTGTATCCCTTTGAGCTGATTTTTTATTTTTGGGAATAAAAAGAAGTCACACGGTGCTAGATCAGGGCTGTAAGGAGGGTGACCCAGGAGTTTGACTGGCGTGCTGTCCAGGAAGTCCCTCGTTTTGAGTGCGGTGTGCGCAGGTGCATTGTCGTGGTGGAGCAGTAGCCCGCGGAGCCCTGTGTTTGGTCGCTTGTTGCTTATAACAGAGAAAACTTCTGGCAAACATTTGGTAGTATACCATTCGGCATTAATGCTTCTTTGATCCCGTAAGGGAATTGATACCAAGTGGCCAGTCAAATTAAAAAAGCTAGCGATCAAAATCTTACCCCCGCTTCTAGATCGCTTCACTTTGGTAGGCGTTGGCTCATTTTGAAACACCCAAACAGTCGACTGGCGCTTGGTTTCTGGGTCGTATTGATAAATCCAGGACTCATCACCTGTAACGATGTCGTAAACACGCCGAGACGAGCCTGCTTCAAATTTGTTAAGCATATCACGGCACCATTCCACCCGGGCCTGCTTCTGAGCATCGGTGAGGTTGTGCGGCACCCAGCGTGATACTATCCTCCTCACGCGAAGATGGCTGTGTAGAATCTCGTGAACGCTTCCCGATCCAATCTTCAATATGTGTTGAATCTCCTGATATGTAATTCGCCTATTGTCTTGGATTAAATTTTTCACTGCTAGCACGTTTTCTTCGGTAACAGCCGTCAAAGGGCGACCGCTTCTTTCGTCATCCCCCAAAGTTGGTCGACCGCGCTTGAATTCGTTATACCAACGATACACGGTTGCCTTGGAAGGGCCTTCATCCATGAATGCCATTTGAAGTCTATCGTACGATTCATCCGGTTTCAGGCGACACTTGAAATCGTATAAAATCATAGCTCTAAAATGTTCCCGGCGCAGATCCATATTTCAGTGAGACACAATACTTTGAATTAACTCGCAAAAAATGTGGAGGGAAATTTTGAAATTGGAACTTACTTATTTTTACTTATAAATAATCATATTTTCGAAAAACATTATAACTGGCCAGTCTCCCATATATAAAAACTTTTTTTCGCAATACTTTCTGAGGGGCCTGGTATGGTGTCAATTGGTTGCCAAATGACAGTATGTCTTTGGGATGAGGGTATTGCGAAGACTGTTGTCGCCAATTCTGGGATCCCAACGGACTCAATGAGATAGATGTTCACATTGATTTGTATTGTAAACTTTGTAGAAATGAATTGTTATTTCGTGCTTATTCAGTAAATGATTATTGTTTCAAAAATTGATCTTGATATTTTTTTTAAATACTTGTGGACAAGGCTTTACTATACTATTAAACTGGGCAGCGGGACATTTCTCAATTCTCCATAGCCCAGTTGATAATTGGACGATGGAAACATGTAATTTTCCCCATAGACCAATTGGTCAAATTTCAATTGGTCCATGGAGCACCGACGGTATTATCCCACAAAATGATTTAAGCATGGCTGGTTTCAGAATGCCCAACTGTTTAAGTATGCTTGACCCTTTTCGTGGGTCCTCGTCAAGACTGCCAAGCCGTACGTTTAATATGCCCCAAATGAAAAAGGACGTTTTTTATCGTGAAGAAAATGCACGCCTTTTCCGGTAAATGTGTTTACATTGCCTTAAGGTTGTCTGACCTGAGGGCAATTAGAGATTAAATACGAGCAGGCCATATGCCATTCAAATGAGACGTGAAACAACATCACACCATTTATTCCACGAAGGGTTAGACAATTCAGTCAAACTTTAGACTATAGAAACCCATAGGCAACCCATAGCCTTGAGAGAGCTCAGAGAGCTGTCCTTAAGGTAATGCTCTCTCTTCCACGCAGGTATCCCACTGTGCGGCTCTATTGCGGTTGCAAGGTACTCACAGTCAGGCAACTGTATATCCTCCTGTCGACCCTACGCATACACTCTGCCCGCCCTCCAAAGGAACCGCCTGGTAGGCTTAAGCATAACGTTTTTCCCCACGAACGCCATAGAACTGCCTTTGCCAAACGCCAATTCTACGTTAGTAGCACTAATATGTACAACCTCCTAAATAAAAAGTTTAAAATCTATTCGTGCCATAAATACAAATGCAAAAACGTACTTCGTGATTATCTCCAAACACTAAATTATGATGACACTGAGGATCTTCTGCAGGGTAAATTGCAGTGATAATGTACTACTAGTATACCATACATACATAATTATATTAGTCTAAATCTTACCATGAACAAGTTGTGCAATGGTCACCTCATTCTCTCTACACGCGCCCTACACCTACACACCACATACGCACTTACACACACACATGCACACACACGTACAGACCCTACACCTATTCACCTCAGCACAGTTAAACGTTTTTCATTTTATTTCTCTTTTACATAGGTTATATTCTGTTTTCTTTTACACCATTTGCTAATTGTTTAAACGTCCCGTTGTTATTATACTATGGCTTTGTATTGTTTCTTACGGCGAATCACTGACTCCTAAGACACAGGCACATACACCTAGTTTAGGAGTCAGGGAATTAAAATTATTGTGTCCTAGTTTATAAGCCTTATTATACTCTTGTTTTTGATTCTTGTATTGTGATGGCTTTTGGTGAAATAAAGAATTTATTTATTTATTTATTTATAGGCATGAACCTGGCACAAATGTAGACTGCGAGCTGCTACCGAGAAATTCACGATGAAAAAAAAACTACACACATCAAAAGTGTCTACTGATCAAGTAAATTTTAACTATAAAAAAATATCCAATTAATATTGACCAAATCTGACTAGATTTAGTAAATATTAATTGGATATTTTTTTTTTGAATAAATTACAATTTTTCCTAACTTTACAAAATATACGTTGTTAATAAAATAAGGGGTCCATATTGGCTCACCTAAAGTTCTTTACCCGAAATTGTTCTTCCTAACGATTTGTAATACGAATGATCACTCTTCCTAAAAATTTTCATCCTAAAGTTTTCATTCATACTATTTGTAGTGCTACCGGCGATGTTCATAACCCTCATGTTTCCGAAAGTTGTAATTAATAATATCATTAATGTAAATATATTTAAACTCCTACTGTTTTTTATCATAACGCTTTTATCCCTAAACATAATTACCATAATATTTTCACTCATACTCAGAAAGAAACATTTACCAAGTGTAATAAAAAATATATGTGGGTAGAAGATGATATTTATAGTTTTAATTTGAGGGATGATTATTATTTAACGTACTGAGTTGTGTCTATTGTTAAGTTCATGTCGGTGTATTATCATTACGTGCATGTTTGTGTTAATGCTTTATTAATATAGAGAACAATTATTTAAAATCATTTAAAACCAGTCGCGGAGGATTAAAATTAGACGTACATGGATTTACATATGAAAAAAACCGGAAAACAGTGGATAAACAATATTGGGCGTGTGAATTAAGAAGCAACAAAAAGTATAAGTGTAAGGTTAAAATTTCGATTATATACCGTTGATTTTTGGCACGGATAGGGTAGAGGGGGGATGGAGGGAGGTTTGGCTACCCCTCAGTACCACACCAACCACTCGGAGCCCTATAGTTATGGAGATATCCATGGTTAAAGTTTTCAGGTTAGAATAAAAAATTCCATAAATTTCCATCGATTTAAGGGGCGCGAAAGGGGGAAAGGAAAAAGAGGGTAGAGGGGCTACCTCACTGTACCATCCAAACCCCACGGAACCCCATGGTTATGGAAGATATCCATGGTTAAAGTTTAAGATTTAAGCAACTAAGTCGACGGAGCCCCGCTGCGCGGCGCTCCTATTTCTGTCTGCAGGGTCTAAAGTAACCTAACATGAAGGAGATGACGGTAGCTGCGTTCGCTCGCTTTGCTCGCTCACTTCAGCTTCCGTCATCTCCTTCGAACCTAACCTATCCGTATCGGGGTGCCCTAAGTTCCCGAGCTCGCTTCGCTCGCTCTTGGACTAATTCAATTTTTTTTACCTCACGAAAAACATACAAAAAAACATAACTTTGCCGACTTGAAAATTTTTATAAAGCTTTCTATTTATGAGTACTACCTACAAAAATAAAATGAACTTCCAAATCAACGGCAAATATGATAGAATTAAATATAATTATATTGAATTTTAAAGCAAAATACAGCAATAAAAGTGATTATTTGAAAGCTATAGCCGCTAATATTAAACAAATTAAATTGAAATGTGTATATGAAAACATGTATTTATGTGACTACTTGTACCATGGTACCTGTTATTCTTATATGTTAAACATGTTATTTGAAAATAAAGTTACGCAAAACGAATGTATATACTACTGATTATTATGAATAAAAAGAAATCTAAACAAAAAAGATATGACTTTGAATAATAGTGTAAAAGATAGTTATGTTGAGAAAATATAGGAAAACAAATAAAAGTATAATAAATGTTTATTGCTACTGACATTATGAAGTTGAATGCTTCTGAATTATAACATTAGAGACAGAGTAGTTAGGAATTGTGATTGTTAGGATGAAAAATGTTAGGAAGAACATTTTCGGATTTCCAATTATCGGAGTTGAAAATTTAGGTGAACTTTGGCGCACCCTAAAATAAGATTGTGGTTTGGATGACTTTCTGTTTAAGTTAACTACTTATCCCCATATTTGGTAAAATTAGGAAAACATGCAACTTTTGCAAATTTTGAGCAAATACTTTCGAGTTAATGTCGTCATTAAAAAAAAAAACGGTGTTTCCACACGAATCACAGCGATTTGGCATGCTTTTAATCAGTTCATCAATATTTTGAGGAATGGCCGCCCACGTTCTTTCTAACAAGTCAAAAAGTTGTTGTCGTGTATGCACGGCATCCATTCACGGCAGAGCTCTTCTTTGGAGCATAGCCCATGCGTAATCAATTGGGTGGTCTGGCGATTGAGCAGGCCACGGTAGCACGTTGATGCGAGCATCGTCAAGAGTGCGTGTCTTGACTCTGGCCGTGTGTGGACGTGGATTGTCGTGCATTAGTCAAAACGAATCACCCTACTGGCATCGCAAAGGGATGATCACGTCTAAAACAATCCTCTCAGCATAAATCTGAGCATTGAGGTTTCCCCTGATGCAAATTAGATTATGTCTTCCACCGATACATACCGGCCCAAACTATTGTTCCCCATCGATATGAAAAAACTTCCAGACAGAGTAGTAGACTTCCAGAAGTACGTTCGAGTACGTCTTGTATCCGGCTTATTCTGTATATCTGTATTCGCGAGCCCATTGTAAACGTGCACTACGATTGCGGCGTGCTATAGGTGGGACTCTCAGCGGCCTTCGGGCTTGCATACCCACTTCATGTAAACGATTTCGGATGGTTTGGTCGCGTATCAGCAAGCCTGGAACCTTTTCACTTCCCTCCGCGCGCGCACTCCGGTTGGCGGTGATCTGCTTTGTTCCTGTTTATTGTTGAGATTATCGTGTTCCGTAATTTATTGCCGGCTTGTGATTTGCTTGAAGTGGTGTATTGTTGTGCTAAGTGCTGGTATCGTAAGTTTTTGAACGTGTTTAAGTCCGTTTTTAATTGTAATTAGTTAATTTCGTCAGCTATCGGTAAGTACATTTATTTTTCTAGACTTGGGGGTACATCGAAATAATTAATCGTCCGTTAATCTTTCGCTTTTTACGCTCTAATACGTTTATTCGTTTGATTTGTAACTTTGTTTTTAAGTAACTATGTTGTCTATTAATGATGACCCGCCTGATCGTGGTGGAGAAACATTATTTCGACGTAATAATAAACAAAGGTCGCCGTCGACCTCCGCTAATGCCAAGCATCTATTCAACGAAATATCTCCTTCTTACATTTCACCCGAAGATAGATCAAAACGACTGCAAACATCGGAGTCAATTGAAAGGTCTTCGCCGATATTAAATGTCAGTAATGCAAGCAATGACGATTATTTTGATTTGGTTTCTGAGGCGTCCGCATACCTGTCTAAAATTAACGACCTTGTTAATGACCAAGGGTCCCGCATTAATGTTGCAAATAAAGACGCTATTATGGACATGACTCAACGCGTAACGGCTATTGTTTCCTTGCTAGCCATAAAATCATCGCCCAACGAAACTAAATTAGCCAATACGGACCGCGAATTAGACAAAATTAAACTTAATACCGGTGACAACATTGCCAAGTCTGATATCAGTAATATTTCATATGCTGATAAATTAAAACTTCGTTTGCCCAAAATTGCACCCGTGGTCGACTCTCGCGCCAAACTTCCGTGTCTTGTAGCTTACCCCACGGATGAGCGATCAAATGATTACGCAACTTCTTCGGCGACTAAACAAGCGCTTATGAAAGCTATAAAACCCAGTGATGGCTTTCAAATTGTAGGAGTTAAAAAAGCTGCAAAGTCTGGCGTCGTGTTACGTGTCGCTTTCGATTTTCAGATCTAAAAATTGCAATCGGTCGATGCCATTAGGTCCGCTGGCTTGCGGCTTGAGAAGCCAAAAGGCCGTAGGCCTCGCATTTTAGTTAAGGACGTCCCATCCTCAATGGAAGACACTGCCTTTTTGCATGCGTTATTCTGTCAAAACATTAAAGACGACGTTTGGTTTCAACTAAGGATAAATTATTTATTGATTGGGCGACTTGCCGTTTCATTGATGATGTTGACGTGGTTCGTTCTGTCCATTGTCAACAGTTCGGTCATGTTAAGAAACACTGCACTAATAAATCACCTACCTGCGCTAATTGTTCTGAGGCACATGAAACCAAAGACTGCCCGCACAAGGACAATTTAAATTATACACCCTCGTGCGTAGCGTATAAACGTTCTAAGAGACCTTATAACCATCGTTGTGGTTCTCACGTGTACTTCTTATAAACTTAGGCTCGAACAACTTATCCTCAACACAACTTAAAAATTGTGCTTGTTCAAGAACAATATCAAAACGCGCGGTTACGTCACAAAGAAATACAGTTGGATGGCAAAGCACGAGCCGGAATTTACGTGGCGCGTTCTTCTAACTTTACAGTAACGTCTTTGCGTAACCTTATGACACCCCATTGGGCCGTTGCGGAGGTTCCATCGTCTTCTTTTAAAGTTTACGTTGTGAGCTGTTACTTTCAATATTCAGACCCTGTTGCTCATCAACAACCTCCGTCATGTCTTGCAGTCGCTCGCGGGCTGCAAAGTTATTGTTGGCGTTGATGTTAATGCGTCTTCGACTCTATGGTATGGCAAAGTTCGGTCTATGGATTATGAACGACGCTGCGCTGTTGAAGATTTCATTGCTGAAATGAATCTGTCTATTCATAATACCCCTGACGCACCACCAACTTTTTGCAACCAAATGGGCGAATCTTGTATTGACGTCACACTTTCTAGTGCAGACGTACGCTTGGATAGGTGGCGTGTCCTACCGAACGCGTCTTGTAGTGATTGATTATCGCTTGATCGTGTACAAATTTGTTCTGGTTTTTACTCAGGGTGATTTATGCTTTGATGATTTCCTCGCGATTCCGCTTCCTAGCGGCTGTTCATTAACCGGTTACGCAGACGACGGTCTTCTGCTCATTCAATCAAGTACTCGAGCTGGACTCGAGAACTTGGCTGACACTTGCCTACGATTAATATCTCAGTGGGGCGATCGAAACCGTCTGACCTTGTCTCCGCACAAAACTTATCAACTCATTTTGAAGGGTAATCTTAAATCGTGTCCTTCTTATTAATTTAATAACGTTCCCGTAAAAAGGAAACAGTCCGTATGCTATCTTGGTCTAGTGTAAGAGAGGAATTTTGCATTTATAGATCATAGGTTAAAACGGGCTGGTTTCCGCAACTCCACGACCAAGCGCGTATTTTGCGTACGGATTATATTTTTTTTTTTTTATTATTTATTTATTTATTATTATTTTTATAGATCATATTAAAATAGTCGGTGAAAAAGCAAAAAATAAACTCTATGCCTTAACGAGAATATCTAAATCTATATGGGGTCTGTCTTTTTTAACTTTAAAAACGATTTATGGGGCTACTTACTTCGGTTGTATGAGAGACCACGGACGCGGACTTTTTAACGAGGAGTGACCGTGAGAAAATCTCTAGATTATTTAAACCACCTATTGACGTCTGGGAGGAACTTTTATCCGAATGGCAATGTAGGTGGGATAATTCCATCAAGGGCCGATACCTCCACCAATTCTTTCAATCCGTTCGCGTGCGGCTGTCCAGGACGTGGCTGTAGGCGGATCACTGTGTTGCCCAATTTTTCACAGGGCATGGTAACTTTAAAAGTAAAATATTTTTCTTTAAGCTCGTTTCCTCGCCTTTATGTCAGTGTTCTACATCTGACTGCGAATATGTACAATCTGCACATCATATCTTATGGGAGTGTATTCTTTGGCAGAATTAACGTAATATTTTGTTGTTTATCAGGAGTTGTTTACTTTATGGACCTTGTGGAAACTAGAACAAATTTCCGTGCGTTCAAGCGTTTTTGCCATACCTATTATTGGTATCAAATATTGTTATATTTGATTCCAATAATAGGACCCATTAATAATAACCCTATTTTTTATCCGTGGTGCTAGGCAACTGGGCTTATCCCAGTTGTAAACGACTCTTTGGGCCTATTGGCCTTGTTTGTTCTGTCTCCTGCTTGATATGAAGGGAAATGGAAATTTATATTTTTTCTAACTCCTCCGTTATTCTTTTCTGATTAATTTCGTTGCGGTATCCAAGACAGTTAAATTCATTCTCCGGGACTTCGTCGAGCTTCATTGCCTCAGCGCTTTTCTGTTGGTCGCCACTTGATTCTGGCTTTCAGGAGTTGCAGTGGTTTAGGAATAGTGCGGTGGGATTGTCCCAAAAAAAAAAGCCAGGAGGACTGTGGAGCCTCGTAGCCAACATCATGACGGTCATGGATTCCGATTCGATTCCGTCTAGCAGTATTTTGGAGGTACTGGTCCTGTATGCGAGTGGAGATGCGAAATTTGCCTCCTGGTCGTGTGGCCACGCTGTCTGTGATACGAAAGCATGTCCAGAGGCGGCTTATGATGCTCTGTGTAGTGCCAAGAGCTACAGCCACAGTACGTTGCCTGGAACCAGCTTGCAACATTGCGAGGGTCCTCAACATCTTTTCTCGTGTCAAATGATGTCGTCGCTCCATATCGATGAATTTTTTTTCAGTGCCGATGCAGAAATAGTTATGGTTTTGTATCGCAGCGATACTCTAAAACGCACTTCTAACGCGCATCCTTGATATGTGAATAACGCTAAACTAAAACCTACCTAATAAAATTATTAAATGGAAAATATTCCTATAACTAGTACTCCACATTACTGCAACTAAAATAGAATTATTGGTCGAAGCCTTTCTAGATAAATGGGGGATATTAAACTTGTGTACACATTTAGTGCTGCCTACGTAATGTTAAATATAGAATGCTAAGTAATTGCCTAACTGGATACCTATTTTAAGTAAATTAATAAATTGGTAACTTATTAACAAACCCTATAGTAACTTTCGAAGCTAAATTTAGACTATTATAATTATATATTTGCGCACTTTTTAATTTAAGGCTCATCATACAGGTGCGACATGAAAACGATCACGTTGCGACTATGCGTTTTTACAAAATTTGTTCTTAAATGGGTTAGATACATATAGAACTATTCCTATGAAGAAGTATACCATTTTTAGGGTTCCGTACCTAAAGGGTAAAATGGGACCTTATTACTAATACTTCTCAGTCCGTCTGTCTGACTGTCACCAGGCTGTATCTCATGAACCGTGATAGATAGACAGTTGAAATTTTCATAGATGATGTACGTACATTTCTGTTGCCGCTATAACAGAAAATACTAAAAACAGAATAAAATAAATATTTGGGTGGGCCTCCCATACAACAAACGTGGTTTTTTCGATAATGGTACGGAACCCTTCGTGCTTGACCGTTTTTTTTGCAAATGTACTTTAATGCTGAAATTTTTTCATGGCAATTTTTCACTGATCAAGTTCTAGGAATCATTAATTTATTAAAAATGTTTGAAAATATTTACCAAAACATGTTTTTCGTGACAAAATTCACTTAACTTGAGCTCTAATAGGGTTTCCATTTAAAATTCTGTGAATAAAAATCAAATCAGTAGGATTTCTTAATAGGAACAATTTCATGTACCGCCCATATGACGAACGCCCATTTAAAAGTGTTTTAAGTAATATTAAAAACAGTTTTCTATGTAAATAGTTTCTTTATAGGTTGTAAGTAAGTACTTATGAAATCACAGGAAAAGATCAAAAAAAGTTATGGCTGAAGATTTACGATTCAATAGGTAATTTACTTGACGGCATTGACAATAAGTCTAAAATCAAACATTCAAGTTGGCCATCGATTTCAGTTTGTGCCAAATAATTAGGTAGTAATGTTAATTACTGAAATTCATAAACAATGAAAGCACCGAACATTGCTCTAACTAAAAGGCAAGCTGGATTTTGGTTTGCGAGACAGAATTAACTTTGTTGGAAAACTATCGTCATCATACATCGACATATGTCGTGGTCTGCTTACAAACTGGAAATAAGTTAATAATCGTTTTTATAAGTAGGTACAAATTTACGGTTTTCAGCTTTTTTCCTTTACTTATGCTATAAGAAATAGCTTCTTGGTAATGTTCATGATTCTGGGTCAGGTCAGCGGGAAGTTTCTTATAGTTTGGATTCCCTGCGAATCTCAAATATGCGGCATAAACGGCCGTATCTATTGATTGAGTTGATTTAGAAGTTTGATTTTTTCATAGCTAACTCGTACTTGACCTCCACGCGTTCCAGAGAAAAAGGTCTTAACACACGTACAGATAGGCAACAAAGTGATCTTATAACGGTTCCTATTGAGGGTTCCGTAGTCAACAAGGAACCCTTATACATTCTCCATGTCCGTCCGCCCGCAGCTTAGCTCAGCGACTCTTAGTACTAGAAAGCTATAATTTGGCATGGATATACATATTAATAACGCCGATAAAGTGGTAAAATAAAACCAATAAAAAATGTCTTTTTGGATATTCTCCTTTTCGTGTGAGGATGTGGCCACCTCTGATGTCAGAGTTAAAAAATTTACTCTGACATCAGTCAGTAGTCTGACGTCAGACTATGGTGCCTGCTGTTTTCTTTTTTCATTTTCTTGCATTTCAATTCTTTATTCTCGTCTGTCCCATGGTGTTGGGTATCGTTGAAAACTATTTTTCAGTTCAGGGAACGGATTGCGTAAAATTAAGCTTTAAATGGCTAATTTTTGTTTGAGTCATTTGTACCATTTTCCAAAAGCAACCATTTATGCGAAATGGTTGCTTTTAGATATTTAAAAAAAACATCACGGTAGTAATATATAACGAAATGAAAAGGAAACTATCACAGTTAAGTGGGCTTTACAAGTAATAGTCGACCATCTTATAAAATGTACTTGGAAAAGTAAAAATTTTGTATATTGATGTATCGGGAACAATAGTTTTTGAACGGCAAAGTTAATTTTGTACTTCGTTAGAATTGGCTTATTACGAATATACAAAATTAACTCTGCTGTTCGGTGTTTTCTTTTTTGTGAGCGTTGGTAATGTGACCTATTTATTTTGGTGGATGTAGCTGTTTATACGGTACCCTCTGTGCGCGAGTCAGACGCGCACTTGTTTTTTTTTTTCTTTTGGGGAACGAAATCCTTAAAATGAAAAAGCAAGATTTAATTTTTTTTTTAATTAATTTTGTTGCATTTGGAAAATTTGTTTATCGGTTCCAAATATGTGCGTAAGTTGTTGCAGCGATGAAAGAATCGAATATGTTTGAAAATGCTATATTTTCCACTACTGTACAATTGTATATGATAAGGATAGCATACACAAGTTTCAATTAGTTGGCATCCAGTCAATACAAGTTGTCAACTTGGACACTTATCGTACGTCGTGAGAGCGGAACTGTGGTTACGGCAAACTAAGTTTCCAGATCTCTGTCAAGAAACCACTGGGTTTTGTCCATTAATATTAATTATGCTGCTCTTTTATGTTTCAGTTGTTCACATCGTAGTGTATTTTGAGCAAGTTTAGGTGGAAGTTTGAATGTTATTCCGAACTAAAAGTACGGTCCTAAGGGATTCACAAATTCTGGTTTTGTATTATAGACTGAACTGAAAAGGGTGAAGTATGCATTTTACATGTACGCCTATAATGTTGTCCCTGTTCTCATGTCTGGGACGGATCTGCAAAATACCAGCTTGATGCACTAGAGTCGATCGAAAAGCGGGCCAAGAGGCTCATCGACAATAAGGCACTGGTCAAGTCAACGCTCCGAAGTTTTGAACATTGTCGCCGAGTTGCCAGCTTGTCAGTTTTTTTATCAGTTACATTTCGGGGAGTGTGCGATGTAATTGCATGATCTAATTCCCTAAGCTAGCCCGTTTCTTTATCAGACTATATAACGTACGGCGATACCCCATCGGTTCATGGTGGACATCCCCCCATATGCACAAAACGTTTTGGGAATGTAATGATAGGAAAATGTCTATCGGGAAATAGGGTAGGTTAGATATTTAAAAACACATATTTTTGAAGAACCTAAGCAATTTTTTTTCATATTTTCATTTTAAATAATAAATCATTAATTAGTTTAGCCAACAATTATGTACACAATACATTTACAAGTCCTTCGATCGTCATCGTAAGTGTGACAATTAATTACAGGATTACTCATGCACTGTTTATATTTTTACATAAATATTATAAATATAAAACGTTATCATTAATGAAAAATATAAGAAACTCAATTGACAATATTCAAATAAATAAAATAATAATAATATAATAATAATTAATAGTAATAAAAAGTTCATATAAAACAGGTAATTTACAAATTTACCATATAAAATTATAAGCATAAATAAAAAAATAATAAAAGGATTTCCTTTTCAGGCGTTGGATATGACCGATCATAGCCACAAAATATAGATCGGTCACGTGCAACTTGTTAAAAAACTTCTATCTAACCAAAAAGGTGAGCATTAAATTAATTACCATTGAAATAGTTTTTTCAAATCTATGCTCTAGGTATAAAATCTTTAAAAGATCCTAAAATAGACAATAGGTTCTTGACACTAGTACATTTAGTTACTTAAGGACGATAACGAAAAATATATGAAAGCTTTTATCATAAAACTTTTATGTTGCACTCTGAAATAAAAAAGATACAGAGTGATTTCGAACCCTCAACAAGTCACCTTGGCAGTGGCTCTCCTTGATTGAGTAGCAACCTTCATATATATTATGTATGTAGTAGAATATTTGCGATTTCGCGCTGGCAAGGTTTTTGAGCAAGCATATTCAGGGCGGAAAGTTGACAGTTGACTAGGTGCGGCTTGCTGAAAGAAAATCGAGCATATACTTATCTGAACAGTTTCCGATAAGAGCCCTGTAGTCAGGTGCCCAGTTAGATTTCCAAAAAGGACACTTAATGTGCAAGGCCATTCATTTTCATTTGATCGGTTGCGAAATTACATAAATAAGCAAATCTGGTGAAGGCAACTAGAAAAAAATTATATGCGTTCAAGCGTTTTTGCCATACCTGTTATTGGAATCAAATATCTCATAATGTTAGAGCTCATTAATATTAATGATATTTTTTATCAGTGGTGCCAGGCAGCTGGGCTTATCCCGGTTGTAAACGAACCTTTGTGTATATTGGCCTTGTTTGTTCTGTCTCCTGCTTGATAATGGAGGAATGTGGCAATTATGTATTTTTTCTACACCTCCGTTATTTTTTTCTGATTAATTTAGTTGAGGCATCCAAGACAGTTAAACCCATTCTCTAGGACTTCGTCGAGCTTCATTACATCGGTGCTTTTCTGGTGGTTGCGACTGTTGATTCTGGTTTTCAGGAGTTGTAGTGTTTTTTTTTCCCGATGACTTTGAAAACGTTGATTTGGACATTTTTTGAACGTCGTTAGATTTAGGGACGGGCCAAAAAACCCAGCCAGCTTCCCTCCTTATTATCTTTTCAGATGATTTATGTAAACAAAGAAAGGCCAAGAAAAGTAATTACCATAGAAACAGTTTTTTAACACGACTACGACTACGACTGTAGTGCGGAACATTTGTCACCTAATTCAGTAGATATAATATTATCACAAAACATTTCTTCGTAGAGGATGATCACGAAAGTGTAATCTATATTATAGATTCCTGTATATTAAACTAGTCATGGACCGTTCCACGACTAGTTAAGTCTAAGATCGTGTCAATTGGCACGTACCTGAAATGAATCAGAAAATCGAGGTCACCTTGGGATGTTTTTCAAATTTGAAAAATAAAAAAATAATTCTACAACAAAATTCAAATTAACATTCTGAACGACAACATTGCTTCGAGAAAAACAGTACCGGGAATCGTGGGGTTCATACAATAGCAACTTAAAATAATTTTTACTTTTCCTTTATCTTTTACATGCGCGTGCCGATGTGGCACGTGACACTACGTAAACATACAAGTTTAATAAAGAAAAGGTACAGCATGTATTTGACACATTGATACCATACTCCACCTTAGCAACGTAACATTTACCTTAATAAACCTTACCGTACTGTGTATATTCAGTAAATATACATATGATCAATATACACACGAGGTTAAGCCGTAAACACGATAGGTAAGGTTTATTTATATAAGCTACTAGTTGACCCGGCAAACTTTGTTTTGCCATAAAAACATCAAACATTTATCTACCCTACCTACCCTACCCTACCCTACCCGAACCTACACTACCCTACCCTACCCTACACTACCCTACCCTACGCTACACTACCCTATCCTACACTACTCTACCCAACACTACCCTACACTACCCTACCCTACACTACCCTACCCTACACTACCCTACCCTACCCTACGCTACCCTACCCTACCTACCTACCTACACTACACTACTCTACCTACCTACCCTACCCTACCCTACCCTACCCTACCCTACCCTACCCTACACTACCTTACCCTACCCTACCCTACCCTACCCTACCCTACCCTACCTACCTACCTACACTACACTACTCTACCTACCTACCCTACCTACCTACCCTACCCTACCCTACCCTACCCTACCCTAACCTAACCTACCCTACCCTACCCTACCTACCTACCTACACTACACTACTCTACCTACCCTACCCTACCCTACCCGAGCCTACACTACCCTACCCTACCCTACACTACCCTACCCTACGCTACACTACCCTATCCTACACTACTCTACCCAACACTACCCTACACTACCCTACCCTACACTACCCTACCCTACCCTACCCTACCCTACGCTACCCTACCCTACCTACCTACCTACCTACACTACACTACTCTACCTACCTACCCTATCCAACCAAACATTTTTTTTTTTTTTGCTTTTAAACCTTCCCTGTATTCTGTCGAACATAACAAAAAAAGAATTATTCAAATCGGTCCAGCCGTTCTCGAGTTTTAGCGAGACTAACGAACAGCAATTGATTTTTATATATATAGATTTACATAAGTATTTGTAAGCTATCTGAAGATTGATTGCAGGTTCAGTAACTCTATTATAATATCTGCTTATTTATCCAACAGTAGCGTGTATAATCCAATACATTATGACTGTTATTTCGAAGAAATATCTACGTGAATAAAATATCTGTTTTAATGTTAAAGTCTTCCGTAAACATTCATTTATAGATTGTAAGAAGTAATGTCATAATAGATGGGTACAAAGATTTTTGAGGATGATATAATGCTACAACTATTTTCGTGAATTAATCACCCATACATGTGTTTGAAATAAAACGTTTCTCCGCCTGTCTATCAGTTCGTGCACTTAGGACGAACTCAAGAACCACTTAACCAATTTACGTGATATTTTTCTGATTTGGTATCTACGTATCGTAGATGCGAGCGAAGCCGAGATCACACCTAGTATATTAATATAATTGGCTTGAAATGCATTACATAAACTCCTTTGAGTGGACAATCGCAGTAAGATTCGCCCACTAATTGCTCTGTCAAGATGGGATAGCCCATTAACTGTTCATTGTTGCGACATAACGAACCACATTAACCGTTTATCTTATTAATACGAGTATACATTAAGTACATACTGCTGTACATGGTATCTATAGGTATGTAGGTTAATCTAAAATGTTTTATTTATACCTGGTTATGAGCGTTTTCTGAATTTTATTTAATAACGTGTCAATCCCTACATAAATGCCAAAGTTTGACAAGTTTTTGTGTTAAAGTAAAATTTTACCAATAATCAACTTTAAATTCTTATTACAGAATCTGGATATTTGAAGCTTACAGTACTTTAACAGAATTTTCTTTTCTTCCTTAAAAACTGTAGTTTAGCTTGACAAATATAATTAGTCGAATATACTAGTCACAGTGGATCTTTGTGTCTCTGAAGTTAGCTCTGTGAACCATTGCACAAGAAACAGTTTGTCATCGAGTATACTGCATAGAGTAAGCGAGGTAGTTCGATGCATTAAACGTAAACAAGGGAAAAAGACAGTTATACAATGCTATCTTCACCTTCATAATTGACACAAAAATTGTAACTGCACAGGATCTTGCAGCCAACTTCAGAGACACAAAGATCCGCTGTGACTACTATAACTAACATTTATTTTGTTGACATCACTCAGAGTACGTCTTGAAAGAGTTTAATTGGTGAGAGTACGTCAGTCACCAAGACTAAATACCTAAATAGACTACCTACACAGCACCAGCGAGGTAGAGTAGCAATTTATGTGAAATGCATAGTTGACTGACCAAGTTAAACCTCCAGAATCTGTTTTAAGACCAATTCATATTCAACCGTTCTATTAATCGATAATATCAATCGTATAAATCCCAAGCGATGAATTACCCGCTGCAACGGTGCAGGTGAGACAAAGACTAACCCTCTTACAAATAAACGCAGAATAAAGTTATACCTTAGTTATACCTGGTATAACTTTATTCCGCGTTTATTAGTAAGAGGGTAAATATGTGGATTAAATCTAATCCTATCTGATAATTTCTCTAGTGTTCTTCCGAGCAGGGGACTGCTCAAGCGAATGGACCTCACATTAATAAACTGGGGTGTAGCGACCATACTATGTAGTGTGGTGAATCTAAGATATCGATACTTACAACTTCTTTGTGCCAATGATATATATTTTATTTTACAAGCTTTTATTAACTTGCAATGTATGTATGTGTGTTCGGGTCAAATCTTGCATCTGCATTATAAAACAATTATTCTTAACCGATTAAGAGAAAGTTTGCATACACGTTCGATCTGGATGAAAACGCATGGTAAGCTAAAAATCTTGTATATTTTTTATTGAAATCTTATTTCATGCTATATTAAGGAACTACACGCAGGTAGGTACACCTACCTACATTATAAAACCAGACTTTCATGCTAAACTCACGAATGTATCTAGTACTTAATCTATAGCTGCCAAAAATATAACCAGTGACTTCAATATAGCAAATTAAATTTATTTGAATTTTATGAGAACTATTGATGAATAGATAAATATTTACTTTTTTTTTTTTCTTTTTTTTTTTGTTGGGTGGGAGATCATCCAATGACTTCTCCCGCTCTGGGTGAAGCGGGAGGGCGTGTCAGACTTTTACTGACTAAAACCCACCCGTGTTCCTTCAGTTGCTGGCGCCAGGGCCGCGATAACTCTTTTTCAAATTTATCCGCGACCCAGACATGCATCGGTCCTATCAGGCCCCGTCACTTTTGCTGACATCTCTTTGAGGCGCGCGTGGTACACTACGCGCCGTAAACTCGGGCTTGGTCCTTATCGGACGGTAAGCTACCCATAACTTGCCGTCCGCAAGCCCGTGCCTACGGTGCCCGGGAATCGGCTTGCGACTCCCTACGCCCGGGGCGTCTCCTGCGGTGGCTAGGGGCGTGAGGGCGTCTCCTTTGCGTCTCCCTCACGCGTTCTGCCTCCTCCTTTGCGAGCATCACTGCTTCGCAGAAGGAGGAGACAGCTTCCCATGCCCTCTCGCTCCGTACCATGGCCTGGACCAGGGCCGGACGCGAGAGGTCGCCACCGCCAATCGCCTCCACGAGGACACGGCGGTGCTCCGCCCAAGCGGGGCAGATCTCCACCGTATGCTCCACCGTGTCCTCTGGGCGGTCAACACAATGGTGACACCCGGGCGTTTCCTCCAGCCTAATCCTGAACAGGAACCTCCCAAAACAGCCGTGCCTGGTGAGGACCTGCGTCAGGCGGAAGGTGAGGACGCCGTGACGCCTCTCTAGCCACTCCTCAAATAGGGGCCTTACCGCCGCAATTGTGGCTTGCCCAGCGCTGGGTTGCGACAATCGCTCACTCCATGTCACCATGAGATCCTGCCGGAGCTCTGTCCGCCGAGCCGCGATTTGTCACGGTAACGGAGTTTGGCCTCCTCGCGCCACTCCCATATTTGCGCGAGGACTTTTGCTTCCAGATCCCATGGTGGCAATCCGGCAAGGAGATATCCCCAAAAGGAAGTGACATATGATCGCAATGATGACGTAGGCATCTAATAATCGCTTATTAGCATACAGCCATGAACACGGCCTTTGCCTGAAATAGCCATCGATACTTTTGACTCAATATCATAAGTTCAACACTAGAGTGGTGGTCTTAACTCGGATTTTATGTCTTTGCCTTATTAATTACTTGCGCTATTAATCCCAGCTGTGGAGTACATTTTTATCTGTTTTACAATATGTGGGCATTATTTTATTTTTAACGCTTTTTGCCTTTGTGCTTTTTCCTTTGTAAAGTGTTTGCCAAGTTTGATAAAGGAGGGAATACGGATAAAGTTAAGTAATAACATGATACATTTTTAGCCAGTATTAATATTTTTTGTTGACTTTCCTTTGAAACTGGATTTTCCTGAAGTTTGCCAAAACATTCAAGAAAATTGGAAAAATCGTCGTATTAATTTAAGAGAAATACAACATTATAATACGAAATAATAATTATAACATTAAAGATGAGCCAAACGAAGGTAATTTTATGAGTTGTGAGAGGCGTTTTCTGAGTCACGTAATTTATATATATGCTGAATAATTTCAGTCATTTTGCGTCGCCATATGGTACAAACAGGAATTAAGTATGAATCCGAATGCAGCGTAAATTCCGCGACTCCTTTTACGCGACTCACAGTTCAAAAAGTTACGTTCGCTTGCCCTCACCCTCACACCTAAAAAAGATCATTGCCTAAAATTCCTAGGTATAGTTATACCTAGGCATTTTAGGCAATGATCTTTGAATGCGATTCTACCATTTTATGAACTAACTCATTACGTAGGTACTTGGTGCCATAATTATAACTCAAAGGAAATCATTACTCGAGTTACACTAGTTTGAAGAAAGACAATAATATCATATCACAATAGTTAGCTAAGGGTCTGTATAGACGTAGCACAAGAGAGAAGCGATGAAAATTGGGTTAAGAACAAAAAAAAGGTTAAGTACTGACGATTATTCTACAAATAGTTCTGTTATTTTTTTTTACTTTTGGAACGGAGTTCCTTAATGAACGTTATCGTTCTGATTTGTTTGCGGGCTGAGGGACTAGACCGAAAAAACACCAAAATCCGATAACTATCTGCAGTGATTTTTGAGGCACTTCCCAATCACCTACGAAACTAAAACTTTTTTCAATCGATTCAGCTTGCCATAAATTTTGAGAGTGAGGTTGAAAAACGGATGTGCTGGTTTGATGATATCTTCAAAAGGCGCCTGGACTTTTGGGGAAAATATTAGGTAATCCGGGATTTTTACCTCACTAAACCCACCCCGGTGATCATCATCAGCAAATAGAACCCCTGTGACCTCTCAAAAGACCATCCCGGAACCAACCACTGTGCAACGCCTGTTAGGGCACATCCCTTGGGAGACTAAAAAACGCCTCCCCTGAGGCTCGCTGTGTACGGCAGCACGTGATCACTATGCCGCCGTCTTTCCTCGAGTCACTTGGTGGGCGCACAGAGTCCCAAATATGAGCGCCCGCGACACTGCAGACCCACTGCTTATGATGCAGGCGGGGTTTCGGCGTTTTAGCCATCGACGCCTTCTTCTCCAAGTGATATTATGTTGCCCTGCCGATTATGTTGATCCAAACGCGTTATTAAATCTTCTACCCATTGATTATTTAGGAAATTATTGGTTCTACTATAACATCCTAACAATTGAAACACGATCACGTTGCTAATATTGCTAACACTCGAAATCCTCGAATAATAAAATGTGTTAGATTGAAATTGGGTAAGGTCTAGAATATAAAAACCAGTTTTTATACAGAGTATTATTGTAACACCTACATTGTGTAAGTATTATGAATTTTCCTTTGATATGTTTTTATTGATCCCGTAAAACTTTAATATCAAAAGACTGTTCGTAGGGAATTCATATTTTTGGAGAGTTGTGTGTTTGTACCCAGGTTGCAGATCAAAAGCCAACCTAAGCTTAGTTCGTAAAACTTAGTTTTTCTCATATTTACACAGCTTTTCTGCAGTTCAGTAATCCACGCACAAGAATGAAAAATAATCTCAGGAATGGGCGCACGGTTGGCGCAGTGGTTGAGCGATTGACTGCTGCGCTGCGTGTCGCGGGTTCGATTCCCGCACGGAACAAATATTTGTATGACCTACAGATAGTTGATCCGGCTCTGGGTGTTTGTGTATGTGAGTTTGTATGTTTGTAAACGCACCCACGATACAGGAAGAAATTCCTAGTGTGGGGCAACGTTTTTAAAAAAAAAAAAAAAAAAAATGCGAACAAAGCCTGACCTAACTTAGCTGGTCTGCAACCGGCTCAAAAGTGGACTGAAGATTTTCCTGTTTCCCCAAACGGCAGCCAAGTTCTCCAACATGGTAAGCATCGAACTGTTTGTCATGCCCATCTCCGTAAATTGACTGTCTCACAAACCCGGATGAAAACAAGATAATTAAAAGAACTAGAACAAATCACATCAAAGTTTTCCAATCCAAACCAACAGGGAAATAAAGCAACACAATGATTTATACCGTTCGAATAACAAGTAACTGCATTGAAATGCACTTTCTCGAACACAATATCGATATAAATGTCGTATAATGCAAGAACACTAACTCTGCAATATTCGCATTTTATTGGATCGTCAGCGCGACCCACATGTTCTCTGAGGGACGTAAAAATCTTCGTGGATCAAACCGATGTTTGATAGCAGTCGTGTGATGGAAAGCACGGGATCCTGCCGTTTTGCCGAAAAGATTTTGACAAAATTTCATTACCCAAACAAATTTCAGCAATCTTTTTTTATACCATTGCAATATTTCGAATGATTTTAGTACGCATATTTTTATTTGGTCAAATTTTTACATGGCAAAATTTTACCAAGTATAATGTCATTATGGCATTTGGTCTTTAATCAAATGATTTATTACAGCAAACAATCTTCAGACAATAAACGTTTGGTGAAATGATTTGTTAAGACAAAAAGTATTAAGGCAAACATAAGATTTTTTGAATTATATAATAAAAAATACAATTTTATTTTTTGATTAATTCTTTCAATTTGTCTGAAACAAGTCAAATTTATGGTTACTTGATATTAATTTATTTATGGAAGTAGTTAGAGTAGGTTAATTATTAAAAAAATGGTTAGGTTAGGTTAGGTTAAAACTGTGACCTCCTACGCACGAGCCGAGCGAGCGAAGCGAGCGGTGCCGCGGCAGCGGCCGGCGAGTGCCAGAAATGACTTGCATTATTAGAAAAAAGAGATTGTTTTTAGTAGGTTACCCGGAACTGAACTATTAAGATTAGGATAATTAGTTATTTAAAAAAAAATGGTTAGGTTAGGTTAAAACTGTGACCTGCATTAAATTTAAAAAAAATATATATAAAAAAAGAGAAATAAAAAACTATAAATATTTGGCTTATTTGATTTTGCGTAAAAACTGTTATTCCAAGTGAAATATTTGAATAAATAAAAAATGTTAAAAGTACTAGTTGGTAAACAAGTTATTGTTCAAACGTTCACTTGCCAAACATAGGTTTTCGTAACAATTATTTGTAAAGAGATTGTTTGGTAAGTAATAATTTGGCAAATGAAGTTATGCGAAAATTTGTTTGGGAAGTGATAATTTGGCAATTTCTTTTCGGTAAAACAAGGGAGACCCGGAAAGCACACAGTTATTTGGTAACGGATTAGTATTTTTTTTGTTTTAAAATTTTAAAGAAGACTATAACAAAACGTAAAGCGTGACCGGCAATACATTATTTTTGTTTTGTATGATTCGTGCCTGGCGCAAATAAACAAATTTTCTTTTGAGCTAGCGGGCTAGGCAAAACACGCGTGAGTGGAAATGCCGGGAGGGAAAGTCCTTTTTTTTTATTCTTGAGTCATCCAATGGCTGCCCGCTCTGGGTGACGCGGGAGGGCGTGTCAGACTTTTACTGACTAAAACCCACCTCCACCTTCCTTCAGTGGCTTGAGCCAGGGCCGCGGTAACAATTTTTCAAATTTATTCGCGAACCTGACAGGCATCGGCCCTAGCGGACCCCGTCAGTTTTGCTGACATCACATCTTTGAGGCGCGCGTGAAACACAACGCACCGTGGACTAGAAGGACATACACGGATCTTATTTGTGATGTTCTTCGAAAAAGCCAAGTGTTTAGTACTTACTCATAACCAGCGTGATCAGAATATGTATGAACGTAAATCAGATGCTGATGTGTCATATATATATCAGTGTGTCAGTAAAGTCGACAGCATGACTGATTTTGGTACTAGACTATGAAATCGGAAAAAACAAAAAAAAAGATTTTTCATGCATACTTTGTCAGCCTATAAGCTCTGATACCCCATGGATTTGTGGTCAGCGATAAAGTAGGGTTATTTCGCTCGTTATAGGCAATCGATCTGCATACAGTTACTTTGTATCGATTTCTGGTTTTTGATCCATACATTTTGAAAGAAAGAAAGAAAAAATTTATTGCCACTAAAAAAATATACAGCATAAACAAAACTCAAGATAGTTTCAAAGCACAGTATTTTCAGTATGGCAAAACGAGCGGGCTCAGCCAATGCTGACCAGTGTGCAGCATGGCTACTACGCTGGTCAACGCTGATTTCCAGCCAGCCCCTTTTCTTACAGCACTTATCATAATAAATCACTTGATTAATACCCAACCCACCCATAATATATACCCTTAACTACCCTAATTACTAAATTATGCATACCCCCAATTATAAAAAGCATATAAAAATATACAATAACTATTACATCAATAAAAATCCAATTAATTTAAAAATACCAAAGACAATAATTCATTAAAAAATACTAAAAACAATAAATTTATCAAATCAATTACGCATACTATTACGATTACACATTAAATATTAAGTACAGAATATCGTTTGTTGCCTTACTAAATGAGATATAGTGTATGAGAGGACAGAGATAGCAGTACCTTAAGTACCTTCTCTTTTTAACAACTTGCCTTGGAAATTATAGTTTATTATACATTAGTAACGTTTTCAAACAATATTTATAAGTATGTTTTACGACATTACATTTTAATATCTGGTATTGCTTCCTCGGGCTCTGTTAAAAAAAATTCTAAACCAATTTTTCTATTTTTCGTATTTCTCTCAGTGAACTCTATCATTTGTTACTTACATAGGTTCTTGGTTTCGATCTTACAATTTTTTTTATTGTTGTTTGTTTTGTTTTGTGTTGTGCCTGTGTTACATTTGGTTTAAATACACAACATTGTTATATTGTTGTTTATTTAAACCAAATGTAACACTATCTGCTTGTCTATCTGTGTTTCTGAGAGTAGAATTTTCAAAACTCAGATGAATTTTACAGGAGTTCTAAAAATAATGCCATGTTGGTTTGACAGCTTTCATAAAGAAAATATGTCAAAGTAAGTGAAAATATATGTTCAGCAAAAAAAAGTCTGACTATTGAAAAATCAGCCGCAAGTTAAATGTTTTGCAACCTGCAGCTTCCACCAATCCACAAAGTACCATTTATCATGTCACCTTACATAATTCCAATTTGCTACCAGTAAACTGACACTAATACTCTCGTGCTTCACCGGAGCCAGGCTACGATAGCATATGAAATGGCCGGTCCGATTTCAATGATATAAATTGGCCTGACATTATTTGGCCCGTGATAAACGACACAGATAAAGATGACATGGGCCGGGTCCGATGCTTCACTTGGCCACATTTATAAGCTGTCAGATGTCGGATGTACATTTGAGGACATTTTGTTTGAGCGAGTTTTGAGATTTGAAGGGCCCTGTATATTAAACGTAACGTAGGTAAATATGTCCTTTTCTATGTACCCCCAATTTCTGAATTAGTAGAATTTGATGTTTACTAGTTGTTAAACTCTACCTTAGGCCGAAAACCTAACAAACTTTGGTATTAGTAAAAATGAAAGTCAAAAACGAAAAGAAAGTTATTTATCACTTAATAGTGTTTTGTTTTGGCAGTCGTCTTAGTTTTTTGTTAATAAGTTTCGTATAAAAGATGTTTTCAATCAAATCAAATATAAACGGATTTTATGTTGGTTGCGTATCGTATTTTTATTCGTATTAATGTGGATTACAAATCGTGTACTCGATGGGTTTTCATGTCGGCACACCCATATAAACTTTCGGCCTATATTAACCTCTTTAAGAGAAGTATTTTCATAAAAATATTTCTTTATTGGTCACCTTTGTTATATTGTACAAAATTTCAAGATTTTAGATCCCGCACTTGAGGCTGTGGAATGAAACTCTTAGTCAAATTCTGGGCCAACTCTTTATAGATTGCCTGCATATCGACACAAAAACAACGAGATCTTTTTTAATTATTGTATGGCTCGCGTGTGACACCACCTCACCTGATGCTGAACGAGGATGTGTTCGACGATGAAGCAAGCTTGCTTAGAAGTAACCTATTCGGTCTTGGCTTAAATACTCCCAGTTTATAGCCCTCAGGAAGCGTAGTCTCCGGCAGGGAAATTCACTCCCTAATTATTTAGTATTTTATTAAGTTGAATGTAATACTTGTAAATCAATATTAACTTTGATCATCCCTTACCCACATCCGAAATGACATACCACATAACTTTTTTCACCCTGAACTAATAAAACCATTAAACACGAGCGAACCCCAGCTGCGCCAACCGGTAACCACTCGAATAGTTACTCAGCGGAAAACAAAACACTTCCTAGACTCGGAACGTTTGTCTTGTTCTCACTTTTTGTTCGTTCACGAAACTCGTTGGGGCCTCAATCGGAAGCACTTAGGCAACTCGTTAAGTCGATGAATCCTTCAATAAACTAGGTAAACTTAACTGATCCTATACCAACATTTGGCTGATTGTGTACAAAATAGTTTGCTTTAGCAACCTGTTTAAGTATCTAATGGGAATATTTGGACAGGTAAACGTCAACTCCTTTAATGTGTTGTACAATTTTGATTATATTGGTGATTTAGTAACGCCTATGCTTTCACGTGTTTCGACAAAAAGGAGATGATTTTGTCAGAAGAACTCTATTATGTTCATCTGGTACAACGTAATAAGTTAAGTGCCAACGTTCGTATGAAACATATTTCGATTTAATTCGATCGTTATAGGAAAACCTTCACACTTTTTCTGCGAAAATCTTGGATGAAAAAACAATGTCTAGTCAAGAAAACCATTTTTTTTGAAGTCTACTTACAGATAGGACTACATTTTTTATCATTCAATCTTAAACTACTAATGTTCTTTACTAAATGTATGCAACAACCGTATCTATTCAGCATCTGCTGTAAATTAATAAGCTCCTTTAAAAACATCGCCAGTGGTAGGCAATTATACTTGGAATGAAAATGCAAACAACGAAAATTAATTCATTAGGAAGAACGAACCGGTTCGTTGTATGGACAAAATCAGTGAAACTGTTGAGTTGCCAGTGCCAAGCGACGAAAGTGTCTTTCCACTTCATATTTGTTTTCAATCTTGTAATATACTGCTCTGAATGTGTGACAGGAGGTATCGGACAGTATGAACGGTATATTGATTTAAATAGATACCTACTCTGGACAGTCTTGTTTTTTAGAGTCAATAGAAAACGGTGATCACGTTATTGCAGCGTCAGTGGCGTTCATTATGTCCTCCAAAGTGCATGCTGGCAGAGACAGAAAACTGGAGGTAAATGGGCATCTTCTGTGAGATCGTGATGGTGCAGAAGGAGGCAGCCGAGCGGGATCGTGAGAGGCCCGATCACGCTTGGAAAAAAAGGCGTCGTGGAGGCAACCACCTCGATGCCGAAAACGCCAAAACCCTAACTGCATTATGGACAGGCAGAACCCCCGGGTCGGGGGCGGTCAGATTGGGCATTCTATCCTCCCACCAAGTGACTTCAGTAAAGACGGTGGCACAGGGACACACTACGAGGCTTAAGGGAGATGCTTCGCAATCTCCCCAGTGATGTTTTCTAACAGGAGTCGCAAAGAGGGTGTCCCCGGGGTGGTCTTTTAAGAGGAAACGGGGCCCTTCCAAGTGCTAATGGTGATCACCGGGGTGGTTTTAGTGAGGTAAAAGTACCACACTCCCTGATCTTTGCCCCAAAAATCCAGGTTAAAAGGTCCTCCAAAGTGCAGACGTACATACCCTATACAGTACACACTTGCTAGAATGCCCCAAGTGACATCACTTGGGGCATTCTAGCAAGTGTGTACTGGATTGTACTCTGTATCTCTTAGAGAAGATTGGTATGGATAACATAAAACTCTGAAGCTGGTTGATCAATATTGATCAGGTGGGAGAACGTGCTTCCTTTCTTTAAGCATGTTAAACAATGATCCTCGGAAATTCTTTGGAGAGATCTTTTAGGTAACGGAATTTCACGTCTGCATTTTCCCCATTTCAGTGAAATTAGCAAGTAGATACCTATAGCAACCTTACTCGTAAACCGTATGGACTTTATACATACGAAGGGACGTATTTCAGTACTTCTCAGTTGGTAACCAAATGTCTGCGCTGCGCCTAACCTGTTCACTGTAGGTAAGGTTAGCCAACCATTTCTTTTACTCAAATTGTATTAAAGATTACCTCGCTTGTTTTGCACGAATTTTTCAGAACTAAGTTGCGGGGCTACTAATAGTAGGTATCCTTTAGACCCACCTACCTTCATGTTCCTTGTGCTTTTTAATCCCCGACGGAAAAAGAGGCTTGTTTATAAGTTTCATGTGTGTTCCTATACATACATAAACTCACGCCTTTTTCGCATGGGGGTAGGCAGAAACTACAGAACGTCGCCTGCTACGATCTTACATTCTTCTTTTGCTTCACACACATTCATACATCTAGTTATACACTCCGGTTATGGGTACTGCGTTCTTGGCCTTTCTGTGTGTACGTATGTATTTGTTTATTTGTGTATTTGTCTGTGGCATCATAGCTCCTAAACGAAAGAAACAATATTGATTTCCTTTTTTTTTAGTTTGAAAAGGTACTATATCGAGAGTTTAAACATTCAGTCGAATTGAGAATTTTTATAAAGTGAAACATCATCATGATCATCATTCATATATCCGACTTCGCCTATGGCTAAACATAGGCCTCTTGCTTTTTGTGCCAATTCCTACGTTCAACATACCTAAAATATATTCTAGAACAGTATTTCCCAAAGTCGCGACCCACTGGTTGTTTGCAAGCGAATATTGGGTGGGCCCTGAAAAATTGTATGATTCGAACGCCCCGTATAATATTATGAAGATTAAATACCGAAATACATTGCAATTTGAATTATTTTTCTTAATTCTCTATTGTGCGCCAAAACAACATTACATACAGTGTGATGTAAAGTACATGTACAAAGGCGAGCTTAACTCAATGTTGATTTAATGTTTGTCTTGTTTAATTTATGTGATGTACAATAAAATATATAAAAAAATATAAATTTGGCGTATTCAACTAATTGAGATTAAAAGTAAGTAAAACTTTTTTGATTATAAAGCTTTAGTGACAAAAAAGGAAAACAATTAATGCATAATTTTCATTAAAAAAAAATGCTTTTAAATTCCATTTTTAATTTTTCCAGTATTCAAATTTCCTATTGGAACAGTTATTTTTTTCTTGTTTTAACAGAAGGCCTCTTCATTCGTTTTCCCCTTTTTTTTTTCATGAAAAACCAAGAGTTGAATACTGCATTTGGAAGTTTTTGTTACATGGGTCGCGATCGAGAAATGTTCAGGTGGGTTGTTGTAAAAAATCGTAGCTTACGAGTATTTAAGTCAACCATTTCTAAGTTCGTTTCTATTACAATAAATCATTTATACCATTCCCCCTCTAAAAAGCTTATTTTATTCACTGAAAACAGTGAATAAAAAGCACTTTTAATCACTGTTTTGTTGTTTGAATTTGGAACACACCAATGTATTAGACCTCCATCTCAATGCTATATAACCTCCTTGCGCCTCCTTGCGCAAAAAATACTCTATACAAACTTCTTGTGCAGAGAATTATCGACTTTCAAACTCCATCTTCGATTTTAATTTTGAGTTTGTTTATATTTAGGATTTAACTAATGATTTTGATTTTAGTCTAGGATATTTATTGAATACTTATTTGGATTCTTATTCTAATATTAATTACAATGGTGTTTAATCTATATATATAAAAATCAATTGCTGTTCGTTAGTCTCGCTAAAACTCGAGAACGGCTGGACCGATTTGAATAATTCTTTTTTTGTTATGTTCGACAGAATACAGGGAAGGTTTAAAAGCAAAAAAAAAAAAAAAAAAAGTTTGGTTGGGTAGGGTAGATAGGTAGAGTAGTGTAGTGTAGGTAGGTAGGTAGGTAGGGTAGGGTAGGGTAGGGTAGGGTAGCGTAGGGTAGGGTAGGGTAGTGTAGGGTAGTGTTGGGTAGAGTAGTGTAGGATAGGGTAGTGTAGCGTAGGGTAGGGTAGTGTAGGGTAGGGTAGGGTAGTGTAGGGTCGGGTAGGGTAGGGTAGGGTAGGTAGGTAGGGTAGGGTAGGTAGGTAGGGTAGGTAGGTAGATAGGGTAGGTAGGTAGAGTAGTGTAGTGTAGGTAGGTAGGTAGGGTAGGGTAGGGTAGGGTAGGGTAGGGTAGGTAGGTAGGGTAGGTAGGTAGAGTAGTGTAGTGTAGGTAGGTAGTTAGGGTAGGGTATTATTTTTTTTTTTTTTTTATGTAATACTAATCCTGCTCAACAAAGTTGGCGCCTATTCTGTGCAAATCCATTCATTCCATTCCTCTTTCATGCTTCTCGTACTTTCATACTTCATACTAATTGTTCTTCTTGCTTACATCTCTTGTATACGGTGGGTGGGCATCCCACTTTCTTTAATTATGTAAATGGCAGCTTTATTTATTTAAAATTGGGTCAAAGATAAAAAGTGCTAATATACAAGTTTACAGAAAATTTCAAATGTGCAAGAAGTGCTGTTAATAAATACAATGTGCAAAAGTGCTATTTATAACAGTCAGAATATACAATAACTATACATCACAGGGAAAATATCTAAATTATATGAATTGTGCCTTACAAATAGGGATGAGAAGCACAACAGTGCTTTTCATCATACAGACAATCTGTTGTTGCTAGGTACTACCCCAGTGCACCGCTCGTCATTGCAGTTTTGTGCGTGCTATTTTATGCTTCTTACAAATATTCTAATAATACCGGTGAAGCATAGTGCCGCTTCAACTTCGGTTTCGTGCAATGACGGTGGAAGCCACATTAACACAGTACACCAGGAACTTTTCCCTGTGTTGCTTACTCATGAGCCCATGCAGGCTCTCCTTCGTCAGTCTCCTGTCCAGTTCACATTCGAGTTGGTAGCGTTCCCTGATAAATAACGGGCAATCTACAAGTATGTGCTGGACAGTCTCTGCCACTCCTGGATCGCAGACGCACGATGGGCTCTCCTTACACTTGAAGCGATTCAAGTATTCAGAGAACCCGCCGTGCCCCGTCAAAACCTGAGTGAGAACGCCTGTGGGCCGCACCTGTTTTATAATACGGAAAGCCGCTATGGCGTCCGGAAGAAACATTTTCGTCACAGAGGCTGTCTCGCCCGACACGTATCTTCGGTTCCATTCATCAAGCGATTCCAAACGAATCTGTCGCTTGATAAATGACACCGGACATCGGTCGTAGTCCGGCTTCCTCCGCAACGACAATGCTGCCTTCTTTGCCAGCTCGTCCGCTCGCTCATTCCCCGGCAGGCCCGCGTGGGCCTTGATCCAGAACAAAGATACAGCTTTTCTCTGGCCCAGGGCTTGAGCCAGATTAGCGCGCGCGTGAACCGCCAGGGGATGGAGAGAGCCATGGCTTGCAAGCGTCTGCAATGCTGACATTGAGTCACTGTACAAACCATAGCTCGTCTCTTGCTGCGTGAGGATCACGTCCGTCGCTTTGCAGATGGCCAGGAGTTCCGCCTGGTAGACTGTGCAGTACGCGGCTAAGCTAAGTTTGAGGTTCCGGACTTCGCCTCCATTATCCCAAATGGATAATGCGGCTCCGACCTTCCCCTCAATCTTGCTGCCGTCGGTGAAGATTCGCACCGCCTGCACATTGTTACTGTCTAGCAACTGTTGGTCTGCCAGGCACATGAACTCCAGGGGCATTTGGGTAGCTGGATGAGGAGCCTCTGCAAACCCCACCGGACCTTCGATCTCCCTATCTCCTGGCACAAACCGGGATGGCCCTCTCCTCGCTTCATACAGGGCGGCTGCCTGCTGCTGGTATGCGCAGATCTAGAGGTAGTATTCCGGACAGTACCAGTGCCGAGTTCAGGGAGACAGTACGGTAAGATTTACAGATCTTCTGGACGAATCCTCGTTGGACCGAGCCTAGCTTCTTCCGTATTCCCAGCTTCTTCGTAGCGGGAGCCCAGGCTGCGGCCGCGTACGTTATTATGGGCTCAATCATAGCAGTGTAGATTGTGTGTATGATCTGTGCGTCCAATCCCCAACTCACTTTAGCGGCGCGGGACAGCTGCTTGTAGATGTTCACTGCCCTCCTGCAGACGTTCGCGGTGTGCTCGTTGAAGGTGAGCTTCTCGTCTATGGTTAGACCCAACAACTTCATCTTCTTGACCATACCAATGTCGACCCCGGCCATGCTCAGCCTTGGAGTATCATACTTGCGCTTGTTGGTTACGACCATCGCACAGGTTTTGTGCGGTGCGAACCTCAGCTTGTTTCTGACGCCCCAACTCTGAACATGGGCGAGGGCTGCATTGGCAGATGTTGAAACTTCGGTCGCTGAGTCCCCATCCAGAACCAAAACGATATCATCGGCGAACGCCTGCCCGAAGATTCCGCGCTGCTCCAATTCCTGCAATAGTGGGTCTAAAATGAGATTCCACAGGATGGGACCACCTATTGACCCTTGAACACAGCCCTTGCTAGTCACTCGCGTGCATTCCTCCCCAGCGTAACGAACCTTGACTTTCCTACTGTCGAGGTAGCTGTCTAGCAGCCTTCTTATGTTAACCGGGCACTTTTCCTCAGCCAGTCTGACCTTGATGGCTGGCCACCAAGCACTATCGAAGGCCCCCTCTATATCCAGTGACACCAGGACAATTAGCTTTTTTTGCCTCAGCTTGTCCTGTACGTGCTTCACTAGCGTATAGAGGGCGTCCTCAGTGCTTCTCTGGGGCATAAAGCCAAACTGGCGAGTACTAAACCGCGGTACAAGCTGCCATTTTAAACGCGCTACTACCATCCTCTCCAGGACCTTCCCCAGAACCGGCAGTAGACCTATTGGTCTGTATGCCTTGGGGTTTAGGTAATCGTCCTTGCCCAGCTTTCTGAGGACCACGACTGTGGCCTCCTTCCAGATGTTCGGGAAGTATGCCAATTCAAGGCACTTGTTGTAGAGGGCAAGGAACGCGTCCAGGTCCTGGTGGATCGCTCGACTGCAGATATCAGACGTCAGTCCATCCCCTCCTGGTGCCTTTTTGGGATTGAAACCTGCCACGGCGGTCTTCAGCTCCAGCGAGGTAAATGGTGGATCATGATATTCATCATGAAGCCACTCATTTACTCGACTGGCCGCTTGTTAGGGTAGGGTAGGGTAGGGTAGTGTTGGGTAGAGTAGTGTAGGATAGGGTAGTGTAGGGTAGGGTAGGGTAGTGTAGTGTAGGGTAGGGTAGGGTAGTGTAGGGTCGGGTAGGGTAGGGTAGGGTAGGGTAGGTAGGGTAGATAAATGTGTGGTGTTTTTATGGCAAAACAAAGTTTTCCGGGTCAACTAGTTAATTATAATTATGTAACGTAACGGAGGTGGTCACCGGCCCCTGAAACGGGTGCTGTTACCTAGCTCAGGGATCAGGGTTGCACATTTTTTTGATAATTTTGAAGGAAATAAACCATTTAATTTGTATTTACTAATATACCTTGTGCTTAAATCTTTCTTTTTCTCGTAGTCATGGTATAAAATATAGTATGCAACTCTTGAATAAAACGGATTTATATCGAGGACCATGAATCACTCCCGCCGCTCATGATTCTAACACTTGAATCACTCGCTATGCTCGTGATTCAATCATCATGAATCACTCCCTACGGTCGTGATTCAGTCGTTAGAATCCTTCACTTGTTCGTGATTCATCTATGGCCCTCGCTTTAAATCCGTATTTTATTCACTAGTTGCATAATATACTATTTTCATTCACCTGCCCAACATTTTACAGTACTAAAAGGTCCCACATTTCTCGTCAGATTTTATTTTAATCATCAAATTGCATGTTCAACATCCAGCTCCATCCGAAACATAGGTACATGTTGTTTTACAGTCCCTACTCCCTACGCCCCTGAGCGGGTCGGTCGCAATCTCATTTGCCTGTCGCTCTAAAACTCGCTTGGTCGCTAAAATCATTTACGTACTGCATTTTATGTGATTCAATTTGTTCTTGTGTATGTTAGTACGTTTTTCTGTTGTGTTGTGTTGTGTTAAAACCTGTGGTACTTTGTAATAATGGGTGAATTTCTGAATGGAGTTTTTTGATGGAATTGACGATTCTTGTTGCTGGTTTTTACTTCATACATCACCTGATGATAAGTGGTTATCGCCACCATCCATCATCCATCATCATCGTCATCATCATTTCAGCCGATAGTCGTCCACTGCTGAAGATAGGCCTCCCCCAATTGTCGCCACCGTCCATATGCGGCTGCAATTTCAGAGGCCTTGCAGATGCAGTGCCGTCCTAAAGACAAAGGTTTGTAAACACACTAATATCTTAGAGGGGAAAGTTTGTGAATGTGTGTGTTTGTATGTTTGTTACTTCTTCACGTTCAAACGGCTGGACGGATCTGGATAAAATTAGGCACAGAGATAGATTATAGCCAGAAAAAGCACATAAGATACTTTTATCCCGGGAATATTTTCTCTCAGGATAATTTTCGACGTGCACGCGGGCGAAGCCGCTAGCAAAAGCTAGTAACATAATCTAAAGTGTACTAGAGAGTAAGCATAGAACTTCATGGTCATCTACGCTTTAGAACTAGCAATTCGTTCATGTTTCTGACGGACCGACTCCTTAATAATACAAAAGTGTCTGTAAATTGTTTAATTAAAAAAAATGTTTTCAGTTTTAGTACGTTCCCGTGGGAAGCTAATAGCTAATAATAGAACACAAAATTAAACTGACTGAACGGTACTGACATTTCAAACATAAAACATAACTTTATAACATTATTTAGTTATTTCTGGAGATTTAAAACAGAGGTCACTAACCTGATATTTTGACGAAGAGAATCCTGAATTAATAAAGGTTTATTGACGGATGCTTCACAAACATTTATTTATTTAGACTTCATACATAAAGGTCCAAAGGAAGATTTCGTTTGATCAGTTCCTTAAGGCATTATTTACCAGTAAACCAAGGGTATTTTAGTTTGAAAGTTAAATCTAGTTTTTTTGTTCGGTTACAGTCCAACCCAAAGGCTTATTTCTTTGATTTAAATATTTATAAGTAGACTGTCTTCTTTTACCTTTATGCTTTGGCTCGAGATGGATTATGTAATCGAAAAAGTATTGCCATAAAAGAAAATTCTGCTATAATTCAAAAGAATTATGTACGAATGTTTGGCAACAGGTGGTCAGTAAAATATCACAGGAACACCTTGAATTGAACTGCTTTTGGAATAGTTTCCATACTCTGTCTACAATAAATCTTGTTATGAATTAGGAATTCGTTATTGTTACGTTAAATTTTATCATCTGCTTTCATCGTTTTGTTATCCAAACGAATAGTTTCAATGTGATATTACTTATTAATATGTATATTTTACGTCTGTTACCTTTTCACACCTAAGTCGCTGAACCAACTTTCATGAAATTTAACATAAAATTTAAAACCAAAATTATCAACAGAAACTTGAGCAATATATAAATCAACTGTTTACCAAAAGCAAACGACTCGGTTCTGTAACAGACTTGCAGGTAAGAATTTAATTGTCTCTATGAAATTAAAGTTCAATTTACATAACAATGACTACAATCCGTTTTTATTAAATAGTCGACTCGATCACAGAGTACGGAACCAACGCACTGGCAGCGACTAGAGACATAACTTTTAACAAGAAGTACCGAGAGACCTTGGCGTCCACTGCTTGTATAGCTTTGTGGGCTACTTTGACATGCTGTAACTTTGTACTCTACGTTACTAGAGCAGCTGACGTTTAGAGCTCTTACTTAATCGAGGCAAACTACAAATGTTATAATTTTCAGTCGGTATAAAATTTACATTTTAGATTTATACAAACTAAGCGTGTCAGCGATTTTGACGGCAGTTTCAAAACATACCATGCAAAAATGTGAATTGAAACTTAAGAAAATGTTCTTTTTAGAAGTGGTCGCCGAGGCGTTTCTGTGTTGTGTGGCTCTCATTCACTTATTGCAGGTATAATGATTTCAAGTGAAGGGTCTAGTCATTTTAGAGCCCTTCATGTATAAGCAAACAGAGAAAGATTTTATTATATTTTTGATTAATATTTGAATAGAAAATTTTAACTTTAAAAACGCGAAGTATGATTGGATTTCTACTTCAAAATTTATTAAATTCTAAAATATTTTAATAAACAAAGTTGAGTTGGTAATCTGACAAGTAGTTTTCAATACTTTTTGCACACAGGCTAAAGGTCCTTCTAATGTTAATTATTATTGGACTAGTGACAACCGAGACCATCCCTTTCAAAGAGAGACGTAAGTATCATCTCGTTTATTATCGGTCTTCCACCAAATACTCTTCTTCGTGTCAATGATTGCATTTTCTTCAATCGGAATTCAGTCACGTCGTCAGCGTTAGCGTTGTCTGTCACAAAAGTCATTTATAGTGCAGATATTATAGCTTATAGAGCTGGCCAAGAAATACGGCATCGTTTATGGTGTTCGCACGATGGTAAATTATTTTATCTGGTAAATTTAAATGCATTTATCTGGTTCAAACCAAGGCCTAACGCTATCAATAAAGGTTACGAAACTAATAAAATCTAGATTTTCTTCAAGGTGACCTAGTCAACAGCGTTAGAAATTTATAGCAATATATCGGCTGCTGTTTAAAGGACGAATAATATTGAACACTAGCTGCATAAAATAAAAAAACAACGCTTGGGTTCCTTTTTTTTTCGAAGAAAATAAAATTTGCAATTAGGAATAATGTCGCTTTCTATTGCTGAAAGAATTTGTCCAATCGAATACTATTCCAGAGATTACTTTTCAAACATTTATTTTACATAGCAAGAATTTCATCCACTTGAAGGATGCTGTTGATGTAATCTTTTACATCACGACATTTACAAGGATGGATAGTGTAGTAACTAGTACTTCCTACTTTTATAAAACTTGTTGATTTCCCTGAAGAGTAAAAAATGCTGCCAACGGGAAACTTTGCCAGCCGGAATTGTAACTTTTTCAGAATTTAGTAATTTTTCGTGCAAAATTTAGTAATTTTTCGTGCAAAAATCTATGTCGTAATTTTGCATTTTATATGGTTTTAGTTATTTGGTATTTGCTATCCGGGAAACAGTTTTGACTGGTGTAATGAGTGTGGACTATCCACCTCTGCCCATTCTTCTAGAAAGTAGAAAATAAAAATAAATAGGTACAGAAGGCTGTTGATAAGTAAAGAGTTATGTGAAATATTTATCACAATATAGTGCCGGTGTGTTATAAAACGGAAAACTTTATGCTGCAGTAAGTTACTGCAGCTGTGGAAGATAGAGTATAAAAGCAACTATTGTCCGAATATTGCCATTCTCTTATATAAGGAAGCAGTTATGAGCAAAAAAAATTCACCACGTATGACAAATCAAAAGATATTTTCTTTCGACTTTCGATTTAAAATAGCAGAAAACAATATCTTTATGACATTAATTCAAATTTTCAACACGATTCAGTGTATAAAAATAAAGCACACGTGAAAAAATATGTTTTCGTTTTGATTCAACACCTTTGTGTTGAATCAAAAAATTGCGCTTCAATTTAGCTAAGTGTTCACACGATTGTACCTCAGAAGCACTTTTGTCAGAAATTGTTTTCAAAGAATATTCGTTTCGATGTAAGACCATAATTTCTGAAATGATCCCATTCAGAAACAAAGAATTCTTTTGGCATTTGAAGAATCTGTGGATTATTTCATTTAGGGTTTAATAAAATCCTATTCGTTGCCACATAATTATTTTCTAACAATCTATTGAAATGATTTTTGATAATATTCTTGAAATTATATTGTAGTCTTCATTATTTTAAATTAGTCTTTATGAAGAGTTATGAGAGAGGATAACTTAGTCTTTAGCTACTTATGTCTTTATGAAGAGCTAGAACTACAAACCTGCGAAAAGGCTTACGTTAGTCTAGGAGAAGTTGCAATCATCCCCGCCCTGTGGGTTCCCGCATCGTCGAGGTGGGGGCTCAGTAGCCGTGGTTTGTCACCCACGGTGAAGCGAAGAGGAACCCGAGGACGGGCCTCTCGTCAGGGCTTATGCCGATTAGCCGTCACGCCGCTTGCCGCTTGGGTGACATCGCAACTAAGGCGGCCCTCGATGTCGTATGAGAGGCATCGCGGCTAAGGTTTGGAGGCCGCGGCGGGAGAGGAGTGCCGGTATTGCGGTGCGACGCTTTCCTTATCTTCCGCGTTCTGGACGGGGTCGCAACCGTCTGATTGCGGACGCGTTGGCCGCTATCCCTATCCACTGCGGCCGAAAGTGGTAGGCGCTGGGGCCACTGACCTGACCCATCACAGGGGGACCAAGGGTGCCATACACGGGGTCATCTGGCGCCCATGTGCTGGTTTGGTTCCTGGGGTGGTCACGGCGTGGAATGTGTTCTGGTGCGTTGGTGGATGGGGGTACTTCCCACAAGAGGGTCCGGTGACGGACGGGTTCGCGGGTGAGTGCTTACACGTGGCCGTGTTCCCGCCTTAAGCGGCACAGGAGGACACCGTGGAGTTTTAGTGGGTTGGAGTCCCATATAATTCACTCCCCGTGGTAGCGTGGTGCATGAGTATAACTACACGCAAAAAAAAAGAAGTAGCAGTCATAGGCGTTTAAGCTCTTTTATTGTTTCTGTGGTTTACAATACCAAAGTCATCTATGTTCCACGTTTATAAATTCAATAAAACTTATATTATTGACGTTTGCTCACAAGATATACCAAGGGGCATTATGATACCCAGTAATTGCAGAGAGAGCAGACTTCAATAATAAAAGATGTTTGTGCATATACGAACCTGGAACATATAGGCTCTTGCTATATTTAAAATACTGGCTGTCAACAAGCAGGGACTCGACGCCAGCATTGTTGAAAAAAGGCTTGATAGGTTGATTGACACTAGATGGTTAATATTGATAGATTGTAACAGTAAGTGTTACCAGACTAATAGATCGATCGTCGTTCAACGGCATCGGTCATCGTCGATCGAAGTTTATCGACTGGTCTGGTATAATCGATTTAATTGATCGACAGATACCGTTCGACTAACCAATCGATTGATTGCCGGTTGATGACATCGGGCGACGTTGATCGATTAACCCCGGCTATAATCTATCAGTTTCAGACGCGTTGTTGTTGACCAGTTCGGTGTTGCTCGTACTATTATTAAAGTGACGCAAACGCAGAAGACTCTGGAAGCGACTGTTTTTTTTTAAACCTATGATCGCTTATTAATCTTATCCTAACTTATTAATCATATCGCGGCACGGCTAATCAAGCAGCTCAATCGACGTCGACTAATCCATTCTACCATCGATCGATGCCGTCGGTCGAAGATCGATCGATTGGTCTGGTGACACCCTAATGGTACCTATCTTCACCACCTATCTTAACTAACCTTTATAACCTGACAGAAGCATTTTCAAAGCTCAGTAGCACGAGCAATAACCTTCCAATAACACCAAAACACGTTGATCCCAAAATTGCTTATTATAACCATTCTCTTTGACAACGCCACAAAAACACAGGATTTTTCTTGAAAACAGCTGTTATTCGTGGAGTGCAAAGCTTTGATATTCTCGTATATAATATACGGCTTCATTCCTTTTACGAGGTTTCTATGTATAACATAAATATGTGTCAGTCTTCCCCCTATTGTTCAGTTATAAGCTTTTTAACATTTTTTACGACGTTATATGATGAAACTTGTATGTGTTATGCTTCTCATCTTCTTACTGGTGTTGGCAAGTAATCATTTCCGCTTTTGCATTTAGGAGTAGATATTCTAGAGTGTGGAGCATTTTGGTCTCGTTGGAGGGTTTAGAATTTAATGGCACATTTTATATACATAAACTAAAAGCAATATTGGAAAATAATTATATTTTATAGATCGCTGAGACAAGCCCGACATAGCCCGAAAAATTGCCAAACTTAAGTGGTAGTGAGTAGGGCACATTGCTCGCAGAACGGGCGATCGACGGGGCTGAACAATTCTGGAGTGGCGACCGCAAAACGGAAGATTCAGAATTGGAAGACCTCCTATTAGGTGTGGACCGATGACATGGTTAAGGTTGCAGGAATCCGTTGAATGCGAGACGCTCAGGAGCGCTAGATGTGACGACACCTAGGGGTGTCAGCAGTGGACATCTTTCGGCTAAATTGATGATGTTGATGATATCGCTGACTGAGATGTGACTGAGTTCTTTGGATCTACTTCTTATACTTGAACGCTATTATATAGCTGAGCCATAAACATGTGAAGTTTGGTTGAAAGTAATATATAAAGTATTTTCATTACAGTTTAGTTACTTATAAAACTCGTGGCTATTGCCAAGATTAAATAATTCAGTCATGTTTTCATTGTAAATAGAACTTTTGATTTGTAAAGTTTTGTGGTCATCTACACACTAGTTGAATCCAGAATTAAAGTGGAAAATCAAATTTAATGGTTCACCCAAAAGGATTATTGGGTTTCTGTTAAAGGGAATTCTGAAAAGCAGAACCCACAAAGAACTAAATTCTAACACTGGCGAAGTATACGGGTAAGACTGAAAGTTTCTACATTAAACAGATATTGTTTAATTGAATTGTATGTAGGTACTCCTAGCTTTATTAGTCTTGTCTAGTTTTCTTACGTTTTTGCTGTTATTTCTGGACCAAAACAAATAAATCGTTTCTCTGGGACTTCTCTATTCTGGCTGATTCTAGCTTTTGGGCTTTGCGATAGTTGGGACTAATGTTACGGACTTGTCACCTGTCCCTACTGTTAAAAGCTTAGTATAGTTTTAACTTTTTTATTTTGTTGCGTACCGTTTGGATGCGGACTACAACTTGCTTGGGTGGACTGCAGCTTGTAAAGGCTGGTTAATTGATACAATTTGCTTGTTTTTATTAATTATTTACTATAACTCACATGCATCCGTGTTGGTCATAGACCACAGCAAGTAGAAATGACCAATTTATTAAATATAAACTGTGCCCTTATGTTTTCCTTTTTGATGACACATTATAGTGTACCTATGGACAGAAAGTCTGAAATAAACGTTAATTTAATTTAATTATCTTTAGAAGCACTAGAACCTTCAAAAAATGCTCATAATTACGCTGTCAACACAGATCTAGTGTACAAATATGACAACTATAAATGAAAAAAGAAAAACGTAGAAGCACAACATATCTCTTAATCTTATAATTTATTAAATATCTTTTAAATTTGCTCAATACTGGAGGAGGAAATAGGCGACAGCCAAACCTCGAATTATGACTTTTTACTTAGGAAATTCTGTCGGAGCTCTCTGCCCGCATTACCTCTAATCTGGCGGATAACTACTGTGTAACAGGCCTTGAATTTAGGTAGTTAATCTATGTAAGTCGGACTAACTTGATGTGCTTTTACGTATCTGCCCGAGCGTGCCTGTGTTAATGAGATGGTTGGGTAACTCGTCGTCCGTCCGTCGAATAGTTGTGCGAAAAGCCGATTGGCATAAAATCGAGCTGGCCTAAACGACGACTTTTGGTGTTGGTAGTCAAAATTAATTTTGACTACCAACAACGTTCCGGCTTTTGTGCAGGTTGTTATGGTAGTTAGGTACATCTTTCAATGTAGATATCGTTACTCCGATGAGCAAGCATTCAAGTGAGTAATTTGCGATTCAATGCTGCATTTGGTAAACTAGTAAGAACCAATACATTTAAATGGTCAAATCTTAGAAGGCTTTTGCGGAGTTCTCAAATGGGCTTAACAGAGAATCGTCAATTTATTATAATGACCTTGGAAGACATGCTACGTTTTCAACTTCATAGACGATATTAGCGATCAAAGTGGTTTGGGAAATTGCTCCGTTACCACACAAAAAAAGTGCAAGATAAAAACACGACGTTTATCTATCCGTTGCTTTTATGACGATCGCTGCTGAATGGTGTATTATCGCTACGGATACGACGATACTACTGGATTGTAGTCGAAGTAGATGATTATAATGAAAGCTTCTTACTAAAAAAGAAACTCGAGCGCTTGAATGAGCTTGTTACTTACCTAATAAACCTTGTGAAAACCTTCACAATAGGAATAATAGAACACAAAAAGTACAAACGAAATATCTGCAATATTACAAAGTCTACCACTTTCCTAACAACTTTACAAAAGCTAAGATCTTGTTATTTTTCCCTCAAGTCTCTCTTGGAACTACTTATTTGATTATTTCGACCCCCACATAACGTTTTCAGTTAATACATAATTCATGGTTGGCTGGGACCCGATATTGAGACTCCACGTATACTATCCATCGATCTTTTTAATGAAAGTTTATACGAGAAAATGTCTCTAGCAGGATATATTACACAATTGTTATTAAAGAGAAAGCGCTGTGGGTGTGGAAGATTGGTGGGGTAATCTTATGCAGTTTAGTGTTGGGCGTCTCCATGTTTTGTCGATTCCAGTTCTTTACCGAAGAGTGCCATCTTCGGTAAATATAGCGTATCTTCTTTTACTAGCGTATTTTGCGACTGAAGTCACAAAATTAACATATAGCCTTTCGGCTTAAATAAATGAGCCCGTAAAGTAAATACTGCAAGAACCCGCTTTTTGCCAGAAGTATAGGACTGCTCAATGTAGTGACACTTACGCTGGTTTTATGTAAAAGATGATTATGTATTTCACTCTACCCTCAAAGCCTAAATCTTCATTCCATTTTCCTTAATTTCGGCCTTACTACCAATTTAACGACGTTTTTCAAAAGATCCTTCTTCAAATATTTATCATGCTTTATTACCAACATTAAGTAATTAAAACTTAGAGAATGTCAGTCAATTTTTCACAGAATGTCGTAATTAGGACCTTTGACATCCGTTGATCCGTAAAACCTAAGAACCTATTAAGTGCACCCGGCATGGTTGGTTATCATTTGAAACATACCACACCAATTCAAACCTTAATCTAAAAGCTACAGGGTCTAAAGTGGCACACACATTTATAGAAAGCTACAATAAATGGCCTATTCTCAAAGTGAGGATTCTGTAGTATTTCAGCAAATGTGGTTTAAATGTGTATGATTAATTGGGTATTGGAAGTGCTACATAAAGTTGTAGAACTTACTATTTACTAGTATATATCAGACATACTACATGAGCAGGAGAGCACTTTCGTTATGTTAATGCATTTATGTAATTTAAGTGCTTATTCTGAGTAGGGCTTCTTGTGAAATAGTACTGTCTAAGAAAACCACCTACATTTATTACGATGAGGAAATTATTAGGTACCTATACCTATTATTCTCTATGATAGTTCATTAATCTGAAAAGCTCGACTGCTTAAGGAGTCAAATAAAAAGACGTAAACGAAGAAAATCATGCTGTGCAGTCGGAGGATACATATTCACGAGCTGGCTAACCAAAACCGACAGCGTAAGATCAAATTCCGAGCGATTGCGCTGCACCGTATGTGTTGGGTGGCGGTGGTACCTCGTCGCCGCCATGGTGATGTGTCCAGGCTCTAAGACCCAGACTCTACCAACCACCACATTACAGTGATTTTGGTATATCGAAATTAAAAAATCGACAGTAAATAAATAAGCTTATGAAAGAATATCAACTTTTTGATATATTTGGCCAAAGCTTCCGATCTGACCACCTCGCCGCATGCCGCTACAAGACTCACAGCATGCTCTCTCGTTTTCACTCATCTCCGCTCATCTGTGTCTATTTAAGCTGTGTATATTTATTATAGCCGAATTGTGTAACTAAATAACGAAATTCTGTTGTTTGCTACATGGCTCCTCTCCGCTTTTTGACACCTCTCTACTTTGGTAGAGTTTGATGTTTAGTTAAGTAAGTAAAGCTTAGAGTAAGTAATCTAAGCTAAAGCCGGCTTTTATCTATTTTAGCCTACAATCATTGTGGAGCAGATCGAAGTGCAGGAAGAGGATCGAAGGAAGTTTGTTCCAGCGAGACAAAGATGAGACCTGTCAATCTGTATTAGCAACACATCTCCTTAGTATTATACAATAAGATACGTAAAGACTTTTAACTAGACAGACTACCTCGACCTATATTTATATATGTACATATATAACCTAAGAAAAATAAGGAATATAATAGTGAATCGACAAGAAACGGTAATATTTTTGTTCAATTTCCTTGTTAAATTGTTATTGTCCCGCGTCTCACATACGTAATTCATAATTGAAACATACATCATTGTCGTACGCAGTTTATACACCCCATAAATCTTGTCTTAGTACTTGAAATTTTATGGACTCCCCAAGAGGAAAATATGATACATAATAATGTGGGTAGACCTTGACTTTTTTGGCGTGAGGACTGAAAAAGAAAATCATTCCTTGTGTTTGAACTTTATAAAAAGTATTGAATAGATTAGACGCTCTTCCTAATAACTTGACGCGGTTCGATTAATATCACATCAATAGAAGGTTAAAATTGCAAGTACGTTTACATGGACGCAATTCGATGCAATTCGACCGATTTGCACTTGAAATTTTCTTATAAAAAACTTTTCTTCAAAAAAATACTACCGACTTCCAAATAAAAACACTACAAGGTGAAAAATAACTTTCTTTTTGGAATTCGGTGTTTTTGTTACGTACAAATTTTTTTCGTTATGGTCACCGATTTCCAAAATGAAAGTTATTTTTTCACTTTGTAGTGTTTTTATTTGGAATTCGGTAGTATATTTTTGTAAAAAAGTTTTTTTTGTTTTCACTTTTAGTTGTACCTAAATATGCAAGTTCTTTAGTAAGGTACCTATAATGCCAGAATAGATTACCCAAATATCACGAAACTTGAACATAACCGGTGAAATGAGAGTGAACCAAGGTAGTTCACCTTGGTTCACTCTACTACTCGTACACATCTGCGTACCCCTTTAGGGCGAACTGACGTGATGTTATTTTATGAAGTGGTATAAACAATAAACAGACATGCGATTGCAGCAATTTTCAATTTTACGCCATTTATTGAAGAGTTGTGTTGGTATATCTCCGAAGTTCTTCATCAAATATTCACCAAATTAAAATGGGACCAATTTGGTAATATATTTTCAAACAAAAAAAGATTTTTATATCGCTCTACAATTGATAGAGAAATCAGTGAACATAAACAAAAAAAAAACACAATCATAAAGTCGAACATGAACCTCCTCTTTGGAAAGTCGGTTAAAAAAACATGTGTCGCTTATTGACGAATTTTAAATTGCATCGCACTTTCAGGAAGGTCCCAGCTCACAAGCGTTCCTTAGTAAAAATATAAACCTTATGAACGGACTATCTACATAAATCCTAATTAAATAAAACACAAAAATTATTTCTACCTACTTCCGTTATAGACTTTGAAAACATCCAACCAATGTGCCTCAAACGAAATGTATTGCCGTAGTAGCAGACGCCGCGTATCCGCTACTGAAAGATAACAACATACTTGTTCGATAATTACACACCTCACTTAACCTACTTCGCCAAGTAGATAGCACAACAGCAACAAAAACTAATACACTTTGTTTTAACAATCGCACCAACAAAGATACAGAAAATCGTATAGAAACGAATCGCAACAAACGTTGAATAACAGTAAAACGGCAGGCATTAACATAAACGTGGATTTAGTTAACAGCATGTCGCCTTGCGGACTCATAAAACGTTGAAATAGTAGTTTCCAAACTGTTATTTCCAAATTCCAACGAGATTGCGGCAATTCATTTTGCGAGAAGACAAACCAAATCAACGCTCCGGCTTATGAACGCTAAAGCACCACAATAATTTATAGATTATTAAATTCCCGAGAAATTGTAATGACACTGTTTCCGAAACATCTACTCGTAAATCGAATTATCAAGTCACGGCTATTTATGTTTCAATTTCGGGAGACGTCTATCAATTTTGTGCTTAGTGATGTTGATTTCTGGGTGGAAAGTTGAGTAATTGAGAATGATGAAGACACTTTTAATCAGAGCTATTTTAATATGATTGTTGGAAACTGGATGCTGGGCATAAAACGGCATTACCATCTGACTTCATAACAATAATATTATAAAGGCGAAAGTTTGGATGGATGTGTCTGTTTGTTACTCAAGCACGCCAGTATAGATCTGGATCTGAATGAAATTTGGCACAGAGATAGATTATAGTTAGCAATAGCACTTAAAATACTTTTTATGCCGGGAATATGTTCCCTCGGGGTAACTTTCGACTTCCACGCGGGCAAAGCGGCTGGCTGAAGCTAGTTCATTAATAAAGTAAACTAGCTTTTCTCACGGCTTCGTTCTCGAGACCTAAACTCACAGGAACCGCGATTTTTTCAAGGATAAAAATCGCCATGGATATCAAAAAGAATCTTTACAATGCATGTCCTCGAAAAGAGCGGTTTTCCAAGCAGCCAAACTGTGCGGAAAGTGTCACTTTTTTTCACTAGTGCTTTTTACTTTCCTGTATTTTTTTAATTTTTAACTCCAACGTCAGCCCGACGCATAGAGTTTTTATTTTTTGAGAAAAGTTTTAAAAATTAGTTATGTACAGACTATCATTCATATAAAAAGTAAAATAAAACTAATACTTTATTTTAAGCGTTTTTAATTACTCTAGATTTAGATTTTGATCAACAAATTAATTTTAAATATTCATTAAATATGTTTGGCAGAACGTATATTTTGCTCGTGCCTTATTGCGTTACGATGTGACAGCTATTCGCACATGCGCAGTAGATATGCCCGAGGAACTATTAGTTAATCTGTGGATATGCTGAACGCGCTTGAATAAACCCGCCATTTTATTAATTTATTTATTTCCTCGCACAATGCATAGTAAAATGTTGTATGATACACGTACGTAAGATGATTTCCAACTTGTGTCGATTTATCCACTCATCGGAAATCACCTACCTTCCGCACTTGTAGCATAAATAACTATTGTAATCGGAATACACAACGGACCGAATTGGAGTCTAATTGCGGCAAATAGAGTCCCTACATTACCTCTTACAAACAAACAAAAAGTTACCTCCTTATACTAATTTAGAAATAATTACACGCTAATCACCACAGCTATAAATTTAGCTAGATGACGCGATTGTATGTAATTCGCGTGCCAGAAAACGGTGTAAAAGTACGATCAATTGTCGTAATTTGAGCTTTTCATTTAGCATTATCGGGATCGGAAATCCACCGAAATCTGGAAAAATGTTTTTATGCCATATTGAAACTTAAACTGGAACTGTAAAGACTGTATAGAAAAAGTTGGCCGAGGCATTGGAAATGTTTTTAAATTGTTTGTGAAAAAACTTTTTTACAAAAATTACAACCGACTTCCAAACAAAAACTCTACAAAGTAAAAAATTACTTCAATTTCGGAAGTCGGTGTTACTGTTTTCGTTTCTTGTTTTTTGACACCGACTTCCGAAATTTAAGTAATTTTTCACTTTGTAGTGTTTTTGTTTGGAAGTTGGTTGTAATATTTATAAAAAAGTTTTTTATTTTTTACTTTTTAGTTGTGGTACATAATGGACCAGCTCTAAAGGCTAACTACCTATAATGCCCAAAGTGAAGCCAGAATAGATTAACTGTGGAATGAGAGTATACCAGGGTGAATTGGTCACACCTGCGTAGCCCTTAAGAGCGTACCAGTGTGATGTTATGTTATGAAATAGTGTAAACAATAAACAGACATGCGATTGCAGCTATATCCCGAGTTATTTGCCGGCATTTATTGACGACTTCTGATGTATATCTCCGAAGTTCTTCATTGGATCTTGATAAAAATGGGACCACATGACAAGCACCAGCGCTCAAATAAAAAATAAGCATCGGTATTGGTTCACCCAATAAAAAGTTCTGAGGTAAACCAAAAAAAAAAAAATACAGTCGAATTGATAACCTCCTCCTTTTTGCGAAGTCTGTTAAAAAGTGGCACGCTTGGTTTTCATATTCATACAGATGGAGGGACTTGCATTATCTAGTTAGATTTATGTCTGTGCTAATAACTAATTAGAAAGTGTGCTCCATATTTTCTCATGTGTTATTACAGTAAAATGGGAAAACAGAATTTAGACAAACCGCTTTTCCTTAATTACTTTACGTTTCCAAATATAATAATAGTACTAACATGTGCGTCGTTGAGTGGCTGACTGCTCAAAGACATCAAATGATTACAATTGTTTGTGTAGACTCTTTCAAGTTTTCGCTTGAGAATGACAAAACAGTTTAATTAAAACATGATATGCCCCATTCTTGTTAATAAGATAGGTAAAGAAACTGTTGGAAAAGAAAATACCGTCAATTTTAAACTTCTCCGAACTTCGACTCGTAATTTTTCTTTCTTGCAAAATTTATACATTCTCCCCTTTCAGATTATACAGGCAGTTATTTTAATGGATTTCCAAAAAATCGAAAGGAAATAAATAATAAGTCTTTAGCAGCAAAACCGAAAAAAATCGGTTAAAGAAATTAAAAAACTTTTTAATTTTAAAATTAACGTCGAAGCCAAACATGAAGGGTGTTCCCCAGCATCAAAACAATAGAAAACTTTACAAACTGCCAATCACGAGAAACTTCGATCCCCCAAGTATTTGATGTAGAGGCCGAGGTTTTGCCCAAAGTAAAGTATGTCAAAACTGCCAAAATTACTTTAGTGAACTTCTAAAAAGTGAGAGAAAATGACGTGAATATTTGACGGTTAAAAGTTGGGTATTTCTTTACTTGTAAACATTTACTTAAGGTCAAGTCACACAAAGGCGCGACGCTGCGCTAAGTTTTAAAATAGTGATACAATAAACAGCTTTATTTATCACTTGAAAAGGTGAACATTGCAATGGGACAACTAAATTTTCCATTATGCGGGGTGTATTCTAATTCGTTTTTATATTTTATTTATTTGAGATGGTTTGCTATTGACTCTTGTTTAGGTCAGAGGTGACAGAGACAAAGTCGACGATGGAGTAAGCCTACTCGAAACAAGCCTGTTCACTCTAACTTTGAAGAAATTCGGGTTGAATGCGTTCGAAAACACAGACGCGGGCAGTGAGTTTCACTCTTTTGCTAAGCGCAATATTCGCACCTTCGGTAGAACAAGGGCACAATTGTCAAAAATTGCAAAAATGAGTTAAGTATACAGAAATGCCTTAAAAATGCTATTTGAACTGGAGGAACAAAGACAGTCATTTAATTCCTTTAAAAATCCGCTAGGCGAAAATAGTGACTTTGTCTTATTGGTGCCTTTTTACTGCTCTCTTGGCTGGACATAGTCTCATTGGTCAGTTGCGCCGTCGGCGGGGAGAGAGGCAGTCGTCACTTGGACCGCTAACGTCGTAAAGGTAAATATGCCCTTTTAATTTTTTGGTTTCTGGAGCGACAATGCCACATCTATTACACTTATGCCTAATTTATAATTTTAAAATTGGAAGGACAAAGTCGTTCAGACAGTTATGCCCTTGTCCGTTCAAAATAATATACATTTTGGTAGAACAAGGGCACAAATGTATCCCTTCCTTAAAATTAAAATTAATTGATAAAAAACTAAAAGTTCTTAATTCTTGTTAACTATACGCCTAAAAAGGATATAGTATATAGTTTATATCATGCAAAGAAGAAAAACTTTCGAGCAATATTAACAGAGCAAGACCTCACTGAATGCAATAAATATCTTAAAATAGCTCTCCTGTAAAATAGCAAAAACTGCAATTATGCCCTTGTTCTACCGAAGGTGCGATTATGAATGATGTTTGGAAGCACTTGGCGCGATGATAGCTTGCAGTGCGTCTAGATGTACGATGGTAGATGGTGGCCGGTGGGATGGGGTCAAGGGGAGTGGGTGTTCTTGAGCAGACTCACCGAAGTACAGTCTGTAGAAGACAAACCAGCTGGCCAACTTACGGCGATGAGCCAAGCTTTGAAGCTTAGCATACACCAGTTTAACGTCACCAATGAGCCTCTTAGCTCTGCGTTTCACCGAATCAAGCGCGGCAAGTTGATATTTAGCTGAGGCATCCCAAAGGCAGCTGCAATACTCCATGCAGGATCGGACTTGCGCTCTGTAAATAGTTAAAAGCTGTCCAGGCGTAAAGTATCGCTTTGTCCACTCTATTTAGGATACCTAGCTTTTTGCCCGCGATTTGCGCTTTGTCTCACTGAAATTTTAAATAATAGTTCAACCTAAAAGGTGTGGCATAGAAACTTCTTCGTCCTTGTGGACTTCTGTGAATGCCTCTCAAGAGGATGCATTTGACCTTTCACGAGCTATTTTACGGTTAATAAAATAAATTACAATAGTTCTTAAATAGAAGCGATTTCAATGACCAGGACAAACTTTATATGCTACAAAAATGTACAATATTATCGATATCTCAAAAACGTACAGCTTCTCGTCGTGTTGCGTCTCGTGTGTGCCGACCTTATAGCTGCAATCGATCAAAGGGAAGGATGATATTAAATCATTTTAATATCGCCCATCAGAGTGTCTATCAGCTTTCAAACCAAAAAATAATATGCGCTTATAGGTTGTTTATTTTATCTCCATTGAGATGATGGATAGGATAGACAGGATTTTGACACGCCAATTAAAAGAGAAAAAGCAATTAAAATTCTTTTGTTATTGTCTATCGCAAACACTTAGGACCGATATCACATGAAATTGAACGTAATCGGGAGATCTAAACCACGTTAAGGAGCTGTCAGTTTCTTTATTGACACTGACAGTTTGTGTGTTTGTGTTATTGGCCCTTTAAAATAAAGTTCAATCAATCAGGTCGGTATTTCGAAGTTGTCTATTGGATGTGTTTTACGTTGGTTCATTCCCATTAGTAATATCTTAATCGGTCCTATCTTTTTTAGGTCGTGGGTATTCTAGCCTGGTTTCGTAAAATGCAACATTTACGGTTCTATTTTGGTTTCAAGGTTTTCAATTTGTAAAACAGGTAGTAACGAAAATTTTTATTCAATTGCATCCAGTTAGTCTGGAACACCAACATCGTTGGTAAAAGGCAGATGATGACCGCAAAGGTAGTTACAGAGAGAAGTCAAAAAACCGGCCAAGTGCGAGTCGGACTCGCGCACGAAGGGTTCCGTACCATTATAGCAAAAACGGCAAAAAATGACGTTTGTTGTATGGCAGCCCCACTTAAATATTTATATTACTCTGTTTTAGTATTTGTTGTTATAGCGCCAATCGAAATACATCATCTGTAAAAATTTCAACTATCTAGATATCACATTTCATGAGATAAACCCTTGAGAGACCCTTTGGGTAAAAGGGTAAAAACTGGGACCCTATTACTAAGACTCCACTGTCCGTCTGTCTGTCTGTCTATCTGTCACCAGGAACCCCAAAAAGTTTCACTGGTTGGGGCATTATGCGGTACATAGACCCACGACGTCAAACATAATTCCTCTAATAAAGGAATTGAGCGAAATACGGAATCTATCAAAACCATCAAACGGATCACCTCTCAGCACCCGTCATAGGGCAATAAAGTTAAGGATTATAAGGATAAACGTCTGTACGCATGTCTGAAAAAGATAGATGGATCTTTATCAATAACTATGAACAATACCATGATACTCGGTAAAGGCTCGGCAATACTACGGGCAGTAGGTACGGCATTACCAAAATGAGGCAAGATTGATGATCTTAGACAACTAAGAACCATAAATATTCCAAGTCATATCCTCTCGACTTTATCGGTAATATTCAAATTTACAGTTCCAGCTTGTTATCTATAGATCTTCTATACATCTATACAAATAAATAAAATTGAAGTGTCTGTATGTAATATCAAAATAACAACGTTTTAGTGAATGCCTGTCAAAATAAGTATGGTACTAATAACCAATACGCATTTTTAAGATTTTTGTCTGTCTGTCACAGTCTGTCTATCTGTGCCGGGTTATCTCCAAAACGGCTTTACCGATTTAGACGGCACTTTCACTGGTAGATCGCTGTTGTTGTAAGGAGTAACAATACTTTATATCCCAGAAAACTTGTGGAAATATAGGAAAATAAAAATAATTAAAAGAATTACGAGTTTGACGCGAAGTCGAAGGCAACTGCTAGTTTATTGATATAATTAAAGGGTTTTAAATACAGTCGCCAAAGTCAAGGTCTTCCAAACTGACTTGGAATATATAGCCCTAAAGTCTGAATGCGAAATCATCATATGGAGGGTGACAGTCACGGACGTCGGTAACATCTGACTAGCTTGATATACGTACGCATTTTAAAATATATACAGTGGTTTTTTCTTAGTTCTATATTGATAGAGGAATAGTCCAAGATACTTTTAAACACATATATTGTGGTGCAGTGAAAATGAACAATTAAACACAAACAAATAACTATAAAACTAAATCAAAGTAATTCCAGTGCAAACAACCTACCCGATACTTTACAAAAATAAAAACTTAAAGTTTTAAACAATATTTATAGTGCAATATTTATAGTAAAGGTGCAGTGTGTTTAGTGGTGACAATAATAGCTGTTGTCGAAGGCCAGGCTTACTGGAAAATACAGGTTTTTAAAAGTTAACAGTTTGTCTGACAATACTTGGTGTAGACGCCATCTGTGACTCTCGAGGGGTACTAGTCTGTACCTACTGTCGTTACGTCAGTCAAAGTAACTATTTACGAACGTAAACAATAACACGGCCCACGATTATGGCTAAGTGTGGTAGTTGCGGTCAATTTATCGCCAGGACTGAGTGTATACGCTGCACTAAGTGTCCAGGGTCGTATCATCCAAGCTGTATTGGCGTAACGTCGACTAAGATTTCACCTGATTGGTTGTGCCCGGATTGTAAGGTAAAGATTCCGAGGAAGGTCACCTCGTCTACGGCAGTCATGGGTTCATCTGAAGGTGTCGCGGTGAATCGCCAGCCAAATACAGTTCAGCCCTCACCCAAAACTCAGCCTGCAGCGGTAAATCAGAGTACGGTGGTTGAGCAAATGACTTGTGAGCTGGCAATCAATCAACCTATTAAACCTCTTTCTCCTAATACAAGAGAGTCTCAGGAGCTAAAATTGGCCTATGAGATTCGATGCTTTCGCGAGGAACTAAGTGCCATGAGAGTGGAGCTGCGACAGTTCCGGGACGAAATGGCATGTTTAAAAGCAGATGTTGGGTCATGTAAGGAACGTATGGATGTGGTTGAGGGCAAGGTTTCCCGCCTCGAAAAACGTTTTGAGAAGATAGAACCACCATCGTCTTTCGAACAATTCGAGGAGACAATTACTGAGCTGAGGTTGCAGCTGAACGACCGCGACCAGGATCTTCTGCTCAATGACGTCATCATAACGGGAATACCGGAAGCAAGAGATGAAAGCCCAATACACCTCATAAAGTTGGTGTCATCTAAGCTGGGAGTTACCATCGACGAGCGTGAAATTGTGAACGCGGAGCGTGTTGGCATGGTGCGGCGTAACTTTACCGCGTCCAGCAATGCAGACACGGCGGAGGCACCGCGACCGCGCGCGCTCGCTGTGCGGCTGTCACGCCGCGCTGCCCGCGACCAGCTGTTGCGAGCGGCGCGCGTGCGGCGCGGCCTCACCACGGCGGACCTCGAGCTGCGCGGGCCCTCGACAAGGTTCTATTTGAACGAGCGGCTGACGCCAAATAACGCCAAGTTGTTTTACAATGCGCGCGAGACTGGGCAGCGGCATAATTTCAAGTATGTGTGGACCAAAGACGGCCGCATCTTTGTAAAGAAAGAAGATGGTGTACCTCCACAACGTATTCGTTCTGACTCTGATTTGGTCCGAATTTTTGGCAATGGTGCAGTTTGATCGCATTAATGTATATTTTCAAAGTACTTGTAAAAATACATGTTTGTTATTCACCCATGTCTATTGTTGTCTACTTTGTCTTTTTCTTGACTGTTTCTACTGTGTTTCTATTGCCTTGGCTTGCCCAGCTAAAAGGGTATATTGTTTTGGTTGGCATCTACCGCGGTGGCACGGGTTTCTTGGTACCCTTCTCCCATCGTAAAAAGTTTACATTATACCCACACTTAATATGTTATGTAATTTATTTATCACGAGCTATTCTATATCGTAAAAAGTTTTCATTATACCCCCACATATTATATTGTTATGTTATTTGTTTATCTCAGGCTATTCGTCATCGTACAAAGATTTTATTATACCCCCACATATTATGTTATATTGTTTACTTATCGCAAATTACTCCTTTATTTACTATTTCTTACCTACCTACAGTTACACCGCAAATTGACACAATGTTAATTGTATTTAATGACATTTTATACACGAGTGTGCCCTTTTTGAAATTACTTTGTACTATTTATTGCAATGCATTAGAATTAAATCGTTATTATTATTATGAAAACCCGTTATCTTTCTACCAACTCCTTGCACGCGAATGTTTTAAATATTGCATTGTGATGTTTAGTGATTCTGATGCTCTGTAATGAGTGCAAGGTACTTTAAAGTTGGTTTTCTCAACCCTGGCTCACTGGGCACTCACCATGATGAGTTTATCGCTGCATTAGGGTCGCATGATGTTAGTGTGATGGCAATAAATGAGACTTGGCTCAGGAGGGGTGAGGAGGGCCGCGCGCCTGTCGTGCCCGGCTACCGACTGCAGCACGTTCCGCGGCCGGTGAGCGTGCTCGGCGGCCGCGGCGGCGGCGTTGGGTTTTACATCAAGCGCGGCACAAGGGTGCGTGCACATGTGCACCCAGTCGACCCTCTTCATGAGGCAGTGGAACAGATGTGGCTAGTTCTGAGCACAAATGGTGTAAAAATTGCTATCGGCACTGCGTACAGACCGCCATGGATGGATGTTGATTTATTTTTGGACGCTCTAACTTGCTCAATAAATTCCATAACGTCTTGCAGACATATCATTCTCTTGGGAGACTTTAATATAAATTGTTTAAATCAAACAGACCCCAAAACGAGCAAATTAAATACATTTCTGCAAAGTCTCGACCTGAATCAATTAGTGCCATCTGCTACTCATTTTACTTCCACTAGCGAGACTCTTCTGGACCTAGTGTGTACAGATGCGAAGGTGCGCGACATCGAGGTGGACTGCAGTGGACTGCAAAAGCATGCGCGCTAAGTGCACTAGCACTTAGCGCGCATGCTTTTATTACTGCAGTTTTTTATTTTAAAAAGGAAAAAATTTCACCAATAGTTGTAACTCGTAGAAATCTAAAAAATATACCGTTGGACAGGTTCAAGGAGGATATGGCCTCAGTGGACTGGAATGCGACAGCTTTTTCTAGTGACGTAAACTCTATGGTCGCTCATCTCAACTATAATATCGTCACGCTTTTTGATAAATATGCTCCCCGTAAGACTATGATTATTAAAGAACGGTCCTATCCATGGATAACGGATAACATCAAGTTAATGATGTGCTTGCGCAATCAGGCACACGTACGATGTAGACAATCAGTTTCAGAGAGTAAAACTTTATATTACAAGGAGCTAAAAGCTCTAGTTAACAGGTCCTTATACTATGAAAAGGTAGCTTACTTTAAACACAACATTAATAATAAGATACATCATCCGAAGGTTTTATGGACAAATTCAAAGTCAACCTTACTACCCTTTAAAAGTGTGTCTGACTTACCCTCTCACTTCAATGACCCAGATATGATTAATTCGCATTTCCTGAATGTTCCAGGTGATATTTTAGCACCAGTATCATGTCTGGCTTACTATGAGTCTCATAGATTTAGTGAGGGTGTTTTTTCTATTGATCCTGTAGATCAATCTGACATCATCAAAATTTTATCAAAATTTAAATCGAATGCAGAGGGTTTTGACCACATTACGCTTGACATGTTTTTCCTGACTCTCCCTCAAACCTTGGATATGCTGACTTATATTATTAACAACTCTATTTCAACGTCGACCTTTCCTGATCTGTGGAAAATTGCTGTTGTGCGTCCTATTCCCAAAATCGCAAACCCTAGCACTATAAAGGACCTTAGGCCTATAAGTATTCTACCCTTCTTGTCAAAAGTGCTTGAAAAGGTAGTAAATACCCAACTAACTGCATATCTTGAGAAAAATAACATCCTACCGGAGGCACAATCGGGGTTTAGGAAGGGTCGCAGCACTGCAACGGCTCTATTAGATGTTACGGATAACATATTATCGGCTCAGGATGAGGGATATTGTACCCTGTTGGTTCTACTAGACTTTTCCCGAGCATTTGATGCTATTAATTTGTCTCTTTTGCTCTCTAAAATGACGTATTATGGTTTTGACGCACCTACGGTTGCATGGTTCAGCAGTTATTTGGGTAACCGTAAACAGCTGGTTGAAATTCGAGATGCCAATGGTTCTAGTATTTTATCTGGTATGACTCCAGTGGTAAAGGGTGTTCCACAAGGATCTATACTGGGCCCTCCTTTGTTTATTTTGTACAGTGCAGATATTGTAAATGTTCTAAAAAATTCTAAATTTCATATTTATGCTGATGACATTCAATTATACATTTCTTTTAAACTGGAAGACTACGTGACCGCAGTAAAATTATTGAACGAGGATCTGGACAGGGTCGTGGACTGGTCGAAACAAAACTCCCTTTTACTCAACCCGGCTAAAGCTAAATTTATGCTTTTTGGTGGAAAAAGTCAACTCAATACTTTAAACAGTGGTCTTGCTAACGTGATCGTAATGGGCGAAAGTATTGATCGTGTTTGTGAGGCGAGAAATCTGGGTTTAATCATGGACCAAGAACTACGTTTTGAAGCTCATATTGCAAACTGTGTAAAAAACTGCTTCTACCGCCTAAAAGTGTTGTATAAGATGCGCCCGTATTTAAGCGAAGATCTGCGTGTACAGCTAGTAGAGAGTCTTGTTCTGTCCAAGTTAAATTACGCTGATACTGTTGTGGGACCTCGACTTCTGGCACGTACTGTAGGATTAATTCAAAGGGTTCAAAATGCTTGCGCGCGTTTTTGTTTTAATGTACCACCAAGGAGCCACATTGCACCTTTTCTTAACAAGCATAATATTTTAAAAATGAAATCACGTCGGAAGTTGCACTTGGCCTGTCTTCTTTTCGGCGTCATCAAGTATAAATGTCCGTCATACCTGTACTCGAAGCTTGCCTGGATAAATAGTCACCGGCAGCGCAAGGCTAGGCGTTGTGCTCAACAGCTGGCTACCCCACACCACCGTACTGCAGCCTTCCGAGGAAGTTTTAGGTACGCAGCCTCCAAATGTTGGAATAACATTGCCCCACCAATTAGGGACCTACAAAATATAATTAATTTTAGGACGAAACTTAAAAAATTCATACTGAATTCACAATTAGAATTTAATGACATTAGAATTGACAAATCGTTTATTTAAACCAATATTTATTATATATCAAATTATTACTAATCTAATCATGTTATCAATAAAAAAATAATCTGTTTAATTTAGTTTATCATTTAACCAGTGAACGGAAATAAACATGGAAGCATTCCTTGCTTTAAAAAATGACCCAACGCACATTGTGCCCCGGTGGGCGGGGCTTACCGATCGTGCCACTCACGCTTTTAGTTCGTCCCCAGTAGGCAACAGCGGCGGTCGACTAATATTTACCGTTTTTCGCTTGTTAAATATTTAAAAATGGCTTCTTGTGCAGTGAAGTGTTGCATAAATAAATCACATTTGCATAACAAGAATGTTGGAAATATTTTTCCCGTGTAAATACATCGCTATTCATTATATTTCTATTAAAAATGTAGTACACCACGAAATCTATGGGGATGATGTTATGCCAACCAAACAATTTACTTTTCTACCTGACAATAATGACAAATATAATTTCGATTACAATCTAAGATATCTTAGATTGTAATCGAAAATTCACGCCGTTTTTTTCTATGGGCGGCACTATGCAAAATATACTAAGTTATTGTAGGTACATAAAGGATCCTTAATAGCACGGAGAAAATAGATATCGTTGCTGTGTCTTTATCTTTTCTAATATATTTTTGGTCGTTCCAAATTTTTTTTTCACACTATCAAAGATGGTTCTTTAACACGAATTGCGGTAGGAGTTGACTAGTAGAAATCATCACGCGAAAAAGCGTTCATACTTCTATGCGATTTTTTTCTTTCATTTTTGACAAAATATAAATCCAAGATGGTGGCTGCGAAAACTTTCATTTTACATTATGGGTTTAGTTTTCGAGGTTGCTAAAGTCCATTGTAAGGTTAAAGTAATCCAAGACGGCATAAAATAAAAATAAATGTTTTTTGTTTAAATCATATGTGAGAAGGAACTTCTTTCCTGACTAAGGTCCCCTGACCACAAACGATTTTTTATGCTTCTATATTTTCTATCAGATTATTTCAATACCATCACTATCATAATTAATAATTGCGTTGCACCATATTGCATAAAACATCCCGGGCGACGCGAATGGTGGACGCAGTGATGCATGACGCAGTCGTAGAAATGTCGTTAGCGGCCTATACGTTAGATGGTAATTTAAACCCAAACTAACAGTTTATAAGGTCTATTTTTAATTGTGCATCATGAGTTGCAATAATTATTGTTTGTGTGCCTTGGCTAGTTTGGCGAATCAGTGGCTGAGTTTCGATGTGTGCGTTTGTTTAGGATTTTGTGTCAAGATGCGCGTTTAATTTCTTTGAAGTAATGCTTCCATGTTTATTTCCGTTCACTGCATTTAACACAATAGAAACTCACCATTACAACTTAACCCAATTCTAGTTAATAGATGGGCTGGATGTGGTGAGCCCGTTGCATCTGTGTCTCCGGGAACTCTGTGACTTTCGCATTTTCATTTTTGTTTCCTGGCAGACTCCTTTCCTTTTTAAATTACCTACTTGGTTTTGAGGCAGTAATATTTGGTGTGGAGGCCTTGGCGGTGATTAAAGAAGGAGATAATGTGACTTACTACTAGTAGGCTTTAAGCACCATGCTGGTGCCTTATTTTTGTTCTATGTGATAGGTTGGTAGGGTATTTGTGAATGATTTTTATTTATGATTTTGTTTTATTTTTCGCGGCAACCCACACACACACACACATTGTAGTTCACAATACACTTATTATTCTATTATTTCATTGTACATTATTTATTTACACTTTATACACATCCTATTGTATCACTTAGGTCAAATATGTATAAATTATATTTTTTATTTTATTTTGTTACCCACGTCCGTGTGTCGCTGCGGGGTGCCAACTGAAAACCAGCGCTGGATGTCTGACGCCCAGCAAATGCTGAGTTGGTAACCCTTTCGGTATGGGCACGTTCAGCGCAATTTGTCTTTGCATTTCTTTTTTGTCTTTTACTCCATGTTTGTTGCTGTTGTGTTGTGCCTGTGTCGAATAAATATATTTCTATTCTATTCTATTCTAAATGTGTAAAGATAGGTACGATTGAAATCAGTGATCGCTTTAGCTTTTGTAAACTCCATAAAAGAAAAGAACACACACGTACGAGCACGTGTCCCTTCTTATTTGTTAGCTTAAGACGTAAATAACAATGGTAAATATGTGGCTGATAAAAAAGGGCACAGTTTATCAGATTACAAGCTTTGAGTGCCTAATGAGATTACCCATCGGACGAAAATGTCGAAATGACATAAAATTTTTCATTCCCTATTAAATTTTTCGCCTTTGAAAAATCCTTCTTTACTTCTGACCGTCGTTATACAGGGTTATTGGAAAAACACTAACAACCTTTTAACATTACTAATATCATTAATACTTACAATATGCTCGCATAACTCGTAGATATCTACATATAGACATAAAGTCATAGAGCTAAAGTTGTTGTTTAAAATGTTAGTAATACAGTTCTGCAAGGTTGTTAGTGTTTTACCGATAACCCTGTATAAGAAACTCATTTATTTATTTATTTATGTACACACAAAACACTTAACAGAGAAAAGAAGGAATACAGATAGAAGAGCACAAAGGTAATGCTTATTTCAATAGAAATTTCTTCCAGCAGACCTGCGACTGGAAAGTTGGATGATAGACGAAGACACAGTGTGTAGAAAGAAATACGGAAACTTAAAATAGACTATTATAACTTACTTAGTATTGTTAAATTACACATATACCTTAACTACATAAATAAAATAAAAAAATACATACAACATATAATATAATAATATATAAAATTACAAGATGGTGGAAAGGTAATGTTCTTTGACCTGTTTCTTGAATAAAGATACATTTTTAGAGTCACGGATTTTAGGTGGAAGTGAGTTCCACAGTCGTACCGCATGAACAGAGAAGGAGTGGGAATAGAAATTAGTATTGTGGGAGCGGAAATTTAGATGATGCCTTAGGTGGAATCTACACTGGACATCGGCAGCACGAGTAAAGAAAAACCGCGCAGATATCCAGAGTACGTAGGGTTAAAAAGGATGTTGAAGAGGAGACATAATACTCGAGTGTTCCTGCAAAGACGGATAGGGAGCCACTTGAGATCCTTGCGGAACTGAGAAACATGATCCTATTTCTTCAGACCAAAAACAAAACGGATGCACAGATTTTGCAAGCGCTTGAGCTTATTTAAGAGCTCCTCCGTGGCATCCAGATAGAAGGCATCAGCGTAATCGATGATCGGCTGAATTAGAGTTAGAGCTAGATAGATTTTGGTTTTAAAAGGCAATAGGTTTTGAAGGGCTTTCAATGAGTGAAATGAAAAGTGCACCTTGCGACTTATCTCATTAACTTGAGCTCGCCAAGAGAGATTACTGTCTATTAAAACACTAAGGTTCTTAGCAGTATCAGTGTAAACGATGGTTGAGCCGTTAAGGGACAAAGGTGGCAAAGTGGATACGTCAAGCGCAGTACGATATTATCGACTGCCTATGATCATAGCCTGGGACTTGGATGGGTTGATCTGTAATCCATAGGACTTAGCCCATTCACTAACATTCTCCAGGTCACGATTCATGGCTTCAATTGCCAAGTCCACATCCGCAAGCAAAAAGGGTCGATAAATCTGCAAATCGTCTGCGTAAAGATGGAAGTTGGAGCTGATTAACTTGGTAACAGTGTTTATGAAGATAGAGAATAGAAGAGGAGAGAGAACGCCACCCTGAGGAACACCAGCAGTGAGATCACACCAATCAGAGAACATCTTTTCAAGACGAACACACTGTGAGCGACCACGAAGATAAGATTCAAACCAGGCTAATGCAGAGGAAGAAAAGTTAATAGACTGAAGGACCCCGAGCAGAATGTCAAAATCCACCGAGTTAAATGCACAACTGAAGTCAAGCAGTAACTCATGTGCAAAGTTTGGACCTAGTGGTTTAGACGGCGCATTGTCTGTCAGCGAATTACTTTAAGATTTTTATTGCAAGATTTTTAAGTACACACGGACCAATACGAGAGAAATAGTCTTATGTTGGATTATGTTCTTCTTATAAGTTGTTATTGTTATTTTTGTTTAGAATGATTTCTTGTTCTACAAGAAACGGCCGTATATGTGTGTAGTCCTATGCTGTTGGTATCACGTTGTTTGTAATTCTTTTGAAAAGTAGAAGATATCTTACACTGGTGAAGGTTAGCAACTGCGTCACGGCTCTGCGATTATCATAAACAGATCGTTTCACAGTCCATTCGGCAAGCGAGGAAGCAAACTGAATTATTTACGCCGGAAGAATGAGGTTCAGCTTTGAGGAGCTGCTGTATGTCAGCTTTTAATATTACATCTTTTTTAACCGTAAGGATATATTATCCTGCAGTCAGATAAATTCTAACTCAAGTAGTAATGGGCAGGCTACATTCATTCCATAGTCAATGGGGTCGAAAGGTTTTGGAGAATGACGTAACGTTAGAAGGCTTCTCACAAAGTGGACTGAAGACCATGTGAGGGTCGCAGGAGTCCGCTGGATTTGCTAAGCACTAAACTGGACGATGAGGTGACGCTAGGGGGAAGCCTCTGTCTAGCAGTGGACCTCTTTCTTTATCATCTAACAATCTGGATTAGGTTGCAATAAATATGGTAAAACTTTTTCACATTTATTAATTACGTAAACGAGCGATATACATACTAACTGTTTTATCCCAGAAGAATATTATAATTATTTTGTTGAAGTTGTATGTTTGTTAGTTCGTAGTTCAGTTGTTAATTATGTTTACATTGGACACATAAAATTGCGGTTTCCAACTCAAAAACCCTGCAGCGTTTAATCCTACACAAAAGTTTAATGAATTCGAATAAAATGTCAGTGTGTTGCTGTCCAAAATCTATCTATATCTATAAAAGCGAAAGGTGACTGACTGACTGACTGACTGACTGACTGACTGATCAATCAACGCACAGCCAAAACTGCTAAGCCTAGAAGCATGAAATTTGGCAGAAAGATTTTTCAAGTGACGTAAATGTGCACTAAGAAAGGATTTTTGAAAATTTCACCCCTAAGGGGGTAAAAAGGGGGTTGAAAGTTTGTATGAAAAATCTAATTCCTTCGACCAAAATTTTTGAAACTTAGCACAAATAGTATTCTAAGTAAATGATAAAGATTGACATTATTAGTTTTTCGAAACTACCCCCAAATAATGATTTAGGGGTTGTTGAAATTTGTATGGAAAATCTGATTTATTGGGTCAATAAACTTGAAACTTGCCACAAATACTAACCTAAATGAATAATAAAGGTTGCTATTATTATTTTTTGAAACTACCCCCAAAAGTCGATTTAGGGGTGTTAAAGTTTTTTTGAAGAATCTTATTACTTCAGTTAATAAACTTGAAACTAGACATAAATACTAATCTAAATAAACAATAAAGACTTTCATTGTTAGTTTTTCGAAACTACCCCAAAAAGATGATTTAGGGGATGTTATTTTTTTTTAAGAATCTGATTTCTTGGGTGAATAAATATGAAACTTGACATAAATACCATCCTAAATAAACAATAAAGGTTGTCATTATTAGTTTTTTGCAACTACCCCCAAAAGGCGATCTAGGAGGTATTACAGTGTTTTTGAAACATCTGGTTTCTTGGGTCAATAAACTTGCCACAAATACTAACCTAAATGAATAAAAAAGGTTGCTGTTATTATTTTTTGAAACTACCCCAAAAGATGATTTAGGGATGTTATTTTTTTTGAATAATCTGATTTCTTGGGTGAATGAACATGAAACTTGACATAAATACCATCCTAAATAAACAATAAAGGTTGTCATTATTAGTTTTTTGCAACTACCCCCAAAAGACGATTTAGGGGATGTATTTTTTTTTTTGAAGAATGTGATTTCTTGGGTGAATAAACATGAAACTTGACATAAATACCATCCTAAATAAACAATAAAGGTTGTCATTATTAGTTTTTTGCATCAACCCCCAAAAAACACTGTAATACCTCCTGGTATTAGTGTTTTAAAAAAAAAAAATCTTGGGTCAATAAACTTGCCACTAATATACTAACCTAAATGAATAATAAAGGTTGCTCTTATTATTTTTTGAAACTACCCCCAAAAGACGATTTAGGGGATGTTATTTTTTTTGAAGAATCTGATTTCTTGGGTGAATAAACAATAAATTTGACATAAATACCATCTTAAATGAATTATAAAGGTTGCTATTATTATTTTTCAAACTACCCCCAAAAGACATGACGTTGGGGAGCACTTAGGAGGGGTTTTTGGAAATTCATCTTTTTAAAGGGTTAAAAGGGAGACATTTATTTGTATAAAAATCTTATTCCTTTGGCAAAATAATAAAGGATGGCATCATTAGTTTTTCGGATTTACCCCCAGAAGACGATTTACGGGTGTCAAAGTTTCTTTGAAGAATCAAATGGCACTAGGATGTGGACCTCTACATCGATTTGGAACTACCGAACTGGCCCGTTTGTCTCATGTTTAATAGCAGCTTATTTTTGGCTGCCATCACACGAACGAAGTCGTGGGCGGAGTTAATATTATAAATGTGAAAGTGACTCTGTCTGTCTCTCTGTCCACCTTTTCACGCTTAAACCGTTGAACCGATTTAGATGCAATTTGGTTCGGAGATATTTTAAGACGCTGGGCAGGACACAGCATAGTTTTTAGCCCGGAAATCTTACCTAAGGGGGTGGAAAGAGAGGTAGAAGTTTGTATGGAAAATCCACAATATTATGCTGCGATATAAAAAATAAGCTATTCGAATTACTAATGCTTCGCAGACGAAGTCGCGGGCAACAGCTAGTGTATTTATAAGCGCTTTGAAACCAAAAAGGTTTAGCTCAGAAAGACTGAATGCCAAACAAACACTGCCAGCAGTGTTGACTGAGGGCATTTAAAACTAGGCTTTGTGAAATTCTTTTAGATAGTTTTACGGAGAGACTAGCTGCCGCCCGTGGCTCCGCCCGCTTGGGATTAGTACTTATATCTTTATAAATTATAGCTAAGGTGTTATTATATATCACTTCAATAGTTTTGGCGTGAAAGAGTAACGAACATCCTCGCAGACTTTTGAGATTTATAATAGTAGTAAGAATATGCAAAATGCCTTTACTTTTATAGAATTTACATTATGGTAAGTACATTGTTCACTTAGGTACTACAAGTATCTTTAGTTCATTTGTAAGATATTTCTGTACCTTAAGCTGAATGTAACATTCTAATGTTTTACAGTACTTGTTTTATGCTTTTGCTTGACAATTTCACTTACACCACAAAGTTTGTTTCACTCCTTGGAATTATTGCCTGAATCGTTTAAAGCCACCGTTATTATAACACCAATAAAAAAACACTGTACAGTTTTAAATTAATGAAGCCTAAATCAAAGACATTTGAACATCACTGCGACCAAAAATATGATAAAACTATAGGTTCATAAACAATAAAAATGAACCAAATCAAATAAAAAAATTGGAAACATCAGCTTGTATCGTAAATTGCCGATCTCTGTCGCAACAGGCTTGCTAGTGAGGGGAAAACCGCAAAGTTTATAAGTTTATTGAATTAGGTAGCCCAGAGCGGGCTAAACCTAAGAGCCGATTAGTATTAACTTTACTTCTTTATTAGTTCTTTTTAAATTTACTACATTGTTAAGAAACGTCTGGTAAATGGCATTCCTTATTTTATGTTGCAATATTTTTTTAGCATTCTGAACAGCACGACAATGTTTATTACACTCATGCACACTATGTAATTGTTTTAAAATTAAGTTCCCTTTTATTTGTATCCACATTGAGTGTATCTTTGTGTGCCAAATAAACTAGTTTTCTTTCTTTCATTCTTTCTATTATGAAATCATCATCTGTATAGCTGCTTCAAGTCTATACGGATGAAGCTAACTATCATTATTGTTATCCGACTGCCGAAGGAGGGTTATGTTCCACATGGAATAACTGCTTAACTAACTTCTGTAACCTAGGAACTGTGTGAACAATGACAGAAAGACAAAGTATATACCACAGACATAAATCTAACAAGATCACGCAAGTCCCTCTATCTGTATGAACACCAAGCGTGCCACTTTTTCACGCACAATTTAAAAACAAATTTATTTACTAATAAAAGAAAACATTTCCAATGCCTCGGCCAACTTTTTCTATACAGTCTTTACAGCTTAATATGGCAAAATTAGGCATTTCTCTAGATTTCGGTGTCTTTTTGGCGCCGATAATTCTAAAATAATGAAAAGCTCAAATTGCAATCATTGATCGTAATTTAACACTAAAACCAAAAACTAAAATATGGCGTCGAAAAACTTCTCCACATCGTTGTCCACTGGTAATGTGGCAAAAAGACTGGCAGAATTGCCACAAAGACTGTTTGTCATATTTTCAGCCTTATGAGATCTACAAATGGACCAAGTTAACTTGCCTTCCGGTGCACGGAACCATCACATACGAACTTTTAAAATCATCGCGTTAAATTCCCGTGAGATATTGTTTTTCGAACTTGGTAAGTTTTGCTACACCTTGAAAATCGACCCTTGTAGATGTTATCATCACCATCATTTCAGCCGAAAGACGTCCACTGCTGGACATAGGCCTCCCCCAGGCGTCGCCACATTGACCGATCCCGTGCGTCTCGAGACGCACGGGATGTTATTAGTCAGACACAAACCCCTCTACATAGTGAAAAATAATAATACATAATAATAAAAAACGGGTGATCTTAGCAGAAAAGAGGACTCTCCTGGCTAAAGAATGGACGGTCGATTTTCCGTTTGGAAACGAATCCTTTTGAAGATTACGAGTTTTTTTCCGACTCAGTTTAATTAAAATTTTCTGTGAAAACACAACCCTGACGTTTTTCTTGAAAACATTTATTTTTAATTTTAATTAATCTACTTTTTATACCAAAGTGGGCAGAGTACCCTACTCTGTTTCATAATCTTTAGTAATAATTTTCATTACAGGAAACACAACTGTGGGTATCAATGCTAAATTAGTTTTTGGATTGTCTATTTTCTTGTTTACGGTTGCTGAGCAGTAACAGCCTGAATGACCGCTTCGAAGTATTTCAGGATAAAGATCTGACTTGATTTTTGTGTTTAATGAAAAGAAAATCTAAGTAATTCTAGGCCTCAGCTTGCTTTATTTCTTGCGACGAAAAGGAGAGGAATGGAGGATTTAACAAGTTAGTCCGAGGACCAATTTTCACACATCAGGGCTTTAGGATCTCATGGCGACATGGAGAAAGCGACCGTCGCAACCCAGCGCAGGGCACGCCAAAATTGCTCGATCGGCGATAAGGTCCCTCTTTGAGAAGTGGCTTGAGAGGCGCCACGGCGTCCTCAACTTCTATCTGACGCAGGATCTCACCGGACACTGCGATTTCGGGAGGTTCCTGTTTAGGATAAGGCGGAGGAAACGCCCGGAGGATACGATGGAGCATACGGTGGACGTCTGCCCCGCTTGGGCGTAATACCGCCGAGTCCTCATGGAGTCGATCGGTGGTGGCGACCTTTCACGTACGGCCCTGGTTCAGGCAATGGTACGGGGCGAGAGGGCACGGGAAGCTGTCCCCTCCTTAATCCAAAGAAAAGCAGTAATGCCCGCAAAGGAGGAGGCGAAAGGCGTGAGAGAGACGCAATGGAGACGCCCTAACGCCTCTAGCCACTACAGGAGACGCCCTGGGCTTTGCGAGTCGCAAGCCGATTCCCGGCCATAGTAGGCGCTGGCTTGCGGACGACAAGTAATGGATAGCTCGCCGTCGAATAAGGACTGGTCCTTATTGGACCGAGTCGAGGGCGCGTAGTGTTCCACGGGCGCCTCAAAGAGATGTCAGCAAAAACTGACGGGTCCGCTAAGACCGATGCCTGTCTGGGTTTCGGATAAGGTTCTGGAGGGAAACAGAGTTACCCTGGCTCAAGCAACTGAAGGAACATGGATGGGTTTTAGTCAGTAAAAGTCTGAGACCTGGGTGGCGCTTCACCCAGCCCTCCTGCTTCACCCGGAGAAGAAGAAGAAGAAGTCATTGGAGGACATGCCCACGACAAAAAATGGGCTTTAGGGGTCGATGAATCTGTCGGTCTTTTATGAGAGCCTTACCAGGAAATTAAGAGTACGTAATTTTTTTTTATTTTGCCAGTAATTGGATTGTCACCATAGCAGTCACTCCATGAGGAATATTGAAATGAAGTCGCATATAAGGTGGAGGCAAAACGGTGAATGATTTAATAGTACGTTACTGCCGCGGTCTATAATTTCTACTTTGCTGGTCGCGCTGATTATGGCAGACAGCGCAGCGTAGCGCAGCTCCAGGCCGACACAGCGCGGTCAGCGTGCAGCACTTGATGGAAGAGCTGAGATAAAGCGAAGACAGCAAGGGCTGCAATGATGGCCAAGCTGAAAGGCCTAGAGCGTAGCTAGGCTAGCTCGAGGCAATCATAGCTTGACCAGCGAAGCAGTCATTGTGGGCCAAGGTTTGTATAGTGCTTTACTGAAAATGTAATGTAAATGTTAAGTAATTTAAATAAAAAATATATTAATTAACTAGAATTTTAATTAAAATGACAATTATGAAAAGTACAGTTACTAAAATTCAACACCGACTTTCCCAGTTTGATATTACTAATAGTTTGCGATAATTCTAATGCGGTGTTTGACTGCTGTATTATTTCTTCACTTATTACACCTCTCTGACAAATTTTAAATGTGACGTACATACTGATCGCAATATTTCTCAAACTACCCGAGTATAAATACAACTTTTTAATATTAAACGTTACTTGCAATCCATCTATTTCGCTCAGCTGTTCATGGCATAATGGTTCATACCAAATTATTATACATACCTGTATATCTTATAAAAAAACACTAACATATATCTATTTACCTTTATTGAACACAAACATATATCTATTTACCTGTATTGTAACCTCGTAAAAACTGATTCACATCCGTACACTTCAATGTAAGGTTCAGTTGAAAACCAGCGTCAGGCAACTTCCAGTTGTCTGGCATTTTGCTGAACTGGACCTTTTTGGGGCAGCTGCGGGGCACACTATTTATATAATTGTTTTTTTTAAATTACGTTTCATTTTATTTGTACATTGTGTGTATCTGTGTGTGCCAAATAAACTGGTTTTCTTTCTTTCTTCTTTGTTTCTTTCTATTACTTCATTTATTTCATAATTTTTTTCTTCTGTTTCTTGAGCAGATTTTGAAGCTTCCTGGAACTCGTAAGACGTTGTTCGTTTTAAGTTTATATTTTGACCGATTTTTTGTGTAATTCTGTTTTTATTCTCCACCGATTCTTCTTTAAAGCTCTCAGCAACTCGATCGGATTTCCATCCTCCATGCCTTTTTAGTGTAATAAGATTGGCCCCAGTATCGACAACAATAGTGGCCGATGAACGCCGGAAACAATTACCTGTAAATTGTTCCGGATGGGGCAGTTCTAAGTATGTAGCAATTATTTTGGGCATTTGAGCAATTTTGTGCCTCCGTATCACTTGTTTGGTGCATTTGAAGTTTTTATAATTAAAAAAAAATCGGTCCGTTTTTACTTCAACTAGACGTAGTGCGTAATATTTTTGTACCACTGCAAATGAGGCGTCACGAACAACGAAAGTACGATCAATCTTCGTTTTTGTATCTCGCAACGTAGTACGAGTATTAATTATGAGAACGTGTAGGTACAGTACAAATTCGGGTTTTCAGATATAAATACTTACTTTCACCGCTAAGTACTCAGAGGCGGGGCCTTCATTTATAAACTTTTCTACATTTTGTGATGTCAACACTTGATTTTTTACATTTATATCCGTCTGAATGTCGTTTTAGCATACTCGTTAAATTGTGGTAATTTTTAATGTTCAAATTGTGCTTTATCAGAACCATGCACTTTAACATTGAATAGGTATTCCAGAGAGACGAAGGCTTCATTTTGTTGGAAAGATCACTGAAATACGCAAGAAAACATTTTCGGATAAAGATTTAGATTTCCTACTGATTTTCCACTGCATAAATTTTTCCTATGCAAGCTTATATTTTTGCTTTGAGTTTCGCGGTATCAAATTTTCAACCACTAATTTAGCTTCATCTTTAATGTCTGGCACTGTTAAACACATTGAATCGGAAGAATTTTCGCTTTGAGAGCTCATTTTTAGCAAAAAAGTCACTAAATAAAAACGAAATTTTCGCTGAACCGCGCTTTTGTAACTTTTTTGTTTTTTTTTTTGAGCAATGGTAGTTGGAACTATACAGCCTAATATGGAATAAAATCTTTTTGTACCTATCTCTATAGATACAAACAGCTGTGTTTTAAATAAAATCTTTTTGGATTTGATTTTTTAAAACGTTGAAACGTCAAAATAGCCAAAAACATTGCCGGCCTGATAGAGCGGCCAGCAACACTTTGCCGGCCGCTCCTTGAAACAGAACGGCAAGGTCGACTTTGCTCAAACATGGTTGTCAAAATAATTACCACATTACTGTTTTGTCAAAAATGCATGCATTTTTGAGTAAAACCCGTTATTTAATCTTTGATGTTTCTGTAGATCTTCATTTGACCTACTTTGTGGCAACCTGGGAAAAGGTAAGCTGTAATGTGTGTTCTGTCATACTTTTTTAATTATGAAGTGTCTTATTTCCAATTCCATTATACTTTTCGTGCCGAATGACACGTATCGGTACCATTTGCAAAGTCGCCTATTGTAACTGTAATTTCAATATTAATAGAGAAGGTAGGTTCTTGATAACAGATGAAGACCAGGTTGTATCTATAGAAACAGTATGAATGGAATCATCTGCTGTTGTATTATCTCGTGCCAGCACGGGCTAGGTAAGTAGGTAGGTATATCTGAATGGCGCACGGTTGGCCCAATGGTTGAGCGTTTGACTGCTGCGCTGCGTGTCGCGGGTTCGATTCACACACGAAACAAATATTTGTATGACCTACAGTTAGTTGTTCTGGCTCGGAGTGTTGTGTATGTGGGTTTATATGATTGTAAACGCACCCACGATACAGGATCAGTTCCTAGTGTGGGACATTTTTTTTAACGAATAAATAAAAGAAAGAAAGAAAGAATAACTTGTGCTCATATTAAATGAAAACTGTAAAATGATATAATGTGTCAGTTATATTACTTAAACTAAACATATTGTTTCAAGATATAAGTCATCAGCCTTATAATGTTCCCACTGCTGAGACACTGAAATCCTTTCTGTGAGAGAGGTATTATTAATGGTACTAACTTTAAAACTTTTGCCACCACGCGGGCCCAGTATGGGTTGGTGGATGTCACATGTCTTAGAATTTTTGGTTGAAGGACATACCGGTTTCCTCACGATGTTTTCCTTCACCGTTTTAAAAGCAGTAGTGATGAAATAATTTACACAACGTAAAGCGAAGTGAAGTAAATTATAAGAAGAAGTATGTAATATATCAGTTGCAGCAGTGGACGTCTTTGAGCTGAAATTAATATTTGGTCCGCGAGCTCTATCTTATCGTTGAATGTCTATAGTTTCGACAAATGATCATCGAGTATCACGGACGTCGGTCTACATAGGTCTACCTACGTTTAATATGTTTTATATATTTATTTGTATTATACTTACATGTGTAAGTTTTGCACTTCGACCCAACTTCTGTGTCTATTCTATTTTGTTTATTATTTATATATTCTATTTAATTTTATTATTTAAGTATTTACTGTTTACGTGTGTCCGTAGCATCAACAGTGGGCCCTATCAGAATATCAGCGCAGCGCTATTTCCTTTTTTGGATCGTTGCACATGGTGGGATAGGAGCCTTTTTGGTCTCGTACGGGGTTTTTATTTTTACTATTGTTTAATGTTATGCTTATTTCTCGTTTCTCCTGTGCGGGTCACAGATAACTATTTTTTATTTCTTTCTTTCTGAAATGAAAATTAATAATGAACTGTATGGTAATGTTGAGAGAAAATAACGACCACGACTTACGAGATTTTGGTCATATTTCAACACCATTGGTTACAAAACGGTGAAGGAAGACATCGTATCGTTCACTTTTCACCTAAGAACTAATAAGTCAAAGGTTATTAATTATGAGACATTCACCAACCCGCGGGCCCTCGTGCCACGGCACACACCCTCTCACACCGGCTGTGTTCCAGCCGTGGGATCAGTACCAACCTACACTGATTATGCATGGTAATGACAAAATACAACACCATTCCATTTTAAACTGCCGTTCCACAAGACAAGACAAAATATGGACACACCAAGGTTTGGATTGAGGAGCCACGTCAGAACTAGGAACATCATGGATTTATATTTATCATAATTTGGTATGATTTCGTAGTATTTGAGAGTATTTAGCAGACAAAATCTGAGCTCGGTTGCATTAAAATTAAAAAAGTTATCATACATTATATGTGGCTCCTCAGACCATACATACGACTCGTCATTTTTCAAAGAAGCAGTAGTTCAATTAATGCGCAATTTCTTCGTCATTTAGTTGTAAGTATATTAGATTTGTAGGACAAGAATCAGTAATTAAAATGAATGCATTGGAATATTTAGGATTATTAGGATTATTTATTTGATAATTATTTAATTTTTTTTTTGATCCCTAGAGTTTCTTACATGTGCCATAGAGATTTAATATTTATGATAAATTTTTGATGTTTTTGAACGTGCATCTTCATCTTTCTCCCTGACCAACCCCTTAACAATACTTAACTACTTAATAAATACTTTGAGTTTGAATGTCAAACCTAAAATCCAAGTTAAAATCCACCAGTTACCTACTCTTGACTAAACTTATTTGCAACAAAATGTCATGTCATTAATTATGCAGATACCTACCGTATATAAATACCTCCAAACTTGTTTTCAAAGTTCCGCTACGAAACAAGACAGTACTGAATATCTTGGCTAAAATTAACAACGCCTTCTAGCTCAAAATTTAGTAAACTAGATATATCTAAGCGCTAAGAACACGCTGTAATAATATCGTATTGACGAAGTTTCACTGTTTTTAGTTAAGGGAAAACCGTTATGAAACATTTCGCCTATAATAACTGGAGTCGTTTGCAGAGGTATATAGCAAAAACATTTTCGGATGTAATATTCAAGCTAACTGGTTATTGTTTATTGGGTAAGAAACCAGACCGCTGCTTGCTACTAAAAAAATCGAATAGAAGACCATACAACGTGACTATATCCAGAACTTTTTTTTTTTTATGTTTGTCGTCTCGCAGTTCAACCTAAGATTGGCTACTGCCTAACCGTGCTTTCCTGTGGAGACTCTAAAATAAAGGCCTACAACAAGTGAAGTGAATTTTACAAAAACAAAAATTTCTTGTTATATCACATCGCGGTAACTATGAACATATTTTTTTTTTAACAATGATTCTCATACTGGCAGTTAGGGACTTTTTAAAGGGTATTTTCATGTTAGAGTCATGTTGCCGTGTAACATATTCTAATGACACTGTGGCCCCGCATTGACCCGTACGTGATATATAATGTTTTATGTAAATATATAACATGCCACTAGGTACGAAACATTACTTACAGTATTGTTTGACACATTTGAGTAGTAGGTGATACATTTTTATGGTGTTTACCCATTTAATAGAGGTGACAGTAGGTGCGAGATTGATTTCGTTAGTTTTTTCCCTCTTGAGTGCCCGCAACGAGTCCCGAGACACAATGGCCTTTTAAACCGAATGCCCAAAAAGGAAGAGTTTCTCAATTCGACCGTATATACATATATATATATATATATTTTATGTGTGTTTGCGGATAGCTTCGTCGTTTATGAACCGATTTTGATCATTCATTGGTTTTGTTAGAAAGGAGATATCCCAAGGGTAGTACCATGATAAGGAAACCAAGATCTGATGATAGGATCCGAGAGAAATCGAGGGAACTCCTCAAATATTATAGGCATACATATAGCGATTTTGGTATTTTCATCAATAATGCAATCATTTGCACTCAGTACGTAACAATTGGTAAAGTGGAACTAATGGAGAATACCTGAAAACAATGGGTACAAAAGACACCGATTTCGGAAAACAAATTTATTATTCGCTTTGAAGTGTTTTGTTTTGGAAGTCGGTTTGTAATTGTTTCGGTTAATTCTGTGACCAATCGCTAAAAATAGGTACCATCACTGAATGTTGACAAACTTTATTTTACCTTACTCAATACCCACAGTTCTACTAAAATAAAACTGAAGTTTCAGTCGATTTATTTGTCCTAAACATTTAATAGTCCCCAACCATAACCTTACTAACTACGCACCAATAAAAATGAATTCAGCTGTTAGAATGAAGGGTAGTTCAACCTATTTACGAGTTCGTGACAAAGTCCAGTATAGTTGTGAGTGTGTGGCGAGCTATTCTTTACAAGTCTTGTAAACTTGTTTATTTATTGTGCCTATTAGCACCTCACCTCATGAGGGCAGACTAACGCCACGAATTTCGTACATTTTCCTGAGAAATGTGTCTGTCTGTGTATTTCTTGCCTTTTTTTAGGTTTAGGTAGTTACGAACTATACTGAGTCTTCATGTGACACAGTGGTTTTTTTTTCAATAAAATTATGTTCTGACGGCTCAGACAACCTTGACTTTCTACGGTTATGTACACGCTTCGTCTTCGCATTTTAATTTAAAATAGAGTAGTCCAATAACAGTCAAACTCTTCAATAAAGGTTCTATGCTGTATGATAAACATCTGGCCAAAATAGAAATGGAAAGTCTAGGTTTGAACAACCTTCAAAGCACATGGTGTGATATTTTCAATGAAAATTATTATTAACAATACAACCCTACAACTAAACAAGTCGTGTGATCGATGAGGCTCCCATAAAAAAGGATAATATATAAGATGAAGATCTTAATACCTTTCTTTGTAAAATCAACAATGGCATCTCAGAAACAGGAAATAAAGGGACAAGGGACAGTTTATTAGTATGCACCCCAAATCATTAGGTCCAAGATTTATTTCTATTACCGACTGAGTATAAGGAAAATATTTGAAAATCTGCCTCGTTTACTTCTAAATATGGGCAAAGGGACATAAACAAGAATATGGAACGCTTGATTGCCATCAGTTCAAGGTAAGGTGGCTTTTTAACCAACTTCGCAAAAAGGAGGAGGATATCAATTCGTATGTTTCCATCTTTTTTTTAATGTATTTTCGGGCACAACTCCGTCGTTTTTTGTTCGAAAAAAGTTTCTTCCGAAATGGTCAGATTTAAATTTGGTAAAGATTTGATGAAGAACTTCGGAGATATACGTATACAATATAACTCTACAATAAATGACGGCAAATTTCTCGGGCTTTCTGCAATCACATGTCTGTGTTTTGACTACACTATTTCTTAATATACCATCATGCCAGTATGCTCTAAACGGGTACGCAGATGTGTTCAGTTCACCCTGGTACACTCTCATTCCACCGGTTATGTTCAAGTTACATGTATTCGTTGGCATTATAAGTACTTTAGTATAGATCTTCTTCAATTTCGGAAGGGGTGTCAAAAAACGAAAACAGGAACTCGACTGCCGAAATTGAAGTTATTTTTCACTTTGTAGTGTTTTTATTTGAAAGTCGGTTGTATGTTTTTGTAATAAAGTTTATTAACTTTTTTGTTTGCATACTGCTGGGCAAAGGCATCCCCACATTCCATCTAGGTACTGTTGTGTCAACACCTTTTTTTGGCCATCCGCAACGGCACCTTCCATCTTCAGGAACCTATTGCATGTATACTCTTGTTCAAACCCTTTTGAGCTTAGAAGCCTTTAATACGCACCAATTAGTAGTTTTGAAGAGTAGTGTAGTATATTCCACTAGCATTGGTAGGTAGGTCACTCACAATCTGAAGCATGTCTAAAAATATCCAAGAAACAAGAACCAATTTTATAGCAATTTAGATAACAATATAACTGAGTAAAGTAATTTAGATAACAATAGGTATGTACGCAAATACAATAACTTGAAATGAACATTTTTATTCAGACTTTTACTTTACGAACCCGTTATAACTAAGTCACGTTATAATTGGTACCTGTCCTACCAATTATGAAGTGTTCATAAAATATAATCTATAAGTCAAAACGGCTATGCAAAAACGCCCTTTCAGTTATAAGTCATTTATTAATTTTAGATCCACAGGGTACGGAATCACCAACTGCGACTAGAGACGTGTTTTCGACATAACTAATAATATATCATTCATATCCGCATAATAGGGATGTTTTCTGGGTAGAAAAATGATAATTCTATTTAGTCCGTCAGTCAGATTATCAGATAATATTGGACCCGTATTTTTTGACGTATCAAATAAATAAAAGCTGACAAAGATAAAACGCATCAAAGATCAGCAGTGGGGGCTTGTGACGTCACTTTGTCAGTATAAAGTGTAGCACACCGTGACGTTACACGATATTTCAACGCACTGTATCGTTGTAATTTCTTGTTTACGTGGCATAAGAAAAAAATCGTGTCCAATATTTTTAGGTAATCTAACTGGCGGGCTAAAAACATATTTTTTATAGCATTGAGTAGAAGTTTCGGCCTTCAAAGCCAAGAGCAGATTTTTCACGGGCTAACTATGAGTAAACAGTGACACTCAATGACATGCTTGGTTTTTAAGAAAAGTTTTGACAATGCCGTCACTAGCGATATCCACCGAGGCATCTCATCCTTATTCTTTATTGTACAAAAAACATACAAATATAATATGAAAATGTATGTACAAAGGCGAGCTTAACCCATAGTTGGGTTCTCTAACAGCAAACCTCAGTTTCGTAGAAATATGACATTCTCATTTTTTTCGTATCCATGATTCCAAATTATTATTATTTTTCTGTAAATTAAATGTATTTTGACCAGTATTCAGCCAGCGTTCACGTTAGCCTCATAAAGGTTGCAGGTGTTGTTGCACAGAGAGCACGACAAGAGGTGAAGCATTGTTTGGGACGTACCTCCGCAATCGTGTGTAGGTGAGTTATAAGAGTACTCCCATATGGACTCACCTGCCCCCCTAGCCAAGTTACAAACGTTTCGTATCGAATCTCTTTCTACAATCGTTAACGCCTTCTATTTGTATGGTCTGACCACGTGAGTTAACGTTCAGATGTGTCATTCCCATACATTGATTAGTTTTCTACTAGCATTATCGATTGTAGATTGCAGGAACTGCTGACTTCGTAGTATTAATAGCTTTTCCGTGCTCTGTGGTCGTTTATTAATAGAGTAACATCTACAAACTGCTGTGTAATTAAGAACCTATCAACTTCACTAAAATTTAATTCGAATTAGGGAATCGCTTGCCTAGATTCGGACGATTTATCCAGATATCAGATTAAATTTCAATATCAGGCAGAATCTTTCAAAACATTGATTGATCGCCTTAGTTAACTTCAGATGATAGAGCGGTTTTAGAGATTCCTAAATATTTCTCAAATTCTTGTTTTTATTTTCGTAAACAACATTGAGAGACAAATTTACTTAGGTAAGTAGTTTATTTAATTGAGAAAGAAAGTAAATAAAAAGAGTTTATTACTTACTGTTTTATTATATTTTTATAGCTTCATTAACTAAAGGTTGTTTATTCGTAAATAATAAGTGTAAGTTACAATCCTCATTAAATTTTATTAAAAAAATGTTACACCGAAACTGAAAAAAAAAAGTTGTTTTATGCATACTTAATTATTAAAAACATATCACGCTATTTTTCGTGGACTAATTGGATCCCAAAAAATTATAATATCATAAACCTAACTAATGTATTTAATGAACACAAACAAAAACACAATCAATTAACAGCAAAGAGTTTAGTAGAATTATCATCAATTGTATTTTCCCATAAAAACGGTAAAGGGCCTTCTTCCGCATTAGGTTAAGCCCTATTTACGTGAGCTCTTCAAAGGCTTCAAGTCACGCTCCATCGACATTCAATGGCCCTGTGCTCACACGCAGGCCCCAGACAGCGGAATAAGTAACTAATTATCCAGCATGACCCCACTTAGACGGACAAAATATTTGGATAAACTTTAAAAACCATTTGTAAAAGGAAAAGGCCAAATTTTTACACGATTCTGTTTGCCCTTCAGTTGGAAGTCATTTAGGGCTGTCTACAGACGATTTTATGAAAAGAATTTAAATGATTTAACGAAAAAAAAATTGCTGCGAAATTTCCCTATATGAATATTGTACTACTTCGTTAAGAAAATTAGAAAAAGAAAGAAAAAGTGTTTATTCGCCACAAAAACAACATACATTTTTTTTTAGTTTTTCCTTAAATTAAACCCTTAACGATAGTATTAGAAACAGAACTACACAAAACAGAACACACAACAGACAGAATAAGACTATTTTTAAACATTATTGTAAGAAAAGATTGCGTTGTTTCTAACCAACTTGATTCAGCTGCAAAATCAGGTAAATTTTTTATGACGAATACCTATCCAATGATAAAAATAGGCTCGCGCTTGACCACTATCTCACCTGATTGTAAGCGATGATATGGTCGACGGTGAAACACGCTTGCCTATAAATTACCTGTTCACTCTTGACTTAAAGACCCCCAGATTGTAGCTTTCGGGAAACACATTCACTTTAGTCTCAATTTCAGTGGGAATGTGACAAATGATACCTATAGGTAACCAATATAAGTGCTTGCATTAAACATTTAATATGATATTCTATGCCATATATACACATAACTTGTCTGAACAATTTGCGTAGGCTTTCAAATAGTTTTCTATTTTTATTGCCTACAACATGAAAAATAAAATCATGAAATTTAAGATCAATTATGGGTTAAGCTCGCCTTTGTACTTAAGTTTTCCTTTTGTATTTTAAATTTTTATTTTGAGTACAATAAAGAATATGAATCAAAAACCATATTTTTTACTACATACGCTGCATAATTACGACGTTAACGCCACTACTAGTTAGTGAAAAATAGATTTGTTACCAGATAGATAACGGTTTTTTAAATTGTTTGTTACTCTAGACGCTTTTACGTGCACGTCTTTTTATTTCGTTCTCAAATATATGTAATTTTGCAACAAGAATGATTTTACCAAATACTTGTAATTAAAACTGATGGAAAAGAGTGTCCGTGGCGTTACTTGCAAATTCTTCTCGATTGAGACTTACTGACGCTTGCGAATTTGCAACTAGACTCATCTTTTTATGTTTGGTCTTACAATAGTACCTCTAAGGTTTATTTTAAATAAACTATTTGATTATGATTTTTTAAATAAAATACTTCTCGCATCCTTGCCAACTTGAGGCAAAAATAAAATATTTCACTCGTGAAAATTATAAACGCCAGATTGGCAATCCAAATAATGGACTCATGAAAACTACAAATACTTACTTATTCCTTTACTAGCTAGGTATATGGCACGTCCGTCGTCGTTCGTGTAATAACTCCGTGTTAAGTTAGAGGGTAGTTAACGCGTAGTAAACGGTTTATGACTCTCTCAAGTAGTCCTTAGTGGTAAAGGTAAGATTGTAGTAATTTCTCGCGGGAGGATTATAATTGTGAAGCTCAGGTAGGTACTGTTGGTAGCTAAATTAATTATTATAGAATTTTAAAATGGGACTTGGTTTTTGTTTGCTTTTCACACTTACAACGAAAGTTACTTCGGAAGAACCAATTAGGTAGGTAGATATACTAAGTAGCAAGCGAGCATAAGGAGCGACCCTATCACTCCTTATTACCTCAACTAAGTAAATAACCGGCAAATTCTACGCATTCCTTTGAGAAATATAGGCAACAGGCGTCGGTAATATTATGTTCCGTAAGTATTTTCCCTGGAAACTTCCCAAGCACTCCAAAATATTGTAAAACAGGATAATAAAACAAAACAGAAGTTCAGTATTAGATTAACAGTAGGCTGAACAAACTAAAAAAATGCTCAAACTCAAAGCATTGTATATTAAACCATATAAAGGCATGTTTTTATTGAGATTTATGAAGCTTAGGTCAAGTTTTTGGTCCGTAGTTAGCTCAATCAATGTTTAAAAATATGCTAACCAATGCTTTCAAATTTCGGTAAAATGCGTTTATTCATTAATTTTATTCTAACAAATGATCGAATCATTAACTCTTCAATTTATTTCACCGTTTGTGATACCAAAAATTGATAAATAAACGCGTTTTACCGAAATTTATAACCATTGGTTAGCTTAAATGACCATTGGTTGAGTTAACTACCAACAAAAAACTGGGCCTTAGTTGAACGTTCCAAAGCGTAGATCTCAATGGAAAATAGCGTACAAGAAACTCAATAAACTCACTCGATGTCTGAGAATTTGGAGTGAAGAACGTGTTGAACCTTACTTTAATGCCACTGCTTGATAGGTATTCAGACTATGGATCATTTTAATTGGTCGTTAGAGCTCACATTCGGGGTGCGGTAGATTTCTGTTCACGCATGCCATAGAGACCGCAAGCTGTAATCGTTTTCATTGATCGAAAGGGCTCGCATGCGGGGTGCGAGAGATTTCTGTTTAAGCATGCCATAATCATTTACATTAGTCGATAGGGACTGCTTATGGTTTTTTGATATTCTTCACCACGTTTGTTTTGAGGGAGTGGGACTGATCAGACGCTGCTTAACTCCAATAGATTGTTATTGATTTCATTGGTTGTTAGGCCGCATGCCGTATATCGACCGAAATGTAGATACCCTAGTTTTAGTAGTCTATAGCCCGTATTTGCTGTTTATCGACTGAGTTACCGACCAATGAAAATGGGCCTAAACTAGATTATGACACATTTATTTATTTATTTATTTAAGGCACATCAACAACACAAACACAAAAATTTACTTATTAAATTTCATAAGGTCTTATACTGGTATTAATGTCAATAACAGACGTGCACAACATTCACAAAAATAATCTCACAAAATACAATAAAAATTCTAATTTACACATCATCATCATCATCATATCAGCCGAAAGACGTCCACTGCTGGACATAGGCCTCCCCCAAGCGTCGCCACATTGACCGGTCCTGTGCGTCCCGCATCCAGCGAATCCCCGCAACCTTCACCAGGTCATCGGTCCACCTGGTGGGAGGCCTTCCAACGCATCGTCTTCCGGTTCCCGGTCGCCACTCCAGAACTTTTCTGCCCCATCGGCCATCCGTTCTGCGAGCAATGTGCCCTGCCCACTGCCACTTAAGTTTGGCAATTCTTCGGGCTATGTCGGTAACCCTGGTTCTCTTGCGGATCTCTACATTTCTGATTCGATCACGCAAGGATACTCCGAGCATAGCCCTCTCCATTGCCCTTTGCGTGACTGTAAGCTTTCTGATGAGGCCCATTGTGAGCGACCACGTCTCAGAGCCATAGGTCATCACTGGCAACACACACTGGTCATAGACCTTCGTCTTGAGACACTGTGGTAAGTTGGACGAGAAGTCACCGCGCAATTTCCCGAACGCTGCCCAGCCGAGTCGAATTCGACGGTTGACCTCTTTCTCGAAGTTGGCCCTACCCAACTGGATCGTTTGTCCCAGGTAGACATAATCTTCCACAACTTCGAGTGTAGAGTCTCCAACCTTGATAGGAGTGGGTGTTACATGGGCATTCAACATAACCTTGGTTTTGTCCATGTACACAATGGATGCATAAATAATAGGCAAAATTACAATACAATTTAAATAGATGTCCTAATTGATTAGATTTAAAATAAAATAATAATAATTTAGATGAATAAAAAGTAAAACAATAGGCAATAAAAATTAGTAATACTTAAAATAAAATAACTCATTAAATGCAAATATGTTTTGCTTTCTTTTCCAACAATTTCCGTTTGAGCCGAGTGGGGCGGTCATGAAAAATATCTAGGTCTAAAAGCTCACACCAGGCGTTGTAGGTTGTAGGCAGCCTTGCTATTGGGGAATTCAACCCGAGATTCGATTTGTATCGAGGGATACTAAACAAGTTGCTACATTTTCTCCGCGCATTTATTTTTTGCACATTTACACATACTTAACTTCTCATTACTAATTCAAAAATCGTAGATCATTATGTCAGACGATTCCTTTATTTTGTCAACCCTTTGTATTTCGTCTAGCTCCTAAACGTTCCGCTCATGATTTTGGACCATTTAACGACAATGGATGGCACACCTTTTGGGACATTTTTTACAAGACAAACGTTATCTACTGTAATATGATAATTTGTAACGACTGGTCCTTTTCGTCGCGTGATTTCCGCAGTTTTTACATGTTGACGTCACAGTTTAATCATTAATTTAAGTACTTTGACGAGATACATTTGAATTAATAATGGCTTGTTGGTCATTTTATAATATTATATTAATCAACTTTAAGTTGGAAAATACTTCTGCTATCGGGTCCTGCTTAACTTATTAATGAAAAGTAGTTGACCGCTTACTAGTAACAACGCCCAGGATAAGTTACTCTGCACCATGCAAGGTAAGTTAAAAAACCCAGCTAAGTTCATATATTTTTTGTACTGTTGGTAGATAGACATTTTCTCAGTCCGTGTCCAATATAATCAGCTTATAATATGTTGGAAAAGGCTACAGTTGCCAATACATTGTAGATAAATATTGTTAGGTTAGGTTTGCCTTATAATCGTGACAATTTAAGTCCGATTACGTTTCTCATTTTACATCCCGTGATAACTTTCTACGGTTACCGCGGTTAAGGTTAAGTTCGAAAAATATTTGATGGAATTACATTTCATCTAAAACTTTTCAATTATTATCGTTTCGTTTTTTTTTAACTTTATCGAAGGCATGTCTGCCACTGTCTCAGTTGACCTATTATCAATTCGATTTTTTTCGTTACTCCAACGTTTTATTTGGTCTAAAATCTTTTTTACCTAAGTAAGTGTATTAACCGAAATAACATTTGTTCGAAGTATATATTATGTGCCCGAATATTCATTATACCGCTGTTTTGATAACCATATTCACATTTCACCAAACGCCTAGAAAGTTTGTGCACACTATTTCATGTTTCCCTATCCATTTGCATAAAATTCTAAGACATAAAAAACATGGCCACAGATAATATAATACTAGCTAGCATACATATGCCTCATCCCATATAAAAAAACCGTGACGACGTAATTTGCTGTTTTTGGTGTGTGACTAACTACATCTATACCAATATTATAAAGAGAAAATATTTTTTTGTTTGTTTGTGTGTTTGTTTGTGTGTTTGTTTGTACCGAATAGGCTCCGAAACTACTTTTTATCCCTGTATTCCCACGGGAAAGGGAACTACGCGAGTGAAACCGCGAGGCGTCCGCTAGTCTGCTATAATTTAATAAAAAAATAACACCATATTTTTCCGCTTCTTCTGCATACTCCTCCAAAACGACTTGGAATCAGGGTGAACAAAAGTATGCCATGTCACGGGGTCCTAGCGCCAACAACGAAAATTTGGTTCAAATATATAATACCATGGGTATACCATATACCATAGTTGCTGCATAGTTTATTGTACATGAAGTTTAAATAAATAAATATATAGATACATATATATATACACAAGCTATATGGGAGAGCCTGAAAACTCAGGGAAACAGTGCGGTCTACATCAACCTTATCAAACCCTTAATTCCAACATTGACGCAAGAATACAACTGTGCGAAGATTTAAAATCAAAAGAGGAGTTAGACAAGGCGACCAACTAGCTCCAAAACTATTTGTCGCCATTTTGGAAAACGTTTTCCGAAAACTCAACCACCCACGAGGTTTGCTGATGACATTGTCTAGCTCAACGGTCAGCAACAGGCGGACCGCGGTCCGTTTGCGGACCGCGAAAGGTTGAACCTCGGACCGCCAAATATTGTAATGTAGGTATGTCAAGTATAAACAAATACGTAATATTTTTGAACCAATCTAACTAAGTACATACCTAATCTAATTAATCTGTTTTACAATATCGACATCGATCAAAAACATCGCGTCGCCGAGTCGCCGCGCGCGCTCTGTTCATACGTACTTATAGCTCCAACGACCACTTGTAACTGAGCGTGAGCGGAGCGCGGCCTAGCGAGCGGGTTTTGTTATCACGCGAGCGAGAGCGAGACGGCATGCACTAGCAACAGCGTACGCGAATTAGTTATTGTATGTAAATGTTATTTAGCCATTCGCTACGAAACATCAGCAGATTGAGCGTATCATTTTTATGGTAATATGTGGGAAAGCATTTCATATTTCGCGTACTTAGCGAACTGTGGCGCGCTTGCGACTTTGTATTTTGTAACAAACGCGAGCAAGTATCGAAATCGGGGGTCCGGGCGCGAGGGCGGGGGAAAGCAGACTGCCAGTCGGTCTCGCTCGGTCAGTCGCAGCGCAAATCGTGGAGCAACAGTTCATTTGTTTTGTGATTTCTTGCGTTTTAGTTCGTTTAATAAAAAAATTTTTTTTACCTAGGCGTGATATGGATCCTAAAAAGCGAAAAGTGGACAGTGAAAACAGGAGGTTTTTAGAAGAATGGACTGAACAATATTGTTTTACGCTGCCTGATAGACCTCAAGCAGTTCCAGTGTGCCTTATATGCAATAAAACTGTTGCTATTGTTAAAAGTGGAAATTTGAAGCGACACTATGAAACAACACATCAGCAATTCCACAAAAACTTCCCTCCTGGCAGTGAGGCTCGTAAAGAAAAACTTCAGGCACATCTCAGTTCTTACAATAAAAGCTCAAAATTACTAGTTCGTTGCATGAGCGACCAAGAAAAATCCACAGAAGCAGCGTTACGTGTGTGCTGGACGCTTAATAAACATCAAAAACCATTTTCGGATTCGGAGATAGTGAAGGAATGTATGTTGGCAGTAGTCACAACACTTTTTGAAGAAAAAAAAGATGTTATCACTGGAATTCAAAATATTCCATTATCAGCAAGAAGCAATACACGAAGGACTGAAATTTTAGCTGCTGATATTAAGATGACTCTTATCAAACTTCTGCAAAAGGCACCTTGCTACGCCATAGCACTTGATGAGTCGTGTGACATTACTGATGATGAACAAATGTCAATTTTTGTCAGATTTCTTGACATTGAGTCTAAAACTTTTAGGGAAGAGTTGCTAACAATATTGCCGTTAAAAGGTAACACTCGAGGAGAAGATTTATTCAAGGTAATTGATGAATTTATTACTAAATCTAACATCAGTTACGACAAAATGGTGTCTCTTTCTACTGACGGGGCTCCAGCAATGATTGGCAAAGAAAAAGGTGTCGTCAAGAGAATCAGGGATAAAAATTCAGGCCTAATATCATATCAGTGCATAATCCACCAGACAGCCCTTTGTGGAAAACTTAGCGATACACTGAAAGAAGTGATGGACAGCTTGGTGAAGTTAATAAATTTTATAAGATCTCATTCCGCTCTTCAGCACCGACATTTCAAGGAGTTTCTTTTTGAATGTGATTCAGCGTATTCTGACTTACTGCAACACAACAATGTTCGTTGGCTAAGTAAGGGTCAAATTATTGAACGTTTTTGGTCAATAAAAGAACAAGTAACCTCCTTCTTGCAAAACTTAGATACGCAGGCAGCTAAGAAGCACCTTAAGTTCGTAACAAATAAGCACAATATGTTGGTTGTGGCTTTTCTAAAAGATATTTTGAAATATCTAAATGCGCTCAACACAGAGTAACAAGGAAATGGAAAATTAATATGTGATCTGATACAAAGCGTGTCTGCTTTTCGTCGTAAGCTGGATATCTTTGAAAAAGATATTGCAAGACAAGAATTTGTTCATTTTCCGACAATTCTGGAATATAATAAGGAGAACTCTGAAGAAGACGTTGCAGTGTTTACAAAATTTTTGGCCGATCTTAGCAACGAATTTGCCACAAGATTCCAAGACTTTGCAGAGATGGGCAAGCTATCTCTGTTTCTTAAGTCACCCTTTGAAGTTGATGTTTACAGGTAAACTAAAGCTAACAAAATCGTTACAAAATGCCACACTCCAAGACGCCCTTTAAAAAACAGATCACACGCACATCTTCGCGATCCGAAATGACAATTTACGGTTATATATATTGCGTTTGATTTTTTATATGTATATACATGGTCAATATTACTATCCTAAATAATTGCCTTCGTATATGAGGCTTTAATTGTCAATACAATACGTTCCAAAATGGAATAAAACCCAAATATAATTCAAAATGCACTTCCTCAAATGGATTTATTATTCTCGCTACGATCCCTGAAAATCGAAGAACATTCGGCATAAAATCAATGAAGAAAATGCTTGCCATTCATATTACATTTTCAGCCCGGCCTTCTGCACAATAAGCTTAAAAAATGCTTAAACGTTTTTGCTAGCTATAACGAGTATCTTTGAGTATGAATAGGAGATAGAAGGTATGTAATATTTTGACTAGGTTAAATTGTTTGTTTGTCGGTGGAAATCTGTAGAAGCAGGCAAATATCAAAAAATAATCCTTTTACTGATAGCTACACAATCACTATGTATGACTAAAATATAATTATATGTGGATAAACCACGGGAGCAAAGCTAGTCTAACAACATTTTTATTTTTAACTAGCTGTGCCCGCGGCTTCCACTCCCGTCAACTGCCTACCCAGCTACCCTTTCCTACTTACCTAGACCTAACTACCCTACTTACCTACCTGCCTACCCTACTAGTTAACCTTACTTAGCTTCCTATAAATCCTATCCCACCTACGTACGTACCTACCATTTTTTCCTGGTGTCATTCTTCCGCGGCGAATCTTAACACCGCCATTCAGAAAATGAAATCATATGCACAACGCCATCTATCGAATATGGAGTTCAACTGTCCGAGTATCTGAATTGCGTTTGTTACATTTTGCTTCTTGAATAATTTAAATTCATCTTACTTTTGATAGAGTGAACCGATTGCGATGAAACAAAAGGTAATAATTCAAGTTACGCAATTTTTTTATGTATAAAATTTTGCGTTACATGAATTAGCGTGCACAACTAAACAGACAAACAGACTAAAATGGCAAAAATGGTAGCAATGGGTTCTGTTGGTTATTCTTTAACAACATGGCTATTTTTTTTAAATATTTTTACTGTACAAATACGACTTTTCTACAGATATTATATGTATAGATGTGTTGATAAGGCTCGATTCGTAAGTCACTGATTCATGGTGCTTTGGAGGTAGGTCATTTGCAGAAACGCTCTATAGCTAGTTTATACACCACATCTTAATAATCCGCAAACAGATATGCCTACGTAAGTAGAAGAAACCTGTACAAATAACTTGTTATTGAAATATAACAAAGCCTTTGTAAAGAGCTTAAGTGTTTTCATCAGTAGGTACAAATTTTTATAACATGATCCTTGATTATAACTAGCGAAATAAGGGTCCAATATAGAGACACTTCTTCGTAATTCTTCGTTGTACCTGTAAATGTATAATATTATATCATAACTTTTTATTACTTAATTACCTATGAATAATCAAACCGTTACTTGCATGCAAACAAACCCTAACCTCATGATTAAATTGCATGATGTTAATAAACTTTTATAATACAAAATTATTTGCTTTCATTAAGGAAATATAAGAATAATAATAATATGCAAATGTAAGTGTTCCTTGCAAGAATAAATAAGGCACAATAATTACTTAGTCACCGTACCTTATTGGTCCCACTGCAATTAGTATTGTGAGATTTATGAGTTCATTACAAATTATGGATCAATTCACATTTATTTATTTTACCTTTACACCTTAATTAAATAGCTACAGTAGCTATTTGTTTTTTTTTAATAACTTGTATTAGTCAGCATTATACAGAAAAAAATATACGTACATACTTACTCATGTGGCGTTAGAGATTCTTTAGAAGACAACGTTTGTTTTAAGAAACTAATGCGGTAGGTATATAATATGAACATCTACAAGCGTCAATCCATATTTTTTTTAAATGTAGGGCGCCAAGCTAACAAGTTAGTAGTATTTGGTCCTTCGAGTCAGACTGATAATAATGCATTCTTCTTCTTAGCGTGCTGATAAATTTATTAATCTATATCTATACTATAATATTATAAAGTTTTGTATGTAACGAATAAACTTAAAAACTATTTAACCGATTTCAAAAATTTTTTCACCGTTGGGAAGCTTCACTATCCCGGGGTGACATAGGCTACTTTTTTTCCCTGTATTCCCACAGGAACGGGAACTACGCAGGTGAAACCGCGAGACGTCCGCTAGTATTTTATAATTTATTGAAAGTATAATAAATTTGTTGTAATTGTTGTGTGCTTAGTTTCTAAGCACCCACTTTCCTGATCAGTAATAACAAAGATGGGACCTTTTCCAATATTGATTATCATTAATCACAACGTTAAAAGAAGGCAAGAAAAAAAATCATAAAGAGTTTGTATCTTTATTCAGAGCACAAATTGAGAGTGGAGCCGAACTTAAGTTGAAGTAGTCTGAAGAAGCGAGGAATAATAAAACTAAGTAATTTGCTTGCTCCAATACTTATTGTTAATATTAAATGAGTTTGTTCCGTTTCTAATAAATAGTGTTTGCTGAAACTGAACTTTAAAGTTTAAAAAGTATTCTCTTGCGATTACTAAAACTGATAAAGGTGTTTAACCCCGTGTTTGAGTTAAAAATCATAGAAAATGACTTGATTTGTATAAAATCTACTAAAGGGGCTTATTGTAAAGTTACCAATGCATCACTTAGTCTCGTAAAACACATCTTTTCCAATTCATATTACTCCTGAAGAAAATCTCCCTAAAGGCCCCCGGCTCCTATCAATTGTGCGAATTATTAACAGAAAATAAAATAGCTACTTTTTAGCGCAAATTTCTCAATAGCCATGATATATTATTATTTTCAAACACTAAAAAAACCAGTACAAGGCTTTTTATTTGGTGAAACTAAGAACTCCATAATAGCCAAATTAAAATAAAATAAAATACTATGCACGTAATCATAATAAAACACACATATTTTATGGCCAGTAATATGCAGATGTACGTTAAAAAGCACACGCAAACTACAGCGCTTAAAACATCTGCTGAAACATGGCCGAAACCTGAAACAGTTTTGGCACTCATTTTTACTAAAAACAGTAAATTTTGTCCTTTATGTATAAAAGTATGACTGTGAATGTACTGTGTTCACTACGCAACCGAATCGTACTAGGTAGGTAGGTAGGTAGGCGTGTGTCTGAATAGAAAGACACCGCCTAGGACCAGGTCAATAGGTCTCCAATAAAACAGAAACGGCCGGCCGGCTTTATAAATATATAATGAAATTACGTCTGTGCACGCCTAAATCAAGTCTAGCCCGAACTAGTTGTTTGTTTCAACAGGTTCTATTTGAAACTGATTCTAAATAAGTTCGCATGACAGACCGAACAGTTTTTTTTGCAAGCCTGCATGCTGTAAGGTACCTACAATCGCTTGCCATCAGGTGAAATAGTGGTAAAATGTCAGCTTATCAATAGTAACAAAAACAATATGTTAAATAAAATATACACATACCTCGTAAATTTAATCTTATCCAGCAAGCGAAAAAATATTAAAAAAGGTATCCAAAAGTAAGTCTAAAACGAAAGTTCTAAAGATATGGCAACCATTTACATCGTATAATTAAAAGTTTCAAACTAATGCAGTGCTACAGCACTCCAAGAGGATATCAAGGTGAAATTCAGATCGAATTTCCATTTTAAAAGGTGAGTTTTAATTATAAAAGGAATTTTCTTGTACGAAATGTTTTCTCAAATGAAATATTATTTCGTTAAACAAATTTACCTTTTCTGTTGATTTTAAACAATAGTTAGAGACGATTCAACGGTTTCTGATTTGGGACAATTTACTTTTAGGGACCCGATAACGACTGACATTGGGCATCTTGGGCTAAATATAACTGTCTTTTACTTTGACATAAATTTTATTGGGAATATGAAAGAGATTTGTTTATAGCTATTTTGAACATCCAATCATTGCTGTTAATTTTCGCTTCTTGGAAAGGGCTTAATTACAGCGAAGCCAAAGGCAGCAGAACCAAATTTTGTTCCCTCTAATTAAAACATTCTAGATTAATCATCATAAAGAAACATAGGCAGTAAAACCAATTTCTTGCAATCATTGCAAATGACAACGTCTTATTCCCCTCATAATTTGTAAGTGCCCAAAACTAGTAAACGCAAAGCGTTAAAACTGGCAAACAGTTATCTTAACACGACGACATAAAACGTGCTATAAAAGAAAAATAAAAACCTCGAACGACCAGAAATCAGAAAGAGGCCGGTGTTCCACTTACAGTGACGAAGTAAACAGTCAACTGACACTGTAATTACCTGAACGGGACGAAGATAAAAACACCCTTCGAGACATTTATTGTTGTCTGGCTGTTGACTGCGATATCTCCTGTTACGATAAGCAAACCAATTTATTGTTATCAAGTTGAACGCACACACATTCATACCAAAGATGTCAAAAACAAGATGCATCCCGTCGTACAAAAGACAAATGTCACAGTAAAGCGCAAGTCGCACCGTGAGATGAGCTGTCTTATTTCGCAAAGCTGCTGTGTCTTTATGTTCTTACATGCACGCTGTTGTGGTTCGCACTCTGAAATTGAGTTAAGCTAGCTGAACTATGTAGGTAGGTTTGTGAGTTATTTGATTTAAAGGCTTAGGACTATCTTTTATCTTAGAGATGTGGCGTTATTCAGAGGGAGTTCCAAGGTGTTTTTTGATCATCATTATCTGTTGAAAGACCGGGATCGGGATGGTTTTAGTGATGTAGAAATCCTACTTTCTGGTGTTTTTCCTAGAAGTCCAGCCGCTTTTAGATGGTTTGCCCCCTCCCATTGCATAAAAAAAACCTATATTCTAAGTAAAAATCCCTCGATTAACGTTAATCATTAACAATTTATAACTGACAATTTGATTTAGTTTATTGGAGGAAATGACTTCAATTAATATAGAGGTCATAGAACTTTAGCGCTCTTAACATGTACCTCCTTTCACAACCATTGGACGCCAATGAGTTAAGCTTAGCTCGCGGTGTGGCCTGCGCTTTACGCGTGTGTTGTTTCCGTTCAAATTTCTAACTGACAGTAAATTGTCCAATACGTTTTATGTCATTTCGGTGGAACGATTGCTTTGGCACTTCCTGTTAGCTTTTGCTTTAGCGTTGTTTTTACCAGAAACCCAATGCCCGTTCTTCAAAAACTTTCATATACAAGTCGCAATCTCATCTGGATGACGCGCGACGAACGATTCCAAAAACTTGTCAAAACTGTAGGTGATAACAATGAGTGATTTTGATAGAATGAGTATAATCTTATTCTCATTTAAGTTAATTTGAATTCTAATCTTAGAATTAAAATTAACTTAAACATACGGGAATAGAGTATTTGACCGGGTTTTTATTAGATTTCTCAAAACCTAGACATATTATAAGCCGAGGTTAAAAAAAATTTGAAAAAACATCATGGATGTCCTCGGTCCTGGGCGAGTGGACGGGTCAGTCAGACTCTTAGTGATTAAAATCACATGGTATTTTTAGCTGCTTTTGGCTGGGGCACCGGAGAATTTGCTCATTTCGTTGCGCTCCCACGGCCAGGAGTCAGTCCACTTGAATTCATGTGGGCCCCGTCACCCTCTGCAGCCACATGCGGTCCCTGTAATTGCCCATATTGACAAACCTTCTAGGAATCTAGATCAAAGAGAGCTTGTAATGGCTTTATACAACGTGTAAATAAATGAAAAAGTATTTATTGGCGATCAAAGTGACGTGAAACTAAAACTATTAATGTTTCAGCTTTAATGGAAATCGGCACGGTCTATTTTCAGCAAGAATTTCAATTACAATATTATGTACACGTACCTTAGTGAATCCTAAATCTTTCACAAATTAAGGACTATTTTGCTGTAAACTATTTTGGTTAAGGGTTTAACGGGGACCCGAAAATAGATCAGTTTTTCCGTCCTTTACATACCCTAAGTAAAAAGACCTTGTAGGCTTTTTCTTGTATATAGTTAAACATTTATATGGTACTTACCCTTTTTAACGGATGGCCAATAGGGTTAAAAGTTCCGGAGTAGCAACGTCGTAACATAAGGCGCAGCCTAGTTAGGCCCCTCACCATCTACTTCTCGGAGGTCCGTCCTGAGGCCTTAAGGTCACCGGACATCGCTGGAAGTGAACTGTGCATTATGATATTTCCCATTTCTGCCGCAATATGTCCAGTTATGGACGTAGTCATCGTCTAAAGATTGTCACAATTAATATGATCATTAATATAATTGTCCAGAACTGGACATATTCGGCAGAAATGGCAAATAGAATACTCCGTTGAAGGTACACAAAAAAAAAATCGCTAGTTCATGTTTACGTATTTATTTTTAGCCAACAATGGTTGCTGAAAGTAATTTCTAAAATACATCCATTTTGATAAGAATAATAAAGACACTGTACAACGTCAAAAAACATAAACAAAAACTTGATACCAACAAAATACACAAGCTTCCGTATTCCGGCATTAACATGTAAAAGCGCCGAAAAATTTGAATTTCCAATTTCATCCACTTTAACTGAAAGTTCCGGATACACTCATTGCATCAAAATACAGTCTATGTTGGTATTTTTAGTTGAAGTTTCTATGGGTACTGGTTGCTGGCTGGGGTACTGTATTTGGAGTTTAAGTTTCAGGGACCTTGTGCCAAAAACTTAACTCAGAGGTAGTGAGTAAGACGAGGGTAAATTGTCAATATGTTATACAAAATGGGCCTGTGTTAGCTACTAACCCGAGTTAACAAGATAGGGTTGAAGCATGCGGGCTTAAGGCCCACCTGCGACAAAAACTTAACTCCGAGTTAGTCGCTAGCACGAGTTAAATTAACAATAAGTAACACGTAATGGGCCCAGGCTAGCTCCTAACTCCTAATAAAAATTAAATTATAAAATTAAAAACCCCCGACACAAAGACCTATAAACGGCAAAAAATAATATAATTATAATTTTATTTAGTTAGCGTTAGGTTTCCTTAGGCACTCGCGTCGGGGAAGACGCGAGTGCGCGGGATATTTTTGTGGTTTTTGTGTTGCCAGTTGTTATTTTTTTTATATAATTTTTATTTCATGCTTTTTAAACTACATTTAATATACCCAGACGCGCTCGCGAGCCGCTTCCATCGACAATCTATCGAAACAAGTATTTATGATACAATATCTTGCGAAAATACCCAGATTCAAAGAGTAAAATGCGGATAACTTTTGAATGGCTGAACCGATTTCAATCAAACATAGCTAATAACAGTCTTGACAAAATCAACTTTTAAACAAAAATACTGGTTTATCCGTTTAGTAGCTATAATTTATTTATTATTTATTTATTTAATACTTTATGCCAGGGGTCGGCAAGTAGTTTTAACTAGGGTCCGGATATTGCTCGAAAATTTTTAAACGGTCCAGAAAAAAAAACAACTGATAATAATTAAGTACAGCTATTTATTACCTAAAATTAGTGTGAAAAATTGCATCGGCGGTCTTGAGCCAGGTTTTTAAAGTTTGTTTCTCGTGAAGAACAGCTAATTCGAAGAGTGTCTTCTAAGTGAGCGTCTGTTAATCTCGAACGATATTTGTTTTTCAAAAAATTCATTTTTGAAAAAGATGTTTCGCATATGTATGTCGAGCCAAACATAGTGGCCAAATTGATAGCAAGTTTTTTGCAATTTTGATATTTTTCTGGGACATGTTTGACCCAAAATTCTTCAGTTGACACCTTTTTATATATTTGCAAAGACACATCTTCTTGCAGATCGATTATTTCCATTTGAAGTGATGGCTTTGGCAGATTAAATAACTTGGCAGCCACATCTGTCCATTCGGCTGCTGCATCAACTTCAAAGGGTGACTTAAGAAACAGAGATAGCTTGCCCATCTCTGCAAAGTCTTGGAATCTTGTGGCAAATTCGTTGCTAAGATCGGCCAAAAATTTTGTAAACACTGCAACGTCTTCTTCAGAGTTCTCCTTATTATATTCCAGAATTGTCGGAAAATGAACAAATTCTTGTCTTGCAATATCTTTTTCAAAGATATCCAGCTTACGACGAAAAGCAGACACGCTTTGTATCAGATCACATATTAATTTTCCATTTCCTTGTTACTCTGTGTTGAGCGCATTTAGATATTTCAAAATATCTTTTAGAAAAGCCACAACCAACATATTGTGCTTATTTGTTACGAACTTAAGGTGCTTCTTAGCTGCCTGCGTATCTAAGTTTTGCAAGAAGGAGGTTACTTGTTCTTTTATTGACCAAAAACGTTCAATAATTTGACCCTTACTTAGCCAACGAACATTGTTGTGTTGCAGTAAGTCAGAATACGCTGAATCACATTCAAAAAGAAACTCCTTGAAATGTCGGTGCTGAAGAGCGGAATGAGATCTTATAAAATTTATTAACTTCACCAAGCTGTCCATCACTTCTTTCAGTGTATCGCTAAGTTTTCCACAAAGGGCTGTCTGGTGGATTATGCACTGATATGATATTAGGCCTGAATTTTTATCCCTGATTCTCTTGACGACACCTTTTTCTTTGCCAATCATTGCTGGAGCCCCGTCAGTAGAAAGAGACACCATTTTGTCGTAACTGATGTTAGATTTAGTAATAAATTCATCAATTACCTTGAATAAATCTTCTCCTCGAGTGTTACCTTTTAACGGCAATATTGTTAGCAACTCTTCCCTAAAAGTTTTAGACTCAATGTCAAGAAATCTGACAAAAATTGACATTTGTTCATCATCAGTAATGTCACACGACTCATCAAGTGCTATGGCGTAGCAAGGTGCCTTTTGCAGAAGTTTGATAAGAGTCATCTTAATATCAGCAGCTAAAATTTCAGTCCTTCGTGTATTGCTTCTTGCTGATAATGGAATATTTTGAATTCCAGTGATAACATCTTTTTTTTCTTCAAAAAGTGTTGTGACTACTGCCAACATACATTCCTTCACTATCTCCGAATCCGAAAATGGTTTTTGATGTTTATTAAGCGTCCAGCACACACGTAACGCTGCTTCTGTGGATTTTTCTTGGTCGCTCATGCAACGAACTAGTAATTTTGAGCTTTTATTGTAAGAACTGAGATGTGCCTGAAGTTTTTCTTTACGAGCCTCACTGCCAGGAGGGAAGTTTTTGTGGAATTGCTGATGTGTTGTTTCATAGTGTCGCTTCAAATTTCCACTTTTAACAATAGCAACAGTTTTATTGCATATAAGGCACACTGGAACTGCTTGAGGTCTATCAGGCAGCGTAAAACAATATTGTTCAGTCCATTCTTCTAAAAACCTCCTGTTTTCACTGTCCACTTTTCGCTTTTTAGGATCCATATCACGCCTAGGTAAAAAAAATTTTTTTATTAAACGAACTAAAACGCAAGAAATCACAAAACAAATGAACTGTTGCTCCACGATTTGCGCTGCGACTGACCGAGCGAGACCGACTGGCAGTCTGCTTTCCCCCGCCCTCGCGCCCGGACCCCCGATTTCGATACTTGCTCGCGTTTGTTACAAAATACAAAGTCGCAAGCGCGCCACAGTTCGCTAAGTACGCGAAATATGAAATGCTTTCCCACATATTACCATAAAAATGATACGCTCAATCTGCTGATGTTTCGTAGCGAATGGCTAAATCACATTTACATACAATAACTAATTCGCGTACGCTGTTGCTAGTGCATGCCGTCTCGCTCTCGCTCGCGTGATAACAAAACCCGCTCGCTAGGCCGCGCTCCGCTCACGCTCAGTTACAAGTGGTCGTTGGAGCTATAAGTACGTATGAACAGAGCGCGCGCGGCGACTCGGCGACGCGATGTTTTTGATCGATGTCGATATTGTAAAACAGATTAATTAGATTAGGTATGTACTTAGTTAGATTGGTTCAAAAATATTACGTATTTGTTTATACTTGACATACCTACATTACAATATTTGGCGGTCCGAGGTTCAACCTTTCGCGGTCCGCAAACGGACCGCGGTCCGCCTGTTGCTGACCGTTGCTTTATGCACTCAAACGTACAGAGGCGGACTTAATGCCTTAGGCATTTTCTACCAGTCAACCTTTGGGTGATGCAGAGACAACTAGTGGTAGGTGCAATATTGACAATTAAACGAATCAGGTTCATGCAAAAAATATATACAACTATAAATACAATATAATCAAGAAAATTATACTCAAAAGAATAAACTAAATATATAGATATACTTAAACATTAGTAATATTAGATTAATAATTGAAAAATATTAGCGTTGTGACGATACTACTGCCAACTTCTTGCGAATGTGCTCGCGAACTTTAACTTTGAAGGTTAACCGGTTGGTTGCCATCCTGATTTCCTGGGGGAGCGCATTCCACAGAGAAATAGACTGAACGAAGAAAGAACAGTGAATAAAGTCAGTGCGGTGAGTGGGACATTGAAGAAGGCGGTTATGGGATGACCGTAGATTTTTATTGTGGTTGGCGCAAATGTAGTTAAAGTGAGGGGCCAGATAACTAGGGGAATTAGAAGAGGCGAGAAATGAGAACAACGTAGTTAGTGCCCTTTGCTCTCTGCGCTGGCGTATAGGCAACCACTTTAGAAGCGATCGATGCGCAGAGACATGATCATATTTACGCAAATTGAAAACGAATCGAATGCAGTAATTTAGAAGACGGTCAAGTTTGTTGAGAAGATCTGCATTCAGGTCATAGTAGCACACGTCACCATAATCGATGATAGGAAAAATTAGGGACTGCACAAGCATTGCCTTCGTGTTCGATGGTAATAAGTTTTTCATACGATACAGAGCCCGCAGCGTTCCAGTGACCTTCCGACTCACACTAGCGACTTGAGTACGCCAGTTAAGGGTATTATCGATGTGCAAGCCCAAGTCCTTTACATCAGTGCTGAAAGGAACAATTTTACTGTCAAACAATATAGGTGGCAAAGTTGTACCATCCACTTTAGCGACGCTTCGGTGACTCCCAATGATGATTGCCTGACATTTATTGGGGTTTACTGCCACACCGAATCTATCGGACCAGGTTTTTATAGCAGATAAGTCCATGTTTAATTTACTGATAACATCAGATATTTCGTCAACACTCCCCTGACAGTACAACTGCAGGTCATTTGCATACAGATGATACGCACACTGAAGTTCGAAAGTAATGAGATTTATGAAAATAGAAAAAAGAAGAGGAGAAAGAATGCCGCCTTGAGGAACGCCAGTTTCCAAGTTACACCAGTGAGATGACGAATCCCCAACGTGAACCGACTGCTGGCGCTCCTGAAGGTAAGAGGTGAACCATTCCAGTGCTTCGGGAGAGACCATCAAATAGGACAGAATGGCCAATAGGATGTCGTGACTAACGGTATTGAAGGTGTTCGAGAAATCGACCAACACTAGTACAGTGACTTTGGTGTCTTCCAAACCTACCCTTACATAGCCAGTCACTTTAAGGAGGGCAGACACAGTGCTGTGCCCGGGCCTGAATCCAGGTTGAAGAGGGCTAATGAGTGAATTACACTGCACAAAGTTTGAAAGTTGTTTGTGGACACAAGCCTCAAGCACTTTGGATAGGAAGGGTAGGATAGAAATTGGACGGAAGTGGGTTGGAAGAGTAGGATCGGAAACTTTAGGTAGTGGACGAACATAGGCTTTACGCCACAGGCAGGGGAATACTCCGGAAAACAAGGAAAAATTTACGATATGGGTGATGGGAGGCAGAAGGTGATCCAGAATAGCTATGATCATATCACGAGTGATATTATCACAGCCCACCGCTTTAGATTTGATGGAGAGTATGATTTTTCTGATCTCGCCCGGCTCAACTGAAACGAAACGAAAAGGATTTATGAGAGGACGCGTTAGACCAGAGATAAGAGACAGAGTTTGTTGCTTGCTTAGACGATCCATGGTAGGCACAGTGGAAAAATGACGGTTGAGATCGTCTAAGTCAATAGAATTTGGAAGGTCTAAATGTCGCGGTTTGCCGATACCAAGTGTTCCAAGGAACTACCAAATATCGGCAGAAGAACAAGAAGAAATATTTTCTAGAATGTGGCGGCGTTTAGCATTGCGTATCATCTAGTTACACCTATTCCTTGAAGTCTTAAATAGCGCCCAGTTCTCATCAGTACGATCTCTTTTATATTTTCGGAACGCGCGGTCCCTGCGTCGCATGGCCATCTGTATTCCTCTGGTCATCCAAGGCGCAGGAGGACGTTTCAATTTCACTTTTTTGACGGGAGCGTGGATGTCATAAAGTTTGACCACAACATCATTAAATATCGCCAACTTTTCGTTAACCGAAGTGGCCTCCATCATGATTTCCCAATCAATCACAGATGCATCCTTCTTAAGTTTCTCAACGTTCATCCTGGCAAAACAACGCCTGTACAGAACCTTGGGTTTAGGTTTAGGAGGTTTGAGGATATAGCAAAGGAAAATCATGTCGTGATGAGAGAAGCCAGGAGCGTCATGTTGACCATGGGAAGAGACAAGGGAGGGATTCGAGGTAAGGAAAAGATCGAGGTTGGTATTGAAATCACCCATGATAATGTGGTGTGCATACTCAGAACCCAAAGATTCAAGAACTGATTCGAATTCAGTGAAGTAATCGACAGAGGGGGGACAGTAGACTACACCGATAATGGTTTTGGCTCCTTTGACATTAACTTCAAGGAAGATAAACTCCGCAGAGGCAGAGTAGTTTGAAGAGGAAGTAGCTAGTATTTTATAAGGAAAATCACTGCGAAGATATATTGCCACACCACCCCCTCCCTTACCAATCCGATCATTCCGTATAAGAACGAAACCGGTGAGAGGGTAAGTGGTGGACAGAAGATGCGGTTTGAGCCAAGTTTCGGAGATCAGGATAGCGTGAATGTTTTTGTTACTAAACGCGTCGTACAACTCGCTATAGTGACTGGGTACGCTTTGTGCGTTAATGTGACACACATTTACCAACCGACTAGACTCATCATCAAAGTTATGTTGCAAAAAGTCACCAATGGTGCCCCCGAGTGAACAAAAACTCGCGTCGCTTGAAGAGGCAGCAGATTCGTTAGCTGAGAAGTAAGACTCATTATCTGACATAAATAGAAGAAATTAATATATACGTATTATGTTTAAAATGTATTACCATATAACTACACAATTATAAATATGCTATTGCTAAAAACAAAACAACTGAGGTGCCACTACGCACCACCCGCCAGCTTACACCAACACTAAAATAGCTATGTAAACAAACAATAACTCAGCACTTTCAAACGTTATTCTAGAAAAGAAGAAAAATTAACAAGAAAACTGAAGAAAACCGTAGAGCTCCTAAACAAACACAAAACAATTAAAAAACAAAATAACAAACAGTGGCACACCGCTACTAAATGAGAGAAAAATAAAATCGAAACCACATTAATTGAACAAAAAATAAACTGTAGTTTCCAAACAAACATAATATTAACATAAAAAACTCATATAAAAAAAACTGTGTGAGATGTGTGATGTGACTCATTTATAATATAAAACAGTCTGACATAATATCGTAGTCGATCCACAGATTATCCCGACTCCATGAATACATCGAATGATAAATTTCTGAACGTATATTACAAATGTCATAATAATTTCTACCGTCTATTTGACACTGACAGATATACAAAACAATTTCGAGGGTGTCAACAAAACATGAAAGCATTATTAATGAAGGTATCGAATATTACAAACAATTATCAAATACACCTCTATAGAAAAACCAAAACACGCAAATAGTGAACGGTGAACAACACAGAAGAAGAAATAGTATGAGAAGGGAAACATACACAGCGGTTAGTAAAGCTTTTAAAACAATGGATTGATGAAAGAAAAAGACACAACACAATTCAGCTATTTACGCGTTATGTTTTTCAGGCTCCCGCCTGCGTCTGCACCTCTTTCGCTCCTTGATGGAATTACTGCCTGTGTCTTGGGGTACCTGGCTATAAGGGGCTTCAGCTCGTCAGTGGAAGTCACCTTATGCCGACTCCCGTCAGAGGCCTTTATGACGATGACACCATCCTGAGTCCAAGTCGACCGCATGCCAAAGTGCTCGTGCGCCCTCACGAAGACAGACTGCCTGGCTCTCGTCAAGAACTCTTTGACGGATATTTTGGAGCCCTTCAATCTTGTTTTCGCCCTCCACACTGAAGCCTTGATGTCCGATCTGTTGAACCAAATGAGAATGGGCCTGTGATGTTCCTTGCTGGGGGCTCCAAGTCTATGACAGGCCTCAATTGAAGACACTGCAACATTCTTGAGAGCAAGCTTGGTGCTCAACACATCCAGGATTACTGCCTTGCTGTCCTCATTCTCCACTTCTGCAAGTCCCTGGAAAACCAATGCCTTCCGCCGATGCCTGGTCTCCATGCCATCAATATGTTTGGCACACTCATTTATCTGGCTTCGGAGCAGGCCAAACATAGAGAAAACGAGCTCTCGGAAAGTGCGAAACTCATCAGCTATCTTCGCCACTGTGTTTGCCTTGGAAGGCCCAGCACTCTGGATCTGTGCTTCAATTTCGCCCATCTTCTTTAAAAAGTTCTCCTCCAGAGTTTTCTGAGCAGCCATAACTTCAGCGTATTGTGACATTGTTTTCATAAAGTGCTGACTATTGGTGTAGTGACAGTGCAGTGATCAGCTGGCAGGTGGTGTATAAGTTATGATAATGTCACATAAATGTGCCACAAACAATGGAACTTGTATTTTAGCACTTGTAGGTTAAATACTGATCGAAATTTAATTAGTATTTTCAGTAATAACTAACAATTATATTTTAAATAAAATTTGCAAAAAGAATTAACGTCTATGCTTTTTCGACACCTACCCGCGAAAAAAATGCCACAGATGCCACAGACTGATACACAGATACACACTTTTTCGGTCATATGGTCATAATTAGTAAGATAACCCAGGGTGGAGCAAGTAAGCCGAGTGATATTGAAATTATAGCAGACAAAAATTGGACGAACGGGTATAACGTCATGGAAAAGTTCTTGGAGCCAATACACATTCACGACGACATACACGTAGGTATACAACGTAACGTCGTCCTGTCATGGCATGATGCGAAGTAAAGTTTTGGTATTTTGGTGTGAATTTATGCGTAGTTTCAGGAACACAGATGTTTTTCGGATGATGTGAATATCTGTTTAGTAAAACGTTTATGAACGAACCATTGTCCAATAAAACACAGTTTATTAAATTACAAAATCACTGCAAACAACAAAGAACCAAAACGATATATCTCCTACGCAGTATTGCCTAATCATGAGCTGGAACACATCTACCAATGTCTTCAAGGATTACAAGCGTGATGTTAAAGGCTGGAAAATTAAAGAGAAAGAACTGGGTTTTCACCTCTAAATATAATCTGTTTGCACAGTCAGTACTTGTTTCTCAAATCACATTTTGAATATGTTTTCGCACCAAACGCTTAACAGGAAAAGTTAAAACTAAAAAAAAACAGCTGTATATTTATTTTGCTGGAAAAATGACTTGAAACTTCAAAACAGTGTGAGGTTTTTAGTATTAGCTCAGTACTTTAGCCTCTATTTCTTGAAATGGAATGGTAATGCAATGTCTGCGACCGTAATCTTTGTTCCACCACCAGACGCTGTGCGCGCGACAGCAGATTAGCACTTTTTTCTCTTTATTTCTGATTCACTTTAGTGCATAACGCTTTATCCTATTTTAAATCTAACACAATCCAGATTTTCTGTGCTCTTTTAAAATATGAATAATAAGGTGAGATCAAAATAATGGGTCTTAAGAGATATCGAAAAAATTAATTAACACTTTTGTAACCTTGCTGCAGACCGGCTTTAATTTTAGCCAAAGGTTAAGCATTGCCATACAATATGGCACGTTATATGCCTGCAACGTATCTTCTTTGGTTCTTTGGTGAAAACACTTATTCAGCCAATTATTATAGATTATGCCGATGCCTGCTACCTGCAACCGTATTGCGTAAGTGCGCAAAGAATATTAAACTCTATCCAACCGACAATAAGCGATTAAAAGTGCTATATGTTTCCTTTTTAATCTGATCTTTATAAGCACATTATGTATGTAGATTAAGTATCTACATATTTAAGAATTATGTATTTATTTATGTATATATCACTTACACAATTTTTATATCTTAGATTAGTCGTTCACTTTTCTTCTCTTTCTTTTCTCATATACTATTTGTCTCCATTTATTTTTCATTTCTCCTTTTCGCGGGTCTGCTGGTAGAAAAGTGTATCAATAGTAATAGTTAATTAAGTATGGTCAGATTCAGATGTTAATCAGACCATTATCAGCTCAACTGTCCATATTTCCGAATCGGATTAAAACAATGGTAATTTCTATTGTGTCTGGAAATTGACACTTTGAGGGTTATAATGTTTTTTTTTTAATTTTATGTTTATCAAAAATAATAATGCAGAATGATTTGGTATACTTAGTTCTCTCGCTAGCTATTAGTAGTAGTAGTATATCTTAGCTAGCTATTAGTTATTCATCATCATCATCATCATTTCAGCCGAAAGACGTCCACTGCTGGACATAGGCCTCCCCCAGGCGTCGCCACATTGACCGATCCCGTGCGTCTCGCATCCAGCGCCTTCCCGCAACCTTAACCAGGTCATCGGTCCACCTAGTGGGAGGCCTTCCAACGTATCGTCTTCCAGTTCGCGGTCGCCATTCCAGAACTTTTCGGCCCCATCGGCCATCCGTTCTGCGAGCAATGTGCCCTGCCCACTGCCACTTAAGTTTGGCAATTCTTCGGGCTATGTCGGTAACTTTGGTTCTCCTGCGGATATCATCATTTCTGACGTGATCACGCAAGGAAATTCCGAGCATAGCCCTCTCCATTGCCCTTTGGGTGACTTTAAGCTTTCTGATAAGGCCCATTGTGAGCGACCACGTCTCGGTCCCATAGGTGATCACTGGCAACACACACTGGTCATAGACTTTTGTCTTGAGACACTGCGGTAAGTTGGACGAGAAGATACCACGCAACCTCCCGAACGCCGCCCAGCCGAGTCGGATTCGACGGTTGACCTCTTTCTCGAAGTTGGACCTACCCAACTGGACCGTTTGTCCCAAGTAAACATAATCGTCTACAACTTCGAGTGTAGAGTCTCCGATCTTGATAGGAGTGGGTGTTACATGGGCGTTAACCATGACCTTGGTTTTGTCCATGTTCATTTTAAGACCCACTCTTTCGGAAGCTCTACTAAGGTCATCGAGCATTTTACTGAGGCTCTCCATGGTCTCAGCCATGATCACTATGTCGTCGGCAAACCGAAGGTGAGTTATGTACTCGCCATTAATGTTGATGCCAAGCCCCTTCCAGTCCAGAACCTTGAAGACGTCCTCCAGCGCAGCAGTGAACAGTTTCGGAGAAATGACGTCTCCCTGTCTTACGCCGCGCTGGAGTAGGATTGGTTTCGAGGTCTGATCCTGAAGACGGACTGACATGGTGGCGTTTTTGTACAGACACTTCAACACCTCAATGTACCGGTAGTCGATCTGGCACCGTTGGAGAGACTGCAGTACAGCCCAAGTCTCGATCGAATCGAAGGCTTTCTCGTAGTCCACAAACGCTAAACAGAGAGGCAGGTTATACTCTTCGGTCTTCTGTATAACCTGCCGCAGCGTATGTATGTGGTCTACGGTGCTAAAGCCTTTTCGGAATCCGGCTTGTTCGGGAGGCTGGAAATCGTCAAACCTGCGCGCGAGACGATTCGTGATGACTCTTGAAAACAACTTGTAAACATGGCTAAGAAGCGAGATGGGCCTATAGTTCTTCAGCCGGGCATTGTCGCCCTTCTTGAAGAAGAGTACCACCAAACCCCTGCACCATGCCTGTGGCGTTTTGCCCTCGAGTATGACGGAATCAAAAAGCTTCTGAAGGGCCTTGAGGACCGGTTTTCCACCCGCCTTCAGAAGTTCAGCCGTGATTCCGTCTTCACCCGGCGCCTTGTTGTTTTTGAGCTGTTTCAGAGCCATCCTAATCTCGTACAGGCTGACGTCCGGGATATCTTCGGTATAGTGTCGGGTCAATCTAGCTCTTGGGTCGTTTGCTAGATTCGCAACGGGTTAACTGGTTGACGTGTACAACTGCCCATAGAAACTCTCGATCTCCCTCAGAAGCTCCGGTTTGGCGGATACAATCCTGCCATCATCGGTCTTCAGTTTCGTGAGCTGGCTCTGCCCAATAGCCAGATCCCTTGAAAAAACCTTGGAGCCTTTATTTCGCTCAATCGCGTCTTTAATACGCTCGGTATTAAAGCGGCGGAGGTCTCTTTTCAAGGATTTAGAGATCTGTCTATTGATCTGCCGGTATTTGCACGCCTCATCTGAAGACTGCAGGATCATCTCACGCCTCTCCTTCATAAGCTTGAGGGTATGCTCAGAGAGCTTTTTGTTTCTATCTGTACGACGGGTCTTGAAAAACTTAGACCCGACCGTATGGACAGCTTCCACGAACCCGTCGCTGTATTCGTCCACGGAGCTCCCCAGGCACTCGAAACGATTCTGGAGTTCGAGCTGAAAGCTCTCGGGGTTTTGGACCTGAACCTGTGCTGGACGGAGCGTGGACTTCATCAGTCGAGACATTTCAAGCTTAATATTAATGTTCAATGTGCCTCTTACCATGCGGTGATCGCTCCCGGTTTTTACCGAATTGATCACAGAGACATCATTGAACATATGCTTCTTGGTTGACATGATGAAGTCGATCTCATTTTTTGTTGCACCATCGGGGCTCTGCCAGGTCCACTTCCTGTGTTCACGCTTTTTGAAGAAGGAGTTCATCATATAGAGGCCCTCTACTACAAATTTAAAGTGCAAGTATTAAACTTTGAATTAAAATTATTTTGATTCTTTATCGTATGAATTCCTATACATAATTGTGTAAATTATTTACCGCACTATGACTGTACCTAGTAGGCTTGCGGCTAAATATTACAAGTCGGCTGGGATCTTCATACCGCAACCGATTCGTGGATGGTGACCTACCATACATTACATAACGTGAGTCTACCGTGCCTAAAAAAGCAAATAAACATGTTGGTATCGGCTGTTATATATACAGAGATCTTTGACTGTTGTTGGTAGCACAAAGGCTAACAAACAGACTTGCCAAGGACAAACGAATTACCTAGTAACTCATGTAAAATTTTGCAGCATTTGGTTACACTGGAAGTCGGGGATTGGGAGAAACCTTGGAAGATAATGTCTGTACATACATAATGTACCACAACTGCTATCATTATTTTTGAATCTGAATAGCAATGTTAAAGACAGCCAAGCTATATGCAAGCCGCAGCTGCATACCGTGAAGGTGACGGAGCGGAAAACATAGCGGCTTGCGATTTGCCGGCACAGCTGAAACAGCCGTAGACAGCTAATTCTGTTCAGTCAGTTGTCTGGCTGAACCTTAAGATTTTACACTCACTGCCTATCTGTACGTATAGACATGCAGAGGGTAGGCTCCATTATACTATAAGACGACTGTTTCATTGTCCTTAACTGTTGTCTTGGTAGAAGTTTTATTTTTTGCTTGGAGAAATGTTTATGCAAACTACACTACCACGGGGAGATAGCTCATATATGTGGAACTCCAACCCACTAAAACTCACTGTGTCCTCCTGTGCCGCTTATGGCGGAAACACGGGCACGCGTTAGCACTCATCCGTAAACCGCCGCGTCTTAGTATCACCCTAACTCCTATAATAATATTCTAAGTAATTTCCTCTACTCGACTTAACCACGACTTGCTCCAGTATGGGTTTTTAGACAAATCTTTGTCTTTGTATAACTGCTTGTTAGTTTGTATTTTTACCACAACATAAATATTTATTATTTATTTATTTATTTAAACTTCATGTACAATGGTGATACATAGGCGGACTTAATGCAGCAAGGCATTCTCTACCAGTCAACCTTTGGGTTAAAAAGAACACAACAGTAGTAGGAGTCCAAAATAAAAAAAAAGCAAGTTTACTTTTAAAAGAAAGGTTCGTGACCACTATTTGAGTCAGACTAAATAGCTCTCATCTAGAGGTAGAAGTCTAGTCATATTAATTATAAATAGGTTTCTCGTTTATTTATTTTTTGATTGGTATATATTAGTCTATTTTTATTTGTATATGTGTATTATTATATGTAAGTATATACATTTTTGTATACAAGTTGTTTTTTTAAATATTATTTTGTTGTACCCATTCACATCGTTGTCCTTTATAACCCAAAGGTTGACTGGTAGAGAATGCCTTGTGGCATTAAGTCCGCCTATGTACCACTATTGTACATGAAGTTTAAATAAATAAATAAATAACAATAATTAAAATTGGATTAAACTATCTAACTAATAAAATACATAAATAATTAAAATATTATATTTTTGTTAAAATTCGTCAAAAATGGAACCGTCCAAACTGTTAAGCTAAAAAAGCAACGATGAATAAATCTAAAAACAGCTTAAATAAAAATCAGTAACATCATTTATGAAAGAAATATATCAGAAAACAATAGTGTTCTGTATCAACTAAGTGGGTACCGAATGTACACAGCCTTGCGTAAGTCCCGAAGGGGAGGTGGCATTATAATGTATGTGAATAACGAACATAAATGTAGCATAATAAAAGTGAACACTATACATTTTGAAAGTTTATTCTGTACCGTCACCACCAATTCGAACTATACTGCGAACCTGTGTACGGTATACCGACCACCAAGCTCCAGTAAAATTCTATTTATTGACGAACTACGAAATTCACTACTTAACTTCACTAAAATCACAGAATTATTCTTATTGGGAGATACTAATATAGATATAAAAACTGATAATCCTGTAAAGCATAAATACAATAACATGTTATGTGGCATGGGCCTTTTGTGCGGGATCACTGAATACACTAGAATAGCAATATCTAACGGAAAAATAAGTAAATCCTGTATCGATCATATTTATGCGCGATCCCGTACACAAGACCTATTTACGGCGGCACTCGGTACCACATACCACACTGGCTGACCATCGCGCTGTGATGCTCGCTGGTTCTGGCACGCGAATACAGGATGTCCCTAAATACAGGACTTGCATAAATAATCAACACCTTATTAAATGTTTTGATGAAATCCAGTGGGAAAAAACACAAGATATAAAATGCCTTATAATCCTATATTATAACTTTATGCATACCCAGTTCAAAGAATGTTATAAAAAAAACCGGCCAAGTGCGAGACGGACTCGCGCACGAAGGGTTCCGTGCTTGGTAAATTGCGGTTAAGGATTTATGACGTATTAAAAAAAAACTACTTACTAGATCTCGTTCAAACCAATTTTCGCTGGTAGTTTATATGGTAATGTACATCATATATTTTTTTTAGTTTTATCATTCTCTTATTTTAGAAGTTACAGGGGGGGGGGACACACATTTTACCACTTTGGAAGTGTCTCTCGCGCAAACTATTCAGTTTAGAAAAAAATGATATTAGAAACCTCAATATCATTTTTGAAGACCTATCCATAAATACCCCACACGTATGGGTTTGATGAAAAAAAATATTTTTAGTTTCAGTTTCAAGTATGGGGACCCCCAAAATTTTATGTTTTTTTTCTATTTTTGTGTGAAAATCTTAATGCGGTTCACAGAATACATCTACTTACCAAGTTTCAAAAGCATAGTTCTTATAGTTTCGGAAAAAAGTGGCTGTGACATACGGACGGACAGACAGACAGACAGACAGACAGACATGACGAATCTATAAGTGTTCCGTTTTTTGCCATTTGGCTACGGAACCCTAAAAAATAACCAAAGCCTGTGAACATCGGGATAAATTATTTATGAAGTGGATAAAAGACTTTAATAACGTAGTCCTAAAACAAGACTATAATAAATCAAGAAATTATGCAAACACTTTAATACATAAAACTAAAAACAATAACATAAAATCAGAAATTTTATCAAATAAGAACAATATTAGACAAATGTGGAAAATTCTTAATCGAATAACAGGCAGAATAAAACTTTCTATTGATGAGGCTATTCACAGTTCATTTAATAAAACTAACTTAACGTCTACAGATATAGCTAATAATTTTGCGGACACTTTCGATAAAAGCGTGAAGCAAATTATTCCGAAATGCTCGAAATCATTGTTAAATAAAGCAAACTACACAACTCCAGCTAACGTTTCTATGCGTATAAAACCTGCGGATCCTAACTCAGTTAAAAAAATAATTATGTCTTTGAATAATAATAAAGCCCCAGGAATAGATGGAATTAGAGCCATGGATATAAAAATGTTGTGTACGACAATTGCTTCAGTGATTTCTAACCTAATTAATCTATGCATACAAACATGCAAGTATCCATCGGCACTAAAAACCGGAATTGTCAGACCGATTCATAAAAAAGGAAGCAGGGTGGATTATAGTAACTACAGACCTATTACTATTTTGCCTACGATTGATAAAATAATAGAAAAATACATTTGTAAACAAATACACGAATTTTATGAAAAAAATAAAATACTAACTGACAAACAATATGGCTTTCAACCAAAAAAGAATACCACACAACTGTTATCAACGTTCACAGATAGTATTCATAATCATTTTGATAAAAAACAGCATATCTTAGTAGTATTTATAGACTACAGCAAGGCGTTTGATACACTCAGACATGAGCGGTTACTGGAGTGTCTTCATGACAGCGGAATTAGAGGCAAACTGCACGATTGGTGCGGCAACTATCTTGATGGCAGAAAATACATGGTCAGGGTTATTCTTATTATTATTATATACTTTATTGTACACCACTTTAGTGACGCGACTAGTGAGCCAGTCATCGTAATGGAAGGAACGGCGCAAGGCTCGGTCCTTGGACCGCTGCATTACCTCAATTACGTAAATAGTCTTGTTAATGTCATAAAAAATTGCGAGATCTATCAGTTCGCCGACGACACCTGCCTCATGTCAGCTGGACGGAGTGTTAGTGATGCCCAAAGGCAATTACAAGAGGACTTCGACTTGTTGACAAAATGGTCTCATGACGCTGGTCTAGTATTAAACGCTAGTAAGACCAAATTAATGTATATCAGTTCCAGTCAAAATAGAAGCTCTTTATTGCCTAAACTAACAGCTTACTGTCATGAGTGTTTGCATGACAATTGCACCAGTAAATTAGCCATCCCTTGCAGCTGTGACTCCATAGAGCTCGTAGATAGCATAACATACCTGGGACTTACCATTGATAGCCGACTTAATTGGAAGGAGCACATTAACGGCGTTTGTGATAAATTGAGATACATGCTAGCTAAATTCTCTATTATTAAATGCAAAATTCCATATCAAACTCTATTAATGCTTTACAAAGCCCTGGCCGAATCAACTATATCCTATGGTCTGTCGAGCTATGGTAGGACTTATAAGACACATCTTGATCAAATTTACGCAATTCAACTGCGTATATTGAAAGCAATTGTCCCGCAAAATATTAAGAACAAATACAAAAATGATTATCACAAACTATTTAAATTCTGTAACATAATACCTATACATGAACAAACTAAATTTGCTCTGTTAAAAGAACAGTTTTTTAATGAAAATCTAAAGAAAGCAAAAAACGTAAATAGTAATGAAATTAGGACTCGTAGCGTCATCAATGCTCAGCTGTTACTATCAAAGTACACAAACTTACACGGCAAGAGATCATTAAAATATATAATACCTTACCTTATTAATAAACAACCCACATCATTGAGGGACAAAATAACCCAGAAAAACATAAAATACAAACTAAAGAATTATTTTTTACAAAATATAAATACTTAAGATATAAACATAGATTCACTTATAAAAATATTTTATATAATTAATTATAACTAAGGAGTTTAAAGCAATAAAAAAACAAAAACAATACCTAAAAAACTATCAAAACACAAAAAAGTTGAAAATTAAAAATTAATAAAAACATTCGTTTTTGTTTTGGGAACAACCTGTATCAACTTAAAAACTCGCCACCGGCCGGAGTGGTCACTGATGTGCGCTTTTTAGTATTAGATAATTATTTCGCATAAACCCACTGTAACTTTTGTGCTTTTTGTTGTTACTTTTTACCTAAGTACCTACTTAAGTGGTTTTTATTTTTGTTTGTATTATGTAGTCGATGTTTTTGGTGCACGGTAAAACTCTAATGAGTTTATGTTGGCATCAACTTAAATATAGAAAATGTATGTGTTACTACTGATTAAATAAATAAATAAATAAATAATTTATATAATTAGTCGCTATGCTAAAAATATTTATTCATCAGAGTTTTTTGATCTCTGAAGTATTAATTTTACTTTTTTGTTGAATATTGAAAATTGATCTAAATCAATTATTAGAAATCTATCAACTTTTTTTCACAATTTTACTCTCGTATTTTTTCAATTATCTTCATAACTGAACCAGTACTTGCAGATATTAACTTAGGGCTAGGGTTACGCACTACACGTCCGTGTCCGTGACCCGTGTCCGTGCTTTGAGTTTCGAGCTTAAAATGTTCTGAATTATGACAGATTATGACAGATAGAATTTGTATATAGTGCATAAGCTTCCCTAAAAGAAGTATTACGGCTACTTCGAAACCGAAATTTCACGGACATGGAATTAAAGATGATGAAAGATTATAGATTGTTTCAAACAAATAATCATCTAATCTTACTAGCTCATATTACTTCAGTCCTGGGCAAAGAGCTCTTTCGCCCTTTTCTAAATCATTTTATTTTTTGCTAGTGCGGGCCAGTATTTCGGTATAAGTCAATCTCAATACATGTCAAATGAGATACAAAAAAAATTACAGAAATAATATACACAGATGAACTGACGTCTTTTTCCCACGGGAGTATGGAGAAACTAGATAACACCTTCTGCAACAGTCCTTACGTACTTTTTTTGCTACGTTCATACAACTGGATATAATATACACGTACCCGTTTAGTTTTGGATTTCAGAATAATCGACAACGCCATCTACTGGCATTACCGGAACCAGTATACAACGCTATGTTCATTTTTGTCCGTGTTTTGGTTCTGTTATGTATCAGAGATGTGCGCTGTGTTCTCAAAACATATGGACAAATATTTTTTCTTCATAATTTTGTTTTTCGTTAATAATCAATCAATCAATCTGCCCAGCCTTTTCCCAATTATGTTGGGGTTGGCTGCCAGTCTTACCGGATTCAGCTGAGCACCAGTGTTTTACAATTTTAATTTTGTTTTTCGTTAATATTGCTGATATTTTAATAGTTATTTTGTTATTCGGGGTGGAGATAAATCCAACAAATCAAAAAAATCGTCATCAGATCATAAAAATCGATCCAGCCCTTCTCGAGTTATAAATGGTGTGTAACTAACACTTTTTTTATATATAATGATATTTTTTTATAAAGAATTTCTAAAAAGGAATATATATATATTTTTTTATTACATCATTTGTTATGTATAAATCTTCGCCCCAATAACAGAATAACTACTAACCTATCAGCAATATTAACTAAAAACCAAAATTATGAAGAAACAAAAAGTTTTTAATTTTCTCACAAAATAAAAACTTTAACGCGGACGAAGTCGCGGGCAAAAGCTAGTTGAGATTTGAGAATATAACTAACACATTATGTCACATCAAAAGCAACATTCTACTGCAAAGCAAGTGAGCTATACTACCCTCAAAGCTGAATCCCAACTAGTTTAATACCGCTGTTATTACAGGCAGCAATATAGTTGGACTGAAATCCGCCATTATGTAACGTCATGACTAACTAAAAGTTTACTGGGAAACTAATAGCTACAAGTAGTAAGGAAGAAGCCATCCTTAGCACGGTATTACTGTTGCCATTGAAGTTGATTTAGAATGGAACAGGACTGTTATTAAATACTGAATAATAGGTTTTAGGTTATGTCGTTTCAACGTTATTTATTTAGAGTAAATAATAAATATTCAATGTAGGTTAGGTTAGGTTAAGACTGGCTAGGGTGCAAGTTGAAAGCCTCCACGCGGCGCACCCTGGGCAACGTCGGCTCCAACTGCCCACCCACGTTGGGTGGACAGTTGGGGTGGGCGGCCAATTTCAACACACGAGGAAAGGTCACGGTTCCAAACACAGATCATCATCCATGATGGTCTGTGAAGGGAACCGGGCTAGAGGCGGGACGGCTAGTCCGTTGCTGCGGTGGCCATCTAACGCCTACTCCCCCCTCTGCTAACAGAGGGTAGGTCGAGTGGGCGTGGAGTAGAGATGGAACCCAATCCCAAGGTCTCGCGTGCCGAGGGAATGAATGGCCGGAGGGTTTATATCCGGTCCCTAGCGCTGGGAAAGGGACCTCACCCTTAAAAAGGAACAAAAATAAATAAATTATGGAAACACGACCAATGGATAATAATCCTCAGGCGGGTACCCTTGTGCAATGCAAGGGCCAGTCCCGCCCCTCTAGGGATCTCCTAGAGGGCAGCCCCATCGTATCTGAGGGGGGCACCACTGGTCCCGTAGGCCGGCAGACCACTGCCGACCTGCGTCAAAGCCTCGAGCGAGAAAAGGAGCTCCAGGTTCACTCGGAGCAACTGCGCGGCGTGGATGCACCGCTTGCCGTCTCCGACGGCAACAAGAGCCGAGGAGGCTCAGGTCCTGGAGACAACTTGTCTGACCAGGACTCGCGTGGCAACTCCAAAGATTGGAGAAAGCGTCCGCGCAGCAAGAACTCGGGGTCACTGGGTCTCTCCTCGAGTGAGGAGAACCTATTGGCCCCGAAGGTGTCTACGGCATGGAGAGGTCGGGGTCGCGCGTTGGCGGGTGTTACCGCCGCTCGGGTGCCGGAACGCGACTTGCGGGGTCGCTTCGTGCCTCGGCCCGACACCCCTGCCGCTACAGAGTACGTGCAGAGCGACCCTGGGCACATGAGTGCGGACCAGAGCGGTGGCTCCACCACGTCCTTGCTAGGCGCTAATAAGGCGGGGGCAAACGCCGCAAAGCGGGCGCAGCGACAGGCTGTCGCGGCTGACGAGGTCAGCGTGTTGGCCCGACAGGCCCGAGAGCGGCGTTTGGCTCGGACGGCTGCCGGTGGGGATATATCGGCGGTGGCGCTCAATCGCCAGGTGATGGACGGGCTAGAAGTCGTCCTGAAGGTTGCCACCAAGTCGGGCAACCTGAAGGGAACATTCACCTATGCCCTGAAGCAGGCGGTGAGTGACATCCATGAGGCGGTCGAGGCGCTCAGCAGCCGCACAACCACGGATGAGACGGCGAAATTGTGGGAGGAGAACCGCCGTCTCCGAACTGAGTTGGAGGACCTCAAGCGGCAGTTTGCTGCACAGACGGGTTCCTCTACCATCACGAGCCCAACACAGGCCCCACCTTCAGCCCCATCTTCGGCTCCGTCATCGGCCCCTGCACTTGCGGATGCGGATATTGAAAGGATTGCGCGCATCTGCATGATGCAGTGTGGGCAAATGGTGAGTGCCCGGATGGAGGCCATAGAGGCGAGGTTGCCCCCAGCTGAAAACATCCGCCCACCACTCGCTGCAGACAAGCGGAGACAGGAGAGGGCCGCTAAACCTGGGCCGCCAGCCACGTCGGCTGAGCAGAGAAGTGCCGGGAAGGGAGCCACAAAGCCCACGGAGGGGCCCAGTAAGCCCGCTGAGGGTAGGTCCGCGCCCACTTCCCAGTCGGCGACCCCAACGACACCACCTGGCCCCCTCACGGAGGCCTGGACGACGGTGGTCAAGAAGGGCCGCTTCTGAAAGAAGAAGACGGCGACGCCGGCAACCACTGGAGCACCCGCACCAGCATCGAATAAGGCCGCGGGACCGCCTAAGGTCAAGGTAAGAGCCCCACGCTCCGCGGCTGTAGTGATCACGCTGCAGCCCGGCGCCGTCGAAAGAGGCGTCTCTTACAAGGCGGTCCTGACAGAGGCGAGGGCCAAAGTCGCGTTGCCCGACCTTGGAACATCGTCCGGCTTCAAAATGAGGCCGGTGATTACGGGGGCGCGGCTACTCGAGGTGTCAGGTGCCTCTAGCGCTGAAAAGGCGGATATTTTGGCTGCCAAGCTCCCGCAGCTTGCTCAATCCTGAGGACGTCCGGGTGTCCAGGCCGATGAAGACCGCTGAGCTGCGGGTCGACGGTCTGGACGACTCAACGACCCCAGCTGAGGTCGTGGCGGCCATCGCCCGAGCCGGCGGATGTCCGTCCGAGGACGTGCGGACGGGCGAGATCCGCGCCGACGCTACTGGGCTCGGTATGATTTGGGTGCGGTGCCCGGTGGCGGCGGCGCAAAAAGTCTCAAACGGTGGTCGACTGCTGGTGGATTGGGTTGCAGCGAGGGTCAAGATGCTGCAACCCATTGCGGTGCTATCGTTGCCTGGACATTGGGCATGTCAGGGCACTATGCACTGCCGAAACAGACCGCAGCGAGCAGTGCTATCGCTGCGGTAAGCCCGGCCACAAGGCGGCCCAGTGCTCCGCGGCACCAAACTGCAGCCTCTGTACAGCTGCAGGGAGGCCCGCTGGGCACAGAGCGGGTGGAAAGGCCTGTGGCGCACCCGCGCAGCAGAAGAGGAGAAGGAGGGCCAAGGTTGCTGGCTGCTCTTCGGCCGACTCCCAGCCTAGGAATGGAGAGGAGGGAATGGATTGCGCATAATGGCGCTCTACCATTTCCTCCAGGGCAATATCAACCACTCTGCCAGAGCTCAGGATCTCTTGCTCCAGAGCATGGCAGAGTGGTCGATTCACGTGGCTGTGGTCGCCGAGCCGTATTTCGTCCCACCCAGAGACAACTGGGTTGAAGACCTCGACGGTTTGGTGGCCATCATTGGCGGGGCTCTTGTTAGCCCGTCCCGAGGTCACGGCTGGGTGGCCGCCCTCGCGGACGGCGTTGGCAAAGTTGGTGCGTATTTTTCGCCCAACAAGAGTCTCGCCGACTTCGAGAGTTTCCTTGTCGAGTTGGGCGCCGTCGTAGGCCGGCTCCACCCTCACCCTGTGCTGTTGCTCGGGGATCTCAACGCCAAGTCTTCGACGTGGGGATCTCCAGTAACCGATGCTAGGGGTGAGGTGCTGGAAGAGTGGGCAGTCACCACTGGCCTGGTCGTTCTAAACCGGGGCTCGGTCCAAACGTGCGTGTGGCAGCGGGGCGGTTCAATAGTGGACGTATCGTTTGCTAGCCCTGCTGTCGCGAACCGTGTCCGCGACTGGCGTGTCGCCGTGGAGGTGGAGACGTTATCGGATCACAGATATATCCGTTTTGACGTCTTCACCCAGACCGCAGGCAGCCACGGTTCACCGGCCCCGCGAACGGATGGTCCACGCTGGGCGCGCAAGCGCATCGACAGGGAACTTCTCGAGGAGGCCACCATTGTTCAGGCCTGGATCCGGGAGTCGGCAACGACCGGACCCGTCGACTTCGAACAGGAGGCGTTGTGGTTCCACGGGGCGATGACGCAAATCAGCGACGCGTCCATGCCCCGGGTCCATGCACAGTCAGCCAGGTGCCAGGTGTACTGGTGGTCCGCCGAGATTGCACAGTTGCGTGTCGCGTGAGTTAAGGAACCCCAATCCCCCAATATTAGCTTCATCAGCCAATAATTATATTATATTAGAATAACAGCTATATGTCAGCATATAATATCTAGGACATGCGTCATTAGCAGAGATGATTGGTTAGCAATAAGATTAGTATATAAGATCAACATTTTGTAGAATTAAGTAATTACTGTCTTGCTGTAACTGGGATCAAATAAAGTTTATTTTTAAACTCTTCCGTTGTCGCTTACTTAATTGGCGCAGCCGGTAGGATCTCTGTAGTCAGTCTGTCACGTATCCACATCTACGGGAAGCAGCCGACGTCCGTTTCAACGGTTCAGCAGAGATCACCGAACAAACAAATACATTAAGAAGCCACATCAAGCCAGGAGAGGACCAGGAGCCAAGCAGTAATTCAGGGATCATGAAGATAGCTGCGGAATTGTGAGTAAATCTTTTCACCTTCCTCTCAGCTCTTCCATTTGCATCCCAACCTTGTATTAATCTATGTTGTGTGTATTATTAGGGATTGGACAACGCCGTAATAATATTTTATAGATTGTTAGTTGTAGTAAATAGTTAAGGATAATTTATTAATTTTTGTGCTTACTTTTTGTGAAGCTTCGTTATTTCACTTCATAATGGAAGGTATAAACCGTGTTCCGCAAGAGATGGTAAACATAATTCCAGTATTTAATGGCGATGTTAGAGCGTTACCCTTATTTATTAAAAACCGGCCAAGTGCGAGTCGGACTCGCGCACGAAGGGTTCCGTACTTGGTAAATTGCGGTTTACGATTAATGACGTATTAAAAAAAAACTACTTACTAGATCTCGTTCAAACCAATTTTCGCTGGTAGTTTACATAGTAATGTACATTATATATTTTTTTTAGTTTTATCATTCTCTTATTTTAGAAGTTACAGGGGGGGGGACACACATTTTACCACTTTGGCAGAGCCTCTCGCGCAAACTATTCAGTTTAGAAAAAAATGATATTAGAAACCTCAATATCATTTTTGAAGACCTATCCATAGATACCCCACACGTATGGGACTGATGAAAAAAAAATTTTTTAGTTTTAGTTTCAAGTATGGGAACCCCCAAATTTTTTTGTTTTATATTTATTTTTGTGTGAACATCTTGATGCGGTTCACAGAATACATCTACTCACCAAGTTTCAACAGCATAGTTCTTATAGTTTCGGAATAAAGTGGCTGTGACATACGGACAGACAGACAGACAGACAGACAGACAGACAGACAGACAGACAGACAGACAGACATGACGAATCTATAAGGGTTCCGTTTTTTGCCATTTGGCTACGGAACCCTAAAAATGTGAATACATTTTAACAACATTCCAAGGGAGCGTTGTACAAAACAATTATTTATTTCATGTAGTAACAAGTAGATTAACAGGCGAAGCAGCTAGTTTGGTAGGCGAAAGGGACTCTATAAATACGTGGGATGAGCTAAAAATGCTGTTAAATCAACACTTTGGCGACCCACGTACTGAAGATTGTCTAGCAATGGAGTTAGAATCCTGTAAAATTAACAAAGGTGAAAGTTACTTAGATTTGTGTCATAGGATACAGCATATGAGAAGCATTTTATTTTCCAAAATATCAGAGACTATTGCTGATGACTCTTTACGGAAGGCTAAGCAGATAATCTACAGTAATAGGGCGATGAATGTTTTTCTATTCAATTTACCGCCATTCCTAGTTAGGTTAGTTCGTTTACGCGACGTTTCGACATTGGAAGACGCGTTGAAAATTGTTTTAGAAGAACAGAACTTTCAATCAGTCTATAATTCTAAAACAAACGATCACCGCAATTATAATAGATCTAATAAACATATTTTTTCCGATTTCAATAGTGCGAAGTATAATTCGCAGAGCCTATCCAGTGCAGTTGCACCGAATAACGCCACGAGTAGTTCAATTACGATGAACAATTCGCAGCAGTTTAGGAATTATAGGCAACATTATAATCAAAATAATTTCAATCGGACAAATAATAATGATCATAACAATAGGACAAGTAGGTCACAGTTTCCGATGGCGCAACAAAGCCAACAGTCCACGGCATATGCACCGCGAACGTCACCTTTTGCAGCGCAAGCATCTCCGCCGGGTTCAAAGTCGAACACTGACGTTACTATGCGCACTGCAAGTTCACGCCGTGTTAATTACACTAATAATCATAGCTATAACGAACCAAGTTTTGACAACTCAAATAATGAGTTCCAGGAAATTCCTGAAGATCCCAGACAGGGAAATTTTTGTATAACCGCCTCTACCCTAGAGAGCGAATAAAAATTAATTGCAATAAACGTCTTAACTTACCACACATAGTTGTACTAGAATTAAATGCAGTGTTTATGATAGATACAGGCAGTGTTAGGTCTTTCATAAGCCCACACATTGCAAACAAGTACTTTAGGGATCGGTTGCAATATGAACCCTTCGAAGTTGTTAGTACTCACGCATCGAGTGTTCATAGCGAAACGGCATTTATTCCTTTACCAGCTACGTTTTGCAGTAAGGAATTTCATAAATTTTATGTTTACAGTGTTGATGATAGGTATGATGGGTTAATAGGTAGTAACCTACTTAAACAGTTACAGGCAAAAATAAACATGGAAAGTCAAGTTTTGCATTTAAAAAATGCGAATATTCCAATAATATACGCACCACCTATGAGAGAGGTATATCAATTGCCATCTCGTAGTGAATTAAGAGTTAGATTGCCAGTCAACTTACTAGACGGGGAAGCTATACTACAATTTAAACAATTTTCGGAAGGGATTCGAATGCCCACCGCATTAGTTAAGTGTATTAAAGGTTACGCATCAACCGTTATTCAGAATTATACGGATGAAACCAGAACCTTAGTGGTAACAGGACCTTTTACGGTCGAACCTTACAGGCAGAACCCATCTGTTCACATTAATTTTACAGAAAATAACATAGAAATAGATAGGATGCTAACAGATAATTTAAAAAAAATTACAGTTAGACCACATGAATTCTGAGGAACGTAAAACCATCGAAGGGCTATGTAATGAGTATAAGGACATATTTTATTGTGAGAATATTCCATTAACGTTTACAAATCAAGTAAAACATAGAATTAGAACAAGGAATGAAGATCCTATAAATATTAAAGCACATAGGTTACCTCCCATTCAATCGAAAGAAATTAGGAATCAGGTAGATAAAATGTTAAGGGACAATATCATCCAGGAATCACACTCCCCCTGGAGTGCTCCCGTACATTTAGTGCCAAAAAAATTAGATTCATCAGGACAGCAAAAATGGAGGATGGTAGTTGATTATAGACGTCTCAATGAAATTACTACCGATGACAAATACCCTTTGCCCAACATAAATGATTTATTTGATATGCTAGGCAATAGTACCTATTTTACTACCTTAGATTTAGCTAGTGGATACCATCAAATCAAGGTCCAGAAAGAAGATAGGGCGAAAACAGCTTTCAGTACACCTTCAGGACATTATGAATTTAACAGGATGCCGTTTGGGTTAAAAACAGCACCTGCAACATTTCAGAGGGCTATGGATAACGTTCTAAGAGGTCTCCAGGGCTTACATTGCCTGGTATACCTTGATGACGTCATAATTTTTTCTAAATCGCTGACTCAGCATGTAGAAAAACTTAGAGCAGTTTTTGATCGTTTTCGGGCGACAAATTTAAAAATACAACTCGACAAATCACATTTTCTTAGAAAGGAAGTTCTTTACTTAGGGCACACTATTACAAGTGAAGGATTGAAGCCAAATAATGATAAAATTGATGCAATCTTAAGATATCCTATTCCAGAAACAGTTACACAAATAAAAAGCTTTTTAGGACTCATTGGTTATTATAGGAAATTCATCAAAGATTTTGCAAAAATAACTAGACCTTTAACAGCTTGTTTAAAGAAAGGTCGTAAAATAATTATTAATGATGAGTATAGGGAATGTTTTGAAACATGTAAAAAACTTTTAACAAACGCACCTTTATTACAGTATCCCGATTTTAGTAAAAGTTTTATTTTAACTACCGACGCATCGAATTTTGCAATTGGGGCTGTATTGTCACAAGGATCAATAGGCTCAGACAAGCCAGTAGCATATGCTAGCAGGACTCTGAGTGACACAGAAGTAAAATACAGTACTATTGAGAAGGAGCTTTTAGCCATAATATGGGCAGTTAAGCATTTTAGGCCTTATCTATATGGCAATAAATTTACTATCTTTACAGACCATAGACCATTAGCATGGCTGTATTCATTAAAAGAACCCAACAGTAAGCTCACGCGTTGGCGTTTACGCTTAGAGGAATATGACTACGAGGTTAAGTACAAGAAAGGGCCTCAAAATACAAATGCAGATGCCTTATCTAGGATTAAAATTAATGCAATTAACGACGATTTAGATTCGATATTTGTTAACGTAGGTGATAGGAAAGAGCGAATACAAAAAATTATAGATGAAGAGCTGCAATTTGACGAAACGCCCATAGAAACGATAGAACTTTCGGATTCTGATGATGGCGTCACAGCTAATTCTGTTTCAAATAGGGAACATGAAGGTATTCCTATTTTAAATGAAGCTGTAGATACTAAAGCTAGACAAATTTTAGTTCACTCATGGTTTAAAGATAAATTGACAGTAAAGGATATTTCTAATAATAAACAGAAAATTTTTGAAGTTCACTTACCAACAAATAATGACAAATTAGTTAAAGACTTTCTAAAAGAATATATAGATCCTAAACATAAATATCATATTTATTTTGAACATCCATCGTTTAGAAAATCTTTTTCAAACATGGTTATTAACTTGTTTAAAAAGGGTTCAGTTAAGTTAACAGAATGTACAGAAAGAGTGATCAATTTGACAGAGTCAGAAGAGGATCAGAAAGAAGTTATTATGAAATACCACGACGGGAAAACCTGTCATAGAGGCATTAGGGAAACTTTAGCTAAACTTAAGAGATATTATTGGTGGCCAAACATGAAAGAAATAGTAACAACAGTTATTAACAGCTGCGAAATGTGTAGAAAAATGAAGTACGATAGAAAGCCCATTAAACCTCAAATTCAGTTAACCCAAACTCAGAATAGTCCATTCCAAGAAGCTTTTATGGATCTATTATACATTGAAGGAAAATATTATTTAACTATTGTAGATGCTTTTAGTAAATTAGCACAGGCAATAGAGGTACCTAATAGGAGTACACCAGAGATAGTTAGAGCATTAATTAAATATTTTAGTATTTATGGATTGCCCAGTAGAATAAGTTGTGATTCAGGGACAGAATTTAATAACATGTTAATTAAGGAAATGTTAAGTCTATACAAAATAGAATTGCACATAGGGACTCCAAACAATCCCAGTTCTATGGCAATAGTCGAGAGATTCCATTCTACTATCATCGAAATTTACCGATTAGCAAAATATGAAAAAAACGATTTAGATGCAGCTTCCGTTATGACGTATGCTATTATGGCATATAATAACACCATACACTCAGCGACAGATTTTACGCCTTTTGAACTAGTCTTTGGGCATACCGATGCCGGAAATGTATTTAATGTCGATAGGGAGAAAAATTTAACTCAGAAATTATTATTAGATCATAGGAAACGTCTCAAAGTACTATACGAATTTGTAACAGATAAATTAAACACAGATAAACTTAAGGTAAGAGATAAGAAAGGAGGTGAAGAAACACCAGTCCTTAAGACAGGAGATACTATTTACATGAAGAATACTAGGACTAGGAAAGCTAAGGAAAAACCTCGCTATGAAAAAGCCGAAATCACTGGTGAAACCGAACGTAATATAGTGCCTGTAGAATTAAATAAAAGACCAACTAGAGTGGCGATAAAAAATGTAAAACGTCCTCCACAGGTCATGCCTAGTACTTCTGGTACTAGTGATGTCAGGATTCACGCTGGAACTCCAGAACTTCACTCGGAATCCGGGGATAGCGTCGTTGAAGATGGGAGTAGCGGTGAAGAAGAATAATTATTGGACTATATTTAAGATTTTAGATTTAGAATCCTTAAGCTTACAAATAGATAATAATATTCGCGATTTTAGCAATATGAAATCGAAAATTATAGAAAGCAAATTAAGTAATGAAACTTTAGGTATAGAAAACCAAATCGAGTATTTAATAAGACTTACTAAAGATAAATTATATCAAATTTTACCCCTTAATCATAGAAACAAACGAGCTTTGTTCAACCCTCTGGGCTCATTTGTAAAAGCTATATCTGGTAATTTAGATGAAGACGATGCAATTAAATATGATAAGGAAATCGTTTTACTCCAGAATAGAGAACATGCAGTCGAACGTAAAGTGTCATCAATGCAAAAAGCTTTCGATAAATTAGTTAATGACTCAGAAATCATAAATTCAAATATTAAAAGATTAGGCTCACACACTAATGGCATAGAAAAACTAGCTGAAAATGAATTCAAATTTAACAAGTTACTACGAATAATAGATACTATGTACCAAATTTTAAGCAACTTTCGAACTTGTTATGAGAACATACAAGAAATAGAGTCCGCAATCGCCTTTAGCAAACTAAATGTTTTGCACCAGTCTATTATAAATAGCACAGAACTGTACAGCAGTTTAGAAACAATTAGTCAACATGCTAGGACAATATATCCAGTTAGTAAAAGTAATTTAATAAAACTAGAACGTAATATCATAGTCAAATCATATTTAAATAACAATAGATTAGTATTTGTGTTAGAAGTCCCTCTAATAGACAACGAAACATATAATTATTATAAGGTTATTCCTATTCCTATTTTCCATTCTCCAGACACTTTTACCATTATTCCCAAATACCCTTACCTAATGGTGAATCGATTGAAATACATGCCCGTGGTAAACTCATGTACTGAAATTGAAAATGACAGATTTCTTTGTGATGAAAGTAATTTAGCTCAGAATCCAGTCGAGACCTGTAAAGAACAAATTATGTTGATGAAGAATAACTACAATAGCTGCGTAAAGAATCGTATCAAGATAGAAAAGCCTAAGGTGCAGAAGATAACGGATAGCCAATGGTTGGTCTACACAGAGGACAACCTGATCATTACCGAAAACTGCAATGAGGAAATCCGCAAATACAACATCTTTGGGACCTATATCGTGACACTGAGTCAACAATGCGAGGCGCAAATAGAAGGAGTAATTGTTGGTGCCGCCACAAACACTACAATTTTCAGTTTCAAGCTCCCATTGGTCGAGATGCCAGAGCTTCAACAAGACATACAGACAAGGACGGAGAAGGTCGACCTAAGAAACGTGGACTTTAGTGACGTGAAAGAATTGTTACAAAGTGCCAAATTTAGTGAAAGTGACGATACAACCCAAATAGTGACAATAGAAATTAGCGTATGGACCATTTTAGAGTATATCATTATCATAATAATTATTGTCGTCATCTCATACAAATTAAATGTTTTTCGTTTTTGCCGAAATTCTCCGAAGTCATCTGCGACGCCTTCGGATAATTTCTCTCTTAGGGAGGGAGGAGTTAAGGAACCCCAATCCCCCAATATTAGCTTCATCAGCCAATAATTATATTATATTAGAATAACAGCTATATGTCAGCATATAATATCTAGGACATGCGTCATTAGCAGAGATGATTGGTTAGCAATAAGATTAGTATATAAGATCAACATTTTGTAGAATTAAGTAATTACTGTCTTGCTGTAACTGGGATCAAATAAAGTTTATTTTTAAACTCTTCCGTTGTCGCTACGCCAGTACACTCGATACCGGAGGAGACGTCGGCGGGTCCCTGAAGAAGAAACCGCGCGGTATGAGGTGTACCGTGCGGCAACGGAGACTCTGCGGCTGGCCATCGGTGAGGCGAAGAAGCAAGCCAGGGAGGAGATGTTGGAGACTCTAGACGGGGATCCGTGGGGGCGCCCTTATCGAGCGGTTCGAGGGAAACTTCGAGCCGCCGCGCATCCGCTTACGGAGAGTCTCCAACCCGAGCTGCTGGAGGAGGTAGTCGCAGCCCTCTTCCCGGCGAGAGCGGAGCACATCCCGCCACCGATGGCTTTGCCCACAGCCGCAGAGTCTACAGAGGAGGACGCCATCAGCGTCCCAGAGGTGACACAGGCAGAGATGGGGGCAGCCGTGATTCGACTATGGGCCAAGAACGTGGCTCCGGGGCCCGACGGGATTCACGGCCACGTGTTAACCCTCGCTCTGAAGGAGCTAGAGCCCTGGCTGAGAGGACTCTTCACAGCGTGCCTTGAGCGGGGCCAGTTTCCCACTTTGTGGAAATCTGGTCGGCTGGTCCTGCTCAGGAAGGCGGGGCGCCCAGCGGACTCACCGTCCGCGTACCGGCCCATAGTGCTGCTAGACGAAGTCGGTAAGCTGTTCGAGCGGATTATCGCTGCCCGCCTCGTCAGCCACTTGTACAGAGAGGGGCCGGACCTGGACGAAAGCCAGTTCGGCTTCCGGCATGGGCGCTCTACCATCCACGCTATATCGCAGGTGAGAGTCCTGGCGGGGGAAGCGGTGTCCCGGGGTGGACTGATGTTGGCGGTGTCCTTGGACATTTCCAACGCCTTCAACACCCTTTTTTTTTTTTTTTTGATAACGCTGGAAAAAAATGCATTACGCATACCCGCCCATCGGGGGAATGGACGGGCTATGTGGGACTCCCCGGGCAAGCCCGGTATATTCACTAAAATAAACCAGCGCACTCCCGCATCGTCTGTGTGGAGGAGGACTGGGAAACCGGCACAGCCTTTACGCCCAGTCCTCCGCCGACGACTGCCCACCATAATGGCGGGCCCCGCACGCCCCTCCCTCAGTGGAGGGGCCCGGGAATGACTGTGAGTGATCGGCCATTCCCGCCCGACGAGGGTGGTGATTGTGCAATGCAGACGACAGGCGCCCCCGCACCTGCCGCCCGCTAATCACCACCAGGGGGTGGGCGCAGGCGATCGTACAACCACCCTCTCCCACCCCCACCGCTGCCTCCTTATGCGACATGGCGTCCTCGCAAAAGGAGGCAACCGCCGCCCAGGCCTCCCCGCTCCCCAGCATGGATTTACCACACCGGGAAGCGAGAGGACCTGCCACACAACCTCCTCCTCAGGGCACGGCGCAGCTACGCCCCCGCTGGGCACACCTAGACGGTGTGCCGCGCCGTACCCCCCACCGCACTGGACCTAACGGTCCCCTCCTATGCGGCATCTGGCCAGAATCCGCGAAGGCCAGACGCCGCCCTCCGCGTGTGCGGCGAAGCGTCGAGACCGACGCTCCGCCGCCTCCTCCCACCATTGACTTGTCCCTGCCGACCATCCCACGTCAAAGGAGGGTCGGCAACGACAAGTCACCACCTCCTCTTGGGCCCACCTCCCGCCCCCGAGTCGCAGCCACCCCCACCCGCAGGAGAGATTCCGGGCTGCAGAGCCAGGTGCAGAGCGGGCAAAGCCCGGATGCAGAGCCGGGCAAAGCAGGGTGCAGAGCTGGTCAGTGCACTCGGTGAGCTCAAACCGCACGAGCGCCGAGTGCAAAGCCAGGTGCAGAGCGGGCAGAGCCGGTCACTGCAGAGCCGGGCAGTGCAGGGTGCAGAGCTGGGGTGCCCCGGGCGTTCCCCCCCACAGGGGAAGGCGGCCCGCCCAGAGGCAAGGAAGTGAGCCCCACCGCTTACCTACCAAACCTAACCTACCCCACCCACCCCAACCTACCTACCCAGCCTACCCCTTCGTCGCATCCGGAGTGTCCTCTGCTATTCAGAGGAACACCCAGAGCGACGCGAATCCCCCCCCACCCTCCCGTCAGGTATTCGCCACCGCCAACAAGAACCCACGAATGGGAAGTTATTGACGGTACCCAGGGTGCACCAGCCCAGCGGGTTGCTCTTCTCCCCGGACGTATCCGAAAGAGACCAGCAACCAACTAGGCCAACGTGGAGGTTACCTGACCCGCACCCCAACGCCTTCAACACCCTGCCCTGGAGTTGTGTTCGGGAGGCACTTCGGTATCATCGAGTGCCTCCCTACCTCCGTCGCATCGTCGGGGCTTATTTGGCGGAGAGGTGTGTCACCTACGTGGGACGTGATGGCGTCGGAAACCAGCACCGCATGTCGTGCGGTGTTCCACAGGGCTCGGTCCTGGGCCCGCCCCTGTGGAACATCGGGTACGACTGGGTGCTGAGGGGCGAACTCCAACCGGGCGTAGACCTGACGTGTTACGCGGACGATACGCTGGTCACTGCTCGGGGGAGTTCGTACAGGGAAGCAGCGTTGCTGGCGACGGCTGTGGTCTCACAAGTGGTGAGCCGCATACGGCGCCTTGGCCTGGAGGTGGCCCTCAACAAGTCGGAGGCTATGGTCTTCCATGGTCCCCGGCGGGCGCCGCCGCCCGATGCCCACATCGTGGTTGGGGGGGCTCGAATCGCTGTCGAGTCTACCATGAAGTACCTAGGATTGGTGCTCGACAGCCGGTGGGATTTCGGCCCCCACTTCCGGCGGCTTCCTTTGCTTTGCTTCCCAATCTGGGGGGCCCGAGCGCCGCCTGTAGGCGGCTCTACGTGGGGATCGTGCGATCGATGGCCCTGTATGGGGCCCCGATCTGGGCGACTGACTTGACGGTCGGCAGCATCGCTGTTCTGCGGAAACCGCAGAGAGCGATGGCCGTCAGAGTCATCAGGGGGTATCGCACGATCTCCTACGAGGCGGCTTGCGTACTGGCCGGATCCCCGCCCTGGGACCTGGAGGCGATGGTACTCGCGTCACTGTATCGGTGGCGCGAGGAAGCGCGGGCGCGGGGCGAAGGTCTGATGCAGCGACATATGGAGTTGCGTCAGTCTCAGCTCCGCGAGGTCCTGGTGGCGGAATGGCGGGACAGGCTTTTACGCCCTACCGCCGGCCTCGTTACCATCGAGGCGGTCCGGCCAGTGCTCGAGCGCTGGCTTGGGAGGAGGCACGACTCCCTGTCGTTTCGGGTGACGCAGGTGCTCTCGGGGCATGGTTGCTTCGGGAAGTACCTGTGTCGCATAAACAGGGAGCCGGACGCCCGGTGTCACCACTGCGTTGACTGCCGGGAGGACACGGCGCGGCATACGCTGGCAGAGTGTGCCGCTTGGGAGGAGCCACGCCGTGCCCTCATCTCTGAAGTAGGCAGTGACCTGTCGCTGCCGGCCGTAGTCGAATCTATGGTCGGCAGCGAAGAGTCCTGGGACGCGGTGGTATCCTTCTGCGAAACAGTCGTCTCGCAGAAGGAGGCTGCGGAGAGGGAGAGGGAGATTTCATCTGCTAACCCGATCCGCAGCAGACGCGCCGGGCGTTGGCGGAGGGCGGACAACGCCCTCTTCCATCCCCCCTAAATGGGTCCAGGGGCAACGGACTCGGGGACGTCCGTCGCCCCCCACACATCAGGACCCGAGGTGGCGGCGCGTAGTGTTCCTCGCGCGCCCCTCTTAGACGTCGCGGGGGGAGTCAAACACCTCACTCCCCCTCCAACCCGAGACCGTGGCCCGCAGAGGCGGGCCGGCACTAGCCGGGGGTTGCGGAAGTATCATTGTGCCCGCGACCCCCAGCGTAGGTGTGAGATGGAACACCGGGGTGGTTTTTAGTCAGTAGGAGTCTGACAGACCCCTCCGCCCCCCCAGGGCGGAGGACATCCGATGTGGATTTTCAACCCCGGAACGAAAAAAAAAAAAAAGGTTAAGACTGGCTATAGATGGGGTTTGCTAGCGTAAACCGTCACTGCTGTAGTGATTGTGGAGAATGCATCCGTGTCCCCGCACCACAGCAAGAAGTGATGAAGAGAAACACCGTGTGGTTTTAGTCAGTAGGAGTCTGACAGACCCCTCCGCCTGCCCCAGGGCGGAGGACATCCATGAGGATTTCCACAAGAAAAAAAAAAAAAAAAAAAAAAAAAAGGATAAGACTGGCTGGTGTCCGCAACGTACGGAGTATTTTTTATTTTAATTGTACGTATTTTAATATTCAATGTAAAGTAAATATATTTATTTGGCCCAAACATAAAGGAAAACAACTTTATTGAGCGATTAGTTTTTGCTAACGGCTTCGTCTTGTAAATTATGTAAGGTACTCGAACGTACTACCGTATATTTTTTTTAGACTTGGCCATGATTTACCCGTGTAACAAACATCAAAAGCTGTCCAGTCGTTGACGCATCAACCTCTAAAAAGTAAAAAAAACACATAAAATCGAACATGGAACCGCCTCCTTTTTGGAAAGTTGATTAAAAATCGAAGTCCGCGTCTGTCGACATGATTTCTGTTTCTACGCTAGATTTCATTTAAACCACGCAACGGATGTTGATATGGGATGGATTTCACAATACATTACAATATAGGTAAAGAATGATAAACGAGGAAGGGTTGGTATACAATTCGTCCCGTACGAAGCCGTGGCGGTTCGCTAGTGATTAAATAATATCTAAATATACAGACCTTCACACATTTATAATTATAGTAAGTCCATATTTTTATTTGTTGAAGTAACCGTGTCGGTTTTCTTCTTAATAACCTTCGTCACCTTTTTTGAGACTACGGTTGTCATGTTATAAATGTAAGCTTGACTTTACGATCTTTTTTCCTGGAAGGTTGGTAGTCCCTGTACAATTGTCAAGATCAGTAGAATTCGTTTGGAATATAAACCGACCCAAATCTAGCTGAGAAAATAGCCTTAGGATAGACTTGTATTTCTTTGTTTTTTAACCTAATACCACAAAATAGATAGTATACAGAAGGGCCAATCTTGCCGTTTCTAAAATTGACACCTAAACTTGACATATTCACTAGGGTTGCTACCATATTAATTCCGAATAAAAAAAGAGTAGGTTGTATAAGTTACAAACATAAATAAATCGATTCGTCTAAACATACATCATATCATGCTTACATGCATTAGAGAGTAACCGGAGCATCAAATATATATTAAATATCACGACTCCACAAACGACGAAGAATGGATGGTAACAATATGTATCAATGGTGTAATAATGAGCCCACCAAAAACATAAAATGTGAAAAAGGTGCCAAGTTCGACGAAGAAGGATTGAGATCTTGAAGGGTGACAAGTTTCATAGCCTTTCCTTAAACAAAGCAATGCAAAGCAGCAAAGCTTTTTCGTCTATGACTTAAAATAATTTGTTATCTAATAAAAATTATTAAGGTATTGAATTTTTAACTTGTCTTCTTGAAAAATTTAATGACCTTTATAATTTAAAAACTACAGTCAGCATCTTCACGTCATTTCAGACTTTTTTACATTGGCTATACATCGCTCATTGACGTGTCTATATTAAGCTGTCCACCAATAAGCTAAATGGAAAAATAATAACCAGCCATGTACAAGTCGGACCCGCGTGCCAAGTTTCGTAGGACTTAGGATTTTTGTTAAGTTTTCCCTGTAAAATATGGGTGAGACCCTTTGTGCCACAAAATATAAATGAATTAAAGTAGTCGTTAATATTTTTAAAACAAGAAAGTGACAAACACCCGCACTACTCGTGACTCGTGACAGCCGCGACTGAGCTCGGTCCAATATTGCCCATTATTCCCTGTGAAAATTGTAATTGACATTATGTGTGCGTTCATTTGTAGAAGGCGTTTTTTCTGTTCTGTGGTCATTATACATACCTACCCATATTTGAATGAAGTAGGACCTGTAAGAGTTGCCACACCACTTTATTCTAATTTCATTTTCCTAAAATACTATTTTCAGTTTTTCGTATGTACAGTTTAGGCATCTCGGTACAGAATTCTCTAGATAAATATAATAGAGTTTGGTATCTTATCTTTTTGAATAAGATACCTAATAGGTATAGCCTATACAAACCTATCCGAAAAGTAGGTTTCACTGGAGCGACTCTAATTAAAAGTTTATTGTTCCAAAATGTTAAGTACATACCCTCTGCCTGAAAGGCATGTACTTGTAATAATTTACACAGTGTGTTAAATTAACAGATTTTCAACCTCTGGAAATCGGATTAGAGAAAAGTTCTCTAATCTGAGCCCTTGAATTAAAGTCTGGCATTACAGCCTTAATTATTTTACATAAAGGCCGTTATACCTTTCAGTATATTAATCAGTTAACTGATTGAGATAGGTTTAATTAAACATAAGTGTGTTTTTTGTATTTTGATATTTCATTATGAATACGTATTTGAAAAAGAGTTTCTACTGAAAAGGTTAAGTAGGTCAGTAACTAATTTAAAAGAAAGTTGCATTCTTTTAACTAGCAAACTTTTATAAAAAAAATATGCAAGCCATTTATCAACGAAAAAAAAATCTGAAAAAAGAATGTTCTAATGGCCTCACATGTTTTTTCGTGAGCAAACGGCCAGTAGCTATCGATTTTATATTAACAGTAAATTGTGTGCAACCTTTTTGCTGAATATTTGAAAATTCTAAATGAAATTATAGTGCCGGAGTTCCTATAGAAACATAAGTAATAAATAAGGTACACTTCTTTGTACTTTATATTCAAATCCTTTAACCTACAATAGAAGTCTAGACGTCAGCTCCATAGACTGCAGATATGTTACTAATTTAAGTTCAATGCAAAAACCTATTCAGACTTTATATGTTCCTTCCTACCAATTACTTTGTTACAATATCCTATTTTTAGAAAATTCTAAATTGTGTGAACTCTTTAAAGGAAAGAGCTTCGAATAAAAACCCAGATATATAGATGTATTATTCGACAGCTGTAGTTGTAGAGGAGTAGATGATAGTGGGTAGATTAAGCCCAGAATATCTTAGTATAGGTATCTACATCTAGATACATAATAAGTAGGAACAGAATATTAAAAAGCATATTAATAGAGGCAGGTGGCAACCTCAGACCGAATAAAAAATATTGCACGTGAAGTGGCAACAAAAGGCGAGTGTGTTGCGTGGGTGCTATTTTCAACACCGAGTATACCAAATACCTTGCGATCCTCCCCGCGTCAAGGATACCTGAATTAATTTTAAAGATTTTTTAATTCTATGCTTAATGTATTTTTTTGCCTTGAACTATCCGACCGAAGTTGGACTAAATTTGGTGCCGGCTATTATACATGTTCATCAATAAGTCTGCTCGGAAATTATTTTTTCTAAATCTTTTTAAAAGTCTTGCCGATGTAGTTTTACGTAATAGACGCAACAACACCCTACTGTGTCATCAGTCCGCTAAGACTGCACGAATGCGCAAAAGTGTTTACTGCATGGCTCCGGTCTTATATGATAAAATACCGAAAAGTTGGAAAGAATCGCCGCTATCATTATTTAAAAAAACCAGCCAAGTGCGAGTTGGACTCGCCCACGAAGGGTTCCGTACCATTATCGCAAAAACGGCATAAAAATCACGTTTGTTGTTTGGGAGCCCCACTTAAATATTAATTTTATTCTGGTTTCAGGATTTTTTGTTATAGTGGCATCAGAAATAGATCATCTGTGAAAATTTCAACTGTCTAGCTATTATGGTTCATGAGATACAGCCCGGTGACAGACAGACAGACAGAAAGACAGACAGACAGATGGACCGCGGAGTCTTAGTAATAGAACCCCGTTTTTACCCTTTGGGTACGGAACCCTCCTGAAAGTCGTAGCATATTATAGCTTAACAGAATTCTTAAGCGAAAAAAAAAATTTAACTTTCTGTTAATAATGTTTAAAAATAAGAATAATGCTTGGTTTTGTTTTTCTTTGTTTTGTCTGTTAAAGTTTCGTAAATTAGTTTATATTTTTTTAATTTTTGCATGCCTATTGGTAAAATATGGCTGGACTTATTCTCTATATCACCATTGTACTGTACCTATATTTGCATAATAAAATATCTTTTCTCAAAAATGGTATGTAATGTTGACATAACATCTCTAAAAAGTATCCAGAAAGTGAACTCTACCGGAGACTATTCACAACTGTCCGGTAAGAAGCGAGATTTTAAATTTGGAATCTCCTACTGTCCAGTAAGTAAGTATGTAATTTACTTACTGGACACTTGGTCATCCTTCATCCCTTTTTTTTTTTATGGCTTCGCACGGTTTAGGTCATCCTCTTTAGATCTGCTTAGAAAAAAAAAACATAGTACCAGACACAGATTAGAGTTTAGCCATTATAACATGGTTAGAGGGAGGCTCCAAATATATATCTATCTCTTTTTGGTATGACATTTTATGAGATACATAATATATTTTGGAGCCTTAAACATCCATTTTATTGTCTGTGACACTTTTTTTTTTTTTTTTTTTATGGGTCTGTGACACATAACGCGACGCAGAAAAAGTATGCACGTTGCGTTTTGTACTTAGTAATGTTGTAGAAGTATAGTGTGGGATTTTATGTTTGTATTTAGTCATTTCAGTTTATAAATCATGTTGGATTAAAGAGTCCGTTAATCAAGATGTACAACAAACAAATATAAATGCCCCCGGTAAATCGATCACAATATCTATCAGTAATTGCCCTAATATGAATGTAACCTTCAATATTAATTAAACGAATTTGTTGTTAAACTTTCTTTCATTTTTGAGAAAAGCATTATACAAACCTCAACCAGTAAGAAAGCCATCCTGGCCTCGTATATAACCGGACCTCACCTGCGGTTCGGTCCGGTTAACTCATACTCGGCCAGGAAGGCTTACTTACTGGATTCTGCTGTAATGTACTATTATCTTGAGTTTCAGCAAAATTAAAGTAAAAATTAATAGTTATGTTGAAATCACGTTGAACGCTGGTGACTTTCTTTGGATTTTTAATATAGGTCACCTAGGTAGGTAACTAGAAAGGATTTGATTTACGTAGCTAGGTATGTACCTAGCTACGTAAATCAAATCCGTTGTAAAACCTATTTACTTACTACTAAATTTGTTCCAAATTCAAAATAAATGTCAACTACAGAACTTTACCTTGTTTTTTTTTTTCTTCTATGCTATCAAAAAGAAAACGTTTTTCTGATATTTTTTTCAATTATTGCTTTGAGGCAAAATAAATGTCAAACAGCCAGATGGTGGTCGCTATCAATATCGGCCCCCTGCGGTTTCGTACATCGAGCTATGAGATAGATAGATAAACCATTTATCCATTTATCCTCTGCCACGAATTTCGCGGGCAGCGCGGCGGCGGCGGCTACGGCGCGGGAGCGGGTTGGGCAACGCAGACCCGCAGGCTTATTACGTATGAAACAGCAATTAGCAATATTTGCGCAGAGATTGTACAATCTTCGCGCGATTATCGCTTTACGTCAAAAAATTGGAAGGCTTTTTTTGCGAAATAATTGCTCTTCAATCGTGAATTCGCATTATATATGAGCTATAGCCACACCATACTAATTTTACGATAGCACTGCTAACAATAAAATCTGCTAACTGAAATGTGCATTTATCGCAAGGTGATCGCGATCATTTCGTATTACGTATGGTTTTGACAGCAGAGCGACAGCCATCGGCGAGCAAATGTGGCTGTCAAATTGCGATTACTTTTTCACTTGTTGTTGGTCGATTGCCAATCGCTCGCTGATGGCTGAGTAGATACAGAAGATTTTGAGTTTTTGGCGGCTTTTTGCGTATGTTATTTTGTGGCTACTTTAATTATCCGCAAATTAGAATATAAAAAAAAAGTAAAAGTTAATATTGAAGTAACAAAATTCCTAGTGATTATTGTAATGACAAATTGGTGTTGTTTTGTGTACCAGTGTCTACGCAACTGGACTATTTGTTGAATCATCGAAACAGACGTGATCTCGGTAAAGTGGAGGATTTTTTTATACTGTAGTGTTGGCTACCTCAGCGAAGCTTATAAAATATGTTTACTACTAAATACTTACAAACACATTAGAATGTGATAAGTCCGCAATATGTATCTTCTCTTATATATTTTTTTTTATATGGCAAGCACCGATGTCGACTATTCTGCCAATGTCTAAAGTAAATTGGAAAAATCTATTTTACGTTTCATAGCTTAAATACGAGATGATGTAGTCTATTTAGTGATGTCCTAATGCGTTATCGATTCGATTTCTTAAAACAATCGACAATTCAAAGAAATTTTAATGGATTTTACACATTGACATTTTTGTCATCCAATTTTTCAAATCAATTATTATATTATGTAAATAAAAATATCCAATTTTCACTGCCATAATTACTTTACACAAATATTTTACATCTCCGAATATTAATTTATCGGAATATTGTAGCTAAATAGTTATCAAATTTACTATTGTAAAAAAACAGCCTCCACGAAGTGTTGCTCTTTCATAAGCTCGTTAATTCATTAAATGATACATTTAAAAAATCATCGGACAGAAAAAATAGCTTCTGTTAAAAAAGTGACTGTAAAAAAAAAGCCTTGACTTAAAAGCCTCAGTAGCCAGGTCACTAAATTGATCGCGCAATAATTGTACAATTATTGCTGTTCCTTACGTAATAAGCCCGCCGTTCTCGAAACCAGCGGGTAGATCGCGCGGCACTATAGCGGCGTAGTGTTGTGTTTGTGGTGGTATCGTCGAGATATTTGTTTTTTTTTTCACGAACGAAATGTCTGAACAACCGCGACAACATTTATTTGATTCAAATTTTTCCTAGAGCTCGATTTATTGTATCGGCAAAACAAGAAGTGAATCCCTACTGTAAGGCAAGGAAAAGAAAAGGCAAGGTTTATCGATATTATGAAGAACAGAGACAATGTCCTGACAAATTCTACTACTACACCAGAATGAGTGTAGAAGTGTGGATATTTTAACTATACTCTTGAATTTATCAAGGGCGATTTAGAGTCTGGAATTAATCCAAATCGATACGGAGGTATATCTAAAAAAAATGTGAAATAATTTGTTCTAGCACGTCCGAGGACATTTCGACACGTGACAAAAATAAATTGCACAACACTACAATGTAGTCGCGCGGGCGGTCACCGCTTGACTTGAGTGCACCGCTTGTTGCCCGCGCCCGCACCGCTACTGCGCCGCTGTTTTCGCAGGCTGGTCCATTTGATTGTATGCATTAGATCCTGCCGCGCCAGCGCCGCCGCCGCCACCGCTCGCTGCCCGCAAATTCGAGGCAGAGGCCTGAGGAACGCCATATGGCGCTAATCGCAAAGCTTTGCATTCAGGTCCCCGCATGACGATGACGATATCTTGTTTCTCATTGTTCCTAACGGTGGCATTGAGGGCATTGTAGAAATCGTCTTTGGTATCCTCTGGTGATGCATTAGTTAGGGCGTAGCATTGTATGATAGAGATATACTAGGCTCTCGAGTAAAAACGGGCGTAATTGATTCGACCTGAGATTTTCTAGTCCTATGATGCTATTCTTCGCTGTAGTAGAAAGGTGGAAAAAGTGATAAAGATGTGCCTCGCGCACATCTTCCTCACTTTCTTTACCAGAATACAGCAATTAAAGTTAATCCCCTGGACGTTCTCAGCTCACTGAAATCGTTTCTTCTCGCTTGTTCTCATTGTTCGCTTAAACCGAGTATTTGCAGGTTGTAACTTAGCATCACTACTTCTGCTTGGACTAGTCTAAAGTCTCTAGTCTAATAAGTTGATGGAACGGTGTCAAATGCCGCGGTGGATTCCACATTATAACACACGAGTGCAATAAAAGTACCTACAAAGCCAATCGATCTAGTTTCATAAAGCGTTTTTGTATAATAGTTTGTGGACCACAGACCCCTTACGCTTTATTTTCGGCAAGTTCTACCCGAAATAAGAAATGTGCTGTTCCACTAACTTTCCTAAGGGAATAGGTACTTATGCGGCGCTTTTCGCCCCAGCAGTGTAATTCGTAGTGATAATAAATATCTCACGGTGTCTCGGCAGTATTTAATATTTTAGAGAAGGGATATAAAACGTAGATAGATACGATCTCTCGAGAGTGTGAAGTGTGCAGTATGTGGGAATTGTGGGATAATTCTGTTCGGTAGCCGGAGTTGCGAGTCGAGCTATAAAACTTTAAAGCACTCACTTCCCTCGATTGTTTTACTCAAGCCAGATTTAAAAGGGAACGCGACATGATAAATATTGCATGTGTTTTGCCGTGCTTGCAATGGGAATTTACTTTCACGCGTCCTTCTCCTTTTCCCACCAGGTTTATTTTCCCTTTTATTTTCATTTTGTAAAACCAATACTCGAGCCTTGTAGTGTTTCTATTTTTCATTTGCATGGTCATTATAGATACCCATATTTGGATTAAGTAGATAGGTACCTGTAAGGGTTGCCCACTTTATTCTAATTTCATTTTCTAAAAACACTATTTTCAGTTTTTCGTATGTAAGTTTAAGCATCTCGGTACAGAATTCTCTGGATAAATATAATAGTGTTTGGTCTAGCCTATACCCACCTATCCGAAAAGTAGGTTTCACTGCAGCGACTCTAGTTAAAAGTTTATTGTTCCAAAATGTTAAGTACATACCCTCTGCCTGAAAGGCAGAGATATTAGAGAAAAGTTCTCTAATCTGAGCCCTTGAATTAAAGTCTGGCATTACAGTCTTAATTATTTTACATAAAGGCCGTTATACCTATCAGTATATAAATCAGTTAAATGATTGAGATAGGTTTAATTAAACTTAAGTGTGTATTTTGATATTTCATTATGAATACGTATTTGAAAAAGAGTTACTACTGAAAAGGTTAAGTAGGTAAGTAACTAATTTAAAAGAAGGTTGCATTCTTTTAACTAGAAAACTTTTACAAAAAAAATATGCAAGCCATTTATCAACGAAAAAAAAATCTGAAAAAAGAATGTTCTAATGGCCTCACATGTTTTTTCGTGAGCAAACGGCCAGTAGCTATCGATTTTATATTAACAGTAAATGTGTGCAACCTTTTTGCTGAATATTTGAAAATTCTAAAAAAGATTATATTTCCGGAGTTCCTATAGAAACATAAGTAATAAATAAGGTACACTTCTTTGTACTTTATATTCAAATCCTTTTACCTACAATAGAAGTCTAGACGTCAGCTCCATAGACTGCAGATATGTAACTAATTTAAATTCAATGCAAAAAGCTCTTCAGACTTTATATGTTCCTTCATACCAACTGCTTTATTACAATAACCTATTTTTAGAAAATTCTAAATTTTGTGAACTCTTTAAAGGAAAGAGCTTCGAATAAATACCTAGATATATTATTTGGCAGCTGTAGTTGTAGAGGGGTAGAAGATAGTGGGTAGAGTCCAGAATATCTTAGTATAATAGGTATCTTTCTCTTACAAAAAACGTTGCCGGACACTAGGAATTTCTTCCTGTATTGTGGGTGCGTTTACAAACATATAAACTTACATACACAACACCCAGAGCCGGAACAACTATCTGTAGGTCATACAAATATTTGTTCCGTGCGGGAATCGAACCCGCGAGACGCATCACAGCAGTCAATCGCTCAACCACTGCGCCAACCGTGCGCCCAAACTACATCTACATCTAGATACATAATAAGTAGGCACAGAATATTAAAAAGCATATAATAGAGGCAGGTGGCAACCTCAGACCAAATAAAAAAGATTGCACTGAAGTGGCAACAAAAGGCGAGCGTGTTGCGTGGGTGCTATTTTCAACACCGAGTATACCAAATACCTCGCGGTCCGCCCCCGCGTCAAGGATACCTGTATAAATTAAAAAAAAAAAACTATGCATTATGTATTTTTTTGCCTTGAGCTAACCGTCCGAAGTTGGACTAAATTTGGTAAATGATAAATGATAAAAAAAGGGTCAGGAGGTACCTATGCCTCAAGCATGAAGTTCGTCTAGTCAATTGCCTGCAGTGGACGCAGCTAGACGTAAGCCTCCTCCAGACAGAGCCACAACAACTAGTCATAATATAGCATTCAGCATTATATGTAATCCCACGACCAATAAACGATGGAAATATACCAAATTTATTAATAACCATGAATATAAGCGTAAAGCTGTGAAAATTCTTTTAGTTTTGGTTTAATTCGGATCAGGCTTGATGAGTTTCAGCAAAATTAAAGTTAACTTAAATAGTTATGTTGAATGTAGATTCACGTTTATCGCTGGTAAATTTCTATGGAATTTTAATATAGGTAGTTACCTACCTAGCTACGTAAATCAAATTCGTTGTAAGACCTAGTTACTACTAAATTTGTTATAAATTCAAAATAAATGTCAACTACAGAAGTTTACTTTGATTTTGTTTTTCTCTCTGTTTTTTCTTCTATGCTATCAAAAAGAAAAGTTATTGCCACGTTGCTGATATTTTTTTAAATTATTGCTTTGAGGCAAAATAAATGTCAAACAGCCACTCCCATAGCTGCCCGCTTGAACTGCCACCCTGGCGCTAAACAAACTTGTGTTTGACGTAAAAAGCCACGTCAGGAATGTCGTGTCAGAGTTATTATACACAACAAACATGCTAATGGCGGCGTTCCCGTCACGGGATATAGGGATACATTGTTCGTTATAAGTGGTTTTTGACACGCCGCCTTCACCAGCAGATGTTTAATAAACTGTATTATAGGCATCAGTTAATTTAAACGTAAGTGTACCTGACATGTTTGACAACTTCAAGGCTGTTTGTGATGTTACTTGTGCCTTTTAATTTTGTGGATCTTGAAAGCGTTTATCGTTGACTTAGGAGTTAGTTATGGAATTACATCACCAACTGTTGAACAATGATGGGATCTTTGTCTCTTAGACTAGGTTTCACAACATAATCACGATAATTGGCTATAATAATCTGATGTCTGCTGACAAGCAATGTGTATTGCTGACAGTGCTGATTCTTGATTCAAGAGCTGAAGCCGTTAATAATTATGACATAACATCCACATAAGGCCGTTTTTTCAATAGTCTGATTACTTTTAACTGAGGAATAAAAATGGCGGTTTGACAGATTTTGTATAGAAACTATGTCAAACGGCCATTTTCAAACGGCCATTTTAATTCCTCAGTTAAAAGATACCAGACTATTGAAAAATCGGCCCTAAGTCATGTTTCTAATTAATTAAAAAATATTCCAACAAAGAAGTCTCGTTACAGAAATATTAAGATATTGTACTAAAGTATACAGGTACTGTCTTATAAACAAAGATATCCAAGCCCCTATTTTATTGGAATTCCTATCCCTGCTAAAAAAACTTATCTAGAAAATGTATTTCAGATCTATACCGTGGGCGTCGATTTACGCGCGCAAGGAAGCGAATAAGATGCCTATCCCGTTGTTCAATAAGCCTGTAAATGCCTGTAAACAAGCGATATTCAGCCTGACATGAAATGATGATCCTGGCTGTTTATCTCAGTAGCACCGTTTATGAATAAAGGTAAACGCACTGTTATTTTATAGTCTGTAGTACAAATATTTTGACATTTATAGTGATGTAGGTCTTGCGTTAGGTTTATGACGTCAGAAATTGATTTTCTTGTTTCTGTGTCCCCATTCTCTGCCGGTATCGGTGCCTAAAAAGAGATAAAAGCTGTGTGACACATTTAAATTCTCATCTTCTCCATAAGTCGATTGTTAACTTTCTAGATAATTTAAACCCATGTGCCTTACATGCTATAGTCCATACTTAGCATTACTTTGAAGAGAATGAACGCCTCTGATGCTACTATTAAATTATCAGAATTCATAAAGTTTACCTGCGGCTTCTTCTTACGGCTTCTCAATCTTTTGAACCATCATCAGCAAGCATTACGTTTACAGATTATGGATTGTTTTTCATTTCCAATATTATTTGGTGCTCAAAGACACGATACCCAGATACGATACAACCTTGAATATTTGCTTGTTCTTTAGAATTATATTATTTATTATTTATTTTCAGCCTATTCTGTCCCACTGCAGGGCAAAGGACTCCCCTTCTTCCTTCCAATACTCTTGGTTAAGGGCAATTGTAGACCAACCCTGTCGATAGGCATCAAGTTCATCCCGCCATCTTCGCCTGGGTCTGCCGCGGTGTCGTTTAACATTTTCCGGGACCCATATTGTGGTTGATTTAGCCCATGAACCGTTTGACATGCGGCAGACGTGTCCGGCCCAGTCCCAATTTAACTTGGCTGCTTTTTGGGTGACGTCAGCGATTTGTGTTTTGGAGAACAGAATTAATTTATTTGTAAGAATGTAGTTTTACATAGTATGGTGTTAGTCTTTGTTAGTCTTATACTGGCGGACTGGGGACCCTTTTCGGAAACTATTTTGAGGTTGGCTTTCCATTTAACAGGGTCCAGCTAAAACCTGTATTTTGTATGGAGCGGCTGCGTATCTGTCCATGACAACCCAGTTGGTTAGTTTCCGTACATCACGTCCGACCACTGAAAATCAGCGCCGTGCTGTGGGTCCCCCACGGCACAGTATAATGCTGAGTGGAAGCCTTCTTGCCACAATCACGACATGCATCGCACTGGCGTCTTTTTCACCCTATTTCTTTTCTGTTTTATACAAAATTTTGGTAGTATGAATTATTATTGTTTTATTTATTTCTCGTCTTTACTAACATAATTTAAGTACTAATAATACTATTGTTAAGGGTTTATATAAATATGTACTTATATAAATATGTAAATGAGCATGTACTTATATTGTAAGTCGTCATGTGACAATTAAAAACGTTTTCTTTCTTTTCTTTTTTCTATCAGTTACTAGGCATAGTACTCCCCAATCTGCTTAACCGCTTTAAAGTTAGCTACAATGGCTACACAGTCGTAAATATCATATTAAAACAGCAGTGCGCTATGTCATTCGCATTGGAAAGCCAACTTCAGAGCGGCCAAGAAGGTTGGGGAGAACTGTAATAAAACTGTAACATCCCTTGGCCCTTGGTTGGATATTTGTAAGACAAGTCAAGGTTCGGTCTTTTTATGATTGTCATTTGATAGTCACTGTAGAAAATAATCGTAATTAGATTGTGGTAGATAACGGTAGCATATTTGCTTAGCCCGGATTATTTTCGGATACAAAAAAATCGATATCCAGGAATCTAATAGAATTGCAGAAGCCGTAAATTTGGGCAATTTTCACTAATTGGATATAAAATTAAATTTCACAGGATGATAACAGATTTTAACAGCTTTTATATATTATATGCTTGACTTAGAGCAAATTAATTGGTTCCTTTTGTAAATTAAAACATTCTCACTTGTTTAACGCGTCACCATTTTAATAAAAACTTTTCTTTCATAAATTTTGTCGTCAATTAATCTATAAATCTAGCTCTAATCGATCTTTTGATGATTATTTCCCGAACTCTGTGTCCGAAGTCGAGTGTTATCAAACTCTCAACCAAACCCTGTCGATATTTAGCATTGTTAGGTACTCAAATCAGAAACCAACACAAAGGTTCATCAAATAGGAGAATTGTATTGTTGATGGGTTTTTTGGTAGTCCAAAAGGCCTCATAGTCCTTTAAACAAAATATTCAAAATAAATTCTAGATATCTTATAGGTTCATACAACCCTTGATATTAAATTGCAAGTTTCTTCAACCAAAAAATTAATAAAAAAACGCTAGATATCAAAATTAATCCAATCAAAAAGTTCTCCTCAAACTCAAGGAAAATTAAATAAAATACATTAAGCAATCTTGTATTCAGATTGTGGTTTCAAATAATCTTTTATTTCACTCTTTGTATCTCCATATAATTCTTCTCTTGGCAACTTTATTTCGTGTTCAACGTTCATTGCGTACTAAATATGTATTAGCTGAACTTAATTTTAGTTCGGTGCATTTATGTATGTAGGTTATTGGACATTTGGGTCAAGGGGTGTTACAGTTATTGCCTTCTTGATATTGTCAGCGGCAGAATATTTAGTTTAGATTGCATTGGATACAATGATTTTCTAAGAAAGTTGGTTCATCAGTCCACTGCTGGACATAGGCCTCTCCAATTGCACGCCATTTGCTTCGATTTTCGGCCACGCTTATCCAGCTGCTACCAGCCACCCCGCGAAGATCGTCACTCCACCTAGCCTGAGGGCGTCCCACCTTACGTTTACCAGTTCGCGGTCTCCACTCAAGAACACGTATACCCCAACGGTCATCGGTTCTACGACTTATATGGCCGGCCCATTGCCACTTCAGCTTACTTATTCTGTGAGCTATGTCGACAACTTTGGTTCTCTGCCGGATCACCTCGTTTCGGATTCGATCCCTTAGAGAGACTTCGAGTATAGCCCTTTCCATAGCTCGCTGAGCAACTTTGAACCGATGAACCAGCCGTATTGTGAGTGTCCACGTCTCGGCGCCATAGGTCATAACAGGTAGGACGCACTGGTTGAAGACTTTGGTCTTCAGGCTCTGTGGGATACGTGACGAGAAGACTCGACGAAGTTTTCCAAACGCCGCCCAGCCCAGCTGTATTCTTCTATTAGCCTCCTTCTCAAAGTGGTCCTTACCAAACTGCAGAGTTTGCCCGAGGTAAACGTATTCTCGAACAACTTTGAGAGCACCGCCATTGACCACAATCGGTCCCGGAGTCACGTGTGAATTGAACATAACCTGGGTTTTGTCCAAGTTCATCCGGAGACCGATGCGTGCAGAAGAACCAGCTAAGCCGTCCAGCATCAGCTGCAAGTCATGCAGTGACTCTGCCATTATGACGATGTCATCCGCAAATCGCAGGAGTGAGATGTACTTGCCGTTTATATTAATGCCGCGTCCTTCCCAGTCGAGCGTCTTAAACATATCCTCCACCGCGTTGCTAAACAATTTCGGGGAAATAACGTCCCCTTGTCTAACCCCTCGACGCAGTGAGATATGCTTAGTTTGCCGGTCCTGACTTTGGACGGTCATTGTTGCATTTGCATAAAGACATCTCAGCACTTGGATGTATCGCCAGTCCATTTGGCATCGCTGCATAGACTCCAAAACAGACCAGGTTTCGATAGAGTCAAAAGCCTTCTCATAGTCCACAAAAGCAAAACACAGGGGTCGATTATATTCTTCGGACTTCTGTATAATTTGCCGCACTGTGTGGATGTGGTCTATGGTGTTGTATCCACCTCGGAACCCGGCCTGCTCCGGTGGTTGGAACTCGTCGAGTCTTCGCGCTAGATGATTCGTGACGACTCTCGAAAACAACTTATAAACGTGGCTAAGAAGCGAAATGGGGCTACAATTTAACAAAAGGGTTTTGACGCCCTTTTTGAAGAACAGAATGACCACGCTCCTTTGCCACGCTTCTGGAGTTCTCCCAGAGAACAGGACAGAATTCAAGAGCTCCCCAAGCTCTTTCAGTACCGGACGTCCTCTCGCTTTCAGTAGCTCGGTAGTTATCCCGTCCTCGCCCGGGGCTTTTCCGTTTTTAAGCTGTCTGAGAGCCGCCTCGATTCGTCTTGGCTTATCTCAGGCAGGTCTTCTGTGAAATGGCGGGTTAAGGTGGCCCTAGAATCGTCATTTTTGGGATCAGGCCGAGATGCATGTGTTAGAAAAATGAAGGAACTCCATATAAAAGTATTGATATATGTCAAGATGGTTATTTACTGTGTATCAGAGTTCCTATATATGTGGTGTATAAGGGAAAGGTTTTATGAAGAAAAACACAAAAAGACAAGACCAGGTATTTATTTCAATTAGGCTTGTCAAATAATTAATATTGAGGCTCAGTGAGCTTACCGCCCGTTCGCTAGACCTAGTTCTCGTGAAGAAGAAGGGCAAGAAACTCCACGGAAGCAACTATGGTTGTAAAAGTATTTTTTTGATATATTTTACAATCATAATATAAATATTGTTTATAACAATATAGATCTAATTCTATAGTTACTATTATATGCAAATCTTGTAACATTTCACAATGTTACATAATCAAAACAACAAGGGTAAGGCAAATAACATGACTAGCCCTTAAATAAATAAATTTAACATCATTAGGAATAAAGGCCATAATATGATACAGATAGCGTTTCAACACAACCATTAGCAATAATCAAGTTATAGTATAAAATAACTTACGTGAAGCTTGTGTAGTCCATATTTCACAACAAAGTGCTAGTCAACTTACGAATTAAACACTATTTATAATAATGTGTCGACCTGTCAAAAGTCCCCACCATTTTCTATATTTCTATAAATCACCGGTGTCGGCAAAATTTTAAATGACATACATTTTGATTCTCCCTGTCCTTGTTTTCCAAAACAATATCTCATAAAACTTTTTATTAGATTGAGGATTTTTTCTATACTAAAATTTAACAACCGAGAATTTAGAAAGGGTAAGAAATTTATAAAAAATTATATAAAAATAAAACACATGTAACTTATAAAGATTTCATTTTTAGGGTTCCGTACCCAAAGGGTAAAAACGGGACCCTATTACTAAGACTCCGCGGTCCGTCTGTCTGTCTGTCTGTCTGTCTGTCTGTCTGTCACCAGGCTGTATCTCATGAACCGTGATAGCTAGACAGTTGAAATTTTCACAGATGATGTATTTCTGTTGCCGCTATAACAACAAATACTAAAAACAGAATAAAATTAACATTTAAGGGGGACTTCCATACAACTAACGTGATTTTTTTGCCGCTTTATGCGATAATGGTACGGAACCCTTCGTGCGCGAGTCCGACTCGCACTTTGCCGGTTTTTTACCTACACATTGACGTCTATAATTATGTTTTATCTAGATGTATTGCACAATCAGCACCAATTTATAAAAAATATATTTTATAAACGATACAATTTTAAACTACCACATATAAGTCAGAACATATTCACAGTTCTCAATAACATAGAAACAAAAAGTTGTTTTTTTTTTATAATCAATAGGCTCGCGTTTGACCACTATCTCACCTGATGGTAAGTGATGATGTGGTCGACGGTGGAGCACGCTTGCCTCGAAATAACCTATTCACTCTTGACATAAAGCCCCCTAGAATTTTATCGAAGAGGCAGCCCTGCGATTGCTGTGGGATCGCGCGGTGCGAAGCAATCACAACTGTACGCTTGAGCATTTAGGCACATTTAAGCATGCAGTGTTTGCTGACGCAACGGAATAGGCTATTATAGCAATAGGTATTGGAGATTTTCCACTAAGTGAAGGATCGGTTACGTCGTAACTATTACGTAATCTGTGGCCGTGTGTACCCCGCGTAGTTTAATTATGTACGAACAAGTTTGTAAGGGCGGTTGCTCACACAATTATTTTGTGACGTCACACCACCGAGGCTCTCTAATTAACTTGAAATCAACGTATGCTTAAAAAAGGTTGAGTAATAAAATTATAATATTGGAGTCTGTGTGTTGATAATTGTGCAAAAGAGAGGCTTTTGATTAATTTATATTAAATGTGCTGAAAAGCTGACTGTTAAATATCAGGCTTTGTTCACTACCTAGACACAGCGTCGCTTATAAAGTATCGTTTCGTTGTTCGTACCTATTAAATTAATAATAATAAAACTATATTTTTCGTGTACTTAGTTTCTCCTTTTGACACTTAATTATTATTATTTAACAGGTTCTCAGTCCCATGACGCACATAAGGCATTTGTGATTGCTTTAAGTATTGTTTTTGCTATGTGGCCATAAAAGTGTTCTAAGTCTAAGTAAAATTCAAAAATTTAAAAACCCTCAAGACATTTTTATTACATTCTACATGATTTTATTATCTAGTAGCTGACACGCTTCGAGCAGTGGTGGCCCAGTGGTATGAGCAGTGGTGGCCCAGTGGTATCGGCCGCGACTTACAAGTGAGCAGTGGTGGCCCAGTGGTATCGGCCGCGACTTACAAGTGAGCAGTGGTGGCCCAGTGGTATCGGCCGCGACTTACAAGTGAACAGTGGTGGCCCAGTGGTATCGGCCGCGACTTACAAGTGGGCAGTGGTGGCCCAGTGGTATCGGCCGCGACTTACAAGTGAGCAGTGGTGGCCCAGTGGTATCGGCCGCGACTTACAAGTGAGCAGTGGTGGCCCAGTGGTATCGGCCGCGACTTACAAGTGAGCAGTGGTGGCCCAGTGGTATCGGCCGCGACTTACAAGTTGTAGGTCGTGGGTTCGAGCCCAGGCAGGCGCTTTACTTTGTGTAAATTATTTCTTCAACACTGCTCTCGAAACGGTGAAGGAAAACATCGTAAGGAAACCGGCATGTCCTAGAACCAAAAATTCGAAGACATGTGACATCCACCAACCCGCACTGGGCCCGCGTGGTGGATTACGGCCCATTCCCTCTCACATAGAGGAGGCCTGTGTCCCAGCAGTGGGAACATTAATAGGCTGATGATGTGATGACACGCTTCGATCAACATGATTGAACACCTGACACGATATCTTGTGAAAACCAACCGATTTAAACAGTAAAAAACCTATACCTTTTGAACGGCTGAACCGATTTTCATCAAACATAGGTAAGAACACTCTCGATAAAGTCACCATTAAATAAAACGAAATCAAATTCAATTCATCCGTTTAGGAGTTATGATACCACAGCCAGATACAAAAATACACAAACACACAGGTACACACGTTAGACTTACTTATTATAAACCTCTCTTTTTCTGTCGGGGGTAAAATCATCATTTATTATTTATTTATTAAAACTTCATGCAACATAAAAGTACATAGGCGGACTTAATGCCTGAGGCATTCTCTACCAGTCAACCAAGGGCGGTTAAAATTCATACGAAATCATACATTTATATTACACTATCATATAAATATGACTCAGAGATCTGTGATTCTAGATAAATGATAGTGTAATAATCCCCCAAAGCCTCTGGTATTTCAACGATAGTCACTGCTGATTAAATTTCTCTTTGCAGGTATGAAAATTGCTGAATTCCATACTATCTAGGTTGATGCACTCCATATAGTCTGTCTAGCATCTCTACAATTTTAGGGTCGAATTCTCCTCGAACCTAAAATGGCTGAATATTCATAACTGACCTCAAATCCAATTAATGGGAAAATACCGATATCGATGTAATCCTATTACGGGCTTTTGACTACCTATCACGAATGGCTTTGTACCTCAAACTATGCTTCGAACGTAATGTCCTCACTTCGGGTATTTTTGAGTCGAATCAAATGAAATTGTAAATTTGTTTACATACACAAGTATAAAATGCCGCACCTACATCACTTTTAATAAGTATGATTTACTATTATTGTTGTTTTATTCACATATTCATGGACGGTGACACCCAAAGTAGACATTTACTTGTATCTTCGGAGATAGTACCTAAACAAAAACAGTGGAACGAAATACCCATATAGCAAACTCGCTTTTCACGTGGCATTTTTATTTTTTCATGTATGTTACCCGATTACTCTACCAAAACTAAAAAGAGATAAATTAAAAACTTTTTAACAAAAAAAAAACAAACCGACTACCAAAACAAAACACTACAAAAAAAAAATAACTTTCTTTCCCGAAGTCGGTGATGAAAAACGGAAAACAATAGGTACCAAAGACACCGACTTCAGAAAAGAAAATTATTTTTCGTTTTGCAGTATATTGTTTTGGCAGTCGGTTTTTGGAAAAAAGTATTAAAAAGTGGCCAAAGATACTGAGCGATATTAATACCTTTCATCTAAACAGTTAAAGATTTTTTTTAATCGGATTACTTTTTCCACAGATGACCTTTTACAAACATAAAAAAACAATGTATACTAGCGACCCGCCCGGCTTCGCTCGTGACAAATTATACACAAACTTTCCTCGTGTCTCACTCTTTCTAATGGTGAAAACCACATGAAAATCCGTTTAGTAGTTTTTTGAGTTTATCACGTACAGACGCGGCGGGAACTTTATTTTCAACCAACTTCAAAAAAGGAAGGGGTTCCGAATTCGTAGGAATCTTTTTTTTATGAATGTTCCCCGATTACATAGAGACGCCCGGACTGATTTGGGAAATTCTACCTCATGCAAATCGAGGGAAAACTTTTTTTTTTTTGGTATACTTATAGTGATTTTGGTATTTTCATAAACATGGCAAGCATTTGCATTCAGAAAGTATCATTTGGTGAAGAAGAACTGATGATGAAGATCACAGCTGGCCACTGGAACTTCTCAATGATAAGTATGTTTTAGGTATAAGATTATCTGGTATAGTTAAATAATTAAATTAATAATTAAAACCGTGAGGAAGCAAATAAAATGAAAATATACGTAATTTGTTCTAATGATAATGGTACCATCGAACTGATCTGGTGATGAAGCCGGAAGGTAGGCACCGGAACTCAGTCGTGTTTAGGCTTGTTGGGATTGTCAGGTTTTCATGGTAATATAAGATACCAAAACTAAAAAGAGAATAATAAAAATCTTTAAAAAAAAAAAAAAAACTGGATTCCAAAACAAAACACTACAACGCAAAAAAATAACTTTCTTTTCGGCAGTCGGTGTCAACAATGAAGAATAGGTACCAACGACATTGACTTCTGAAAAGAAAGTTATTTTATGCTTTGTAGCCTTTTGTTTTGGATGTCTATTTTTTTTTGTTAAAAAGCATTTTTATAATATGTAGTTTTTAGTACAGATGTTTTCTCCATAAAAATGGTCCCCATCCAAAATTTGACCTTGGCAATGGCAACTTAACCTCACAATCCGATGATCCGCATGACTGGTCCAAACTAGAATGACTATAAATCTTTTACAATACATGTCCTCGAAAAGAGCGTTTTCCAAGGAGCCAAACTGTGCGGCAAGTGTCACTTTTTTCACTAGTGCTTTTTACTTTCCTGTATTTTTTTTTATTTTTAACTCTAACGACAGCCCGACGCAGAGAAAAGTTTAACAAATTAGTTATGTACAGATTATCATTCATATAAAAGGTAAAATAAAACTAATACTTCATTTTAGGCGTTTTTAATTACTCTAGATTTAGATTTTGATAAATAAATTAATTTTAAATATTTATTAAATAAGTTTGGCAGAACGTATATTTTGCTCGTGCCTTATTGCGTTACGATGTGACAGCTATTTGCACATGCGCAGTAGATATGCCCGAGGAACTATTTGTTAATCTGTGGATATGCTGAACGCGCTTGAATTTCATTTTATTATTATTTTTATTTCCTCGCACAATGCATAGTAAAATGTTGTATGATACACGCACGTAAGATGATTTCCAACTCGAGTCGATTTATCCACTCACTCGCTTCGCTCGCTCGTGAATAAAAATGTCACTCATCGGAAATCACCTACCTTCCGCACTTGTAGCATAAATAACTATTTTCTTTATCTTTCGAGGCAGTCAGCTGTAACATTGCGTTTCTTTACGTATTGGTCCCTGGCCTTGTGACGGATGGCGGGTACTTGGACCTTCTAATTTATAAGTTCACTTTAAGTCCGTTTCCTTTTTAGTTGTGGTACACAAATGGGGTCCTAGTTTTTTTTTTTTTAAAAAAAACGTTGCCCCACACTAGGAATTTCTTCCTGTATCGTGGGTGCGTTTACAAACATATAAACTCACATACACAACACCCAGAGCCGGAACAATTCAATTATTCAATTTTCAATTTCAATTTTTATCAATTTTTTTTATTTTTTTTTTATTTTATATTCAATTTGTTGTTTGATTTGTTGTGTTTTGTTTGTTTTTCAATTTGTGACAAATTTATTTGAATGATTTCGACATAATTAAAGGTTTTTGAATTTTGTACATGCATTATTAGAGTGTAGTTTTATAAAGTAGTAGTAGGTTTTCCTGCGGTTCCAATACAGTACAGGCAACAATATACCTTGCCATAATTGTAAGAACTTCCAAAAAATGCTCTAAACTGTTTATACAACGGTTTAGACTTGCATTAATAAAAGGTAAAAGGAAACTATGAATTTTTCTACAATTGCCGATTCACAATAACCTTTCTCGTTTCAAACTATTTATTTTGGTGAAAACTGCATGAAAATCCGTTCGGTAGTTTTTGAGTTTATCGCGTACAGACGTGGCGGAACTTTATTCTATAATATGTAGTGATTTGTCTTACGGTGTCTGTCGATTTTTAAGGAATTTATCTCTGACCTGCGGCTTCAGTCCTTGTGATCTTAGCCACAGTAACCGTGCACTTTTTCGAGATCAAGCCTATGACACTCAGCCTCTGTGAAACTTTCAATAAGTCAAAGGTTTTTTTTGAACCGGAAGTAATGTTTCGGAGATTACCTCCTACATACAAACTTTCTATCTCTATAATACCTATTTATAATCGTGACAATCTAAGAAGTCCGATAACGTTTCTCCTTTTACAGGCCGCGATAACTTTGTACGTAATAAATTGAAAAATCTAATTCATAATTCTAATTTATTACTATGTTACCCATAAACTAAAACAACGAGTATCATTCGTACATCAAGTTTATTTGACTTACTTGACTTAATGTTCTAAACATATAACCCCTAGATGGGGCAGAGGGCGTCTACAGATATCCTCCATCGCGATCGGTCTTGAGCTTCACGCTTCACCTCGCTCCATGTCATTCCGATACTCGTCGCTTCTGCCCACACGGTGCTACGCCAGGTTTGACGGGGACGGCCGCGCTTTCTTTTCCTTTCGGGATTCCAGTCGAAAGCTTGCTTGGGTATGTGATCAGCACCCCTTCGGAGCGTATGGCCAATCCATCTCCACTTGCGACGCTTGATCTGGCGGTCGATCGAGCTCTCGTGGTATTTCTCCAACAGACTCAAAAAAACACCAATTTGTCATTTACATTTACAATATTCGCTAGGAATTTGTTATTTCAATATTTATTCTTATAATATTAAACCTTTAACTGTCCATTTCCAGACACAATAGAAATTACCATTGTTCTAATCCGATTCGGTCTGGTGGACAGATGACCGGTTATTCTAATTTGCGGATAATTAAAGTAGCCACAAAATAACATACGAAAAAAGCCGCCAAAAACTCAAAAAAACTCTGTACCTACTCAGCCATCAGCGAGCGATTGGCAATCGACCAACAACAAGGTAAAAAGTAATCGCAATTTGACAGCCACATTTGTTCGCCGATCGCTGTCGCTCTGCTGTCATAAACCATACGTAATACGAAATTATCGCGATCACCTTGCGATAAATGCACATTTCAGTTAACAGATTTTTATTGTTAGCAGTGCTGTCGTAAAACTATTATGGTGTGGCTATAGCTCATATATAATGCGGATTCGCGATTAAAGATCAATTATTTCGCAAAAATAAGCCTTCCAATTTTTTGACGTAAAGCGATATTCGCGCGATGATTGTACAATCTCTGCGCAAATATTGTTAATTGCTGTTTCATACGTAATAAGCCTGCGGGTCAGCTAGTGTGTCTATAAATATGCTTTGGGATGATACTGTGAGTTTGGGGCCGGTTCAGTTTCCTATGGGACCGCTTTGCTAGCTCACCATGTCCGAAGCGTTCGTTGATGAATACCTTTTCCACTTTTTGGATACCGGTTTCGAGTATTCTACAAGTATGTGGAGTAGATTAGGTGAATGATAAACTATATTATTTTGTAAAAACTTTTTAACAAAAAAAATATCTGTTGACTTCCAAAAGAAACACTGCAAAGTGAAATAAGGACTTTCTTTTCCGAATTCGGTGTCTTTGTTAGCGATTGTTTATCTTTTTTTTGACGCCGACTTCAGAAAAGAAAGGCCTATGTCCAGGAGCAGGAAAGAAATATCTGGCAAAAAAAAAGGTAATAAAAAAACAATTATACAAATAAATCTTTATTTGTAATTTAGCTAGATGAGGCCGATTGGTATGCCAATAAATTACCCCGCAGTACCTATATACTGCGGGGTAATTTTAACAATGCACGATATTAATTGCGTAACTATTTTTATACTGTGATTTTTTATTTCGTAGACAAAACTGACAGCTGCCAATGATCTTATTTTTTTAAATGTTGCATTCGCGGAGCATAGTATTGAGTAAGGCTCAATCATAAGTGATTCATCGAATCGATGTGACATGACTCCCCAATTTAATTTTACTAATTGGAATAAATAAAAGTTTTATGAATATAAACGTAATAAATTTAAATATAACAGTATTCATACACATAGTACATAAACTTTTATTGTGTTAAATATGAAATAAACAATAAAATAAATGCAATCGATAAAATGAAGTCTGACATAAATGAGTAGAAAATAAGTAAGGGCCGCTAATTTCTTAACAAATGTATTTTTTTGCCGTCAAATAGTTCCCTTTTCGACCAACTTCGATTTTCGATCAACTTTGGATCACTCAGGATACGACATTATTATTATGTACCTAAACGATAAAGTAAAATAACCCTCAAAATATCAGTTTAGTCTACGAAATTAAAAACCAGTGTATAGTTGTCGAGCAGACGAGTTTTAAATATAAGATTTGGTGTAATTGCTGCAAGGCCTTCCATAGCGAGTACAAAAAAAAAAACAAATAGAAATCTGGTGAAGGTGCCAATCCAATTAAAGTCAGTCTCTATAAATTGAATAAAACGGGCACTGGCACGCGTATCCAAAAGAAGGCCAAAAGGAGGGTTATGTATTTTTTACTGAGTGCTGAGCTGAGCCCTCTGTTGTCGGTATCATTATTATTTATGAATTCGTTCTATGTATTTTCTATCGTCCAAAATATTTCTAACATGTATTTAAAACTTTTTCAGGATTTTTCAGATATCCTATATATTTATAACGTATATTTATAGAAAATATTATGGATATAGATATTTTATATCGACAATGTAGAATCGCAAGTATACGAGCAAGTAGTAAAATTCAGTTGACCGACGACGTGTTTCAAACTTACATTGTAAAGCTCATTTTATTCTATAAATTAGCACTTTTCGATATCCAGTTCTTAGTTACAATTTTGCTTTTTACTATATATTATGTATTATTATTATTATATACTTTATTGTACACCACATAATAAAAAAACATACAGAACAAACATTATATTATATTATTGTATCTACGTAATTTACGAGGGGTTAATACTGCGGGGCTGTAAACAAGAAATGATAATAAAAGGAAACGAATTTGAGAAGGCCATATCTCAGAGTTAATTATGTTTCAAAACCAATTCGTCATAGAGTCTCAGCGGCAACCAATGTCAAAAAAATTACAAAATGTAGTAAAATTAGAGGTGTTTTTGACTGATTGCGACTGCTGTGCTAATGCGAACATTCCTTAATAATACGGGCATTGCCTTTCAAGATGAGTATAGACTAGAGCAGTTGTTCCCAAAGCGTGCGTCGCGACGCCCCGGGGCGTCGCGATGTTCTCTCACGGGCGTCGTAAATGAAAATTAGCTGTTGCTGAAACTATGAAATATGTGATACAAGCCTGAAGCTACAACATACTACTCGATAAATACTAACAGGAATTATTAGATAAATACATTTTACAGTAATGTATCCCAAGATTATAAAACTCTGAGTACTGAAGATAATATTACCGTTTGATGCTTTCTTATATACAACTGGCTATTCTGCAGTTGCAGTAATTAATAATACAGTTACATATCAATTGACAATATAGGAGAACAACTATTTCAAAACTTTGGCTCCGATTTGAAAAGATATGCTCAAAAAAGCGAGCCTATTTTTTCCTAATAAGCAACAATTTTTCAAGCAACAAAAAAAAATATAGTTAGTATTTGAAATACAAAGGGCGTCGCAAAAAAATTACACTATGTAAAGGGAGTCACAATGTAAAAAAGTTTGGGAAGCCCTGGACTAAGAGCATTTAGGCTTAATATGCATTGCGATTTTTATTCGCAAGAATTTTTGTAGTATAATTTCCGCGCGATTTTTTTACCGCAATGATAAATGATAAATGATTTTATTTCTGTAAGTTGGTTTGTACAAACACTTTTACACGTCGATAAAAATGCGTGCATCTTCATACAATTCCATTGGTCGCAGAATGGACGGAAAAAAATTGCAATGCGTGCTAAGCCTTACTTGTAACAGAACATCAAGCCTTCGCTGTTTTTAAATTTTAGTCAATCCACACTTCGAACATGACGCTCGATGTTTTGTTACAATCTGATTTTATAAATCAACAAGCGTTTTGGTGTAACATTTTATCGAGCAAAGGCACGAGCGCGAGTGACGTGGAGTAAGGAACAACGAAATATTTTAGGTAAATGCTCAATCGCCGTATTAAAACTAATATTAATTACTGTTAAATTAATACTATAAAACATGTTGATTTTATGTGGATTTTCTGAATATGTTTACATTTTTAGTTTATTATAATTTTTGATATTTTTCATTGTAAGTAGCTCAATGCTGACTTCCGGACAAAATGTCGTGTTTATTTTCCATTGGCTGATGCTGGTCTTTTACATCGGTGTCAACGAGGAAAGGACAGCCAATCACAATCAATCATCATTGAGCTATAAAAGATTGTGGATCATGAGAGTGAGAAAAATTGGAGATGTTCTGTAAAGCCGATAACAAAGTATTACAATTATTTGATGAAGTACAGTCTTTGAATTCTTATATCTGGAAGTTTTTAACAACAAAAAACGTCGAACGCAGCGTCGAACATTCGCAAGAACGTTACATTACATTGTCATGCTCACAAAAATGACCTTAAGGTTACACAAACTATCATACAACACAGTTATCATAAATTCTTTAAAAAAAAATACCATGGGAAACTCGTGAAAAAGATTACACGGTAACTCGATCTTGCTTAGTTAATCAACTGCGTATAATATAGATAACTTTTGAGCAACACTTTGAACACTCACAGAAAACTAAGAAGAGAAAGATTTTTTTTTTGACTAATTTATTATTTTATATTTTTGTCATTTTTAATAATTTATTGCTAGACTGATAACTTTGATTTGATTCAATATTTTAATATCGATTTGACTCAGTATTTTAATTTTAATTTGATTTAATATTTTAATTTGTCATTTTATTTTGTTTACATTTATGTATTTTATTGTAATTTTTATTATCGTTCACGGTCCAGGCTGTGCGATTGTGGAATGAGTTGCCCTTGTCAGTAAGACAAGCCCAGTCACTGGCTGTTTTTAAGAATCTGGTTAAAAACCATTTCCTTTCTCTCTAACGTTTTTCTGTTTAGATCTAATTTATTCCATCTATATTCAACCCTTTTTCATTTTTTTCCATCTATTATTATGTGTTACACGTGATAATATATATGTATGTATATATATAGGCTTATGTATAGTATTTAATCTATAATATAAAAATGAATCGCAAAATGTGTTGGTAAGCGCATAACTCAACAACGCCTGGACCAATTTGGCCAATTCTTTTTTTTAAATGTTCGTTGAAGTTCAAAGATGGTTTTTACGGGAAAAAATTCTAATAATTGCCGAAAAATAAATAAAAACAGCCCTTTTTCTTTTTCCCATACAAAAGTTTTCTAACTAAAACGTACAGTCAATTTGGGCTTTATTGCTATTGTATAAGCTATTTTTGCGTAGGGTAGGGTAGTGTAGTGTAGGGTAGGGTAGGGTAGTTTAGGGTAGTGTAGGGTAGTGTAGTGTAGGGTAGTGTAGCGTAGGGTAGGGAAGGTAGTGTAGGGTAGGGTAGGGTGGTGTAGGGTAGGGTAGAGTAGGGTATTGTAGCGTAGGGTAGGGTAGTGTAGCGTAGGGTAGGGTAGTGTAGTGTAGGGTAGGGTAGGGTAGTGTAGTGTAGTGTAGGGTAGTGTAGCGTAGGGTAGGGAAGGTAGTGTAGGGTAGGGTAGTGTAGGGTAGGGTAGTGAAGCGTAGGGTAGGGTAGTGCAGTGTAGGGTAGGTTGTGTAGTGTAGTGTAGTGTAGGGTAGTGTAGCGTAGGGTAGGGAAGGTAGTTTAGGGTAGGGTAGGGTAGGGTGGTGTAGGGTAGTATGCGTTTACTAGATAAATACACCAGTGTAACTATGTGTTTTGCTCGTTAACTATCGATTGCTTACTGAGGGCCGATTTCTGAATTGAGTATTTGTGTTTGAAGATAATTGTTAAATCCTTCTTTAATGACAAAGGTTTACAAATTTTAAGAGTTACGGGACCGCTCTTTGCATATAAGGCTTTCCGAGTTATGCAAACCGCTCTGGGGAAAAATAAAAGAAAGAGAAAACATAAAGAGGGATAAAAATATTGCCTAATAGGTTCAGTTGATTGGGGGAGTAAAAGTGCTAGCAAAAGATGATGATGGGATGAGGGCCTGAAAGAGAAACCAAAAGTTAGCTTATGTACTTGTGCAAGTATGTTTTTAGAATTTTGAGAGAAAATGAAAAAATCGAGCCCACGTTAAAAAAAAAATAGTGTGAAAAGTAGGTATAGTGTGGGTGATGGGGTGGATTCATAAAATTGGGCGCAAAAACAACCTTGCGCCCAATTATTTAAAAGTTGGGCGCCAAACTGTAGCGTTACGTGCGTACGTGGAGCTATACGTAAGCCACGTTAATAAAATTAAGATAAAAAGATAAAAATTAAATTAAAGCTATGAAATTAAAAAGGATATAGAGATCAGAACTATGGGTCGGCTTCGCACGTCGTGGGCAGCTAACCAGGCAGCAGCTCGGACAGGAAGGCGTGGATTCTCCGAGGTAGGCAGGTGATCAGTCAGCAACGACGGACATGCAGGCAATCGGGCAGGTAGGCAGGTCAGCAGACAGGACGTGGCACGGTGTGTTAGTACGGCTGATGGTGCACTATCAGTGTGTGCACCCAGTCAGCAGGTTGGTAGATGAGTAGGCAGCAGGAAGGTAGTAGGACGGATTGAACAGGCAATCAGGTAAGTAAGTAGACAGCAAGAGGTGTGGAGGCCGGGCTATGGCTTAATACGCCAAACAGTGAGCCCTTTGATACGTTGTGATGACTGAGGAGGATTATGTACCAGTAAAGATGCACACATTTATAAGTACCACACTCAATTATTAATATTAATTGCACTTCAAAGATTTGATACACACACAATTCACAGGCCGCTTATATAGTATAAACAGTTTGCTGATACAATCGTAAAATTGGTAATCTTAAGTATTCAACTGACTTTCAGCGTTCAGAACAGTTCCAAGACTAAAAAAACTGAAGCCCGTTTTTCATTCATTCTCGCATCTCTTCTAAATTTCAAATTCAAATCTCAATAAGACCAGAACGAATAAAAACGGCTTTACAAAGGCGGGTCAGTATGCTCAAACCTTACAATAATGTACAACTAGCTTAAAGAAAGATCTAGTTAGTCCATGGTACCTATGGTATGTCTATGGCTTTAAGAAAATAAAATAGACAGACAGATGTCATGTCAGATGAAAATGTCAGAGTATAAAAAAATCCGTAATTTTGCAAATAAGCAATACAAATTAAGTTAGAGAATATAAATAAACCAGAAATAACTAAAAATATGCTTTACAGGTAATAAGAATATCAAAGAATACTTATGAAAGAGTTACTAAAATTGATACAATATCAAAAGATATGAAGATGGTTTGTGGAGTGTTATGAAACGTAAGTAGATTTTGAATAAATACCACAGGGTTCCGTACCTCGAAAGGATAAAACAGATCCCTTATAGGATCACTTTGTTGCCCGTCCGTCCGTCTGTCTGTCAAAACCCTTTTTCTCAGGAATGCGTGGAGGTATCAAGCTGAAATGTATCAAATGCTCAGGTCTATTTTCCCTTGAAGCTGTAAAAAATCAAACTTCTAAGCCAACGCAAAAGGTACAGTCGTTTATGCCGCAAATTTTCGACACTCGCAAGGGAACCAAAACCTACAGGTTACTTCCCGTAAACTCAGAATCTTGAAATTTGGTACGAACCAACGTCTTCGTCACGATTTTTTTTAGATACATCATATAAAAAAAATACTAAAAACCGGCCAACCACCGGCCGGCTGGCCACTTCTACTTATACCTATATACATACAAGTTTGTCCGGAACCCTCGGTGCACGAGTCCAACTCGCACTTGGCTGTTTTTTTTCCGATAAAATAACGACTAACAATGATAAATACTTGAAAGATAAATAATATTTCTATAGTAAATCATAGCTTACTGATTTGATCACGTTTTGCTACACTTGATAAAAATAATCCCTGATGCAGAGCCATGAAAAATTACTTTTTAGGGTTCCGTACCCAAAGGGTAAAAACGGGACCCTATTACTAAGACTCCGCGGTCCGTCTGTCTGTCTGTCTGTCTGTCTGTCTGTCTGTCTGTCACCAGGCTGTATCTCATGAACCGTGATAGCTAGACAGTTGAAATTTTCACAGATGATGTATTTCTGTTGCCGCTATAACAACAAATACTAAAAACAGAATAAAATTAACATTTAAGGGGGACTTCCATACAACTAACGTGATTTTTTTGCCGCTTTATGCGATAATGGTACAGAACCCTTCGTGCGCGAGTCCGACTCGCACTTTGCCGGTTTTTAAAGTTTTGATTGAAGCAGTTCAGAGATAGTTTTAATAACTTTTGTAAACAAATCGAGGACGTTTCATGGCAAAAGTAGAAGTTTGAATTATTGTGCATTAATTCATGCATGATTCTAGGCAAAATAAAAGTTAGTAAGCAGATGGTATGCAGTATTTTTACCCGGCTGCAAGAAAAGGGTTATGTTTTTTTTGTTTGGTTTGTTTAAACACTAAAACAAAATTAATGCTTATTTCGTTAAATGGTAGAGTTATAGAAACTTAGTGATAGCAAAAATGAGCATAATAAATTAAATTATTAAAAAAGGTTTATTTTTTGTTTTATCTCGAAGTCAAGGTCGCCATGTTTAAATTACCTATATCTACTTTTAGAAATGTTTTATTGTTAGATACAATTAAATTTGCTTTTGAAAATATTTTATTCATAAATAATGTTATCTTGAATCCATTAAAATCATTAATTAATTACTTAAAGAAAACTTCGTTTGCTCATTTATTTGTTTATTTTATTTATAAGTGGAACATGTTCGCTCCGTCACTTGCCCTTAAGGCGGTACCGTGACAAAAAAATCGGCATGAGATATGAGCATTCCTATTGGCCTAGCGGCACTGGTGGCGCATGAATAACATTAGTGAATACGCCCAGATTTTAGAATAAAATCTTTATAAAATTGAATATTGACCTTTTAAAAAAAATAATTCATAGAAAATGTTCGTTAACAAATTGTCTATCCATTAGTGTTAGTACAAAAAATAATTAATGAACACTTTACGAGGAGATGCATGCTATCAATAATTATTTCTCATTTTTATGGTTTTGTTGGAAGGAGATTAGTGAAACATAAACAATATTAAACAAAAATGAAATCTGCTATTTTAGAATCAACATTATGTAGAAATTTAATGTATTTTATTAATTGATATTTCTTTTTAAATAACGAGTAGACAGCTCCTAAAAACAGCACGAAAAACGGCTAGCGCGGCGTTTTGCTCGGGGTACCAACTTAAGGTTTAATTGTTTCGGCGTCACCCAGTCGACACCGGCTATCGCTGAAAACCAGCGCTGTGGCTCTGTCTTGCACGCGAGTCCCAGCATTATGCTGAGCGATGACCGTTTTGCGTGGTTGTGTGTGCTCTGTATTTGTATTTAAGCTTACCTTTTGTTGTTTATGGTATGCGTCGTGCCTGCCGCAAATAAACGTTTTTCTTTCTTTCTTTCTTTCTTATCGTAGTCAAGTTTTTTACAGTGTATCATTGGGTAATCAAATGTGTATAATTCTTAAACTTTATCAAAACTGTTTTTAATAAATAAGTACATTGCAAAATTAAGAAGACTACTAAGTAACGAACTAATTACTTCAATTAAATTTTCGCATCTAATAAATTTCGTAGTGCTTTACTGATAGAATAGAATATATTAAAAATTGTTCACCAAAACATAAATAACACATATCTTTTACATCAACTTAATACTAGGTATGGGTACAAAAGCGGTCTTATCGCCGACAGCGATATCTACCAGACAACCTTTGGATGGACTTAAAGATCTTAAAATAAAACAGGGGGTAGCCTCTGGTGAACTGCTACATTAAAAAAAATACATAAAAAATTATAGCAATATAAAAAACTATAAATACATAAACTTACAAATATACATAATATTACACGTTACAAAATTTCAAAGAACGGTTGAACAATGATAGACGAAATTTGATAGATACTGAAAAGCATTAAAGGAAATGGTTCTTAACAAGGTTTTTGAAAGATGCTAGTGATTGGGTTAGTCTTACAACGATCGGCAACTCATTCCACAACCGCACAGCCTGGACCATGAACGATTTATTGTAGAACTTAGTAGAATGAGCAGGCATCAAAAGTCTCAAATTCTCCTATGATCTCTAGTGTCTAGAATGTGTGATATGAAGGAACTTAAGGCGTTCTTTGAGATAAGCGGGGGCTGTAGGAATAAACAGAACACAGTAGAGTTAAGATACATTGTGGGCATTCCGGCGATTATATTAACGAAAAGTTATTTTTGTTTATGCATGACATACCTAACCTTCCTAAAGTAATCTCTCTCATTTTCTGTCATCTTTTCACGTCATAACTGCTGAATCGATTTGGGTTAAACTAGACACACGAGTAGACCATTAACCTAAATTAGTACGAAGAAAACTTTTATCCTGGCAGTATGTCCCTTGGCATAATTTCCAACTTTCACGCGGGCGTATCCACTGGCAGAAGCTAGTAATAAATTTGGACTCCTCGTTTCCTTTTAAAATATCATCATCATCATATCAGCAGAAAGACGTCCGCTGCTGGACATAGGTCTCCCCCAAGCGTCGCCACATTGTTCAGTCCAGAGATCCAGTGGATCCCCGCAACCTTCACCAGGTCATTGGTCCACCTGGTGGGAGGCCTGTCAACGTCTTCCGGTTCGCGGTCACCCCTCCAGAACCTTTCTGCCCCATCGGCCATCCGTTCTGCGAGCTATCTGCCCTGCCCACTGACACTTAAGTTTAGCAATTGTTCGGGCTATGTCGGTAACCCTGGAAAAATAATATATCTAGTTATAATTCATGTAGGTTTAAAGTTCCTTATAAACTCAAATAAACTACCGTAAGCAAAGAAGGTACCTTCCCAATACGTCACGGCCTCACTAACCCTTAACCCATATCATCGAAGTATCAACAGAGCAGGTTACACGTTACCCTACCCACGAGTTCCACCCTCCTATTGTTTACGCTACGTATAAAAAGATACAATTTTCTCCGACATCACTTTATCCAACCAAGTGTTATGTAAAAGGAAAGCCTCAGGAACGATATATATTCGACGTATCCGATTGTGCGAAACCAACACGTGAAGACAAACTATTCAACTATAAAGCACCTTATGTATTCGAGTATAAAGTTTAGTTTTCGTTGAAAGAAATTACAAAAATATGGGGTCAAGAACGATTGTCACCTACGAAATGTATTATGTTTAAAAGGTCTTTAATAATAATGGATCTTGTGGTTTTGTGGTGATGTTGGGATCAAAGGTATCTATTTATTTGGAGCAATATTTTCTTTATCTTCTGAAAATGAAATCCTTGTTTAGGCCTATGGAAATAAGTTGACTGAGGGGAATTTGGAAGGTCAAAAATCAAATGAGTCATTCAATATAATACTAATTAAAGGAAAAGTTGAATTGGTGTTTTCGTATTGTATAAAACAATACAATTTGCAGTGATGAAAAGGGTTTCATTGTTTATTGTTTACAGGTTTATGTTACAGTGGGAAACTATAAAACGTAGGTACTTAAGGCGCAGATACCCATGAGTAGCTGATTATAAAATAGGAATCATGTCTAAGCGGCTAGATGTGATTTTTTGGAAAAAATATATGTTACATGAGACCATTTTTTCAAAACTTTAATCTAAGAAAATTTTGAGTTTTATTCGTTTAACATCACATCACATCATCAGCCTATTAATGTTCCCACTGCTGGGACACAGGCCTCCTCTCTGTGAGAGGGAATGGGCCGTAATCCACCACGCGGGCCCAGTGCGGGTTGGTGGATGACACATGTCTTCGAATTTTTGGTTCTAGGACATGCCGGTTTCGTCACGATGTTTTCCTTCACCGTTTTGAGAGCAGTGGTGAAGAAATAATCTACACAAAGTGAAGCGCCTGCCTGGGCTCGAACCCACGACCTACAACTTGTAAGTCGCAGCCGATACCACTGGGCCACCACTGCTCGTGCTCGTTTAACATAGTGTAATTAATTTGTAAAGTTATGTCTAACACGGACAAAAAAAAACGTCAATCGCACCAAAACCGCCGGGCGTTTTTTAATGAAATTGAAACCATCTAAAAGACAATTTCACCATCTAAATTTTAAATATAGGCTATTTTTTTCTTTTAAGTCATAGATATATAAGAAAAGTACAAAAACTACTGAATTATGGGTCGTTGGCGACTATCGTCGTCTTAAATGTGTGATCTATCTCGAAGAGAACCCACAATAATTTTTTTCATATTTAATTTTAAGATAAACCCAGCCCAAAAGTTCTCGACGTCGAGCGCGTGTTAAATTCAAGACCGCCGAAAGAAAACCACTAACCTGTATCTTATAGTTCCCAGAACGTAAGTGACTGGTTTCAGCCAGGTAGGTAGGTCGATCTTCTTATCGGAGGGTAGCACGCAGGGTAGTCTAGCCACAGCCCTAGCAGACCTTAGACAAAAATTAAAAGACAAACAATTAACTATTTAGATCTGAATCAAGTTTATTAGAAGACTAGATAGAAGTTTCATGACCAACACTTCAATTTACATAAGTACCTACCTCAGTTCAAATCTTTTTTCGTCCTAGACGTGACTTGTGAGCTAATTATTTTTTAAGGTCCCAGATATCTGTTCCTTTCGCGCCGCATCGCCCCATCAAACAGTGTAATGGAACAGAAAGTAAATAAATTTGTCTATCCTTCGTAGTACGGCGTAGTTATAAATTTCTCTCGAAAATGTTAAAATTATTCATGATTCCGAGCAAGTTGCGACACCGAACTGATCCACTATGTCATAGATTTGACTGTGAATGAGAAAATATTGTCCCAGAGGGTTGAAGGAACTGGTGTCAGAATGAAGTGTGGTTTTATGTTTCTATAATATGATGCAGTATTTTGACGGCTCGCGTTTCCCATCACTTCTGTGTGGATCTGGAATTCTGGAAATATTCGAAGACAACTTAAATTAAACGCAAGTCAAACGATTTGATTGGTTCTTGTAAATTATTTCAGCTTTGTGATAATTTGCGTTCCCAGAACTTTGTTGTAATTTGTAGAAAATTAAAGCTTCGCCTTAAAAAAACCTTGTTTGTTAAATCCAGACATTTTGAAGTTCATTTCCATAAAAACATTGAGAGAACATTCAGATCAGCGAACTGAAATAGGTAATTTATTTATTTTTAACCGACTTCGAAAAAAGGAGGAGGCCACGATGCCTCCCATACGACATCGTGGCCCGCCTCAGTTGCGATATCACCCAAGCGGCACCTAAACCTACTCGTTAGCCGCTACGTCGTCAGCTTAATTGGCAGACGCTTTGACGGGCGGCCTCTCCTCGGATTCCTCTACGCATCATCGTGGGTGACCAAGCCACGGCTACTGAGACCCCCCGCCTCGAAAATGCGGGAACCCACCGGGAGGGAAGTCCGACAAAACCCTCCATTTCCCAGACGAAAAGTATCCAGGAGGAATAACCACAAAAAAATGGTATGTGTAGTGACCGGTTCTATAAGGCAATTCACTGACTGTGACTCCCCACAGACTGTGGGGAGTTGCCTGACCTAATGAAAAATAGTAAAATAATACCTTTGTTTAAATCAGGTAGTACATCGGACCCTACAAATTATAGACCTATTTCAGTACTACCTACTTTTAGTAAAATATTTGAGAAATTAATTTTAGAGCAATTGCAAAGATTTTTTAATAAACATAAATTATTACATAGCAAACAGTTCAGTTTTACAAGGGGTCGTTCAACTACTGATGCCGGTGTTGAGCTTTTGGGACATATTTATAATGCATGGGAGGATAAGTGCGATGCCTTGGGCATCTTTTGTGATTTGTCCAAGGCATTTGATTGTGTTCTTCATGAAACCCGCCACTACGGGATCCGGAACAGCGCTCTGGATCTTCTTACTTCATACTTGAGTAATAGGATTCAGAGCGTTGACGTTAATGGAAAAAGATCTCCTGGATCTATAGTAATAATGGGAGTCCCGCAGGGCTCGATTCTTGGTCCTTTCTTGTTTCTTATTTATATTAATGATTTGCCTTACCTCATAAAGGATAACCATAATATAGTGTTGTTTGCGGATGATACTTCACTTTTGTTTAAACTTAAACATCAGCAGCTGGTTACTGACGATGTAAATAGCGCGATCTCAAAAGGTAGTTCACTGGTTCAATGTTAGCAATTTACTTCGTAATGAAAAAAAAACGAAATGCATTAAGTTTACCCTACCTCACGTTAGGCAGGTGAAAACTGATGTGCTGATAAAGGGCGAAGAATTGAATCCTGAAAATAGCACAGTATTCTTAGGTTTAACTTTGGATGCTAAGCTTCAGTGGGGCCCAAATATAGATAAATTGTCAAAGAAGCTAAGCTCCGCAGCATATGCTGTTAGAAAAATTCGTAATTTAACGGACATAGAGACAGCCCGTTTAGTATACTTTAGCTATTTTCATAGTGTAATGTCGTACGGTATTCTGTTGTGGGGAAATGCCGCCGACATCCAGACTATCTTTGTTTTGCAGAAAAGAGCTGTTCGATCAATTTATAAATTAAGCCCGAGACACTCTCTCAGAGAGAAATTTAAGTAGATTAATGTAATGACTGTGCCTTCTCAGTATATTTATGAAAATCTTTTATATGCCCATAAAAATATAAAATTGTTTAAAAAATACAGTGATATCCATAATATAAATACTAGGAACAAACACAAATTTGTAATACCTACAACAAGGCTCAAGAAAATAGGTGCCTCGTTTAGATGTCCTTCCAAGCCACGTACAAAATCTAAGTCTTAATAAATTTAAATCATTCATTAAACGTAAGTTGTGCCAAAAAGCGTTTTATAGCATTAAAGATTACGTTGAGGATAAAACGGCTTGGGAGTGAGCTGCTCCAATTAATTAATTTAGTTTTTTTGTTTAAATATTTTGCACCATGAATTTTGTTATTTTTTATTTGTTTTCTTGCAATGACAAGAATATTTACTTTTTAAAGTATTATATTATTTTATTTTAATTATTGTGAATGTGAAGACTATGTGCATGTGTTAATGGTAGCAAAACCCGCCAATTTAATGGCAGCAAAACCCACCAATTGAAAGGCAGAACAACCAACCAATTAAATGGCAGCGTCTTTTCACTCCAGCTATTCCTATAAGCATAATCAGCCTATAATGCTCCGTTCGCTGGCAAGCGTACCTCCCCTCTGCGACAGGGACAAGGCCTCAATCCACCACACGAGCTAAACATTGCCCGCGGACGTCACACGTGCCCGAATCACCGGCAACTGGACATACGGTTTCCTCACCATAATGATGTTTACTTATAACTGAGAACTATTCCGTGACATTGTAAATCTGACAATCCTCAACACCAATGGACCAAACACCTACGAAAGTGTTTAGGTAGGTACCTTTTTGGGGGCTTTTTTGGGGGCCGTGTCACCCACGTCTGTAGGAGAGTACCCTTAGATACCCTACACGTGGTCCCCGGGTGGTGCAAATCAGGCGACACAACTGGTGGTAGGCTTCGGCCGAAGGCTTGTGACCACCCACTGAGCAAAGACGTACCGCCAAGCGGCCTGGCCATGTTCCGGTTACGATGATCAGTGTAGCCATCTAGAGGAGTTGGGTCGAGATAGCTGTTCCACTGCAAGCAGACCAGCCTGGCGCGCACTGTTATGGGCGTATCGGGAGACTAGTCGCGGAGGGTAGCGGGATCCGAGGCACGGTGCACCGCTGGCCGACCGCAGGTAGTAGGGGGCCCAAGTAGTGTGCCAGCCACACATGAAAGGCTGCCCCGCCAACTGTCGAAAAATTCCGGAATGCACTATCGTGCTGGTTGGCGACCAGATCGGAGGGCCTGATAGACATTCCAAGGGGGGCTCGGGCGTCCCCGCAGTCTCCGGGCTAGTGTCCCAATGATGGCGTCCTTTCAGTGCGTGTCTGTAGGTTAGCAGCGTGGAACCTCGTCTCACTTCCTACTCCTCTCCTCCATTCACTCTTCTTTAAATGAAAATGCCAAGGAAAAAGAATACAGGATATAAACAGCGGCTGCACCCCCTCCCCCACAAAGTGCACTTCACCAACATTAGAGGTCTGCACTCAAATCTCTCTGCAGTCCACTACCACCTGGAGACTGAAAAACCAGCGCTGTTTTTCCTTACGGAGACGCAGATAGCGAGTCCGTCAGACGCGTCGTACCTATTTTACCCAGGGTTTACCCTGGAGCACAATTATAAACCGCGCGCGGGAGTGTGTATGTACGCCCGTGACGACACTTGCTATCGGCGTCTCCGTAACCTTGAGGACCCAAGATTTTCGACGCTGTGGGCTCTAGTGGACACAGGTCTAGATAAAATGATCTACGCCTGTGTCTACCGCTCGCACAGCGGAGATCAGGAGACAACCAGGCTCACAGAGTTCCTCAGTGAGGCGGCTGATGCGGCACAGCAGCGGTACCCTTCCGCCCAATTAGTGTTACTGCGGGACTTTAATGCCCACCACCAGGACTGGCTCTTCCCATACCAGTGCACTGACCATGCTGGACGGGAGATGCGTAAGCTTGCGCTTGCGCTTAACCTTACCCAGCTGGTCCAGGGGGCAACGAGGGTGCCGGATGTTGATTCGCACACGGCCAATTGCTTGGACCTTCTGCTGACAACAGAGCCAGACCGATACTCTGTGTCGATAACTTCACCTTTGGGTAGTTCCGACCATTGTCTGGTGAAGTCTGTGTCCGTCTACTCCCCGCCCGATCCCAGCCCAAGAGGCACCCGGCGGGTTTGGGGGTACAGGTCAGTAGATTGGGATGGCATGCGATCTTTCTTCGCATGTTATCCTTGGCAGCCTACTTGCTTTTCTTCGGATGATCCTTCGGCGTGCGCGGACAACGTGACGGATGTGTTGCGTCAGAAATGGAGTACTACATTCCGTTTTCTGACGTAACAATGACCAATGTTGAACGGCCATGGTTTGGCGCCGAATGTCATCGTGCCGACGCGCTTAAACATGAGGCGTACCTGGCATGGGTTGACGCTCGTTCACGCAAAGCGAGTGACGTGGGTCAAAGGAAGAAAGCCTACAACAGGGCTGCCAAGTCCTGCAAGAAGGTGTTGAGAAGGGCTCGGTTTGACCACATTGGCCGAATAGGGGCCAAACTTGCTTCTTACCCAGCAGGTAGTAAAGCGTTTTGGTCCCTGGCTAAGTCGGTCGAGTCCAACTTCAGCCGTCCCTCACTACCACCACTGCTGAAACCCGACGGGTCGCTGGCCCACTCCGCTGAGGAGATGGCAAATTTATTTGCCTCTCTTTTTGCGGAATCTTCACGTCTGAACCCTGGTGACGCGCGGCCCCCTTCTTATCCTGATGGATGCGAGACGAGTATGTCGGACATTCGTATCCATCATAACGACGTCCGTAAGGTACTACGCAACCTCGACGTGAACAAGGCTAGTGGCCCGGACGGAATACCAGCAATCGTTCTTAGAACCTGTGCGCCTGAACTGTCTCCGATCTTGACACGCCTATTCCGCCTTTCGTATGAGACTGGAAAAGTGCCGAATGCTTGGAAGCTAGCTAACGTACAGCCCGTGCCCAAGAAGGGTAGTCGAGCTGACCCGGCCAACTACAGACCCATCTCTGTAACGTCCATACTCTGTAAGAGTATGGAGCGTGTACTTAACACGAAGCTCCTGGCATACCTAGAAACTAACGATATCCTTAGTGACCGCCAATACGGCTTCCGCCGAAATCGGTCTACTGGGGATCTTCTAGCGTATTCCATTCACATCTGGAGTGAAGCCATCGAGAGGCACGGGGAAGCGCTTGCCGTCTCCCTCGACATCTCGAAGGCTTTTGATAGGGTCTGGCACGAAAGCCTTATTGGTAAGCTTCCTTCATTCGGTTTGCCCGGTGGTCTGTGTGATTGGAATGCAGACTTCCTGAGAGATCGGTCCATTCGAGTGGTTATCGATGTCTGCTCGTCGGTCCAATTGGATATAAATGCCGGGGTCCCTCAGGGGTCGGTACTCTCAGCAACTTCATTCTTGCTGCATATTAACGATCTGCTTAAACCCCGGCACCTTTGGGTATGCAGACGACAGCACTGTTGCTGAGAGATACTTGTCCAACGCTCGTGCTACCGGGCCTCAGATCCGGTCTCTCCGGGAGGGCATGGTGGAGCGCTTGAACCTGTCCTTGCAGGCAGTCTCCGAATGGGGCAATGCCAATCTGGTCAGGTTTAATGCTGCTAAAACCCATTCGTGTCTTTTTTCCGCTAAAAAGAGCCAATTTTACCCAGATCCAACTTTCCAAGATGCGACCGTGCCAATAACTGACCATCTTGAGCTTCTTGGCGTTACGTTGACATCTACTCTCAATTTTGGCCCTTACATTGAGGCAAAGGCTCAGCTGGCTGCCAAAAAGCTGGGGATCCTTGCAAAGGTGAGAAGGTACTTCACGCCAGAACAGCTCCTCAACTTGTATCAAGCGCAAGATCGATCATGCATGGAGTACTGTTCTCATCTCTGGGACGGATCAGCCAAATACCAGCTTGACGCACTAGAGTCGATCGAAAAGCGAGCCAAGAGGCTCATCGGCGATGAGGCGCTGGTCAAGTCAAAGCTCCAGAGTCTTGATCATCGTCGCCGAGTTGCCAGCCTGTCGGTTTTTATCGGTTACATTTCGGGGAGTGTGCGATGGAATTGCACGATATAATTCTACCTAGCCCGTTTCATCATCGGACTACCAGACGTACGGCGATGCGCCATCGATACATGGTAGACATCCCACCCTTACGCACAAAAAGTTTTGGGAACACTTTTATTATGCGTACAGCTAAGGAGTGGAATTCCCTGCCGGAGTCTGTGTTTCTCGATAGCTACAATCTAGGGGTCTTTAAGTCAAGACTGAATAGGTTATTTCTAGGCAAGCGTGTTTCACCGTCGACCACATCATCGCTTACCATCAGGTGAGATTGTGGTCAAGCGCGAGCCTATAGGTTATAAAAAAAAAAAAACCTTTATGGTTTTACAAAAACAGTTCGGGGGGGGGGGGGAGTTTCAGGGGGGGGGGGTTAACGTTAACATTTCATATCTTCACAGCTAAATAACTTCAGGCTATCGATCAATGAGGCACTTTGTTAAAACTGACATTTCGATAGTTGTCTGGTCCTGGCGGTATCTTTTTACAACAGCAGTGCCCTTGGTAGTTTTAATAGATTTGCGCCCATATGGCTATTCTGATCCAGCGCGCTCTCCAAACTGTACACCACTTTAAATCAAATCGTTATCTACGTACATTGAGTTTAGATTTTCATTAGACTCATTCTACATGAAATATACACTATTACACAACATGACCCGCCTTGAATCTAACCTAAATTTACATAACTCGCCTAGGATCTAACCATACCTTATGGCATCAGCCACCTTGGATCTAGCCTCCTAACCTGGCATCACCCGCTTATGATGTAGCCAAACATATGCCTTATGTTCTTTTGTTTTGCTTGAAATACGCTTAATGGTTAGGCAAACCATCTCATTTTAATGATGACTGCTGATCGTTTACGTTTGACCATAAACTAACCTTTTCGTCCGTTTGACGTTAATGAAGAACTCATATTCGAACTATATATTTGTAATGTCTTACAAATATTTAGTTAAGTTATGTATGTCTACATACACAGGTGTAAATCAAAGTACAAAGATAGCTATTGCTCATCGTGTCTTCTCAAATAGATTCAGGTGTCCTGCTTTAAATACTCCGAAAACTGTAAATGTAAATTCTGTGTTGTATTTTTTTATAGTGGCGCATATCTCAGTGTCACAACACTTCTATTTCAATTTTCAGTTAAAATAATTAATTTTGTAATGACTCAATATAATTATATGTATAATCAACAAGATTGAAACCTGACCCACCATATACTAATCTTCTACGGGTATTCTAACCCAATTTGGTCTAATCTTGCTTAAATATATATTTTTTCAGCAACAACTTGCCATCGATTTGATAAGACAGTCATAGACAAATATATTATAATGTGAAAGTCAGTGACAATTAGTTTACCAATCTCGCTGTGATAAAAATCGAATGATATTTGCTTAATTGAATATTTACTCGACATTTACTAGTAGTTATTTAGCATTTTCTTTGAATTCAGAATAAACTCATAAATAGTAGTACAGTAAATTGTTCGTATTTATTTCTTCTAATTTTATTCTGCTTTTCTTTCTATAAGTAAACAATGCGCGACAAAAGTTTATTCCAATTTCTGCTTTATCACAATATATATTTTTTCATTTTTATCACGTGAGACATCTTATTTTCATAACGGAATGTGGGTGCCTAAACGATAACAAATATCCATGTGTCATGTCATGCATTATCTACTTACCCCAATCCTTCTTCTTTTTATTTACACCAATGTTACTTTACCCTCGTCGCCATTTGTAGTGACCGGTTCTATAAGGCAATTCACAGGCTCGTACACGCACTAAATGACCACACTTCAACAGGTCTACCCTCGCTCACAGCTCTCGTAATAATAACGTGGTGCACACGAGATTGCGTATGGCTGTGTGGGGAAAGTGGGGATGGCAAAGTGAACGTGTGAGTGAGACAGATACACTAGAGTATGATCCTAAGATATATTGTATTAGGATAAACAGCCAGGCAGAGGCAAACAGAGGCTCTAGACAAGTGGCATTCGATGTCAGCGAAAGCGATAGTCGATGTGACAAAATGTAAGGGATTGATCACGTGATTTTTCGATATTAAGATAGTGGTCAAACGCGAGCATATATATAAAAAAAACAACAAAGTCGCTTGTCAATACCATACAATTTTGCTTTCGATGATAGAATGTCTTGTGTTTATAAAGAAAATAAAGAGTTGCTACATGGTGCATACTATTAAACACAAACAGTTTTAAAACACATTTATTTAATCACAATTGAGCAAAACAATATTCTGGCATCGAAAAACCGCGCGAAAAGGTACATCCAGTGTCTAGTGACAGATCGTAGTGACGGGCACGCGTCATCGATTGAGTAGTGCTGTGTAGACTCGATTTTATCTCGCTAACAACTCGGCCATCCTGCAACTCTTCGGTCCTCCGAAGAAGAAAGTAGTCCCATTGGCGGAGCATCTGCTTGAGCGGCGTCAAGTCGCAACCGTACTCCACGCCTCGTCACTGTCATCTTTAAAGATGATGTCATTCACTTTCAAAGAAGAGAATAATTTGATAGTGGCAAGGCCCCAAAGGCAACCACTGAGTAGCACTGTATAGGCCCCGAAGGCAAGCACTAAACCAATGCTGTAGACCCCGAAGGCAAGCGTCAACATGTATATGATAAAGTGCTGCGAGGCTCCGTAAGCAAGCACTGGTCAAAAGCTGAGGCCCCGTAGGCAAAGCGCATCAAACTTGTATTTGGTTAAGTGCTGTGAGGCTCCATAAGCAAGCACTGGTCAAAAGCTGAGGCCCCGTAGGCAAAGCGCATCAAACTTGTATATGGTTAAGTGCTGTGAGGCTCCGTAAGCAAGCACTGAACAAACGCTGAGGCCCCGTAGGCAAAGCGCATCAAGCGCAACATGTCACGGTGCGTTAAGGTGACAAAAGCAAGCACCGCACGCTGCGTAGGCCCCGAAGGCAAGCGTTAAATTCCTTTAGGCAAAGCGAATCAGCCGCTATATGTCAAGATGCTTTAGAGGCTCCGGAAGCAAGCACTGCACGCTGAGTAGGCCCCGCAGGCAAGCGTTATTTTATTGCTGAGTGCTGTGAGGCTCCATAAGCAAGCACTAGTAAACGCTGAGGCCCCGGAGGCAAAGCAAATCAACCACAATAAGTCAGGGTGCCTTATGGCTCCGAAAGCAAGCACCGCAAGCTGTGTAGGCCCCGAAGGCAAGCGATAAATGTCTTTAGGGTTAACAGTAAAAGTGGTATAAGGCTCCGAAAGCAGTTTAAGATAAAAGGCACGGCACAGGGCCCTCAGAAAAATGTTAGATCTGGTAAACCTGTTAAATAATAAATGTAATTAATCTTCACCAGATGATAACCTTTCATCTCTGTGACACCACACTTTAATTTTGTCACGAGCAACAATGTTTTTGTAAGCTCGCTTTACCTTCGTGGACGACGTCACCTCAAAGCGATCGTTTGGTAACACGGCAGTTACCTTATACGGTCCCGCATATCTGGGAACTAATTTCCCACTGGACAATCCAGGTCGTAAAATTTTACGCTCAACCATGACTAACTGCCCGACTGATATAGGAGCACCCTCTCTACGACTTTTGTCAAAGCGTACTTTCATTTTAGAAGCGTTAGTCTCGATTTTCTGTGCAGCTTCTTTTCTGAGTGCCTCAATATCGTCACTGTAAACTGCACATTGCAAATCATTGGCTAGTCTGGGTCTAAGGCCACACAACAACTCTAAGGGTGACTTACCAGTTCCGTGACTGACTGAAGAATTGATGCCTAGTTGTACCTTTGGCAGATAGGCATCCCAACCTTTTTGCTCCTCACCCATATGAGCTGACAACGAACTGAGAATTGTGCGGTTAAGGCGTTCCACCTGCCCGTTCGCCCGCGGAGAGGCGACAGCATTTAATACGTGCTTAATTCCGTGATCTGCGCAATAACTCTCAAACTCCTTGCCAGTGAACGCGGTACCTCGGTCACTGATAATTCACTTGACTTGACTAAGTTTAGACAATGCTGTGATAGCTTCTTTAGCATTAGCACTAGCGACAGCTTCCAACCAGACGAATTTTGTGAACCCATCAATAATAGCTATGATATAAGTCTTTCCATTACTTTTGCAAAATGGGCCCAGGTGATCTACATGCAATGTGTGGAACGGTACGGATACTCTAGCAATCGGATGCAAAAGTCCAGGTTGTTTCCCAGTAGGCTTCTTCGTAAATTGGCATCCAATACAACTTGCAACATACTTTCGCATTTTTGGAAACCAATATTTAGCTTGTATAGCTTCCAAACACTTTTCTGTTCCCAAATGACCGTTTTCGTCATGGTACAACTTCAGTATATGGAATCTTGCACTTTTAGGTAAAACAGGCTTAAAGCTGTTATCCACCAGACGACATAACTTGCCATCAACAACCTTATAGTCCTTTGAAAGTCCAGTATTCTTTTTCTTATTAGCCTCTTGTTCCAGTTTTATATTTTGAATCAATCCCCGAATTCCTTCATCTCCTTCCTGTAACGCATCAATCAAATCCTTCTCCACAATATGCTGTACCAATATAGGATTCCGACTGAGAGCATCAACGTGTGCCATGGATCTGCCTGGGCGGTGATCCACTTCAAAGTTGTACTCTTGAAGGTCGAGCCACCAACGAGCAATCCGCGGAGATAAATCCCTTTTCAGCCAGGCCATACGTAATGCAGAGCAATCCGTTACAACTCTGAACTTGATTCCGGACAGATACACCTTAAATCTTTGAATGGCAAATACCACTGCGAGAGCCTCTAGTTCAAAGCTGTGGTATTTCGCTTCGGTGGCGGTTGTCTGTCTGCTCGCATAAGCAACAACCTTGGTATCTCCACTAGGCTGCTTTTGAAGGAGAACTCCGCCAAGTCCAAGTTTTGATGCATCTGTGTGAACCTGTGTTTCTTTTTCTGGATCGTAAATGACCAGAACTGGATCTGATGTAAGTATTTGCTTAAGGGTTTGCATAGCCTGTTCTTGTTCCGATCCCCACTGCCATTCTGCAGTCTTTTTCGTGAGAGAGGTAAGTGGTCGCGCAATAGACGCAAAGCCTTGGATAAATTTGCGGAAATAACTTGCAAGACCGAGGAACTGGCGTAATTCATGAACATTCGAAGGTACTTTAAAACTCGATACAGCTGTAATTTTATGAGTTGAGGGTCTGATTTCACCATTTGAGATAACATGACCTAGATACTCGACGCTCTCAGTGAGAAAAGAACATTTACTTTTCCTCAATTTAACGCCCTATAATCCACGCATAATCTACGTCCGCCATCCTTTTTATTCAATGGTTTTCTCTGCTCACTCTTCTTGACGTTCATAAATCCATCAACAACAGGATCCAGTCGTACCAAAACCTTATTCATACCAGGAATTAGGTGTGTGTCAGTTTGGGGATATAAGCGAACCTTATCAAAACTATCACATAACTCAGTCACTTGAAAAGCCATCTCATCCTCATAAATATTCAAATCAGTGGCAGTCTTCACAACCACTAAATTTGGAGACTCTGTGAATGTCTGTCCTATAAAAACATCCACATTCTGAACATGATCAGGAACAATGTAGAACAAATTTTTCTGCTTTGCACCATCAACCACAAGAGTAGCAGTAACTGTACCTACAGGTGTAATGAATGCATCTCCGTATCCTTTTATTACAACATCATTATTAGGTTTTAACTTTTATTAGGTCTTGTTTCTCATAAAAACTTTGTGTCATTGCATTGCAGGAGCTGCCAAAATCCAGAAAAGCATTTGCCAAAACCCCATTGACAAGTACCTCTTTAAAGTACTTTTTGTCAGAAGAGTCACAGCATACAGTTTGAATCTTTCGCACTAATCTATTCTGAGGACCAGTCTTTGACTTTTTTCGGCACTCTTCTAAAGAGTGTCCATCAATATTACAAAATGAGCAATGTTTACTAAGATTGTGCTTTTTATAACAGGTTGATTCCACATGGCCTAATTTGTTACAAAAGGAACATTTCTTATTCTCATTATTTTTCGGTGTCTGTCTGTGTTCCTTGCTCTTACGACATCTATTTGCCTTATGACCTAATTTGCCACATGTATAACATTTTATATTTTTGTTAGAGCTGACACTTTTTAATGACGTCACAGCTTGGTCCTGTTCTACACTAGCATCCAAGTTGTTAATACTGGCCAGGTATTGAAGAAGAGAAGGGGTGTCGCGGCACCCGGCTGACTTTGCACCAACTTCTAACAGTTTGTTACCAAGTGTACCAATGATAGCTTCTGTGATCACTTCATCGCTCAAGTGACATGACATGCCTATGCCCAATTTACTATAATAAAATTCGATAGGTTCTTCGCTAGGCAACCTGACTCGATTCATTAACTCCCTAATCTGTGATAATTTATTTTTAGTAAACGGAAAAGCTTTAATTAATTTTTCCTTCCACTCAGTCCAACTAATCTCATAAGATGCTTGTTGTTCATACCACTCTTTAGCATTACCACTCAACTTTGCAGTACAATTACAAATCAAAGTACGCTCATCCCATCCATGCATTTTAGCCGTACTTTCTAGATTGCGAATGCAATGTTCTACAGAAACTGATGTAGTTTGTGGATTGAACTCAGGTAGGTATAAAGTCATTACGCCCTACATAACGCACAACTGGCGTTGACGTCACTTCACTAGAATTATTCTTTGGCATGCATTCTATTGAAGAAACAGAAACTGGTGGTGACGGTGTTTATGCACTATGATAATTACTTGCCTTACGTAACTCTTTAATCAAACCCTCCAGAGCATCAATACGCCTATCTTTATCCTTCAGCTCTCTTTTGTACTTCTTCTTTCCTCTATCAGATGAGGAAGATGAACTTGAAGTGCTGTGTGACCGTTTCTTATGTTTTGACCGACCCATTTTAGCACAAGCAAAAGTACTAAAATTCACACACACACAATTGTTCTATAAACAGCACATATAGTTCAATAAAATATAATTACAAGAAAGCTATAACAATTACTCTAAGTAACCAAAATAATTAAAATTAAGTTTTGTCAATGTAAATTGTTCAAAATATTATATGAGTCCGGAAAACTTTATAGCTCTGAATTAACTTAATGTTCCATACACAATGTCTTTAGTATTGCATAGACTAATTTCACTGCAATTTAATGTCAATTAAATCCAGACAAATAAATCAAAATGATACAGCTCACCAACAAGCAGGAACAGTCATTGCAAACTTCAGTATGTGTTATTTCATGCACATGCATCCTTCCACCTCAGGGTCAAGATCTACTGGACCTTGTATAGTTATTCCAGGGCCTAAATCATTTGCCAACAAAACTAGTCACTGCACAAACTTATCAGAACTTGCTTCTAGTAAAAGTTTTTTTTTTTTTACACTTTAGTTTGGCAATAAATGTGAAAGAAAAACATAAATACACACGCGTTAGAGCAATTAATACACTATTTTCACTAAAAAGCATCCATTTGCGCAAAATACAAGCAAAATAATAAACTTATAAACAACACAACAGTAGGTAGAGTCTCATGCACATACACACTGAAATTACTGTCAAATCGTACAAAATATAGTTTGTGGGTTTATATTTATCTCACTTCTGAACTTTATTAAACACAAACAGTTTTAAAACACATTTATTTAATCACAATTGAGCAAAACAATATTCTGGCATCGAAAAACCGCGCGAAAAGGTACGTCCAGTGTCTAGTGACAGATCGTAGTGACGGGCACGCGTCATCGATTGAGTAGTGCTGTGTAGACTCGATTTTATCTCGCTAACAATACCTACCTACTGTTAGCAGAAAATGCCTTAGAATTCGACGAAACGAAACTTCAAATTGAATGAAAGGCTGTTTTACAAAACCACAATGTCGGCGTTGAATCGAGATTCGGAGAACATTAAGTAGGTAGGAAGTGTAGGTACTAATTAATTTAATTTGGTAGTTCCCTCGCGGTTTTCCTTGCTTGTAATTATTTTGTTTGCAGGTCTGGATGTCGATTGATTATACGTGTGACATTTTGTGGTTTTCTCATACTGGCAAGAGTAGTTTACGTTCTTGAGAATCTAAATATAGAAGTGCCTTCCGTGTTTTTGTTGTTTTCTGAATGTAGCTTAGCGTATCGTTACGCATATTAATTTTAGCATAGGTATTTGTCAAGATATAGGTTTATTGAAGTAGGGTGAAGGCTTCCAAGGTCGTCTCAAGTACCTTAACTTTTGAAAAGTAGGTTTTTCTTTAAATTGACAGGCTCGCGTTTGACCATACTCAATGGTTAGCGATGTTAATGTGGTTGACAATGGAGTACGCCAGAAGTAACCTTACATTAGTAGCTTAAAAGCCGCAGGTTATAACTATCAGGAAACATAGACTCCGCAGGCAATTCCATTCCCTAGCTGTAAGCAAAATGAAAATCGTTTTTGCGTGGAAGTATAATGATGAAAAGGCTTCATTTATTTTGCTTAAATTTTCCTAGACTCCTGAAAACGAGAGTATTTGCGCGCTGACGACGAATCATACTAAATAAGTGTCTAAGTCTGTTTAGTTTTGCTTGTTTGTCAATACTTGCTTTGAAGTTCCTAAAATAAATGCTTTTATGAAATAAAACAATCTTGTTTCAAGGTTTTTCTAACTCGCGACGGAAAAAGATGGTTGTTAGATGTTTGTCATGTGTACCTGTGTGTTTGTGTATTTTTCTGTGGCATCATAGCTCCTTAACGGATGAACCAATTTTAATGAACTGATGTTACAAAGGTTACTTTATCGAGGGTGTTCTTAGCTATGTTTGCTGAAAATCGGTTCAGTCGTTCTTAAGTTATGTGCGCTTCACTGTTTGAATCGGGGTGTTATCATATGATATCGTGTCATAATTACGTTTTCAATAGATTGTCAATCGAAGTGAGTCTACTAATAGATACAAATTTGTAGCACTAAATAAAAAAGGAGTAGAAGTATTTTTTTTTTAATTTTCTGGTTTATAATTTTTACTTTGTTTAGGAATCCATTGTTTAAGAAACTACATTGTTTTAGAAGCTTTTCCGTATTTCCCATCAAAGTTTTGGTAAGTTCTCGTTGGTTTAGTAATTAAAAAAAAAAAGGAGAGCGCTTTCTTGGGTTCGGTCATCCTATGACACGTAAGTCGGGGTCGTTACCACTGGGCCACCAAATATAAGTGCATCACTGCAAAAGCCTTCGGGTAAAACAAGCTTGATAGTGTCTTATGTGTATGGATAATCTTACTCTAACTTGTAAAACATTATTAACTTCAGTCTAACATCAACTGATGAAATGAAAACACTCCGTGTGTGTGTCCGCTGACTACCCATAGAGAGCTGCGGTAAGTTTAGATACGCTTTGTTTTTATTTAATTCCGGGTTCTTCGTTTTCCCCATAGCAAGCTTTTCTTAGCTCAGCGTTTATTTACGACACGATAGCAACACCTCGCTTTGTGTGAGTATTTTACGTTATAAAGTTAGAGCCGCACAACTATGTACGAGAAAAACAAGGGTAGGATATGGGTAAGTATGCTGGACGAAAATCAAAAAAATAAGTACCACTTTTTCACTTGTTTTCTGTTCCTTCTACTTGTTTGTTTAAAATGTTGGTGAACTTGTATATTAACTGTGAAATAAATAATTAAGAAACAAAATCCTTGATTTTCTTGTAAACAAACATTTTGAAGGCACACATTTGAAACGCCATACTTATAAATAAATTCATTAAGCCGACGCAAGCATAAAGCTTAAACCTCAAAGCAGCTTGTATGTATGTACTTAAATATAATCCCGCTTTTTGAGGAAGTAAAAGATCTTCTTCGTCTTGTCAAATTTCCTTACTAAACAACAACAAACTTCTTATGTTTCTAGAAACAAGTTTATCTGGCACCCTTCCAAATCTAGTCTAAGCTGAAAATATAAGTAAACTTCAACATTTCGTCCACACATTTTTTTACTTCGGAGTGTCTGCAGCAACTTTAGCAATGTGCCGACTCTAGCATTGTCCAATTTGCTGAGACAGGGACATTCAAATATACAGATAATGCAAAAAAAAACATTTCATTTCCTTTAATGGAAATCTAACGAAATGTAGGGTGCGACTATAAATATCTAGCTTCCAAGCAGTTCATCCTAAAAGTGAAACTGTTACAGGACTTAATATCCCTGTACTTATTCGGCACAAACTAGCATTAACAAAAAAATAACGTAATTAGGTAGGTATAGCGGAGACATTATCGAACTGAAGATATTAAGCTGTTTTTTACTAAACTGGTTTTAAACTTTTGTGAAATAGACCTTTAAACCTAAAAAGTCTTAGCCAGGAAAAGACTAGATAGTTTTATTGGAGGAAATTAAAATGATTTGTTACACGCAACTTTTGCTTTCTTTTGCGTCATTAAATTTTACGAGCGCTATCTATTAAAAATACTTTAATGTTATATTCTGCCGTACCTACTATATAACTTAAAAATTACTTTTTAGACCGAAAATAAAATGAAATCATTCATTCTAAAAATAAGGGCTGTCACTAAATATGAGCTGCACGCTAAACGCGACTAACTCCCTTATTAAAATTCACACGGTGTAAAATAATACGGTGCTTGAAGCGATGTTCTACCGTCCTCAAGCTATAATTCCAGTATCTGACAAAATTATATTTTGAGAGACAAAAAAAACTAAAAACTGTGGATACAATAAATATCGATGCTGTTTATCAACAGCTATAAACCATATTCGAGAGTTTCCGGTGTCCAAATAATTTTAATTGCGAACTTTGAAATAGGGTCATTGTTAGTTATTCAATGATTTAATCATCTCAAAAATAGTTAAAGGCAATATTAATTTAGGCAGCTTAACGGCATTTTTATTTTTTATCCGGCATCTATTGATTGTAGAAAAATACTTCTTAGACAGATCGATAGAATTTTTAGTACTGATTAAAATGACATCAAAAACTAAAACTGGCAAATTTTCAGATAGAGGTGCTTTAGCTTACGGACGGCAGCGTTGTTTAACCGCAGCTCTGCAGGATAACAAAGTTGTGCTAAGTTTCATAAATAATACCAGGTTTAGTGAACACTGCCAATCCTAAATGGTGATAAATAGCGCATGCTCTGTTCTGCTGAATGAGTTATTAGCATTATTTAGTAGTGCATGTTTAATTTATAATCTTGGTGTATTGGAGACAGTTTGTATACCTTACTTGGATGCTGATACCATTTTAATCTAGTCCTCCAATAAGTTTTTATCTAGTGATGCCAAGTGCAACTTCCGTTTTTCAGAATACAGGTTCCAAAACTTAATGATTTTAGGCATAATCGACACTGCGCTTCCCGCAGAGAGAACATTCCTGTTTTCCTGTTTTATTTTATTGATAAACCCACTTCTCCTTCTTATCTGACTTCTCATCTTCAATACCTTTGCTCTGCTTAAGTAAAAATCTTCTACAATGTCCCTCTCGCCGCTCTGTGTTTATCCACACGTCCTTCTTTGTCCAGGCGATCTCCCTTTGGAATGCGCATCCTCAGAATATCAGGATGGCAACAACTCGGTTCTTTTTACCGACTGCCGAAGGAGAGTAATATGTTTTTGAAATTAAAAGCACGTGAGCACATTCGCAAGAAGTTTGCAGAATCATCACATAATTGATTTATTGGTTTCGGTATCTGAATAACATTGTTTATGTATGTATGTATTTCGGAGGAGCTCGTGGCTAAATAATAACAGCCACACTGCTCGACCATCAAGGTTAAGCAACGCTTGACGAGGTCGGTCCGTGGATGGGGTCACCCATCCACGGACCGACCTCGTCAAGCGTTTCAGCATACCCAGTTTTCTCTGTGCCTCGGAAAGCACGTTAAGCCGTTGATCCCGGCTGTCATTTGAAGATCTTTGACAGTCGTTACGGGTATTCAGAAGCTTGAGATCTGACACCAGTCTAGCCAAGGGGTACCGTGTTACCCAGTTAATGGGTTGTGGAGGTCAGATAGGCAGTCGCTCCATGTAAAACACTGGTACTCGGCTGAATCCGGTAAGACTGGAAGCCGACCCCAATGCAATTGGGAAAAGGCTAAGCAGATTGATTGATGTATTTATTTATGTACACCCAAAACACTTAACAGAGAAAAGAAGGAATACAGATAGAAGAGCACAAAGGTACTGCTTATTTCAATAGAAATTTCTTCCAGCAGACCTGCGACAGGAAAGTTGGATGATAGACGAAGACACAGTGTGTAGAAAGAAACTAGGAAACTTAAAATAGACTATTATAACTTAACTAATTATGTATAAATTACACATATACCTTAACTACAAAATAAAAATATACATACAACATATAATATAATAATATATAAAATTACAAGATGGTGGTGTGTATGTATGTATCTAATAAAATATTTTTATATATTCTTTTTATATATATGTTTGCTCTATTTATCCTTTCATTTAGTTGCACCTGACTTATTTTATATCTGCACCACCCTAAGGTCGACTGGTAGAAAATGCCTAAGGCATAAAGTGTGCATAAAGTTTAAAAACATAATTAAATAAACATTTCCTTGAATTACTTATGGTATCTGGACACAGGTAAATCTCCTAAGGCTGTAATTTTGTCAACAAAGTTTAGAAAACAGTCGTTGAAAGACTACGTCTATTAAACAGTATTTTATAAACATATATCACAGGTCCTTTCACCACTTACATAGTTTAACGCTCGTAAGCGGTTTATTAGAATATACTCCGCTTCACAACTCAAAGGATTGCAACAAACGATGCATAGAGTGGCTGTAATAGGCTTGCGTCCCACATTGACGACTGGAAGTGACGCGATGGTACTCCATTGTTTAGTAACATTCCAGAATGTTGCAAGTATTGATGAATAGCCTGTTGGACAGTATTTGGAGATGGACTGAATAGATTTTAAGCACGCTTGTTCGACGTGAACTGTTCAAATGCAGGTCCTCATGAAGCTTTGGTCTCTTGATCGGAACGCACAACGCTGCAGTATGCGGTGCAGAACACATAATCCTCCTTACCGCTGACTTATACTGCGATGGAACAACGGACCGTTCTAGATGTTTTTGTTACGTTTACCATCGCATGTTCCTCATCGCATACCGCAGCGATGTAACGCACATCCATTTCCGATCAAGAGACCAAATCTTTAAGATCTATTGCCTTAAAGCTTTGGTCTCTTGATCGGTTCGGCTTGGTCGGTTTAAAAAATACTGCGAACTACAATTTACCTCTTTGATTTTCTTTTGACTAGCTTATAATGTCCCGCTGCTTTGCCCAGCAATAATATAAGCTGAGGTCTTCCTCCGGCCAACCTTGGAACTCTTTTCACGCGTTAACTCAAACCAGCCCTAAGCGGCTCGTAATTGAGAGGGCCAATTCCCGTAACATATGCATAATATTATACTCATCTCAGTCGCAAAACACGCTACATTTTCAATAGTTTTTGACATGAATTGTAGCTGATGACGTTGCGATTTAAATTGAAATGTTTTTTTTTCAGGTTGTTTCACCGTTTTTTCCTTAGCAGGCCTTGGTGGAGATACAAATAAAAAAATAAGAGACAAAGCCAGTCTCTTAATTTTGAGGTAGAGATATATAGGAAAACTATGAATATACAGACATGTGACACCAAACCGCACTGGGCCCGTATGGACGCAGCACGCTTCAAGTTACGGAGAGTAGTCCTGAGTCCCAGCAGTGGGGCCATTACAATCCGATAATGCTACATAGGGAATATGAAACTTTGTTTTCAGAATTCGGTATAGAAATTAACAGGCATAGTATGAACGCACTTACCAGAAACAGAAAGCTAAAATTGTAAGGGGGCTGCATTTTCTTCCAATTTCGAGTGCGAAAAATCAGTTTAATGAAAGCTTACCTACATTCTTATGTCTACTATGTTGCCGCTCAATTTGGCAACCTGACAAGTGGCAACAAATCCAAGGATGCCATCTTAAGAGTCAGAGAAAGACGTCTACGACTACATCAATCTTAATTACGTGGTCCAGCAAACAGGAAAACACTGAGTCAGTTAAAGAAGGTAGTTTTGCAATATTTGGTTAAAAGGAGAGTTTAATGATGCTTTATTGTTGTACTAGAATTTGTCTTGTATTGCGATAGATTAACTTATACCTACATCTTCCTTACCTAGATTAGTAAAATGTGTCTGTTTTTTCCATGTTTAGGGAAACCTAGTGTGACCCTTATAAAGACTTAATACATAGATATATTCTTTACCATAATTTTATGTATAATGTACCTAAATAAATAAAATAAAACAAGATTAAAAAATAGATAAAGGCGTTACAATTTGCCAGTAAATATTTATGTACCTACATTAAATCCGATACTTTGTTTTGCTTGTAGTTAAACAAAAAATACAATAAAGCTTTCTTTTAGGCTCAGGTATATTCAAATAACTTCAAAGTTTGGACAAAATACACACAATAAAAAAATCGGTAAAATTTATACTATAACTTTTAAAGACCTCTTAGTGGAAAACTAAAATTGCTTACTGAAACTTTTACTTACTAAGGCCAACTTGCATGAAAGACTTAACTCAGAGTTAGTTGCTAACACGAGGTTAAATTGACAATATTGTATGACAAACTCCAAATTTAATATCGCACAAGAAACTAACTCTGAGGTAAGTTTTTGGCGCAAGTGAGCAGAGTGTCAGTCACAAATAAACTCACCTACTGAGCACATAATAGATGTGATTATGTGATGTGATTACATTAATTTTGTCAGAACTTACATTAGCTTTTATTTACTTAAATTCAGGAGAGAGTTCATACAAATGAACTCTGCTTACAAATGCCTAGAATTCTGTCTGCTTGTTCGACATCAACGCCAGATGCCTACTTAATTAGGCCGAGTGATGTTGCTTTTATTCAGAATTGTCTTATAAGGCTGTATTCCAGACTGTTTTAGTCAAATATTTGCTAAAGAACCTTCTTTTTATCGTGGTACGCTATCCTAATATTGTTTACCTGTAGGTACCTATAGTGAGTTCTCACAGGTTCAAGTATATTATGTACCTATGTTATAAGATCCAATCACAAAACTGTTTCCTTACGCCAGTAAGCCAGTAATCGTGTTTGCGACATGGTTTGACTGTAGGGAAAAAAATCTGTTATAAGCAAAACACAAACGGGTGATTCTAAACCAATTGTTTGAGCGTTGGTCTACGGTAGAATGGATTAGTTGACGTCCATCGACACTTCCTACTGTGTCTGTGATTGTACTGTTTTTCCGCACTTGACTCTCATTCGGTACGTTGTGCGTGGGACAATATCTACTACAACAAATCAAAGTCAAAGGAATCGATCGATTTATTAGTTTATCCTCGCACTGGAACACCTTCCAGCAACTACACCAATGTATCACAATCTTATAATAAACTCATTATAATTCCATGATTGTTCTTATGAGTAGATGAGTGTCGTAACACCTTTAGGAACCTAACTACATCATCATCCAAATCCATTCTTTGCCAACTGTTGAGCATCTCTTTTCTTGTGCCAAACCGCATGTTTCCATGCCAGCCTCATCCAGCGTTCTTCCCACGATGCTAGCAATGTCACCTGACTATACTATTAGCTCACATTGTAGTTAAAAGTATTGGTTTAGTAGCAAGTCAAAAGTGGGATTGATTAGTAATGGTGCTTTCGGCGATCCCTTAAAATGCACCTCAGGTATACAATGTTATTAACACACAGAAAACAGAAGACTTGATATTCTTGTTACAGAATTTCAGATTAGCATTAAAATTACGCCGACACAATCAATACTGGCACAGAGGCAGTGGAACGCGTCCACAAATGTTTATACCTCGGGAGTGTCGTGTCAGAGACTGGGGGAAGTGAAGAGGACATCGCTTCACGGATCGCCAAAGCCCGAGCAACCTTCGCGCAGCTGGGACCTGTTTGGCAATCGCGGAAACTGACCCGAAGGATTAAACTCAAAATCCAATGTCTAATCCGTTTTGCTCTACGGGTGCGAAACGTGGAAGGCCACAAATGACATCTCACGCCAAATACAAGTCTTCGTCAATCGCTGTATTCATCGCATTCTCGGAGTTTACTGGCCCGAGACCATCTCCAATGTAGAGCTGTTGGAGAAATGCCACGAGAGCCCGATCGACCGCCAGATCAAGCGTAGCAAGTGGAAATGGACAGGCCACACGCTCTGAAGGGGTCCCGATCACAACAAGCTTGGGACTGGAATCCCCAAGGGAAACGAAAGCGTGGCCGTCCCCGTCAAACCTAGCGTCGCACCGTGTTGGCAGTAGCGACGAGCATTGGAATGACATGGAGCGAGGTGAAGCGTGAAGCTCAAGACCGATCGCGATGGAGGACATCTGTGGACACCCTCTGCCCCATCTAGGGGTTAAAGGACATAAAGTCAAGTATGTCAAGTTTTTTCAAACAAGAGAAAGGCGGTGTATTAATTCACAACTATTGTTCCTAGCGGTTTCAGTTAAACTGTTTACAGGGTGTTATTGCAACGGAGCATTTCCTGGTTTATGTTATTTGTTTCTTTATTCTTTACGAAGTGAACGAGTCAAGCAATTAATGATTGAGAAAAGTTTCGATACAAGTAGGTTTTATTGTAAACTGCTTCTCGATGGTAGACAACCAGCCAGTATTTTTCACACTGTAGCGGTCTTATTTGAATACTTAAAAGTAGATTCTTTTTTTATGGAAGTTTGGCCTCTCACTAGGTAGACCGATGACCTGGTGGAGGTTGCGTGGATCCGCTGGATGCAAGACGCACGGGACTGGAGAATGTGGAGTTACTTGGGGGAGGCCTGTGTCCTGCATTGGACATCATTCGGCTGAAATGATGACGATGATGATGGGGAATTAAATATTTACAATCTGCCAATCAGTATTTAAAGTCATCAAAAAGTTTTTTTTTTTAAATGAGCTTCTATGTGTATTTTAATACTGATGAAGTTAATACAAACGTACCTTACGTATAGAGAAAAGAAAACACAGAGCCTGCTGTAGAAAAAAAAAAGTTTGCGTTGATGTATTAACTTAATGTTTCTTATCATTAGGTAGTAATCCTTTTTACATTGCAAGTGAAGAGTTTTATCTCAGTTCTTATCTCAGGTCTAAATCTATAATTAAATTCCAACCTAAGAGCTATGGGCATAAGAATGTTCACCTCTATTGGACCCTTGAAAATTGCGTGACCAGTTTCCAAATGCTCATATTGCGAATATTGAAGAAACTTTGGCTTTTGACCCTCGATCGTTTTAACCCTTGAATGCTTACCATATACTTCGTTTTCGAGAAGCCACAAAATATTGTGGCCAGCTAATAGCTCGTAAGGAAATCGAGCTAAACTAAACATTTTAGTAGGTAGTTGGATTTTGCACTCAGTTGTGGTTTTTAAAGCTCGTCCTGGCTGTTAACTAATTTAGGGTTTAAATTGAATTTAACTTTACGAACGTGATTTTTAACCCCTGACGGAAGAAGAAGGGTGTTATAAGTTCGTCCTGTGTATCTGTGTGTTTTTGTATACGTGTATTTGTTTATCTGTCTGTGGCATCACGGGTCCTAGACGGATAAGCCGATTTTCCGCTATGTTTGATGAAAATCGGTTCGATGAGAAGCGTTTTACTGTTTGAATCGGGGTGTTTTCGGGTCATAATTACGTGTTAATAGATAGATCGAAGCGTGTCTACTACTAAATAAATTATGTAGCATGAAATAAACACGTGTCGGGATTTTTTCAATTTCAAAATTTGATTTCTACATACGGTATAGATATGTGTGTACAAAACAAATCACGGTCCAAATCTTTAATGTGCGTTATTTTAAGGAAATTCACGAAGTATCCTTAAGTTTTAGACTGATATACCTACCTATTATAATTTATTCGTAAAGTTTTTCCCGTGGTGATTATAATATATTTGTGTTGAAACACAAACATCTAGATACGAAAAATAGGTAATAAAAGTAGGTAATTGCCTTGCATAGCAAGGCAATTACTTAAACTCGAGGTACTTAAACTCGTGACAATCTAAGAAGTCACCTTTGACAACTATAAAAATACGTTACATAATTTAAACTTGATGCTTACGAATGATACTCGTTGTTATCGTGTATGGGTAACATAGTAATTCATTAGAATTCTGAATGTGATTTTTCGTAGACGTTCATACGAAGTTATCGCGGCATATAAAATGAGAAGAACTTCTTAGATTGTGACGCTTACATTCAAATGATATTGATGAACTCAATGATATTGACAGTATCATAATTTTAACCGAAATACATCCACTGCTGCAAACAGGCCTTTCCTAAGCGACTCCAAGTCGGCCGGTCCTGTGCTCCTCGCATCCAGCGCATTGCCTTCACCAACCAGAATATCTTCTGTAAGGCCTTCCAACGCTGTGTCTTCCGTTACACCGACACTCAAGAACCTTTCGGCCCGATCCGTCACCCTTTCTTTGAGAAATTTGCTCTGCCATTTTTCAACCTATGTTATGTCTGCGGTACATGTTGTAAATACTCGTATGAAATTAGGTGAAGGTCGAAAAAAAATATTTCTCGTATTTTCAGTTTCGGCGCTTTCTGAAATAAAAATAACGAAAGTTATTTATTTTCAAATAAAGAATGAAAGTAATATAAGGCCCTTTGGCAACACAACATGTGTGAAATGTCCTTTGCGTGAAAACTCATAAAAAGAAAATTACTTTCCTCAAACGCAGGTGCTTATATTTATTGCCAGATGAAGACGAGTGTGAAGTGAGATAAACTTGAACCTACGTAAAAAAATATGGTTATGACGTAATAATATAGACTCTAAGTAAATCACAAATAAATTCAAAGATTCTCGGAAGAACTTTGATGATGAACTGTCTAATTCATTGGGTTTTTTTGTCACGTTAGTAGTCCTTGTGCATTAATTATAGTTTCTGTAGCTATAATATACTATAATCATTGAAATAATGAATCACACTAATATTATACAGGCAAAAGTTTGTGAGTGTGTATGTGTGTCTGTTTGTATGTTTGTTACGTTTTTACACTCAAATGGCTGGACGGATCTGGATAAAATTTGGCACAGAGATACATAATAGTCTGGAATAGCACATAGAAAACTTTTTATCCCGGGAATATGTTCCCTTGGGATAATTTTAGATATTAACTCGGGCGAAGCTGCTAGTGTTATATAAAATCAATCACGCCTCAACAGCTGAACGGATTCGCGTAAAATATTATAGTCGTAGCATCCTTTTAGCTCGGTTCTCTTTTCAAAAAGCTTTTTACAAAAGTAAAGCTACGGAAAACTTTATTATAATATAGTTTACTTTGAACAAAACGAATGAAAGAAACATCAAACCGATTGAAGCAACCCGAGACGAGAAGATTTTCCTTAAGCCATACACAATCTTGACACAGGGCAGACCATTCTGGAGACGGATCGCACGAAAGGGTCGCAACGAGTAATTTATCAGTAAAAAGTGACAAATCCCTGTTTCTCACATTCCTACAGAAATTTATTTATTAAGGGGACTCCTGTTCACTATAAAGTTAAAGCCACAAGACAAGTGTATCACTTGCTGTATGGAGCTTGCAGCGGCATGCTAAGTGAAATATTGCAATGACCACAATGTTGCTTCATCATCATCATCATTTCAGCCCAAAGATTTCCACTGGTGGACATAGGCCGCTCCCAAGTTTCACCACACTGATCATAGCTGTGCGTCTCGCATCCAACGCATTCTCGCAGCCTTTACCAGGTCAAAGACGCTTAGTGTGTCTAAACAAGTAGTGGATCTTCAAGCGAAAAGGCGCATTGTGTGCCAATAAGACAAGGTAACATAGCTTTTATTATTATTATGTCCTTTATTTTATTCAATTTCTTATTTAATACATTTTTAAATATTTTTAAAAAACACATACCAAAACGAAAAACATTTAAAAATATAAAAAATAGAGGCCCACCGGTATCGGGAACAGGGTCCAAGCTACCGGCGGTCAGGGCTCCAGAGAGAGGAACCTCCTAACAATACGAGCCGTGTACAGCAATACTGCTTTCTGGATCAGGCCCTTGACCCAGCTGCCTAACGAGAGCCTCCTAAGATGTTGGTCGAGGCAACGTGGCTATTAAGCCATTGGCCGACACGACTATCGGTACAATGATCGCTGTGTCCACATCCCACATGTCGACAACCTCGCGAGCCAAGTCTAGATACTTGATTTGCTTATCTTTCTCGGCTTTCACGAGGTTCCCGTCATGCGGGACGGTAATGTCAACAATCATTGCACTCCTCTCGATTCGGTCCACCACCACTATATCAGGCTTATTAGCGATAATCGTCCTGTCAGTGATGATGGACCGATCCCAGTACAATGTGATATTGCCTTTCTCGAGAACTGGGTCGGGCACGTACCTGTAGTATGGCACCTCCGATGCCACAAGAGTGTATTTCAGAGCAAGTTGCTGATGGATAATCCTGGCTACAAGGTTGTGCCTATGCAAGTACTCTTCGTTAGCTAGACGAGAACAACCAGAGATAATGTGGCGGATCGATTCACCCGGACGGTGACATGCCCGACAGATGTCAACCGTGCCATCCTTCACAATAAATCGCCGGTAGTTATTCGTCATGATAACTTCGTCCATAATTGCACAGACAAAACCTTCGGTTTCCCCAAAGAGGTCACCGAAACGCAGCCAGGCTACGGACGCTGACTGATCTACATCGGACCCATGTAGGGCCCGGAAAAAGCGTCCGTGAAGCTCCTTACCCTGCCATACCTCCCTGCGGTCGTTAGTGTCAAGCACTACAGGCTTGCGCCAGTTCTCATTCGCCAAGGAGAGCGGGGTGAGTCCCTTGTCCACTGCTACTACATCTCTTATTATTTTTAATTATTATTAATAATAATAATACAGCTACATAAGCAATGTGCCTAGCTCCTGAGTTCCTGACTCCTAGCACGTAGACCAGCAAAACACATTGCACTGTATGAGCTAAGCTACTTACCTCCGAAACTCCTATACCTGCGATCACCATTTAGTTTCCAAACATGTATTATAAACAAATAATAAGTGTTTTTGGAGAGTCAACTTTATTGGCCAATGAAAAATAAAGTTCGGTTTGTCCTATGACTTGATCAATAGTATAAATATTCAAAGTTACCTACGTCAATTTGAAATTGTCATTTGCTTTGTGTCTTCGCCCTAAGAAACCCCAATACACTGTAAGTGAAGGATCGGTTTACTTCATAAGGCAAGACAGGTGTCTTCCGAAATGGAAAAGGATCGCTTCTTGGCCTAAATAAGGAAAATAAAAAGGTCACAGTGGCGAATGTGAGCCATGTGGTGCCTTTTTGTGCACGGGTTTGTATCGCTCTGTGTGTTATTTTTGGATGAAATCAGGGGGAATAGAAGAGTAGTTCACGCCTGTTTTCCATGGCAGTAAGTACGAACTACAGAACGTCACCTGCTGCGATCCTAACATGTTTACTACTTCTGCTCATAAATACGAGATTGTATTTAACATAATTTAAATCTAACAAACCAACATGCACGGTCTATTTAGGCAGAAACTTTAGAACACTACTTACGACGGTTTATTAAAACAATTTGCCAAGCCTTTTTCCATCTTATAGTCTTAACCGGATTCAGCTGGATAACATTTTACTATCGTGGAGCGCTTCTCTATATTACCTTTACAACAAGTTACTGAACTGGTTGACACAATACCCTTTGACAGGACTGTTGTCAGATTTCAAGCTCCGTAACGAGTGATAAAATTTACAAATGAGAGCCGGGACCAACGGTTTAACGTACTTTCCGAGGCACAATACCTGCATTTAATTGTGAAAATAGATTGGACAACCATCATAAACCAGCAAATATTCAGGAACGGTAATGTAATGTCTAGCGCAATGCATTTTGCCCTTTGTATTACATAATAGTTTGCTAAAATGCTACTTAATGGCTTGTCAGCCTGCCAGGTTCATGTTCCATAACCAAGGAATGTTATTGTACTAAATATTAGGTAGTGGTAAATAATGTCTGGTATTATAATATACTACCTGCCAACTCAACTGACTGTTCATTTAGGTAACTTATTACTTTTCAAGCAGTTTGATGTGGCTGCTGGTATGAACCCTGAACTAATATAATAGCCTCCTACTAGATGGACGGAAATGATCTGGCTGAGGCTGAGGGATCCGAGACTTGGAGGAGATCTTTGTTCAGCAGTAGACGACTTTCAGCTGATGATGAACAACCAACAACTGCATCAGACTGCTTGAAAAGTTATATTTTTGGGACTTTTAAGTGTTCATTATAAGTAAATTTGCTAAGAATTGCGCAATTTTGTTAACCGTACAAGAATAACATTAAATTAAAGGTATTATTGTTCTTATGGTGTGAGGATGTAGCCACACCTCTGGTGTCAGAATTAATTAAGCCGCCTTTGGAAACTTCATATGCCTCTGACTTCGCTATTTCAGACTTACATTATATAGATATATATTCTACTACTTACCAACAATATTGTTCTAGTAAAGCTACTAATAAAAACGTTGAAAACATTTATTCGACACATACACTACAACTCTAAAACACTGACTGTTGATAATGTTCATCAAATTTTTACTTCATTAATAGGCTTATTAAAATGACAACAACCAATTATGTAATGAGATTTCGCCACAAATCAACTGAAATTCAGGAGTGCTGTAACAGGCCATACTATCGAAACATTTTGGCTTGTGGCAGCTTAAATATGAGCTTATTAAATTATCAATTACGGGTACATAGAACACTGTAACGCCTCATTAGCCACTGCTAGAGTCAGCATTGTTAAAAATTTCGAAACAAACCGAAAGTGTAAGTGCGTGTCAAAAATTGTTAGAGCCCTTATTTAGATAAGGCTATAAAAGTTTGAGGTCAATACTCAGAAACTGTGTCCATACTAGTTGGCGCGGCAGACAATATTATCCTGTCGAATCTATGTTCATACAAAACTTCTATGGAAAAAAGCACTTTCAGTTTTTACAATTTTCCGGACAACTTTCCCAATTTTTCTTTCCTTAAAAACCTTATTCGAACTATTGTCAAAATTTGAAAAAAATGCTATATCGGTTCGGTCCAGACGTTCTTAACTAATGCGAAAACAGAATTAAATTTTCATTTATTTATGTTAGACAGAATAAGGTTATAATGTAAATAGTATTTACTCTCGGTATTAGTAAATGGATATTTACGTTAATAAGGAAGACATTAAATAAGGAATTGAGGACCGGATTCTGGAATAAGTACCCTTTTTGTGGTTAATAACGTGTCTACCTCAAGTGTTATGTTTTCTTCGTATATACTTTCTGTAACTTATATGGTGTACGATACGAATATTCACTTCTAGCAACACAAATGTGTGTAGAGCCCGGATAAAATGGGGTTGCCAGTAAAATGGATTAACTGGACTGTGTGCGATGTCAATGTCCCTTGTTTTTAATTAGAATTAACTCCGAATATGAGTTTAGTGCAAAAAAACTAGGTATTTTCTTTAGGTGTTTCATTATCTGCATTGCAGAAATAAAGCTTGGTTTTTACTGTTTATGAAGAAGGTACTTTTTGGGATATTGTAAAAGATACGATTATAAACGACAGGTGATTTGAAATAAAGTCAATAAGCTAACATAAAACACACGAGTATCATGTCGTTCAAGTGGTTCTTATTAAAGTTAGTCATTCACTGACAGTAATTTTATAGTGGCAGTATGGCAGAAGACGTTCTTTTTTATATAATAAATTATTGTTTTTTTTTTTTTTAAAACCAGCTTTTTGCTTATTCTTCTTAGCAAACCCTTTTATTTGATACACATGTCATGGCAGTGCACAAAAAACAACTAGTCAGCCATCTTGGGCCGCCCGCCATATTGGATTTAGAATGACGTCATTTAACTAACAACATTTAACTTACTACTGCAAAATTTAATCTTAATCGGTGGAGGATAATTCAGCTTAAAATGAATCTTCTTGCTTTCAACCACACTAACAAAGACTTTAGGCATTTCTGGAAAGACACAAATAAATTGAATGTGAGGCCGAGTCTCCCAGTGAGTGTCGGTGGTATTACTGACCAAAAGAGTATAGCTGATGCTTTTAGGGGCCACTTTTCAGTGCGGTCACTCTTGGGCTCGGCGTCCCAAGCAAACGGTGCTGAGACCATTGAGACTGAGCGGAACGCGAAGGTACCAGCCAAGGATGTGGCTAAAATTATTTCGGGAATGCAGCGTGGGAAGTCGCCGGGTCACGATGGTCTCAGCATCGAACATTTTAAACATGCGGGAGTCCATCTGCCTAGAGTTTTGTCGCTATTTTTCACTCTGTGCCTTGGTCATTCCTATTTGCCGGCACCACTTATGTGGACGATAGTGGTCCCCATAGTTAAAAATAAAACTGATGACACATCCGATATGAACAATTATCGACCCATCTCGCTAGCCACCACCATGGCCAAGGTGCTTGACGGTCTGATGAAAGGCTGCCTCTCAGAATACGTTAAAGTGCATGACGCACAGTTCGGATTCAAGGCGGGCGTGTCCACAGAGAGTGCCATACTCAGCCTGAAGCACACCGTCAAGTACTACACCGCAAGGAGTACGCCGGTATACGCGTGTTTCCTTGATTTGTCGAAAGCTTTCGATCTTGTCTGCTATGATGTGCTATGGGACAAGTTGAGGGACACGGGTGTGCCAGCGGAGTACACAGCCCTTCTCCGATACTGGTATGCTCACCAGACAAATCAGGTGAGGTGGGTCGGTACTCTGTCGGATGAATATCGAATGGAATGTGGTGTAAGGCAGGGGGGGTTATGCTCGCCCCTGTTATTTAATTTATATGTAAATCAGCTTATCGAGCGGCTGAGCAGCACACATGTCGGCTGTCATATAGACGGTACATGTGTCAATAACATAAGTTACGCGGATGACATGGTGTTGCTCAGTCCTTCGATGAGCGGACTGAGGCAGCTGCTTGGGATCTGCGAGACGTATGCGGAGGTGCACGGCCTTAAATACAACTCAAAAAAGAGTGAGGTGTTAGTGTTTACGGCACCTAAACAAAAGCCACGTCGCGTGCCTCCAGTATATCTCAACGGCGTGGTTCTTAATGTGGTGAATAAATTTAAATACCTGGGTCATATTGTCACCAGTGACCTACGTGATGATGGCGACATAGAGCGGGAGCGCAGGGCGTTGGCAGTGAGGAGCAATATGCTCGCCCGTAGGTTTGCTCGCTGCACGGCAGACGTCAAAGTGACTTTATTTAAGGCGTTCTGTCAGTCCTTTTACACGAGCGGCCTGTAGGTGTCATATACGAGCCGAGCCTACAACGTCCTGCGCGTACAATACAACAACGCTTTCAGGATGCTATTGCGGTTGCCACGACGTTGCAGTGCATCGGGAATGTTTGCTGCAGCTCATACGGATGGCTTTCATGCTATCATGCGTAAGAAAGCGGCTTCCTTACTGCAACGCTTATGTGGCACTCGGAACGGCATCCTGAGAATGATTGTTGTCATCCAACGACACTGGGTGGAAGTAGGTATAGGTTTATGTTAAATAGAATTAAGTACTAATAACACTAACATAGCATTTAAGCACAATCTGTTACTAACCACTTACAAGTTATGGACTGCTGTAGGTCTGAAATAAAGATATTTTATTTTTTATTTTTTATAACTGCTTCAAAATTCAGTTGCATGATTTGACCCGAACTCATTTACATACATACATTACAAGTTAAATAAAACCCTCCTTCGGCAGTTGGGTAAAAATGAATCAAACGAAGGATTTTTGAAAATTCATCCACAAAACTGGTAAAGTGTTTGAAAGTTTCTAACGAAGTTCGTATTTTTTCTTTTGGGAAATCTCAACGGGGGCAAGGCTTGAACTTTATAAAAGTTCAAAAAGTAAAATTAGAAATAAAAAAATATTTTTATTTGTAAAATGTCTAAAATCTTCATGTTTTCCTCAACACTTCCTCTTGTGCAATGACATGTACGTTCACTCACATTGTTTGTTCAGATATGTGGAGCCCATAATACCACAGAACAGTGCCCTGTCGAGTCGAAACATTGAAAACCTTTCAATAAAAACAAATTTTCCCTCAACATATGTGAGAATATACGGTAACCACAGACATAAATCTAACTAGATAACGCAAGTCCCTCCATCTTTATGAAAACCAAGCGTGCCACTTTTTCACAAACAAATTTACTTACCAATGAAAGAAAACATTTCCAATGCCTTTTTCATTCTTTACAGCTCAATATGGCATAAAAGGCATTATTTTTAGATTTCGGTGGATTTACGGTGCCAATCGGTGATCAATTACGATAATTGATCGTAACTTTACTCCGTTGTTTGTCACGCGAAGTACACACAATCGCGTCATCTAGTTAGATTTATATCTGTGACGGTAACATTCAGTAAATTATAGTAGGTAGTGTAGGTAATGTTTTGTATTACCTGCGGGTAAGAACCCGCAAACAATGGTTTGGTGGCCTCCAACCAAATGGCATTTATCTTCTCAATCATCAATTCGATTTGAGGACCAGTTTTTAAGCTAGTTTTTTTTAGAAAACATCTTGCAAAATATTTAGTTATACCTGAGATGTTTTAACATTGTTAAATTTATCAAGCGTAAAACATTTTTTAGAAAAGATGTATTTTCTTTGCTTTGTGTTAATTGCAGTGTTAATAAATAATAAATAAAATCTAATATAAATCAAGTTGAATGAAAGATTTTATTGGAACAAAAAGCTTCTGAACGAGTAATTCACTTACACATCTTAATAAGTTAAAGAAACCAGACACATTTCACTTTACTCAGAAAAATCCTCAGAAAATCAGAAATCAAATAAAATACGCAACTAACGAAATAACAAAAAAGGGCGGGCGAAATAAAATAAAAACGAAAATGGCAGCAATCATTCTTGTAAATAAATAGTTGAATGTCGAATATACCGATATTCACGTTCATACCGACAAATGTATATTGACAGTTGAAATATTGTGTTCGACATTCCGCGAACTGTAGTAAAAAGTGGCCCATTTTGAGGTTTGGCCTTGCTTCAACCGTCACGTATCAAATTGGGTCATTTTATACCCGAATAATAAATAGAAATATGAATTTATAAACTGTTTTATTGAGTCCCGATGTATATTAAAATTGTAATATGATTAAATGAATTTCTTATTCTGAGCCGGAAGAGTTCATAATTTATTATTCAGCCCTGAATCTGGCCTCCTCTTTTTTCTGCCATAGTTCCCGGTTGCACGCATTTTCATCCAGGGGACATTATACATCTGTCCCTTACCCACAATGGAAATAACCTTGCTCTAAGAGCAGCTGATTACTGCGAGAAATTCTAAGAATATCTTGCTGTTTTACCAGACGTTGGGTGATTAATCCTTTTACGTTAATAATTCAAAAGGATGTAAAATCCCAATATTCTTCGTGTTTCAGCTGTTCCTCTTTTACGAGACAGTGGAAACACGGCCCCGAATGAACTAAATGACGTAATTTACAGCCGACAAAAAACTACGATTTGTATGTGTCTCTAAGCTCGAAATAAATTAGATTTAGTTAAATTAAATTGTATCAGTAATTTTTTATTTTTCAGAATTTCCGTGGCAAATCTAAGCTAGGTGGTTGATATTGGAACTTGTTTGGGGAATCTTCATCACTTTGCAGAAACCATTATTTTAACATTAACATTATTACATTAATTACTAACATTTTAACATTATTTTATTAACACAACCCTAGGTAATTTGCCGATAAACGAGAAGTCAAACCAAAACGAACAATTAATTAAATAACAATTACAGGTAATAATTTATCCATAATGCCTTGAGGAATCTATGTTTGATGTTATCATGGTAACGATTTCAAAGCCAAAGTTTTATAATTATTTGTTTGAAACTCACAGTCTATACGGAAGTTCATTTAATATAGGATGCCTACTTTGCGATGAAAATTTGAATTGGAATTGGAAAATTTGAAAACCTTTCTGTTTTGCCCAGGCTAAGTAGATAGATAGATAGATAAACCATTTATTCAGTGCACACAAAGACACAGCACAACACACAAAATCACATACATGTGGGTATTTGGAAAAAAAAAGGTGCCAGAATACAAAAAAAGAAGAAGAATAAACAACATAATACAAATAAAAGACATACAAATAAATAAGCGTGAATCATACTTATTTATTTGTATGTCTTTTATTTGTATTATGTTGTTTATTCTTCTTCTTTTTTTGTATTCTGGCACCTTTTTTTTTCCAAATACCCACATGTATGTGATTTTGTGTGTTGTGCTGTGTCTTTGTGTGCACTGAATAAATGGTTTATCTATCTGTCTATCTACTTAGCCTGGGCAAAACAGAAAGGTTTTCAAATTTTCCAATTCCAATTCAAATTTTCGCGTGAATCATACTTATTTATTTGTATGTCTTTTATTTGTATTATGTTGTTTATTCTTCTTCTTTTTTTGTATTCTGGCACCTTTTTTTTTCCAAATACCCACATGTATGTGATTTTGTGTGTTGTGCTGTGTCTTTGTGTGCAAAAAAAAGGTGCCAGAATACAAAAAAAGAAGAAGAATAAACAACATAATACAAATAAAAGACATACAAATAAATAAGCGTGAATCATACTTATTTATTTGTATGTCTTTTATTTGTATTATGTTGTTTATTCTTCTTCTTTTTTTGTATTCTGGCACCTTTTTTTTTCCAAATACCCACATGTATGTGATTTTGTGTGTTGTGCTGTTTCTTTTGTGTGCACTGAATAAATGGTTTATCTATCTATCTATCTACTTAGCCTGGGCAAAACAGAAAGGTATTCCAATTCAAATTTTCATCGCAAAGTAGGCATCCTATATTAAATGAACTTCCGTATAGACTGTGAGTTTCAAACAAATAATTAAGCCTCTCAAATATTCAAGGCTTCTCAAATGTCTCTAGACACTAACATTTTGTCAGGGATAATGGTTCCCAAAAGTCTATTTTCTGGATTAACTGACGTGACATCTCGACAACGCTTGCGGGATCGTAAGGCACAGACCACATAGAAATGGCGTCGGGCGCAGACATGGTCCGGGCGGTTTCCTATTCCATTTTAATTTCAAACTAAATACATGGAAATTTGGCACAATTTGATCAGATGCGGGCGCCGAAATGGCGCGTCATAGCCACGTGCGAGCAACGTCATACCGTGTGTCCTAAATTGCGCTTTAATACCATGCATTTTGTATGAAATTTGAAATGGAATAGGAAGCCACCCGTGCCATGTCCGCGCTCGACGCCATTTGTGTGTGGCTTGCGCCTAAGACAGGAAACCATTACCGATTTACAGTTTTGCAGTCGATTTACAGTGAAAGTCGTCCATTTGAAGTGGTGTCTAGAAGATGTTGCGAAATGAAAAATATTTTTTTACAGGAGTGCAAAAAACTTCATATTTTTTATAGTATCTATAAACCTACTTTTTATACAATACATAGTTTAAAAAAAATTGCATTTTATTGGAGAGTATGAAATAAAACAATTAAAACGAAACAAAAATTTAATCATCATCGGAACTTTCATTTATATGCAAGTCTCGCTTGAGGTTTTATAGTAATAATTAACAGATTTGGGTTATTTTTAAGAAGGGTATAAGCTTAAGAATATGATTTTATGAAAGACATACAAATAAATAAGCGTGAATCATACTTATTTATTTGTATGTCTTTTATTTGTATTATGTTGTTTATTCTTCTTCTTTTTTTGTATTCTGGCACCTTTTTTTTTCCAAATACCCACATGTATGTGATTTTGTGTGTTGTGCTGTGTCTTTGTGTGCACTGAATAAATGGTTTATCTATCTATCTATCTACTTAGCCTGGGCAAAACAGAAAGGTTTTCAAATTTTCCAATTCCAATTCAAATTTTCGCGTGAATCATACTTATTTATTTGTATGTCTTTTATTTGTATTATGTTGTTTATTCTTCTTCTTTTTTTGTATTCTGGCACCTTTTTTTTTCCAAATACCCACATGTATGTGATTTTGTGTGTTGTGCTGTGTCTTTGTGTGCAAAAAAAAGGTGCCAGAATACAAAAAAAGAAGAAGAATAAACAACATAATACAAATAAAAGACATACAAATAAATAAGCGTGAATCATACTTATTTATTTGTATGTCTTTTATTTGTATTATGTTGTTTATTCTTCTTCTTTTTTTGTATTCTGGCACCTTTTTTTTCCAAATACCCACATGTATGTGATTTTGTGTGTTGTGCTGTGTCTTTTGTGTGCACTGAATAAATGGTTTATCTATCCATCTATCTACTTAGCCTGGGCAAAACAGAAAGGTATTCCAATTCAAATTTTCATCGCAAAGTAGGCATCCTATATTAAATGAACTTCCGTATAGACTGTGAGTTTCAAACAAATAATTAAGCCTCTCAAATATTCAAGGCTTCTCAAATGTCTCTAGACACTAACATTTTGTCAGGGATAACGGTTCCCAAAAGTCTATTTTCTGGATTAACTGACGTGACATCTCGACAACGCTTGCGGGATCGTAAGGCACAGACCACATAGAAATGGCGTCGGGCGCAGACATGGTCCGGGCGGTTTCCTATTCCATTTTAATTTCAAACTAAATACATGGAAATTTGGCACAATTTGATCAGATGCGGGCGCCGAAATGGCGCGTCATAGCCACGTGCGAGCAACGTCATACCGTGTGTCCTAAATTGCGCTTTAATACCATGCATTTTGTATGAAATTTGAAATGGAATAGGAAGCCACCCGTGCCATGTCCGCGCTCGACGCCATTTGTGTGTGGCTTGCGCCTAAGACAGGAAACCATTACCGATTTACAGTTTTGCAGTCGATTTACAGTGAAAGTCGTCCATTTGAAGTGGTGTCTAGAAGATGTTGCGAAATGAAAAATATTTTTTTACAGGAGTGCAAAAAACTTCATATTTTTTATAGTATCTATAAACCTACTTTTTATACAATACATAGTTAAAAAAAATTTGCATTTTATTGGAGAGTATGAAATAAAACAATTAAAACGAAACAAAAATTTAATCATCATCGGAACTTTCATTTATATGCAAGTCTCGCTTGAGGTTTTATAGTAATAATTAACAGATTTGGGTTATTTTTAAGAAGGGTATAAGCTTAAGAATATGATTTTATGAAAGACATACAAATAAATAAGCGTGAATCATACTTATTTATTTGTATGTCTTTTATTTGTATTATGTTGTTTATTCTTCTTCTTTTTTTGTATTCTGGCACCTTTTTTTTTCCAAATACCCACATGTATGTGATTTTGTGTGTTGTGCTGTGTCTTTGTGTGCACTGAATAAATGGTTTATCTATCTATCTATCTACTTAGCCTGGGCAAAACAGAAAGGTTTTCAAATTTTCCAATTCCAATTCAAATTTTCGCGTGAATCATACTTATTTATTTGTATGTCTTTTATTTGTATTATGTTGTTTATTCTTCTTCTTTTTTTGTATTCTGGCACCTTTTTTTTCCAAATACCCACATGTATGTGATTTTGTGTGTTGTGCTGTGTCTTTGTGTGCAAAAAAAAGGTGCCAGAATACAAAAAAAGAAGAAGAATAAACAACATAATACAAATAAAAGACATACAAATAAATAAGCGTGAATCATACTTATTTATTTGTATGTCTTTTATTTGTATTATGTTGTTTATTCTTCTTCTTTTTTTGTATTCTGGCACCTTTTTTTTTCCAAATACCCACATGTATGTGATTTTGTGTGTTGTGCTGTGTCTTTTGTGTGCACTGAATAAATGGTTTATCTATCTATCTATCTACTTAGCCTGGGCAAAACAGAAAGGTATTCCAATTCAAATTTTCATCGCAAAGTAGGCATCCTATATTAAATGAACTTCCGTATAGACTGTGAGTTTCAAACAAATAATTAAGCCTCTCAAATATTCAAGGCTTCTCAAATGTCTCTAGACACTAACATTTTGTCAGGGATAACGGTTCCCAAAAGTCTATTTTCTGGATTAACTGACGTGACATCTCGACAACGCTTGCGGGATCGTAAGGCACAGACCACATAGAAATGGCGTCGGGCGCAGACATGGTCCGGGCGGTTTCCTATTCCATTTTAATTTCAAACTAAATACATGGAAATTTGGCACAATTTGATCAGATGCGGGCGCCGAAATGGCGCGTCATAGCCACGTGCGAGCAACGTCATACCGTGTGTCCTAAATTGCGCTTTAATACCATGCATTTTGTATGAAATTTGAAATGGAATAGGAAGCCACCCGTGCCATGTCCGCGCTCGACGCCATTTGTGTGTGGCTTGCGCCTAAGACAGGAAACCATTACCGATTTACAGTTTTGCAGTCGATTTACAGTGAAAGTCGTCCATTTGAAGTGGTGTCTAGAAGATGTTGCGAAATGAAAAATATTTTTTTTACAGGAGTGCAAAAAACTTCATATTTTTTATAGTATCTATAAACCTACTTTTTATACAATACATAGTTAAAAAAAAATTGCATTTTATTGGAGAGTATGAAATAAAACAATTAAAACGAAACAAAAATTTAATCATCATCGGAACTTTCATTTATATGCAAGTCTCGCTTGAGGTTTTATAGTAATAATTAACAGATTTGGGTTATTTTTAAGAAGGGTATAAGCTTAAGAATATGATTTAGCTTAAATGCGTTCAAAGATTACACAAACGGACGTCAGTAAGTGACATATTTTTTTTTTCATTGCTAGCATACACTAAGTGACATATAACGGAAAAAGGCCCGATTTAGTATGTATAGGGATTTTTTTTCACAAACACTGATTTTGAAAGCCTTTTAGAGCCATTGTCTCTTACATATTGGGACTATATTCCACGATATTATGTACCATGGGCTAAAATGGGTATCGATTAGGTACCTTCTTCCAGAAGCAGCTTCATTTGGAAATAATAAGAGAAGTTTAATATAATAGAATATTTCACAAACATTTATAAAAGCGTATCTGTATATTGAATTTGTCTGCCTCAAACATGGGTTAACACTTTTATCGAAAAATAACAGAAAAAATATATAAGACGTAGGTAACAATAAATTATCGTTAAAACATGACAAGGGTCAAGGAACGATAGACCAGTAGCTCGAGTACTTAACCAGTGGGATTGAGTTCGAACCCCGACCAACCTCATCACTTCTATAAATTCTTTGTCAGAGTAATCTATGCCTTTCGATATTGTACCACAGCTAAGTTCTAGTAATCTTTGGTGGTTTTGGTTAGGTCCCCGGTTTTAAATTCTCCGGGTGTTCAATCTTTTAGCTAAGACAAATTTATATCTATTTAATTTATATACAAGTTACTGGTAATTTTCTATTACAAAATCGGCATAATTAGGGTAACAGCGTAACTTTGCCATTAATCCTGATAAATCAACAATATTCATTGCGTTATTTACTTTGTGGAGCAGACGACTTTTTTAAGCATACCTCTATGCAATGGATTAACTCAAACTACTGACTCAAAATACCGTTTGATTGTGATTGGAAGCAAGTTAAGGCATTGAGAATGAGAATTATTAGAACAGTATTTTTAGAACGGCCGACATTAGGTCTAAAAATATTGAATTCTTAGGCCCATTTGCATAAATAGGTAGGCAAATTCTATAATCTGTCAGGGACAGCAAAAAGTTTGAAGGCAACTATCAAAATAAGTTAGACCCTCAAGACCTCCGAAGAGACTTTAATTACAAACTTTTTCTCACCAAGTTGTATGAATTTAAAATTTATCAGATTTCGTCTGAACGAGTGATCGGAATATTGAAATTAGGCATCTGTCCCACAGACGAGGAAGCCATTACCATTCGAATATTTTCTCGCTCAAGAAAAGTACACTTAAAGATGTTTGTTTTTTTGTTAACTAGCTTCTGCCAGCGGCTTAGCCCGCGTGAAAGTCAAAAATCTTGAGATCGTCCTTCCCGTGGTAAAATTAAAAATAAATTAAATTCCCGTGTCTTTCTCCAAGATCTAATCTCTCTTTACCAACATTCATAAAACTCCAACCAACTTTCTCTCCACTAGGTTTGTAGCAGCAACGTGAGCTAATAAAGAAATAATGTTTTTAAAGAAATATTTTTAAGTCCATGATTAGAACGGTCATATTGTATGGCTCAGAATGTTGGGCTGTGAAAAAGATGGATGAAAAGTGATTACATTTAGCAGAGATGAGAATGTTGAGATGGATGTGCGGCATGTCTTGATTGAATAAAGTGAGAAATCAGTAAATTAGAGGATATTTGAAAGTGGCGCCAGTGGCACAAAAGTTGAAAAGAAACCGTTTGTCCTGTGATGAGGAAGGATGAATCGCATGTTACTAAAAGAGTTATGAATATAAAATAAATGTGGATGGATGGAGAGGGAGACGAAGGCCAAAGAAAAGTTGGATGGACTATGTGAGAAGTGATATGAAAGAAAAGGGAGACAGTGATAGCGTGACAGGGGCAGTATGGTAAGAAAGAAGTAAACGTGTTGCGCTGACCCCAAGTAACATGGGATAAGGGCAGGAAGATGATGATGACCAAAATTAGAAAAAACTCGCTCAGCGACTCTCACTCGGCAGGGTAGAACACTGAGTACTCGCTGCTCGTTGTTTGCCAATTCGTTTGAAGTCCATGCACGATTATTACAAGCTTTTATTTAACTTGCAATGTATGCATGTTTGTAGGTATAAAAGTGTGTTCGGGTCAAATCTTGCAAATGAATTTGAATGCAGTTATCCGCCACCGATTAATGTGAAATTTTGCATACACGTTTAGTTTGGATCACAATGCATAGTTAGCTAAATGACGTCATTCTAAATCCAATATGGCGGACGCCCAAGATGGCGGTCCATTTATCTTTTGTACACTGCCATGATATGGGTATCAAATGAAAGCGTTTGCTGAGAAGAATACGAAGAAAGCATGTTTAAAAAAATGTTTTTATTTAATCATTTTATTTTACCTCCGATTCTGCATCACTAACAAAATTACACTTATCTTTTAAGTGTTCAATTTGTTATTTGGGTTAGTTATTGTCAGACGTATAATAACTGTGAAAGTAGTGTAGTTATATCTCTGCTCGCTTCTCGCTTATAGTAACGGTGGGACTGATGCCTTAAAGTGGAACATTTTTCGTTGATTGCTATTGGTATAAAAACGTATGAAATATTTCCTGACACGTATGGCTCAAAAATATTAATTGATTTGGACAGATACCTTTTATTGGTGATGACGTAATTGTTATCGCACTGTTTTGTGTCTAGCAGTGTTCAGTAAATTTGTTCATTTTTGGGTCCAGTTTTTATAAGCTGCATGGTCTGGTTATTTTTATTGCTTTCGCTGAAAATCTGTAAAGGGTGGACTTTTAGTGTTTTTTCTGACGTCATAATATGTCGTAACTACTTTATTTCTTATGTTTCTAGTACTTGTAGTATTTTGCGAATAGGACGTTTCGCGAATTGGACATTCGTTTTCAATGTGACATTTTGCGAATGGGACATTCTGCGTCAGATCCGTATTTTCTGTGATGATTTTTTGATTAGGAAAAGTCGAAATAAAATCATTTATTGCAATTAGGTCACTAAACGACAATTTTGAATGTCAAAAATAAACAGTATGGCCTTATTTTAACAGAATTTACACAGTCTCATTCGTGGTCTTGCATCCCATAATTCCCAAACAAATAGCAGGTACTTACTAATTCCTATTGTATTAAACTTCGCCATAATTAATTAGGGTTGGGCTGCACTACTGTCCTGTCCCAACAATAAATCCCAAAACGTACAATAAACTGTTCATTTATAAACCATTGTTTTACGAAGTCACTGGCAAGGCGTGATTCACCCAACTGATTGATGTATACGACTGTACCACCGGCCAACATAAGCAGAACTATACCAACCCTAATAAATGTGCCGGTGTAGTTTCACTGAAGAGGTCCGGGTAAATTGGTTTTTTTCAGGGAATTAATCACAGTGTCACATAAGTATCTATTTAAAAGTCGCGATATATTAGCTGAAATTATGTCTTCTTATTGTGGTCTGTTTCTTTCTGAGTACACTGAGAAGATAATGGCGTTTTTACTGACAAATGTAATTAGTTCGCATTTTCTTTATAAGAAAAGCTACGTGACAGTAATAAATTTAATTTAGTGTTTGGCAGGGGTCACCAATTACTTTCATTTGGGGTACGTATTTTTAAATAATCGGGCAAAGATACCTGAGTTATATTTTAAAGATTTATTGCCAATATTATTGTGCATAGTGCCATTTTATATCTTAATTTATCCGTCCGAAGATTGTATACATACCCCCAAATTTATTTTTCCACCGCGACGACTAATGATCTCGATCGTCGATCTCTTCCGTTGTCGAATCGACGGTTTTAAAGACAAAACGCGGGATAAATTATAAAATTACGTACTCAAGTAGTATAAGTAAATTATTTTGTACTGTTTACTTAAGGTCCACACAAAATAGGTCGATGGTCTGGATCCGGACCGCGGTCCTCCATTTGGTGACCCCTGGTGTATGGTATGATATTTTTCGTAGTGCGAATACATTTTAAGTTTCATCTTCTTATAACATTATCTTGCACTTATACCAATTGATTTTCATAATCTTCCATACTTCAGGATATATTGTATTCTTCTCAATCGTCACCAACGTTCTAGTCATAACTACAGTACATACATACATCGTTTATTTTCTCTTCCCTTACTTTTATTCTCATTCACATTCATACTTTAAACTTGCCTCAGGACATTTACCGCAACATGCCATTGAAAAGAAACTGTTTTTTTTATTATATCTTTAATTTTGGCGCCCATACCATTCAAACTGGAGCGCAGCAGTGGTGTTTGGAAGCAGAAATAATTATAAGTTATCCAGCTAATTATCATATATGTGAAAGCATGTATGTTTGTTATATATCCACACCTTAACGGCTGAATGGATTTGGAACACAACTAGACTATCATCTGTATTGGGCCGTAGTATAAAGCGCAGGACACACCGCCAGCTAGCGGGCGGGCGGGCTAGGCGGGCGAACATCGTTTCACCTCTTTACATACTTCGGTTCACACCGCGAGCTACCGACTAACCTAACGAGCTAAGCTAACGAAATATCCGACTATCCGACTTATCCCTCCTATTCATTAACTTAAGATTTTGTATTTTACTGTTTGTTACCTAAATACTAATACTAAAAGGGGGAGGTATTTTTTTTCGTTGCAGAAAGGTCTGACTAAAAACATTGGGAACCCTGGATTTAAAAGGAGTCAAGAGTTTGATTCCATTTCTAGAGCTAAGCCTTCATAGTTACATTGTATTCTATATTAAAATCCCTTCATTAAACTAGTTAATTTTCCTTGATAGTGTTGTAATCCACAAGAATGTGTCTGTACCGTACTCCAGAGCTTTATTAGTCACCCACAAAACGTTGATGGCTGGGTGTGCCAAATTACTCCAGCTAATCCTCACAGATATCTTTAATGGTTCATAAAACGCGCGTCAAGAACTGATTGTAAATGTTATTAACCTTTTATCGTGAAGATGGAGGAGTAAGCTTGACTAATCTCTGTGTAAACGTTCCCTGTTCGTTGCCTACAGATTTGTCTTGTTTTGTCAGGAACATCGTTATTGTTTGATCTGTAAACTTTCTAAACGAATATTATGTTAAGCTTAAAATAGTTTCTTTGTTTGCAGGATGACTGATCCGATTACAAGTTTTTTTCCACAGATAGAAGTCCCATAGGTTCTTCATTCGGATAAAAAAATAGGAATAGGCCACGGGAGTGAAGCAGCGGCATAGTGCTTGTCAGATAATAATTGTCACAATCAATGCTATGGTGTGTTGGCTTTAAATATTGCGGCATTGTTGTATACTGCTTATAAGAGCCATTATTGTTTCAGTACAATCGTAAGAAGTACAAATATCCTCTGCGCAATGAAACGATAAAACTTCATAATAAATGGTTCTGCATGGAGTCTCTTGGCCTAGTCGACTATTTATGCAGTTTCAGTAGAGTAGGCAATATTCCGCTTTTCTATTGTGTCTACTGCTCGGCTTTTAAAAGAAAAACGCATTTTTCGATACGCAGAACAAAATAAAAAAAACGATTCTTTGGGCGGGGGCAACTAGTGAGCTTGGTCTTAAGGTAGATATTTTTTACCTCAGTATTTACTTAGAGGGTAAGTACAAATATTTTATCAATAAAAATCTTGTCTTTATACTATTACTAATATTATAAAACCGAAAGTAACTGTCTGCTTGTTTGTCTGTTATGTTTTCACGCAAAAACCGCTGAAATAATTTTAATAAATTTTGTCTCAGTGATAGATTGGACCTTGCAGAAGGACAAAGGATACTTATATCGGAATTACATTTCCTTGGGATAATTTCATTTTCATGCGGGTGAATTCGCTGCCAGAAGCTAAGTTCCATACAAAAGTAACAGTCTAATTTCCAGAGGATGTTGCAGTAGGTACCGCTGTTTCGTAAGAACTACAAAACTTCGAAACTGTAGTTCCAGATGACTACTCCTAGGTTTCAGACTATTTCACCAGTCGCCTGAAATTCAACTTTCTCAGTCCTTGCTCCGTGGTTTTAATTAAAACTACTTACTAATTATAGCTATAAAAGATACCTAGTGCACATTGTACATACTAATTGTATGAAATTATCTGCATAGTTGAGTTTAACTTTAACGTTAAATAACTTTCTATGATTATCAGGCTTTTATCTAGCTAGATATATGAAAATGGGACATATTACTTGGTACCTACCTATGTGTTTTTTATAATAATCGGTTATATTTAATCTAGCCGTTGATGTCTTACAGCTAGACAAAGGCCTCCCCAAGGTCTTTCAGATATTCTTCTACTGGTTTAAAAATATCTACAAACCTTTTTTTATCAGTCTGCCAAGCTGACCGAGCAATCAAAACATACTGTCTGCTTGAGGTACAGAGAGGCATTGTGCACATTGAGACCCCATTACGGTATACAAATAGAATATTGTCTTTATTAAACAGTAATATCGTAATGCTATTATTACACCCAAAAAGAAATTGATCACAATATAGATTTGTCTTCTAAGGACAACAGAATTCAGCAACAATCTTATCAGTACTTTTATCGAAATACTCACTCCAACGAGTATACCTACGTATATAGTCCTACAACCATACACTACAACACACGGAAGGCCGCAGATACAAGCCGTCTGTTTAATCAACACGAACGCACATACAAAGGGATTGCCCGGTAATAATTAAATCGTCCAATATGAGATGTGAAATGCGGAACAGCGGAGATGGAACACATTAGGATGCCACTAGATTGATCCCAACTGTTTCTACTTTTATAATACAACACTATTTGTCTATACGACCCTATACTACACGTATTATATGATTATGATAAGGCGGAAGAGTTTGTTTGTTTGACCGCGCTAGTCTCTAAAACTACCGGTCGCATTTCTAAAATTCGTTTTGCATTTGTTGACCGAATTCTTGAGTAATAGGTACTACATACTATAACATAGTAAAGCTGAAGAGTTTGTTTATTTGACCGGGCTAAACCCTGGAACTACCAGTCGCAACTGAAAAATAGCTTGATTCCTGCAGAAGGTTATATGATATTTAATTTCACGCTACGACCCTTGGACGCCGTGAAATAAAATCGGGAAGAACGTTAAGCAAAAACGCAGTCAAATTTCGGGCGGGTGAATCCGCGGGGTACAGTAAGTCACACGATATGTTCCAACTGTTGCTTAAGTGCTTTTTAAAGAACAATATTTAGTACGTGCTGAAAGATATATTGACTATATAAATATATATTGAATATATAATAATGGTAACTTCGTAATGCGAAAAAAATGCTCGCTTATATTATAATAATTGGAAGTGGAATCGATTTGCTTTTTGACATTGCCAATTTTGTATAAAAGTTACGAGTGAAGCTAAAACTAGACCAACCTAAAAGGATCCTGTCTGATATCTTTTTAGGGTTCCGTACCCAAAGGGTAAAAACGGAACCATATTACTGAGACTCCGCGGTCCGTCTGTCTGTCTGTCTGTCTGTCTGTCTGTCTGTCTGTCTGTCTGTCTGTCTGTCACCAGGCTGTATCTCATGAACCGTGATAGCTAGACAATTGAAATTTTCACAGGTGATGTATATCTGTTGCCGCTACAACAACAAATACTAAAAACAAAATAAAATAAATATTTAAGGAGGGCTTCCATACAACAAACGTAATTTTTTTGCCGTTTTTTACGAAAATGGTACGGAACCCTTCGTGCGCGAGTCCAACTCGCACTTGGCCGGTTTTTTTTATTATCTAGATAGAGTGGGTACCTAAGTCCAGTTTCTTGGCAGATATAATCGAAAAAATATTGTGGCAAATTGTCTAATGCACGGCTGTGATGGGTTGAAGGAATTTTCAACAGTCGATCATTAATTTGTTCCTAGAATCCTGGCGTTAATTATTAATATATTTTATGTTGATACCCGTAATAAACACATTACACTCCTTCGGCAGTCGGGTAAAAATAACCGAATTCTAAGCAACTTTGATGCTATTTTTTAAATCTAAATGTTATAAGGAGAGTTCTCATTTTAAAATTATTCTTGTGAAACGCGTGTGATGTGGTACGAAACGACAAGTTCTTCAACATAAGTTTAACGATGCCTAAAATAGTTTTGTTCTTGTCTTTAATACTGTTGATCTTTTACCAATGAAGTTAAATTTTGTGAAATGTGTTTCTACTACTTAATTATACTTCTTTCTCTGGTTTTTGTTTTTAAAAATAATAAGTCAATCAAAGGGCAATGGAGAGGGCTATGCTCGGCGTTTCCTTGCGTGATCGAATCAGAAATGTAGAGATCCGTAAGAGAACCAATGTTACCGACATAGCTCGAAGAATTGCCAAACTTAAGTGGCAGTGGGCAGTGCACATTGCTCGCAGAACGGATGGCCGATGGGGCAGAAAGGTTCTGGAGTGGCGACCGCGAACCGGAAGACGTTGCGTTGGAAGGCCTCCCACCAGGTGGACCGATGACCTGGTGAAGGTTGCGGGGATCCGCTGGTTGGGAGACGCACGGGACCGGTCAATGTGGCGACGCTTGGGGGAGGCCTATGTCCAGCAGTGGACGTCTTTCGGCTGATATGATGATGATGATGATGATGAATTGACCGAGCGCGCGCGAAGCGTGAGCGAATCGTCTCCGTTTCAGCTTGGAGCAAAATGTTTTCGTGTGTCCGGATGTTCGGCAGTTCTCCTCTACAAGTCGCATTTCTCAACCGATTCTCGTGAAATTTTATGAGGATGAACTATCTGGCATTTTTTTTTCAATTCAAATAGACAATAAATCTAAAAGTCGGACTCGCGAGATCTACAGCTAACAGAGTTACTACAGTGGTTTATAACCATGTTACTTTAAAGATTTGCTCCTGCATTTTCTTCCTCCTGATTTTGCACCTGCCGGTCAATTCTATAAAATCAGACCGTGAAACTAAGCTGGACCAATATGTAGCTTCAGTTGAAATGGCAGTTCGCTTCAACCTTACCTTCACCTTTGATACATGGTAAACGTCCCACTCATATGCACTGAACGTTTTGGGAATAACTTTATTATGCGTACAGCTAAAGAATGGAATTCCCTACCGGAGTCTGTGTTGCCCGATAGCTACCATGCTTCACCGTCGACCACATCATCGCTTACCATCGGGTGAGATAATGGTCAAGCGCGGGGCTATATTACATATAAAAAAAAAATGGTATTTAAATGTGAGATGTTTACACTTACAGTATAGCAATGCTAATCTGCGAAGGCCTCAGAAATTGCTGGATGCGAGACACATAATACTGGTAGATGTGGCGACGCTTGGGAGAGGTCTATGTCCAACAGTGGACGTCTTTCAGAAGAAATGATGCTGTAATACGATGGATTTTGATCTCATCATCAGCCTATTAAGATTTTGCCATGTGAATAACACCCCTTGAAGATCTTTTACTAAGTGGATGGAGTAGGAAAAAAGGGTTAACTAAACCATTATTTTTGTCTACCCATAACTCCCGTAGTTTTACCATACCCTTCAGATTTGTTATGATCGGTGTCCACTGCATTGCACGTAACGACAGATCGCGTATTTATCACCAACCATCGACGTTAAGTATGTCGTTCTCGCAAATGACTACAACTTAAGCGAAAACGGGACCCATATTTCCAATAAATATCACAACTTTTTGGTAAAAAAACATTTGTATTGACAGGGCCAATCAGTTTGGCCCTTGTCCAGCAATGATGATGATAATGATGATTTGTATTTTTCCTTTTGGTTAGTTTTCCTTTTGAGGTGTGGATGAAAAAAAATAGTCTTAAACGTATTTATTCAAAAGCGTGGAACGATAAAAGGTCACTCACCGCCTGCCGTCCGCCTCGAGAGGGCGTCCCGCTGCTCGCCGCTCTGCTGCTCGCCGCCCCACCGCGCGCCACGCCGCGCCCCCACCCTACGTCTCGTCGCGCCCCTGCGTGACGTCACTGCGGTGCCGCGACTCTGCGCGCCGCCGGCATTTTTTGGCCCCTTCCGGGTTAAAACCACGACTTAGTGGTCCTTGGTGGATACCTTACGGTGTTAACGAAGCCAAGTGGAGTGCTGCCCCTTGCACTCGCCAAGCTCCTTCAGAGCACGGCAGTTAGAAGGAGTCGGGAGCAGGATCAGTTGGCCTTGGTAGATAGCCTAGCCAACCCCTGCTCTGTTCCACAGCTACACCTGGTACGGTAGGGTGTCTCTACCCCTACGTACCAGACTCTGGTACACAAGTGGTGGGTGGCCCACCTTCGGTGGGTTTACCGGTACCTTAGGACCCCTGTCACCCAATAAGATTGGTGGCAGGTGAACAAGCTTAGGGCTCACCCAGGTACACACCTCCCAGTCTCACCCGGCTGGGAGGGTAGGGTTCACACATCCCCGGGCGTACCCACCCGGGGCTATATTCTCTTATTTTACTCTGTTAAATTCGCCGACTATGTCTTTTAAGGCATTAGTCGTTCTCCTACAAGAGATTCTTCTTTCTGAGCCTCAGCTCAAAAAGAAATATGGCCCGGCCTTCAAAGCCGCCATCGCCCCTGTCCTCGCCCAATCCACTTCTGGCCCAATAGAGGAGCCAATTAAGGCTTTCAAGCCTTTCCCCGATGACGACACACCCAGGTCGCCTTCCGTTGAACCTAGCCAAGAGGCTAGGACACCGTCCCCTACTCAGGCCAATGAGCCAGACTCCCGCCCCGACTCCCCTATGGAGCAAACTCCGTTTCCTGAAGAGGAATCTCAGGAATCACGTGACGCTCCCCTTCCCTCCACCTCCTCAGAGGATGACGACTTTCAAGTCGTAGGAGGGAAGAGGAAGAAGAACAAATCCCCCTCAAATGCCACCAAACCCAAGAAGACTTTTGCGGCAACACCGTTTGCCTCTCCCGCTGCCTCCCCTTGCTCGTCTCCTGAGCCGACAGGCACTCTCGCCCCCTCTACCGCTTCCCAGCGGTCTAGTCGCCCCCCTAGCCCCATGATTACAGCGACCACTAGGAAGCTGCCTCCTCCTCCTCCGATTTATCTCCAGGACAAGGCTAAATGGAATGTCGTGTCCAACGCTTGTACTGAGCGTAAAATCAGTTACACAAAGGCCACTGCATGCCAACAAGGCATCAGGATAACGGTCCCCTCATCACAGAGTTACCGAGACCTTACTCGTCTCCTAAAGGAAAGGAACATTTCGTTCCACACCTACACCCTTCCAGAGGAGAAATCCACCCGTGTTATTATACGGCGGATCCCTAAAGAAATCCCGACGGAGGAAATCCGCCAGGATTTACTAGCCCAAAATATCCCCGTATTAGAAGTCCACCGCTTGCATAAAGCAAGAGGAGGGCAACTTTACGACATAGTTTTGGTCGTGTGCTCCCCCACCGAGGGTTACCACCCCATTTTCAACATTAAAACAGTGTGTTCACTGTCAGGCATTTCCATTGAAAAGCCTTACCGTCCCCACCTCGTTAGTCAGTGTCACAACTGCCAACTGTATGGTCACTCCCAGACCAACTGTTTCGCGACCCCCAGGTGCGTCAAGTGCCTGGGCGAGCATAGCACACGTGAATGCCCCCGTCCCAAGGACCGTGCAGAATGTACGGAGCCTCCTAGCTGCGTACTCTGCGGCCAAGTCGGGCACCCGGCTAATTACCGGGGCTGCCCAAAAGCCCCTAAGCTCGCGCCAAAAATGGCCAAACGCTATGACGCGCGTCAAGCTCGCATAGCTCCCAAGCCTTCCCAAGCCCCCCCCCGTCTAGCCCCTCAAAGGACTTCCCCATGGGTGAAGCTGAACCACCAAAGTGTGGCCCCTCAGAATCACCCTCAACCCATCCCGGCACTCATGAACCTTAACGTTCCAGTGCCTAGTGCAATCTCGGCCGCTTCGGCCCCAGCGCAAAACAACAAAGTGGCTCCCACCACCGCAGTTGCTGCGCGCCCACCCCCTGTAACCCAATCCGGCCCAAGCTCCTATCGCTGTGTCGCTGAAACTATTTTCAACGCATACGCGATCTGGATGACTCCAGAGGCCCGAGCACTTCATGCTGAGCTCACCAACCCAGCTAAACCCCCCAACTTCTTCGCTTCCCTCGAGATCTTCTCGAGGTATCCCTCCATAACAAAGGAGCTGGATAGCCTTGTTTTCGTAAACGGTGAATGGGTTCACAATTGAGAAGCAATTGCCTGAAACCCAGATCCCTTAAATTAGGTTTTTTCAATGCCAATGGCATTAGTAGACAGCGTGATGAGATCGCCTTATTTCTTCGCGACCATCAGCTGGACATCTTCCTCATTCAAGAGACTTTGCTAAAACCCCATCATCGCGATCCTAAAATTGCCAACTATCGAACAGTTCGCAACGATAGGAAGAGCTCCCACGGCGGTGGCACTCTCATTTACTACAAAAATGAGCTCCACTGCAGCGTGATCACCCCACCCGATCCCATTTCCAATCTAGAATACTCTGCCTGTCGGCTAGGAATGACTGGTCATCCATCAATCACTATCATCTCCGCCTATTGCCCTCCACGCTCATCGTCATCGGGCGATAACCCAGACGGTCTCGTCAAAGACCTCACTGCCCTCTTCAGCATGAGTGACTCTGTTATCCTAGCAGGTGATCTCAACGCTAAACATCCAGTCTGGAACAGTGCCGTTGCCAACCCTAGAGGAAGGTTGGTGCTGAATCTAAGCACATCCCTCCATTATGATGTCTTCGCCCCGTCAGATCATACTCATTTCCCGGATATTGCTTCACACAATCCGGATGTCTTAGATGTAGCGTTACTTAAGAACATCAACCTCCGGTTTCATTCCATCGTAACGCTAGATGAATTAAACTCTGACCACCGCCCAGTAATTTTGCACCTAGGTAGTCGCTCAGGCCTCCCTGACCTAGGACAGCCGCCCCCTATGAAAACGGTCACTGACTGGAGGAAAGTAAGCGAGAAGCTGAAATCCACCAAGTCACCTCATTTAGATTCAATCCCCAACTTTATAAACTCTGTCGCTGACACGACGGCGGCGATCGACTCGGTTACAGCTCACGTACAATCCATCCTGAACGAATGTTCAAGGGAGGTTCCAGTACTGGACATCCAGCAAGGGAAACTCCCGGATGCTGTACGGAAACTGATAACCGAGAAGAACGCAGCTGCCCGTGCCTTCAGGAATCATCGTTGTGCCGCAAACGGAGCTCACTTGCGTAACTTACAGCTCGCTGTAAAGGAACGTACCGCTGAGCACCGTTCTGCGGTATTCAATAAGATTCTGAGCGTACTAGAGCCCACTCACCATGCCTTCTGGCACCTTCAGAGGAAGTTACGCTCCACTGAAGAATCAGCCTTACCCCCACTTATTCGCCCTGATAAGAGTGTTGCATTCGAAAATTCTGAAAAAGCCGAATGTCTGGCTGACAGCCTTGAAATTCAATGCACGACCAGCTCCCAACCAGTTGACCAAGCTCACCTAGACATGGTTGACGCTGAAGTCGAACTTAGGACCTCCCGTCCCCCCGTCGAAGACCCTGATGACCCGCTACCTCCCGTCACCCCAGACGAAGTAGAGGAGGTCATCAAAAGGCTTCACTCCAACAAAGCCCCGGGCCTTGATGGCATCACCAATAAGGTGTTGAAACTCCTCCCTCCCCAGATAATATTGCTAATGACGGCCATTTTCAACGCTGCATTAAGCAAAAATATCTTCCCTCAAGCTTGGAAACAGGCCACTGTGATAGGCATCCCTAAACCGGGTAAACCGAAATCGGAGCCTACCAGTTATCGTCCCATCAGTCTGCTCAATTCCCTCGGAAAGGTCTATGAGCGGCTTATTTATAAGCGGCTCAAAGACTTTGTCGAGCGAAAGAGCCTTATCCCTGACGAGCAATTCGGCTTTCGAGCCAAACACTCATGCGTCCAACAAGTTCACCGCATCGTTGAACACACTAGTGCTGGTTTCCAGCGTGGTCTGATGACGGGTGCCTTGTTCTTCGACATAGCGAAAGCGTTCGACAAAGTCTGGCACAACGGCTTAATTTTTAAGCTATACAAACTCGGTGTGCCAGATCGTCTCGTGCTCATCTTACGAGACTGGATGTCGAACCGAACTTTCCAATACCGTGTCTGTGGAGAACTCTCCTCCCCTCACCCCATACGAGCCGGAGTCCCTCAAGGCTGCGTACTATCCCCCCTAGTCTTCACGCTGTACACCAGCGACATCCCTAAAACCAAAGAGGGCCAATTGGCACTATTCGCCGATGACACGGCCCTCTATAGCACTGGCACAGTACCAAATGCCATCGCTCTAAAACTCCAGAGAGCCGCCAATGCATTGGCCAAATGGTTCCGCCTCTGGAGAATCGAAGTCAATCCCGACAAAAGCCAGGCTGTCCTTTTCTCGAGGCCTGACCGAAAATACAATAACCGTTTTAAAAACCCCCGCCCCCCCAAACCCATCACTATGTACGGTAAGCCGATCCCCTGGGAGCAGCAAGCCAAGTACCTAGGTGTCACCCTTGACAACCACCTCACTTTCGCCAAGCACATTAAGGCGGCGCGCTCGCGAGCCGCCTTTGCTATGGGCAGACTCCATGGGATGGTGAACGCAAAAAGCAGCTTGTCACTTAGGTGCAAGAGGCGCATTTTCACCGCTGTCATCCGTCCCATCATGACCTACGCCTGCGCTGTCTTCGCACACGCAAAGCCCCACCTTACCCACAAGCTACAGGTTATACAAAACCAATTCCTCCGCAAGATCACGGGAGCCCCCTATTACGTTCGTAATCAGGAACTCCATGTCGATCTTAAAATCCCTACTATCCAGCAGTTTATGAAACGCGTTTCCAAGCGCTTTTTCGACTCTGCTGAAAATCACAGTAACCCCCTTATTCGAGCGGTCTCCCGCTACGAACTTTCCCAAATCTCAAAAATTCGCCGACCGAGGCTCACTCTCGCCACCCCCGATGACGCCACTACCCTGTTCCAAGAGAGCAAGAAAGAGACCAGCACAATATTAAAACACAGACCGCCTTCGTTCCGTCCTCGCCGACGAGGCCCGCCGCGACGTCCCCGACAAGATATACAAGCCAGCCCGCGTAATGCTGCGCCGTAGTTAAATTCTAGTAGTTTTGATTGGAGTTTCTTATCCGTTCTTCTCCACGTAGGCTTTTCCGAACGGATGGTAGAATCACTTTATAAAGATCCAGCCTAGTTAGCTGTCCCCCCAGCGACGCCCTGAGCCGAGGTTCGACCCCACAGGGGGTAGCCCTCAGCGTTGTCGCTTAGGTTTAGAATTTTTTGCCTGGCTGGAGGCTATATAGCTTAGTCTCCACAGGAACGCCCGGTTAAGCAGTAGCCGGCCACTTTGGCCGAAGTGCGAGACGCCACATAGAAAAAAAAAAAAAAAAAAAAAAAAAAAAAAAAAAAAAAAAAAACGATAAAAGGTATTTCCATTTCCACTATTAGGGATCGCATTTACCATGTATCATTATTTAAACTAAAACATTCAGAATCAGAATCATTTATGCCAAAAATGTATGTATACATTAAGATGATAATTTTTGTGGACAGTCCAGGTACATTTTACCTTACGGCATGCAAAATTGTTCAGATAAATGTAATAATAAAAAAAAAACAGCAATTGATATAACAATTATTAAAAACATTCGGAAGTAAATATCAGTATGTCAAAAAAAAATAGGTTATCTCTATGACAATGAGGTTTGCTGTAAGAGAACCCAATTATGGGTTAAGCTCGTCTATGTACATAAGCTGTCCTTTTGTATTTGTATATGTGTGTTTTGTGTACAATAAGGAATAATAATAATAATAGGTAATCAAAACATTCTAGATTAAACATAATAATGTCAACAAAACAATAAATTAAAAGAAATCATTTAAAAAAAAATACGGATAAAATATAATCATTTCAGCAATAGTATTAATTAAATACAATCATAGTCAAAATCATTACAGCCTGATTATTTATCATCTTTTAAAATTGGAATTTTTATCAATAAGAAATTTATTTCTTATTGATAAAAATGCCATATCTTAGGAAAGTAAAAAATATAGGCTGTATATTTTTCAATCACTGGTTTTTTTTCAAATCAATTTACCAATTAAATAAGTCTGGCAGAAAAAAATAATATGAAGTTTTTTATAAAATATGTTGCAATATAACTTAAATTGTCTATAAATAGCTCTAGCCTAGAGTCACGGTTTAGCTAATTATTCAGTCTATTGCACCGTACCGACTTAGTGGGATTTTCAATTTTATGGGCATAATATTTCCTGGAATAGCTGAGACTTTCGGCTCATAAAGTGGTCAGCGTTTAGTACCACATCGATTTTATAAGCCAATTTGCTTGAGAGATTCCTGTACATCAGGCTTACCTAATTGGTTTTTCGCCAAGTGAATTTTGTTTGTGCAAGTAGGTAAACAGTTTTTTTTCCAGTTCTGTTGCCTATCTCACAGGAACCATGCATATTGTCGAGAAAAAGAGGATTATAATTTGACACTTAGCCATTTTGTATTTTTTTATTAGTAAAAGAAAAAAAAAAAAAAAAAAAAAAAAAATTGACTTAAAATATAATATGGACATTTTAAATTTTATTATGTGTTAATTTTATTCAATATAATCTATCTAAATCAATTATACTTATTGTAATATAAAAACTTAGACGAATAATTAATATTTAAGATTAATATTTAATTTGACATGAAAATAAAAAGATTTACGTATTAGTACATTAAACAAAACAAATAGAAAGGGAATAGATAGCTAAAATGTTAATAGATAAGGAAAATATTTTTATTTGTAATAATATTGAGCGCTATTCCTCTCTCCTAGACACTGACTGTATCTAGAATGTTGCTGTGCCCGACAGGGTCCATAATTGTTTCTGTAACTTATATTTACCACCTGTGTGTACATTATGGATGCAATAAATTTAATTTGAATTTGAATTTCTGTACCTAATCAGATCAGAGCCAACTTCTGAAAAGTTATTCATTACCTTTACATGTAGGTAAATAAATACAAACTTACAATTGCACTTCTTTAATGATCGTATTTGTTTATAAATATTATTTATACAGTCAACATAATATGCCGATTATTAATACCGTCTTGCAGCGGCTGGACATTTTTTCCTGCTCTTTGGCGGAATTCCAGAGGGTGACAGTTAGTGTATTGTCCTCTATGTAACTTGTGCGTGCATCCGGAACCGTTTCTTGGGACTGGTCAATCATGGACGCCAGTAGGTGTGTGATCAGTTTTCGAGGGGCCGTCTCTGAGGGTTGGATTGTATGACTATATACTTCTATAGGTACCTTGGGTTTTACACTGTAAAAATAATTGAAAGTATGGGTAAATGAATAAATTAATAAAGAAATATGTCAGTCCAGGTACGGATACAGGAGGGGTGCAAGAGGGGCAATTATCCCCCCCTGGGCCTCGGTCAAACTAGTAGTATGAATGGTCAACAGAAAATGTATGCAAGATGCAAGGCGCTAAAATTTTCGAGCTCGCTACGTTGGCTCTCGCAACAGAAGTTGTCTACATTTTAATCTTTTGAAGAATGGTCAAAACCTGAGCTTTATCTATAAATGAAGTGCTACAATTTTCGAAATCACATCGCTCGCTCTTGACCACAATGGTTTTCAAGTTTCCATTTCATCAAACATCCTACCGGAAAACAAAACCTAATTAATACTATATCCGAAAAGCAGGAACAGCATTTTTTCATTGACAACCCGGCCCCTACCCCTACAGTGCCATTGGTCCCTTCTGAGCGATATTCTGGATCCGCACCTGTTTCAGTCATGATAATATCTGAAGCATATTTATTGCTTATTGATATTCACTAAGAACTAAAAGTTGGGTAACGATCTAAGAGGTAACGAACTAAGATAAAATGATAAACTTTCTAGTCGAGTGACTTGAAAGTTTATCATTTTATCTTAGTTCTAACGTTTTTCTCTACCACACCTACTTGTTAAGTTTATCTTAGTCCTTTAGAGACGAAAAAGTTTCCCGAATTAACATAAACCAGGCATACATCAACATAAATTACATAACAATCTGCGACACCAGACTTCGCAAGTTGTGACGTCAACAAACTTTCGAAAGTCGAAGTTGAAGTCGCGGTCAGTAATTGAAGGAAGTTTATTTTGTTGAGTGGGTAACCTTTCCCTAATCATGGTCCTTAAGTCGCCCTTCAGAAGCAAATCCTTATTAAGACCCTCAAATTGAACACATTCTGTAGGTCTATATGGAAAAACTTGTCCGGCAGAGTGAAATATTGACCTACATAAAAGTTTAGTGAATGTTGGTGGATTATTTATCAATTGCTATATGATTTATAGCGGGCGATTAATAGTTAAATCGATGTGATTTATTAATACGTGAAAGTAATTCAATGCAATAAGAACGATCCTATCCCAACTATAAGAAAATTTGATAAGGGAATCATTTCGCCATCGTTAAAATATTCATAAGCTGAGCAATTACAGGAAATGATTGAGCTGAATAGTGTGCTTTACCTATATAGTAATTTCATTTTAGCAATATAGCGGTCATTGTTTGTACCTAAACATCTCTCCGTAATAACCAAAACAATAAATTGTCACATTAATAATATTAAATAATAGGATAAAGAAAGTAGGATTTCTGTTTTAAAAATTAAAAGCGCTCAAAAAAATTTATTCCGCTAATATAATGGATATTAGCGGAATGAATTTCTGTCGAAATGCGCCTTATGCAAAATTTTCCTGAATCAATTATAAAGTTCATCTCTAAAGTCTCCATTCATTTTTATTCAGAAGTGAAGACGAACAAAAAACGTTGATGACCTGCGTCTCCTTCATTTCAAATACTTAGAGAGTTTTAAACATTCTTGTATAATTACAGCACACTTTGCAAGGGCTCTTTAGAATGACATTTTATTGAAATTGAAGTTAAATTTAAATATCAAGCAGATACGTGTATTTTTACAGTTGGTAAGTTACGCAACGGCTTTTGCGGTTCCAGCTTTGCATAATTTATTTACTTATTTCTAACCTGTATCACCTTACTGCAGATCGAAGTCACCTCCTTTTGTTTCTTTCCATTCAGCCCGATTTTTAGTAAGTATGGAACAGACCTATCTATAAGTACAAAAACAAACAAAACATTTTTCTTTATTTCTTTCTTTTTAGTCCGACACGGACTTGATCCGCCATCTTTGCCTTCGTCTAAATTGAATAATTTATTCTTATCATCTACTACTTTAATTATTTATGACAAAACTCCGTTCAGCCAATGGTTATCACTGTATGTCTTTTTTATGACAGGCTCGCATTTGACCACTATCTCGTCTGATATTAAGTGATGATGTGGTCGATGGTGAAGCACACTTACTTTGAAGTAATCTATTTACTCATGACTTAAAGACCCCTAGCATATAGCTATCAGAAAACAAAGACTACGGGAGGGAATTACACTTCTTAGCTGTACGCACAATTAAAGTATTCGCAAAACGCTTTGTGCGTATGTGTGGGATGTCCACCATGTACCGGACTAGGCGGAATCACACTGTGCAGTTCCATCGCACACTCCCCAAAATGTAAACGATAAAAAAGCGACAGGCTAGCAACTCGGCGTCAATGCCAGCCTGTCGGTCTAGCTAATATTGCTTTTCTAAATTCGAAAGAGTGTTAAAATCCAGGCAGTTTTTTAAACCATGTGTATATAAGGGCACAGATAATATAATACTAGCATACAGATGTCTCAACCCTAATAAATAAACTATCTGAAATAACTACCAATGACATCGAAAACCCATGGTGATATGCTGCTCATAAAAATTCCACACACCAAAATCTTTCGTAGTACATGGAAAATATTACAAAATTGTAAACAAGTAGGTACGAAAGTTTACGTACTAAAAAAGCAAACAGCAACCGATTTTTTCAACAATTCAGAAACGGTAAATATATGACTCAGGTAGAAACAAGTTTGGAAACATGCCGAAAGATATAGCTGAATATTTAAACCTCCCAGACTCCAACTCTTACACGGGTCACACATTCCGTCGAACCTCAGCAACATTGCTCGCCGACTCCGGAGCCGACATTATGACTGTAAAAAGACATGGAGGATGGAAGTCCAGTAATGTTGTTGAAGGGTATATTGATGACTCCTTAAGCAGCAAGAAAAAAATTGGTGATGAAGTAGCAAAATCGATCATAAAGTCGTACGACCCAAAACCGAGCACATCATTTGCAGACTTTGAACCAGAGCCGAGTGCGTCCACGTCGTCTGCTACTGGTGAGAAACAACCATGTGCCTCGACAGCAACATTTAAGTTAGTACCAGCAGACCCGTGTTCGTCAGATACATCGAAAAATATCACAAATTCTAATAATGAAGAAAATATTACTAACAATTTGTATCAAACAATAGGACTCCCCGAAAAAAAACGTTTGTCTTAATTTTACTAATTGTACAGTGACTATAAATTTTAATAAATAAGTTTTTCTGCCCTATAATTTTATTTATTTACTCGCAAATGTGATGAAAACATTGTATGTTTCACGGGCGGTACGGCAATTACGAACCTCGACTCAGAAAGCTACTAGAGCCTCGGTCGTAATTCCTTACCGCTCTTAATACACAATGTAATTTATATTGATCAAATCTAAATCTAAAGTAATTAAAATCACCTTTAATGAAGTAATAGTTATATTTTACCATTTATATGAATGATAATTTGTAATAAAAAAAATTGGAAAATAAAAATCCTCAAGTATATAAAAACTATGCGTCTGGCTGACGACGGAGTTAAAAGTTAAAAAAATACAGAAAAGTAAAAAGCACTAGTGAAAAAAGTGACACTTACCGCACAGTTTGGGTGCCTGGAAAACGCTCTTTTCGAGGACATGCATTGTAAAAGTATTTAATTGCCACAAAACGATATAAAAACATTAGCAGAAATAGCAAATGTTAAAAAAGTTAAGCAACAAATGTTACTAAAACTAAATTAGAATTGTTCTGTAGTTTCTGCCTACACCCATGGGAAGAAGGCGTGAGTTTATGTTTAAAACTAAATTAGTGACAGTAAATATTAATTCGGCAAACTATTCAATTTATTGGGTTTTCCCAACGCAATTTCCGTTTCATGAAACGGGTCACTTTGAACAATGATAATTACGCTACGGTTTACTTGTAAATATACGTAAGGTAAACTAAACTTTTTATTTTCCTTCGTCAAAATCTCAAAGTCAAAGTTTCTTTGATTTCTGTAATATAATTTTGGAACTTATATTGTCAAGTGCCAATGCCAACTTTAAGTTACTTATTGTATCTACACAAGTATCCAATATTCAATACAAATACTTATTGAGTATTTAAAATATTTCAGAAGTTTCGAAAATAAATACCGTAGTACGAATAATATTCCTTAGAAGAATTATGTATAAGTTTGGAGTAAGTTAGACAATTTCATTTGGAAACTTGCCAAGGCAGTAAGCAAGTGCAAGTGGAAATTTCACCAAGAGAATATGATGTGAGCATCTCATTGCTTCATTCGTACTTATAATGCATGGCAAGTTGTATGCGTCGGAACTTAGAATCTACTAATTCTTCTTAGGGGTATGATAGACAGGAGATAGTGGAAAAAGGAAACGAAATAGAGGAAAAGTAGTTCAGTTTAATTTAGTTCGAGGTCAGAGTGTAGTCCAGAAATGGCCGAGTTGTATGATGTTAAATTCAGAACGCATAATAATTTTAAGAAATTGTTAGATATTAGCTGTGCTCGATTTCGCTCCCGTCAACTGCCTACCCTACCCAGTAGGGTAGGGTAGGCAGTTAAGAAGAAGAAGTTAAGAAGGTAAGTATACCTTCCTGCCTACCCTAACTATTTACCATTTTCTTTTCTAGGGTCATTCTTTCGCGGAGAATCTTAAAACCGCCATTCAGAAAATGACTTTAAATGCACCACGCCATCTATCGATTATGGAGTTCGACTGTCCGATTATCTGAATTTCGTGTGTTGTGATAAAAAAAAATCTTGAACACTTTAAATTCATCTAACTTTTGATAAAGTTAACCGATTGCGATGAAACAAAAACTAAGTAATAGTTCAAGTTTAGCACAATTGGGTTCGCGAAATAGTTTCTGTTGGTTATCCTTTATCACCCTGGGTATTTTTATTGGATATATTTACGATGTAGAAAAAACGACTGTTCTGCAGATTTATTATATGTATAGATAGGATCGTAGCGGTGAATGAATGAGACAGCCTGTGTGAAAGGGAGAATAGCGTGTGATTGTAACTAGACTGAAGGGATAAGAAGAAAAAAAATCTGTAAATTTTGTTTAACGAGTCAAAATAAACGAAGTAGCCTCAAGAAGTGTTTCTCTATCACGCCCAATCCCCTACAATTTTAATTTTCTTCTACCTGGTATAAGAAGAATACGTGTGGCGCGAAGGGGCAGTGGAGAAGGGGGTATCATTGGACAAGGGCAGGGAGATGATAATCATAATAATTTTTCTAAAAGCCTGTGTACCGAATACGCGTAATCTAGTAGACAAGTTGAAACATTGTACTGAATTTATAATCTCTTCATCTCTTGCTGAATACTTAAGGTACTCTGTGGTGTAACAGGCCACAAAGGTAATAAAAAACAAACAGTCTCTTGAAAAAAAACAACAACAGGCCTGTATAAAGTTGTTAATGTTTTCTACTTACAGATAACTTTACGGCTTTTCTAAGAAGGAAGTATACTATATAACAGGTGTACCTGAAAAAGTAAAATTATTTTACAAAGAACCTAAAAAATACACTTAAATAAATATTTTTCTTTCTTTCTTTGACAAGAGAAACAAAAATATGAATGGTTGTATAGTTTGATTTAAACGACACGAAAGAAGAAGAACGTAACGCTATTTGACTTATTTCGTAAAATATCAATTATAGTCGGACCTACACATGGTCATATTTAAAAACTCCTTCTGCCCATGTTAATAAACAATTTTCTTCAAAGAAGACTAAGGTCAATAATAAAAAAAAACAATTGTATCGCCCATACAAAATCTGGACAGCTGATAACAAATTTGTATTGTAAATTATCCACATTATTTTAGTTTGTTCATTTACATGGAGAAATGCAATTTTTAAAATGTAACCTTTTCGTTACACCCTCTATATAATACAGACACCAATTCATATTGAACCATATTAATTTCCCGTCATTCCTTTTTGATCCCTTCCAAACTCAACCCGAAACGGTCCCCTGTGGCGTAACATAACATCAGGTACACAGTTGTCTCAATCTGGCCGAAAGTTTAAATAATTTGCATCACATCGTCCGGAACAAAACGCTGGTGACCCAAGGCACCCAGGGGCTTTTCCGAACTGCCACATGTGCTAAAATGCCACTATCTTTGAATTTACCGATTTTAGGTTTTTGATGGCATGGTAATATAATCAGCAAATAATTCCTTATCAATCTGTATAAGCAATATTTTTATCATGCTTATAGATTTTGTTTATAAAAATTAAAACAACGTTCAGTTTCCTTTTCAATTGTTGCGCTACAAATAATTTTAATAGAATTAAACTGATCGGTATATGGTGGGTGTTACCAATAAAACACAGTGTGGTGTCAAACGTAATTACCTGCGAAAATCGTGAGGACCCTGGACTTATAGATAGTTTATTCTAAGTTTATGCTCCATCGGTATAATTGCTGTAAGGAGTTCCAGTGCGAGGATAAACGAGTTAAAAAATAAACAGCATCGTTTTTTAATTATTTCGCGTTTTTTCGTTTATAACTCATAATTATGATTTTGTTAGATAGTGGCTTTATAGCTTAAGGACGGCAGGCACTTTGCGCCGCCCAAGCCCTCATTAAGTCACGCAGTAATCAAATTTGTCACGTTAGTCGCGGCCATGTCATATGACAGAATAATGAGGATCTCTTCATAAAAACAATGTTCATACGATTTATTGTTAGGCTCACAATTAATGAGGGTAGAATTATATCAGGTTCAGATTTTGAGAGTTTGCTTGTATGTTGTGGAGTTAATTCTTGTGGGACGTTGATTTGTTGTCTGTCATGGGTGATTTTACAAACGGCACACGGACAACAGACAATCATACATGCAAAAAATATTATATAAGCCTACACTGTCCCACTGCTGGACCAAGTCCTTCTCCAAAACCTTCCAGGTCATTTCGCCACTTATTAAAGAGCTGCAAAAATCATAGCAAACGAAAGTATTTTTCTTTTACCAATAACAAAGACCTCGCGCTACACTACGGGGTCAATATTACTCGACAAGTATTTCGCCGAATACCCAATAACAGATTTGGAATATTCCAATAATCATAGCATAATTTCAATCGTCAATTCTTAGAAGCGTTTCTTCGAACAGAACTGAAGATCTTATAAAACAGTGATACAACTACTTACCAGGGCGGGTCAAGTGTTATTAGGGTTTTTTCATATATAGTAGCAAGCCCAGCGGTTTGGGAATTTGGCGTATGATTACGATAAGCTTGCCCCTTCTACGTGGAACTTAAGGCGTATGTATATATGCCCCAATGTTAACGTGGTACTGAACTTGCGCCCACTCGGTGCCAGAATATCAATATTGGACCTCATTTTGACCAGTTTTGTTTGCAAAGTATTTTTTGATTTACATATCCTGCAGGTTAAGAAGAAATTCTAACCATAAATTTTTCTGTGTTTTTTTGGAGGAGTAAGCAAAAGAAGCGAAAAAATATCGTGTTGTGATTTTTTTTAGGGCAAAGCTGTAAATCATACGAAAAAAACATGTTTCACTAATAATGACGTACATTAATCATTAATAAACATATATATTTTTCCAACTTCTTAACCTAGCCGTTACTAAGGAGTATGCTTTAGAAAGTAACCGTTTACGGCACTAAAGCGGAGTAAGGGCCTCAAGCAAAACTTTTTTTTTATTTACGGTAGGCTCGCGTTTGACCACTATCTCACCTGATAGTAAGCGATAATTCGGTCCAAGGTGACGCATGCTTGCCTAGAAGCAACCCATTTACTCTTGAGTTGACTAAAATACCCAGGTTGTACGTAAAAGGAAAGACTTTAGCGGTACGCACAACGAAAGTATTCCCAATACATTGAGAGCATATTATGGGTTTAAGTGACGATATGTGATAGCAATATAGTGACTGAATATAGTGACTTATGCCTCTTCGAGAAATAAAGCTATTAGTATTTTTTTTGTTTTCTCCTTCCCTTGAACTCCATTTACCAGGCACGAATACAATAACTAATAGCCGTTGGATATGTCGAATATATTTTCATTACCATTAATTTAAAAACATTAGTAACTACTCAATATAAATTACTTAGATTAAAGATTATATTTGAAAGCCCTATCATGTCATATGAAGGTACATAAATGCCGTGCAATTAAATTAAAATGCTCTATGAGCCCAAGTTTTATTTTTTAACCGATAAAAAATATTATTTACAGAACATGTTTTTATGTGACTGCTATTTTCATAAACGAATTGATACTCAGTGGGTCAGCTTTTGGATTTGAATGTTATTTTATTTACTTTGATGGAATTTATTCATATTTTTCGACAGTGTAATTACTCGACTGCAAGGAAAGGGTCAGGGGACCCTTTCCTTGCAGTCGAGTAAAATTCACAGAGAGGAGGTCTGTGTCCCAGTAGTGGGAACATTAATAGGCTGAGGATGTGGTGTGTATGTGTGAAGGAAAGAGTTATGTTTTTCGCGCGTATCTTGTATGTATATCTGTAAGAGCAGGCGTACTCAGGGTCCTCAAATGATAACGATCAGACATCTTGTATACACTTTTTATTACTCACACCAACAGTAAGTCTCACAACTTAATTTTATAATGAGATGTGCACAGTTCAACCCAATTCAATACTGAGTTCTTTCGACTAGAACCAGCCTATTTATACGTTTAAACAAATGACAAGACGTCACACAGCAACAACATCCGGTGACATTCGTTTATCAATTAATTATAGATTTAGGTTTGTAAAAATACAGTAATTGTGTACATTATTTGTTTAGTAATTAATAATACTTTTTACAAATATTTTGAACGAATATAGTTACCAATTATTTTATTTAAATAAACTAACAGTCGGTGATCTACCTTCCATTTTTGACTTTAAAATATTACTCAAATAAAAACAAATCTTTACAATAACAATACATAATTCGTGTTTCCGTTATGTCATCTGCCTTTTTGACGTTTGATTTCGTCTCTGCTGCTAGTTTCATTTACCAGCGCTATCATATATGTTTGTATGTATGTAATATTCTTTATTACATCATATCTTGAAAACCGCTAGATGGATTTATATAATTCAGACATCGTTAAATACGTCTTCACCGCCCTAGTGTTCTTAGATAAGTGACTTTAAAGAAACATAAAAATGGCGGAATTCGGGCGCCATATTGTGGGTGTCTGAATTTCCAAACCCATCGAGTGGGGTATCAAAATGAAGGCTTTTAATAGGTGGTTACAAAAATATATTCCACTTATATGTTTAAAAGTTATTCGAAAAAAAATATAACTAAAAAGTTGTAAGTAAAAAAGTTAAATTAACTTTTTTAAGAAGCGAAGTAAAAAGACGTTAACAAGTAGAAAATCATGCTGTGCAGTCGGAGGATCAGGTGGTCAGCCAGCTCGCGAATATGTATCCTCCGACTGCACAGCATGATTTTCTATTAATTGACGTCTTTTTAGTTCGCTCCTTCGACTGCTTAAGGTTTTTGATTTTTAAATTAACTTTTTTTCTGTTTGTTTTACATCTTTGAAGCCACCTTCAAATCACCTTCGGTGCACTTTACATTCATTCATAGTAGCATTTATTGATTTCAAATATTAGGAGCATTATTCACAGCACTATTATTTTATACCTGTTTTCCTATTTTGGTCTGCCACTTAGTCTTAATACAAAAGCTAGACACAATAGGCTAAGACCTAAAACTCTATAAGCTTATCGTATTATTTTCTGATTCTATAAATTGCGCTAAAATTCATCTTCGCCACTTAAACCAGTATAACTAAGTTTAAAAGTACTTAAGAATAATGACTAAGAAACAACCAAAATAGTTTAAACCTTCATTCAATTCAAGGAATTACAAAAGAGCCCTTTCTATTAATAAATTAATTAATTGTCTTTGACATTGAGTTAATTTTCTTTACCTAAATGAAATCTTAAAAGTTTTAGTTCATCATCTTTGGCTAATTAAATCATTTAGTTACGCTCAAATTAATTTGGGTTCTTTATGATAAAGAGTTGATTGTCATAAGAAAAAGAGTTAGAATTAACTAGCGGTATCTATCAAATACCCTAAACAGGTTTTATTTCGATTTGAGTTAAGACGATATTATAGTTGAGCTATTTTGTCTTAAGATTCATTTTTGCTTAAAAATTAAAGAATTGCTTAAAAACAAAATAAAAGCGATACTCTTTGTTCATCTGTTAGATCCTTAACTTTGCTATTGTTATACAAACCAATGTTTACTAAAAAAATATTGATTAATTATTTCAGTCTGAGTTATGCCACTGCTGGACAAATGCCTCCTTTTCTATTTCTTCCGGTTTTGGATTAATGTAGACCAGCCCTTTCTGCAGGTACCAAGATCACCCAGCCATCTTCGTTTGGGTATGATCAAATGTGACAAGTACCCAACAAAATACTCATTACAGAAACGGGTTAATTATATTAAAAGTGGAGAATATTTATGTCACATAATAAACACCTAAATCTTTCTAACTAGCTAAGCCCTTCACAGCAAACAAACAATAAAAGTTCACTAGACTCTCCGAAGACGAGTTAAAGATCTCGTCGATTTGATAATAATACGACAAAATATAGACTTGTTCCGTGAAAGTGGTAAGTAGACAATGGACTAAATCCATGCGATGGTTCATTGCTTAGAAAGTACTTGTAACTCCCGCCACGGGATACTCCAGAGACCTCTTGAATCGTACACGATGACTGAAGATGCCATGTGCCTCATGATAGAGGCATCTTGTAATAGAATATCATTTGAGCAAAGCTTTGTTTCAGTCCGTGTAAACAAGATTGTTTTGAGATTGATTGTTTGTTTGAATTATCGTTGGTTTACAACTCTACAAATCTTGAGACACACACAACCGGTCGATGTGGTGTCATTTGGGGGTATGTCCAGCAGTGAACATCTTTCGGCTGAAATAATGAACCTTAAGACGGTACCCTGACCAAAAAATCGGCATGCGATATGAGCGTTCCTATTGGTCTAGCGGCACTGGTGGCGCATGAATTACAGTAGTGAATACGCCCAGATTTTAGAATAAAATCTTTATAAAATCGAATTTTGGTCTTTTGAAAAAAATAATTCTACAGAAATGTTCGTTATTAAATTGTCTATCCATTAGTGTTAGTACAAAAAATAATCAATGAACACTTTACGAGGAGATGCATAAAATCAATTATTTCTCATTTTTATGTTTTTTTGGAAGTAGATTAGTGAAATATATACAACATTTAAAAAAAAACTAAATCTACCATTTTAGAATCAATATTATGTAGAAATTTAATGTATTTTTATTAATTGATATTTCTTTTTAAATAACGAGTAGATAGCTCCTAAAAACAGCACAAAAAACGGCTTGCGCGGCGTTTTGCTCGGGGTACCGCCTTAATTAGTTTTGTTGCCATACCTGTTTATGTATGTCAACAAATATAATTGAGAAGATTAACTGCAATCAATAGGGATCTTTCCTCGGTAGAAAAATGATAATTCTATTTATTCCGTCTGTGAGATTTTCAAATAATACCAGAAGTGGGGGCTTCCTACGAGCTGACGAAATTTGGGCTTATTATAAAAATCTACACCTCTTTATTTCATGGTAGAAATCCTCATGGATGCTATCTCAGGTCTTGATTGATGGGTGGCGATGGTTTAGTTATTTTTTATTCTATAGACTCGCGTTTGACCACTATCTCACCTGATGTCCCTGAATACGTCGTCCCTGGACCCTCTAGCGAAAAGAGGGCATTACCTACTTTTCACCGGCACCCGGTACGCCTTGTGCGGGATGGTGGAGCACTGGTCTTCCGTCCCGCACTATACACACAATCTCCCTTTCCCTTTCCGCAGCCTCCTTCTGCAAGATGATATTCTCACAGAAGAAGATCACCGCGTCCCAAGACTCTGCATTGCCGATCAATGAACGAACCACAGTTGGTAGCAACAGTAAACTTCTCATTTAAAAACCTACACCTCTAACCTAACTATTCGGGAGATAAAGGCGGGCATTTATCAATGTTATGTTAAATGTACCAACAATAAACCAATCTAGTCACCCATAACTTAATATGACAATATCCACGACTATATGACCATATCATGCAGTGTATGAGCAAAACTAATTTGGCTCAGTGTCTTATCGGTTCAATACTAAACGACTACTTATTGACATAGGCAAACAGCCAGACAAACATTCTCGCCTTTCATCGGTTGATATAAATGTTACACGAATATGTTAGACAGTGAGAATGAAAATAAACATGTGACTCTGCCTTGTTCACTATGCTTTTATGCGAAGACAAGGGATTTATGTTGTGTTTGCTTTGGTATAAAGATATTTGTCAAGGTTAGAGAATGTATTTATGAGGTTTTTTTTTTAGTTTGTACTGAACTTGTACCTATAAATATTTTTATGAATCATCGAGGGAATTTACTGCTATAGATTATGGCCATCGTCACCATCAGCTACATTTCAGCTGAAAGATGTGTTTGTGTGAAAGATGATGTTGGAAGTACGTTAGGTGTTTAAAATTGCGTCCATGGAGTTTCTAGTTTGTTCTTTTCATTTTCTCTACGTTTTGGTATTTTGTTTTTGTTTACGGAGACTTTCAAAAGGCGCCTGGACTTTTGGGGTAAAGACCCGGAACGTTTTTGACTTCACTAAAACTACACCGATGATCACTATATCCACATGGAAGGGGGCCCCGTCAACTCGAAACTCCCTCTGTGAAACGCCACGTTTTGATACCTACGCTATGCATAGCTTCATCTTTAAAACTACGAGTATATAAAACACTCCTCGACAGTTCACTAGAAATGTTTGGCGTTTGAGTTACATTTTATCAAAATTATATAAAAACAAGAATTGAATAAATTCTTTCTTTTCGATTAAGAGTTCAAAAGCGTTTTCATAAATCATTAAAAAGGCACTGTAGTACGAAATATTTAATTATGAACCAGGAAAAGGTGTGCTTGACAGAAAAGTTTGCCAAGATTGTAACTAAGTTTTGAAACCAGAACAAGATGAGAAGAGATATTTACACCTTGTCACATTTCACCAAGTAAATACTCACTCACCTTGCGAACTTAAAACATTACATCGCCAAACTTCTCACTGATACTATTTAACTGACTGATATTATCTAATACCCTACCCATGCTAAATATTTCGTCAGCAACTTAACTTGATGAGACAAAGGCCCGCCTCATTAGGAGCCCCTAACTACACACACAAATTAGTGGTAGTGCGTAATGAAGTAGGTGTAGGGTCTACAGGGCCAGATAATATAATACTATAGAAGTACAGAACTAAGGTCTGGGCGTCTACTCCCTAAGCACGAAGTCCGTAGTTTCGACCTTAGTTACGGGCATTTCCTACTCCCTATCACCTACGGACGGATGATTCGTTCGGGGCCCGAACGAAGAATGAATGGCAACACAATTTGACAGTTGAACCTACTCCCTATGCGTTTTTATCCGTTCGAAAAATTGAATTTGACACTTGTTTTAACGGATCGTTATGTCAGTTATTACGACAACAAAATAGTTATCGTCAACCAGACGAAACTTATAATTCCCAACTATGGCTGCTTTTTTAATGCTCGCAGAAGATCTACACGAAGAGCGGAGGCAACGTCGACGACATTTGCGCCAAAACTTCCAGTTGGCAAGTATGCCCGACGTTGAGTTCATAGGGAACTATAGGTTCACTCGGGAATTATTTGGGGACTTGTGTGAGGGCCCTTTTGCCTCACCACTTACGACGAAGTGGTGTTGATCCAACAATGAAGGTAAGGATATTAAAGATTCTGCAATTTATTGAGCTGTATTACCAATCAGTCCCACCCATTTTACTGTTGTTATTATTTTATTTCAGATTCCCGCTGCTCTTAATTTTTGTGCCCGGGGGAGTGACCAAGGTGCAGTGGGCCTTAGCAGTGACGTTCTAATCGCACAACAGACAGTGTCACGGTGTCTGCGGCATGTCGCAAATTCACTGAACAGCCCCTCATTAATAAAAAAGTATTTAAGGTTGCCACAGAATTTGGCTGAGAGGAACCTTATAAATAAAAAGACAGTAAGTTTAAAAGCTTGTACCATTTTTCTAAAACAATTATCCATAGGTATTTAATAAAATATAGCCTGCCATTTGGACAATGACTACCTATGCTTTGAAGAGTGTTTATACCTACTTAAAGAGTGCACTTAAATAAAGTTGTATCATAAAAAATGTTATGAAAAATATGGCCTGCCAGGTGTTAATTTTGGGTACCCACTGGGAATTCATGATGACCCCAATAGACAATAACATACAAAAACATGCTCGGTCCACTATACAACATATGTTTGGCATTTTAAAAGGCCGATTAAGATGCCCCTTAGTAGCAAGAGAGCTGCATTTACAACCGGGCAGTTGGTATTTGTCACACTTTATACTGGGTATAGCCATGTTTTTCTAATAACGCATTGAACGGGTAAAAAGTATTTTTTTCATCTATTTAAGACATTGAGGTAATAATGTACTAAGCACATTTAAGAGAATATTTTAATTATATTTTCAGGTATAATTGTCGTTGCCTGCTGTGTAACCAATATGCTTAATCAGGCAGACTTCAAAGCACCTTCCCTCAGCGAGAAGATCTTCAATTTAAGCGCAGTAGATGGGGAGAAGTGTCTACAAATATATTATCTGCCCATCAAGGTCTTCAGCAAGAGCAAAGAGCGAGAGACAGATTAGTGCAATTGCTAGAAAGAAATAGATACTTATGCATTCTCACAAGATAACTTCAAGAATAAAACAAATAAACATGCATTGGGTATGTGTATGACTAGATGTATGAATGTGAGTGAGCAAAAAAAGTATGAAAGGATTGTAGCAGGTGGCATTCTGTAGTTTCTGCCTATCCCCATGGGAAAAGGGCGTGAGTTTATGTATGTACCTATGTATTATTGACTCGTCGCAATAAAAGCATTGTTTTTATTAATTTCTTTTTTTATTTCACCATTCAAATCTTAATAAATTTAACAATTAAAGGAGTCTACACACCAAACCCGCCGACCCGCCAACACAGCCCGGCGGCTTGGTGTCGGCGACCCAAACCTTCTTGTCGGCGACCCAAACAAAGACGATTGAAGCAAAGTCGCCGACACCAAGCCGCCGGGCTGTGTCGGCGGGTCGGCGGGTTTGGTGTGTAGACTCCTTAACAACACTATGACTTATACAATAACTACAACTACAAGAGGCAAATTTGCACTTTGCACAATTTGCTAGTATTCAACTTTGGAAACGTTCTGCTCAGATTTATAACGCTATTAATAAATATATTTACGTCTACCCTAAGAATAGTTATGACTGCAAAAAAATTATCACGGAATGGATAAAAAAGCTTACCTACAGCGATACTGAATCACTGCTACAGCAGATATACTAACATAAATACTGCACATACACACACACTCACATACACACACCCTCACACTTACACTTTCACTCAAATCACCTTGATTAAGATTGTGTACTCATGTTAGTTTAGTAATTAGTTTAATAGAAACGTTTTGTTTATGAATGAGCGGAGTCTCCTAATACAGGCATCTGTTGCTTAAAAGGAGGCTTCAATCTCAAATTTGTTGTACAAATATGGTTATCAAATAAACTATTTTATTATTATCTCCTTTATTCATATTCATTCTTATTATTTACATTTTTAAATATTTTTAAAAAAATCATACAAAAACGAAAAACATTTAAAAATATAAAAAATAGAGGCCCACCGGTATCGGGAACAGGGTCCAAGCTACCGGCGGTCAGGGCTCCAGAGAGAGGAACCTCCTAACAATACGAGCCGTGTCCAGCAATACTGCTTTCTGGATCAGGCCCTTGACCCAGCCGCCTAACGAGAGCCTCCTAAGATGTTGGTCGAGGCTCGTGGCTATTAAGCCATTGGCCGACACGACAATCGGTACAATGATCGCTGTGTCCACATCCCACATGTCGACAACCTCGCGAGCCAAGTCAAGATACTTAATTTGCTTATCTTTCTCAGCTTTCACGAGGTTCCCGTCATGAGGGACGGTAATGTCAACAATCATTGCACGCCTCTCGATTCGGTCCACCACCACTATATCAGGTTTATTGGCTACAATAGTCCTGTCAGTGATGATGGACCGATCCCAGTACAATGTGATATTGCCATTCTCGAGAACTGGGTCGGGCACATACAGGTATGTGCCCGAAAAATTATCACGGAATGGATAAAAAAGCTTACCTACAGCGATACTGAATCACTGCTACAGCAGATATACTAACATAAATACTGCACATACACACACACTCACATACACACACCCTCACACTTACACTTTCACTCAAATCACCTTGATTAAGATTGTGTACTCATGTTAGTTTAGTAATTAGTTTAATAGAAACGTTTTGTTTATGAATGAGCGGAGTCTCCTAATACAGGCATCTGTTGCTTAAAAGGAGGCTTCAATCTCAAATTTGTTGTACAAATATGGTTATCAAATAAACTATTTTATTATTATCTCCTTTATTCATATTCATTCTTATTATTTACATTTTTAAATATTTTTAAAAAAATCATACAAAAACGAAAAACATTTAAAAATATAAAAAATAGAGGCCCACCGGTATCGGGAACAGGGTCCAAGCTACCGGCGGTCAGGGCTCCAGAGAGAGGAACCTCCTAACAATACGAGCCGTGTCCAGCAATACTGCTTTCTGGATCAGGCCCTTGACCCAGCCGCCTAACGAGAGCCTCCTAAGATGTTGGTCGAGGCTCGTGGCTATTAAGCCATTGGCCGACACGACAATCGGTACAATGATCCCACATGTCGACAACCTCGCGAGCCAAGTCAAGATACTTAATTTGCTTATCTTTCTCAGCTTTCACGAGGTTCCCGTCATGAGGGACGGTAATGTCAACAATCATTGCACGCCTCTCGATTCGGTCCACCACCACTATATCAGGTTTATTGGCTACAATAGTCCTGTCAGTGATGATGGACCGATCCCAGTACAATGTGATATTGCCATTCTCGAGAACTGGGTCGGGCACATACCTGTAGTACGGCACCTCCGATGCCACAAGAGTGTATTTCAGAGCAAGTTGCTGATGGATAATCCTGGCTACAAGGTTGTGCCTATGCAAGTACTCTTCGTTAGCTAGACGAGAACAACCAGAGATAATGTGGCGGATCGATTCACCCGGCCGGTGACATGCCCGACAGATGTCAACCGTGCCATCCTTCACAATAAATCTCCGGTAGTTATTCGTCATGATAACTTCGTCCATAATTGCACAGACAAAACCTTCGGTTTCCCCAAAGAGGTCACCGAAACGTAGCCAGGCTACGGACGCTGATTGGTCTACATCGGACCCATGTAGGGCCCGGAAAAAGCGTCCGTGAAGCTCTTTACTCTGCCATACCTCCCTGCGGTCGTTAGTGTCAAGCACTACAGGCCTGCGCCAGTTCTCATTCGCCAAGGAGAGCGGGGTGAGTCCCTTGTCCACTGCTACTACATCTCGATGCATACCCACGTCTGTGTTTAGAAAATATTCCCTGAGATTGCATATCTCGCGGTTGTGGAGGTTTTTGGCATTTAAAAAGCCTCGGCCTCCACACTTCCGTGGGATATACAATCTCATGACCGACGATCGTGGGTGATGCATTCGATATGCAGTCAGCAGTGTACGGACCCGTCTATCCAGGGCGTCAAGTTCCGTTTGAGTCCATTTGAGTATGCCGAAAGAGTACATCAATACTGGCATGACCCAACCGTTGAAGGCGCGCACCTTGTTTCCGCCCGAAAGAAGGCTATTGAATACCTTCTTCAGGCGGCCAAAGAAGCGTTCCCTCAACGATTGCTTCATGTCAGTAGTGCTGATACCTAACGCTTCCGACATACCCAAATACTTATAGGTTTCGTTTGGAGAGAGGGATCTCAGGTTTATGGAATCCGCGAGTTGAATTCCCACGGATTCCACAATCTCTCCTCGCTTTACATGCATGACCGCACATTTGTCCACACCAAACTCCATCCTGATGGCGTTACTAAAAGTTTCAGTTACCTTCAGTAGCTCCATCAGATGAAGATTGCTGGGGGCAAAGAGCTTCAGGTCATCCATGTAAAGGAGGTGAGATATAACCTGACCGCCTCTCTTCAACCGATAGCCCAGCCCTGAATTCTCCAGCAGCATGCTTAGAGGATTCAGGGCTAGGCAAAACCAAAGTGGACTCAAGCTATCGCCCTGAAATATACCTCGCTCGATCCTTACAGGTTCGCTATTCCTCTGGATATTTCGACATCCCGGATAGCGAAGGACTGTGCTCCACTGCGCCATACACGACATCAGGAAGGTGCGTAGAGTTGTATCTATTTTATACAATTCTAGCACCCTCATGAGCCATGTATGAGGCACCGAGTCATAGGCCTTCTTATAATCTATCCAACATGTCGACAGATCCTTTCGGGAACGCCGAACCTGTTGGCTAATGGCCATATCTATAAGGAGTAGCTCCTTAGTACCGCGGGACCCGTTCCTACATCCATTCTGAGAGACCGACATGATGGAGTTATCGTCGACGTGTTTATTAATTTTAACTCTCAAAATGGATGTTAGAACCTTATAGACCGTTGGTAAACATGTAATAGGTCTATAATTTTTGGGTTCCGCGGTGCTACCAGACTTGTGGAGCAGGTGGGTTATTCCTGTTGTAAGGAACTTGGGTAGCGAACCAGACTCCAAGGCTGCCTGGTACTGAGATGCCAAACGAGCGTGCGACCTTTGTAACCACTTGATCCAGAAGTTGTGCAGCCCGTCCGGCCCTGGAGATTTCCAGTTCGGCAACGGACGGACTGCACGGGCTACATCTTGGGGGCTGATCGTTATAGCCCCCATTTCTTGTATTGGATCGCACGCTCGTTCGACCTCCCGAGTCCATTCACCTTCGGTGTGACTGACAGGCACCGACCAGATGCTGCGCCAGAATGAACACATAGCGTCATCATCCGGCAGGCGCGTATCAGTCACACCTTGGTCTGGTCGCTCCCAAGCTCGATAAACCCACCTTTCATTACTTTGGAATGTACGATTCTGGGTGTATCGCTCCACTCTCCGCCTGTACCTACGAATACGGTTTGCCCATGCAAACACTTTTTGTTTCAGGAAGTCGATGCGCTCTGTGACATGGGATATGTAGTCTCGGGGGCTGATATCAGTCCCCGAAAACGCTCGTCTCACAAAGCGCATCACTCTTGGGCGATTATTGCCCTCCCTGAAACAAATTAGTTTGCCAATGAGTGCTCTGGCCCCACCAATACGACGTTCGATCCTGCACTGCCAAGCCGGTACAGCTGGTTTCGGTCGTGTAGCTCTGTCATCTGCAAATTTGACGTGAGCTACACGACATGCCGCTACTGCCGCGCAGTACATGATCGAATGTGCATCAGTAAGGTCTTCGCAGTCATCAAAATAGTTTGACAACTGCGAATCCAGAACAGCCACCAGCGCCCTATTTTTGTTATGCATGGGCAAACGAGGTAATCGTGGCCTAAGTTCGGGTGGCATGTAGCGATACTCCCGAATAGCACACTCCAAAGCACTCCTCAATTGCTCATTGCACTGGGTACTTACGTTTGTAACCCTGTCACTACTCTCCTCGTCAGCGTGGTTGGACTGTGGTGGCACCACAGCCTGCGACGATGGAACAGTGACACGGTTACCCATTTCCGTTCGGAGGCGATCAAGTACAGTATCATCCAACATATGATTACGCTGGATGACCCGCACCTGATCCGAAAGTCGTTGGGCCGAAACGTTGACGGCTGGCTCAAGCACCTGGAACAAAGAGAGCATCCGGACACGGTACGCGGTCAAGTTGTTTCCTCCCTCTGTAGCCCCAAAGTATGCGCGCATGACATTTTCGTTAATGGATTGTGTCCATCTCATGCGCTGCACACTTCCGCCGGGTGCTGGGACCCTATCAGAGACCGGTAAGCCTCGAGGTCCTAAGCGGTCCGGCGGCCGGCGTCCTCCCCGTCGACGCGCAGGTGGTGGTGTCGTCGGCGGAGAGAAGTACTCGTCGCTCGAGCTCGACGCAACTGCCACGGCCGGTATCACAGCACTCACAGTGGGGCTGGTTTCCGGCGGCGGCGAGGCGGAGCTGGGCGACGAGGCCGGAGGTGGTAGGCGTGCTTTAGCGGCGGCAGCTCTTGTTAACATGACGTCGCCGTCGTCTTCATTTCTCACATTTCTTATTGTTCAATTTATTAATCGGTCATAGTTTTGGTGATTTTACTGTTGTATGTTTTTTTTTTCTTGGATTTCATTTTGTTTTGTATAATTTAGATAGTTACAAATATTTATTTTGGAAGAAATTTGTAAGAGAAAAAATTTGGCAACTGTCTGTCAAGTCGAGCCACAGATAAATTATTAAATTATTAATTATTATTATTATTTAAATCAAAAACTTTTATGCAAAAAAATACTACCAACTTCCAAATGAAAAACTACAAAAGTGAAAAATAACATAATTTTTGGAAGTTGGTGTCTTTCGTAGGTACAATTTTTTTGCGATATGATGGACACCGACTTCCAAAAATTATTTTATTTTTCACTTTTGTAGTTTTTCATTTGGAAGTTGGTTGTTTTTTTTTGCAAAAAAGTTGTTTATTTTTCCCTTTTTAGTTTTACCTACCTAATAGGCAAGTTGTTTAGTAAGGTCCCTATAACGCCAGAATAGATTACCCGAATAACATGAAACTTGAACATAACCGGTGAAATAAGAGATCTGCGTACTCCTTTAGAGCGTACTGGCATGATGTTATGTTATGAAATGGTATAAAAAGTAAACAGACAATGCCGAGAGTTTTGCCATTATTTATTGAAGAGTTCTGTTGTATATCGCCGAAGTTCTTCATCAGACCTTCACCAAATTAAAATGGGACCAATCTCTAAACATACCCTTTCAAACAAAATAAGATTTTTTTAAATCGGTTCACTATTGACGGAGATATCGGTGAAAATACACAAAAAAAAAAACAAACATACAGTCGGAACATAGAACCTCCTCCTTTTTGGTAAGTCGGTTAAAAAGACGTTTCATTTCATAAACAAAGTAGTTTTGAATTTGGTAGTTTGCACACTTGATTAGTTACCGAAATTAAGTGTTGATAGGAAAACAACCTTTGTGGGACTTACCCTACTTAAGTATGAAAATCGCCAAAATGTTAAAAGAAAAGAAAAATATTTATTTGTGACCCGCACCGGAGACATGAGAATAAAACAATAATAAAAATAAAACCCCATGTGAGACCAAAAAGGCTCCTATCTCAGAATGTGCAGTGATACTGAAAAAGGAAATAACGCTGCCCTGATATTATAATAATTCATATTAAAAAAAAAAACATGTAGAAGTATCCACGTGGCTTTCCTTTTACTTATCAGTTTTAAATTATTGCTAGGACCTTAATTTCTCTACTTGTCTACTTCAGTCTCAAATACCTAATAATCTGAATAAAATTAACAACACAGTATAACAATCAAAACATAGATTTCCTTTTATTTATCACTCTTAAAATATTGCTGGGAACTTTGTTTTTCCAGAATAATCAGCTTTACTTCATCGAGCACCTCATTTCTCCTAATTTTGCTTATAAGCACTTCCACCTTCGGCAAGTGTTGCAGCATGGGTGGGTGAGATGGCAGCTGGCTCTCTTACTGGTGGACCCTGTACAACAAAAACTGAATATCATTGACAGTTACAACAAAAAATATATGATTGTTTATCTGTAATTTATTAGTATTTAGTAAAAAAATAGTCTACTACCATATTAATAATTATTAGTATTACCATTGGAAAAGCTGGTTGTGACTCTTGACTAGATTTGTGGCTTTCCAAAACTCCATCCAATAATCGATAGGATCTTTAACTCCATTTGAAAGCGGGTTGGTCCTCCCAATGAACCTGTAGCACATGCTGACCGTCTGGCAGCTCCAGCAGCTTTCTTGGCCAAATGTTTTTAACAGCCCACACCTAAAATTTTGATATTTGGTTAATTTTAATTGCATATAGGGTATAATATATAAATACACAACACTCTTAAGTACTGTTACAGATAATAGCCCAGTCAGTAAATAATTAAAAAGGCCTTTGCCAAAGCTGGCGTAGTCGTGATTTGCACATATGTATTCGTGATTGTAACGCCTACTGACTGGGCTACATGTATTTGCAAGATGACTGATTATCATTGTTTGCACTTTACTGATGACAAGACCTCAAAATCATATTAATATTGACGAGTAATGTAGTAAACTCACCCTTTGCCGTTAGTCCACGAACTTTGTGCAAATTCCCATTGAAATTAAGGTGCTTGCACAGGTTTTCTTACAGCCGCTTTGAGCGAACTCATGAAGTCGACAAGGGCCTCAATTTGCGCGTAATTTACTGCAGCGGTCGGGGTCATTTTAATTAATTATTAATGAAAAGTATGAAATGAAAACTAAAATCTGCCCGGATATTTATTAGGAATTGCTTGACGTTTCATTTGAAAGTTGCCGTCAAACAGAAAAAAGGCAATGGTATCAACAGGATAATGCCACTTTCCGGACTAAAATGACAAAAGTAATTCATTTCTATATTGATAGACATGAAAAAATTATATTGTTAAAAATATGGTCATTTTCTAACGTAAAAATAATATTATATTTTGTTTAGTAAGTTTGAAACCACAAACTAGGAAAACCGGTAATCGACCGATAAAATAGTACAACTCTAACGTCATCCGTCGTTCGTTCACGAAAATTGTCCATGATCCCGTTCGAAGCTCAATAACCCGAAATCGTTAGGGGGTAGGGTGCACGCCGAAGTTTCGGAATACTTTCGGACGGCCCGTAACTTCGTTGACGAAGATAGGGAGTAGACGCCCTGTACTCCGCCAATGTGGAGATGTACGGAGATGTGTAAAGCGGAGAAGAGGGATATTTATCAACTAGGGTAAATTTGCCGAAGTTGTGTGGAGCTGCGTGCGGTGAGTATTGGATGTTGTGTCTTGAGATGGACGAACTCATGCATAGTTAAGCGGTTTATCGGATGGGAAATAAACATCGAATCTATGGTTACAAGCAATATCGAAATGTATCCGTAAAAATATAATATGATTTAATGACATGGTTGGCACAGCGAGCGGTTGAGCGATCGGCTGCTGCGCTGCATATCGCGCGTCTGATGTCCACACGGAATATATATTTGTTTGGCTTACAGATAGTGGTTGCTGTCTGGTTGTTTGTGTATGTGAGTTTATAATATGTTTGTTAATGCACCCACGATACAGGAGAAATGCTTAACGTGGGGCAAAGTATTTTTTTATAAACACTAAAGTATCCCTAAAATATTCAGAAAACTATAAATTCAACTTTTTTATGAAGTTTTCTACAACACACATTTCCGCTCCACTTCACACAGCTCAGTTTTGCTTATATTATATAGTATGAGCCTGAATGATGTAAATTAAATGCTTGGATCACTTTGGGCTTGTTATCTCGAAACATAATTGATTTGGTTGACTGGTAGAGAATGCCTCAGGCATTAAGTCCGCATATGTACCTTTATGTTGCATGAAGTTTTAATAAATAAATAATTATTAAGACGGGTAGTATCTAGGTGTTAATGATAATAATATGTACAGAGATAAAGTACTTATTGCACCTACGTACGTGGTGATGTGGTCGAAACATTTTAAGATACGAAAAGTTGGCTTCGCTCGTTAGCATTAATTTTGGTTGTTACGCCAGGCTACACGCTCGTAGCAAGCGTAGCAAAAATTTTGATACGTGTGGTGGATTTAATCAGCATACAAATAATCTGTTGGTTCCTGTGGTGAAAAGGATTTTAAATTCTTCTAAACTGGTCGGGTTTCCTGGCTATACATTTATTATTGAGAAGTTTGGTCGTTCTACGATTTTTTTATGTCACACAGCCAGCGCGTTGTCACAGGATTTACGTAAGACACAAAATATTCATGGCGTTATCGACTAAGGAAAACGGAAAAGAAAAAAAAGAAAAGACTACGGATCGCTTCAAGCGAAGGTGGTTCAATATTAGAATATTTTATATAAAAACGTCCCAATACTTGGTGCGGATGTACGCCGGTCGACGTATAAGCAATACATTTCCAGTATAAGCTGACCTTCCACTATATTAAATGTCTATTTAATGTGAGGTCAACTCTAGACGAAGGTTTTTTCTATCCTTACAGGAAGTAAAGTTTAACAAGTTAACTTAAACTGACTTTACCAGTTTTGTTTGTTCACTCGTCCGTTGAAGATGGGTGTTTGAATAACTTGTCAGTTCTTGTGAAAGTTGACGCTTTATTTTTCAGTAAGTATTTTCCTGTATGCCAAGGCTTGTTTGTGGAGTAGGTAGATTAATGTGAAATCAATAAATCTACTTGTTGCTACTACTATGTTTTGGTCGGTTACCTGTCGGGGGGTATTACACTATCATATATCTATGATCATACATAGGATCACCATGAAAGAATCATAATCATCACATTTTTTATCAAAGACGAAATGATTCACATGTAATCATATATATGTATTACACTGTCATAATAATAAATATGTGATAACGACGATAGGTCGTGATGAAACAAATGAAAATGATAGTAGACTTTATAAGATGTGTAAAGATAATTGATGTGTAGCGGCACCAACGCCGCCACTTACAAACTAATGACATGATGTCACACAAATCCTGCATCGCGCAAGCAAAGTTTTCGGCGCGATTAGAACACATACAACAGTCCGATTACAACTGTTGGGCAGTTGCCCGGACCAGACACAACACCCGTCTGGTCGGAGGATGCTCCCTTTTCTATGGAGGTTTGTGGGAGTTTACACCCTGTTCCACATGCCTCCAAACTAGTGTCCCTCGAACATGATCGTCAGCGCAGACTTCGTGCAGAACTACTTCGTCGTGACGTCATCATCACTTCCTCAAGGTTTCGAGCAGCGAGTCACACAGCCAGCCAGTACCCACGGCATCTACGGGAGTATTCTGACCACCAGCATGCAGCGGACGCGCATTCCTGTTCACACCAGACTGGTCTGGTCACGCCGGACACCTTTAGCTTCTATCATCACCGCTCCGACCCACTGGAGCCAGCAACACTGTCCCGACTCACTGGGACATCATCACCGCTCCAACCCACTGGAACCAGAAACTCTATGCCACTCACTGGGATATCATCACCCCGCGCGACACACTAGGGCACAAGCGCAGACAGTTCCGTATCCGCGCGAACTGTGCGACTTCCGGGACTGACTCACGGGAACCACCCTTCCACTGGCCAGGCACGCATCACAAGGATGTACGGACGACTCAACCTACTATCGACCTCCGGTCTCCGGAGGAGAGTGATGTAGCGGCACCAACGCCGCCACTTACAAACTAATGACATGACGTCACACAAATCCTACATCGCGCAAGCAAATTTTTCGGCGCGATTAGAACACATACAACAGTCCAACAACAACCGTTGGGCAGTTGCCCGGACCAGACACAACACCCGTCTAGTCGGAGGATCCTCCCTTTTCTATGGAGGCTTGTGGGACTTTACACCCGGTTCCACATGCCGCCAAAGATGAAATTACAAACGATACGGTTGGTTTATACGTAAGTAACTATGGAATTTTAATATGTGCGAGCGCAATGGTGCTTGGAGACGTGCAACAGCTGACTGTCATGGTGAAGTGAGAGCGCTCGCTTGGTCGTCGTCAGCCGCTGTCCCCAAAACCCTCGTTCACTGCTGCTAGCGCGTGACGGTGTACTGAGGAGCACGCGGTCTCAACAATATGAATCATAGATCTGTGATCCTAGTTAAAAGGTTCGTTCCTCTAACAGGAACGCCCAGAGGCGGGACTGCAGCGGGATCTTCTCGAGGTGGGGCTGCGGCGGGATCGTCAAAATACGGTACTGCTCCGGCTCTGTCGAGGGTCGGCACTGCTGCGGGACCACTGTTGGCTTGGACTTTGCGGCCCCGGACGCGACCGGCAAAGGCATCACCTCTTCGTCTACCGGCGGCTAGCATAAACTGGACTTTGTCTGAAATAAAAGATTATTAATTTAATAAATCAGACTGGCGTCCAGCTGGATCATCTTCGACCGGATCCTTTAGGGATGCGGTAGCTGTGAATCCCTAACCAGACGCAACTAAATCAAAGTATTTCCTATCTTTCTTTCTTATTTATTCCACAACCCGGGATCTGGGTAACACGATACCCCTTGGCAAGACTGTTTTCAGATTTCCTGGCTTCTGTCTAACCATAACAAGTGTCAAAGGTCTACAGATGACAGCGGGACAAACAGCTTAACGCGCTTCCCGAGGCACGGAGGAGTCTCAGTATCCGTGGATGGTCACCAATCCACAGACCGATCGGCAAGCGTTGCCTTACCTTGAAGACAGTGCATTGTTATAACTTAGCTTCAAACTACTCCTCCACGAGCCAAAATTCTTGTAATTATAAAAACTGCCAAATTCAAGTCACGATCACAATATCTCTGCGATAATTAATGTCAAAGGCAAAAGTGAGGTTGTGGTGCTTTTTAATATCACATCACATCATCAGCCTATTAATGTTCCCACTGCTGGGACACAGGCCTCCTCTCTGTGAGAGGGAATGGGCCGTAATCCACCACGCGGGCCCAGTGCGGGTTGGTGGATCTTCGAATTTTTGGTTCTAGGACATACCGGTTTCCTCACGATGTTTTCCTTCACCGTTTTGAGAGCAGTGGTGAAGAAATAATTTACACAAAGTAAAGCCCCTGCCTGGGCTCGAACCCACGACCTACAACTTGTAAGTCGCGGCCGATACCACTGGGCCACCACTGCTCTTAGGCCACCACTGCTCTCTCTTTTTAATATGCTGAATGAGATTAGAATGTGAACGATCACTAAAATATACGGGGTATATACTCCTGTATGTGAAGCACTTTGATGTTCGCAGCCTAGTTACATGGTAATACTAGTAATTTTCTCAGAAAGGGTTGTCTGACTTTCGACCCTTATTGTAATATTTTGTTATTACGGTACACGAAAAAAGGTATACAATACATATCTACCACTGTGTATTAGGTTAAAAAACAAAGAAATTCAAGTCTATCCTACGGCTATTTTCCCAGCAAGATTTGGGTCGGTTTATATTCCAAACGAATTCTACTGATCTTCACAATTTTACAGGGACTACCAACCTTCCAGGAAAAAGATCGTAAAGTCATCATATCAGCCGAAAGACGTCCACTGCTGGACATAGGCCTCCCCCAAGCGTCGCCACATTGATCGGTCCCGTGCGTCTCGCAACCAGCGGATCCCCGCAACCTTCACGAGGTCATCGGTCCACCTGGTGGGAGGCCTTCCAACGCAACGTCTTCCGGTTCGCGGTCGCCACTCCAGAACCTTTCTGCCCCATCGGCCATCCGTTCTGCGAGCAATGTGCCCTGCCCACGGCTTCTTAAGTTTGGCAATTCTTCGAGCTATGTCGGTAACATTGGTTCTCTTACGGATCTCTACATTTCTGATTCGATCACGCAAGGAAATGCCGAGCATAGCCCTCTCCATTGCCCTTTGAGTGACTGTAAGCTTTCTGATAAGGCCCATTGTAAGCGACCACGTCTCAGAGCCATATGTCATCACTGGCAACACACACTGGTTATAAACTTTTGTCTTGAGACACTGCGGTAAGTTGGACGAGAAGACACCGCACAACTTCCCGAACGCTGCCCAGCCGAGTCGGATTCGACGGTTTATCTCTCTCTCGAAGTTGGCCCTACCCAACTGGATCGTTTGTCCCAGGTAGACATAATCTTCCACAACTTCGAGTGTAGAGTCTCCAACCTTGATAGGAGTGGGTGTAACATGGGCATTCAACATCACCTTGGTTTTGTCCATGTTCATCCTAAGACCCACTCTTCCGGAAGCTCTACTGAGGTCATCGAGCATTGTATTGAGGCTCTCCATGGTCTCAGCCATGACCACTATGTCGTCGGCAAACTGAAGATGAGTGATGTACTCGCCATTAACATTGATGCCTAGGCCCCTCCAGTCCAGAACCTTGAATACATCCTCCAGCGCAGCAGTGAACAGTTTCGGAGAAATGACATCTCCCTGTCTCACGCCACGCTGGAGAAATATTGGTTTCGAGGTCTGATCCTGAAGACGGACTGACATGGTGGCGTTTCTGTACAAACACTTCAACACCTCAATGTACCGGTAGTCGATCTGGCACCGTTGGAGAGACTGCAGTACAGCCCAAGTCTCGATCGAATCGAAGGCTTTCTCGTAGTCCACAAACGCTAAGCAGAGAGGCAGGTTATACTCTTCGGTCTTCTGTATAACCTGCCGCAGCGTATGTATGTGGTCTACGGTGCTAAAGCCTTTTCGGAATCCGGCTTGTTCGGGAGGCTGGAAATCGTCAAACCTGCGCGCGAGACGATTCGTGATGACTCTTGAAAACAACTTGTAGACATGGCTAAGAAGTGAGATAGGCCTATAGTTCTTCAGCCGGGCATTGTCACCCTTTTTGAAGAAGAGGACCACCACACCCCTGCACCATGCCTGTGGCGTTTTGCCCTCGAGTATGACGGAATCAAACGGCTTCTGAAGGGCCTTAAGGACCGGTTTTCCACCCGCCTTCAGGAGTTCAGCCGTGATTCCGTCGTCACCCGGCGCCTTGTTGTTTTTGAGCTGTTTCAGAGCCATCCTAATCTCGTACAGGCTGACGTCCGGGATATCTTCAGTATAGTGTCGGGTCAATCTAGCTCTTGGGTCGTTTGCTAGATTCGCAACGGGTTTACTGGTTGACGTGTACAACTGCCCATAGAAACTCTCGATCTCCCTCAAAAGCTCCGGTTTGGCGGATACAATCCTGCCATCATCGGTCTTCAGTTTTGTGAGCTGGCTCTGCCCAATAGACAGATCTCTTGCAAAGACCTTGGAGCCCTTATTCCGCTCGATAGCATCTTTAATGCTTTCGGTATTAAAGCGGCGGAGGTCGGTTTTCAAGGACTTTGAGATCCGTCTATTTAGCTGCCGGTATTTCACCGCATCGTCTGAAGACTGCAGGATCATCTCACGCCTTTCCTTCATTAGCTTGAGAGTAGGATCAGAGAGCTTTTTATTTTTATATGTACGGCGGGTCTTGAAAAACTTAGACCCGACTGTATGGACAGCTTCCACGAACCCATCGCTGTATTCGTCCACGGAGCTCCCTAGGCACTCGAAACGATTCTGGAGTTCGAGCTGAAAGCTCTCGGGGTTTTGGATCTGGATCTGTGCTGGACGGAGCGTGGACTTCATCAGTCGAGACCTTTCAAGCTTGATATGAATGTTCAATGTGCCTCTTACCATACGGTGATCGCTCCCGGTTTTCAGCGAATTGATCACAGAGACATCATTGAACATTTGCTTCTTGGTTGACATGATGAAATCGATCTCGTTTTTAGTTCCACCATCGGGGCTTTGCCATGTCCACTTCCTGTGCTCACGCTTTCTGAAGAAGGAGTTCATCATATAGAGGCCTTCCTTCTCCATAAAACTGGCCAGTAGGTGACCCCGGTGGTTCCGACGTCCAACTCCAAATTGCCCCACTTGCAGCTCATCCTCGTCTCGTTTGCCTAGTTTTGAGTTGAAATCCCCCATGACAACGGTGAAGTGAGTTTTGAAACCATGCATGGCTTTAGAGATATCCTCATACATGGTCTCTACCTCGTCGTCGGGGTGTGCCGAGGTTGGGGCGTAAACCTGTATGACCTTCAGCGAATATCTTGAGGATATTCTGAGTATAAGGTACGCCACCCTGGTCGACACACTCTCGATCTTCACCACGTTGTTCACAAGGGACTTGTGGACGATAAACCCGACACCACCCTGGGACTGCCGGTCACCCTCTCGGAAATAGAGCAGGTTACCAGATTTGAGGATTATCGTGTCCTCGCCCTCTCTTCGGACTTCAGATAACCCTATAATACTCCATCGTAACCTGCTCAATTCTTCCTCGAGTTCGGCTATCTTCTCGTCGGTCCGGAGTGTTCGCGTATTGTACGTTGCCAGGTCCAGTCGTCGGTGTTTATTGGGGTAGCCGGGTCCACTCCGGAGATTCTTCGCACCCCTTGCCACGTCATCGCCTCGACCGTGAAAGTCAAGCTTATATTAATTATAACATGACAACCGTAATCTCAACAAGTAAAAATTCAAAATTTAGAAACCCCCGACACATTTATCTTTCGAAATTACCCCGATTCAAATAGTAAAAAGCCAAACCTTCCTCGTTTATCATTATTTACCTATATTGTAACGTATTGTGAAATCCAGTACCCATATCAAAATCCGTTGCGTGGTTTAAATGAAATCTAGCGTAGAAACAGAAATCGTGTCGACAGACGCGGACTTCGATTTTAATCAACATTCCAAAAAGGAGGCGGTTCCATGTTCGACTTTATGTTTGATTTTTTTTTGTTTACTTTTTAGAGCTTGATGCGTCAACGACAGGACAGCCTTTGATGTTTGGCACACGGGTAAGGTTGGAACCACACTTGCGTGGCATGGCGTGTCGTAGCGCCCTCGTTTATCATTATTTACCTTAATTGTAACGTATTGTGAAATCCAATACCCATATCAAAAGCCGTTGCGTGGTTTAAATGAAATCTAGCGTAGAAACAGAAATCATGTCGACAGACGCGGACTTCGATTTTTAATCAACATTCCAAAAAGGAGGCGGTTCCATGTTCGACTTTATGTTTGATTTTTTTTGTTTACTTTTTAGAGCTTGATGCGTCAACGACTGGACAGCTTTTGATGTTTGGCACACGGGTAAGGTTGGAACCACACTTGCGTGGCATGGCGCCTTCTGACGCAGTTCATTGGCTATAAAACACGTTGCGTTATGACGTAGGCTGGAACAGAGTCGTTTGATTGGTGGATCCTGCGCCACGCCACGCCACGACACGTAAGTGTGGATCCGACTTAAAACATGGCCTCATCATCATCATATCAGCCGAAAGACGTCCACTGCTGGACATAGGCCTCCCCCAAGCGTCGCCACATTGATCGGTCCCGTGCGTCTCGCAACCAGCGGATCCCCGCAACCTTCACGAGGTCATCGGTCCACCTGGTGGGAGGCCTTCCAACGCAACGTCTTCCGGTTCGCGGTCGCCACTCCAGAACCTTTCTGCCCCATCGGCCATCCGTTCTGCGAGCAATGTGCCCTGCCCACTGCCACTTAAGTTTGGCAATTCTTCGAGCTATGTCGGTAACATTGGTTCTCTTACGGATCTCTACATTTCTGATTCGATCACGCAAGGAAATGCCGAGCATAGCCCTCTCCATTGCCCTTTGAGTGACTGTAAGCTTTCTGATAAGGCCCATTGTAAGCGACCACGTCTCAGAGCCATATGTCATCACTGGCAACACACACTGGTCATAGACTTTTGTCTTGAGACACTGTGGTAAGTTGGACGAGAAGACACCGCGCAACTTCCCGAACGCTGCCCAGCCGAGTCGTATTCGACGGTTTATCTCTCTCTCGAAGTTGGCCCTACCCAACTGGATCGTTTGTCCCAGGTAGACATAATCTTCCACAACTTCGAGTGTAGAGTCTCCAACCTTGATAGGAGTGGGTGTAACATGGGCATTCAACATCACCTTGGTTTTGTCCATGTTCATTTTAAGACCCATGGCCCATGACCCATGGCCTAGTCTAGGAAAACTAATAGCTGAATCAAGTTGTTTTCATTTATGTTTGGCCCAAATAAATGTATTTACTTAACATTGGATAGTTATTATTTACTCTAAATAAATAACGACAAAACGACATAACCTAAAACCTATTCTTCAGAATTTAATAACAGTCCCGCTACCGTTCTAAATCAACTTCAATGGCAACAGTAATACCGTGCTAAGGACGGCTTCTTCCTAACTACTTGTAGCTATTAGTCTCCCAGTAAAGTTTTAGTTAGACGTGACGTCACACAATGGCGGATTTTAGTCCAACTATATTGCTGCCTGTAATTGCAGCGGTATTAAACTAGTCAGGATTCGGCTTTGAGGGTAGTATTGCTCACTTGCTGTTCAGTAGAATGTTGTGTTTGATGTGACATAATGTGTTAGTTATATTCTCAAATCTCCACTAGCTTTTGCCCGCGACTTCGTCCGCGTTAAAGTTTTTATTTTGAGAGAAAATTAAAAACCTCTTGTTTCTTCATAATTTTGGTTTTTCGTTAATATTGCTGATAGTTTAGTAGTTATTCTGTTATTGGGGCGAAGATAAATACATAACAAATGGTGTAATTAAAATAATTTATCTTCATTTTTAGAAAGAATTTCTAATTCAAAAATATCATAATATATATAAAAGTCGTGTTAGTTACACACCATTTATAACTCGAGAACGGCTGGATCGATTTTCATGATCTGATGACGATTTTTTTGATTTGTTGGATTTATCTACACCCCGAATAACAAAATAACCATTAAAAGCTATGAATTTTTTTAGTAGACAAAGCGTATTATATTGTGACGGATTTTTTATGGAGAAAGGCATTTCTTGATTGCTTTTTATAAGAATTATAATTTGAAAAATATGACATTTAATTTTTATTTAATTTAAATTTTTATCTAACTCCAATACGAAATAAGTGACTGCAGAAGGATTGTGTATATAAAGAACTATTTAAATTCTTCATAATTGAATTGTAATTATAGTTGATTAATCTTTATATTGACATTGTTTATCTTTATTATTATGTACTTAGCATCTCTACTGTATTTTGAACTTTTGCATGCCCTCTGGTTAAATATGGCTGTTCCTAATTGTATTGTTTATGTCACCATGTTTTTTTTGTACCCATATTTGCAAAATAAATATCTTATAAAGAAATAATTGGGAAAAGGCTAGGCAGATTGATTGATTGATTATTAACGAAAAAAAAAAATTATGAAGAAAAATTATTTTCCCATACCTTTTTCGAACACAGCGCTGCCTCTAATACATAACAGAAACAAAACACGGACCAAAATGAACATAGCGTTGTATACTGGTTCCGGTAATGCCAGTAGATGGCGTTGTCGATTATTCTGAAATTCAAAACTAAACGAGTGCGTGTACGTGGGACACTCAGAAAGTTTTGCGAAACTAAAAAAAATTGTTCTATACGTACATATATTTTTATTAAATCTTTTCAAAGTACTTTCCACCAGCCTCTATACAAAGATTCATGCGCCTAAACCAGTTTTCAAAACACTTTTTCCAGTCCGCCGCAGACACCTCGTTTACAGCCTGCTCGAACGCAGCCAGCGCATCTTCCGGCGACGAAAATTGTATCCCTTTGAGCTGATTTTTTATTTTTGGGAATAAAAAGAAGTCACACGGTGCTAGATCAGGGCTGTAAGGAGGGTGACCCAGGAGTTTGACTGGCGTGCTGTCCAGGAAGTCCCTCGTTTTGAGTGCGGTGTGCGCAGGTGCATTGTCGTGGTGGAGCAGTAGCCCGCGGAGCCCTGTGTTTGGTCGCTTGTTGAATATAACAGAGAAAACTTCTGGCAAACATTTGGTAGTATACCATTCGGCATTAATGCTTCTTTGATCCCGTAAGGGAATTGATACCAAGTGGCCAGTCAAATTAAAAAAGCTAGCGATAAAAATCTTACCCCCGCTTCTAGATCGCTTCACTTTGGTAGGCGTTGGCTCATTTTGAAACACCCAAACAGTCGACTGGCGCTTGGTTTCTGGGTCGTATTGATAAATCCAGGACTCATCACCTGTAACGATGTCGTAAACACGCCGAGACGAGCCTGCTTCAAATTTGTTAAGCATATCACGGCACCATTCCACCCGGGCCTGCTTCTGAGCATCGGTGAGGTTGTGTGGCACCCAGCGTGATACTATCCTCCTCACGCGAAGATGGCTGTGTAGAATCTCGTGAACGCTTCCCGATCCAATCTTCAATATGTGTTGAATCTCCTGATATGTAATTCGCCTATTGTCTTGGATTAAATTTTTCACTGCTAGCACGTTTTCTTCGGTAACAGCCGTCAAAGGGCGACCGCTTCTTTCGTCATCCCCCAAAGTTGGTCGACCGCGCTTGAATTCGTTATACCAACGATACACGGTTGCCTTGGAAGGGCCTTCATCCATGAATGCCATTTGAAGTCTATCGTACGATTCATCCGGTTTCAGGCGACACTTGAAATCGTATAAAATCATAGCTCTAAAATGTTCCCGGCGCAGATCCATATTTCAGTGAGACACAATACTTTGAATTAACTCGCAAAAAATGTGGAGGGAAATTTTGAAATTGGAACTTACTTATTTTTACTTATAAATAATCATATTTTCGAAAAACATTATAACTGGCCAGTCTCCCATATATAAAAACTTTTTTTCGCAATACTTTCTGAGGGGCCTGGTATATTATATCCAGATGTATGAACGTAGCAAATTATATACGTAAGGACTGTTGCAGAAAGAGTTATCTAGTTTCTCCATACTCCCGTGAGGAAAATACGTGAGTTTAGGTATTTATCTGGGTTAATTATTTCTGTTATTTTTTTTGTTTCTCATTTGACATGTTTTGAGATTGACTCATACCGAAATACTGGCCCGCACTAGCAAAAAATAAAATGATGTAGAAAAGGGCGAAAGAGCTCTTTGGCCAGGACTGAGGTAATATTACCAGCTACAGGAAGTTAGCCGCAAGCTATTCGCATCTGCTGGATCTCTGAGAAGACTGCGTAATTTTCTGCCGACTGCCACCAAGATTGCGCTTGCACAATCTCTTCTTCTACCCATCCTTGATTATGCTGATGTATATTTTAAGGTTCTGGAATGGCGACCGAGAACTGGAAGACGTTGCGTTGGAAGGCCTCCCACCAGGTGGACCGATGACCTGGTGAAGGTTGCGGGGATCCGCTGGTTACGAGATGCACGGGACCGGTCAATGTGGCGACGCTTGGGGGAGGCCTATGTCCAGCAGTGGACGTCTTTCGGCTGATATGATGATGATGATGATATTTTAAAAGGAAAGTGAGTATTGCTAAAGCCTAAAACTTTATTAGTAGCTTCAGCCAGTGGATTTGCCCGCGTGGAAGTTATGAAGTGTGTCTAGATAGATAGATAGATAGATAAAACATTTATTCAGTGCACACAAAAGACACAGCACAACACACAAAATCACATACATGTGGGTATTTGGAAAAAAAAGGTGCAAAGATACAAAAAAAAAGAAGAAGAAAAAACAACATAATACAAATAAAAGTGACACAAGTAACATACCTACTTCAATTAAAACACAGTGCGGTGTGCGTCTCAATGTTGCACCAAATAGGAGTCCAGCTCAGCATGTGTCAGGCAAATATACCTGACGCTGATATTCTGCTGGATCCCTGCAGTGACATACGGTCGCTGAGCAGTCGTAATATGTTGGTGTTATGACAGTGTGATGTGAGGTACATAGAAGCAATTGTTTTTCTATTGTGTTTGCTAACAGCATTCAAGGGGTAAATATATTTTCAATAAATAAATATACGTAAATTACATGACTATTGAAATTAGTAGGTAAGTTATTTAATTACCAAGAGACCATACCTATCCTTTGTTTACAGGTTTTGACCACGAGATACGCCAAATAGACAGATTGGCTCGGAAAGGACATGACAGCCAGTTATATAACGGACGTGTCTAGTTTCACCCAAATCGATTCATCTGTTATAACGTGAAAAGATGACAAAAAGAGAGAGAGATTACTTTCGCATCTATATTAGTATTGAGTTATGGATGTAGGTTAGGTATGTCATGCAAGACTATTTGGAGGTATGCGGAACAGGGTGTAAAGTCCCACAAACTTCCATAGAAAAGGGAGGGTCCTCCGACCAGACGGGTGTTGTGTCTGGTCCGGGCAACTATCCAACGGTTATTGTCGGACTGTTGTATGTGTTCAAATCGCACCGAAAACTTTGCTTGCGCAATGCAGGATTGACGTCATGTCATTAGTTTGCAAGTGGCGGTGTCGGTGCTGCTAATGCTATGTGAAAACTAAACTAAATTAACTTTTTGTTAATATAATCGCCGAAATGTCCACATTTTATCTTTACTCTACAGAATTATATTTATTCCTATAACCCTCTTATCTCAAATAACGCTTTAAGTTTTTTTATGACACTTGTTATCATCGGAGAATTTGAAAATTTGATCTCTGCTCATTCTACTAAGTTCTACAATAAATCGTTCACGGTCCAGGCTGTGCGGTTGTGGAATGAGTTGCCGATGTCAGTAAGACAAGTCTAGTCAGATATCGCTGTCAGCGATAAGACCGCCTTTGTACCCATCTTTTTTTCTTTTTGAAGTACTTGGCGTCTCATAGTTCGATCAAGTGATCGTCTGCTGCTTAACCGGTCTTTCCTGTGGAGACTAATCTCTTAGCCTCCAGCCAGGCTTACATCGTTTTGTTGTAAAAGATATGTGTAATTTATTTTTTTAGTGTACATAATATATTATATTCTATTCTATCAATAAAGTAATTCGAGATTAATTAGATGCGAAAATGTAATTGAAGTATTCTTAATTTTGCAGTGTATTTAATTATTTAAAGTAGTTTTGATAAAGTTTACAAATTATACAGATTTGATTACAAAATGATACACTGCAAAAAACTTGACTACGACAAGCAAACGAAGTTTTCTTTAAGTAATTAATTAATGATTTTAATGGATTCAAAATAACATTACTAATGAATAAAATATTTTCAAAAGCAATTATAATTGTATTTAACAATAAAACATATAGTAGATATAATTTAAACATGGTGACTTCGGCTTCGAGATAAAACGAAAAATTATCTTTTTTTATAATTTAATTTATTATGCGCAACTATGCTATCACAATGTTTCTACAACTCTACCATTTAACAACAAACAAAACATACTGCTTACTACCTGCTGCTAACTTTTATTTTTCCTAGACTCATGCAGGAATGAATGCACAATAATTCAAACTTCTACTTTTGCCATGAAACGTCCTCGATTTGTTTAGAAAAGTTATTAACACTATCTCTGAACTGCTTCAATCAAAACTTTAAAAAGTCATCTTTCATGGCTCTGCATCAGGGATTATTTTTATCAAGAGAAGCAAAACGTGATCAAATCAGTAAGCTATGATCTCAGACCAACAAAAAAAGATAGACGGCGCGTCGCGAACATCAAAAGTGAAGCCACAAAACTATGCTCCTCCGAGTAAATATACGCGCTCACGCACACACCTACACTAAAACTATGCTCATCGCTCTTAGTACGTTACGAGTCGTCGTCCAGTTAACATATATTAAAAAATGTAATTATGCCTTCATGTGTAGTGAAAACTTGTAAAAACAACAGCAAAACACTCACTCGGAATCACTTTTCACATTTAACTTGAAATAACATCGTTTATTTATTAAATATACTATGAATTTTAGGTTACTTGGAACAAAAAAACCTCAACGAACGAAAGCAGTGACATAAAGCGTGAGGGTTGCCATAATGTGATTTAAAATTTCCCTATTCGAAACAAATTTAATATGATTTCTTACTTCGAGTTATCTTCCTGTTTTCTTTTTTTATGTATTTAATATTTTAGATTCCCATTTCCAGAAACAAAAAGAAAATGGATAGTAGCTGTAGGTTAGGTTAGGTTAAAACGAGCTGGTTTCCTATAAGAAATAGTCGGAATGATTCTTAATAAAACATAGGTTTTTTGTTCGTCACCATTTTTATCATTTATATTTGTATTACTTTTTGGAGTCAGTGATTTTGTTATGGTGGTATTTATGAACTTAATAAAGTTGATTGAAAATATAATTACCTATATTATTTCAAAAAAAATTACATAATGATTCAAACACTTGACGATGTTATGATTTACGCTTCAGCAACCTTATAACCTATAATAGAATTTCTATGAGCATGGTTATAGGAAGCAGCTGTATTTCACTTCTTCCGATCCCAAGACACTGTCGCAGGCAGGGCTAACTTACACCTAAACATTCACCCAAAAGTGGAACTAAATATGCTTATTTTAACTCATACACACTACACACCCTCACACATTAGCGCACTGCCACCTATACCCCCACACATCACACAAATACGCGTATTTTTTTCTCTGTATAACGCTCGTTCTCATATAGTTTGCTTTGCTATTATTTAAAACTTATCTATTTATATTTGTATTTTGTTTTGCATTCAATTGCAAATAAATGATAAGCGGAAGAGTGAAGTCTCCTAACACAAGCAAGGCTTTGCATAAAAGATGATCTCCAAATCATAATTATGTAAAGCCACTTTCTAATTGTATTTTATTTTAAATAAATTTTGAGATGTAACAAAAAATGTTTTTTTTTTTGTCATTGTAGTTCATCTAAACAATTGAGGTACAATACCATACTCAACAATATCTTACTCTAACATTATTATCCTACACACACAATAATATTATTACCCATTTTATAGGGAAAAAAATTTACAAATGGCAACCCTTCCAAACACACATAGATAAAAGTGTGGCTTCACTTTTGATGTTCACGGTGCGCCGTCTATCTTTTTTTGTTGGTCTGAGGCTATGATTTACTGTACAAATATTATTTATCTTTCAAGTATTTATCATTGTTAGTAGTTATTTTATCAGATAAAAAATCAGCCAAGTGTGAGTCGGACTCGCGCACCTATGGTTCCGGACAAACCTGTAGGTATATGCATAAGTAAAAGTGGCCAGCCGGCCGGTGGTTGGCCGGTTTTTCGTTTTTTTTTTATATGATGTAGGTATCTAAAAAAAATCGCTTTATCTGTCTATAAGACGTTGGTTCGTACCAAATTTCAGGATTCTGAGTACACTGTAGGTTTTGATTCCCTTAAGAGTGTCGAAAACTTGCGACATAAACGGCTGTATCTTTTGATTGCGTTGGCTTAGAAGTTTGATTTTTCACAGCTTTAAGGGACAATAGACATGAGTATCCATACTAATATTATAAATGTGAAAGTAACTCTGTCTGTCTGTCTGTCTGTTACCTTTTCACGCTTAAACCGCTGCACCGATTTAGATGAAAGTTGGTATGAAGATAGTTTGAGACCTGGGAAAGGACAAAGGCTATATAGGTAGGGTAGGGTAGGGTAGGGTAGGGTAGGGTAGGGTAGGGTAGGGTGGGGTAGGGTAGGGTAGTGTAGGGTAGTGTAGGGTCGGGTAGGGTAAGGTAGGGTAGGGAAGGGTAGGGTAGTGTAGGGTAGGGTAGGGTAGGTTAGGTTAGGGTAGGGTAGGGTAGGGTAGGGTAGGGTAGGGTAGGGTAGTGTAGGGTAGGGTAGGGTAGGGTAGTGTAGTGTAGGGTTTTTTTTTAATTGAAGACGGCGCCTACCACTCGGCGCTCTGCGAACTAGGGGTTCCCCGGACATGGTCCGAGACCTTGGGGACTCATTTATTTCAAGGTAAATTTCTACATACTTCTTATTTTCTATTAAAAATTAATACTATTACATATGAGTTTCTTGTATTACTTATTTTCTACAGACTTATTTTAGCCAATTCACAGCTTGTTCTTTACGATATCTTGCTTCTGTTTTGTTTACAGATACCATATCGTACTGTTTGCTTCCAGCTGTATATACAAATGTACAGTTTTGAGCATTGCTGTTAGTTTTTGTTCCTGTTTATCGTGCTTTGTGCCGTTTTGACACAGTATTCGATAAACTCTGTGCGATTTCTTTTGTCTGCTATAAGCTCTTTAAAATTCTCAGCTCTGATATTAATCCCTAGTTTTTGTTCTAGGTCGTACCTCTCCAGGCCATAGGCCGGGCAGTCAGTCAACAAGTGTGTCACCGTCTCGTCAATGTCTGGGTCACAGGTACATGATGGGCTTTCCTTACACTTGAATCTGTTCAAGTATTCGGCAAACCCACCATGTCCTGTCATTATTTGCGTGATTACACCTGTCGGCTTCAACTTCCTGACGGTTCTGTACACGTCGATCGCGTCCGGAAAGAACAACTTGGTGATCGCGGCTGTGTCACCCATTCTGTACCGCCGGTTCCACTCGTCAAGCACATCCTTTCGGATTTGCCGCTTGACGAATGACACCGGGCACTGGTCGTAATCCGGTCTCCTCTTCAATTTCAGCGCCGCATCCTTAGCCAACAGGTCGGCTCTCTCATTCCCTTCCAGTCCCGCATGGGCCTTGATCCAGAACAATGATATATCTTTGCCCTGGGATCTGCCCTGCCGCAGATTCTCTCTGGTTTCGACTGCAAGGGGATGAGAAGAACGGTGGTTTGCGACCGTTTCAAGTGAGGATCGAGAGTCGCTAAAGATGCCAAAGGTCTCTTTAGCGCTCTTAAGTATCTCCCTGGTGGCTTTACATATGGCCAATAGTTCGGCCTGGTAGACCGTGCAGTGGGACGAAAGCTTCAACTTCAGGCTTTTGGTTTCGGCGCCATTGCTCCAGAGAGACCATGCCGCCCCCACCTTGCCTTCAATTTTACTGCCGTCCGTGTAGATCTGCACTGCTTGTGCGCAGTGGTCTGCACTGCTTGTGCGCAGTGGTCACCGAGTGATTCTTGGCCTGCCAGGCAAATGAACTGCAGGCTCATATGCTCTGCCGGGTGTGGTGTGTAGTGTAGGGTAGTGTAGGGTACGGTAGGGTAGGGTAGTGTAGGGTAGTGTAGGGTAGGGTAGGGTAGTGTAGGGTAGGGTAGGGTAGGGTAGGTTAGGGTAGGGTAGGGTAGGGTAGGGTAGTGTAGTGTAGGGTAGGGTAGATAAATGTTTGGTCTTTTTATGGCAAAACAAAGTTTGCCGGGTCAGCTAGTTTGATATAAATTTCAGCATGATACCGCCACGCATTCCTGAAAAAAAGTTTTTGACAGACAGACGGACGGACAGACAACAAAGTGATCCTATAAAGGTTCTATTATTTCCTTTCCAGATACGGAACCCTAAAAAATGAGGCTTCAAAAATGCAATCTTCCATCATTTGTTTACGTGACAAGATAAGTTATTACAAGTATTTAAGAAACTCTCGAGAAATGAGTTAAAAAATCTAAACCAAAGTTATTTATTTTACGTAGCTTGGCAAATGAGATTTGAGTGATCGAAAGTTAATCGAAAATCGAAGTAGATCGAAAATGGAACATTTATACGGCACAACAAAAACATTTGTTAATAGACTAGCGGCCCTGATTTAATTTCTACTCATTTATGTCAGACTTCATTCTATCAATCGCATTTATTTTACTGTTGATTTATTATATAATACAATAGTTTATGTGGATAAAATTTCCATTATGGGGCGTTGATTTTTGCCGCGGGGAGGGTGGGAGAGGAGGAGTAGAGGTTTGCCTACCCTCCTGTACCATCCCACTCGCAGACCTATGGTTATGGAGATATCCATGGTTAAAGTTTTCAGGTAAGTATAAAATTGCCGTAAATGTCTATTGTTTTAAGGGGAGGGAAGGGAGGGATGGTAAGTGGGTAGGGGGGCTTACCCACTTTACCATCCCCACCCCACGGTTATGGAGATATTATATTTATTTTATAATTAAATCTAATTAGTGTGATATAATTTGTGAATTAGTCCAAGAGCGAGTGAAGCTGAAGCGAGTGAGCAAAGCGAGCGAACTCAGCTCCCGTCATCTCCTTCATGTTAGGTTACTTTAGACCCTGCAGATAGAAATAGGAGCCCTGCACAGCGGGGCTCCGTCGACTTTGTTGCTTAAATATTAATCGTAAAAACTTTAACCAAGGATATCTCCATAACCATGGGGTTCCGTGGGTGGGGATGGTACAGTGGGGTAACCAAACCTCCCCCTCCTCTTCCCCGCACCTTCCCCGCTCCAAAAACCGACGGCCCATAATGGAAATTTTAACCTAAATTAGTTTTATATTCATAAAAGCTTAATTTACACTAATTAGTAAAATACACCGAGCTTGAAAAAAAAATATGGTCATTGGCAGCTGTAAGTTTAGTGTACGAAATTGAAAACCACAATTTCACAACAGTCACTTCAATAAATATCTACAGATAGAAATCAACCTTTCAGCGATTTCCGTCTTTACTTTCAAATAAGGGGTGTCTCAGAATGTTTTTCGTTTTTGATACTTAAAAAAAAGGTACTAGAATTAGTTAAAACTCAGTTTAATTACTGTTGAATTAATGAGCAGTATTGTAATTTTATTTGTAAAAAACGAAATTAAGTAAATTCGCACCCTCCTCGTCCTGACACTCGTTTGGCCTGCAACTAAAATTTTCATTATTTGTTTCGTCTGTGAGTCTTTGCTTGCTTTTAAACATTCAGGTTGGGTGGCACTAGTTTGTAAACTTAACTTTTTAAGCAGCTCTATAGGAGAACATCAGCAAGCGTTTAATCTGGGCTATTTGGGCTGCCATATCACGTCAAGGAATAGTCGGTCCCTCACTTTTTGGCGTGTGATTTAAGATTTTAGTTCCAGGAAAATTGAGTGTCAGGAAGTCAAGGATGCACATTTACTTATTATTGTTTTTAATAAACAAAATTGGAAAACTGCTCGTTAATTAAACAGTAAATAAAGCGAGTTTTAACTTATTCTATTACCTTTTTTTTAAGTATCAAAAACGAAAAACATTTCTTTCGAGATCATGCAATTTTGCTGATAATCTCTCGGATTTTACATAATATGCAACTCTAGTATATACTAGATATAAGTCTTCAAGTACTTACAGTGAAACATTAGTTCTTCTAATGCAAAATTAGATCAGAATCAAATCTGTCGAAGTCAAGGTGTTAGGTAGGTCTGTATTAAGATTAAACACACATAATAGCAAGTGCTCCTATCAATATCGGAGACTCTACACTCGAAGTTGTAGACGATTATGTTTACTTGGGACAAACGGTCCAGTTGGGTAGGTCTAACTTCGAGAAAGAGGTCAACCGTCGAATCCGACTCGGCTGGGCGGCGTTCGGGAAGTTGCGTGGTATCTTCTCGTCCAATTTACCGCAGTGTCTCAAGACAAAAGTCTATGACCAGTGTGTGTTGCCAGTGATCACCAATGGGACCGAGACGTGGTCGCTCACAATGGGCCTTATCAGAAAGCTTAAAGTCACCCAAAGGGCAATGGAGAGGGCTATGCTCGGCATTTCCTTGCGTGATCACGTCAGAAATGATGATATCCGCAGAAGAACCAAAGTTACCGACATAGCCCGAAGAATTGCTAAACTTAAGTGGCAGTGGGCAGGGCACATTGCTCGCAGAACGGATGGCCGATGGGGCCGAAAAGTTCTGGAATGGCGACCGCGAACTGGAAGACGATACGTTGGAAGGCCCCCCAATAGGTGGACCGATGACCTGGTTAAGGTTGCGGGAAGGCGCTGGGTGCGAGACGCACGGGATCGGTCAGTGTGGCGACGCCTGGGGGAGGCCTATGTCCAGCAGTGGACGTCTTTCGGCTGAAATGATGATGATGATGAATAGCAAGTGTGTTGTATACTGAATACGGACCTACCTAACAGGTTGACTCAGTCGACCTTATGTTATAGTTTCAGAAGGCATCCTGCTTATCCTTTAAGATAAAAGATCCATACTAATAAATTCCTTCTCTATTTATTGCGGCAAGGTCAACGTCCTGCCTGACACGTTTAGGCTTCATTGCATACCAATACAAGTATTAATTATGGATTCACAAACACAGCAGTCAGTTTGCGGTGAACGGGATTGGTAGTAGCACGCCTAGTACGCTGAACATGGCGAATTACTTGCATGCAAATTAGCGATAGACCGAGAACGCTTGCAAATTGGTATTAATCGATTCACTCGGTATAAGCTCATGGGCCATTCGGATGAGATACCTTATTGCAATGGGATATTGGTTTGCTTGGTGATTCTACGATTAAAGGTTGGAAGCTAATATTGAAATTACTTACGGAGACTAACAAGTTGTTATAGAAATTACGCAAATGTTAAAATAAATAGAGATATTATTCATATCTGGAGAAAAATATTCCTCCTAACCGAGCCTCCTATGTCTACAGAGACTAGCGCTCGGCGCGGAAGGAATCAAAAGAAAGAATTGTTTAAGAATGTTTTCAATTTTATTGCTTTATGATTCGTTAACCATGTTGCCCAGAGCAGTTTAAAAAATAAAATAAGAGAAAAAAAAGAAAAACCCAGACGACTCTGTGTTCACATTTGACATAATGCGTTCCATGGTGAAGCGCGCTTGCCTTGAAGTAACTTATTCACTTAGGTTCTAGTTAACAAGAGACCAAATCTAAAAGGTTTTACAATTTGCCGCAATGGCAGAGGTAATTGGCAAAGTCTGTTGTGATGCCCACTAAGTGATAATCAGGAACTACCTGTTTCCAAAGGATTTGCACCCCAAGATCTCAGATAGATCAGTAATCTTGTGTTGTTAACTTGCATAACTTGTGCCGCGCAGACAAAAGTTATGCTAACGTTTATGACGCGCCCAGCTCGGGCGAAATATTATAATAAGCGATACACCGTGTTACATGCAAGCTTACAAAGCCTTTATAAATATGAGGAAGATGATGGCTAATAACAGTGGCGAAAATAACATAATATACTACTTATTTATCATCCGATAGATACCCAAGTTGGGTAGTCTTCCCGGATTATTCCCTCAGAAATTTTTGTCCGATGTTTTTATTTGTGCCCGGTAAAAGAAAATATTTTCCTGGTATTTTCGGATCTTATTTCGAAAAAAAAAACTCTAAGAATAGCTCTCTATATAGCGCGCTTGGGGACTTTCAATTTGTGCACTAGCCTTACCGATAGCGTCTAAGTTTCGTCACCATATAACTGAAGGTGCACTGATTCCAGACACAGTTTTTCAAATATAGCAAGATAGGTTTTGATAGATGTTACCAATTTTTTTTCCTATCGTGATGGTTGACTTGTCCCAGAATGACAAAAGTACTCTTTCACTACTTCGAGTAGCGATGCCAATTAGCGGACTGCGATAGGCTGGATGGATTGTTAAAAGCACGGAACAGGCAGAATCGGCAGATGCACGTCGTAGCGATGACAAGAACACCGCCCTCAGCGTTATAACTCACAGCACAGCGCTGATTTTGACTTGTCTTAGCTCGCTCGATAATTTATGCTAGATCGTTGAACTTAACACATTAGCATATAGAAGTAGCGAAACGATAAGCCACTGAACATTCAAATTCATTCAAATTCAAATTCATTTATTAATTTCGTGAACATAGGGTAAAATTACAGATGTTATAAATAAAAAATGTTGGTCCATACTATGTACCGCCAGAAGGCATACAAATATTCGGCATATATAGGTAATCGAATGTCACATTAACAAAATAAAATCAAAAAAATAAAGTCAATAGATGTCACAATTTCATGTCAAAAATAATAATTAATAATAATGTGTCAATAAATTAAGACGGCACATAAACAAATAGATAGTAACTAGAGTGCTCGCACGATAAGTTTGCGCGCGACGGCTGGCGTGCTTAATGTTGCCAGCATAACTGTTCTTTTTTCCTTACTTTAATCAATAATCATTGTTCATTACTCGGAAAGTAAAGTAATTTAAGTTAAGCAGCTAAGCACAAATTAATGTACTAGGTTTTTCTACTTGCATAAAATATGAAAATAAAATCTTCATGATATTATTGTAAATCTTTTATTGGATACTTAACACTACTGTAAAAGTTGGTATAACAATGTCTTCCAGTGGATTATATGTTGTTATGATTATGTTCTATTAAAACGTTTCGTTTAGACTGTCATTTTTTGTATTTGTAGCCCATAATTATTAAAATACTCCTCAACGATGTTCTGCCATATTTAAAATCAATGTCAGCTTTCAATTGCAACCAAAGTTTATTTATGGAAGGAATCTCCTTCTTCACGACGTAAAACGATTGAACTGTATGCCTTATAGCGCACTTATCAAAATTGTCTAACTCAGCAATTTTTTTCTTCCGGTTTCTAGTTTTTCCCGGGGACACAATTTTTGAAGATGAAGCTGCTGCTACATTACCCTCTTGTATTATTCGGGTGACGGTGCGTTCAGAAACACCTAAAACACGCATTATAATAAAACCCTAAAACATGATGCCGGTCATGTCCCACTGGTATATTTATGTACCACCCAAGAACCAATACCGTCAGGCACCGGTAGTACGAAAATGTAGGGAAATTTTATTTTATTGGCATCCCTAAAAATTACCTGTCATATAAGCAACGCGGGCTCTTACTTTGGAAAACGGAACCGTAGGCCCATTATTGCCTCGTTCTTCTTCACAAGCACGTTTGACCTTTAAGATAACAGCATCCCTGCCAGCACTTTTTATTATTTTCTTCGGAAACGAATAAAAACACGGATCATAACACAATCTCTTGACACCTGACATACACATCAAGATGACGGCAGACGATTAGTTCCCAATTTAGCCGCGCGCCGACTTATCTTGCGCGCACTCTAGACATAATTTCGTAATACAATAAAATTGAGATAAAAATGTCAAGTCCGAATACCATTATCATATGGGAGTAACATATTATTATACAGACAGATATGAAACACTTAAAATTCATATTATTTTTATGTATCATTAAGATATTCATTAACAGAATAATACGCCTTGTCATTCAATAATTCAAAAAGCTTACATTTAAACTCATTCATGTTACTGCTTGACACAATTTGATCTGGTAATTTGTTATAGTTTTGGAGCCATTGCATAAATACTAGTGTACATAAATTTGGTTTTAGAGCTTAATTGGTGCAACTTTTTTGAGCGCCGCTGACTTTGCATATGTCAGCCCTTTAATTAGTATGCGTTTACTAGGTAAATACACCAGTGTAACTATGTGTTTTGCGCGTTAACTATCGATTGCTTACTGAGGGCCGATTTCTAAATTGAGTATTCGTATTTGGAGTTAATTGTTAAATCCTTCTTAAATGATAAAGTTTCAATCAATCAATCAATATCTTTATTGTGGATCATAGGTAGGTACATAATACAGGTCTTAAATAATTAAATTGTGATCAGCTATGTCCCACCCTTCGGGCATACAATAGTTACATAGCAATTGAATTAAATTTACATTATTGTTACAAAAGATTAAAATTACACATAAAACATAAAAAAGGCTGACAAAACGGAACTAATTTAGGTAGGTACACATCAGTGGGCCACCGAACGCATCATGACTGAGGGGGACTGTATTGGTGCAGTGATTTGTCTCATATCAGTTCAATAGATTCAGTGATCAGTATAATAGATTCAAAATCATCATCTTCCTGCCCTTGTCCCATGTTACTTGAGGTCGGTGCAACACGCTTTCTTCTTCCATACCGTCCTTACCCCCGTCACGCTATCACTGAGTCTCTTTCCTTTCATATCACACCTCAAACAGTCCATACATCTTCTTTTTGCCTTACTTTCCCTCTCCATACATCCATATTTATATTCTCAAATCAATCAAAGACAAAACACAGCTTCATAATCTCAACTTCAAAATATAATTTAGAAATCGGGGGTTTTCTCTATCTAGTATCTACAAATAACATGTAAAAAGAGCCAATCCACTACTAAAACTAACCCATTAGTAAAGGCACTGCCAAACTAATCACCACTTAACAATGATAAAGCCATCAAGTGGATGACAGGTTTTCTCATTGTCAAATGGGAAAACCAGCGGTCATGGTGACAATCGAGGTTCAAGGGAAATGTGATTAATTGACGCGTATTGTGACCTCGGAAGAATTGTAAGGTCAGACACATTTGGTGGCTATTTGCTGTGTGTGCACATACCTACTTAGTATACGGCAGTTGGCTAATTTTTTGTGATACACACCTACTTAGTTGCTAAGCATAGTAACATCGACTATGTTTTGGTTTTTATTTCTCGGCCCCTCCACAAGATAAGAAGAAGAAGATGTTTTGGTTTACAATAGCCCTGTAAAAAATATTAAAACATTTAATCAAATTAAAATTAAAATAATAAATCAAATCAAAGTTATCAATCTAGTAATAAATTATTAAAATGTGAAGAATATAAAAAAAAACTTTAATTTAAATTTAAGACGCTTTTAGGCATTAGTGCCGTTTTGTGTTGGTGACCAAATTGAGTATTGTCACGTCTGCTTCGAGGAAATTGATCTGCCATGCGATAAAACAATTGACGATTAGCTCTTAGGAACGTGGCATTTTCTAAAATATAAAGGCAAGGCAATGTCAAAATATTGAGTTTCTGAAAATAAGGCTTGCAGCTCAGAATGGTTATAAATTTGTAATAGATTCGTATATATATATGTATGTTCGCCGACTGATGCGAGGTTTTAAGACCAAAGTTAACAGTGATTTGGGATCTAGAATAAATCATTTCCTCAGGATTTTGCCATGTCCAACCACCTTCTGCATCAGACTCTTGACTATTTAACAATAGTTTCTGTAAGTGTTCAAAGTGTAATGGTCAAAACTTATCTATATCATACGCATTTGTAATCAACTAAGCAAGATCGAGTTACTGTGTGACCTTTTTACGAGTTTCTCATTGAAAATATATAAATAATTCATGATAACTGTGTTCTATGAAAGTTTGTGTAACCTTAAGGTGACTATACACGAGCATGTTTGTGAGCATGACAATGTAATGTAACGTTCTTACGAAAGGTACAATACAGACAAATGCTCAGTTTACTAAAGCATTTCCATGTAATGTAACGTTCTTGCGAATGTTCGACGCTGCGTTCGACGTAATGCTCACGGCGATTGAGCATTTAACTATAACATTTCTTTGTTCCTTACTCCACGTCACTCGCGCTCGTGCTTTTGCTCGATAAAATGTTACACCAAAACGCTTATTGATTTATAAAATCAGATTTTTACAAAACATAGCGTCATGTTCGAAGTGTGGTTTGAGTAAATTTAAAAACAGCGAAGGCTTGATGTTCTGTTACAAGTAAGGCTTAGCATGCATTGCAATTTTTTTCCGCCCATTCTGCGACCTATGGAATTGTATGAAGCTGCAAGCATTGCAGTAAAAAAAACGACGGGAAATTATACTATAAAAATTCGTGCGAATAAAAATCGCAATGCATTTGTTAAGCCTAAATGCTCTAGTCAGGGCTTCCCAAACTTTTTTACATTGTGACTCCTTTTACAAAGTGTATTTTTTTGCGACGCCCTTTGTATCTCACTAACTAACTGTATTTTACTTGTTGCTTGAAAAAATGTTGCTTATTAGGAAAAAATAAGCTCGCTTTTTTGAGCATATCTTTTCAAATCCAAAGTTTTGAAATAGTTTCTCTCCTATATACTCAATTGATTTGTAACTGTACTTTTAATTACTGCAACTACATAGCACACAACAGAATAGCCAGTTTGGCATAAGAAAGTATCAAACGGTACTATTATCTTCAGTACTCAGAGTTTTATAATCTTGAGATACATTACTGTAAAATGTATTTATCGAATAATTCCTGTTAGTATTTATCGAGTAGTATGTTGCAGCTTCAGGCTCGTATCACATATTTCATAGATTCAGCAACTGTTAATTCTCATTTACGACGCCCGTGACGGAACACCGCGACGCCCCGGGGAGTCGCGAAGCACGCTTTGGGACCCCCTGTTCTAGTCTATACTCATCTTTAAAGGCAATGCCCGTATTATTAAGGAATGTTTGCATTAGCACAGCAGTCGCAATCAGTCAAAAACCCCTCTTAATTTACTACATTTTGTAAATTTTTCGACATTGATTGCCGCTGAGACAATATTACGAATTGGTTTTGAAACTTAATTAACTCTGAGATATGGCCTTCTCAAATTCGTTTCCTTTTATTATCATTTCTTGTTTACAGCCTCGCAGTGTTAACCCCAAGTAAATTACGTAGATACTTAAAACATAGTAAAAAGCAACGTTGCAACTAAGAACTATAGGTATCGAAATGTGCTAATATAGAATTAAATGAGCCTTACAATGTAAGTTTGAAACACGTCGTCGGTGAACTGAATTTTACTACTTGCTCGTATACTTGCGATTCTACATTGTCGATATAAAATATCTATATACATAATATTTTCTATAAGTATACGAGTAATATAGGATAACTGAAAAATCGTGAAATAGTTTTGAATACGTGCTAGAAACATTTTGGACGATAGAAAATACATACAACGAATTCATAAATAATAATGATACCGACAACAAAGGGCTCAGCACTCAGTAAACAAGTAAAATTTCAAATTTTAAAAAACCCCCACACATTTTTATTTCCTGCTACATAATTTATCTAGTACATAGTAGATACGCTTCGATCGGCAATCTATTGAACACGTTATTATGACACGAAATCTTGCGAAAATACCCGATTCAAACAGTAAAACGCCCATACTTTTTGAACGGCTGTACCGATTTACTTCATTCATATCGAACGCATTTAGTTTATTGTTAATTTCATATTTAACACAATAAAAGTTTATGTACTATGTGTGTGAATACTATTATATTTAAATATATTATGTTTATATTCATATAACATTTATTTACACCAATTAGTAAAATTAAATTGTCAAGTCATGCCACATCGATTCGATGAATCACTTATGATTGAGCTTAAAAATACTTTAACCCCCCTTAAAATATTTTCTTAGATTTTTTTATTATAATTTTATTAATAAATTTTTCCTTACCTACAACACTATGCTCCGCGAATGCAACATTTTAAAAATAAAGTCATTGGCAGCTGTCAGTTTTGTCTACGAAATGAAAAATCACAGTATAAAAATAGTTAAGTGCGTTGTCAGAGGAGGCTTTATTACCTCTGACACCAGAAGTGGACACACCTCACACGAAAAGAAGAATACTGTTGAATTGTCAAAATTATCCTGCAGTACCTATAGGAATACCAAGCAGCCTAGCACCATCTAGCTAAAATTTGAAATAAAGATTTACATATACAATTGTTTTTTTTACCTTTTTTTTCTAGACATATCTTTCCTCCTCCTAGACAAAGGCTTTTTTGAAGTCGGCGTCGAAAAAAGGTAAACAATCGGTAACAAAGACACCCACTTCGGAAAAAAAATAGTTTTTCTTTCACTTTGCAGTGTTTCTTTTGAAGGTCGGTATATTTTTTTTGTTATTTTTTTTTTACAAAATTTATATAATTTATCATTCGCCTCGCTATTCGCTATCTGTGGAAACTTTTAATTGGCCTTATTCCTGTTGCTCTTAATTGTATAATTTTTTTTATCTTCATGTTTTCCTAAAACTGTAAAATAAAATAAAATACTTGTAGAGTACTCGAAACCGGTATCCAAAAAGTGGAATAGGTATTCATCAAAGAACGCTTCGGACATGGTGCACCAGCAAAGCGGTCCCATAGGAAATTGAACCGGCCCCAAACTCACAGTGTCATCCCAAAGCATATTTATAGACACGTGTTCTAGTGGTTTCCTGGTAAGTGGTAAAACATCATGTTTCGTTAATGAAATGAATGGGACGTGCAAATGTTTCTTAGAGTGTGTTAATAAGTTATGATGTTTGGATCAGTAGGTGACTTCAAATTAATGTTATTTACTGGATCAAAACGAGATTTACACAAGTCGCGCCAATCTAAGATATCTGATAAGACAGCTATAAAAAAAAATACTTAGTAATAATTAAACTTGATGTAAGAATGATACTCGTTGTTATAGTATATGGGTAACATAGTAATTAATACCATTTCGTTGAATACGCGCTGGATCCTGTTGAGGTACACATCTATATCCCTATCACCCTCGAGATACACATTTATTATGCCCACTTTCAAATGTCCTACAAGGGGCACAACCGAGCTTACATTAGTGCAGTTCAGGTCATAATTGGCTATATGCCTTATATTTGGATTCAAGACGACAATAGACGATTTCACGGGAAGATTTTTGGACCCGCGAGGGTGCTGAATAACCACGTGGGGTGCAGACAAAAGGCCTGTCACTCCCACGTAGGGTTCCTGGAGCAGTAAAACGTCAGTGCGGGCATTAGCGGCATCGCACAACGCTTCCTTGGTTGCTGCAAGGCCCCGGCCCAGGTTCACCTGCGCGAACTTTATGCTCGATGGGGTGCCCTCAGCAGTATCTTATCGCAGACCTAGAGATGCGATCCCACTTGACCCACTCCGGGCAAAGGCCAGAGTAGGCTGCATGGTCGGAACCACTTTGTCTTCTATTCTTAGTACAATTTATGCACTGGGGGGGCCTGGAACGATTAGCGCACTCCCGGGTGTCATGTTCACCTGCGGAATACCCGCATTTCGGGGTCGATAGGCAGTCACGTGCCATATGCCCGTATCCCAGGCCCTTGTAGCACTGGACTACGGGGGATTGATCCGAAGCCAGCACCACCTAGTATCCCAGCTTCACTCGCTGTCCGTTCAAACGCTGCCAAAGATCCGCGGAAACCTCAAGGACCACATTTGTGGTGGTCGAAATTCTGCCCTTGGTACGTTGGATGAGATGGGAACCGGGAAGGTCATCTTCGCTGGCGACGTGAACGCCGCGAGCCCCTGGTGGGGTTGTGATGCGGAGGACATTCGGGGTGGTGCGTTGACGGACTTCTTGGCGCAGAACACCATGAATGTACTAAACCTGGGCGCAACACCAACACCTTCAAGGCGGGCAAATTGTACTCAAGCATCGTGGACATCACTGCCTGCACAGATTCGCTTTTAGCCAACATTTCGAACTGGAGGGTCGACACCGAAACGGCCATTTTGACCGACCATCGTACTATCCGGTTTGAGCTCTCCCTGGACGGTCGGGACCTTACCGTTAAGCACGCCACAACCAAAAAATACAACACCAATAAGGCCAAATGGACGCTTTTTGCTGCAACCCTTTGCACTGCAATGACGGATCTAGACTTGACCACAGAGAGTGTCCATGTTGGCGACAACCCAACTTCCTTAGAAAGTCTTGTGGGGAATTATCAAAATGCAATCACCAGGGCTTGCGAGGAGGCAATCCCCAAACTCGCTCAGAGGAAAAGCTCCTTGCCGAAATGGTGGACGGAGGACTTAGAAGCGGAAAGGAAATTGGTTAGAAGACTTCGTAGAAGAATCCACCACGCGAATCCCGGCAGAAGGCCCTTCTGCGTTAAGGAGTACACTGAGGCCAGAGATGAATTTAAAAGGCACGTTGAGCTGTCCCTTACCAAGAGCTGGAAGGATTTCTGTACAAGACAGAAAGAGGAGGATGTTTGGACATGCGCGCAGCGCATTATAACCCGCTGCTCCGGCTCAAGCCGGATAGAGGCCTGTCTTCTTAAGGACCCGCTTACTGGTGCAGTGCTGTCGGCTGAGGAGTCGGCTCAACACCTGGCTCAAACCTTCTTCCCTATTGACGACCCTGGAACGGACACCCCCGGGCAGGGGATAACCAGAGAAAATGTGCGACTTGCATTAGAAGATCTTCACCAACCGCATAGCTGGACAGCAGAGGCTACTCCTAAATTCACGCACACGGAACTGCTCTACGTGTACGCAGGAATTCACCCTAAGAAAGCTCCGGGCTCCGATGGCTTCACGGCGGACGTCTGCCACGAAGCATATAAGAGCAATCCAGAGTTCCAGTTAGCACTGTTCAACAAATGCCTTGATATCGGCTACTTCCCCACTGTATGGAAAGAGGCCAGGATCCGGGTGATTCGGAAGCCTGGGAAGTCGGAGTACACGACTGCAAAGTCCTACCGCCCCATAGGGCTCCTACCGGTCCTGGGCAAGGTACTGGAGAAGTTAGTTGCTAACAGATTAACCTGGACCATTGAGAAAAACAACCTCTTGAGTCGACGGCAGTACGGCTTTCGTCCGCGGTGCGGTACAGAGGATGCCCTTTATGACATCGTGGAGTATATCAGAGATGGAGTTCGACGTAAGAAGATCGTTGCCGTAGTGTCGCTGGACATCGAGGGCGCATTTGACAATGCTTGGTGGCCAGCGATTCTGCAGCAGCTACACAGAAAACAAGTTGACCGGCGAACCCTGCGACTCCTGCACAATTACTTGTCCGACAGAAAGGTTGCGCTGGAGTACCTCGGCAACATAGTTTCTCTGCCCACAACGAAGGGTTGTATCCAGGGATCAATCAATGGTCCCATTTTTTGGAACATTCAATTGGATCCCCTTATGGTGGAAGCAGATAATCTCAGAGCGCACTTGCAGGCTTACGCAGACGACATAGTGATTTTGGCGGTGGCTGACACTACGATCGAGCTGGAGGACATGGTCAACGAGGCTCTTGCAGTTGTCGCGGAGTGGGGGAAAAGTAACAAAATGAGGTTTGCACCCCACAAAACTCAGGCAATTGTTTGCACAAAAAAGCGCAAATACGACTTGCCTAGTTTTCACCTATCGGGAGTCCCCATTGAGATCTCCAATCGACTAAAGATACTGGGCTTAACTCTGGACGCAGGCTTGAGCTTCCTCCCGCACCTAGAGGAGGTCTCCAGGAAGACGGCTAACATCTTCAAGATGGTGGCAAGGGCAGCACGGGCACAGTGGGGATTGAACGCAAGCATCCTGAGGACCATATATGTCGGCGTGTTAGAGCCAGTGGTAACCTACGCATCGAGCTCCTGGGCACAGATTGCCGGTAAAGCGTACGCCAGAAAAAAGCTTGACTCGGTCACCAGGATGTTTGCGATCAAAATATCAAAAGTTCACAGGACTACATCGCTTATAGCTGCAGCTGTCCTTGCCAGGATAATACCCCTCGACTTGCGAGCTGTCGAACACTTGAGTGTGGCTAGGGTTCCGGCATATCGATTCGCCCGTAGATCTCTCCAAAATTGGGAACGACTTCCTCCGGCTTTACACGGACGGGAGTAAGATAGAGGGCAGGGTCGGAGCTGCAGTCTCGTGCTGGGGGCCGGATGGGGAGGTGGCAAGTAGTGTATAATTGGGGGTTCTGGATCACTTGCTCTCGCTTTGCTCGAGCGCGTGATCCAGAACTCCCCAATCATACACTACTAACGCGATCTGCGATATAGTTCTTAATATAGATTGAGTATTGTGTTTCATTCAAAGTGGATCGTGGACAGCTTGATACAGGTTTGTTTTTACCAGTCGGAGCGGTTGTCATGCAAAACGTTCTAATCAACGGCGCGATGTGTACTTCAAGTTTATAAACAATAATATCAAGTTCGACTCGTTGATCAACTTATGTCTCTACATTTTATTACTTGACGAATCGACCTATGATATTCATAGGTAGAACAATGCAGAGTGCATCAATTAGTAGATCAACAATTTACTTGCATAATATGTAGTTCGTTCATTGGTCTAGCGATTTCAATTTTGCGATTGCCGAGCATGAGGCACCCAGTTCGATTTCCAAGTCCAAGTGTTATTTATGTTCTATAAAATAATTCTTAATAGCGAGGTGTTTAGATTTGCGCCCGATAAATTCTATATAATAATATTATTATTTATATTCAATTAAATAATGACAAAATATAAAACATGAAAACAAAATCCAGACCGGAACAAATACTTATTTGTTCCGTGAGGGAATCGAACCCGCGACACTTGACGCATTTAGTAGCTTATAAACTAATATTTACATTGTGATGCAGCGAGTCGAGCTCTTATTCAAAGCGCCAAACGTGTCGTCGAAAATATGGCAAAATTACTGGATCGCTTTTCAGATTGGAAGATTTACGATGATCCTTGGATGCAACATATGGTACACATTTTCCTAAATGTTTTTATTTAAACGTCGTGAAGGGAACAAACTATATGAAAAGCTAGTAAAAATCATAAAAACAAAAATCCAAACAAACCCGAACAAATGTGCATTTGTTCCGTGTGGGAATCGAACCCGCAACACTTTGGCGGACTAGTTGCAGCATCTATTAAACCTACTATTTGCATTGTGATACAGCGAGTCGAGCTCTTAGCCAATGTGTTGTCAAAGATGTGATAAAATATTGGACCACTTTGTCCTATGGTTACACAACTTAATATAGATGTTACATTAGGTAAGGAATTATGTCTTGGAAGATTAGGTAATTATCTACTATTTTAATTAAAATATTAAAAAATAAAATTCTGTTTGTTGTATTTCCCAACATTCAATATTCACCCAGCCTAATTCTGCAATATCATAATACGAATTCTATAACAAATAATAATGTTGAAATCCATTGCCACCCCTTTCCATTACCATTAAAATGAGCAGGATAGCTATATCTAGCACAGTCTTTACAACTTGAGAGCTTAAAGAATAAGGCGACATTTCTGTATACAAGACAAATAACTATCAGAGCTCTAATTTTATTGGTTTCTTGTATTGTTTGTATGTAATCAGCCAGAGTTAATTGACACCTCATTCCTTTTACGATTTTCGTCTCCAGTTGCCTCCAAAAACTCTAATAAGGATAAAGTGCTGCGAAAACACTTTCTTTAACTAGAGTAATAGGAAGCATTCACATTGTGATTTCAATATGAGAAATGAATAAAATAAAAATCTACTTTAAGTGCTCCGGTGATAGAGATGAAATTCTAGTAACAAATATTGTTTTAATTAAATATTCGAAGCAATTTTTGTTGGAAACTAACATATGACTAAGGCTTTAGGATTCAGGTCTATAAAATAAGCATCTGAGATATTATTCCTTTTATTTTTGTCATTGTTGTGCTGAAGTGCATTTCACTGAACAGTGAGTTTAAATTTGTTTGTGGTTGTTCTCAAGTGTTGCTGATACAAAGTATGTGAGTATTATATTTTCTTTTAGGCGATTTTTCAATAGCCAGGTAATTTTTTACTGAAGAATAAATAAGACATTTTTGACATAATTTTCTATACAAAAGCTGTCAAGCTACCATTTTTATTCCTCAGGTAAAACCTAACTGACTATTAAAAAATCGATCCTTAATAATTTTTTCTTCGATTTATACGACGGTTTAATTACATGTATTATGACTGAAGTTACTCAATTAAGTTAAGACAATATATTAGTTTAATATTTTAAAACTACTGTACTTTTAGGTACTGTATTTGTAGTTTCATAATAATATTAATATTTTTACAAACTTTTAACAATTCTTGCTTCGTTGCTCTATCATGCAATAAACATAAGACCTGGGTTCGATTCTTAAGGTTTTTTTTGTCTGATACTGTAAATATATTATTCCCTATTCGATGAGATTTCAAAAAGTTCCTGTAAAAGTAGGGGAGGCCTAACCCCACCTCTTTATCTAACCCTTTGAAGAATACAGACGCTGTTGTTTCATGTTGCTCGAAATGTTGGTAACAAAAATTATTTATTGCATTTTAACAATGATTTCAGGGCGCAGTCGATGAATAATCCTTTTTGGGTTGAAGAAGAGGACTCCACGCCTTCAACTTCTCGAGCAACAAAAGAAAAAATCGGGGGCAGCTCAAAAAAAAAAGCTGTGAAGAGAGATAAAAAAGTGTCTCGGAAGAAGAAGGCTTTGCTTTCTAAAAGCCCTTTCGCTTCAGAATCAGAGTCTGATAGCGACGGGCTTGCAGTTGCTACAACACTAGCTCCAAAAAGAAAACGGATTTCCATCGTTTCAGACTCTGAGGTAAGATTTTTTTCAATTTTTTTAATTTTTAAACATTCAAACGTTAAATTTCCATTTCATTTAGAAACATTCATAAACTATCAGTGTTTTTGCAGTGTGCGATTTCTCCATCAAATTATACTTATTTGCTACTCTACTACTTCAACTACTCGTAGGTCCATGCGTTTAAATAGACTTTTCTAAAAGATTATTTATAAGTATTATAAAGGTAGATTAATCGACGTGGTGCCCTTGCGTTTTATTATTTTTATTAAAACTAGCTATCTTATGTATTTCAGGAGGAATCATCTCGACCGCTGGTCCGTGCTGCCACACTGAAGAGCTGCATCAGTCAGCGAGTGGCTGATGGTTATACTTTTCAATCAGACCCGGGCAGGGTTGGAAAGTATTATTTTGAATTAAGAGTTTATAATACAAACGAAGTGGAAAAGCTTGCCCCAAACGAGCGTTGGAAACAATCTCTTGTAACGTTAAAATTATCGACCGATAAAGATAATGTTGTGTGGAAGGCTTTGACACACCTTGTGAATACTGGAAAGGAAGAGTTTAAAGAAATTCAGCCTGTTCTATACAGTAAACCTTAAATTAAATTAAAATTAATTTTATTCAGTTTCTATGCTCTCTTTATGTGCAAGTTTTTTTGTAATTTGCGAATAACTTTAATATAAATTGTTTAACCTTTTTTTATATAAATCTATTTAATCTCTTTTACATATTTTTACAAACTGATTTTATATTAGATACAGTCTTTATAAAGAAATATGAGAACATTTATTTGATTTAGAATAATAATTTTAATACATGTACCTTTTTTTTCAGAGTTTCGATGTAAAATCGAAATTGAAAAATAAGAAATTTAAAAACCCGAAATAAGATATTAAAAACTAAGAAATTTAAAAACCCGAAATAAGATATTAAAAACTAAGAAATTTTAAAATGAGAATTTACCATCTGTTAAATAAAAATTGAATTACTGTTATAAAAAATATAAAGAATAGAATAACTGTAATAAAAATACAAGTACATTTAGTAAAAAAAAGCTTTTTTGTAAATTTGAGATAAGTTAAATGAACATGTTTTTTTGTAAAGACTGTAATATTTATGTATCAAAATTAACAGCACACAGTAGAACAAATATTCATAAATCTAATCGATTACTCTGCTCTGAATTCGAAAATATTCAAATTATTGCTACTGCGTTTAAAAATAGAATCATAAGTTACAAAGTGAATCCACTTAAATCTAGTGAAGATACAATAATTCCAGAAACGTTTTTAAATCAAATTTCAAAATCTGTATGTGAAGTTATCAATCTTATGATTCAAAAACATAAAGCAATTAAAGTTAATTTTGAATTATTTGTGTCATACAATTTGCCAAAAAATAATGAAAGCTCTATGAAATCTTTCAACACTAAATATATGATAGCAGTTCCGAACACAAATATTTATAATATGTATTTGAAATGCTCTGAAAAATTAATATCTAAATGTTTAGAGTTTGAACTTGCTGAATCTGGTTGGGCTATTAATTGTATAAACCATTTGGAAATAAACATAAATAAGTACAATCCTTTAAGAGCTGGAACATATTTAGAATTGCCTGCGGTTATAAAAAACACAAAGTCATGTTTGAATATACGCAACAATGACAATAATTGTTTTTTGTGGTGTATTATTGCTCATATGTTTCCGAAAAGAGTGAATGCTAATAGAATGAAATCGTACCCACACTATACGTTGCTTTTAAACATAAATGATATGTCTTTTCCACCAAGTTTCACTGATATTAAAATCTTTGAGAAAAATAATCCTTCTATAAGTGTGAATGTTTATGGTCTTGAAGCTAATAATCATGTAACGGGTCCTCTATATTTAACGCGTGAACGAAAGCTTACACATGCCAATTTATTGTACATAACTAAAGATGGTAAAGCACATTTTTGTTTAATAAAAAACTTTAGTCGCCTTGTGCACCGACAATTAACCAAACATAAATCTAAAGTATTTTTATGTGATGAGTGTTTTTTGTATTATGACAATGAATATAAATTATTAAATCACAATTGCGGTAAAATAAAAACAGTTTTGCCCAATGAACATAGCAAATTACAATTTTCAAACATTGAGAGAACCCAGAGAATTCCAATTGTAATATACGGAGATTTTGAAAGTTTGCTTTGCAAATACTCAGACAAAAATAAATCTCTTTTTACTGAATCTGTACAGTCACATCAAGCATCATCGTATGCTTATTATATTTGTTGTAAATCTAAACCTGAATTAAATGATTTTGTTAGTTATAGAGGTCCAAACTGTGCACAAACATTTGTTGAAACCATTACAAATGACGTAGAAAGGTTGTATACAATTTTACAAAATAAACAGCCAATGCTGCCTCTTACTTCTGATGAGTTAAACTCATTTAAAACAGCTCAATTGTGCCACATATGTAAAACCAAGTTTGTACAAAATGATAAAAAAGTTAAAGATCATGATCATTTCACAGGTAAATATAGAGGTCCTGCACACAATGCTTGTAATTTAAATTTGAAACAATGTCAATACATACCTATAATTTTTCATAATCTATCTGGATATGATTGCCATTTATTTATAAAAGAGCTGTCTGATATAATTGGCAAAATTACTTTAATTCCTAAATCAAAAGAAAAGTACATATCGTTTACAAAATTCATACCTATTGATAATAAAAATATAGTTCAGTTGAAATTTATTGATTCGTTTAACTTTTTAAGTACTAGTTTAGATAAATTGGTAAAAACGTTGCACTCGGATGATTTTCTAAACATGCGCTTGTTTTTCAATCATGATCGTTTATTTAATTTAGCGTGTAGAAAAGGCGTATATTGTTATGACTATGTAGACAAATGGGAAAAATATGATGAAACGCAGCTGCCTGAACAGTCAAAATTTTTCAGTAAACTATCGGGAGAAAATATTTCAACTGAAGATTATCAACATGCTTTAAACGTATGGCAAACTTTTAAAATAAAAAATTTGGGAGAGTATACAGACCTTTATTTAAAATGTGATGTACTGTTATTATGCGATATTTTCGAAAAGTTTCGAGAAATGAGTTTACTTTATTATAATTTAGATCCATGCTATTATGTTTCATCACCATCGTTAAGTTGGGATGCTATGCTATTGTACACTAAAGTAGAGCTTGATTTAATATCGGATGTAGAAATGTACCAAATGCTAGAAAATGGAATTCGGGGAGGCCTTGCCCAATGTTCATTAAGATATGCCAAAGCTAATAACAAATATCAATCATCGTATAATAAGGACAAGGCAAGCACATACCTTATTTATCTTGACTGTGTGAATTTATACGGCTTTGCAATGATGCAGAAACTTCCAATGCGTAACTTCCGATTTCTTAGTGATAATGAAATAAATAAGTTCAATATAAATGATGTTAACAAAAACGGTGATGAAGGATACATTTTAGAGGTAGATTTATATTACCCCCCTAACATTCATAATGCTCATTCGGATCTGCCATTTGCTGCCGAAAAATATTCTCCTATGCAAAGCAAGTGTAAAAAGTTAATTGCAAATTTATACAGCAAACATCACTTTGTTATCCATTATGCACATTTACAAGAGTGCTTAGAAAATGGTTTAATATTGCTGAAAATATATAAAATATTATCATTCTATCAAGATAACTTTTTAAAACCTTATATAGTATTAAATACTTCTCTCAGGCAAAAAGCTAAATCTGATTTTGAAAAAGATTTTTTTAAGAAACAAAACAATTCTATTTTTGGGAAAACAATTGAAAACAAACGGAAACAAGTTGATGTTAGGCTCGTAAAATTATGGAAAGATAAGTTAAATACAACCAACAAATTGTTTGGTGCTGAAAGGTATATTAGCGCACCACATTTTAAAGATTTGTCAATTTTATCCGAAAGTTTAGTAGCTATTCAATTAAATAAGACAAAAGTTATATTAGATCGTCCTATTTATATCGGATTTTCTATTCTTGAAATTTCTAAAACACATTTATACAATTTTCATTATTCTGTAATTAAAAAAAAATATGGAAACAATGTAATTTTATGTTATACTGATACTGACAGTTTGCTTTATTTTGTAAAAACTGATGATTTTTATGAGGATATGAAAAACAATATTCGTTATTTTGACACAAGCAATTTTGAGGATAACAATATATATGGGTTACCTAAAGCCAACATGAAAATGCCCGGCTATTTCAAAGACGAATTGGGTGGAGAGATTATTTCAGAATTTGTAGGTTTACGAGCTAAGTTGTATTGTGTACGCACTGAAAATAAAACAATAAAGAAAGCAAAGGGAGTAACAAAGCCAATAACGAAAAAATTGGATATTCAAAAATATAAAAGGGCATTAATGTTTAATGATAACCTACGAGATGATATGTATGTTATAAGATCTAAAAATCATCAACTTTTTACACAAAAATTAAATAAGCTCATACTTAATAGTGATGACGATAAAAGGCAGAGAATTGAGGATTGTTTCAACACTTTACCATGGGGACATTATAGTTCAATACTTTAGTACTCTATTTGTTCTACTGAGCTAAACCTATATCGTAAGATATAAAAGCTACTTAAAATTTTAAATTTATATAAGTATGTAATATGTACATGTCGACGCAAGGCTAACTTAAACTTTAAAAATATCAACTTAAAGTTCATTTTTAACAGTTAAATGTGACTGGATAGGTCAAATTAGTTTAGATTTGATTATTGTAGTCAGTTTGCTACTTTTTAATGAAAAAAGCTGTGTTTTGGTTTGCTGTTATAGTAACCGCAAATCATAATGCTGCTTTTTACATTGAAAAGTAACAAAACTGACTACGATAATCAAATCTAAACTAATTTGACCAATCTAGCCACATTTTACTGTTAAAAATGAGCTTTAAGTTAATATTTTTAATGTTTAAGTAAGCCTTGCATCAACATAAATAATCGAATAAAAAATGTAAAAAAATGAATGTAACTATAATCATATAATCAATAAATGTATAATCTATGTTCATAAAATGAATGTAACTATAATCGTATAATCAATAAATGTATAATCTATATTCATTTGTTTTTGTTTTCCCTTTCCGAAAGATTTTACCTCTTATTTATAAACACTGTGCATAGATGATGCCATAGTTTTTATTTATATAAGTTTGTCATAACTATATGCAGTGTTTATTAATAAGAAGTTTCATCTGTTCTAATTTATTAGGCGATTAAAACACATTATGTAGAATCAATTTTAATTTATTATTACACATTTAATTAAACAATAACATATGAACTGCATTTAAGGTCTATCTGTAGGTGAACTTAATTTTTAACTAAATTTAAACATTTATTTTGCTTTACCAAGAATACATTCAAATAATAACTAAATTAACTTTTTACAATAATAAAACATTATACATTAGATTTGCTTAACTTTTGCACTATTTTACTTACTAAATGATCAGTTTTGTCAACGATATCGTCATAGTCACTTGTCACTAAATACTGCACATTCACACTCGCATTATCAGTTTCAGTGTCTATTTCTTCCATATCACGGCCATCCAGATCAAAGACCATAATTTTTATTAATTGGTGAACACGTCCTTGCTCCTTACGCATGATAAAAGAAGAGTTTTTAAAAGATTTACTTTTTTTCTTCTTCAATCTTCGTTCCTCTATTTTTTTTTTTCGACTCTCCTCACATGTTTTAGCTGCTACTTCCGCATACCAGCTCTCCCCATCTTGAGCATAGTAAAACGGATTGGTGACAGGGTCTGAGTCTTCTATCGCATTCTGAAAGAATACCAAGAATATTATAACTAAACAGCATGAACTATGGATTTAATGTTTGATTTAAGATAATCTTAATAGTTACATACCGCTAAATTTTGTGGGGCGGCCATATCTACAACGGGGCTGTACGATGGTGAGTGTGACATAATTCTGTAAAAAAAGAGATGCATTAAATAATTATTATTATTAGTTTAAATAATTAATTAAATAAATTTAAAAAAAAAATACCTTACCTTGAAAATATAAAATCGTTAACAAAAACGATCTGCTTATGCATAGAACACCAGCTGAGAAGTGATCGCTTATTTTTATAACACATGCAAAAATAATTTGATTTGCGATGAGTAATATGGATCATTACGTAGCTCTTATTTATACATGCCTATCTTGTAAGATGAGACTAGAACCATTCCTGTTGGGACAAGTCTAAAGATAGTCCCCAAATAAAGTATATATGTTTATGTTAGTTAATAATTAAATTAATTGGCAAGATGAAGTTGATCAAACAACCCATATCACTTAACGTTAAAAATATAAATCTTGGTGAGTCTCCTCAAGAGATTAGACATAGCGCTTTGTTGCCAAATACGATTCGTTGTATAATTTGCGGCCCCTCAAATTGTGGTAAAACAAACGTTGTGATCAGTTTGTTACTGCATGAAAATGGGCTCAAATTTCAAAACCTTTACCTTTACTCGAAGACTAATTTTCAACCAAAATATTGTTTTTTACGGGAAGTATTAAGAAGAGTGCCTCAGATAAAATTTTATGAGTTCAATGACGATAAAGATGTCATATCTCCGAGTGAAGCTTTACCAAATTCTGTATTTATATTTGATGATGTTGTATGTGAAAATCAAACAAATATCCGTAATTATTTCTGTATGGGTAGACATAAGCTAATTGATTGCTTTTATTTATCGCAAACCTATTCAAAAATCCCGAAACAGTTGTTACGCGATAATGCTAACTTTCTTATAATATTTAAACAAGATGATGTGAACTTAAAGCACATCTATGAAGAACATGTCAACTCTGATGTACCGTGGAATCAGTTCAAAGATATTTGTAAAAGTGTTTGGAGTAACCCTTACAACTTTCTTCTTATTAACAAAGATTCATCATTAAATAATGGAAGGTACAGACAGAATTTTGATTTTTTTTTTAAATTTGAATGAAAGCAAATACATGTACATATAAATGAATTGTATACAAAAACATTGCTAGTGTTAGTCCTCTCTTAGTTGAACACAGTTGTGGTTACATAATATGGAGAAAAATATTAAAATGGAATTAATGAAGTCTGTTGACTCCATAAAAAATAAAATAAAACATATGAAAAATCAGGAACATGCAATGAACTTGTCACTTGATAAAATGCTAAAACCTGTGACAGATCCTCTTCAGACTTTAGTTAATTCTAATAGATCTGCAGAAAAAAATAATAAAAATGATAATACAACTCTAAAAAATTTTGGAGGAATCGAATCCGATGAAAATAATGCTAGTTCATCTATAAAGATCAATGACTATTACGATCCAAAAATAAAATCTACCCAATTAGTCGAACAAAATGCTAAAAAGGAATCGATTGATAATTTAGAATTTTCATTAGAAGGTGATGACATCTTTGGTATTTATGATGGTATTAGTATACCGTTTGGAATTAGAAGTGAAAACAATACTTTATTGATGGGTAATTCAACAGTATCATTTTCTAAAATTGATAATTTGAATAACGAAAGTACCATTTTAATTAAAATCGGTGACAAAGCTTACAATTTAACTGCTGGTCTAAAAGAACTTTTACTCCGAAGAAAACCTGATTTAAAGTTAATATCGAGCGAAGATAAACTTGTCTATAAGGATATGTTACATTATACAAATGCGCATAAAAGAGATTTTAATCCTAAAGGTCAAATAAGAGGTGACAAAGGTATAAAATATTGTAAAATAATCAAACACCTATTTTCCGAATCGTCAAACGATGATAAACTTGTTCACACTAAATTTGGAGGAAACTTGCCAAAGTTAAAGAAGTACAAAACCAACACCGACTTGATATATTGGGATGATCCCAATGAATTGGTTGAGAGATTAAAATTATTAGTAGCTTCGAGAGATGCTGGCAATACCAATCATGATAATGAAATTTTATCGATAGTTGAAGAATTAAAAGAAGCTGACATAATTCAATAATAAATAGTGGAGATACTATGGTTTTTATTCAGTATCAATGGTGGGTTCAAGACAAATGTTGATATACTGAATTAAAGATATGAGTAAAGCCGACGTAGTAAACGAAATTCATAAAAATGCAAGGGTAAACTTTCCGCGAAGACATGTTATTATGAAAGATATAGATGATTTATGGCAAGCGGACTTAATTGATATGCAATCAATTTCTAAAGACAATAAAAATTTTCGATTTATTCTTGCTGTTATTGACACATTTTCAAAATATGCATGGATCTTTCCTTTGAAAAGTAAGACCAAAGATGTTGTATGCAATTCTTTCAAGATTTTATTGGAAAAAGGGCGTATGCCTAAAAATCTGCAAACTGATAATGGGGCAGAGTTTTATAATGATAAATTTAAAAAACTTGTGAGATCTTATCATATTAATCATTATTCAACCTTCTCAACAAAAAAAGCTTCAATTGTTGAGCGATTCATCAGAACATTGAAGTCTAAACTTTATAAAGAATTTAGTCTAAAAGGAAGCTATAACTGGATCGATAATACTCTTAATAAAGTTATTTATGAATACAATCACACCTATCATCGCACAATTGATGAAATCCCCGCAAACGTGGACAATACTAATAAAAAACGCATATTACAAAGATATTTTAGGCTGGTAAAAACCGATAGCATAAAAAGCAAGTTTAAAGAGGGTGATTATGTACGCATTAGTAAGTATAAGGGGACATTTGAAAAAGGATATACTCCCAACTGGTCGACAGAAATATTTAAAATTCAAAAAATTCAAAAAACAACTCCTATCACCTATTTAATTGAAGATGCAATCAGGGGCCAGCCCATTCTAGGTGCATTTTATGTACAAGAGCTTCAAAAGACAAAAAATCCTAATGTATATTTGGTTGAAAAAGTTCTTAGAAGGAAAGGAAACCGGGTTTTGGTAAAATGGTTAGGCTTGCCTTCTTCTGAAAACAGTTGGATTGATAAATCGAATATTTATTAAGTGTTCAGTCCAAATGTTTCAGTCTTATGATGGGTATTGAAGAGAGTAGTCTTCTCAATTGGATTATAAATCATTTACCATTTGAGTTACATTTACCGGGATACAATTATTGCGGGCCTGGCACTAAATTAATTAAAAGGCTTGCGCGTGGAGATAAAGGTGTTAATAAATTAGACGAATATTGCAAACAACACGACATTGCCTATCACAAGTCTTCAAACCTAAAGGATCGCCACAAGGCAGATTTAGTTTTGTTAAATATGGCTAAAGAGCGAGCACTTGCCTCAGATGCGACTGTAGGAGAAAAACTGTCAGCACGCTTAGTAAGCAGCGCTATGGCAACAAAAATCAAAACTGGTTTTGGCCTAAAAAAAGATAGCAAAAAGTGTTCTCCCAAAATTAAACCTGAAAAAGCATTAAAAAACAAATTTAAAAATGTTATTAGAAAAACGAAAAGACATATCAAAAAATTAAAACCGAAATGCAAGAAAGTGGCAATAGAATTAGCTATGGCTGCTGCCAGAAAATTAGCTGATGATTCATCCGTTAAACTTCCTCGTGTTATTCCTATACCAAAAACTGGTGGAGTATTGCCTTTGATTCCGATTTTTGCGGGCTTATCTGCGGCGGGAGCTTTAGCAGGCGGTGCAGCCGGTATTGCTAAAACCATAAATGAATTCAAGATGGCAAAAAAATTGTTGATAGAATCGAGGAGACACAATGAAAAAATGGAAGCTCTCTGCATCGGAAAAGGACTACACCTTAAACCACATAAAGGTGGACTCGGAATTTTTGTATCGAAAGAAAAAAACTAAGATATCGGCTACCCAATCGAGCCTTGAGTAATTTAGACATTTTGAAGTATGGAAATAATATTCCCTATTTCAGAGGCGTCTTTATGAGAGATAAGCTCCCTAAATACCCTTTTAAAAAAGAATGCGGTGTTATAAATTTAGATAGCTCTAAAAATCTTGGTTCTCATTGGGTAGCCTATGCAAAATACAATGATTATATTGAATATTTTGATAGTTATGGAAATCTTAAGCCTCCAAAGGAATTTATAAAATACTTGGGATCCAAAGTTCATTATAATTATGATAATATTCAACGTGATCACCCTTATAATTGTGGACATCTTTGTTTAAACTTTTTGAAGAATTTTTGGTGTAGTGGGGGGGGATAAAATAAACAGGATCTGTCGAAAGAAGTCAGTATAGAAGCATGTCTACTACGTTTACCATCTCTGGACATAAATCTGAATTGGTTTCATACTTTCAACCACCGCTGCATTTGACAGATCAATATGAGTGCGGTTTGATATACTTTTCAGTATTACAATCAACACCAAATATCCCCATTATTAACAGAGGTCTGTCTGTAATCAAAATCGAATGTGATCTTGTTCACGGTTCGTATTGCAACGGATTACCAACTCATTTTATTCACGAATTCGTGTCTGATACTACTCCAGGTCATCAGTGTGTGGAAATACCGCAAAATGTTATTTACTTTCCAGTAAACAAAAATATAATTTCATTAGTATCGGTTAAGATTGTAGATCAATTTGGCCACTGTGTTAACTTTGGAGGGAAACAAATTCAGTTACGTCTTCATTTAAGAAAAACAAAATGATAGTATATTATAAAAACACTCAAGCGAATGAAAAACGACTTAGTTCTTCTGCGATTGCTAAGGTGCAAAGACGCAAGAAAAAAGTTAAGAAATTGACTAAAGTAAATAAAGATTTTCTTAAAGCTCTAGGATTTAAAATATGAATATACTACAGATTGCTGAATTACCGCACTTTGACACTTCGATCGAAAGTTATGAAGTCCATTCATACAATCCCTACAATAGCAGCTTTAGAGAAAACGATGAAATCAGAATTCCCATCCACCAGCAAGACATATACGTGCTACCATCAGCCAGTTCAATTTACATCGAAGGACAAGCGAAGCTCTTCGGTAAAGATGGGAATCCAATCAAGAAAATTGTTGCGTTCACTAACAACCCTGTTATGTTTTTGTTTCAAGACATTAGATACGAAATGAATGGTATTGAAATAGACCGCATAAAAAATTCTGGAATAACGTCAACAATAAAATCATACATCTCATTAAATGAAGCAGAAAATAAAGTTGCAGCCCTATGGGGTTGGTGTTTAGAGGGATTTCAAAGTGATGGGCATTTTAGTGCTGTAATACCACTAAATAAAGTTTTAGGGTTTGCAGAGGATTACAATAAAATAGTGATAAATTGTAAACATGAACTTATACTGAACAGAAGTAACACTAATTTAAATAGCGTTATCCTTACTGATGATGTTGTTAATTTTCAAATAGATGTGCAAAGAGTTCAGTGGAGGGTGCCGCACATAAAAGTATCAGACCGAGAACGACTGTCACTTTTAAAACATTTAGAAAAAGATAAACCTATTCAGATGGCGTATAGAAATTGGGATTTATATGAGTATCCATTACTACCTAAAACCACAAAGCATTCTTGGTCTATTAAAACTGCTTCACAATTAGAAAAACCCAGATATTTAATTTTTTGTTTACAAACTAATCGAAAAAATAATAAAACTAAAGACAGTTCAGTATTCGATCATTGCGAAGTAACAAACGTTACGCTCTTTTTGAATTCACAATATTATCCATATGAACCTTTAGGTTTAAAGTTTTCTGAGAACAAATATAGTATATTATACGAAATGTTTGTGAAATTTCGTCAGTCGTATTACAACTATCCAGTAGACCCGTTGCTTGACCTAAAGGAATTCAAAGAAAAAGCCCCTCTCTTTATCTTAGACTGCTCAAGACAAAACGATAGCCTGAAAACTGGTCCAGTGGACGTGAGGTTGGAAATTGAATGTTCTACAGCAATACCAGATAAGACGACTGCATATTGTTTGATTATAAACGATCGACTTGTAGAATACAAACCTCTCAGCAACATTGTGCGCAGGTTATCATGATTGCTATTGTGGATATTCAAGGCTTTAAAACAGAAACAAATGAATTTATAATAAAAGAAATCGCTATATTGTATAATAAAACATTACAAATATTTTTAATTAAGCCACCATTTCCATTTTCAAAATTAACGAAGCAAGAAAAAAAACAAGTAAGTTGGATTGAACGTAACAGAAAGATATGCTGGTGTGAAGGATTTGTTCCCTATTCTAATTATCAGAATTTGGTTATAGATATTTTAAGAGATAAATGTATCTACGTTAAGGGTTTAGAAAAAGTGTTGTGGTTAAAGCATATTTTAAGAAATAGTAATTGTAATATATTCAATTTAGAAGATAAAGGATGTTCAAGTTTGATAAGCTTATACGATCAATATAAATATTCTCAAGATTTATATAACTGTATTTATCATGACTCTGTATGTGCTTTAAAAAATGTATTGTGTTTAAATAAGTGGTGCGTTGACAATAAAATTCTAAAATAAATATTTTATTGTTTTTATTTCTGTAGTTAGGTGAAATGCATCTTAGTTTTCTTTCCCCTCCTCCTACTTCTGTCCAGTCTTTATATGTTGCTGACAAAAGCTGGACCATACCATTATACGTTTGTACCTAATTGAATTAGAAAGTCAATAAAACATGTCTCAAAATGAATACAAACCTCGTTATGACATGTATAACACATTTAAAATGCGTGAATTTTCATTTAATTATTACTGGGGGACACTTAATAAAAAGAAAAGATTAGTGATGGAAATGGCTGACGCAGGATTCTTTTATTATGGAAATAGTATAAATGATATTGCAGCATGTTTCTCATGTGGAGGTGTTATTGAAGATTGGGAGATTTATGATGATCCTTGGACGCAACATGCCATACATTTTCCTAAATGTTTTTATTTAAACGCTGTGAAGGGCACAAACTATATTACAAAAAAGTGTTTGGAATACTTACCCTATTAAAGTGTATATGTATAGGATGTCACATTGCACTTAAAAAGCGAGTCTGGTGAGCATCTTCGCACATTCGTTAATGTTAGCAACAAACAGGTTGATAATGAAAAATGGGAGACTACTAGACACACGCAGGTTTACAGGTGTAAATGTTATAGTAGTGTATGATTGGGGAGTTCTGGATCACGCGCTCGAGCAAAGCGAGAGCAAGTGATCCAGAACCCCCAATTATACACTACTGTGGCAAAGTTGTGTCTTAGACTTGGCAACCACTGCTCAGTGTTTCAAGCTGAAATGGTTGCAATAAGTCGAGCCCTTAAGTATGCTGAAGATAGGAGGCCACCCACTTCAGCCAATGTTATATCTGACTCAAGGTTCGGCATTAGAATCAATAGCGGATCCCAAGACATCCAACAGCATCGCTATCAGAATTCAGCGAAGGATTGCGGAGGCTGCACAACAGGGCAGGAACATACAACTTTTCTGGGTAAAGGCCCACGCAGGAATACCCGGAAATGAGAGGGCGGACGAACTTGCCAAAAATGCGGCGTTGCATCGTAAGACAAGCCCTGTCTATGACGACTACCCCTTGTCCTTCGCAAAGCGCTCGATCAGGGATGCAACGCTGGTCAAGTGGCAAGGACGATTCGTGGCGGGAACCCATCAAGACAGAGGCATACGTCTGTTCTTTGCTGACGTAGTGAGTGCTTACAGGATTCTTGGGAAGATAGGTACTCCCAATAACCTTAAGGCCCAACTGTTCACGGGACACGGTGGTATACGTGAGTACCTTTACAGGTTTAAGCTGGCGGGTGCCCCAGCCTGTGTTTGTGATGATGAGGCTATCGAGTCAGTAAGTCATATACTATTAGACTGCCCCCGTTTTATGCGGTTCAAGTATGACTGTGAGCAGAGGCTGGGTCGCCCGTTGGGCAGCATTCAGGAGCTGATGAATGACGATAATAGCCGATCCTGTTTTCTAGCTTACGCGGAAATGGTCTTGGCCAGGGCCGCGAAAGCGAATGGGTCTATCCTTAATTGATTCTGGCTCGCTTTCGCCATTGCACAGTAGGTGTAGTTAACAAAAAAAAAAAAAAAAATATATATATATATATCGTAAACATTGCAACTGTTTGAAGTGCGGCGGGGAAGGCTAGTCTTATTGACATAGTTAAAATGTATTTAGTTTTGTAATTCGTAAGTCCAGTGTCATAAAGATGTAACCCATGCCACTGCATTGCCTGTTCAATTTGTCATTGTTTTTAGTTAATAAAATTAGTTTTAGTTAATTATATTCGATCTTTTATTTTAGATAATGTAAGCTCTTTTTTCAGCCGGTTATCATTTAGTCTATAAGTCCAGTTCGATGTAGTTCGAAGGTACAATTAATTTGATAGTGATATTTTCTAATTATTTTTATAGTTATTTTAAGTAACGATGTATTATGTGCCACTAGGTATAACTAAGTTTTGTTTTTATAATACTATAAGTTGCTGGCAGTAGTTTATAAGTAGGCAGCAAAAAGGCTGTAATCTCGTTATAAAGAAATGAGTGTTCAAAGTGAATTAAGTTTTATTTTATAATATATGTTAAGCCTTATCTTCAGCTCTAGTTCTATTTAATTTAATAGTAATCAATCAACTTTACGGAAGTTTAAGAGGCGTGCAGCAACTGGGAAAAATTTGTATACTCGAGTTGTCAGTCTAACCTAACCTAACCTTAGGTCCTTAGTACTAGCCAGATAAAGGAAAAAAAAAAAAAAAAAAAAAAAAAAAACTAACCTCTACTAACACATTTAACAAGACCCAGACTCAGCAAAATGGGCCTGACCAAAGATTCTTAACGTAAAGATTGAAATGGCAATGGCAATGGCAATGGCATTGAATGGCATCGGCAGTAAAATTTGGAGGCAGATGTGGTTTTTAGTCGGTAGGCACCATTAGTGAGTGCGACACTGCCCAGGCTGGCTCGTTCTGGGCGAGGCAGTTTGGAGCGTCCTAAGAGGATTTTCTACAATTGCCAAAACAAAAAAAAAAAAAAAAATATATACCCTACCCTACCCTACCCTACCCTACCCTAACCTACTCGACCCTACACTACCCTACAATACTCTACCCTACACTACCATACCCTACCCTACCCTACCCTACCTATATAGCCTATGTCCTTTCTCAGGTCTCAAACTATCTTGATACCAAATTTCATCTAAATCGGTGCAGCGGTTTAAGCGTGAAAAGGTAACAGACAGACAGACAGACAGAGTTACTTTCACATTTATAATATTAGTATGGATTATAGAGATAGAAAGTTTGTATGTAGGAGGTAATCGCTGAAACTGAAAAAATCTAACTAAGTTTCACGGAGGCATAGAATTTTTCATATCATGTCATTCATAGAACTTATCTCGAAAAAGTGCACGATTATTGTGGTATAGGTCACAAGAGCCGAAGCCACAGGTCAGTGATAGGCTCCTAAAAAAATCGACGAACACAGGAAGACAAATCACTAAATATTATAAAACAAAGTCCCCCGCCACATCTACGCAATAAACTCAAAAACCAGGGAACGGCTTTTCATGCGGTTTCCACCAATAAAAAGAATGAGAAACGAGGAAGGTTTTTGTGTATAGTTTGTCATGGGCGAAGCCGGGGCGGGTCACTAGTAAATCCTAAAACCTTTAGTAGGCGGGGATATCGTAGCTCGCGTGCTACACCGTAGCAAAGCTCGAGCTACGCCGTAACTGTGCTACGAATGATGAGCGGCAAAAGCAGCACAATGGAGATACGGTAATGACGGCAATTGTAAAAAATACATAGTTGCCTATTACTTTTATTAATGCAAATCTAAACCATTATATAAAGAGGTTGGAGTATTTTTTTATGTACAATTATGACAAGTAGTAGTAGTATTTTAGTTATATTATTGCCGAGTGCCTTATGCTACTGTTTTTCCTACGGTTCTGTATTGGAGCCGCAGGAAAGCCTATATGGCGTTCCAGAGACCAAACGCGTTGGCCGATTTTGATGGTTCATACGTCAATCGATGCGTCTTAACCCTGCGAGTGTCATAGGCTACATTAATATTGGACAATAGAAAAATGGCGGATTTTGGGTGCCATATTGTGGGGGCCCAAATATTTTTTTTCTTCCAAACCCATCGTGTGGGGTATCAAAATAAAAGGAATTAAGAGGTGATTTCAAAAATATATAACACTTATATGTTTAAATGTATCTAATTCGAAAAAAAATATAACTAAAAAGTTATAAATAAAATAAAAAAAATCAAAAAATCAAAAAACCCGACCGCTTCAAAAGCGAATTAAAAAGTCGTAAACAAGGAAAAAATCATGCTGTGCAGGCGGAGGATATACCAGATTTTAATCAGCCAGCCCGCGAATATGTATCCTCCGACTTTTTTGAATTAAGTTTTTTTTTAATATTTTTTTTTTTTAATTATTCTTAAAATTACCATGAAAACCTGGCTACAAAAGCCAGAGGGCTTCTCATAGCAATTCCAACAAGCCTAAACACGACTGAGTTCCGGTGCCTACTTTCCAGATTCGTCACCAGATAATTCGACGGTCCCATATTCATTAGAATCGATTATTTAAATTTTATTTGCTTCATCACGGTCATTTAATTATTCGAGATATCTTATACCCAAAATATACTAATCATTGAAAAGATCCAGTGGTCATCTGTGGTATTCTTCTTTGGATTCTCTTCACCAAATGATACTTTCTGAGTGCAAATGCTTGCCATGTTGATTAAAATACCAAAATTATTATATGTATAACAATAAAATGTTAAGAGATTCCTCGATTTCCGTGGGATACCATCATCAGATTCTGACCTGATGACTATGGGACCACCTGGGAAGTATATCCTTTCAAATGAAAGAAGAATTTTCCAAATCTGGTCCAGGCGTCTTTGAGTAATCAGGGAACATACATAAAAAAAGATGAAGAGACGAATTGAGAATCTCCTCCTTTTTTTAAAGTTGGTTAAAAATAAAGTCTCCCACCGCGTCTGTACGTAACGTGCAAAACTAGACAGTGATAAATAAAAACTTTTTTAACAAAAAAAAAAACAAAAAGACTTCCAAAACATAACACTACATAAATACATTACCTGTATGTGTCAAACTCAAAGTCAAAGTCAAATGTGTTTATTTCAAGTAGGCCATTACGCGGCACTTTTGAACGTTAAAATTTACAAGTAATAAAAATTGATTCTACCATGCATTCGGAAAACTAGCTTGTTATGGAGAAGAACGCACCAATGTGTCTTTGGTAGTACCTATTGTTTTTCGTTTTTCGACACCGATTTGTTTTTCGTTTTGTTTTTGTAGTGTTTTGTTTTGGAAGTCGGTTTGTTTTTTTTTTTGTTAAAATGATTTTTATTTATCTCTTTTTTATTTTCGTAGATACCTCCAAGAATTTTCCAAATTATTTTGCCACAAAACGACCTACACTACAATATTATTCATAAATTTTGAATACGTGAATATAATAGTAAGTCATACTTATTAAAATGATGTATGTGCGGCATTTTATACTTGTGTATGTAAACAAATTTACAATTTCATTTGATTCGACTCAAAAATACCCGAAGTGAGGACATTACGTTCGAAGCTTAGTTTGAGGTACAAAGCCATTCGTGATAGGTAGTCAAAAGCCCGAAATAGGATTACATCGTGTAGTGACCGGTAAATGGGGCAATTCACAGGCTCGTTCACGCACTTAATGACCACACTTCAACACGTCTGCTCAGGCCAGTGGCTCGCGCAATACAACGTGGTGCGCACGAGATTGTGTATGTCTGTGTGGGGGAAAGTGGGGATGGCAAAGTGAACGTGTGAGTGAGACAGATACACTACATCCCTTCCTCATTAAAATCTTTATTAAGAATATCAATTCAATATTTATTCATTTTGTAAGAATGAACAAACAAGTTTTCATATTTGTTATTTTTATGTAATCATAATTGTTCGCGCTGGAACAAAAGAAAATACGTTGACTTTGAGTTTAAATATTTAATATAACTAGGCTTGTTGGAGTCTACAAAATTTGAGGCAAACAGTGGTCTGTCAGCTGATGGCTGTGGCAGAGTGAAGAGCGGGTTCCTCCATCGGCGGCGGCAAGCCATGCATCGCGCGATATTTCGCTTCGGCGATTGGCTGTTGAAGATCACGCCACATTCGGGCGCTCTCATTGGTCGGCTGGCTGAGTGAGACAGTAGCTGGCTGTGATTGGTTGTGTGCGGCGTAGACATCCTCCCGGCCGTTGAAAGCTCTAGGTCCAGCTTTCAACACAATCAGTGTTCTGGGGCAGGCAGTAGGCAGAGGCGATTGAGTGCACGTCGAACGGTGCCCTTGACTGTGCCTACGTCAGCCACTCTTGATACTCCATCGGAACCTGGAAATAGTTTGCTGATTCGTCCAAGACGCCAGCAAAGGGGGGAGGGTCTGATCTTCCTTGATCAAGACCAGATCATCGAGTTGTAACTCCTTCCCCTTGACGCGCCATTTGGTCCTCTGTTGAAGATCGGAGATGTATTCGGCAGCCCATCGTTTCCAGAAGTGTTGCCTTGCTTGTTCGATGCGCTGGTATCGGTTGAGATGATTCACGTTGGAGTCCACAATGTTCGGCGTGGGCAGTGACGTCAGCGACCTACCAATCAAAAAGTGTGCCGGGGTAAGAGGCTGGAAATCGTTGGGTGAAGGGCTGAGAGGACAAAGGGGTCGGCTATTGAGGATGGCTTCTATCTGAGCAAACACAGTGGTCAATTCCTCGAACGTCAGGTGAGATTGACCTAAAATTCTACGTAGGTGGAATTTTGCTGATTTTACACCAGCCTCTGCCAGACCATTGAAATGAGGAGCGTACGCTGGGGAGAAGCGAAATTCGATGCCGCGGCGAGCAGCAAAATCCTTGATATTTTCAGTGTTAGTCCTTATGAAGCTACCAATTTCCTTGGCAGCTGCTACAAAATTGCGACCGTTGTCGCAGTAAATTGTTTTTGGCATTCCTCGTCGAGCAATGAATCTAGTAACGGTTTGTATGAACGCGTCTTTAGTTAAGTCACTTACGACTTCAAGGTGTATACATTTATATCTGAGACACACAAAGATGCAGAGATAGCATTTTGTTATCTTGCATCCTCGGCCCTTGCGATCGGTGATTAGAAAGGGACCGGCAAAGTCCGTACCGACAGCGCTGAAAGGAAAGTCGGGTTCAATTCGATCTGCTGGCAAATTACCCATGATATTGGACATAGTCTCTCCTTTAAACCTGCGACATATGAAACAGTTCCGTACAACATTTCGTGCTAATTTCCTACCTCCCAGTGGCCAATAACGCTCGCGAATCGAGGCTAAAAGACCTTGAGGCCCTGAGTGAAGCAGGCGTAAATGTTCAGTTTGAAAAATTAATTTAGTTAGGTAATGTTCTGCCTTCAGAATAATAGGATGTTTCTTATCATAGGCGTAAGATGATTTATCAATGCGTCCTCCGACGCGAAGAATTTTATTGTCATCAAGAAATGGATTTAAAGAGCAAATGCTAGTGTTAGCCTTTAAGGGTTTTTGTGATTGCAATAACATTATCTCTTTAGGGAAAGACTGACCTTGAGCTATTTTAATGAGCACCGTTAGAGCCCTTTCAAGTTCCTGGACTTGTAGGATTCCTGTAATTTTATTTGTTGGGTGTTTACAATTATTTATAAACCTAAGAACTGTTGCGTACACTCTTTGTAATGAGGAAAATTTAGAAAATTGTTGAAAGTTAGGAATAGATTTATCTTCAATATATTGCACAGCAGGCATTGCCTTTATTTCAGGTAAGTTTTTATTTAGATTTATATTAAGTACTGGCCATGATGATTCTGGCTGTCTTAGAAATGGAGGCCCGGACCACCATAGATCGGCCTTATCGACGTATTGTGGGTCCACGCCGCGAGACGCGAGGTCAGCCGGATTTTCCGCGGTGGGTACATGACGCCATGCTGTGGTATCGGTGAGCTCAACTATAGCAGCAACCCTGTTAGCGACAAATGTTTTGGTTTTGTCGGGAGACTTGAGCCAACCTAGAACCACGTTCGAATCAGTCCAGTACACCTTACGCTTTAGTTTGTAGCTTAGAGCCTTACTGACAGCGGCAGTCAACTCCGCACCGAGTAAAGCACCGCAAAGTTCTAGTCTAGGAATAGTTTGGGTTTTTATTGGAGCTACTCGTGCTTTAGCACACAATAATTGGACATGTATGTTTCCGGTCCTATCCTCAGAACGTAGGTAAATGCAACTACCGTAAGCTTGTTGTGAGGCATCGCAGAAGCAGTGAAGTTCTACCGATGTTATGTCATCGATAAGAACCCTTCTTGGAATTTTTAAAGACGATAAGATATTAATGTGTTTGGCAAACTTTGTCCAAGGATCTAGAATATCCCTTGGGACTTGCTCATCCCAGTCCAATTTCTTAAGCCATAACATTTGAAGGAATATTTTAGCCTTAATTGTACACAAAGAAATAAGACCAAGGGGATCAAATATTTTAAACGTAGTGGATAAGATTGTTCGTTTTGTACATTTGGAATTATCATTGTCAGGATAATTAATTGGAAAATGAATATCATCGGTACTAGGGGACCAACCTACGCCTAAAGTGCTAGTGGCATTGCTAATTATTAAATTTGAATTTTCGTTGTCTATAGAATTTTGACCTATTAGATTAGGTAGGTTGGATCGGTACTTCCTGAGGGGGAAACACCCTTTTGCTAATTCGGTGGCAACAGATTGCTGAATGTGGCGTAATTCTGTGCTTGTATCAGCACCTGTGAGCAGATCATCGCAATAGAAATCCCTTTGTATTATTGTTTTTATTTGGTGATCTACACATTCCTCGCCAATTTGCCAAATACACCTGGTTGCAAGAAAACTTGCACTAGCAAAACCGTAAGTGACAGTATTTAGCCTTAGTGTGCGTAGAGGCTCGTCTTCATTGTCACGCCATAAAATTAATTGCAAATCGCGATCTGATTGCCTTAGCTTCACTTGTCGGTACATTTTTTCTATGTCCCCTGACAAAACATATTTATACTGACGGAAACGTATTAGTATATTGAACAATGAATCCTGAACAGTAGGACCTACCATCTGAAGGTTATTAACCGATAGACCAGAGGTAGTAGGCTCGGAGGCATTGAACACTACTCTGAGCTTAGTAGACTCACTCTTGTCTCTAAAAACGGGGTGATGAGGAAGAAAATAGGAGTTAGGTGGCTTTGAATTAGATGATTCAGAAAGATGTCCACAATCAGCATATTCTTTAATAAATTGAGAGTAAAGTTCTTTAAGACCAGGGTTTTTTCTAAAACGTGACTCAAGACTATAAAATCGTTTCCTTGCTATATAGTAGGATTCGCCCAGACAATCTAAACCATCCTTTAGTGGAAGACCTACACTAAAACGACCATCACTTTCTCGACACGTATTAGAAAGAAAGTGCCTTTCACAAAGGTTTTCTTCTCCTGTGTACGGCTGAACTTGGGGAACATTTTCCAAATCCCAAAATTTGGCTAACTGTTGATCTATGCATTGTTCTTCTTGGAGTATAAAATTACAAACAGTAGGTTTCGCATGTGACGATTGAGTAGAATTAGGCATGCGACCGGCCACGAGCCATCCGATTTTAGAGCTACGCAGATAAGTCTTACTGGTGCCTGTAGAATGTTGTTTATTGCCCATCAACTCCCAAAATAAATCAGCACCAATAAGCATATCAATTGGAGAAGGCTCGTAGAAGCTAGGGTCAGCTAGTTCGTATTCACTCAAATTAAATTGACTAATATCGATTGGAAATTTAGGTAAATTTTCTGTTATGGTTTTCAAAACTAGGCAGAACATTGATACTTGAAATTTATTACATGTATGTGCAGTGGATTGTAGTTTGAGAGCGCAGCGTTCTGTGCTCAATTTGAGGGGGCTATTGCCTATACCGCGAATACCGACATTTGATGGCTGAGGCGTCAACTTGAGTCTTTGCTTTACCCTTTCGGTGATAAAGGACGATTGACTCCCGCTGTCAAGTAAAGCTCGAACAGCAATGCTTGCATTAGTTTGTGGATTAATTAGGCGTACTTTAGCGGTGCACAATAATATTTCTGGCGATGAAAACGCTGACATAGATATGGACGTAGGGTTATTAGCTAGATGTAGTAAACTGTTATGTTTTTGTTTACATTGGCGGCAAGTACCTGAAAGTTTGCATGCTTGCACATTGTGACCAGGTCTTAGGCAATTTACACACAAATTAAGTGTCGCAACAACAGAGTTCCTATCTTCAGGAGTCTTCCCCTTGAATGTTGTGCATTCGTAAAGGCGGTGACTGCCCTTGCACACGTAGCATTCAACTTTGGCTTTGGGAAACATAGTCTCCTTGGATGTTGCGATAAATGACTTGGTTTGTTTATTGTTATAAGGAATTTGTTTAGGTTTGTCTTTATCAGATTTGTGATGGTTAAACGTTTCTAAAACGTTAGCTCGATTTTTTAAATATGAAAAGAAATCATCGAGGGTAGGTATTAAAGGCAAAGTATTTTTATGTTCTTCCCACTTGAATGTGGTGCCATTACCTAATTTTTCCACAAGAATAGCTATGATAAGGGCGTCCCATTTATCCGTGGGTAGTCCTAGGGTGCTCAGAGCTCGCAAGTTTTGATTGACATGATCAATAAGAAATCTTATAGATTTTTCAGTTTCTCGCACTGACTCGATTTGTAAAAGGGACTTTAGATGGTTATTTATTAATTGCCGTTTATCATCGTACCGACTGCAGAGAATAGACCAAGCTTCATCATAGTTCTTGTCGGAAATTTCTAGGTTACTTAAAACACGCGCTGCTTCACCCTCCAAATACGAACAAAGATAGTGAAACTTGTGTACATTTTTAATCGTAGAATTATCGTGGATCAACGAACAATATATTTCTTTGAATTCTAACCATTTAGAATATGTACCATCAAATTTAGGAATGTTGATGATGGGTAATTTAAATCCTAGCCTATCATAGTTATCATGTTGATGAGAACAATTGCCGTTGTCACCTTCATTACTTTTGGAGGGCACGCTATGTGTTTGAATGAAGTTTTGGGCTAAAGCGATGCAATTATCAAATTCTTGTTCAATTAAATCCCGAGCAGTTAACTCATTAGCCTGATTAGCTTCAGCTTGTACTTCTATTATGTTTTGCAGCTCGCCGAACTCACCGAATAGCGCTTCCATTCGCGATAACTTCATGACAAGCTTATTGCCTTCTATGGGTGAAACTAAATCTAAATTGATTAGAGTATCTAAATAAGTTTTGAACTTAGTTAAACGCCCTTTGATGGCACCTCGTTTAATGATCAAATCTTTAAACTTTGCGTCAGAAGTCATGGCGAATAAACTTTATTTTTAAGTGAAATAATAAAGAAGTGGGTACGATACGCTCCTCGTTTCGCCGTCCGGTGTGCAGCAGAGGCCGATGTAGGTAGTCAGCGAAGATGTCGAGCGAAGCGCAGGCACAGCTGATGAGCGGGTAGGCAGCGCCGCGCGCAAACGTTGCACGCAGTAGCGGCCGCCCGATGTACTCAGTGTACCGATCGCCTGGAATGTACCGTTGTGCAAATAAGCAGCTGATAGCAACAAGCGAGCGAGAAGTTATGTTTGCTATGTAGATACCTATGTGGGTATAATGATTTTAGTAGCTTGCAAATGATTCGAAACGAAATGGGGGTGAGAAAGATCACAAAAATGTGCAATATAGGTGCGTATTTAGCAAGCCAGATATTTTGTTACAATGTGATTAAAGGTGATAAATAATTGGGTAACTAGCGTAGGCACCACAGATAAAATAAAACTGGTAGGCACTTGCAGAAAAACGAGTATGTAGGTACTTGAATTAAAAGTACATAATTCGAACTATGTAGGTAGGTCGAATTAATTAGCTAGATATTTTCACCAAACAATCGAATTATCGAACACTATGCACTCAGATAGAAGAGGAAAGACCTAGGAACAATGATAGGAACGGGCTCACAGTTAGATTGGTAGGTGTTGCGTAGCAGGTAGCAATAGACCCGAGGCGCTGTTCCCGGCAGTGATTTGCTGTTGATCACTCCGGAATGTAGGCTGCTCCGGGTTGTAGGCTGCTCCAAGCTCCAAACCTTCAAAGTCGTAGACCTGCAACTCCCTTGCAGACCTCGAGCCGAGCGGTTCTGGATCAGAAATATAGACGGACTCGATTAGAGATTGCAGTCCTGTCACGGTCGCCACTTTTTGTTCGCGCTGGAACAAAAGAAAATACGTTGACTTTGAGTTTAAATATTTAATATAACTAGGCTTGTTGGAGTCTACAAAATTTGAGGCAAACAGTGGTCTGTCAGCTGATGGCTGTGGCAGAGTGAAGAGCGGGTTCCTCCATCGGCGGCGGCAAGCCATGCATCGCGCGATATTTCGCTTCGGCGATTGGCTGTTGAAGATCACGCCACATTCGGGCGCTCTCATTGGTCGGCTGGCTGAGTGAGACAGTAGCTGGTTGTGATTGGTTGTTGTTCTTCACGTGACAGATTCTTGTATTTTAGTCACGATCTCAACATCCCTTCACCCTCCTATTTTTTCTTCAATTTAATGAGAGAAAATAAAGCTATCACCAAAACTCTGTATACTGTAATATTCCACTGTGTTCCATTTCTATAGTTGTTGTTAGTACGTGGATATTAGTTTGTGATACTTGTTTGTGTTTCTAGAATGTTACTAACATTGAAAAAAAAAGGTGTGAGTTCATGTATGTACTCAAATCTTTAATTTAATGGTAATCACAATTTCTCCAATTTAATGGCAGCAAATCCCACCAATTTAATGGTAGCAATATCAACCAATTTAATGGCAGCAACATCTCACCAATTTAATGGTAGCAAATCTACCAATTTAATGGCAGCAACAGCCCTCCAATTTAATGGAAGCAAGACCTACCAATTTAATGGCAGCAACAGCCCTCCAATTTAATGGAAGCAAAATCTACCAATTTAATGGCAGCAACAGCCCTCCAATTTAATGGAAGCAAACCTACCAATTTAATAGCAGCAACAGCCCTCCAATTTAATGGAAGCAAACCTACCAATTTAATGGCAGCAACAGCCCTCCAATTTAATGGAAGCAAACCTACCAATTTAATGGTAGCAAAACCCACCAATTTAATGGTAGCAACAGCCCTCCAATTTAATGGAAGCAAACCTACCAATTTAATGGCAGCAACAGCCCTCCAATTTAATGGAAGCAAACCTACCAATTTAATGGCAGCAACAGCCCTCCAATTTAATGGAAGCAAACCCACCAATTTAATGGTAGCAACCCACCAATTTAATGGTAGCCAAACCCGCCAATTTAATGGCAGCAACCCACCAATTTAATGGCGGCAACCCACCAATTTAATGGCGGCAACCCACCAATTTAATGGTAGCCAAACCTGCCAATTTAATGGCAGCAACCCACCAATACGTTGCCCCACCTCGGCATTTCTTCCTGTATCGTGGGCGCGCTCACAAACATATAAACTCACACAACAACCAACCAATTAAATGGCAGCGTCTTTTCACTCCAGCTATTCCTATAAGCATAATCAGCCTATAATGCTCCGTTTGCTGGCAAGCGTACCTCCCCTCTGCGACAGGGACAAGGCCTCAATCCACCACACGAGCTAAACATTGCCCGGCGGACGTCACACGTGCCCGAATCACCGGCAACTGGACATACGGTTTCCTCAACATAATGATGTTTACTTATAACTGAGAACTATTCCGTGACATTGTAAATCTGACAATCCTCAACACCAATGGACCACACACCTACGAAAGTGTTTACCCTTATGGTTTTACCAAAACAGTTCGGGGTAAGGTGTTAACGTTAACATTGCATATCTTCACAGCTAAATAACTTCAAGGCTATCGATCGATGAGGCACTTTGTTAAAACTGACATTTCGATAGTTGTCTGGTCCTGGCGGTATCTTTTTACAACAGCAGTGGTCATATGGCTATTCTGATCCAGCGTGCTCTCCAAACTGTACACCACTTTAAATCAAATCGTTATCTACGTATATTGAGTTTAGATTTTCATTAGACTCATTCTACATGAAATAGACACTATTACACAACATGACCCGCCTTGAATCTAACCCAAATTGACATAACTCGACTAGGATCTAGCCATACCTTATGGCATCACCCGCTTATGATGTAGCCTAACATATGCCATACGTTCTTTTGTTTCGCTTGAAATACGCTTAATGGTCAGGCAAACCATCTCAATTTAATGATGAATGCTGATCGTTTGCGTTTGTCCATAAACTAACCTTTTCGTCCGTTTGACGTTAATGAAGAACTCATATTCAAACTTTGTATTTGTAAGACATACACACACAGGTGTAAATCAAAGTACAAAGATAGCTATTGCTCATCGTGTCTTCTCAAATAGATTCAGGTGTCCTGATTTAAATACTCCGAAAACTGCAAATGTAAATTCTGTGTTGTATTATTTTATAGTGGCGCGAATCTCAGTGTCACAACACTTCCATTTAAATTTTCAGTTTAAAATAATTAATTTTGTAATGACTCAATATAATTATATGTACAATCAACAAGATTGAAGCCTGACCCACCATATACTAATTCTTCTACGGGTATTCTAACCCAATTTGGTCTAATCTTGCTTAAATATATATTTTTTAGCAACAACTTGCCATCGATTTGATAAGACAGTCATAGACTAATATATTATAGTGTGAAAGTCAGTGACAATTCGTTTAGCAATCTCGCCGTGATAAAAATCGAATGATATTTGCTTATTGAATATTTACTCGACATTTACTCGTAGTTATTTAGCATTTTCTTTGAATTCAGAATAAACTCATAAATAGTACACTTAATTGTTCGTATTTATTTCATCTAATTTTATTCTGCGTTTCCTTCTATTAGTAAACAATGCGCGACTAAAGTTAATTCTAATTTCTGCTTTATCACAATATATATTTTTTCCAACTAATGATCTACTTACTGCAATGAACAAAATGGTCATAGTAGTTGCGCGCCTGTATTGACACAGTTTTTTTTTTTTTTTTTGGAACGTCTTAAATCCACCATGAGATGACTGGTGTATATATATAGTAAGAAAAATCTAATACATACCTGATAGGGTCAGCAGCTCAACCCCTTTTGAAGAATGGTAGGCAACTGTCTGTTGATTTTTTGCTCAAAGACTGATCGTCACTTTAATTATAATCGTAAAAGTACGGACGGACGGATGCATGTCCGCCCGCCAACCACGACAGAACCGCTGAACGGATCCGGACGAAACTCGGCACAGAGACAGACAACAGTCCAGAACAGCACATAAGCCACCCATCTTAGTAAATAATAATGAAATGTTTACTAGGGATAATTTTCGAACTGCGCGCGAGCGATTTAGTTTTTTTTCTTGCTCAGAATGTAATAAGTTTAATATATTGTTTCAAAGCGTACTGTATATGCTGCGTAGGCAATGAACAAACAACAAGGTCTTGAAAAAATTATTTCAAAGTTAATACAATTTTGTTAACTAACTAATATTGTAATTACAAATTGAATAGAAATACAAATTTGTTTATATTGTTATAAATCATTCATTCATTTTCTTTTTAGGTTTAATTTCCCTAAACCACGTAACTAAAACCCCGTTTTTTATATAGCACTGTCATAGCATGAGTCACCGCTGTCTACAGCAGGAATTTGGACTCATATGCATGGCTTATGTAACCAAAATGAATATTGTATGCATAGCCTTAGGATGTTTGCAAATATTTACACGTGCCCATTATGAGCTCTTTAGAATCAGCGTGGCTTGACGTTATTCAATTAAATCTTGAGACCTACAATACACTTTTTTTTTTTTTTTTTTTTTTTTTTACCTAAACCACATTTGATGATATTAAAAGTTATTGTTTATTATCATTAACATTTTAATCGGTAGACTCAATATGGGGTAGTCTCAGTATTGGCCATTAGGATGTACACTACATTGTTGCCCAAACCACCTTTGGTGATATTGAAAGTTACTGTTACTGTTAATTGTTGTTAATAAATACGTGGGCATTTCGGCCTATATTTACCTGCAATGTACACACACAACATAAACAGTTAATATATATCAAAGTTTTTAAGGCCTTCCATTAAGATTATATAGATAAGCCAGTATGGACACCATAGGCGTGGTTGTAACTGCAAACTGCACTAGAGTGCCTATAATCTTTAGGTTTACTGCTTGATTTCGAAAGTCCCGATGGCTAATTCCCCAAAGTAATCCAATCGAACTGCCGAATTGCTGAAACTCCATAGCATCGATGTACCACAATTTCAAATAGCTTTATGTGTCCGAATTGAAACGAAATCACAATATGCCGCTATAAAACATATGTAATCAAAACATATTTCCCGATCATTTGAAACCCCTATTTGAGTTATGACCGGTAACCATAAAATAGTTCGACTAGTTGAGTAGACTATCGATTGTCTGTGGAAAAATTTCAAAGATATTCGCGTTGCAGACGCAGTAATTTGGTTTCAAAATAACAATGTATCGATTTTATTATTCTGATCAGATGTTATGATTTGAAATAGTAAAGTAAATTTTGTTACGCAGCTACCCACAAATACAATTTTGAAATCGTTTCAGAACAGCTGTTTGGTGTTTGTTTAACGGCACAGTTTTTTAATACTTAGACACTACTTAGTCATGGCCCTCGGCTCTTTGATTAGAATAACACGAATTTATTTACCTTCGTAATACTACATTTACTTTATTTTTAAAATCTGGAACGGTTATTTACTCAATACTTAGGCAGAATTTATTTTCCGCTACATAGTTATGTATTTAAGCAGTCATATGATGTTAACACAATAAATAGGTATTTACCATATACTTTTTTCATTTTTATCACGTGAGACCTGCTTAAACATCTTATTTACATAACGGAATGTGGGTGCCTAAACGATAACAAATAACCATGTGTCATGTCATGCATTATCTACTTACCCCAATCCTTCTTCTTTTTATTTACACAATTACACAATGTTACTTTACCCTCGTCGCCATTTGTAGTGACCGGTAAATGGGGCAATTCACAGGCTCGTTCACGCACTTAATGACCACACTTCAACACGTCTGCTCAGGCCAGTGGCTCGCGCAATACAACGTGGTGCGCACGAGATTGTGTATGTCTGTGTGGGGGAAAGTGGGGATGGCAAAGTGAACGTGTGAGTGAGACAGATACACTACACATGTGTGCCTGTGTGTTTGTGTATTTGTGTATCTATCTGTGTAGCTCCTAAACGGATGAATAAATTGTTATTTCGTTTTTATTGTTTGAATGTTGATTTTATTGAGAGTATTCTTAGCTATGATTTATGAAAATCGGTTCAGCCGTTCAAAAGTTATAGGGGTTTTACTGTTTAAAGCGGCCGGTTTTTGCAAGATATCGTGTCACGTGTTCAATCATGTTGATCGAAGCATGTCAACTATAAAAAAAAAATTGTACTAGATAAATAAAATTATGTAGCAAGAAATAGTGAGCAGTGGTGGCCCAGTGGTCGCAAGTTCAAACCCAGGCAGGCGCTTTACTTTGTGTAAATTATTTCATCACCACTGTTCCCAAAACGGTGAAGGAAAACATCGTGAATAAACCGGCATGACCTAGAACCAAAAATTCGAAGACATGTGACATCCACCAACTTTTTTGAAATTTACTTAGAACACTTTTTTGTCCACATAGCAAAAACAATACTTAAAGCAATTACAAATGCCGTATGTGCGTCATGGGACTGTGAACCTGTTACATAATATTAAGTAAGTGTCAAAAGGAGAAACTAAGTACAAGAAAAAGAAAGTTTTATTATTATTAATTTAATAGGTATGAACAACGAAACGATACTTTATAAGCGACGCTGTTTCTAGGTAGTGAACAAAACCTGATATTTAACAGTCAACTTTTCAGCACATTTAATATCAATTAATCAAAAGCACACACAGACTCCAATATTATAATTTTATTACTAAACCTTTTTCAAGCATACGTTGATTTCTAGTTAATTAGATAGAGAGTCTCGGTGGTGTGACGTCACAAAATAATTGTGTGAGCAACCGCCCTTACAAGCTTGTTCGTACATAATTAAACTAGGCTGGGTACACACGGCTGGGTACAGGTAAACGAATTTCGGCTTCCTGCGTCTTTAAAGCTGGGAACAGTGGGAACATGCCAAGGTACACGGTGGTTTGTTTGCCCGTTTTGTACGATTTAGACCGTGTGATAAAATACTGTGAAAGTATTTTTTTAAAGAGAATTAAATTATGCATGTGGAAAGTTATATAACGTTGTAGTCTCTAAATTTCTGAAATATATCTTGTAAATCTGGCCGATATGTCAATATCGGCCAGATTCGAATTGGAACTGAACTAATGTTTGAAAGCCTGTCGATATGTGTGGCCTTTATCGCTACAAATATCGCTATTAGCGATATAATCGGTGATTTCTTGCGGAAAATATAGATATTATAATTCTGCTAATAACTTTGAAGGAGTCCTGAATCCATGGAGTATACCAACAAATAGAACCTGTAACTGAAACTGAAGCTGAACCCAACTATGGGTTAAACTCGCCCTTGTACAATAACTTTGTATTTTTATGTTTTGAGTGCAATAAAGAATAAGATTAAGCCTTAACATCAATTAATAAAACTATGAGTAATAAAAATATAGGTAGAATTTTGAAGAAAAAACGAAGTATATCTGCAACCGGATGGCTCACATATTGATGAAACTTTACACGGATTTTCTAAAATAATATCTCAAAGGCCTTGAGATGCAGGTTTTTTAGCTTTTAAGCAACTTTGTGAATTGACGATATTAATATTATTTATGTTCAGTCTATTCTGTCCCACTGCAAGGCAAAGGCCTCTCTTTCTTCCCTCCAATCCTTCCACTTTGGGTCAATTGTGCACCAATCCTGTCGATAGGCATCAAGTTGATATATGACTCTAATTACCAACTTTCTTAGAAAATCATTGTATCCAATGCAATCCAAACTAAACATTCTGCCGCTATCTTGACAATATCAAGAATGCAATAAATGTAACACCCCATGACCCAAATGTCCAATAACCTACATACATAAATGCACCGAACTAAAATTAAGTTCAGCTAATACATATTTAGTACGCAATGAACGTCAAACACGAAATAAAGTTGCCAACAGAAGAATTATATGGAGATATAAAGAGTGAAATAAAAGATTATTTGAAGCCACTATCTGAATACAAGATTGCTTAATTTATTTTATTTCATTTTACTAAAGTTTGAGGAGAACTTTTTGATTGGATTAATTTTGATATCTAGCGTTTTTTTTATTCATTTTTTGGTTGAAGAAACTTGCAATTTAATAGCAAGGATTGTTATACCTATAAGATAACTAGAATTTATTTTGAATATTTTGTTTAAAGGACTATGAGACCTTTTGGACTATCGGAAAACCCATCAATAATACAATTCTTCTATTTGATAAACCGTTGGGCTAATTTCTGATTTGAGTATCAATGCCAATGATCGACAGGGTTTAGTTGAGAGTTTGAAAACACTCGACTTCGGACACAAGTTTGGGCAATAATCATCAAAAGATTGATTAGAGCCAGATTTATAGATTAATTGACGACAAAAATTAGAGTTAATTTAAGATTTAATTAATGTTTATTAAAATGGTGACGAGTCATACAAGTGCGAAAGTTCTAATTTACAAAAAGAAACCAATTAATTCGCAAAAGAAAACGTGTTTAATTGTCACAAAACGACATACAATATAAGTACATGCTTATGCTAAACCCTTAACAGTGGTATTAGTAGTACTTAAATTACCTTAGTAAAGACGAGAAATAAATAAAACAAGAATAACATATACTACCTAAATTTTGTATAAAACAGCAAATAAATAGGGTGAAAAAGATGCCAGGGAGATGTATATCATGATTGTGGCAAGAAGGCTTCCACTCAGCATAATGCTGTGCCGTGGGGACCCACAGCACCGCGCTGATTTTCAGTGGTCGCCTAGAATGTGACGTACGGAAACCAACCAACCAACTGGGTTGTCATTGGCAGATACGCAGCCGCTTCATACAAAATACAGGTATTTAGCTGGATCCGGTTAAATGGGAAGCCAACCTCAACATTATTTGCGAAAAGGGTCCCCAGTCCGCCGGTATAAGACTAACAAAAACAAGCAAATATTCAAGGTCGTATCTTATCTATCTAGGTGACGTCCTTGAACACCAAATAATATTGGAAACGAAAAACAATCCATAATCAGTAAACATGAAGCTTGCTGATGATGGTTAAAAGATTGAGATTGTCCCAGCAATGAGCACATTCAAAAGTAATAAATTTATTTAAAATAAAGATTTAATTCATCATTTTAATACGAACAACCACATCCACATGTCTAAAAATAAAATAGAAAACGCAAAAGCTCATACGCGTTTGATAAAAGGAAGTCGTATCGGGCAAGAAGAATGTAAGAACTTCAAATCGCCGAGCCAATAATTTCCAAGACTGCTTCACTATTTTTCAGTCGTACTGGCGTGAAATTGGTATCACCTGTAGCTCTAGCTTTTATCGGCCACTGTACAGGATATGCAGAAGGCTTACAGCATTTGTTTTTACTTAGGGTCCGTTTCCTCTGAAACGTGCACTAATCGACGTGGGGAATCGACCAAACACTTTGTTAGAATATAGTCACATTACGTTTCTCATTGGTGGATTGGTCGATTCCTACCCGTCTCCGGTTCGCTCCTCTCGTGTTCACAACAATTCGGAAGATTTTATCCCACTATGGTTATTTATTCGTGTATCCCCGCAATAGAACGCCAATTACACCAATGGAGCACAAACTTATAATAAACTAACTATAAGTGCAGGTTTCTTCACGATGTTTTCCTTCACCGTAGTCAGCGCTACCAAGATAAACTTAAACATACTATACTATATAACTACTATAATAACTTATCTATATATATATATATATAATGAGTTAGAAAAGACACAAATTAAAGGAAATAATAGATTGAAGAAGATGGAATATTTCAATCTACTGGTTGACTTATAATTCATTGACAATCTTTCAAAGAGTAAAAGTACTCATGAATATGAACACTGAAGTTGAAAAAGAATCTGCAGTTCTCTAAATTTTGATGTTTACTTAGGTAATATCTATTATCTACACTAATATTATAAATCTCTGTTCGAGTTTGTTTGTTTGTTTGTATTAATTAAATAAAACAAGTTGATTCAACGGTGGCTACCAGAGAACTATGTATTTCTTACATTCAGTGTTACCAACTCATTCGATACAAAGGACACAGATTATAAAGAATCATTCATTTGATGTAATAGACTATTAATTTCAACACCCCCACTACATCACATGAAACCGTGTTTTTATTTTTATAAACTAACAAGTCCCAAGTTTTCAACACATTGGTAATGCTTTGTTGCACCAAGTGCCTTTGTGAGAACATCAGCTGGCATATCGTTAGTACACATATATTTAACATTTATAACATTATTACTGACAGCGTCCCTTAGAAAATGATAACGGATGTCTATATGTTTACTTTTTCTATGTAAAGCATGATTAACAATAAATTTTTGAGCACTCTGACTATCATTGTATAAGATAATAGGACATATATCTTGATTAGTAACTTCAGACAACAGTACTCTCAAATACATGGACTCCTTACATGCCTCTGCCATTGACATGTATTCGGCTTCCATACTCGAAAGGGCCACAGTCCTTTGTTTCCTGCTTTCCCATGATATGACACCCTTTGACATCATAAAGCAATACCCTGTGTATGACTTCCGGTCAATACCATTATTGGCCCAGTCGGCATCAGCAAATCCCAACAATTCTGAGTTTCCTTTTACATATCTTATACAATAATGTTTAGTCTTCTTTAAATATCTGAGAATGCGTTTTGCATAATTCCAATGAGTGCTAGTGTGACAAGAATTGAACTGACTTAAAAAACTAACACTAAAAGCTATGTCAGGCCTTGTTAACACAGACAAATACATGAGGCTTCCTATTAACTGTTGATATGGAATATTAGTATCATTAACATTATCATTTTTATCTATATTTAGTTTTAACTCCATAGGTGTACTAGCCTCTTTACAATTTAACATGTTAAATTTAATTAACAATTGATCAATGTATTGTTCCTGATCCAAAGTGCAAACATTATTTTTACTATCAATATTTACTCTCATTCCCAAGCATTGCTTTACTTGTCCAAGATCTTTAATTTGAAATTTAGAACTCAATACTGTAATTAAATTATCTGTCTCTACTTTACAATTTGAATAAACAAAGAAATCGTCGACATACAAGGCAATAATAACTTTAACTTTATCATGAAATTTTGTGAATACACATGGTTCTATATCACTTCTTTTAAAGCCTAATTCTGTCAAACACTGATCAACTTTTTCATACCATGATCTTGAAGACTGTTTCAGTCCGTAAATAGCTTTATTTAATTTAACAATTTTCCTGTTATTATTACTATCTAAATCAACTTGTGGATAAGCCATATAAATATCCTCTTTCAAAATACCATTCAAAAAAGCAGTCTTAACATCTAAGTGAGTTACATTTAAATCTAATTGTACAGAAAGTGCAAACAATAATCTTAAGGTACAGTGACGGACTACAGGTGAGAATGTCTCTTCATAGTCTAAACCTGGTTTCTGGGTAAAGCCCTTTGCCACTAGACGAGCTCGATATCGAACACTGTTGTCACTACCTAATTTTCTTTTGTAAACCCATTTACACTGCACTAATGTTTTTCCTTGAGGCACTTCACTCACCACTACCCAGGCATCATTCTCTTTAAATGCTTGAAGTTCCTCTTCCATCGCAGCAACCCAATTGTCTTTGTCAGGGCCTTGTAGAGCTTGTTGGACACTAACTGGATCACTTTGATTCTCAGCATTTGATTGCATGCACAAGTTTGAGTATCCATAACGCTGTGGTGGCCTCCTGATCCTCTTTGGTTCTTGCGTGGGTGGAATCTCGTCTACATTCTGCAATATAGAGTTATTAGCCTGGTCAGTATTATCCGTCTGGTTAGTATCATTTTCAGGTTCTGTACTAGTGGCTATATCCACAGGCTCTTCTATTTCACTCTTAACTTGTTGCGTTTCGGAGATTTCCCCCACTGAAACTGATATCTTATCATCTATGTTACTCTTCAAGTTTTCTTGGATTATGACATCCCTGCTCACAGACACACACTTCTTATTTGGATCGTAAATCCTATACCCTTTGACGTTTTCAGCATAACCAACCAGAATATGTGGTTTAGACTTAGTATCCCACTTAAGTCTCTTTTGCTTAGGGATATGTACCATGACCTGACTCCCGAAAATCCGGATGTGACTAAGATCTGGTTTTCTATTGGTCCAAAGCTCAAATGGTGTCATGTTCTTTAATCCCGATGCTGGGGACCTATTCCTTAGGTAAACAGCCGTATTTACGGCCTCAGCCCAAAAACTTTTGTCTAGTCCAGCATCAAACAACATACAACGAGCCCTTTCTACCAAAGTTCTGTTCATGCGTTCACTAATTGCATTTTGTTCTGGGGTATATGTGTTGGTCTTTTGATGCACTATACCAGCTTCAGCCAAGTGACAATCAAACAACGCATTGCAGAATTCTAGACCATTATCTGTTCTAAATATTTTAATTTTCTTATTCTGTTGATTCTCAACTAAAGCTTTGAACTCTTTAAAATATTTAAACACTTGGTTCTTGGCCTTTAAAAAATAAACAAAGGTCATGCGTGTGTGGTCATCTACAAAAATGAGGAAATACCTGCAGCCTCCAATTGAAGACACCTCCATAGGTCCGCACACGTCTGCATGAATGATATTGAGTACTTCACTGCTCCTCGTGCTCTCATGGTTGAACGGTGATCGTGACTGCTTCCCTTGACAGCACACAACACATGTACTTTTATCAATAACTGCTTTATCCTTGAAGTCTATACCCACAACTGCACCTTCTTTCATTTTATTAAGGTCACTACTATTCAAATGACCCATTCTTCGATGCCATAACTCGCTCTTCACACTGTCAGATATCGTAAACAAACAGTTGTGTCTCTCTTCCACATTAAGTTTGTAAACACCCTCAACTAATCTGGCCTCTCCAACCAGTTGATTTCTACTGTTATAAATATAGCAACAATCTTTCTGAAAGTCAACTCTGTTTCCATTTTGTATCAACTTACTAACTGATATCAAGATCGTAGCAACACTAGGCACACATAACACTTCCTTTACTGTGATAGTATTTTTGCTTTTCGACGTGATTGTAACAATATCTACATCACCCGAGCATAACACAGGCATCACTTCTCTATTTGCCACTGTAATTTCCTTTATACTCGTGTTTTCTGATGTGTTCCGAATATTGTTTACATTTGACGTGATATGCACACTCGCACCGGAATCCAAATACCAATCATTCCTTCTGAAGTTTCCGCTTAAAAATACGGCAGAAAACGCATTCGAATTGTTTGTTTTTGCATCTTGAACTTGTGTACATTTATTCTTGTAGTGCCCGATCTGTTTACAACGATAACACTTGATGACTTTATTTCTGTTGTTGTTGACATTTGACGTTTCGCCATCTTTATACGAGTTTGCTGTTTTATTGAACGACTTCGATTTTTGATTGACATGCTGGCGCCCTCTAGAATATAATGCAGTTTCCGTCGAATCTTCACTTCCGGACATGTCCAATAATTTTGATTTTACGACATCCGCCGTAATGGCGATCCCCGAATGTTCGATGGCCATCAGCATTGGAAAATATTTTTCAGGCAATCCCGCTAGCATTAGACAGCCAATCCACTCATCATTCACCAAAAAACCAGTTCTTGATAATTTCTGCCCTGTCTCAATAATTTGAGTAATGTAACTTGTCATAGAATCGGAAGTTTCGAGACGTATTGATATTAAAGTCCTCAATAGCATAATTCTTCTCGAAAAACCAGAGTCGTCAAACATCTGTTGTAATTTCTGCCATAGCTCCTTAGTGGTGTTAGCGCTCTTAATATGGACATACAACGACGGATCTATAGTTAAGATCAACTTGGCTTTCGTCATGGCGTCCTCCGCAATATTGGCGCCATCTCCTTCAGTCTTGAGAAAACTTAGCTTTCCTTCGAGTATTAATAGATTTTCGGCAGCAAACGCCCACTCACTATAATTTTCCCGACCTTTTAGTTTCGGCACATTTGCAATAAACGAGTTCGAAGACATGTCTGTTGACCACACTTGCGGCGCCGTTTTATAACACAATGTCAAAGTTCACTACAGTGAATGTAATAACAACGCACGCAAACGTCCACTGTGCACTTACTTTTCCTACGCTAACTGCTATAACTTTACAACGTTGACTGACTGAAATAAATGGTTCTGGGCCCATAACCTATTAATTAAATAAAACAAGTTGATTCAACGGTGGCTACCAGAGAACTATGTATTTCTTACATTCAGTGTTACCAACTCATTCGATACAAAGGACACAGATTATAAAGAATCATTCATTTGATGTAATAGACTATTAATTTCAACAGTTTGAACGCGCTAATCTCAGGAACTACTGGTTGGAATTGAAAAATTCTTTTTGTGTTGAATAGTTCATTTATCGAGGAAGTGTATAGGCTATATAACATCACGTTACGACCAATAGGAGCGGAGCATAAATGAAAAATGTTGCGAAAACGGGAATAAATATGCCTTTTTTAGAGCTTCCGTTGCGTGCGCTGCGTAAACGGTTTAAGTTACGCAACAATTATGTATGTAGGGTAGGTAGGGTAGGGTAGGCAGTAGACGGGAGCGAAGCCGCGTGGGACAGCTAGTTTAAACATAATATTAATGTACTGACTAGAACACTGCGACGCAGCCGTTCGGACTGCCGGTACGCCTGCACGTGGCGGCGATGGCCCAGCGGCGTACCCGCTGAACCCAACTTGCAATAATAATCATGAGCTTTATATCAATCCCCCAACTTTGATTATTAATTTATAACTGTTATGAAACTCTACTTAAACTGAAAATCTGTCAAATGTTGGCATTAAGTAGGGTTTGACACATTCTTAACTCAAATGACATATAGTCCCCGTCACGAGAAGCTATACATTTTGTAAGTAAAGAATTTCTAATAAATTACGTAGCGACAATTCAATCAACAATAAATAATCCCAAATTCAATCAACTCAAAGTAACACACGTGTACTATGAAACTAACGAACGAGCAATTTCACTTGGTCAAGTTATATTTTTGCGATATATAGCGATGTCATCTAATGTTTTGTTGTACTGTAACGCGTCTATCTCATGGGACGTTCCAGTACCACACAATATTAGAGGACCTTTATTTACAAAATTTATAGCTTCTCGTGACGGGGACTTTAGTCATCCAAGTGGAAACATACCTTTTGACTTACCTGTCTTCGCTGTATGCAGTCCGTTATATACCGGATGCGAATATGTAGTGCCTAGGTATTGTGTCGCGCACAATCAGGCCCCATTGTGATAGCATTTATTCTTGTCCGTGTCACAGCTTTGATTTCTTTTAGTAGAGCCCGTGTATTGATAGCTACCATGTTATTGGAAGAGATGCTACTTTTTTAAATTTGTATCCGAGAAGGAAGCGACCTTCATCCATCCGTTTATTAGATCCATTTAATAAATTTATGAATATTTTATTGGTTATTTAATTATTTAAGAGATTACCCTGTGCGATAGGACCGCCCATTGTACACTTGTTTTTGTAAATGTTTTTCCTGTATGTTTTTGTGGTGTACAATAAAGTATACAATAAACAAATCAATAAATAATTGATTTATAATTGTATTCTATACACACAGTAAAATCGATACAGATATCACACCATGACAAAAGAGTTCAAAGGTACTGCTTATTTCTTTAGAAATATCTACCAGGAGTCCTGCAAAAGGATTGTTCCACATTGATGAAATATACCTAATTTAGTAAAATCTATAGTTTCTACTAGATTTATAATTGATGTTAAATACAGACCTGCGGATCACAACCAAGGGCCGAAGACCGGGGCCCATAGCAGTCTTGCGACTCCTGGATCTGCAGGTCTATAACCACGAAACCACGGTACGTGGCAGTTTAAGTAAGTAAGTAGGTTCCTACTACGAGGGTAAAGTGGTTTTTGTGATCACTCTTACCTGTGGTTCTCATGGTGGTCTCCAGTTCCTCGTTAAATCCCGTGCCGTGCGTTGTATCAGGAGAGGAAAGCAATGTATATTATAATGAAGACAAGGATTTGAAAAGGGACACAAACGCTGGTGAGATACTCGCCAGATTCCAACACGCGTTCCCGGCAAAGGCACTTCGCTGCGCGCGTTATATACACCAACACCAAATGCACACACACACGCCGCACAATACAAATCGCGAATAGCGGAAGCAATTCCGATGCAGCTGGGGTTGATTATTTAACGATTATACATAATCACCCGATTTCGCGGTGCACGCGATCACACAAATTTTTCTCGACAAGTGTCAACTGTCAACTATCAAGTCAATCAAAAGCTGTCAAATCGATGACAGACGAGCTGACACAGTGGTGCAACAAAATAACAAAAATAGTAACGGAACGTTTGTGACGAAACAAATGAACTATTTTGAAATTTGTTTGCATTTAATTATATTTTTTCAGTAAGAAACTTTAAACAGAAGTTACACGCGGGCAATGAAAATATGTCTATGTAGTGAATAAAAACGTGAAAAGGACTGCATAACTATTTTTTTAAGACCACTTTACCCACCCATCGGACGAGCAAAAGTGTAACACTTAAAAACATATATATATTCAGGGTATTTTAAAAAGCTTAGCCAACGCAATTGATTAGAGGTATAATATTTTCAGTTTACGTCAATGATACAAGTCATTGACGTAAACTGAAAATATTATACCTACAAAACAATTAATGAAGCTTTCACAAGGGCACCAGACCTTGTAAAGGCGCCCTCCACAGTTATTTAAATAGGGACTGCAGAAAATAAGTCCCTTAACCATTATACTCGACCACAAAGTCCTTTGCAGCAAACTTTTTCACGCTGACTGATGTATGATGCGGGTTTAATAACTTTCTGAATAGGGGAGGTCACACATGGTGAGTTTGTGCAAACCTTAGGGCGCGGTACAGAAACGAAAACACACCGACTCGTTATGGAAGGCGCCTTACAGTGATTCAATCACAAACAGTCTCTCTTCACCTTGCTTGCTTTACCGCTAGTAACGATTTCCAATCAATCTGCCTACCCCTTTTTAACAATTTTGGGATTGGCTAACAGTCCAGCCGGATGCAGCTAATTACCAATACTTTAAATGGAGCTGTTATGTACTAAGTGATTAATCAGTGCACTATGTAAAATGGCCAGGCATTATGCACCTAGTCAAGTCAAATCGGCTATCAGACAGAGCGACTGCCTATCTACCTCCACAACCTAACTGAAACCGGGTAACACGATACCTCTTGGCAAGATTGGTGTCAGATTCCCTGGGTTCCGCCGACCGCCCATAGCGACTGTCAAATATCTACAAATGACATCCGGCAGGCTTATTATATATCTTGCAAGAGCAAAACGATAGATATATTGCACAATAATTGCTCTTCAATCCCGAATCCAAATTATGTATCAGCGATAGTCATACCATAGCAAGTTTTCGACAGTACTGCCTCTATTTTACAATTAGTTAATCAAAATGTTCATTTGAAGCCAGGGTGCTCGCGATTGTGGCGAGCAAATTTGGCTGTCAATTTGTGAGTACTTTTTCTCTTTATGATGGTCGATTGCCATTATTGCCAACCGCTTCCAAATTGCAAAGTACAGAAGTTTTAGTCTGGCGGTTTTTTTTTGAAATAATTGCATAAGACAAACAGCGAGCGATTAGCAAGTAATTGGTTACCTAATCCCTAATGTTCATCACGTATAGCGATCGATCGCGTGAGTACTGCGCGATCGCTGCGCAATTATTACTGATTGCTTTTCATAGCTAATAAAGCCTACAGGACCACCTCTTAACGTATTTTCCGAGGTACGGAGGTTTGAAAGTCGCCGTGTGCAGTCTTAGTTAAACGATGCCTCCAATGAATTATCGGTTCATAAGCCACACGGCAAGTGACACGGCAGGTGGTCAACGTAACTTCGAACCCTATAAAAACCTTGAAGTTTGGGTGAGGATAACAATAAAAGAAATATGAGTAGCACCAGTAAGGTTTACAGGGCTGTTTACTGATGACGAATTTTAATATTAGAAAAGAAAGACAGAATAATTGTTTATTTTCCACAGAACAAATGTGCAACTTAATTTTTTTATTGTTAAGATTTATTCTCATAGAGAGAAGTTATGAACATAGATGACCATTCCTATCACACCTATTTTATTCATAGGTGAAGTCTTATTTTAAAATATATAGTATCCAATATTATATTTTTATTACCAGGAAATAGCTTGTCTAATTTAAATAATAATAATAATCTAATTCATATAACGGATCGATTTTATTCACAACTAGCTGTGCCCGCGGCTTCGCTCCCCTCAACCTCAACTGCCTAGCCTACCAAACTCACCTTACTACCTACCCTACTTGCCTTCTTGCCTACCCTACCTACCAACCTACCATTTTTTTTTTCTAGTGTCATTCTTTCGCGGAGAATCTTAACACCGCCATTCAGAAAATGGCTACTTCAAATGCACAACGCGATCTGACGAATATGTAGTACAACTGTCCGAGTATCTGAATTGCGTGTGTTGTGATAATTTTACTTCTTGAATACTTTAAATGCATCTATCTAACTTTTGATAGATGAAACAAAAACTAGGTAATACTTCAAAATACGCACTATGTTTATGTATAAAAGTAATCTACATTGGTTTCGTAACTACATTGATGCGTGCACAAATGAGCAGACAATCAGATAAACAGACAGACCGACAAACAGACAAAAAATGCTGGAAATGGGCTCTTATGGTAATCTTTAATATAATAGTTTTGTAGAAAAGTCATTTTTGTACATCGAAAATATTTCCAAAAAAATAGTATTTAGTTATACCTACTATTTTTTTGGAAATATTTTCGATGTACAAAAATGACTTTTCTACAAAACTATTATATGTATTGATATTGATAAACAAACAACAAGCATTTACTTTTTATTCTACTTTGGAATATAAAAACGTTTGAATACCAGATTTAGTTAATGAAATAAGTTGAAAGACTCTAACTCAGTTGACTTCGACATTCTCTTACGAATACTTTCCTCCCTTAATGTCTCTGCTCCGGTAATTGAGTGGTCCAAATCCTATCTTCGGGGTCGCTCGCAGTCTGTTCGATCCGATGGGGATTCCTCTGAATGGTGTGACTTGGCTGCGGGCGTTCCTCAAGGTGGTGTGCTCTCTCCTCTTCTCTTTTCAATTTTTATAAATGCTATCAGTCAGGTCCTAACTTCTAACTTTCATCTCTATGCAGACGACTTGCAGTTGTATCGCCATTTTAAAGTGAATGAACTCGCGAAGGCTTGGTGCTGCACTCAATGATGACCTTGAAAATATCAACAAGTGGACTAAATCCTTTGGACTCCTCCTGAATCCAACTAAATCTCAAGCGCTCATTATTGGTGGCAAATACGTGCTCAATCTGTTGGATCCCCAGTGTCTCCCACCAGTATTGTATAATTCAATGCCCATATATTATTCTAAAAGTGCGAAAAACTTGGGCGTCCATATAGACTCTAATCTCGCTTGGGAGGTTCATATCAATGATGTGAGTAGGAGGGTCTTCTAATCTTTTCAGTTTCTTAAACTTCTCTAGAAATTCTTACCGTTTCACACTAAGGTCACTCTTGCGCAATCTCTTCTTCTACCGCTCATAGACTATGCGGATGTCTGTTTTCTAGATGCAACGGAGGTACTCCTAAAAAAACTCGAACGACTGCAGAACTTGTGCATCCGCTTTACTTTTGGCCTCCGAAAGTACGACCATGTGTCAGAATTTCGGACCAGATTGAAGTGGCTGCCGATACGGCGTCGGCGAGATACCCATATTCTTTCCCTTCTCTATACTATCCTGCAAAATCCTACTTCTCCTCAATAACTTCGCGAACGGTTTGAGTACCTCATTCCGAGGGGTTAACCTTGTCGCACGGCCACTTGGCTTCTCATTCGTACTCCGCGTCACATTTCTAGCCGCTACGATGGCTCCTTCTCTGTTACTGCAGTGCATCTTTGGAACTAACTCTCTTCCACTTTCTCTTTCTCTCGATGTCTTCAAGAGGAAAATTAAGGAGCATTTCCTTTCAACGCAATGAATTATTCAAATATATGTGTATTTATCTTTATAAACGTAAGTAGGTATTTTATGTATTAATACGTAAATAGTTTCTTCTTATTTTATAGGTATATATATTGTACACTGGATTACTGCCCTCTATTATGATCTCTATCACTCAAAGGTTTGCTGGAAGAAAATTCCATTTGAAGTTAAGCTCGCCTTTGTACATGAATTTTATAATCAATTTGTTAAAATGTAATGTCTTGTTGTACAATAAAGAATAAAAAAAATTGGCGAAAATAATATTCCCTCTTGTTCTGGCTTTAACAACTTGTGTAACACATGCTTAAAATATTGGTACTGGTGATATCTTGGATTTAAACTGTGACTACGCGTATGTTATGTTTTTCAAGGGATTTAATATTTGATCTATGAACATTGAGTTTCAAGTTCGAGTTTTATTCGTATATTTTTTTATTTTATATCTTGTTTTGTTAGAAGGGGTTTTATCACTGAGTGATAATGTCACCCCAATGTGTGTCATATAACATAGTGTAATTCATTTGTAAAGTCATGTCTAACACGTACAAAAACCGAAAATCGCACCAAAACCGCAGCAAATTTAATTAAATTTTCACCATCTCAAAGACAATTTAATTAACTACATTTTTATCTAGGCCTTTTTACCCCACTGGTTTTAAGTCATAGAATAATAGGGACAATACCAAAAACCAGAATTTAGGGTCGCGCGGGTGTGAAATGTACGCCTTTGTTCCCACAAGGTCGATGGCGAATGTCGTCGTCATGTCAGTATTCTTTTTTATGATCACCAATTCGATCCTGAATTAGCTGTAGTATTTGTGTCCGTCAAAATAACATAACTCGATACAGAGCTTACGGATATATGGTTTTCTTTAACTAATAAAAGCTTAGTTACAGTTTTAGTGACTTTAGAAAAGCAAAGACAAACAAACGTACAAAAAAAAGATCAAAGATAGCTCGATCTCTACGACAGCTGTAAAAGCTGTAAGCTTTTCTTTGTATCAATATACAATAGCGTTTGACAGGCTTGACAGGCTAACAATGATGTAACAATAACGTATACGTCACTTTGACATATGTCACAGAGATCAAGCTATCTTTTACGAAGTAAAGTTGATGTACGAGCAATGGTTGATAACTTATAACAAGTTTTACAGGTGTTAAAATAAAATGAGCATCTCAGACACTGCACAATAATCGTGACTTTGTAAGAAGTCCGATGACGTTTCTCATTTTCCATGCCGCGATAACTTTAAATGAAAGTCTACGAAAATCAAATTCATAATTTTATTAATTACTACGAGTATCATTCGTAAGCATCAAGTTTAACTTAAATAACGCATTTTTATAGCTGTCAAAGCCGACTTATAAGATTGTCACGATTTTAGTCCTTATGATCCCATCCTTGTGACATAGGTAATTTCGCCATTTAAAAGAGACTGTGAGTTTGTGTCGGTGTTTCTTCTCAGAGAAGTAGGATTAGCAAACGACAACCTTTTCGAGTTTTGAATTATAATTTTCTTGAACTTCAGGAATGTTTTAAACAAACACCTGCAAAAGATTTTAAGTTTATACAAAAAAAAAATACCTTAAATAAATATTATTAATCAATGGCCTTTTGGACTCAAGCATTTGATGAAGACCACGCTATCTTTGGGCAAAAAATATACTAAGTGGAACTAGCATAATTATGTAAAAACAATCACACAAGATATTGCTTATCTAAACATATAAAAGAAGAAAGTGACTGACGGTATGACTGACTGACTCACTTACTGACCATCAACGCACAGCCCAAACGGCTGAAGCTTCAATCATGAAACTTGGCATTTAGGTTCCTTTGGTAGTGTAGGTGAGCACTAAGAAAGGATTTTTGGAAATTCCACCCCTAAGGGCGTGAAATGGGGGGTTGAAAGTTCGTATGAAAATCCGTCAGTTTTAAAGTCAGGATCTTCATATTTTGGGTTTCGGCTAAGATTAAAAAATAATTTTCACGTTTCTCAGGGCTTTTGAAAATTCCACCCCCATGAGGGTGAAAAGGGGGATGAAGTCATGGGAATAATGAAATCGTCTAGAGACTTGAAATTTTGCACATGGATACTTTATACTGTGCAGGCATCCACTAAGAAAGGATTTCTGTGAGTAGTGTATTATTGGGGGTTCTGCATCACTTGCTCTCGCTTCGCTCGAGCGCGTTATGCAGAACGCCCCAATAATACACTACTACTATGGTCTGCCTCAAATTTTGACACAATTTATGTGAAACAAATTTCATTCCCTGGCAGTATCTGGTAGCAATCAATATCTTCTAATGCAGGTAAAACTAACGCACGGGCTGTATCACTCTCCTGATGAAATAAATCTGCTGTTGCTGTCGATATACTACTCCCACTAGTCTTTGACGAACTCGCAATCGATTTTTCATTATCAACCTGTTTGTTGCTAACATTAACGAATGTGCGAAGAAGCTCACCAGACTCGCTTTTGAGTATAAGATACTTAGTATTTTTCAATTTAGATTTCTCTGGATCTTCCAACTTCTGGTAAAATAAATCTTCTGTTTGTGTTTTAACATTATCCTGGTGTTTTAATTCACCTACGTCCGATATTTTTTTTTTAGGGTGCATATCTTGAATATGTATTATCTCACCCCTAGCATTCTTGAAAATCATTTTACGAATGCCATCTAAATTAGATTTCACTGAGTGAAACATTATAAATAACATCAATAAATGTAATTATTTATTTAAGAAATAAATTTAATATTGAACCTTTGCACTGTAATATTCAAAGTTAAATTGCTGTGATGCACGACGCCTATGTAATATATACCCATAATTTGACTCATTTTTAAGTGCAATGTGACATCCTATACATATACACTTTAATAGGGTAAGTATTCCAAACACTTTTTTGTAATATAGTTTGTGCCCTTCACAGCGTTTAAATAAAAACATTTAGGAAAATGTATGGCATGTTGCGTCCAAGGATCATCATAAATCTCCCAATCTTCAATAACACCTCCACATGAGAAACATGCTGCAATATCATTTATACTATTTCCATAATAAAAGAATCCTGCGTCAGCCATTTCCATCACTAATCTTTTCTTTTTATTAAGTGTCCCCCAGTAATAATTAAATGAAAATTCACGCATTTTAAATGTGTTATACATGTCATATCGAGGCTTGTATTCATTTTGAGACATGTTTTATTGACTTTCTAATTCAATTAGGTACAAATGTATAATGGTATGGTCCAGCTTTTGTCAGCAACATATAAAGACTGGACAGAAGTAGGAGGAGGGGAAAGAAAACTAAGATGCATTTCACCTAACTACAGAAATAAAAACAATAAAATATTTATTTTAGAATTTTATTGTCAACACACCACTTATTTAAACACAATACATTTTTTAAAGCACATACAGAGTCATGATAAATACAGTTATATAAATCTTGAGAATATTTATATTGATCGTATAAGCTTATCAAACTTGAACATCCTTTATCTTCTAAATTGAATATATTACAATGACTATTTCCTAAAATATGCTTTAACCACAACACTTTTTCTAAACCCTTAACGTAGATACATTTATCTCTTAAAATATCTATAACCAAATTCTGATAATTAGAATAGGGAACAAATCCTTCACGCCAGCGTATCTTTCTGTTACGTTCAATCCAACTTACTTGTTTTTTTTCTTGCTTCGTTAATTTTGAAAATGGAAATGGTGGCTTAATTAAAAATATTTGTAATGTTTTATTATACAATATAGCGATTTCTTTTATTATAAATTCATTTGTTTCTGTTTTAAAGCCTTGAATATCCACAATAGCAATCATGATAACCTGCGCACGATGTTGCTGAGAGGTTTGTATTCTACAAGTCGATCGTTTATAATCAAACAATATGCAGTCGTCTTATCTGGTATTGCTGTAGAACATTCAATTTCCAACCTCACGTCCACTGGACCAGTTTTCAGGCTATCGTTTTGTCTTGAACAGTCTAAGATAAAGAGAGGGGCTTTTTCTTTGAATTCCTTTAGGTCAAGCAACGGGTCTACTGGATAGTTGTAATACGACCGACGAAATTTCACAAACATTTCGTATAATATACTATATTTGTTCTCAGAAAACTTTAAACCTAAAGGTTCATAAGGATAATATTGTGAATTCAAAAAGATCGTAACGTTTGTTACTTCACAATGATCGAATACTGAACTATCTTTAGTTTTATTATTTTTTCGATTAGTTTGTAAACAAAAAATTACATATCTGGGTTTTTCTAATTGTGAAGCAGTTTTAATAGACCAAGAATGCTTTGTTGTTTTAGGTAGTAATGGATACTCATATAAATCCCAATTTCTATAGGCCATCTGAATAGGTTTATCTTTTTCTAAATGTTTTAAAAGTGACAGTCGTTCTCGGTCTGATACTTTTATGTGTGGCACCCTCCACTGAACTCTTTGCACATCTATTTGAAAATTAGCAATATCATCAGTAAGGATAATGCTATTTAAATTAGTGTTACTTCTGTTCAGTATAAGTTCATGTTTACAATTTATCACTATTTTATTGTAATCCTCTGCAAACCCTAAAACTTTATTTAGTGGTATCACAGCACTAAAATGCCCATCACTTTGAAATCCCTCTAAACACCAACCCCATAGGGCAGCAACTTTATTTTCTGCTTCATTTAATGAGATGTATGATTTTATTGTTGACGTTATTCCAGAATTTTTTATGCGGTCTATTTCAATACCATTCATTTCGTATCTAATGTCTTGAAACAAAAACATAACAGGGTTGTTAGTGAACGTAACAATTTTCTTGATTGGATTCCCATCTTTACCGAAGAACTTCGCGTGTCCTTCGATGTAAATTGAACTGGCTGATGGTAGCACGTATATGTCTTGCTGGTGGAGGGGAATTCTGATTTCATCGTTTTCTCTAAAGCTGCTATTGTAGGGATTGTATGAATGGACTTCATAACTTTCGATCGAAGTGTCAAAGTGCGGTAATTCAGCAATCTGTAGTATATTCATATTTTAAATCCTAGAGCTTTAAGAAAATCTTTATTTACTTTAGTCAATTTCTTAACTTTTTTCTTGCGTCTTTGCACCTTAGCAATCGCAGAAGAACTAAGACGTTTTTCATTCGCTTGAGTGTTTTTATAATATACTATCATTTTGTTTTTCTTAAATGAAGTCGTAACTGAATTTGTTTCTCTCCAAAGTTAACACAGTGGCCAAATTGATCTACAATCTTAACCGATATTGATGAAATTATATTTTTGTTTACTGGAAAGTAAATAACATTTTGCGGTATTTCAACACACTGATGGCCTGGAGTAGTATCAGACACGAATTCGTGAATAAAATGAGTTGGTAATCCGTTGCAATACGAACTGTGAACAAGATCACATTCGATTTTGATTACAGACAGACCTCTGTTAATAATGGGGTTATTTGGTGTTGATTGTAATACTGAAAAGTATATCAAACCGCACTCATATTGATCTGACAAATGCAGCGGTGGTTGAAAGTATGAAACCAATTCCGATTTATGTCCAGAGATGGTAACCGTAGTAGACATGCTTCTATACTGACTTCTTTCGGCAGATCCTGTTTATTTTATTCTTCCACTACACCAAAAATTGTTCAAAAAGTTTAAACAAAGATGTCCACAATTATAAGGGTGATCACGCTGAATATTATCATAATTATAATGAACTTTGGATCCCAAGTATTTTATAAATTCCTTTGGAGGCTTAAGATTTCCATAACTATCAAAATATTCAATATAATCATTGTATTTTGCATAGGCTACCCAATGAGAACCAAGATTTTTAGAGCTATCTAAATTTATAACACCGCATTCTTTTTTAAAAGGGTGTTTAGGGAGCTTATCTCTCATAAAGACGCCTCTGAAATAGGGAATATTATTCCCATACTTCAAAATGTCTAAATTACTCAAGGCTCGATTGGGTAGCCGATATCTTAGTTTTTTTCTTTCGATACAAAAATTCCGAGTCCACCTTTATATGGTTTAAGGTGTAGTCCTTTTCCGATGCAGAGAGCTTCCATTTTTTCATTGTGTCTCCTCGATTCTATGAATAATTTTTTTGCCATCTTGAATTCATTTATGGTTTTAGCAATACCAGCTGCACCGCCTGCTAAAGCTCCCACCGCAGATAAGCCCGCAAAAATCGGAATCAAAGGCAATACTCCACCAGTTTTTGGTATAGGAATAATACGAGGAAGTTTAACGGATGAATCATCAGCTAATTTTCTGGCAGCAGCCATATTCTTGCATTGCATGCTATTGCCACTTTCCTGCATTTCGGTTTTAATTTTTTGATATGTCTTTTCGTTTTTCTAATAACATTTTTAAATTTGTTTTTTAATGCTTTTTCAGGTTTAATTTTGGGAGAACACTTTTTGCTATCTTTTTTTAGGCCAAAACCAGTTTTGATTTTTGTTGCCATAGCGCTGCTTACTAAGCGTGCTGACAGTTTTTCTCCTACAGTCGCATCTGAGGCAAGTGCTCGCTCTTTAGCCATATTTAACAAAACTAAATCTGCCTTGTGGCGATCCTTTAGGTTTGAAGACTTGTGATAGGCAATGTCGTGTTGTTTGCAATATTCGTCTAATTTATTAACACCTTTATCTCCACGCGTAAGCCTTTTAATTAATTTAGTGCCAGGCCCGCAATAATTGTATCCCGGTAAATGTAACTCAAATGGTAAATGATTTATAATCCAATTGAGAAGACTACTCTCTTCAATACCCATCATAAGACTGAAACATTTGGACTGAACACTTAATAAATATTCGATTTATCAATCCAACTGTTTTCAGAAGAAGGCAAGCCTAACCATTTTACCAAAACCCTGTTTCCTTTCCTTCTAAGAACTTTTTCAACCAAATATACATGAGGATTTTTTGTCTTTTGAAGCTCTTGTACATAAAATGCACCTAGAATGGGCTGGCCCCTGATTGCATCTTCAATTAAATAGGTGATAGGGGTTGTTTTTTGAATTTTTCGAATTTTAAATATTTCTGTCGACCAGTTGGGAGTATATCCTTTTTCAAATGTCCCCTTATACTTACTAATGCGTACATAATCACCCTCTTTAAACTTGCTTTTTATGCTATCGGTTTTTACCAGCCTGAAATATCTTTGTAATATGCGTTGTTTATTATTATTGTCCACGTTTGCGGGAATTTCATCAATTGTGCGATGATAGGTGTGATTGTATTCATAAATAACTTTATTAAGAGTATTATCGATCCAGTTATAGCTTCCTTTTAGACTAAATTCTTTATAAAGTTTAGACTTCAATGTTCTGATGAATCGCTCAACAATTGAAGCTTTTTTTGTTGAGAAGGTTGAATAATGATTAATATGATAAGATCTCACAAGTTTTTTAAATTTATCATTATAAAACTCTGCCCCATTATCAGTTTGCAGATTTTTAGGCATACGCCCTTTTTCCAATAAAATCTTGAAAGAATTGCATACAACATCTTTGGTCTTACTTTTCAAAGGAAAGATCCATGCATATTTTGAAAATGTGTCAATAACAGCAAGAATAAATCGAAAATTTTTATTGTCTTTAGAAATTGATTGCATATCAATTAAGTCCGCTTGCCATAAATCATCTATATCTTTCATAATAACATGTCTTCGCGGAAAGTTTACCCTTGCATTTTTATGAATTTCGTTTACTACGTCGGCTTTACTCATATCTTTAATTCAGTATATCAACATTTGTCTTGAACCCACCATTGATACTGAATAAAAACCATAGTATCTCCACTATTTATTATTGAATTATGTCAGCTTCTTTTAATTCTTCAACTATCGATAAAATTTCATTATCATGATTGGTATTGCCAGCATCTCTCGAAGCTACTAATAATTTTAATCTCTCAACCAATTCATTGGGATCATCCCAATATATCAAGTCGGTGTTGTTTTTGTACTTCTTTAACTTTGGCAAGTTTCCTCCAAATTTAGTGTGAACAAGTTTATCATCGTTTGACGATTCGGAAAATAGGTGTTTGATTATTTTACAATATTTTATACCTTTGTCACCTCTTATTTGACCTTTAGGATTAAAATCTCTTTTATGTGCATTTGTATAATGTAACATATCCTTATAGACAAGTTTATCTTCGCTCGATATTAACTTTAAATCAGGTTTTCTTCGGAGTAAAAGTTCTTTTAGACCAGCAGTTAAATTGTAAGCTTTGTCACCGATTTTAATTAAAATGGTACTTTCGTTATTCAAACTATCAACTTTAGAAAATGATACTGTTGAATTACCCATGAATAAAGTATTGTTTTCACTTCTGATTCCAAACGGTATACTAATACCATCATAAATACCAAAGATGTCATCACCTTCTAATGAAATTTCTAAATTATCAATCGATTCCTTTTTAGCATTTTGTTCGACTAATTGGGTAGATTTTATTTTTGGATCGTAATAGTCATTGAACTTTATAGATGAACTAGCATTATTTTCATCGGATTCGATTCCTTCGGAATTTTTTAGAGTTGTATTTTCACTTTTATTATTTTTTTCTGCAGATTTATTAGAATTAACTAAAGTCTGAAGAGGATCTGTCACCGGTTTTAGCATTTTATCAAGTGACAAGTTCATTGCATGTTCCTGATTTTTCATATGTTTTATTTTATTTTTTATGGAGTCAACAGACTTCATTAATTCCATTTTAATATTTTTCTCCATATTATGTAACCACAACTGTATTCAACTAAGAAAGGAATAACACTAGCAATGTTTTTTGTATACAACTCATTTATATGTACATGTATTTGCTTTCATTCAAATTTAAAAAAAAAATCAAAATTTTGTCTGTACCTTCCATTATTTAATGATGAGTCTTTGTTAATAAGAAGAAAGTTGTAAGGGTTACTCCAAACACTTTTACAAATATCTTTGAACTGATTCCACGGTACATCAGAGTTGACATGTTCTTCATAGATGTGCTTTAAGTTCACATCATCTTGTTTAAATATTATAAGAAAGTTAGCATTATCGCGTAACAACTGTTTCGGGATTTTTGAGTAGGTTTGCGATAAATAAAAGCAATCAATTAGCTTATGTCTACCCATACAGAAATAATTGCGGATATTTGTTTGATTTTCACATACAACATCATCAAATATAAATACAGAATTTGGTAAAGCTTCACTCGGAGATATGACATCTTTATCGTCATTGAACTCATGAAATTTTATCTGAGGCACTCTTCTTAATACTTCCCGTAAAAAACAATATTTTGGTTGAAAATTAGTCTTCGAGTAAAGGTAAAGGTTTTGAAATTTGAGCCCATTTTCATGCAGTAACAAACTGATCACAACGTTTGTTTTACCACAATTTGAGGGGCCACAAATTATACAACGAATCGTATTTGGCAACAAAGCGCTATGTCTAATCTCTTTAGGAGACTCACCAAGATTTATATTTTTAACGTTAAGTGATATGGGTTGTTTGATCAACTTCATCTTGTCAATTAATTTAATTATTAACTAACATAAACATATATACTTTATTTGGGACTATCTTTAGACTTGTCCCAACAGGAATGGGATCTAGTCTCATCTTACAAGATAGGTATGTATATTTAAGAGCTACGTAATGATCCATATTACTCATCGCAAATCAAATAATTTTTGCACGTGTTATAAAAATAAGCGATCACTTCACAGCTGGTGTTCTATGCATAAGGAGGTCGTTTTGTTAACGATTTTATATTTTCAAGGTAAGGTTTTTTTTTTTAATTTAATTAATTAATTATTTAAACTAATAATAATAAGTATGTAATGCATCCCTTTTTTTTTACAGAATTATGTCACACTCACCATCGTACAGCCCCGTTGTAGATATGACCGCCCCGCAAAATTTAGCGGTATGTAACTAATAAGATTATCTTAAATCAAACATTAAATCCATAGTTCATGCTGTTTAGTTATAATATTCTTAGTATTCTTTCAGAATGCGATAGAAGACTCAGACCCTGTCACCAATCCGTTTTACTATGCTCAAGATGGGGAGAGCTGGTATGCGGAAGTAGCAGCTAAAACATGTGAGGAGAGTCGAAAGAAAAAAATAGAGGAACGAAGATTCAAGAAGAAAAAAAGTAAATCTTTTAAAAACTCTTCTTTTATCATGCGTAAGGAGCAAGGACGTGTTCGCCAGTTAATAAAAATTATGGTTTTTGATTTGGAAGGCCGTGATATGGAAGAAATAGACACTGAAACTGATAATGCGAGTGTGAATGTGCAGTATTTAGTGACAAGTGATTATGACGATATTGTTGACAAAACTGATCATTTAGTTAGTAAAATAGTACAAAAGTTAAGCAAATCTAATGTGTAATGTTTGTTATTGTTATTATTGTAAAAGTGAATTTAATTATTATTTGAATGTATTATTGTTAAATCAAAAAGAAATGTTTAAATTAATCGGGTTCATGTTATACCTGTATAATAAGACAGTATGAATAAATCAAACAACTGCTGTAAGATTACATAATTTATTTATTTCACATATTATATTAAAATATATAATTATTAGTACTTAAACTACAAACTAACAATTCAAGTTAGGTATTATTAATACAAGATGCTCAAATACATGCAATAAATAATATTCGAAAAAATCAATAATTTGTTTTCATTTAAAATATTGTTTTATGATGACCCCATGGTAAGGTTGTTATCTTATCATCCATTATTTGTCGTTTATCATCGCTGTTTGACAAAATTACTTTATTTATCTTTTGAGTAAAAATTCTATGATTCTTAGATCTAATAATACACATATCATCTCTGAGTATTTCATTGTTCAGTAAAACCTTTTTATATTTTTCTATATTCAGCTTTTTTTGTAACACATTTCTTAACACCTTTAGCTTTCTTTAAAGTGGAAATTTTAGAATCTATACAGTATAATTTTGCTCCCAAACCTACAAATTCTGATATAATTTCACCACCCATCTCATCTTTGAAGTAACCAGGTGTTTTAGCATTAACCATTGGTATATTAAATACATTATCTTTTTCAAAGTTGCTAGTATCAAAATATTTTAAATGTGCTTTTAAGTCTTCGTAAAAATCCTTTGTCTGTATTAAATATAGCAGACTGTCAGTGTCTGTATAGCAAAGCTTTAATTTATTTTCGTAAATTCTTTTCATGACCGAATAGTGGAATTTATATAAGTGACATTTTGCAATTTCTAAAATACTAAATCCGATATAGATTGGACGATCTAAAACTATTTTTGTTTGGTTCATTTGAATTGTTACAAGAGATTCTGAAATAACAGAAAAGTTATTGAAATTAGGTGCGCTAACATATTTTTCAGCCCCGTAAAACTTTTTAGTTCGATTAGATTTGTCTCTCCATATATTTACGAGCTTAACATCAACTTGTTTTCTTTTATTCTCTATGGTTTTTCCAAATATAGAATTATTTTGTTTTTTAAAAAAATCTCTTTCAAAATCAGAAGTTGCATTTTGCCTCAGCCCAGTATTTAAAGAAATATATGATTCTAAGAATTTACTTTGGTGAAATGCTAATATTCTATATATTTTTAACAGTTGTAAACCATTATTTAAGCATTCTTTTAAATGAATATAATGAATAACATATCTATGTTTATTGAAAAGATTAGCAATAAGTTTAGCATTTCGACTACAGAACGGAACAAATTTTTCGGGCGCAAATGGTAAATCGGAATGGTTATCATGCAAGTAGTCAGGGTAATGAAGATCTACTTCTAATATAAATCCAATATCAGAATCAGATGATAAGCTCATAACATCAAAATTTAATATTTCCTTCTGAAGGAGAAACCTAAATCCTCCTACTGGAAGCTTTTGCATCATAGCATATCCATATAAATTAACACAATCAAGATAAATTAGAAAACTATCAGGTTCTTCACTATTATAGTCGGTAAGATATTCATTATTTGCCTTAGCAAATCTGAGTGAACATTGAGCAAGTCCTCCTCTTATACCCTTTTCTATCATTTGATATATTTCTAAGTCAGAGATTAGATCTAACTTGATTTTAGTATACAATAACATAGCATCCCAACTTAAGGATGGTGATGAAACGTAATAGCAAGGATCCAGACCATAATTATTTAAACTCATTTTCCTAAATTTTTCAAAAACATCGCACAGAAGTAAAACGTCACATTTAAGATACAAATCGGTATATTCACCCAAATTTTTTATATCAAAAGTTTTCCAAACATTTAAGGCATGCTCATAGTCTTTATCAGATATAGATTCATATGTAAGTTTGTTGAAAAATTTTGACGGTTCTGGTAATTTATTCTCATCATATCGTTCCCAGGAATCTATGTAATCGTAACAATAAATGCCTTTTCTTCGAACAATATCAAATAAAGTATTATTATTAAAAAAAGATTTTAAATGTTTGAAATCTTCAGGGTTCATAGTCTTAACCAATTTGTCCATACTTGAGCTTAAAAAATTATATGAGTCAATAAATTTCAATTTTACAACATTTGTTGCATTGATGGTTATGAATTTTGTAAATGAAATATATTTCTCTTTAGTTCTCGGTATGAGATGAATTCGACCGTTTATCTTTGAAAGTTCATTAATAAATAAATGACTGTCATAACCGGATAAATAAGTTATGAAACACTATGGGTATAAAAGTGCATTGCTTTGCATTTAAATTGCATATATCATGCGCAGGTCCTCTATATTTTCCAGTAAAGTGATCATGGTCCTTAACAATATTATCATTACACGAAAACTTATTTTTACAAATATGGCACTCAGTGCTGTTGATAAAACATCTATGTTCATCCTCAGTAAGCGGTATCATATTTTCACTCTCTAATAATACTTTATATAATCGTTTTACATCATTAGTCAAAGATTTGACAAATTTCTTAGAACAATCTGGCCCTCGGTAAGATACGAAATCATTTAATTCGGGATTTGAATTACAACAAATATAGTAAGCAAAACACGTAGCCTCATGAACTTGAATATTTTCTACATGTGTTGATTTATGTTTGTCAGAATATTCACGCAATAAACTTTCAAAATCACCATAAATCACTATTGGTACTCTTTGAGTTCTTTCATAATTTATGAAACTTATTTCAGTACCCTTCTCAGGTAATATGGTTTGTATTCCGGCACATTCGTGACAATTCAATTTCTCTTCAGTGTGAAAGTAAATAAAACATTCATCACATAAATATATTTTACTTTTATGTTGGGTCAATTGCTTGTGTACAAGTTTTTCAAAGCTTTTAATTAAACAGAAATGACTCTTTCTATTGTTGCTAATGTAAAGCAAATTGACATGGTATAAACGACGTGATTTTGTTTTATATAAGGGACCTGTAACTGTAACATTATTATCTAAACCGTATATATTGATACTGATATTAGAATTGTTTATTTCAAAGCGCTTAATGTCATTGAAACTAGGGGGAAAACTCATGTCAGAAATATTAAATAATTCGGAATAATGTGGATATGAAGAAGTTCTGTTTGGATTGGTCTTTGCCGGAAACATAATTATCAGCTACAATACACCAAAGAAAACAATGTTGGTCTTCATTTTTTATGTTTAGGCATGATTTAGTATTGACAATACGTTTAGGCAATGGTAAATAAGAACCACCTCGCAAAGGATTATATTTTACGATATTAATTTCTAAATGACTGATAGACTCAATTGTCCAACCTGACTCAGACAGTTCAAATTCGGAACATTTACAAATAAGTTTACCACAAAATGATTTATATAAGGACAAAATATCTGTGTTTTGCACGACTACATTATACTTTGTGTTAAATGACTTTAAAGATTTTTCATAATTTTTTGGTAATATATACCAAACAAATAGTTCAAAATTAACTTTTACCGATTTATGTTTTTTCATCTGGTCTTTGATAAGGTAACAAATCGTTTCAGAAATTTGTGTTAAAAATAATTCAAGTGAAACGTTAACCATTCTAGGATTCACTCTATAACTGATTATCCGATTTCTAAAAGCTGTTGCTATTATATGAACATTATCAAAACGTGTCTGTAATAAGCAATTCGATTTGTGTACATTAGTTTTTTTGAGTGCAGAATATTTCGGAACTGAAACGTTACAGACTTCACAGAAAAACATATTTAGATAATTGTAATTGCAAAAACTATCTTAAAGTATTTAAATATTCTGGATTTCGGATATTAATTTCCTGTAAATTATTATTAAAAAACGAAATTTAAAGTGGATAAAGTTTAAATGTAAAACAAATTACAAATCGAATATTATAATTAAAATAATATCGAGTATTCTCAATGTTGAGATTTCTCAGAATCGAGTATTTTTAATATCGAGTATTCTGTTTCTTAGTATCGAGTTTTCTTAGTATCGAGTATTCTTAGTATCGAGTATTCTTAGTATCGAGTTTTCTTGGTATCGAGTATTTTTAGTATCGAGTATTTTTTGTATGAATTTTAAAGTGGATGAAAGTTTAAATGTAAAACAAATTACAAATCGAATATTATTATTAAAATAGTATCGAGTTTTCTCATTGTTGAATTTTTCTCAGATCGAGTATTCTTAGTATCGAGTATACTTAGTATCGAGTTTTCTTAGTATCGAGTATTCTTAGTATCGAGTTTTCTTAGTATCGAGTATTCTAAGTATCGAGTTTTCTTGGTATCGAGTATTTTTAGTATCGAGTATTTAGATTTTTAATATTTCATATATTTGAGCTTCCTGTAAATAAATCACAATTAATAATATAATGAAAATAATATTAATAAGTATATTATATGGATTACATTTGTTTAATAAGTAATGTTTTAGTATAAGTCAGTATCGAGTATTCTAAATATGATATTTTAAAGTGGATGAAAGTTACAAACAAATTACAAATCGAATATTATTATTGAAATAGTATCGAGTATTCTTAGTGTCGAGTATTTAGATTTTTAATGTTTCATATATTTGAGCTTCCTGTAAATAAATCACAATTTAATACCTAATGTAAATAATATTGTGGATTACATTCGTTTAATAAGTAATGTTTTAATATAAGTATAAAGAAGAGTATATGAGTAAAATAGGTATCACAATAATATTATTTTATTCCATCAAATAATATTATTTGATTACAGAACAGGCTGCACGCCCTTAAATTCTGCTTTCGCTGCAGATACAAGATTATTAGTGGCGCGCCAAGTCGCTGAATCGGAGTATACAGAGGCCCTATACGTGAGGAGCGCTTGCTTCCATCGGTCCTTTCCGAATTTTTCAGCGTCCCTATGGTTATAAATACGGAGCTCGATATAATAATCACCGCTCCGTGTTAGGTCCTGCTGATAGGAGTTTCCAGAAGCTGTTCTTCTGGACAGGGACGATCGCAGTGCAGCTGCCCTCACCGGTTCAAGATCTCCCTCTTCCTCCTGTAAACATTGTTATAAAATAGCATTAGATAAACATATTTGAGAGGAGCAGAGGAGAGCAGTGGTGACCCAGTGGTAACGACCGTGACTTACAAATTGTAGGTTGTGGGTTCGAACCCAGGCTAGCGATTTACTTTAAGTAAATTATTTCGTCACCACTGCTCTCAAAACGGTGAAGGGAAACATCGTGAGGAAACCGACATGTCCTAGAACCAAACATTTTAAGATATGTGCACAGGGCCCATGTATCCGCCACCCGGGCCCACTCCCTCTCACGGAGAGGCCTGTGTCCCAGCAGTGGGAACAAGCCGTCAGATTGAAATCCTATAGGTAATTATAAATCTTAAACACATGTTTGATGAAATATATATTTTTTTTACTCACCGAGGAATCAGCCGCACAAATCCGCTTGATTTTCTTAGGCCTCTTTGGTGAAGTATCGGTTTCGGAATCAGACTCACTGCCAAATAATTCTTTTACAGGTGGAGTTGAGGCCGCAGCTACTTTCTTCGATTTGCCTTTGCCTTTAGCCACTTTTATTTTCGGCTTTGTATTTCTTTTTGGTTTAAACGATGTAGAGGGCTCGTTGGGATGCGACTCTACATCGGATTCAAATGGATTCACAAATGTCGACCTAAAATAAAAAGAAATAGTATATAAGAAGTTATACAAATGAACGATTCCTAAAAGGATAGACAGAGTAATAGAACACTCTCTATAACAATTTTCTCTATCTGGAAATCGATCCTTGAATACTTAGAAAATTGAATAAGTCGTTATTTGGTTCTAGAACTCAGCGTCAATACTTCATGTTGTGAAATGGTAGTAACGGTTATTAAACCACTGCACGAGAAGCAAACAAAATAACTCAATAATAAATTTTAATTAGATCTGGAATCGAACCCAAAACTTTGCATTCGACGGTGACACTGATGTTGAATGGGCTACAGGGAACGTAAGAAATAAAAACAATTAACACATTAAATATTTATACCTTGGAGTCGAGCCAAAGATTTTACGTTCAGCAGTTATACTTGTAGTCTACATCATCACTGAGTTACTAGTAAGTTTAAACCCGTAAATAAACAATACTTAAAATTGGGAATCGAACCCTAGACTTAACTTTCGATTATTGCATTTACCATCACTAAATTGCAAGTGCAGTAAGTTATACAAAAAAATAATGTGATACGTACATACTTGTTGTGGAAGATATAAATTTGCACACTTAATCACTGAAGATGATGGAACTCGTCACCAACACAAGAACACCAACAATTCACAAATAACTGATTATGATTGATGGATGCGTCATTGAAGGGACTTATTTATAACACTTTTACGTAAGGTAGCGATTATATTAATATTTGCAACTATTGTTTTAATGTTTCACTAATATTTGACTTGTAAATTATATTTTCATCACTCCTTAAATAAGGTCTATAATCATTTGTTCTTTATTAGACACTATGCACACAGCCTACAATTCCATTTTTGGGGCGGTGGCGACACTCTGTCGCAGCAATCTGAGACGAAAATCTAAAAAGGAAGTTGCATGTACCTTGACCATTCAATATCGGTCTATGAAGTCTCACATTAAAATGGTAGCAAGAGGTTTTGTAAACACTTACCAAAATAAGTTAAGCCTAGACATTACATTTAGGAAAATGTATGGCATTTTACATTCAAGGATTATCGTAAATCTCCCAATCTTCAAAGCGATCCAGTATTTTGTCACATTTTTCGACGACACGTATGGCGCATTGCTTAAGAGCTCGTCTCGCTGCATCACAATGTAAATATTAGTTTATAAACGTGCTGCTACTAAATGTCCCAAGTGTCGCGGGTTCGATTCCCGCACGGAACAAATAAGTATTTGTTCCGGTCTGGATTTTGTTTTCATGTTTTATTTTTACCATTATTTAATTTAATAATAATAATACTCTGAAAAATGAGCAAGTATGAGCCTGGCTCAAAACATTCTTTAGGTACTTACTTAATGGTAAGGAGGTACGATTGGTGCAGTGGTTAGATTGACTTCTGCCCTACGTGTCGTGGGTTCAATTCCCACACAGCAAATATTTGTATGATCTACAACTAGCTCCGGGTCTGGCTGTCTGTAAAATGTATGTCTGTCAACGAAAGAAATCTTAGGATCGTATCGTTTTATTCTTGGCTTTGTGCTAATAGTCTGTTGATATCTATTATTTTTTAATAGCATAAAGTGTAACGTCGGTTCCCATGTGCCTAATGAACCTGCTGGAATTTATCGGGTGCAGATCCAAACTACTCGCTATTAAGAATTACGTTATAGAAAATAAAATAACACTGGACCTTGGAAATCAAACTGGGTTCCTCATGCTCAACAATTGCAAAATTAAAATCGCTAGACCAAAGAATAAAATAGATAAAATGCAAGTAAATTCTTGAACTACTAATTGATGCACTCTACATTGTTTTACCTAACTACTTTAAAAGCATCACACTTTCGTCAAGTAATATAAAATATAGGGACATAAGTTGATCAAACGAGTCGAACTTGATATGGTTGTTTATAAATTTTTAGTACACATCGCACCGTTGATTGAGGCATTCTGCATAACGCGCTATTATTTATTCCACTGCTCGACATCGCACCGTTGAATGAAATAAAAATATTCAGCCCGTATTGCAAATTTGAGGCAGACCATAGTACTTGCTCTCGCTTCGCTCGAGCGCGTTATGCAGAACGCCCCAATAATACACTACTTCTGTGAATTCCACCTCTAAGGGGCTGAAATAGGGGATGAAAGTTGGTATGAAAGTCGGTCAGGATTGAAGTTCGGATCTTCAAATTTTGGGTTTCGGCTGAAGATTAAAATCTTATATAAACATCTAAACATATTAATATCTTCTTCATCTATTATCTATCCATCTAAACATATAAAAGAAGAAAGTGACTGACTGACTGACTCACTCACTGACCATCAACGCCCAGCCCAAACGGCTGAAGCTTCAATCATGAAACTTGGCATGTTGGTTCCTTTGGTAGTGTAGGTGAGCACTAAGAAAGGATTTTTAGAAATTCCACCCCTAAGGGCGTGAAATAGGGGATGAAAGTTTGGATGTTTGTTTGTTTGTGTTGTTGTTGTTGTGTTTGGGTTTGGAAGTATGCTGGTGTTGATTTTAGGGAGAATTTCTTTTCCCATGGACAGTTCTATGTAGCGTGTTCACGTGTTAGCTCATCAAATAGTCTGGTGATATTGGCGCCGACATCCAAAATGGTTAAAAATGTTGTTTACAAGGAAATACTATAATTTAATTCATCATCATCATCATTTCAGCCGAAAGACGTCCACTGCTGGACATAGGCCTCCCCCAGGCGTCGCCACATTGACCGATCCCGTGCGTCTCGCATCCAGCGCCTTCCCGCAACCTTAACCAGGTCATCGGTCCACCTAGTGGGAGGCCTTCCAACGTATCGTCTTCCAGTTCGCGGTCGCCACTCCAGAACTTTTCGGCCCCATCGGCCATCCGTTCTGCGAGCAATGTGCCCTCCCCACTGCCACTTAAGTTTGGCAATTCTTCGGGCTATGTCGGTAACTTTGGTTCTCCTGCGGATATCATCATTTCTGACGTGATCACGCAAGGAAATTCCGAGCATAGCCCTCTCCATTGCCCTTTGGGTGACTTTAAGCTTTCTGATAAGGCCCATTGTGAGCGACCACGTCTCGGTCCCATAGGTGATCACTGGCAACACACACTGGTCATAGACTTTTGTCTTGAGACTCTGCGGTAAATTGGACGAGAAGATACCACGCAACTTCCCGAACGCCGCCCAGCCGAGTCGGATTCGACGGTTGACCTCTTTCTCGAAGTTGGACCTACCCAACTGGACCGTTTGTCCCAGGTAAACATAATCGTCTACAACTTCAAGCGTAGAGTCTCCGATCTTGATAGGAGTGTGTGTTACATGGGCGTTCACCATGACCTTGGTTTTGTCCATGTTCATTTTAAGACCCACTCTTTCGGAAGCTCTACTAAGGTCATCGAGCATTTTACTGAGGCTCTCCATGGTCTCAGCCATGATCACAATGTCGTCGGCAAACCGAAGGTGAGTGATGTACTCGCCATTAACGTTGATGCCAAGCCCCTTCCAGTCCAGAACCTTGAAGACGTCCTCCAGCGCAGCAGTGAACAGTTTCGGAGAAATTACGTCTCCCTGTCTTACGCCGCGCTGGAGAAGGATAGGTTTCGAGGTCTGATCCTGAAGACGGACTGACATGGTGGCGTTTTTGTACAGACACTTCAACACCTCAATGTACCGGTAGTCGATCTGGCACCGTTGGAGAGACTGCAGTACAGCCCAAGTCTCGATCGAATCGAAGGCTTTCTCGTAGTCCACAAACGCTAAACAGAGAGGCAAGTTATACTCTTCGGTCTTCTGTATAACCTGCCGCAGCGTATGTATGTGGTCTACGGTGCTAAAGCCTTTTCGGAATCCGGCTTGTTCGGGAGGCTGGAAATCGTCAAACCTGCGCGCGAGACGATTCGTGATGACTCTTGAAAACAACTTGTAAACATGGCTAAGAAGCGAGATGGGCCTATAGTTCTTCAGCCGGGCATTGTCGCCCTTCTTGAAGAAGAGTACCACCACACCCCTGCACCATGCCTGTGGCGTTTTGCCCTCGAGTATGACGGAATCAAAAAGCTTCTGAAGGGCCTTGAGGACCGGTTTTCCACCCGCCTTCAGGAGTTCAGCCGTGATTCCGTCATCACCCGGCGCCTTGTTGTTTTTAAGCTGTTTCAGAGCCATCCTAATCTCGTACAGGCTGACGTCCGGGATATCTTCGGTATAGTGTCGGGTCAATCTAGCTCTTGGGTCGTTTGCTAGATTCGCAACGGGTTTACTGGTTGACGTGTACAACTGCCCATAGAAACTCTCGATCTCCCTCAGAAGCTCCGGTTTGGCGGATACAATCCTGCCATCATCGGTCTTCAGTTTCGTGAGCTGGCTCTGCCCAATAGACAGATCCCTTGAAAACACCTTGGAGCCTTTATTTCGCTCAATCGCGTCTTTAATACGCTCGGTATTAAAGCGGCGGAGGTCTCTTTTCAAGGATTTAGAGATCTGTCTATTGATCTGCCGGTATTTGCACGCCTCATCTGAAGACTGCAGGATCATCTCACGCCTCTCCTTCATAAGCTTGAGGGTATGATCAGAGAGCTTTTTGTTTCTATCTGTACGACGGGTCTTGAAAAACTTAGACCCGACCGTATGGACAGCTTCCACGAACCCGTCGCTGTATTCGTCCACGGAGCTCCCCAGGCACTCGAAACGATTCTGGAGTTCGAGCTGAAAGCTCTCGGGGTTTTGGACCTGGACCTGTGCTGGACGGAGCGTGGACCATCAGTCGAGACCTTTCAAGCTTAATATTAATGTCCAATGTGCCTCTTACCATGCGGTGATCGCTCCCGGTTTTTACCGAATTGATCACAGAGACATCATTGAACATTTGCTTCTTGGTTGACATGATGAAGTCGATCTCATTTTTTGTTGCACCATCGGGGCTCTGCCAGGTCCACTTCCTGTGTTCACGCTTTTTGAAGCTTAATAGCAATAATTTAATTACTTACTTATGATTATGATTACTTATTATTAGTCATGGATAAACACAGAAATAATGAAGGGATAGGGACAGGACAAGGATAGAGCGTATTGATTTAAAGTAGGGAAGTATAAGTCTGTCCTAAGAAAAACTTTCATATACATTATTTTTAACATAATTATTTTTTACTAATTCTCTACATACTGTTAACAGGTTGACTGCCACATCGGTCACCGGTGACCCTCAAACAATACATTTTCTATTGTGTTTATTGTCTGGCAGCCAAACTGTTAAAATATGGTAAGGAGAAGCATGTCTACGCGTGCGAAGCCGCGGGCAAAAGCTAGTTATTTTTATAAGAAACCTCAATAATATCCTGAAGGAGACGTACGTTTTTTTTTGTTAAATCGCGTCTATTTATATATTTTTGTTTTCTTCATTTGTATTCCCTATGTAGATATTAGGATGACAAAGCAAAATCCAAGCTTTGCGGCTGATGCAACCCAGAATGAGGCTTGCGGAGTAAAATGTCAAATGAAAGCCGTTCATAATTTGTATGTTGGTACCTAATTGACCGAGCGAGCGCGAAGCGTCTCCGTTTCAGCTTGGGCAAATATGGTTTCGTATGTACAGCAGCATAATTGCGTAAGTGAATTCAGCAAGGCATAGGGTTTGACCTCATGAAAGAATACGACAAGTTCTCTTGAAATAAATATAGGGACATATTGCCAAAAATTATTGGACGCTTTCATTGGTGAAGATGCTCTCTTATATACGACTAGCTTCTGCCCGCGGCTTCGCCCGCCTTCAAAGTTAAAAAAAACGGTTCCGAACGCGACCAACCTTTACAGGATTACCCGCTGGGTCAATCTTAAGATTGTCTGAAAATTTCATTAAAATTGGTCCAGCCGTTTCGGAGTCTTTAAGGATCATACATACATACTACTTTTTTATATATTTAAGATAGATATAGAAGATAGATAGATACGAAAGAGTCCAATAACTTTTGGCAATATTTAAAGAGTTTTTGTCATACTCTTTCATGGGCTCAAACTATTTGCCTTGCCGAACTCACTTACGCAATTAACCTGCAGATGTCTCAACCGATTCTCCTGGATCGATAATTATATTGTTTTTTTTTGTTAAAGAACGGATTTTTTCAAAATGGCGAACACGTTTTGAAAAATTTCAAAATAAACAGAATTGACGAAAAAGTCAAAAAGACAGACTCGAGAGGTCTACAGCTTACAGAGCCACTAGTTATTAAGGTATCTACTGAATAAATTACCCAACTTCGTCTTACATTCTATCTCACAACTTTTTGCTGTAGAGGGAGTGGAGACTTGTGTTGTTACCCGACTGGCGAAGGGTAGTGTGTTTATCAGTCTATGTATGTATGTATGTTATTTACTTTGTGGCGTTCTAGCGACCAAACGAGTTGGCCGATTTTACATTAGAAAAATGGCGGATTTTGGGTGCCATATTGTGGGGGCCCAAATTTTTTTTTCTTCCAAACCCATCGTGTGGGGTATCAAAATAAAGGGTTTTAAGAGGTGATTTCAAAAGTATAAAACACTTACATGTTTAAATGTATCTAATTCGAGAAAAAAACTAACTAAAAAGTTATAAATAAAAAAACTTAATTCAAAAAATCAAAAAACCCGACTGCTTCCAAAGCGAACTAAAAAGTCGTAAACAAGGAAAAAATCATGCTGCGCAGGCGGAAGATACACCAGATTTTGGTCAGCCAGCCCGCGAATATGTATCCTCCGATTGCACAGCATGATTTTTCCCTTGTTTACGACTTTTTAGTTCGCTTTTGAAGAAGTAGGGTTTTTAGATTTTTTGAATTACGTTTTTTCTTTTAATTTGTTTATTTTAATTTAAAAGTATCAACACCAGATACATTTCAGCAACTAAAAGTACAATGAAACAAAACCCTTTTGTTTCCCACGCAAATCTTCCTAAAATAACTTTGTCTTTGTCAAAGGGAACCGAGACAAAAGAAATTCTCAAACTATTAATTTAAATCGTCAGTTCATTAAAATGCCGGGGCTGACATGACTTAGCAATAAACATAGGCTACTCCTAAATATTCGTTATCAGCTGATCGCGTTTCAACGTGGGTGGATCGCGTGGGCTCATGAACTTTTTTTACTCAACTACGACAACTTTTCCATGTTCCTGAGTTCAAGCCCACGATGTTTTGGATTTTCAACGATGCTATTTATGTGTAAGGGATCGTCTTTCTGTTTTGTAGATACGGTTTTATGACTAGACTTATTGGGTTATGCCTTGTTACTGAACAGTAAATAATCGCAAAATAATGTGACAAATTGTCAAGCGCGCGTACACTAAATTATACGCGCCTACTGTTATTTGTTGAGTTTAATCTTCAACAGCCAATTTCAACAATTTACGCTTGACAATTTGTCACATTCATTCTGCGTTCTAGAGGCTAAAGATTACCTTGTCGTATCAATTCGGTACTTGATCAGTCGTCATCTGAATCGGTTTAATCATGGCCATGAAGCAGAATAAGATCAGGCGTTCATTCTCTTCAAAGGTGCAGTAATGCTAAGTATGGACACTTGGAGCACTCTAGCATGTGGGTCATATGGGTTGACATTATCTAGATTGTTAACAATTGACTCGTGAAGATGATGAGAATTTAAATGTATCACACAGCTTTTACATATTTTTAGACACCGATACCGGAAGAGAATGGGGTTACAGAAACAAGAAAATCAATTTCTGACGTCATAAAACTAACGCAACACCTACATCACTATAAATGTCAAAATATTTGTACTACAGACCATAAAATAACGGTGCGTTCATCTTTATTCATAAACGGTGCTACAGAGATAAACAGCCAGAATCATTATTTCACGTCAGGCTGAATATCGCTTGTTTACAGGCATTTACAGGCTTATTGAACAACGGGATAGGCATCTTATTCGCTTCCTTGCGCGCGTAAATCGACGCCCACGGAATAGATCTGAAATACATTTTCTAGGTAAGTTTTTTTTAGTAGGGATAGGAATTCCAATAAAAAGGGGCTTGGACATCTTTGTTTATATGACAGTACCTATATACTTTAGTACAATATCTTTATTTTTTTATAACGAGACTTCTTTGTTGGAATATTTTTTAATTAATCAGAAACATGACTAAGGGCCGATTTTTCAATAGCCTGATAATCTTTTAACTGAGAAATTAAAATGGCCGTTTGACATATTTTCTATACAAAAGCTGTCAAACCGCCACTTTTGTTGCTCAGTTAAAAGTAATCAGAATCAGACTATTGAAAAAATGGCCTTATGTGGTTGTTATGTCATAATTATTAACGGCTTCAGCTCTTGAATCAGCACTGTTAGCAATACACATTGCTTGTCGGCAGACGACAGATTATTTTAGCCAAGTATCGTGATTGTGTTGTGAAACCTAGTATTTGATACAAAGATCCCATCATTGTTCAACAGCTGGTGACGTTACCATAACTAACTCCTTTTTTTTGGGTAGGAAATCATCCAAAGACGCCCGCCCGCTTCACCCAGAGCGGGAAGGCGTGTCAGACTTTTACTGACTAAAACCCACCCGTGTTCCTTCAGTTGCTTGTGCCAGGGCCGCGGTAACCATAATTAACTCCTAAGTCAGTGATAAACGCTTTCAAGATGCACAAAATTATAAGGCACAAGTAACATCACAAACAGCCTTGAAGTTGTCAAACATGTCAGGTACACTTACGTTTAACTGATCTCACTGATGCCTTTAATACAGTTTATTAAACATCTGCTGGTGAAGGCGGCGTGTCAAAAACCACTTATACCGAACAATGTATCCCTATTTCCCGTGACGGGAACGCCGCCATTAGCATGTTTGTTGTGTATAATAACTCTGACACGACATTACTGACGTGGCTTTTTACGTCAAACACAAGTTTATTTAGCGCCAGGGTGGCAGTTCAAGCGGGCAGCTATGGGAGTGGCTGTTTGACATTTATTTTGCCTCAAAGCAATAATTTAAAAAAATATCAGCAACGTGGCAATACCTTTTCTTTTTGATAGCATAGAAGAAAAACTAGAGAGAAAAACAAAATCAAAGTTAACATCTGTAGTTGACATTTATTTTGAATTAAGAACAAATTTAGTAGTAAATAGGTCTTAAAACGAATTTGATTTACGTAGGTAGGTACCTAGATAAATTAAAATTTCAAAGAAAGTCACCAGCGTTAAACGTGAATCTACATTCAACATAACTATTTACGTTAACTTTAATTTTGCTGAAACTTATCAAGCCTGATCCGAATTAAACCAAAAGTAAAAGGATTTTCACAGATTTCCAGCTATATTCATGATTATTAATAAATTTGGTATATTTCCATCGTTTAAAGGTCGCGGGATTACGTATAATGCTGAATGCGCCGGACTAGTTGTTGTGGCTATGTTTGGAGGAGGCTTACGTCTAGCTGCGTCCACTGCAGGATATAAGCAGGCAATTGACTAGACAAACTTCATGTTTTAGGCATAGGTACCTCCTGTCCCTAGAAGAGGCGGAAAAATAAATTTCAGAGCAGACTTATCGATGAATATGTGTAATAGCCGGTACCAAATCTAGTCCAAACTTCGGACGGTTAGTTCAAGGCAAAAAATTACATTATGCATATTAATGAGTGAAAAAGATCTTAAAAACTAATTCTGGTATCCTTGATGCGGGGGAGGAACACGAGGTATATGGTATACACGGTGTTGAAAATAGCCGCCACGCAACACACTCATCTTTCGTTGCCTTTCGTCACCAATCTTTTTTCTTTGGTCTGAGGTTGCCAATTGCCTCTATTAATATGCTTTTTAATATTCTGTGCCTACTTTTTATGTATCAAGATGTAGATACCTATAATTCTATTCTGGGCATAATCTACCCACTATCTTCCACCCCTCTACTAGGTGTAAATGGGTAGAAGAGCTGCCAAATATAACTATCTAGGTTTTTATTCGTTTCTCTTTTCTATGAAAAGTTCACACAATTTGGAATTTTCTAAAAATAGGATATTGTTACAAAGTAGTTGGTAGGAAGGAATATATAAAGTCTGAAAAGCTTTTTGCACTGAACTTATATTAGAGTAACATATCTCCAGTCTATGCAGCTGACGTCTAGACTTCTATTTTAGGTAAAAGGATTTGAATATAAAGTACAAAGAAGTGTAACTTATTTCTTATCTACTTATGTTGCAATAATTTAAGTTTCTTTAATAAGAACTCCGAAAATATTCAGCAAAAAAGTTGCACACATTTTATAAAATCGATAGCTACTGGCCATTTGCTCACGAAAAAAACATGTGAGGACATTAGAACATTCTTTTTTCTGTTTTTTTTTTCGTTGATAAATGGCTCCCATATTTTTTTTTGTAAAAGTTTGCTGGTTAAAAGAATGCAACCTTATTTTAAATTAGTTACTTACCTACTTAACCTTTTCAGTAGTAACTCTTTTTCAAATACAATGAAATATCAAAATACACACTTAAGTTTAATTAAACCTATCTCAATCAGTTAGCTGATTTATATACTGATAGGTATAACGGCCTTTATGTAAAATAATTAAGACTGTAATGCTAGACTTGAATTTCAGAGCTCAGATTAGAGAACTTTTCTCTAATCCGATTTCCAGAGGTTGAAAATCTGATAATTTAAAACACTGTGTAAATGATTACAAGTATATGCCTTTCAGGCAGCGGGTATGTACTTAACATTTTGAAACCATAATCTTTTAATTAGAGTCACTCCAGTGAAACCTACTTTTCGGATAGGTGGGTATAGGCTAGACCAAACACTATTTTATTTATCCAGAGAATTCTGTACCGAGATGCCTAAACTTACATACGAAAAACTGAAAATAGTGTTTTTAGAAAATGAAATTAGAATAAAGTGGGCAACCCTTACAGGTACCTATCTACTTAATCCAAATATGGGTATCTATAATGACCATGCAAATTAAAAATAGAAACACTACAAGGCTCGAGCATTGGTTTTACAAAATGAAAATAAAAGGGATAATAAACCTGGTGGGAAAAGGAGAAGGACGCGTGAAAGTAAATTCCCATTGCAAGCACGGCGTCACACATGCAATATTTATCATGTCGCGTTCCCTTTTAAATCTGGCCGGAGTAAAACAATCGAGGGAAGTGAGTGCTTTAAAGTTTTATAGCTCGACTCGCAACTCCAGCTACCGAACAGAATAATCCCACAATTCCAACATACTGCACACTTCACACTCTCGAGAGATCGTATCTATCTACGTTTTATATCCCTTCTCTAAAATATTAAATACCTCCGAGACACCGTGAGAGTTTTATTATCACTACGAATTACACTGCTGGGGCGAAAAGCGCCGCGTAAGTACCTATTCCCTTAGGAATGTTAGTGGAACAGCTCATTTCTTATTTCGGGTAGAACTTGCCGAAAATAAAGCATAAGTGGTCTAAAAATAAAAAATAAAATATATAAACCAATCTACTAAACTGTAACAGACAAAACAAAGAAAAACAAAACCAAGCATTATTCTTATTTTTAAACATTATTAACAGCAAGTTTCAATTTTTTTTTCGCTTAAGAATTCTGTTACGCTATAATATGCTTCGACTTTCAGAAAGCTTCAAAGCATTTTTTTAGGGTTCCGTACCCAAAGGGTAAAAACGGGACTCTATTACTAAGACTCCGCGGTCCGTCTGTCTGTCTGTCTTTCAGTCTGTCTGTCTGTCACCGGGCTGCATCTCATGAACCATAACAGTTGAAATTTTCACAGAAGATGTATTTCTGTTGTCGCTATAACAACAAATACTGAAACCCCAAATAAAATAAATATTTAAGTGGGGCTCCCAAACAACAAACAAGATTTCGCAAAAACGGCAAAAAAACCCTTCGTGCGCGAGTCCGACTCGCACTTGGCCGGTTTTTTAAATAATGATAGCGGCGATTCTTTCCAACTTTTCGATATTTTATCATATATGACGGGAGCCATGCAGACGTGTGTGAAGTTAGCATCTCAAATGTTAGCATCTCACAAATTAACGCCACTTTTATTGGCATCCCGCATTGTTCTACAGTTCTTGATAAGTTTTAACAATAGTTCCGTCGATTTTACTATCAAAATCGCTTTTTGAAAAAATGAGATGCTAACTTCGCAATACATATTATAGCATCTCATCGAATTTCTCTAATAAACAGCACACTTAAGGGCATTCCGCATAGTTCTACAGTTCTTGATGTGTTTTATCAATAGTTCCGTCGATTTTACTATAGTAATTTTGCATATCAGCATTTTGAAAAAATTAGATGCTAACTTCGCAATACATATTATAGCATCTCATAGAATTTCTCTAATAAACAGCACACTAAAGGGCATTCTGCATAGTTCTACAGTTCTTTATGTGTTTTATCAATAGTTCCGTCGATTTTACTATAGTAATTTTGCATATCAGCATTTTGAAAAAATGAGATGCTAACTTCGCAATACATATCATAGCATCTCATTGAATTTCTCTTATAACAGCACATATAAGGGCATTCCGCATAGTTCTACAGTTCTTGATGCGTTTTATCAATAGTTCCGTCGATTTTACTATAGTAATTTTGCATATCAGCATTTTGAAAAAATGAGATGCTAACTTCGCAATACATATCATAGCATCTCATCGAATTTCTCAAATAACAGGACATTTAAGGGCATTCCGCATAGTTCAACAGTTCTTGATGCGTTTTATCAATAGTTCCGTCAATTATACAATCAAAATCGCATTTTGGAAAAATTAGTTACTGACTTCGCAATACTTGTCATAGCTTCTCATCAAATTTCTCTAATAAACAGGACATTTAAGGGCATTCCGCATAGTCCTACCGTTCTTGATGGGTTTTATCAATAGTTCCGTCGATTTAACTATAGTAATTTTGCATATCAGTATTTTGAAAAAATAAGATGCTAACTACGCAATACATATAATAGCATCTCATCGATTTTCAAAAAATAAATAAAAAAAAGTTAAGAAGTAGGCTCATCGGTGTCTATAACTCCTATGACTAGACTTTATAAAAACATACTACAGGAAGCCAGAACTCTCACTTAATATGCCACAGAACCTGGTTGAAGATTTAGGTTAGCTAAAATCAAGGAAATATACTTCGTACGCAATAAAAAAAACAAAAAAAATGTTGGAAGGTACTAAGACCAGGCATCTCTCTGGTTTTCAGTACTCCTATGAAACGTCATAACGAAAACATGCAACATTAAGCCAGAACTCTCACTTAAGTATCTACTGAGCCTGGTCGAAGATTTAGTTGAGCAATAATCAAGAACATTATATGGGTTCATTAAAAAAAAAACTAAAAAAAATATCAAGAGCATCTGAGGCCCAGCATCTCATCGTATTCTAATACTCTTGAAACAGCACTTTATAAAAACATAATACAGAAAGCCAGAACTCTCACTAAACATTCTACAGAGCCTAGTTGAAAATTTTGGTTAGCCAAAATCAAGAATATTTTCAAAGTTCATTACAAACATTACAAAAAAAAATTAAGAGGTACTGAGGCCCAGAATCTCATCGAATTCTATTACTCCTATATTTATGCTTTAAAAAAACATACTACCGAAATCCAGAACTCTCACTCAGATTCCAGAGCCTGGTTGAAGATTTAGCTTAGCTAAAATCAAGGAAATATACTTTGAACGCAATAAAAAAATCAAAAAAAAATGTTGGATGGTAATAAGGCCAGGCATCTCACTGGTTTTCAGTACTCCTATGAAACGTTAAAATGAAAACATGCTACATTAAGACAGAACTCTCACTTAAGTATCTACTGAACCTGGTCGAAGATTTAGTTGAGCAATAATCAAGAACATTATAACGGTTCATTAAAAAAACCTAAAAAAAATATTAAGAGGATCTGAGGCCCAGCATCTCAACGTATTCTAATACTCTTGAAACAGCACTTTATAAAAACATACAAGAGAAATCCAGAACTCTCACTTAACATTCTACAGAGCCTATTTAAAAAATTATGTTAGCCAAAATCAAGATAATTTTCAGAGTTCATTACAAACATTCCAAAAAAATAAATAATAGGTTCTGAGACCCAGCGTCTATTTTAATTCTATTACTCCTATAACTGGACTTTATAAAAACATAATACAGAAAGCCAGAACTCTCACATAATATTCTACAGTGCCTAGTTGAAAATTTAGGTTAGCTAAAATCGAGAAAATTTTAAGGGTTCCTAACAAATATAAAAAAAAAATATAATAAGAGGTTCTGATGTCCAGCATCTCATCGAATTCTATTACTCCTATACTTATGCTTTAAAAAAGCATACTAGCGAAATCCAGAACTCTCACTCAGATTCCAGAGCCTGGTTGAAGACTTAGCTTAGCTAAAATCGAGGAAATATACTTCGTACGCAATAAAAAAATCAAAAAAAATGTTGGAAGGTACTAAGGCCAGGCATCTCTCTGGTTTTCAGTACTCCTATGAAACGTCATAACGAAAACATGCTACATTAAGCCAGAACTCTCACTTAAGTATCTACTGAGCCTGGTCGAAGATTTAGTTTAGCAATAATCAAGAACATTATATGGGTTCATAAAAAAATACCTAAAAAAAATATTAAGAGGATCTGAGGCCCAGCATCTCATCGTATTCTAATACTCTTGAAACAGCACTTTATAAAAACATACAAGAGAAATCCAGAACTCTCACTAAACATTCTACAGAGCCTATTTGAAAATTTATGTTTGCCAAAATTAAGAAAATTGTCAGAGTTCATTATGAACATTTCAAAAAAAATGTAAAGGGGTTCTGAGGCCCAACATCTCATCGTATTCTAATACTCTTGAGACAGCACTTTATAAAAACATACAAGAGAAATCCAAAACTTTCACTAAACATTCTACAGAGCCTGGTTAAAAATTTAGGTTAGCCAAAATCAAGAATATTTTCAAAGTTCATTACAAACATTACAAAAAAAAATTAAGAGGTACTTAGACCCGGAATCTCATCGAATTCTATTACTCCTATATTTATGCTTTAATAAAACATACTACCGAAATCCAGAACTCTCACTCAGATTCCAGAGCCTGGTTGAAGATTTAGCTCAGCTAAAATCAAGGAAATATACTTTGTACGCAATAAAAAAATCAAAAAAAATGTTGGAAGGTACTAAGGCCAGACATCTCACTGGTTTTCAGTACTTCTATAAAACGTCGTAACGAAAACATGCTAGATTAAGCCAAAACTCTCCCTTAAGTATCTACTGAGCCTGGTCGAAGATTTAGTTGAGCAAAAATCAAGAAAAATTTCAGAGTTCATTACAAAACAATCAAAAAAATATTAAGGTGAACTGAGGCACGGCCACTCGTTGAATTCTATGATTTCTATAAATTGTCTTTATAAAAACATACTGCAAAAAGCCAGAACTCTCACTAAACATTCTACATAGCCTATTTGAAAATTTATGTTTGCCAAAAGCCAGAAAATTTTCACAGTTCATTACAAAAATTTCAAAAAACAAATCACAGATATTGAAGCCCAGCATCTCATTGAATTCTTTTACTCCTATAACTGGACTTTATAAAAACATAATACAGAAAGCCAGAACTCTCACATAATATTCTACAGAGCCTAGTTGAAAATTTAGGTTAGCTAAAATCGAGAAAATTTTAAGGATTCATAACAAATAAGAAAAAAAAAAAAATATGAGGCTCTGATGTCCAGCATCTCATCGAATTCTATTACTTCTATATTTATGCTTTAAAAAAACATACTATCGAAATCCAGAACTCTCACTCAGTATTCCAGAGCCTGGTTGAAGATTTAGCTTAGCTAAAATCAAGGCAATATACTTTGTACGCAATAAATAATTCAAAAAAAAGTTTAAGAGGTGCTGCCGCCAGGCTTCTCATCGGTTTCTAGTACTCTTATAACTGGACTTTACAAAAATAAGCTAGGAAAAGCCAGAACTCTCACTAAATATTCTACAGAGCCTGGTCGAAGATTTAGTTGAGCAAAAATCAAGAAAAATTTCAGAGTTCATTACAAAAAATTAAAAAAAAAATATTAAGGTGAACTGAGGCACGGCAACTCATTGAATTCTATGACTTCTATAAATTGTCTTTATAAAAACATACTGCAGAAAGCCAGAACTCTCACTAAACATTCTACAGAGCCTATTTGAAAATTTATGTTTGCCAAAAGCCAGAAAATTTTCACAGTTCATTACAAAAATTTCAAAAAACAAATGACAGATATTGAAGCCCAGCATCTCATTGAATTCTTTTACTTCTATAACTGGACTTTATAAAAACAGACTACAGAAAGCCAGAACTCTCACATAATATTCTACAGAGCCTAGTTGAAAATTTATGTTAGCCAAAATCAAGACGATTTTCAGAGTTCATTTCGAACATTTCAAAACAATAAATAATAGGTACTGAGGCCCAGCATCTCATTGAATTCTATTACTCCTATATTTGGACTTTATAAAAACATACTACAGAAAGCCAGAACTCTCAATCGGTATTCCAGAGCTTGGTTGAAGATTTAGCTTAGCTAAAATCAAGGCAATATACCTTGTACGCAAAACAAAATTCTAAAAAAATGTTGAAAGGTACAAAGGCCAAGCGTCTCTCTTGTTTTCAGTACTCCTATGAAAGATTATCACTAAAACATGCTGTAAGGGGTTTTATTGCGGGGCACGAGATTAAATAAGGCGGAATCTTTAGTTCAAACCAAACTTCGTGTATTGAAAATCGTTATCGTCATATACACTGGTAACAACATGAATATCGAAACATGAATACAATATACCAGCGGGCGACATACGCGACTCGAGCGGGCACGCGCCGGTTGCGCGGAGGCATAGGAGACGTGTGACGCGGTACGCAGCGTGCGACGGACTGACTTCTTCCCTGGCGAGCGGCGCGCGGGCCGCGAGACAACTTTTTTGGTGTTGTAGTATGAGGAGCCGATGTCCGATGTTCTCAAGGTGACTTTTGGTGTTGTAGAATGAAGATGCGATGTCGACATGATTATTTATTATTTTTTGATTAAAATTTATGAAATCAGAAGTTCGCGTGCTACATCCTCCCCCTCTAGCTCGAAACAAGCGCCCTCGCGTTCGTGCTAGTACATTTCCGAGGCCTACCTCTCTTCTTCTTCTCACTGACAGGTGGTTGGATCTCTCCGACAAATGGTGTTAATTGGGACACATGATATTTGCCCACTAAGGAACTGTCGCTGGTTCGCTCCAAGAGGTAAGTCGTCGCGCTAACTGGTTCTTTGATACGATATGGCCCGTCACGTCGTGGTATAAATTTTGCTGTTTGGCCTCGGCTGGCATCGTTAGCTCCTTGTGTCTTCAGCAAAACCAGATCGCCTGCAACATAATCGGGACTGGGCCGGCGGTGTTCATCGGCGTATCGCTTTTGGACGGCTTGGGTTCTGTCATGTATGTCTCGTGCGTCAAGAAGGATATCAGACATCTTCTTCAGGTAAGACGTTATCCCTGTAATGACATTTTCGCTTTCCATAACTGCTTTCATGTCCGTTAGGACGTCGGCTGGGGCGCGAATTTCTCGTCCGAACATCAAGAACGCGGGTGAATAACCTGTGCTCCCGGTAACAGCCGAGTTCATCGCGAACCGAATGGCCGCTAGGTGAGTATCCCAGGTATGATGGTCCTGCTTTACTAGGATGGCTATTTGGGGTTTCAAGTCGCGGTTCTTCCGTTCGACTGGGTTAGCTTCCGGGTGGTACATCGGAGTGAGAGACTGAGTAATACCGAAGGTATGGCACACTTGCTGCATCATTTCACTAACAAATTGCACACCGTTATCGCTGATCACGCGTCTAGGCACACCATAGCGTAAGAAAACTTCGGCTATCAACGTTTTCGCACACTCCAAACTGGTAGCGTTGGGCAAGGCAAACACTTCTACCCAGCGGGTGCATACATCCTCTAGTATAAGTATCCATTTGTTACCTTCAGGCGTTTCAGGTAATGGACCGAAGAGATCTACAGCTACGACTTCGAATCTGCGCGTGCTTGCAGGCGTCTGAAGGAGTCCAGCTGGCTTCCTAGCATCTACTTTGTAACGCTGACACGGTACGCATTTCTTTACGTAATTGGTAATGAATTGTCTCATCCCTGGCCAATAGAACTTCGATCGCAGGCGATGTAGAGTTCGCTCAGCTCCGAAGTGTCCTGCTGTTGGTGCGTCGTGAAATTCCTGCAAGATCTTGTCTCTCTCATGTGTTGGAACGACTAAGCATACTGTTTCTTCATCATCTGCTTCCGTGCCGTATCTATAGAGGATTCCATCAGACAGGGTATATCCCTTGTCTGCCCAGCTCCTCCCCCTAAACGGATCGTCGGTATTCTCTAGGTCTTCAACGATTTTCTTGATGTCGAGGTCCATGAGCTGGTTTTCTCTAATGTCTCGGGGTTTTCTAGATGGCATATCAATAACCGTGAGGCAAAGGTCGCAACATACGTCTTCTGAGCACGCCGGGCGCGATAAGGTATCGGCGATTACGTTTGACTTCCCTGGTGTATACTCAATCTTTAGGTTATATTCTTGTAATGTCAACGCCCATCTTGCTAATCGCCCACTGGGTGACTTGATACTCATCAGCCAACGCAAGGGCTGGTGATCGGACCTCACTGTTACTTCAGATCCGTCAATGTATCCTCTGAACTTATTTATCGCCCACACGACGGCTAATGCTTCTCTCTCGGTGGTTGTGTAGTTCCTTTCGGCGGGATTGAGCAAGCGGCTCGCGTACTCCACAGGCCGTTCGTCTTGTTGTTCTCCTTGCATAAGTACTGCACCGAGACAGTAACCGCTGCTATCCGTCCTTAGTGTGAACGGTTTGGTTCCGTCTGCCTGGCGCAGTATCGGTGCTGAGACTAGCAGTTTTTTGATGTGATCAAACGCTTCTTGTTGTTTCTCTGACCACGTCCAGGTGCTGTCCTTCTTTAAAAGGTCTGTTAACGCTCTGGCAACTTCAGCATAGTTCGGTATGAATCGACGAAACCAGCTGGATGTCTGTAAAAACGTCTTCAAATGCTTTACATTTTTCGGTGGTGGCATGTTAGAAACAGCTGTTGTCTTCTCAGGGTCTACTTGTATACCTCCTGGAACAATAACATGTCCTAAAAATTTTATAGAATCTCTGGCGAAGAAACTCTTCTCTCGGTTGATTCTCAAGTTGAACATTTTAAGCCTGTCAAACACTGCTTCTAAGTCTGCTAAGTGTTTAGGAAACGTTTCGGACAGAATCACTAGGTCATCAAGGTATCCTAGGATAGAGACTTCCTTCAAGTTTGACTTAAATCGGTAAATCAACCTCTGAAAGGTGGCTCCTGAATTTCGTAGGCCCATGGGCATTCTTTTAAACCTGTAAGTCCCTAAATACGTAACGAAAGCCGTTTTGTCCCGGTCTTCTTCATTCAGGCTCACTTGAAAATACCCAGATCTTAAATCGCAGGTAGTCATGTAGTTCGTCGTTTTAGCTGCGTGTAAGATGTCCTCTATCCTTGGTAAGGGGTAGCGATCAGGTTCTGTCACTGAGTTTAACTTGCGGTAGTCCACACACAAGCGTACACCTCCATTCTTCTTCGTAACGAGTACCACGTTCGCTGCCTAGGGCGATTCGCATTCTTCGATTATATCTGCATCTAACAGTTTTTGCAATTCTTTTTCTAGGATTTCTTTGCGGCTGTGTGACATTCGATAAGGCGGCGAAGCTATAGGTTCCTGTTTTTCATCGACCTTGATCCGGTGTACAGCGTACTCGGTCGGCGGGCCTTCGGCGGTGAACCGGTCGGAGCTCTTCACCAATAGTGCGTTGAGTTGAACCTTTTGGTCTGGAGTCAGGTTCGAACCTTCTTCTTCTCTCAAGGTCACTTTCGGGACATCAACGTGCATAAGTTCTGTGTTGTCGACAGGTAATAAATTAAATGATTGCAGAAAAGGAAACATCTGCGTCGGGGCATCAGCGAAACTCCACATGCCTTGAGGTAGGTTCAGTACAATCCCTGCATCTACTATGAAGTCGCGTCCGAGCAGCGTTCTCGTCTCTGCACCAGGAAACACAAGGAAGGAGGTAGGTATCTTCCGTCCTTCTAAGTTTACAATTATGTTGCAAATAAGCGCTCTACGCACTTTCTGGGAGCCGTCTGCGAGTCCAACATTGCGTTGCGTGTCTACAAACTCTACACCATTACCTACTAATAGGTCATACAACATTGGGCCCGCGATACAGTGCGTCGCTCCCGTGTCCAAAATAGCGGCACCTGTGTAATTTGCAATTTTTATTTGAATAGTAGGTCGCGTACTTTGAACGCCCTCTATATCTGCGCTCTGAAAACTAACATTACTAGCGGCCGGACTATTCTTACAAATATTACACTTTGATCGTATAACACCCGGTTGTCCGCAACCGTAACATCGCAAGTCAGTTTCCTTGATATCCGGCTTTTGATTTTCTACGTTATTTGGTTTTGACTTATCAAACTTATTACGACACTCGTCTGACGTGTGACCAAACCTTTTGCAAAAAGTACATCGAGGTCGGGTTCGCTTTTGTTTCGTATTTTCGTACGAACTAGGGTCGGACGTAGCACACGAAGGGTTAAACGTGGAACTACTACTTTTAGGAAGTTGTGTTGTTATTTTATGATTATTAGCATGACTTTTATTATTATCGAATGGACAGTCGGCTCGCGTTGCAACTTTAGTTATTGGTAAACAAACACTTACCTCCGCCAGGGACTCTTCTACAAACCTTACTTTCTCGATAAAGTTTTCGAGCTCGGTCGCCGAATCACGAGGCACACGTTTCCTAATCCTCCGATCTAAAAGTCCGTAAACTATATCTATTTTCATAATTTCCGGTACACTATACGGTAATTTAGCTAATAATGCACGAATTTTCGCGATAAACACATCAGCACGTTCGAGTCCTTGTTCGGCGGAAAATATTTCGCGGAGTATCTTGTATCCCGGTTGCGGCGTTCCGTACATTCCTCGTAATCGCTGGAGAGCGTCGTTCCACGTCGTCACCGAAGTCTTTATACCTTGCCACCACACGGCGGCGTCAGCAGTCAGCAGCATGGGCAGTCCTCGTAGTGCATGTTCATCGCTAACGTGCGAGCATTCCTTATAGACTTCTATGGCGTCTATAAATGCTTCCAGCACGTCTGCGTTGCGGGCGGCGCCGTCGAAGCGCGCCGTACACTTCGCGAAGTTGCCGGGGCGTGGCTGGGACATCTCGAACGGGTTAGGTGTCGAGGTACTTGTGCTGGCGTCTGGTATATTGGAGTGGTTTCGATTGCTCGACGCGATGAGGTTTTCAATGAGCAGGCGGGTAGCTTCTGCTTGATTTTGCGTGATAGACGTCACGAGGTGGTTCACCTGCCGGTCGGTGAAAGTCATCCCGGTCGGTGGCGATTCGTCATCAGCGCTACGTTCGTCTTCGTCGTTTTTTCTTGCACGTGTTTTCCTCGGCGACGGCATCATGTCGGGCCGGCGGCAAACGGACGGCGAACTACTTCGCGCTGGGTTCATACGCACGCTGGATAGGTATTTTCACGCGCACACGTATCTCGTTTTTATATTGTTTTAGTTAATCACTGCACTGAGTCTGATAGTTAGGTATATTGTACAACGAAGTTGGCTCCACGAGTTGGGCGTCACTGTAAGGGGTTTTATTGCGGGGCACGAGATTAAATAAGGCGGAATCTTTAGTTCAAACCAAACTTCGTGTATTGAAAATCGTTATCGTCATATACACTGGTAACAACATGAATATCGAAACATGAATACAATATACCAGCGGGCGACATACGCGACTCGAGCGGGCACGCGCCGGTTGCGCGGAGGCATAGGAGACGTGTGACGCGGTACGCAGCGTGCGACGGACTGACTTCTTCCCTGGCGAGCGGCGCGCGGGCCGCGAGACAACTTTTTTGGTGTTGTAGTATGAGGAGCCGATGTCCGATGTTCTCAAGGTGACTTTTGGTGTTGTAGAATGAAGATGCGATGTCGACATGATTATTTATTATTTTTTGATTAAAATTTATGAAATCAGAAGTTCGCGTGCTACAATGCTATATTAAGCCAGAACTCTCACTTAAGTATCTACTGAGCCTGGTCGAAGATTTAGTTGAGCAATAATCAAGAACATTATAAGGGTTCATTAAAAAAACCTAAAAAAAATATTAAGAGGATCTGAGGCCCAGCATCTCATCGTATTCTAATACTCTTAAAACAGCACTTTATAAAAACATACAAGAAAAATACACAACTCTCACTAAACATTCTAAAGAGCCTAGTTGAAAATTTAGGTTAGCCAAAATTAGATGTGTCATCAGCAAACAACGCCATCTTCGGTTGATTTTGTAGTAATTGGGGTAAATCGCTAATATAAACTAAAAAGAGGAAAGGACCCAATATCGAGCCTTGAGGAACACCCATTGTCATTTCAGACCCTAGTGAGTTTACGCCGTTTACCTGAACTTTAACTTGTCTGGCGTGCTTCTAGTACTAGCTTCAACAATAGTGTCTCATGGTTAACGCAATCGAACGCCTTCGAGAGGTCGCAAAAGATTTCAATGGCGTCCTGTGCTTCCACCCAGGCGTTAAATATTTTCTTTATTAGGGTGACACCCGCGTCAGTTGTGCAACGCCCTTTGGTAAAACCGTACTGTTGATCATACAAGATGGAATGTTTGTTAAAATGACGCAACAAGTGGTTGAGCATTTACTTTTCGAAGACCTTACTGAGAACCGGCAGTATTGACACTGGCCTATAACTAGTGGCTTCTTTGCTATCCCCGGATTTAAACAATGGAACTACTTTACTGTGTTTCATGAGGTCTGGAAAAACTCCTTGCTCAACACTAGTGTTAAATATGAAAGCTAAATAGGATGCAATAGTTTCAATGTTTGGTTTACACACTTTTACAGATAGTCCCCAAATATCTTCTGTTGATTTTATTTTAAGATCTTTAAAAGCTTTTAAAGCTAGCCTGGGGGTTTTAGTTAGGTAGCCATTTACGTTATTTCTAAGTAAGGCAGCAGGCAGTGTGGGTGAGGAGTTTAAGGCTGCTGTAGTTTTAAGTGGAATATTAAGAAAAAAGTTTTCAAATTCCTGAGCTACCTCTATATCTGAGTGTGTGGGACCATGTGCAGTTGCTAAATTAAATTCAGTATTTCCCTGTTTTTTCCTACCTGTTTCATTATTTATTATTTTCCAGGTAGTTTTTATTTTATCGTCTGCTGATTTTATTTTATTGCTAATACAGCCTTTAGCTATTATTCATGCATTCTAAGGCGCAGTCCACATAAAAATGGCGTCGGGCGCGGGCATGGCTCGGGCGGCTTCTTATTCCTTTCTAATTTCAAACTTAATGCATGGAAATAAAGCGCAATTTAGGACACACGATATGTCGTTGCTCGAACTTGGTTATGACGTGACATTTAGATGCCCGCGCCTGGTCAAATTGCGCTTTATTTCCATACATTTAGTTTGACATTAGAATGGAATAGGAAACCGTCCGTGCCATGTCCACGCCCGATGCTATTTCTGTGTGGATTGCGCCTTAAAGGTTTTTAAATATTTCGCAACATATTTATGAAAACTTGTATTATTCATATTATGCTTTAGGCCATAGAGTTCATAAAGCTTTTCCCTGCTTTTACAAATGCCTGGAGTCGCCCAATCGCTAAATAAGAACTTAGTGTAAATACTTTTCGCTTTCAGTGGAAAAGTGTCATTGAATTGCGTGTTGAGTACTTTAAAAAACTCGGCATAGAACTCATTTGGGTCATCTATATTAATAAAGTTTTGAACACAGTGAGATTTAATAGAATTTTTAATTAGTATTAATGATCCGCCATGTATCATACGTTTTCTGCAGTAATGGCTAACTACACGAAAATTTTCATAATTAATGGACTTGGTGATCTTTTAACCAATGTTCTGTTAGACAAATAATATCAAATTTGGTTTTTTCTAGAAATAGTTCTATTTCTAATAATTTGGAAGAGCAAATTACGAAGGCTGTAGCCGGAGGATTTAAAAAAATACAAAATTTATTTAACTTAAATTTAATTAATAAAATTACAATTATAAAATGGCTTAGAAATAGACGACAGTAGACCGATGCCGTGCCAAAAGTGACGATTCCACGAGGGCCTCGATGTCCGGTGTCGGGCTGCATCACGTTGTGCTGCGTCGGCGCCTCGTGTCCGCGGCTGTTGCGATGTGCGGTAATGAGGTAATCGCTTGTCAGCGGTTTGGGTGCTGTGCGAGTACGTAACACCTCCCCCCGAAGATCAGCAACTATTTCGAAATCTTGTGTGACAGCGATGATGAAATATTGCTGGGGTCAATTCTTATCTTGCTGGGGCTGATTCTATTTGATTCTTGAATTTCAGCATAGTTTCCTGAAGATGTGGCTTCATCTGTTTCCATTGATTGATTTTTCTGAAGTCGCTTCACTCGATATCGTCGGTACATCAGTGCGATAGTGAGTGCACTTGCACCGGATAGTATTAGGTAGATTGGAATCGTGGTATGGTAGAGAGCTGTATCGGTTGTTTCATTAAGCTTAACTGGAGTCTGTAGCATGATTTTCGTGTTTATGGAGTGCAGGTTTTCTAGATCGGCAGAGTTTAGTATGATTGGTGCCTCGCTTGAGGTTTCTAAGCCTTCAATAACCGTAGGCAATTGCATAATTTCCAGAGCGAATCCCTTGATGTGATTGTTAGAGTTCGCTATTGTGAATTCGGGCGTTTTAATGTGGCAATTGTGCGGGATAATAGCCAGATAGCTTCCTTCAAGGATTTTATATGTTTCTTGTCTGCAGGATATCTTCACTTTGGTTGGGTGTGGGAAACTGATGGTGTAGTGTTTCTCGTCGAGTTGTTCCACAGCTTCCCTCTTCAATGTGACTGAGGACAGCTTGCAATATGGGAGAAGTTCTTGCTTGGAGATCAGATGCTGGATACAATCCGGATCATTTTGGGTCTTGTACTTTGATTTTGCTTCGCAGAGGTACAGAGAATTTACCTTCGGGCATTCAGCCTCCATGTACATAGAATCTTGTCCGGAAATCGCAATAAAGGGTAAGGTAGGTAAAAGGATTTTATTGTTCTTGTTAGGGACAATGGACAGTTTGTAAAGGCTATAGATTGGAGGGAAGGCAATCGGCACCTTAAATACTATAACTATTTGATTATCTATATAAAAGTATCCTAGCTTAATTACGTCATAATAATCCCTTAATTCTATTTCGAGGATTTCATCGTTCGAGTATAAAATCCTTAATTTATCTAACATATTCCTAATTTCAGCTATACTAACTGCCATATGGGGTGTGCTTAATGTACGTATTAAGGCTAGAGTGTATTCTAGTTTATGGAGCTCTTCGAACAAATTGTCTATGCTATCGCTTAAGATAATTAAGTGTTGAGCCATGTGGGCGTATTGGGTAAAATCGAAGTCTGCTGTACTATTGATTATCCGATTTAAAACATTACCTATTCTCTCTTGGTTTTTTGTTATGTTAGTTAATAAGTTGGCATTATATGAAATCCAAGTTTTAGATAGACTAACATGCTGATTAAGTTGAGCTTGCATCTTGTACTCATTTTCCTTAAGGACTGTTATAGCATTGTTATATTTGATTGCATCAGTCTGGTCAAGATTACCGGATATGCTCTTAATAATAGAACCGAGACCATCAACGAGTCCTCTTTTATGACGATTATGTTCAAATGACTCTAGCTGCATAGATATTTTAGTTAATTTAGATGTAAGGTAGTTCATGTGCGGTTCAAATAATAGAGACGTCTTATTATTTAGTTTATGACTAACGTCTGTCAGTTGTGTTTTAACTGTATATATCTGGGATTGTATACCGTCGAGATTAACATAGTTGAGAAAGGAATGATAATGGGAAATGATACGCGTAGTTCCTAAATTAAACGGAAGTATTCCAGGGCCGTTTCCTAAAGGATCAATCATTAATTCTTGTCCTTGCGTCATCTGCAGGAGTAGCAGCAGTAACATCCTGTAACAATGTGGACTCTTTAGGGCTTCTCTTGAGACGAGATTTTGCAACAGGACCTCGTTTCTTTCTGGTATATATGTGTATGGGAAGGTCGGCCATGACTATGTCTTTAGTGAAACGCGGGGCTAACTTTTGTCTGTTAGCTAGAGGATTGCGGACGAATACTTGTTGGTCAGGGTTATATTCCTTTTCAGGTTCACGATCTTTATTCCTTCTTTCAGTTAATTCGGTCCTACGGTGGAGGGCGGTCTCATTTATTATTTCGTAGACTTGGGTTAATCGTTTTTTATGGTCTTGTAAATAATTTTGCAGTAGGTGCTCAGATAGGTTTAGATCCAAGGAATCGCGGGGATCAAAGTGTCCTGTGATTAGATCTATAGGCCTACATTTGGTGAAACTATGTATTGAGCTATTATAACCTAAAACTGCATAGGGCATGAGATTTACGGCGGGTTCATTACGCTTTTCCAACTTCAGGATTCTGAGGTGTTCGAGAATGGTAGAATGGAAGCGCTCTACTATTCCATTATCGTTAGGAGTATGTGCAAGGATTTTATGATGTTGTATCTTATGGAGTCGGACAAATTCTGAAAATAATGCATTAGTGAACTCGGGTCCTTGGTCCGTGACTATCGTATAGGGAACGCCATGGTGGGTGCAAAACGTTAAAAGAGCTTGAACGACACTTAACGCGGTACCATCTCTAAGATGATATGCTTGAGCATATTTCGAGAAAGCGTCTACTAGAGTGAGAAATTTCTCATTTTGTGCTGTGAAAAGGTCCAGATGTAAAATTTCAAAGGGTTTAGTTGGGGGAGGAACTATGGAGAATTTTTGTTTAATGGGGTTACGATCGTACTTTGCTTGGCCACAGATACTACATTCGTTAATATACTTTGATATACTTTCTTTCATTTTGGGCCAATAATAGCGATGTGATAAGGCAAGGAAACATTCAGTTATACCACGGTGGTTGGTTTTTCCTTCATGGTAATTACGAATGATTTCCTGTTGGTCCAGGTAATTTTTGATGTTCTCTACTTCTTTTTTCGTTAAAACCATATCCAAGGCGGAGCTTTTGAATTTATCTTGGATGATCGGAATTATATTGTACATGGCTAGAGGGGGATGGATGAGAATTCCTGTTTTTACTTTGGGATTCACATATTCTTTAACGGCTTTTATTACGTCTTGTTCAAGGTTAGACTCGGATAGTTGTATGGTAGTTTTAGTGTGGGTTTCGAAAGGTTTGGACACAGTTGGGCGTTTTTTTATATCTCCTACGATTACAAAGGATATTTGGCGGTGGAATTTATTTAAAGGTTCATCAGAAATCGGTATTTCCAATATAGGGTTCTCAGCACTGGTGTGAGCTGTTGCAGTTGTAGAACCAACCACTAAAGGGGATTTTTCAGACGTGTTAACTGCTATAGAGTTCGCATCCTCATTGTTGATTTCGATGCGGGACAGAGCGTCTGCGTTAGTATTCAGCTTGCCCTGCTTATAGATAGTAGTGAAGTTATACTCGCTTAGCTTTAGTCTCCAGCGGGTTAAACGAGAATTGGGTTCCTTTAAGTTCATGACCCACTGTAAGGGCCTGTGATCCGTAACGATCTTAAATTTCCTACCAAATAGGTAAGGGCGGAAGTATTTGGTTGCCCATACAATTGCCAGCAATTCTTTTTCAATTGTACTGTAGTTAATTTCACTAGTGTTTAGTGTGCGGGATGCGTATGCAATGGGCTTGTCAGTACCTATTTGACCTTGTGAGAGGACGGCACCAATGGCAAGGTTAGATGCGTCGGTTGTTAGTATAAAGTCTTTGCTAAAGTCTGGATATTGTAAGCTCGGGTCATTGATTAAGAGGGTTTTGCATTTCTCAAAACAACTAATATAATTTGGATCGGTTATGGCAATTTTCGAACCTTTTTTAAGACATTGTGTCATAGGTTTTGTTATACGAGCGAAGTCTGGAATAAATTTTCTATAATACCCTAACAGACCTAGGAAACGTTTAATTTCAGTAGCCGTTTTGGGCAGTGGGAATTTCTGGATGGCTATAATCTTATCCGGGTTAGGTTTAATGCCGTCTCTGCTAATTATGTGTCCTAAATATGCTGTCTCTAACTTTAAAAATTCCGATTTATTCATTTGTATTTTGAAATTAGATTCTCTGAGTCTCTGAAATACTTTTTCCAGATTTATCATGTGTTCCTGAAGGGATACTGAAAAAACTACAATATCGTCTAAATACACTAAACACACAACATTTTGAAGGTCCCGTAAGACATTGTCCATCACCCGTTGGAAGGTTGAAGGAGAGTTTTTTAAACCCATCGGCATGCGGAGAAATTCATAATGTCCATGCTCGACTGTAAATGCGGTTTTATGGATGTCATCCGGGTTCATTTCAACCTGGTAAAAACCACTCGCGAGGTCCAGGGTGGTGAAATACTGGCAGTTACCTAACTTGTCTAGGACGTCCGAAATGTTGGGTATAGGATAGCGATCGTCAATGGTCTTTTCGTTTAATTTCCTAAAATCTATAACCAAGCGCCATTTGGTTTTTCCACTGGCGTCGGCTTTCTTGGGAACTACCCAGATGGGGGAATTCCACGCAGACTGTGAGGGACGTATGATATTTTGTTCAAGCATTTTAGAGATTTGATCTTGAACTTCCTGCTTATGTATGAATGGGTATCGGTAACTTCTAGTATAGATTGGTATATCATCCGTTGTTCGTATGGAATGTTTTACTTGGTTAGTGAAAGACAATGATTCGCCATCAATATAAAATACGTCGGCGTACCGAGAGCAAAGTGCTTCTAGATTAGCTTTTTCTTCAGGGTTCAAATGGTCTGTACGTAGACGGGACAAAACTTCGTTTACGCGATTGGGCTGATTATCGGTGCGCATGCACTGCACATTGAATACTTCCGCACCGACAGGGCGATCCATGGAAAAGACTACATCATGACGTGAAGGATTAGTTACCTCTATTATACCCCTGTTATTTTTTACAGTTGTAACGCAATCATTTATTAAACAATTTGAAATACACTGCTCGGGAATTAAAACGTCACCGTCCTCAGAATTTATTGGAACTTTTACTAGTTTAGATGAATTAGCCGGTACTATGTCTTCGTATAAGTTACTATTGCGCGAATCGTACATCAATAAAGGATTACTAGAGTTACGAGTGACCAGCAGTCTGTTTTTCAGATCGATGTTAGATTCCAGTTTTTCTAACAAGTCATAGCCAATCAAACCATCAAAAAATGTATGAAACGCATAAACGAAAAGAGTTATTTCACCTGGTTCATTAAATTCCGGGAAACACGGTATGGTAATGGAATAATCACTTCTAGTGGTAGCGTGAATATTCGTTACTTCAAAGGGATCATAATTACACGGTATATGGGATAAGAACTTTTGAACTACTGCGGGGCTAACAAAAGACATATTTGCACCTGTATCAATTAACAATTTTAGCGGAGGGTCTGAGATTTGTATATACGGCAGTTGCCTTTGCGTCTGTAAATTAATCTCTATTTTGACTTTTCTGATTTGGGGACTTTCTGAAAATCCTCCCTTTCGGCAGGCGGAATCGGATCTTTTACTTCCTCTACAATAACATATGAATCTGTAGACTGTGGGTACTCATGAACGTATTCATTTGGGTACACATAACTGGTATACTCAAAATATTCCTGGGGGTAATAATCACCGTTAACAAAATAATCGCTATAATAGTCATACTGCAACTGGTCGCTAAAATCATTGTAATTGAATTCCCTTGTTCTACAATAATTTGTGGGCGGCGGATTTCCAGCCTTAGTCCAATCGTGGGATGCACGTGGGACGAATGGTTTAGCCACATAGTGACTTACACCACTCATAGGTTGCGGGGCATTACTAGTAGTTGGCCTGCTAGGACCGGGCATTCTAAAAACTTGACCCTGGGGTGTATAATTAGGTGGCGGTGAACTAAACATCTGCTGCGTACGTGTGGGCCCGCGGTATTGAGGAGGTTGATTTCGCCAAATCGGAATAGCTTGCTGACTTTGAGGCATAGACGGTCTCGAGAGTCCTGCCATATTGGGAGGCCTAAAGGGTGGCAAATTAAAAGAGCGCGATGTAGGTGGTGCCGCGTGATTCGGTGGCATGAGGCCATAAGTAAATTTAGGACTAACCTGGTGCTGGGGCTGCGACCTCCTGTCAGGAGCATGGTCGCTACGCTGCTGCAGATATAGCGTATTCATCTCTTCATGCACGAATTCTAAAGCTTTTTCAATCGTATCAGGCCGCATGCACCGAATGCGAGAACCCAACGGGTCTCGTAGACCACGTAGGTACGACTGTAACGTGAGTTTCTTGTACAAGGTACGTTTTGATTCAATGGTACTCGCTATCGTTTCATGCAGGCTGATATAAGTCATAATAGTACTAAAGAGATTTTGACACTGTTCGTAAAATTCTTGCGGGGTTGCTGAACCTTGTGTTAAAAGCGCTAAGTCATTGTACAAGGATGTCTCATCGCGTTGATCGGCGAAATTATTAATTAAAGCACTCCTAATTCCTTCCCAGGTCTCCGGGATACCATTGGAATTAATCGTACGCGATGCGGTATACTATTTTATTTAAAATTCCGTTTAATAATGCCAAATTACTTAACTGATATTCTGGTCCATGATCGCATAATTTTATAAATCTAGTTAGTACGTTCGAGTTCCCGTCGAATTCAGGAACCAATCGTAGGGCCTTGTAAACTTGATCTACTGAGTCAGCCATACTCGATATCTCTATACTACTACTATCCCACGGTTCCGCCTCTAGATTTCTATTAGCGTCTAAAATACTAACTCTACGATTACTATCTAACCTAGGGGACCGAGATTGCCTTGGATGGAAAATCTTGGAACGATTAAAGGGTAACAGTTAAGGATAAAAAGGAAGCGACTCTAGAGCGATTCTAAAGTACTTACTTGTAATGTTTTTGTACCTCTTCTGTATCGATGTCTGGATACTCCTCTGGTCTGCAGCACTTGTAGGTTCTGGATACTCGTACGGTGCCCGACGGCCACCCGGGTGACTCGCGATCCTATCAATTTAATCTCGCGAACCGGCCCGCGAGTATCCTACCGACTGCGCCAATTACGAAGGCTGTAGCCGGAGGATTTAAAAAAATACAAAATTTATTTAACTTAAATTTAATTAATAAAATTACAATTATAAAATGGCTTAGAAATAGACGACAGTTGACCGATGCCGTGCCAAAAGTGACGATTCCACGAGGGCCTCGATGTCCGGTGTCGGGCTGCATCACGTTGTGCTGCGTCGGCGCCTCGTGTCCGGGGCTGTTGCGATGTGCGGTAATGAGGTAATCGCTTGTCAGCGGTTTGGGTGCTGTGCGAGTACGTAACAAGCAACCTTCAATATTTTGATTTAATAATTTTAAAGAGTATTGCTCTCCCCTCAGCTTAGTACCACTAAATGGATTGCCAGAAGATACCTTCATACTATTTATTAATAATAACTGATTATTTCCAAGGGTAACTTCTATTGTCTTATGGACTAGTTTAAATTTATGTTGCTAGTTAAACTAGGCAACACAGGGTCATCAATTAATATAAAATTTGATAGATTTGCTATCAACATAGCAATCTTACGTCTACATCTACGTGACAGAGAGAAAGCTCTCTGCGTTACTTTTAGTCCACTAATAAATATATAAGTGTCAAAAAACAATAATTTGTCACTATGACAAGTCAACAATTGTAAAATGTTATTTAATTTAAAAATCCGCTTGTTCTCATCTTCTAAAAAGCTATACGAGTAAGGAAAAGCACAAACCATGAGCTTTTCTACATTTAACCCTAACAAGGTGTCAATACCAGCCATGATGTCCTTTTTGGTAATCCCAGTACTATTTCCCAATAGCAAAACCATTGTAGAACAATTATCTATATTTGAATTTATAATTCCATTGTTCTTAACTATGTTTGATGAAAATCTGTTCAGCCGATCAAAAGTTATGAGCGTTTTACTAGTTGAATTGGGGTGTTTTTGCAAGATTTCGTGTCATAATTGACATGATCAATAGATTGTCGATTGAAACGTGTCTTCAACTAGATAAATTATGTAAAATGAAGTAAAAATGTGCCGGGGGTTTTAAAATTTTACATGTTCATTTACATAGATACAAGTATATACAGTATATACTTGTTCATTGATTTAACAATAGCTTATTTTTGGTTGCCTTCTTTAATTGAACATAAGAAAGTCATTAGCTGTAGTTCGGTAGGATAAACTACGAAATCACGAGGACGAAGTCGCGGGCGGAGAGCTAGTTGACTATATGATAGTGCAATAACGCTCGTGCTCACTCCTGTTTACACAATCGTGTAGTATTTGGCTTTTTATCTTTTTTTATCTTTAGGGCACCGTGACTTTTTGTAGTGAATTCCTATATAATTTACCCAGTATGACATTGATTTGATTTCAAGTTCCCATCAAACTCTATTCGATAGCTCAAGTACCAAAATTCATGACATCTCCTACTCTTAGCGTTACCCGGAACCAACGACGGGGACGTAGTAAGATTTGGTTCCATTTTGAATATTTATGTATTTTTTTATTTTTTGTTATATTTTTTATTCAATTTTTTTTTTTTTAGTTTTTTGTATTCTTCTTTCTTTTTTTTCATTATTTTTCTTCAATCAACGAATTGTATTTTCCAACTTCTCGTATTTCAATATATTTTTTCAATTTGAGTTTTATGTACTCAATCTTATTAATAATAATCGTAGCTCAGGAAATAAAGACATTTGAATCGAAAAAATCTTAATTAAGTAATTTTACCAGAATTATGTTCAGTATGATCGTAGACATGTTGCCTGAAAAGTCCATAAGAAACCCATCACAGCAAAAAAAAACTGGCTTGTCAAAGGGTTAAAAAAAAATTCCTAAAGTTTTGATTTTACTGCAATTTGTTATGATAGCAAATTTATTCCTTGTTCAATTGTTAACTTTAAAGTCCTGCATAAGATTAATTGGTTTTCGAGATATGAGCCAAAATATATTTATTTTTTGTTTTTATATTTTGTACTATATCTGTGCGTATATGGCAATTTAGGTTATTTAAATTATGTTTTTATGCTCAAGAGAGCCGTTTAATATTCAGGTTACCATAAACCATTATAATATTGTAGCGAAATGAAATATTAAGTATATTGATAAAATTGACCCGTGTTTCTTCTTTTTAATGATTAACATCGATCAACATACATAAAATTAGATGCGGTTGGATTATTTTTTTGGCACTCACAGGATCACGAGTTGGTCCTATGTCATTATATTCGTGCCAGTACATGCCTGATTTCGCGTATGCAATGTAATGTACTGCTGACCAATTCACGATACCAGCTAGCGAATAGCTTTTGTTTTTTATATTTACAGTGTTTACTATGGATCCAAGTGTGTGACGGAGATTATTATTTCGGTTTGTGTATCTATCGTCAGTTATAACACTCGTATCAATGATCAAATGTGGCCCATATTCAATCTCGTCCTGGAGTACATTTTTACATTTTCGGCAAAACCGCTTCGTTTGATGCCCATCATCAATTGCCTGTTGCATGGCACATAAGCCTTGACTTAGTATTAAATCAATATTTATACCGAAAACAATATTTTGATTTTTCAAGTTATAGCCGCATTGGCAGACAACTATTGTTGAGTAGCTCGGTGTGTCATTAAAAATGTATTGTGCCAGATGAGCTACGTTGCATTCAGTGTCCATTTGTTTTATTTTTTGTGTGATTGATTCCATTTTAAAAAGTCCTGTTTTCATTAATATTTCGGCTCGTTCACGGCAATCGACTGCCAAAATTTTTTGTTTACCTGTGAGTATTTTTCGAGCCAATCGGATTGTTTTATTGGTAGAGTCGTCAAGAGCCTGGCTATATACATCATTCGAAGCCATCCCACTCAAAAGCAGTTGGAAAAGCGAATCAAATGCACAGGTTCGTTTTAAGTTTAGCCGAAGATTTGCCATAATCACGGGCGGACAGAAAAGCCCATTTTTAAATGCAGGTAGTTTTGAAACCTTCGCATTTTTTAAGAAATCCCATTCCGGGCATGTTTCTAAATAAGATGGTTTCCTTCTTTTTTTCACAGGGGATTTTTCAGACTCAGTAAATCTATTTTTCTTTTCAGCTTTTCCGCGCCAATCTTCCTGCGAGTTCCAAGCACTGCATTCATTGAGTGTGCTTGAGAACATATTTTCATCGTTTTTCAACCATTGTTCAGATGACCGACCATCGTCCCCGTCCTCAACATTCGTATTGTCGCTCGTGGATTTAGACTCGTCTTCTTTAGACCTATCGGTAGGTTTAAGCTGATCATTAGGGCTCGGCATATCCTCTAAAATATTGTGCCGAAGGTCAGCCTCGTAACTACTTTCAGTTCGTTCCATTTTTCCGCCGCATAGTGTAGTACGGTAACAGAAGTTTCAGCATTTTTGTCTGAAATTGTATTGCTATTTTGATCTTTGAAGCTTTCATTATCTCTGTTTTGGTTGTTGTCTGAGCTCTCAAATTCGCTTGGTACATTATGGAACTCAGGTACTTCGGAAATCTGGATACTCGATCCGTTTGTATTTGCAATAACACTCTGTCTGTCTTTTAAAGCAGTCCTCGCAACTGGCGGCACATCTTTTTCATTGGAGGCTAATTACACTTTCCCATCGAGGTAGCCCAAATGATGAAGGACGAATTTGTCAACTCGCATCGGCATCGGCACTCGAATTTCTCAACTGATGAAGATGTTGCTATCTTTTCACCCCTGCCAAAATGAGGTCGCATAACGTTCGTCCTAAGTGGCAAAATCGGAAGCAGCTGTTTTTTTAGGGTTCCGTACCCAAAGGGTAAAACGGGACCCTATTACTAAGACTCCGCGGTCCGTCTGTCTGTCTGTCTGTCTGTCTGTCTGTCTGTCTGTCTGTCTGTCACCAGGCTGTATCTCATGAACCGTGATAGCTAGACAGTTGAAATTTTCACAGATGATGTATTTCTGTTGCCGCTATAACAACAAATACTAAAAACAGAATAAAATTAATATTTAAGGGGGGCTCCCATACAACAAACGTGATTTTTGTGCCGTTTTCTGCGATAATGGTACGGAACCCTTCGTGCGCGAGTCCGACTCGCACTTGGCCGGTTTTTTATTCTTTGAGCAAACCCCGGATTGAAGCACGCATTTATGGTGTTCCCTCCTTTCGGTCTTCTTCCAATGTCTTCTACATTGGAATATCTCGTATTCGCCGACATTTGCCAGTCTGTATCAATTTCATCATTCTCTTCATCGCTATTATCGCTGACCTCAACGTCATTAGGATCTCCCGTAACATTTTCAATCTCTTCCAAAGCTACTCCTTTGATAATGTTGTTGAGAGCTTGCATCCGTATTTCTGCTGGCACCGCTTCTCCCTTGGTCGTGAAGCCGATTGATTCACTCAACGCAACAGCGAGAACTGATTCAATAAAACCCGTCACCGCTTCGAAATCATGCATTTGATATGCTTGGCAAATACACCGAATGAAAAATCTGCGGGCTGCGATAACTGTCATTTGAAGACATTTCCAACGGGAAACCATTGCAACAAAATGGCTTACATCCAGCCTCATGTAAGATGCTGGGATTGCCACAGAACCTCGTGTAACACTATCATAGCATTTTTGCAGATATTCATTCAAATCGTTGCATTTTCCAAACACTTCAGCAACGGCGTTCACCAAAGCCCGGCCGAAATCACAGATGACAGTAGGCGGTCGGTGTGCACCTTTAGTTAAAATAAATTTACAATACAATTGTGTAGTAATTGTAAAGTGTATTTCCCTGATTTTTAAATAGGCTCTGTAGAATGTTTGATGAGAGTTTTGGATTTCTGTTGTATGTTTTTATAAAGTGCTGTTTCAAGAGTATTAGAATACGATGAGTTGCTGGGCCTCAGATCCTCTAAATATTTTTTTTAGGTTTTTTTTAATGAACCCTTATAATGTTCTTGATTATTGCTCAACTAAATCTTCGACCAGGCTCAGTTGATACTTAAGTGAGAGTTCTGGCTTAATGTAGCATGTTTTCATTAAGACTTTTCATAGCAGTACCGAAAACCAATGAGATGCCTGGCCTTATTACCTTCCAACTTTTTTTTGGATTTTTTTATTGCGTACAAAGCATATTTCCTTGATTTTAGCTAAGCTAAATCTTCAACCAGGCTCTGGAATCTGAGTGAGAGTTCTGGATTTCGTTAGTATGTTTTTTTAAAGCATAAATATAGGAGTAATAGAATTCGATGAGATTCCGGGCCTCAGTAAATCTTAATGTTTTTTTGTAATGTTTGTAATGAACTTTGAAAATATTCTTGATTTTGGCTAACCTAAATTTTCAACCAGGCTCTGTAGAATGTTTAGTGAGAGTTTTGGATTTCTCTTGTATGTTTTTATAAATTGCTGTTTCAAGAGTGTTAGAATACGATGAGATGCTGGGCCTCAGAACCCCTTTACATTTTTTTTTAAATGTTCATTATGAACTCTGACAATTTTCTTGATTTTGGCTAACCTAAATTTTCAACCAGGCTCTGTAGAATGTTTAGTGAGAGTTTTGGATTTTTCTTGTATGTTTTTATAAAGTGCTGTTTCAAGAGTATTACAATACGATGAGATGCTGGGCCTCAGAACCCCTTTACATTTTTTTTTAAATGTTCATAATGAACTCTGACAATTTTCTTAATTTTGGCTAACCAAAATTTTCAACTAGGCTCTGTAGAATGTTTAGTGAGAGTTCTGGCTTTCTGTATTATGTTTTTATAAAGTCCAGTTATATGAGTAATATAAATTAAATAGACGCTGGCTCTCAGAATCTATTATTTATTTTTTTGGAATGTTTGTAATGAACTCTGAAAATTATCTTGATTTTGGCTAACATACATTTTTAAATAGGCTCTGTAGAATGTTTGATGAGAGTTTTGGATTTCTGTTGTATGTTTTTATAAAGTGCTGTTTCACGAGTAATAGAATACGATGAGTTGCTGGGCCTCAGAGCCCCTTTACATTTTTTTTTAAATGTTCATAATGAACTCTGACAATTTTCTTAATTTTGGCTAACCTAAATTTTCAACTAGGCTCTGTAGAATATTATGTGAGAGTTCTGGCTTTCTGTAGTCTGTTTTTATAAAGTCCAGTTATAGGAGTAAAAGAATTCAATGAGATGCTGGGCTTCAATATCTGAAATTTATTGTTTTGAAATTTTTGTAATGAACTGTGAAAATTTTCTGGCTTTTGGCAAACATAAATTTTCAAATAGGCTCTGTAGAATATTATGTGAGAGTTCTGGCTTTTTGCAGTATGTTTTTATAAAGTCCAGTTGTAGGAGTTATAGAATTCAAATAGACGCTGGGTCTCAGAACCTATTATTTATTTTTTTGGAATGTTTGTAATGAACTCTGAAATTTTTCTTGATTTTTGCTCAACTAAATTTTCGACCAGGCTCTGTAGAATATTTAGTGAGAGTTCTGGCTTTTTCTAGCTTATTTTTGTAAAGTCCAGTTATAAGAGTACTAGAAACCGATGAAAAGCCTGGCGGCAGCACCTCTTAAACTTTTTTTTGAATTATTTATTGCGTACAAAGTATATTTCCTTGATTTTAGCTAAGCTAAATCTTCAACCAGGCTCTGGAATACTGAGTGAGAGTTCTGGATTTCGGTAGTATGTTTTTTTAAAGCATACATTTAGGAGTAATAGAATTCGATGAGATGCTGGACATCAGAACCTCTTATTTATTTTTTTTATATTTGTTATGAACCCTTAAAATTTTCTCGATTTTTGCTAACCTAAATTTTCAACTAGGCTCTGTAGAATATTATGTGAGAGTTCTGGCTTTCTGTATTATGTTTTTATAAAGTCCAGTTGTAGGAGTAATAGAATTCAAATAGACGCTGGGTCTCACAACCTATTATTTATTTTTTTGGAATGTTTGTAATGAACTCTGAAAATTATCTTGATTTTGGCTAACATAAATTTTTAAATAGGCTCTGTAGAATGTTTAGTGAGAGTTCTGGATTTCTCTTGTATGTTTTTATAAAGTGCTGTTTCAAGAGTATTAGAATACGATGAGATGCTGGGCCTCAGATCCTCTTAATATTTTTTTTAGGTATTTTTTTAATGAACCCATATAATGTTCTTGATTATTGCTAAACTAAATCTTCGACCAGGCTCAGTAGATACTTAAGTGAGAGTTCTGGCTTAATGTAGCATGTTTTCGTTATGACGTTTCATAGGAGTACTGAAAACCAGAGAGATGCCTGGCCTTAGTACCTTCCAACATTTTTTTTGATTTTTTTATTGCGTACGAAGTATATTTCCTCGATTTTAGCTAAGCTAAGTCTTCAACCAGGCTCTGGAATCTGAGTGAGAGTTCTGGATTTCGCTAGTATGCTTTTTTAAAGCATAAGTATAGGAGTAATAGAATTCGATGAGATGCTGGACATCAGAACCTCTTATTATATTTTTTTTTTATATTTGTTAGGAACCCTTAAAATTTTCTCGATTTTAGCTAACCTAAATTTTCAACTAGGCACTGTAGAATATTATGTGAGAGTTCTGGCTTTCTGTATTATGTTTTTATAAAGTCCAGTTATAGGAGTAATAGAATTAAAATAGACGCTGGGTCTCAGAACCTATTATTTATTTTTTTGGAATGTTTGTAATGAACTCTGAAAATTATCTTGATTTTGGCTAACATAATTTTTTAAATAGGCTCTGTAGAATGTTTAGTGAGAGTTCTGGATTTCTCTTGTATGTTTTTATAAAGTGCTGTTTCAAGAGTATTAGAATACGTTGAGATGCTGGGCCTCAGATCCTCTTAATATTTTTTTTAGGTTTTTTTAATGAACCGTTATAATGTTCTTGATTATTGCTCAACTAAATCTTCGACCAGGTTCAGTAGATACTTAAGTGAGAGTTCTGTCTTAATGTAGCATGTTTTCATTTTAACGTTTCATAGGAGTACTGAAAACCAGTGAGATGCCTGGCCTTATTACCATCCAACATTTTTTTTTGATTTTTTTATTACGTTCAAAGTATATTTCCTTGATTTTAGCTAAGCTAAATCTTCAACCAGGCTCTGGAATCTGAGTGAGAGTTCTGGATTTCGGTAGTATGTTTTTTTAAAGCATAAATATAGGAGTAATAGAATTCGATGAGATTCTGGGCCTCAGTACCTCTTAATTTTTTTTTGTAATGTTTGTAATGAACTTTGAAAATATTCTTGATTTTGGCTAACCAAAATTTTCAACTAGGCTCTGTAGAATGTTTAGTGAGAGTTCTGGCTTTCTGTATTATGTTTTTATAAAGTGCTGTTTCAAGAGTATTAGAATACGATGAGATGCTGGGCCTCAGATGCTCTTGATATTTTTTTTAGTTTTTTTTTTAATGAACCCATATAATGTTCTTGATTATTGCTCAACTAAATCTTCGACCAGGCTCAGTAGATACTTAAGTGAGAGTTCTGGCTTAATGTTGCATGTTTTCGTTATGACGTTTCATAGGAGTACTGAAAACCAGAGAGATGCCTGGTCTTAGTACCTTCCAACATTTTTTTTGTTTTTTTTATTGCGTACGAAGTATATTTCCTTGATTTTAGCTAACCTAAATCTTCAACCAGGTTCTGTGGCATATTAAGTGAGAGTTCTGGCTTCCTGTAGTATGTTTTTATAAAGTCTAGTCATAGGAGTTATAGACACCGATGAGCCTACTTCTTAACTTTTTTTTATTTATTTTTTGAAAATCGATGAGATGCTATTATATGTATTGCGTAGTTAGCATCTTATTTTTTCAAAATACTGATATGCAAAATTACTATAGTTAAATCGACGGAACTATTGATAAAACCCATCAAGAACGGTAGGACTATGCGGAATGCCCTTAAATGTCCTGTTTATTAGAGAAATTTGATGAGAAGCTATGACAAGTATTGCGAAGTCAGTAACTAATTTTTCCAAAATGCGATTTTGATTGTATAATTGACGGAACTATTGATAAAACGCATCAAGAACTGTTGAACTATGCGGAATGCCCTTAAATGTCCTGTTATTTGAGAAATTCGATGAGATGCTATGATATGTATTGCGAAGTTAGCATCTCATTTTTTCAAAATGCTGATATGCAAAATTACTATAGTAAAATCGACGGAACTATTGATAAAACGCATCAAGAACTGTAGAACTATGCGGAATGCCCTTATATGTGCTGTTATAAGAGAAATTCAATGAGATGCTATGATATGTATTGCGAAGTTAGCATCTCATTTTTTCAAAATGCTGATATGCAAAATTACTATAGTAAAATCGACGGAACTATTGATAAAACACATAAAGAACTGTAGAACTATGCAGAATGCCCTTAAGTGTGCTGTTTATTAGAGAAATTCGATGAGATGCTATAATATGTATTGCGAAGTTAGCATCTCATTTTTTCAAAATGCTGATATGCAAAATTACTATAGTAAAATCGACGGAACTATTGATAAAACACATCAAGAACTGTAGAACTATGCGGAATGCCCTTAAGTGTGCTGTTTATTAGAGAAATTCGATGAGATGCTATAATATGTATTGCGAAGTTAGCATCTCATTTTTTCAAAAAGCGATTTTGATAGTAAAATCGACGGAACTATTGTTAAAACTTATCAAGAACTGTAGAACTATGCGGGATGCCAATAAAAGTGGCGTTAATTTGTGAGATGCTAACATTTGAGATGCTAACTTCACACACGTGCCATGCAGTAAACACTTTTGCGCATTAGCGCAGTCTTAGCGGTCTGATGACACAGTAGGGTACTGTCGCGTCTATTACGTGAAACTATACCGGCAAGACGTTTAAAACGATTTGGATTCAACTAAACAAACACAGCTACTTCTAGTATGTACAAACAAGGTAGTGTCAGTATTTTATACTGTTTTAAATATGGCAAGCAACTATCGGTTGTTTTAAGCTTAAACATCGAACATTTTTTGAGCCTTAAAAGCTGTTTCTTTTTTTTTCAGTTGAGTTACCCCAAAATATTATTCCATATCGTAGGTTCTGCTATACTCATAATGCCTGATCTGAATTAAACCATAAGTAAAATGAAATTTTCACAGCATTACGCCTATATTCATGGTTATTAATAAAATTGGTATATTTCCATCGTTTAAAGGTCGCGGGATTACGTATAATGCTGAATGCGCTGGGCTAGTTATTGTGACTATGTTTGGAGGAGGCTTACGTCTAGCTGCGTCCACTGCAGGATATAAGCGGGCAATTGACTAGACGAACTTCATGCTGGAGGCATAGGTACCTCCTGTCCCTAGAAGAGGCGGAAAAATAAATTTCGGAGCAGACTTATCGATTAGTATGTCTAATAGCTGGCACCACATTTAGTCCAAACTTCGGACGGATAGTTCAAGGCAAAAAAATACATACCTAATGCATAGAATTAAAAAAATCTTTAACTTCATTCAGGTATCCTTGACGCGGGGAGGATCGCAAGGTATTTGATATACTCGGTGTTGAAAATATCACCCACGCAAGATATTCTGGGCTCTACCCACTATCTTATACCCCTCTACACCTAGAGCTGCCAATAAATTAAGTATATATCTAGGTTTTTATTCAAAGCTCTTTCCTTCAAAGAGTTCACGCAATTAAGAATTTTCTAAAAATAGGATATTGTAACAAAGTAGTTGGTAGGAAGGAACATATAAAGTCTGAATAGCTTTTTGCATTGAACTTAAATTAGTAACATATCTGCAGTCTATGGAGCTGACGTATAGACTTCTATTGTAGGTAAAAGGTTTTCAATATAATGTACAAAGAAGTGTTCCTTTATTACTTACACTTCTATAGAAACTTCGAAAATAAAATTTCTTCTAGAATTTTCAAATAAAATTCAGCAAAAAGGTTGCACACATTTCACTGTTAATATAAAATCTATAGCTACTGGCCGTTTGGTCACGAAAAATTATGTGAGGCCATTAGAACATTTGTTTTCCTATATTTTTTTTTTTTTTGTGAGTTTTTGGCGGCTGTTAATATTATTTGCAAATTGATTCCTAGTGGATATTGTGATATAAAATTGGTGTAGTTTTGTGTCTCAACTGTCTACGCAACTGGACAATATGTGAAATCATTGACAGAAGCGATCTCAGGATAGTGGAGCGAAGAATTTTATTGTAGTATTGACTACCTCCGCAAAGCTTACTGGGAAGGCTGACTCGATACGATTTGCTGCCAAATACTCCAAAAACCATTAGAATCTGTTACACCCGTATTCTAATGCATACTAAAGAATGTAAAAATTACACTGAAGACGAGGCGGTATGGTCCAAGACCTTAGCCTGCCCGAGAAGGGCGAACAAAAAGAAAAAGTAAAAGTTTGCCAGTTAAAAGAATGCAACCTTCTTTTAAATTAGTGACTTACCTGCTTAACCTTTTCAGTAGGTACCGAACTCTTTTTCACTAGCTAGTCAAAATGAAATATTAAAATACAAAAAAACATACTTAAGTTTAAGCCCAGCTGCCCTTTACTAGCTGACCTCTATTTGGTTGCAAGTATGTTTGTTGGTAGCTTCTAAGGTCCTGACCCGGCGACACGGTCACTTGCACGCCAAGTATTTTTTGTTTTGTTTCCACATCCTTGGTAATACTTAGTTATGTAGGTAACCATTTTGATTTTTGATATGAAAATTACTAGGAATGAGGAATGTGAGAAGGTATACAGCTAAATAATAATGAAGCAAGCTAAATGAAAAGTAGCAAAACAAAAAAAGGAAAAAGATTTTTTTTTTATTAAATGCTAAAAGTGACAAATTATCAAAAACAAACCTGTCTTTTGATTGTTTTATTCTGTGCAAATGCACCCAATAACAAGATTTGAAACTGTCAGAAATTACTAATCTATTTACAACCATGTACCATAACGAGTAAAATTTAACTAGACACATTGTGATATTCAATTCATTAGGAAGGTTCTCAAATATTGTATTATTAAAGAAACTTTATTATAACAAACTTAACTTAAACAAGTTTAAATCATAAAGTTATAGAAGGCCCTATCAGTATCAAACTGACATTCTGTACCAAGAATGTAGGGTCAGATAGTTTTTCATTAGATCTAACTTATACCGCTATCACTGACAAGAACCCCATACCCAAAACAAATCTTCCAGATGATGTAGACAGATAAGATGGAACACAGTTATCACATTAGTTTCACTCAAAGATGTCTTACATACATAGGATCATTAATTTACCAAAAAAATCACAAGGTCCATACACAATTGTTTACTCAAAGCGTACTTGTAAATTATAAGTTACCGATTGGCTATCAGCTTATGACTATGCACGGACTGAAGCTCTCCTGATACTCACCCTGATTATTAAGTCCTCGTAATGACTCACCCAGGTTTATCATAACCCTTTCACCGATTCATACAAACGCATTTAAACTAGATGCACACTAAACTCTACACAAACCTCTTAATAACATTTTAAATTTAAACAACATTATAACCAAATTATTTGTCTCACTCCATAGTGCACGTTAGCTATGACATTAAAGACGAGAAAACTAAATCACGACACAGGGTATCCTGGTGTGGGGTCTAGGGCTAGTTAAATGCAAATCATTATAGGTATTTTCTTGAGCATGTTATAATTTTAATTTTATTTGTTGCCCTTTTTGTGTTTTCAGGAATAAGTTAATACATTTTCATATCTTACTTTATTTAAAAGTTTATGACATGCAACGGGTTCCACATTATTCAGTAATAAGCCCCGTTTGGCAGTCTGGTAAAAACAATAACTCATTGCCAAAATATCAACTACAGCGTCAACATGAACATGTCATGGCACTTTTTGCCAAATGTTTACTAATTCTGTTGTAAATACATTCTGTAACTTACTTAACTTATCTACCTACTAAAATTTTGTTTTGTTTTAGCTACCTAAATGTAATGAATGCTATAAAAATAAGTTAAGTTACTTTTTATCCGGTACTAAACTCAACTTTTGAATTGTTTAACATTCATACAATCACACCTTGTCCCCATGGGGATAGGCAGCAACCACAGATTGTTACTTGCTACGATCTTGATACGATATATACTCCTCAAATAAAATTAAGTTTCTCAAATAACTGAGACATTTAAATTCTTAAAAGTAAATAAAGAACCATATTTCAACAATAACATTGAGTGCCTAGTCAGCTGTCTTATTTTATGAAGTAATTTAAGCTGTTTTCATTCATTTTACTTTCACAAATTGTCACACAAACACCAGCAGGTACTAGTCTTGCAAAGGGGTATTGTGTTACCCAGTTACTGGGTTTTGGTCACTTAATGTAGTATAACACTGGTACTCAGCTGAATCCTATCAGGTTATACTGGAAGCCGACCCCGACTTAGTTGGGAAAAGTCTAGGCAGATTGATTAAAATTGTCACACAAAAGGTCACTGACCTTGCCTTGTATGATGAAAATAATTAAGAATGTTAGGTAACATAAATAAATAAAACATTACACTCCCCTTAATGATGATGGAATCTACCTATCAATGGACAGATCAAGTGTTTGGTTTTTTAGCTGCTTCGGTCATTCTGTGCTGTACAAAGTTTTTATGGTTTCGAATGACTGACAGATGTCAAATTGACGTAACACTAAGCACTAGTTTTTGGCGCGAACAAGGGAGATCGGAGAGAAGATCGAGAAAAAATATGGCGGGTTGGATTGAGTTGTGAATTCGTGATATAACCTTAGGAGAAATACAGTGAGAGTTACTGATTTTTCGTGTAGATCAAACTACGTGCTTAATGGAATGTCGATTACGTTATTCGCCAACATACACGTGATTAGTTACATTGTAAGCCTACATACAAGCAAAGAAGTTAGTTTGTTTAGCCTAGCCCGAAAAGAACCCATGCAAATAACGGCCTGACAATTACACAGTCTTTGGGGTGGCTGATCTAACCATCGGGCATTCAGAATTTATTCTCTTAATTCATGACATCGTGTGTGGTGTGAGCGGTAGCTGGGCACAATCAGTGAAAATAAAATCACTGAAATTATTCGATACACTAAAGCTTTATTCCAATAGTCACAATTACAAAATTTGCTTATAAACATTACGGATCGACAGTGATTTTTACGTTGTCTTTGCTTGGAGGCAGTCTGAACTATTCATCTTATTCTGCTGTCCCCGCTACGCAAGCCGTAAGAAAACAGCGCGCCAATCTGTGGTTATCCTTGATTCGCCGCCAAATCATGTTTGTTTGCCGAACTTGCGCTTTATACAAGAATCTTATTCTCTACTATCTGCTTTTTGACATTTTACTATATTTAGTTTAGTGAAACGACGTATCAAAGTCAAAGTCAAATATATTTATTCAATTAGGCCAATAAACGGCACTTTTGAACGTCACATAAATAAAAATTTAAATTTACAAGTAATAAAAAAAAAAAACAGAAATGTTTCTACCGTGCATTCGGAAAGTAGATTGTTATGGAGAAGAACGCACAAGAAACTCCATACTTACTCTTTTAAAAAAATAGGTGTTTTACAATATTTACATACGTACATACATTAATATATGTGAGGACGATGCACCCAGAATAGCTCTACGCACTATACTACGTACAGGTATAAAGTATTAAAAAGCATTAACAGGAAAATTAATTATTTTGATAAGTAGGAACATGGTTCTCACATACTTACAAATATATCACTGACATTATTGAGACATTTTGTCTTAACACTATACATTATTAGAAAGAAGACGTAATAAAAAAGAATATTCGACATCTGCCGCGATTTCGTGGTATACCTAGGGCTTTCGTGAAAATCCCTGTAATCCTATATATATGTCACGTCGAAGTACCTATGAATCATAGGACCGCCATCTTTAACTCCAATGTCTAGAGGCAATTGCTTTATTCTTGACTGGAGCGGGTTACTTCAATAACACACAACACTGGATTGAAACTCAAGAGTGTTTATTTGATTTAGTTACAGGCACTTTGAGTTTTCAAATGAACTTGAAGCTAAAACCACATCGTGTGGCTTGCTAGGTCACAAAGCTTTCGTCGGTCGCTGGAGAAGACCTAGCCAGAAACTCCAGGATACTCTTTTTAAATGTTTTTATAGATTACACAATCACTTTATGACAATTAACGTTACATGTTTATTAGGTTTTCAAACATCTATTCAATTAGCAGATTTATTAAACAGTTTTACAGTTATTATTTTTTACACACACCATGCACCGTACGCGCCACGCGCGTTCTAAAAAATGGGCGGGACTTCCATATTGTTTTTGTTTAGACACTAATTACTTGGATAGTTGAGTAAAGCTAGCAAACAATACTAAAATGCTGATCAGTTAATTATTTTAACATTAAACAACCCCAATACTCACACATACAAAGTTGTTTGTAGTTTATTATTGAAATAGACATCTAATAACAAAACTATTCAAGTTTCCGGTGATCTGCAAATCTTACTAATTAGAAAGTTTCTCATTATCACATAGCTGTGTAAAATAGTCTTATGACTTTTTAGTATTTAATCATTTACTCAAATTTGTTTAGTTCTCTTGAACAGGAACACTTATTGTAAAGTCCTACAATAAGTGTTCCTGTTTAATTTAAACATCTCGTATTAATTAAACATTGAAATTAGCATACGAATTATGACTCAATACTGATTCCACAGTGAGCCAATAGATGGCGCTGAACTCAAAACCCAACTTAAATAGACATAGACACTTAAAACGATTAATTAGGATAATAAATTAGCAAATTCACGCCTACGCGGCGACATATATATATATATAAATAGAGTAAGTTAAATTAAGTTTATGACTTATTAACAGCCTAGAAAAAGAAACAATAAAGATAGACATTCCAATAAAGCTAATATAATACAATTTTCTAGGAAATTTTGATGAGTACTTAGATATTTTATTATAACAAATAATTATAAAATTTCAAGAAGTTTTAAACTAAAATAACTCATTATTAATTCCTGACTTCGTCTCCTTAAAGTAAAATATTATCTAATTTTATATATAGATTATAAATTCTTAAGGCGGTACCCTGACCGCATGAGATATGAGCATTGCTATTGGCCTAGCAGCACTGGTGGCACATGAATTAGTATGAAACACATTAGTGAACAAGCCCCGATTTAAGTCCAATAAAATCTTTATAAAATCGAATTTTATTCTTTTGAAAAAAATAATCTACAAAAATATTCGTTATTAAATTGTCTACTCATTAGTGTTAGTACAAAAAATAATTAATAAACACTTTACGAGGACACTTTATCTCATCATATATAAATTGTTTTGTTGGAAGGAGATTAGTGAAAAATACACGACCATTTTAGAATCAATAATATGTAGAAATTTAACGTATTTTTATTAGTTGATATTTCTTTTTAAATAACGAGTTGATAGCTCCTTAAAACAGCACGAAAAACAACTAGCGCGGCGTTTTGCTCGGGGTACCGCCTTAATATAAAATCATATCGATATTGAATAACAATATTTTTTCGGCATGTGCCGTTCGCCAAAAATTCATTTGTTGAGAGTAGTTTTGCAATAAATCAAAAACAACTATCAATCAATAAAATCATATTGTATAATGAAAAATTTAATATCTTCATTTTCATTTTCAAAGGTTTGATTTGATCGAAAATCTGAATCTAATTTAACAATTTTGTTCAGCAAAGGCATATCTTTATCTAGAAAAAAAGAAAAGAGTTTATTTGGTCCAGTCTCTCGCAAGAGAGAACCAATTTAAAAAAAAAAAAAACTCGTGTTAACTGAAATGGTCCTAGCTTGATTTTATAATACTAAGCCAATCTTTGTAGACTGGATGTCGTACAAACTACTTACGATCGTCCTTTTGCATATTCATCGTATCATCATCACATCAATTTTAATTATAAATTATTTAGTAAATTAGTTTTAATTATATCTTATTTAGTAAATTAGTTTTAATTATATCTTATATCGCAACATGGCAGCATAAGTAAAGATAACATAGAAACTTCGAAGTATAGATTACGTAGGACTTACTTATTACTTCTTCTTAGCTTAAAAGTAGGTAGGTCGGTAAACAAAAGCCTCCGTTCTCCAAAGATTGAGGGTTTCCACATCAAAAAAAAGGGTAGCTGCAATGGGTTTCCTAATAGATAAGTCAAGCAACATAGACTTGGTTCTCTTTCATCCGAATCCCTATTTCAATTCAAAATCGGACATTGTGAATCCGTTTTCCACTTTCTTGTTGCACTTACTGCCACCAAAAATTGTTTTTGATCTTTGGACGTCTCTTTTCTTCTCGTTATTACAATAATGAATTTCGATAACTGCTTCTCAAGTAAAGTTGGAGATAATAAAACAAAAATAATGACGATGTGTGTTTAGTTAGTTTTTATTGAAATGATGAATCTATGTAACTAAAATTGCCTCGTACAATAAAAGCAACCGCGTTGATTTAATGGTAAAATCACACAAGTGACTTTGCTTTTGTGGATTTTTCCGTGTATTTTCTGTTTGTGTAGTTTTTGGAATCATATGTACGTTTTATTTAGATGTGTTCTCAGAGATAGGGATTTTACAAACAAACAAATACTTTTAGTAATATTAGTTTGGATAGAGAGCCATGGAGAGCCTCAGTAAAATGCTCGATGACCTCCCGAAAGAGTGGGTCTTAAAATAAACATGGACAAAACCAAGGTCATGGTGAACGCCCATGTAACACCCACTCCTATCAAGATCGGAGATTCTACACTCGAAGTTGTAGACGATTATGTTTACTTGGGACAAACGGTCCAGTTGGATAGGTCCAACTTCGAGAAAGAGGTCAACCGTTGAATCCGACTCGGCTGGGCGGCGTTCGGGAAGTTGCGTGGTATCTTCTCGTCCAATTTACCGCAGTATCTCAAGACAAAAGTCTATGACCAGTGTGTGTTGCCAGTGATCACCTATGGGACCGAGACGTGGTCGCTCACAATGGGCCTTATCAGAAAGATTAAAGTCACCCAAAGGGCAATGGAGAGGGCCATGCTCGGAATTTCCTTGCGTGATCACGTCAGAAATGATGATATCCGCAGGAGAACCAAAGTTACCGACATAGCCCGAAGAATTGCCAAACTTAAGTGGCAGTGGGCAGGGCACATTGTTTGCAGAACGGATGGCCGATGGGGCCGAAAAGTTCTGGAATGGCGACCGCGAACCGGAAGACGATACGTTGGAAGGCCTCCCACTAGGTGGACCGATGACCTGGTTAAGGTTGCGAGAAGGCGCTGGATGCGAGACGCACGGGATCGGTCAATGTGGCGACGCCTGGGGGAGGCCTATGTCCAGCAGTGGACGTCTTTCGGCTGAAATTATGAATATTAGTTTAGCTTTTGTTAAGCTTATGTACCTATTTTTACACTGAAAACGAAATGAATTAACAAAATGTCAGCACAAAAAACTATCGAAATAGAAACGTGTGCCTTACTCACCTATACTTACCTACTTCTAAATGTCAAAGCATACCTACTTCTCGGGCCTGTGTTCTGGCAGGAAGTCGAGTGACGATCGTAACGGCCGAAATCGACATGTATGCAAGACTCCTTATGCCTAGCCGGCCGATACATTTCAGGATTGGGCTGCAAGTGCCTGGCGTATGGAAATTGAGAATAGTTTAGAAGCCAGAAGATGTTTACAGTGTCTTGTAAAAAGTTTGTGGTAGTAATTTTTGTATTTTTTTTTCTTTCACTTTTTATTTGTACCTAATACGTAAATTCTTCATTAAGACGGTACCCTGACCAAAAAATCGGCATGAGATATAAGCATTCCTATTGGTCTAGCGGCACTGATGGCGCATGAATTACAGTAGTGAATACGCCCAGATTTTAGAATAAAATCTTTATAAAATCGAATTTTGGTCTATTGAAAAAAAAAATCTACAAAAATGATCGTTAGTAAATTGTCTATCCATAAGTGGTAGTACAAAAAATAATTAATGAACACTTTACGAGGAGATGCAAAATATCAATCATTATTTTTCATTATTATGTTTTTTTGGAAGGAGGTTAGTGAAATATATACAACATTAAAAAAAAAACTAAATCTACCATTTTAGAATCAATATTATGTAGAAATTTAATGTATTTTTATTTATTGATATTTCTTTTTAAATAACGAGTAGATAGCTCCTAAAAACAGCACAAAAAACGGCTTGCGCGGCGTTTTGCTCGGGATACCACCTTAAGGTACCTATAATAGCATAATAGATTACCCAAATATCATGAAACTTGAACATAACCGGTGATATGAGAACGTGGAATGGAATGGTGAATGTTTCATGTGAACCGTGATGTTATGTTATGATAAACAGGCATGCGATTGCAGCAATCCCGAGAGATTTGCCGCTATTTATTGAAGAGTTATGTTGTATATCGCTGCAGTTCTTCATCAGATCTTCACCAAATTTGAATTGTACTAATTTGAGAATATACTCTATCAAACAAAAAAAGAATTTTCAAAATCGGTTTACAATTGACGGAGAAATCGGTGAACAGTACCAAAAAAACAAACACGTATAGTCAGACATAGAACCTCCTTTTTGGAAAGACTGCAAAAAAATCACACTGCATGTTCACCCCCTATACACACCCCCTCCACAACGTAATTCACACATTCCTATCAAGACAAATCGCCAATTGGTTTGTTGAACGATTTTTTTTTTGTAAAAAATGAAAAGATCATTAGAAGTTTTAGTACAAAACTATTTTTATTTTTTTTGTTTTTCACTTTAATTACAAAGTAAAATCCAATTAAAATTATTTTTTTGAATCCAGTACCGAAAACACCCCGATAGTTTGACGAACAAATCCGAGCCCGTGTGACGTCACAACGTTCATATCTACTCATTGTAGCACATAGCTGATACAGAGTTTTGACTTTTAACCGAATCAATCTTATTATCCTCAATATATTGATGAATATCGAATATATTGATCATAAATATCGAACCTTAAAAGTTATAGTACTTGCTTCGTACCATTATTAAAAAGATCCCAATTATATGAGATTCGCGCAATAGCCAAGTACCTAGCAATCTTCTAATTTTGAGCAATGTTCTATGTCTAATCAGATTATAATTATATTGTGTTAATTATGTTGTTCTAATTTAGTATAAATTTCGTATTAATTTCTTTTGATCATTAAAGACTGAGAATAGTAAATTTTTAAGGGAACTTTCGAGCAAAGTTGACATTTGTGTATAATTACGTAACTTAAAAACATGATTTTTTGTTTATGGTGATATATTTATTATTTTATTTTTAAATGACAGATATAGGCGTAAAACTAACATTTCGGTTTGAATTGTGAAAATCGGTCGACGTATTTAAGAGATATTTACTGAAGAATTAGTGTAACGAAAATCTACCAAGTTAATATATTCATGTTTCTGTTCAACAAACTTCTTAGTGTTTGTAGACATTAGCGTTCAATATTATTAAGGGATATGTAAATAATGGGCATTACCGAAAATTGTATGTGTACCTATATGTAGCATATTTAGTGGTATCTAATGAAGTTTTTTGATATCCAAAGTCAAAGTTTCGCGCCAATCGTGTTTTTTACTTTTTATTTTACACCAATATCACCTACCCATATGTAAAAACGATTACGTTATGACAATTATGTTTCCTAATGTACCTGGTAAACAACCATATCTAACACCGATCCACTCTCACGTATTATTCATTACTACTATTAATTTAAGCTCAAAACTTCCAAATCGTCCATCAGTTGGGTATATTAACTACATAAGCCTTTCTAAATCCTTTATCACACATGACTAAATAAAATTTGTTGTTTAATAATATTTTTGCACTCATTTTCGGATATTTTTAGTCAATCTACGTGTAGTTGACACTATATTATCATGATTTCCTTGAACGTTATGACGTCACCAACATGGCGACCAATTGTGGCCCGTTTGTAGTCAAGTGGTTTTTTTCAAAATTTTACCGATTATCAATTGCTTATAATAAATAGAAAAAAAAAATATTTAAGAGTTTTTTGAAACGACAATATAATTTTTAAATTTATCGACAATGTAAAGTTTCGAAATACATAAAAAAATCGTATTTTTTTTTAAATTCAACAACCCAATTGTCAACTGCATAAAGCTCACGACTCCTTACCTATGTGCGAAGATGAGCAATTGCGCGCGAAGACATGTATTCAAGCACATCCTAGAGAAATTGGCGCGCCGCTTCGCTTCTACTCTGGTTCTACCCTAATGTGAGTTTAAACAGTTCATATTACAGTTCACCCTCTGTTAGTGCCTATGTTTACTGACTGAGCCAACACCGACCGACGCACCAGCTGACTTTATTTAGTTAATTCGATCGATGCCCACGTTATTGGACGCGTTTATTAGACTAATCAATTAAAATAAGTGGTTGGTTTGGTGTCAATGGTACGGCTGTTAAGGTTCCCCTAGTCGACACTACGAACTATTTTATGCGCAGGGTTAAAATGCATGCTATATTATCCGATAACACGTGCGAAAGAAATAGATGCTGTGATGAGCAGTAAGAAGCTAGTTCTTGTACGAATTAGCACTTTTGAAAGTTTGTAACGAAATGGAAAATTATTTGCATTGTTGAATTACTAATCTATCCCTGTATGAAGGCCGTTTTGCAATTTTCCTTCTTGTTATGGTATTTATTTCCGCCCAAAAACGCTTTAAAATTAGTGTTGAATTACGGAATAACAAACCACATTTTTTTACTTTTTGTTTCCATACAGTGCTAGATAATGATGAGAAAAATTGATATCATTTTTTATTTTGAACGTACATCGTCAAACAGTGGAGTAATCTCTAGACTACGTTTGTATGGAAGAATTTTAGACAAGTGTAACCTTAAATGATGAGTTTTAGGGAACAGAAATGTTAATAGTTAGTTACCTATCTGACGTTAGAGCGCTGAAAAGGAACAATTTTTTTTAGGAAGTACTTCCATTGTGCATATAGTCGAAGAGTAGAATTCCCTATAATAATCACAGCAGATCTTTTTGTCTCCGAAGTTCGCTCTGCCAACCATTGCACAAGAAACAGATTATCATCTAGTATACTCCAAAGTGTAAGCGAGATAGGACGACAAACTTAAGCGAGTAAAAGAGACAGTTATACAATGCTATTTCCACCTTCAACATTGATATAGAAATAGCCACTGCGCAGGGTCTTGCAACTAATTCAGAGACATAAAGATCCGTTGTGAGTATTATACGTGAGTGTTTCCAGATGTCTATGACCTGGGGGAAAGATTGCGATTAAGATTAGGTCACTCCTAGGTAAGCCGCATCCTTAAGACGATAAGATTGGATGGGACGGTGATGACGGAGCCTTTCAACAATAAAAGGAAAAGGTGTAAATACGCGTATATAGCGTATTTTACTCACAGGAGTGATTGTTTCTCTGAATTCAGTATCCACACTTCACTAGCGTTTTTTGGCTATCTCGGACATTTGCGCTGCGAGTGTAGAGCGCACATTATTAAGGCATGCCTACACACAGCCATACACAGAGTCTATTGAAAGTAGTTGACGAAAATACAAATGCTACTGGTTTGAAAACATGAAAGCCCCGGTGGGTCATACAAAATCATTATGCGGTCGGAATAAATAGGTCGAATTCGCTATTATTCGGCTTTGCAGCGATTTCGTAACATACTGACAAATGTCCCACATTATTGCCGATTAGACTTTGATTCATTTTCCACTGTGCAGAGTGTGCACTTGGATTCCAACAGGACATTGGTCTATCACTAATCTGCAATTAGGGTAATGAAATGTAGCAAATCCAAGGGCAGAGGTTTTGGAAATATTGCAATATTATTACAAAGAAGAGGAAATAGAGGCTAAAATTAAATGAATTGGTTCTTATGTCGATAATTTATTAACTTTTATGACATTTAGTGAATTTTGTTGTTTTCTTTGGTTTTTGGTATTGGATATTTGTGAGGTCGACATTTAATTTGTTTAAATATACAATCAGTCAAAAAAGTTTCGGGAATGAATGATTTTTTTATACATTTTTTAGTTTTTTGTTGATGTTAGATTGGCACAACAGTTTTCAATTTTGGCGCGGAGTTTGTGTAACTCATCTGTTATTTAGATTACATACAGTGCTGTTTTTAGTTATATCATATCTAGTGCGTATTGTGAATTCCATAATGGACAAAAACATCGACAAAGTGTTTGTCTTAAATGTTGCATCGCCAATGGAATTTTGTGTTCGGAGTCACTGAAAATGTTTCAGAAGGCTTACGGTGAATCGATTTTATCAAAAACACGTGCTTGTGAGTGGTACAAAGTGTTCAAAAGCGGTTGAGATATGATGGAAGATTTGTTTCACTCTGGCAGGCCATCAACGTCTGCAACTGAAGTTAACATCGAAAAAGTGAAGAAAATAGTGACTGAAAATCCTCATTCATCTTCATCATCGTTTGAGTGAGATAGCCGCCGAACTTTTTGTGTCTCACGAGTCGGTTCGTACCATTTTAAATAATTACTTTTGTATGAAATATGTTGCCGCTCGGCTAGTCCCAAAAGACCTAAATTTTCTTCAAAAACTCTAGAAAAATGTAAACATGCTAGAACTAGTCAATTCCAACCGAACATTCATGAAACTAATTGTTACTGTTGCTGAGAAGTGGGTTTATGAGTTTGACATGCAAACTAGTCAACAAACTTCGGAGTGGCGCCTTCCAACTGAGACAAAATCGAAAAAACCACTCCAAAGTCGATCGAAAGTCAAAGTCATGTTGACTGTTTTCGTTGACTATCGCGGTGTTGTGAACTCGGAATTCTTGCCGGAAGGTCAAACGGTAAATAAAGAATATTATTTGAGCGTTACGCGGCGTTTAAGAGAGCAAATTTAAAGAAAAAGACCAGATTTGTGGAAAGAAAATTCTTGGATGTTGCACCACGATAATGTGCCTTCGCACAAGGCCATCATTGTGAACGAATTATTGACCAAAAACTCAACAAATACCATCAATCACCTTATTCACCAGATATGACTCCAGCCGACTTCTTACTTTTTCCTAAACTCAAATTACCACTTCATGGCACCCGTTTTCATTCGGCAGAAGATTTATAGGAGTATTCGCGGCGAGAACTGATCTTGATTCCAGGAAAAAGCGTTTAAAAAAGTTTTGATGTTTGGATTATTCGTTGGCGTAAGTATCGTTTCTGAAGGAGCATAATTTGAAGGTGTTAAAATAAATTTGGATGATTAACTAACATTTTGTGTATTATTGATCTTTTCCCGGTTATTTCAGTAGTATGACTTTCATTAATAAATTGAATGTGACATTTAATTTATTAATTAACTTTTAAATATTGAATTATGTTGTATTTATTTTGTTGCCATTATTATTACCTGTTTGTGAGGTAGAAATTTAATTTGTAGAAATAATAATTTAATGTTATTAGTTGTTAAACTGTCATGGTAAATATCCCGTTTCGAATGTTAATGTTAATAATTTAATGGTTATATGTTCAAAGACAATGTATATTGTTTATGAATAAATAAATTAAATGTTATGAAATGAATTTATTTATTTATTTTAACTTACACACACTATCTTACAGGTTGAACCCAATACAATAGAGTGGTTGAAATCTTAATCTAATATGAAGAAGAAGAATGTAAGTATCATAGTTTCTGTCTACCCCCATGGGGAAAAGCGTGAGTTTATGTATGTATGTATGAAACAAAAATATAAACTTTTAACTAAAATTTACAAAAACTGACTGGCGTTTGTGCACTACAAGAAAGAAAGAAAGAAAAATATTTATTTGTGACCCGCACAGGAGACACGAGAAATAATCATAAAATTAAACAATAACAAAATTAAAAACCCGTGCGAGACCAAAAAGGCTCCTATCTCAGCATGTGAAGCGATAACCAAAAAAGGTAATAACGCTGCGCTGATATTTTGATAGGGCCCACTGTTGACGCCACGGACACACTTACGGAAACGGGACTTATATAATAAAAAATAAAATAGAAGAATATATAAATAACAAACAAAATAGAAAAAAAAAACACTTAAGGTGGGTCAAAGTATGTGCAAGTATAATACAAATATATAAATAAAACATATTAAATATAGGTAGACCTAGAAACCGACATATACCATCTTTACCGTGGCAATACTCAATGATCATTTGTCAAAACATAGACAAACGACAGAGCGCGCGTAGCAAAGAGTGACTTATTAAATACGGAAGTAATCTATGGTCGGCTGTCAAAAGAAAAATGTTATGTAAGTTATGTTATGAAATAGTGTAAATCAATAAGTATAAATAAACCTGGCGAAAAGAATACATAGAATAATAATATATTGCTAATATTGGATAAATCAGAGTGTTATGAATTTAATATGTGTGGTGTGGTGTTCGCAAGAATGTTAATAATAAATAAAAAGGATTACAGGCAGTAAACTTAACTGCGTGCAAACCCCGGGTAAGCCAATCTTCCGGATTCCTTTTGCTTATGTAATAAGTACTGCTTGAATTTAGTACTAAATGTTCCAATCGTTTTTATAGCACGAAATGGCGGGGGTGCGCCAAAGTTCACCTAAATTTTGAACTCCGATAATTGGAAATCCGAAAATGTTCTTCCTAACATATTTCATCCTAACAATCACAATTCCTAACTACTCTGTCTCTAATGTGCATTATTCCGAAGCATTCAACTTCATAATGTCAGTAGCAATAAACATTTATTATACTTTTATTTGTTTTCCTATATTTTCTCAACATAACCATCTTTTACACTATTATTCAAAGTCATATCTTTTTTGTTTAGATTTCTTTTTATTCATAATAATCAGTATTATAAACATTAATTTTGCGTAACTTTATTTTCACTTAACATGGCTTTAATTTTCACATAACTCTAATTTTATTTATAGCGGTGTGTACCTGCAAAGATATCCATAGGTTAGGTTAGGTTAGAACTGTGACCAACCGCGCGCGAGCCGAGCGAGCGAAGCGAGCGGTGCCGCGTCAGCGGCCGGCGAGCGCTACCTCGAAATTGGCCGCGAAATTTTTCTAAGTATTTTTTTCATAGTGCCTCCAAGACGACACTCTGACCTAAATTTCATTCATTTAAGACAAAAATCTGTGAAACGACCTTTAATCATTCTAAACAGTTGGTTTTTTAGACATAATTACCCACATATATTTTTTATTACACTTGGAGAATGCTTCTTTCTAAATATGAGTGAAAATATTATGGTAATTATGTTTAGGGATAAAAACGTTATGATAAAAAACAGTAGGAGTTTAAATATATTTACATTAATGATATTATTAATTACAATTTTCGGAAACATGAGTGTTATGAACATCGCCAGTAGCACTACAAATAGTATGAATGAAAACTTTAGGATGTAAAATTTTAGGAAGAGTGATCATTCGGATTACAAATCGTTAGGAAGAACAATTTCGGGTAAAGAACTTTAGGTGAGCCAATATGGACCCAAATGGCGGAGGAAGATCATTTCAGATACGAGAGGCAGCGAATTTGAAACTGCCACGGAATGCAGCAGTTCTGTGTGACGCCAACAACAGGTAGACAGAAGCTCTCGTTTTGACTTTATTTACATCGCGCGACTAGGTCAATTTACCGAACAGATAGTCTGGTTTTTTTGTGAGAATTGTGCCAAAGAGCAGGGTAGCCAGATGCAGCTTTCTACGATCTGACATTCTCATTAAATTACCCTTATTTAAAAAAGGAGTTACGTGAGATCTAGGAGGGATGAAAACAAAATCTCGCAAAAGCATTCTGTACCCGCTGAACCAACCTTTCACTTCTACCTAGAATGCACGCCCCATACACAGTGTCAACGTAGTTCAGCTTAGATAAAACAAGTGTTTCACAAAGTAGAATGCGCATATCCACACTTATGTAGGGGCGCACACGATACAGAAGCTTAAGCCTGTAAAAGCAGTTGCGCACAGGCTCCATGATGTGTGTCTCAAAGTGCAGGTGCTCGTCAAATAGTAACCCAAGATTACGGGCTTCCCGGACTCTTTCATTGGAACACCCGTCGATCTTCAAGTCCAAATTCTCATTACCCATTCTATTTAAAAAATCTCTTGATTCCATTAAAATAAATTTAGACTTAGCTTACAAGGAATTTTACTGTCCGGCAGTCCGATTTCTTACGGTCCGATATGGCACGCCATAAATGAATATACTAGTTTGTGAACTATACGTAATTTTACCGTCCGACTTTTTACTTTTCCGCATTCCGGGCGGTTTTTTTCCGGCTCGAGATGACAGCAATTATAAACGTGTTTATGCTTGTGCACTGCGTCCGGGTACAGTATTATTCATGAGAGGTAAATCATAAGTAGCTGTAGACATCCCATAGTATAAAAAAAAAACCGTCCTGCCTCAAATTATTGTGGTTTATGTAAAATGACCCTGTCAAGTACCTTTCACCTACATAGGCTGCACTAAAAGTATCGGGAATGGAATATTTCTACTGTTTCTGTCATATATCATCTTTTTAATGGAAAACTCCTTGGTTTTAAAAATCGAATACCATTTATTTATTTAAAAAAAGATTCTCGGTCTTGTCACAAGGTTTTGTCAAACTTGTTTAGTCGTTGAGAAAATGGAATTGACTCGAGAAAATTCAAGAGCGATGATTTATTATGACTTTCGAAGTGATTTAACACAAAAACAGTGTGTTGACCGGATGATTTCTGCATTTGGTGATGAAGCCCCATCCAAAACCACAATTTATCACTTGTTTGCTGAATTTCAACGTGGACATGTCAAGCTCAGTGATGATCCCCGTCAAGGTCGTCCAAAAACTGCAGTCATCCAAGAAAACGTTGATGCTGTGCGTAAGCTGATTGAGGAAGATCGATACGTGACATACCGCAAAATTCAGGCAACTTTAGACATTGGCATGAGTCAAATACAAATAATCGGATATGGATGGATACCGCATTCGCTCCGTGAAGAGCAAAAAGCGGCTCGCGTTACTTGGTGCGTCAGAACTCTCGAAAGATTCCACGCAGGATCCTCAAATGCTGTATACAACATCGTATCAGGTGACGAATCCTGGATATACGCGTACGAACCCGAAATAAAAAACCAGTTACAAGTTTGAGTGTTCGAAAATGAGTTAAAGCCAACAAAAATTGTTCGTTCACGGAGTGTTGCAAAAAAAAATGGTGGCCACGTTTGTCTCCAAAACCGGCCATGTTGCGACTATTCCTCTTGAGAGACAAAGAACGGTTAATGCAGAATGGTATGCAAGCATTTGTTTGCCACAGGTCGTTTCTGAACTCCGTAAAAAGAACTGCAACCGCCGCATCATCCTCCATCACGACAATGCGAGTTCTCACACCGCGCATAGAACAAAAGAGTTTTTAGAGCAAGAAAACATAGAATTATTAGACCATCCGCCGTATAGCCCCGACCTAAGCCCTAATGATTTCTATACTTTCCCTAAAATAAAGAATAAATTGGGTGGTCAGAGATTTTCATCACCTGAAGAAGCTGTGGACGCCTACAAAACGGCCATTTTGGAGACCCCAACTTCCGAATGGAATGGTTGCTTCAATGATCGGTTCCATCGTATGGAAAAATGTGTCAAATTTCGCGGAGAATACTTCGAAAAGCAATAAATACATTTTTAAATAGTAATGTTGTGTCACTTCCTTGATTCCCGAAATTTTCAGTGCCACCCTCGTATAAGGGGATGAACCTAAAATTATGGTTTATTCCCATCGGCCACCCCCAGTTGCCACCCCGGTGGCCGATGGGAATGATTTAGTGAAATTTCCTACCTTCCTTTATTCCCATCTGCCACCGGGTGGCGGATGGCACTAACTAGTGGCGTTTGCCACCCCGGTGGTCGATGGGACTTATTTAGTGAAATCTGCCACCTTCCTTTATTCCCATCTGCCACCGGGGTGGTGGGCGATTCTCATGACATTTGTCACATAAAAGTGAATGTTGATGCTGTGACCGGTTTACTTTGTTACTTGGATCCAACTAAAGGTGCTGGCCCTGATAACTTAATAATATCATCTAAATTTCTAACTAAATGCGCGCCTGGCATTGCCCTACCTATTTCAATTTTGGTTTTTGGAAGTCTGACTCAAGGTGTTGTCCCCATATTATAGAAATCTGTTTTTATTTCACCCGTACTTAAGGAGGGATATAAAAAAGAGATTATTAATCATGTGCCTTTATGCAAGCTGTGTATTAAAGCTAAAATATTTGAGAGGATTGTCTTGATTGAAAGATATTGCATGTAGCAGAGATGAGAATGTTGAGATGGATGTGCAGAGTGACGAGATTGGATAAAGTGAAAAATGAGTATATTAGAGGAAGTTTGAAAGTGGCGCCAGTAACAGAAAAGTTGAAAGGAAACCGTGTGTCCTGGTATGGTCATGTGATGAGGAAGGATGAAACGCATGTTACTAAAAGAGTTATGAATATAGATGTGGATGGATGGCGAGGGAGGGGACGGAAAAGATGGATGGACTGTGTAAGGAGTGATATGATAGAAAAGGGCGTCAGTGATGGAGTACGGGGGGGATGGTATGGAAGAAGAAAACGTGTTGCGCCGACCCCAAGTAACACGGGACAGGAAGATGATGATGATGATTTGAGAGGATTGTCTATAACCAGTTATATCCGCCCTTGCTTTTTCAGCACGGATTTTTAAAAGGACGGTCTACCATTTCTAATTTGATTTCATTTAATGGTTTGATTACGGATGCTATGGATAACGGTAAGCAGATCGATGTGGTTTGCACAGATTGTAGTAAGGCATTCAATGGGCTCGACCACAATACCCTGATAAAGAAGCTAAGCTACATCCGTGGGGACCTCTTGGTTCTCTTCTGATACAAGCAGTAGTTCTCAATAATTATATGTCTAGTTGGGTAAACTTGCCCGGCGGAGTGTCTCAGGGTTTGTTGCTCGGTCCTTTTTTGTTTGTAGTATGTGTGAATGATATCGATCAGAGCCTCCATTCATCCAAACTATTATGCTTTTCCAAGGACATGAAAGTTTTTGCCACAATTTCTTTTTTTATTTCTATTTCTATTTTTTTTTAATGACATAAAATTGTTGCCAACTCAAAGAAAAAATGTTGATGGTTTAAAATTCTATCAAAATCCTTCAACGAAAAATAGTCAAATATGAACCTTGAAAACTTTCTTGATATTTTTTCTATTCAACCCGTTTTACGGTCATGAGAATCAACCACCCGACCAAACTTTTGAAGGTGGCAGATGGGAATAAACCGGCAAACGCCAATATTTAGTGCCATCCGCCACCCCGGTGGCAGATGGGAATAAAGGAAGGTAGGAAATTTCACTAAATCATTCCCATCGGCCACCGGGGTGGCAACTTGGGGGTGGCCGATGGGAATAAACCAAAATTAGGTTTATGTCATCTACGTCTTCACACGTAGAGTAATAAAGCAAGCAACTGCCGACGTTCCAAGAAACGAATCGGTCCTAGGGTAATTAAGCTTGCGTGGTGTTTTGTTTCAAAGAGAGCTACTCTAAATTGCCCGGCACCGATCCGAGTAAAGACGGACAAGTGCACAAGCCAATCATCCTTTTTAACATGCCACAAAGGACCGTAAAAAATCGGACTGCCGGACAGTAAAATTCATTTTAGTGCACAAACGCCTTAAGTCGTCAACGGCCGCTGATAAAATACATAGTAACTTTAATGAAAAGTTTGGCGTTGCTAGATATCGAAACATCTGTGTCGCTAATTATTTTAATTTGTCCAATGACATAAACAGTCAGGACAGGTCGGCCCGCTCATTTTTCTGTCGCCACAATTTGGTCATATATAAATGGTATACTAGACCGATGCAAACTCGCCACGCGGTCAGTTATCTTCGGAAGCGGTATTGTGCACGAGACATTAAAATGCCGTTTTTCTTGTAGCTATGATGAACACGTGTAGCAAGCGTTCGGACGACTGAATATTTACCATTTAGATTTAAATATAACAAAAACTAGAAAATTGCGTAACAAACTTACCTACACAAACATACCAACCGGCACAATTATGACCTTTAAAACTACAATAAACAGGTTGAAACTACCGCCCTCATGAAACGAACTACTCCGTGTTTTGCACAAGTTTTTCGAACAAACTAACGAAGCCTTAATTAGGATGATGACAGCAAAACTGCTCTAGTTAAGTGCTTGCCTTTCAAAGGCAGACGAGAATTTTTATGGACACTAATAACACATCCGTTTGTGATAATGGAGGTAGGGAAAACTTTTTAGAAGTTATTAATAGTAACTCCATCGATTTTCAGAGCAGAAGATGGGTGCTTACTGAATGAAGAATGTAAGGTCTTGGAACGCTGGTAGGGATATTTTGAAAGTTTATTTAGTTGTCAGGATAGTGTGCAAGGAGTGAGTAACTGGGCAGAGGCAAGTTGTCAAGACCCAAACTCGGACGAAGAGCAAAAGCATGAGAATGAAATAAGAATGGATGAGATTATAAAAGCACTGAGTGGGATGAAGATTGGTAAAGCTGCAGAGTATGACCTAGTATCTGTTGAAATGCTGAAGGGCGGTGACGGGGTGGAAGCAAGCCTGTTGTGCCAGATCTTTAATATGTGTTGGAGATATGGCCGCGTGCCGGATGACTGGTGCAAGGCTGTAATCGTACCACTATATAAGAGAAAAGGCTCACAGCAGGAGTGTAAAAACTACCGTGGCATTAGTCTTTTGAGTATTGTCGGCAAATTATATGCGAAAGTTTTAATAAATAGAGTGTTGAAAGTGACGGATGAACAATTATTATGGGACGTGCAAGCAGGATTTAGAGAGGGACTGGGCTGTATGGATCAGATCTTCTCCTTGAGGAGCATAGTTGAAAAAACATCTGGCAAAGCACAAAAAGTCTACTGTGCTTTCGTGGACTTGGAGAAGGCTTATGACAGTGTGTGGAGGGATGAACTGTGGTTGACGCTATCCGGGTACGGTGTGGACTGGAGCTTGGTACGGGCACTGAAATCTTTATGTAGGGATTCTAGTGCTTGTGTTAGGATTAATGGGGCGTATACGAACTGGTTTTCCATCTCAAGGGGTGTTAGACAAGGCTGTGTACCGTCACCGTGGCTGTTCAACTTGTACATGGATAGTTGTCTGATAGGTTTTTAAAGAGCATAAGTGCGGATTGATGATGAATAAGTTGCCTTCTCTATGTAGATGATCAAGTTCTACTTGCATCGTCAGCAGAACAGTTGCAAGACATGGTAATTGTGATGAATGAAGCCTTTAAGTTAAAAGGGATGAGTATAAATGTGAACAAGACTAAGGTAATGGTGTTTGAAAGAGAAGACGATGTATCGACGTGTGAAGTGAAAATAAATGATAAGAGTGTGGAGCAAGTGAACGAGTCTGTATATCTACGAAGTATATTCACAAGGGATGGAAAGAATAAAGAGGATGTGGAAAGGAGAGTGAATGCAGGGAATAAAGTGAATGTTGCTATACATGTAGTTGTGACCAGCAAGTCGATGTCTCCGGAAGCTCGACTCGCCGTTCACAACAGCGTGCTGGTGCCTACACTTATGTATGGAAGTGAAGGTATGGTAAAAAAGACATGAAAGTAGGATTAATGCAGTAGAAATGGGCTTCTTGCGCAGTATGTGTGGTGTAACTTTAAATGATAGATTGAGGAATGAGGTAATAAGACAACGTTGTGGTTTAAAAGAAGAGGTAGTGACTAAAATTTTAAAGAGTATGTTAAGATGGTTTGGCCATGTTGAGAGGATGAATGAAAGGCGACTAACGAAATGTATTTACAAGGCAGACGTGAATGGAAACGCCGGGAGGGGACGCCCTAGAAAGACATATTTCATATAGACCTTATAGGTGATGTTCTTCAGAAAGGCCAAGTGGGCTGCAGTACCCATAACCGGCTTGTGTATGAATGTGTGTGAAGCAAAATAAGTTTGTAAGGATGGTAGCAGGTGGCGTTCTGTAGTTTCTGCCTACCCCCATGGGAAAAAGGCGTGAGTTTATGTATCTATGTATGTCTATTAATTTTTACAGTAACTTACTATGCAAACCAATCAATTTTTCTAGCTTGACCAACTATGTTAGGGTCAGTTTGCAGTCTAACCTGATTCAGCTGAGTAACAGTGTTCTACATGGAACGACTGCCTGATTTCACATCTACAACCCATAAACTGTGTAAGAGAACATCCATTTATAAGACTGCTGTGAGATTTCTAGCTTCTGACTAGGGATGTTCCGGAGGTTCGATTCCGATGCCGAAAATTTGCTCAACTGCTGATTGTTTTTCAACTCCCGATTTAGATTTCGGTTCCGAAACCTTTAAATCGGAGGTTATCGGATGTTGATGCACAGCGGCTGTGGTGGCATGCAACCACAGACAACGCATACAAACTTGTTTATACGTGGTGGGCAAAAAATCGTGGATCATACGAAACAGGGCGATAGTTGAGGTTATTTGCAGTAGGTTCTACAGTACCAGAAACATTTTTTTTTGCATTTAACCCCGACTATTGCCCTGTTTCGTTTGATTCACGATTTTTGCCCACGCTGTATAATACTGATTGCGTCCTAGCCTAGTTATGTCTATTGTGTTTAAGCTGAAATTAAAAAGGTTAATTAACAATGTATGTTTTATTTTATTTTATTAAACCTGATTTCTCTTAACATATTTTGCTTCAGCCTCTGCCTCCACGTAGTTTGCCTGGATATATAGGTATGTTGTCAAGCATAGAAAACTGCTTTATTTTTCATGTCAGTATAAACGGCCTCACACATAATTTACAGGGAAACCTTAACGAAAATCCTAAGTCCTACGAAACACTCGGCACGTGGTTCCAACTCGTACTTGGCTAGTTAATGTTTTTTAAATTTAGCTTACTGGTTGTATAATTGTCGGCAAAGGATGGACAGCTTAATCTAGATACACATCAGTGAGCGATGCAGGTACAGCCAATGTAATGAACCCTAACGTTAAATAAAGATACTTACTTGTCGTTCTACTATACCAATATTATAAAGCGGAAAGATTTTTTTGTTTGTTTGTACCGAATAGACTCCGAAACTAAAAAATTATTTCGCCTCTGGAAAGGTAAATTATTCCCGAGTAACGTAGGCTATAATTTTCTTCGGGAGTGAAGTCGCGGGGGCAGCTACTAAATTACAAAAGTAAAAAAACAGACAAGTAAAAAAATTAATATCGAAGAAAATCATAAATTAATTTAAATTCACAGACGAAATTGTACAAGGAAAGGCTATGAAACTTGTCACTATTTTAGATCTCAACCCCTCTTCATCGAACTTGGCGTCTTTTTCACATATATGTTTTTGTCGAGCTTGGTGCCTTTTCACATTTTTATGATTTTTGTGAGATCATTATTTGGTGCTCTGTCTACCCCCTAAGGCATGTAAGCATGATATGATGTATGTTTAGACGAATAGATGTGTTTGCGTTTGTAAACTTTTATTACCTACTCCATTTTCAAATCCAGAATCAATATAGTAGCAACCCTAATGAATCTTTCAACTTTAGATAACAATTTTAGAATATGGCGGAAGTGGTCCTTCTGTATACTTTATATTTTGTAGTTATACCATGGTTAATTTAAGGCTTCTGCATACCAGCGCGGGTCCAGACAATAAATCATAATTTGGCATAAAATCGTTTTTTAAGTTGTCAAAAAATTATCCGAAAATTGTTCTATGGATAAAACCCTTATCCATAGAACAATTTTCGTTTAATATCGTTAAGTACGTTTACACTCATACCTCAATAAACGTGTTTCTTTCTAGGGGGCCGTACCCGAAGGGTCCAAACTGAGCCCTATTACTGTCACTCACGTAGTGTCCGTCTGTCTGCCCGTCGTCTGCCACACAATTTTTTTCCGATGATTTTTTTAAGTTTCCATTGACCTATAAACTTGAAATTTGGTGATAATGTTTATTATAACACTAAGTACAAACAAATATATTGATAATTCAGTTTTTTTTATTACGGAACCTTAAATATACGAAGTCCGAGACGCACTTGGCCAATTTTAAGCCCTTAACCCAAAGAGTGAAACGAAAAAAAAAAGTTTTATAGTTTTGACCTTTACAGCCCTTTAGACTAGACCAATAAAAATGGTTTCTCGGAATGAACCACTTTATCAGAGTAGGCCAAGTCTAAATTTATCTTACTTTTTGTGACTATATACGACTGCAGCACTTAAATCATACTATAGTGACGTATCCACTGGTAATGAAGCATCATGATCATCAGCCTATAGCAGTCCACTGTTGGCCAAGGTTATCTCCAATCGCTAGCCATTCCTCTCAATTCTTGGTGACTCTCATTCAGCTGCTACCAGCCACCTGCGAAGTTCATCGCTCAATCTAGACTGAGGGCGTCCTACCTAATGCTTACCAATTCACGGTCTCCACTGAAGCACACATTAATCGGTTCTACGGTTAAGGCCGCCCATTGTGTCACCCAGTTTAATGTTTTCTTCGTCTATACTTTCTGTAACTTATATGGTGTACATAATAAAGAGTATTCTATTCTATTCTATTCTAGCAGCCCCTGATCACTTTAGCTTTACGGATCACCTCGTTGAGTCATAATATCCCCTTAATTTTCTAAAAATGGAAGGGAGAACTCACAGTAAAGCATGACTTGACGACCAATCGATTAGAATGAAGAAGATAAAATTAAATGTATTCATTGTGAATATTACAAAGGGCCTTTTCGAATGCTAAAGGCCCTCAATATCATAATTTCATTGAAGAGTATTATCCTATCAAAATGATTTAAGCATGGCTGGTTTCAGAATGCCCAACTGTTTAAGTATGCTTGACCCTTTTCGTGGGTCCTCGTCAAGACTGCCAAGTCGTACGTTTAATATGCCCCAAATGAAAAAGGACGTTTTTATCTTGAAGAAAATGCACGCCTTTTCCGGTAGATGTGTTAAAATTGCCTTAAGGTTGTCTGACCTGAGGGAAATTAGAGATTAAATACGAGCAGGCCATATGCAATTCGAATGAGACGTGAATCAACATCACACCCTTTATTCCACGAAGGGTTAGACAAAGTTGTACTATAGTAGCTACAAAAGTACTTACACCCATATTGGGCCAGTTATTTTTAAATTGCATGTAATAGGGGGCAAGTACATAGCCATGAACCTCGCATAAATGTAGACTGCGGGCTGCTACCAAAAAATTCTAGATGAATAAAAACTACACACATCAAAAGTGTCTAGAGACCAAGTACATTTTTAACTACAAAAAAATATCCAATTGACCAAATCTGACTAGATTTAGTAAATATTAATTGGATGTTGAAATTGTAATTTTTCCTATTTTTTGCCCGGCGTAAATAAACAATTTACTTTTCTTTCTAAATTAACAAAATATAGGGAACATAGGAAATAAAATAAGATTCTAGTCTGGAAGTAAAAACGTATCCCCATATTTTGTAAAAATTAGGAAAATATGCATTTTTGCAAATTTTAGGCAATTACTTTGAGTTAATGTCGTCAATTAAATGTCAAAAAGGCAAACATTGGCATTTAAAAAAAAAAATTGTAAAGATAAAAATAATAATAAACTGTCTTTCCACCATTGACACGAAACACAGCGATTTGGCATGCATAAAATCAGTTCATCAAAATCACTTTGAGGAATGGCCACCCACGTTCTTTCTAAGAAGTCAAAATGCTGTTGTGGGGTATGCACGGCATCCATTCTCGCCAGAACTCTTCTTTGGAGCATATCCCATGCGTGCTCAATTGGGTTCAGGTCTGGCGATTGAGCAGGCCACGGTAGCAAGTTGATACGAGCATCGTCAAGAGTGCGTGTCATGACTCTAGCCGTGTATGGACGTGCATTGTCGTGCATTAGTCAAAACGAATCACCCTACTGGCGTTGCAAAGGGATGATCATGTCTGAAAAAATCCTCTCCGCATAAATCTGAGCAATAAAGTTTCCCCTGATCCAAATTAGATCGTTTCTTCCACCGTCCAAATACCGGCCCAAACTACGTATTATTGTTCCCCCTCCATATGAATGAACTTCCAGACAAAAATTCAAACGTTGTTGACGTCCAGAGGTCCTCCAAACTCGAGTACGTTTTGTATCCGGCTTCTTACTGAATCGAGATTCATCTGAAAAGCAAAAACGACGCCAGTCTTCTTCCTCTCAATTTCTGTGTTCGCCATCTCATTGTAAACGGGCCCAACGATTGCGTGGTGCTATAGGTGGGACTCTCAGCGGCCTTCGGGCACGCAGACCCACTTCACGTAAACGATTTTGAATGGTTTGGTCGCTTATCAGCAAGCCTGGAGGGCTGTGGAGCCTTGTAGCCAACATCATGGCGGTCATGGTACGATTCCGTCTAGCAGTATTTTGGATGTACCGGTCCTGTATGCGAGTGGTGATGCGAGATTGTCCTCCTGGTCGTGTGGCCACGCTACCTGTGATACGATAGCATGTACAGAGGCAGCTTATGACACTCTGTGTAGTGCCAAAAGCGACAGCCACAGTTCGTTGCCTGGAACCAGCTTGCAACATTCCGACGGTCCTCATCATCTTTTCTCGTTTCAAATGATGTCGTCGCTCCGTATCGATGCAATTGTTTTCAGTTCCAATGCAGAAATAGTAATGGTTTTGTAAAAACGCTATAACACACTTTTATAGGCATCCTGATTGACAATTGATTTTCTATTTTAAATCAAAATGTTATAAAACTCTTTATTAAAATAGTAAATTTCACTAAAAAGAATCAATAACGATCCAAAAAAGTTAAAATCATCATCATCATCAGCCTATAGCAGTCCACTGCTGGACATAGGCCTCTCCAATTGCACGACAGTTGCTTCGATTTTCGGCAACTCTTATCCAGCTGCTACCAGCCACCCCGCGAAGATCGTCACTCCACCTAGCCTGAGGGCGTCCCACCTTACGTTTACCAGTTCGCGGTCTCCACTCAAGAACACGTCTACCCCAACGGTCATCGGTTCTACGACTTATATGGCCGGCCCATTGCCACTTCAGCTTACTTATTCTGTGAGCTATGTCGACAAGTTTTATTCTCTGCCGGATCACCTCGTTTCGGATTCGATCCCTTAGAGAGACTCCGAGCATAGACCTTTCCATAGCTCGCTGAGCAACTTTGAACCGATGAAGTAGCCGTATTGTGAGTGTCCACGTCTCGGCGCCGTAGGTCATAACAGGTAGGACGCACTGGTTGAAGACTTTGGTCTTCAGGCTCTGTGGGATACGTGACGAGAAGACTCGACGAAGTTTTCCAAACGCCGCCCAGCCCAGCTGTATTCTTCTATTAGCCTCCTTCTCAAAGTTGTTCTTACCAAACTGTAGAGTTTGCCCGAGGTAAACGTATTCTCGAACAACTTTGAGAGCACCGCCATTGACCACAATCGGTCCCGGAGTGACGTGTGAATTGAACATAACCTGGGTTTTGTCCAAGTTCATCCGGAGACCGATGCGTGCAGAAGAACCAGCTAAGCCATCCAGCATCAGCTGAAAGTCATGCAGTGACTGTGCCATTATGACGATGTCATCCGCAAAGCGCAGGTGTGAGATGTACTTGCCGTTTATAGTTTAGTTTATAGTTTATTAGCTTTTAGCGCGAGTTTATTTTTATTTTTTATTGTTGTTAATATGTTTTAAATATGGCAGATTAAGATAATAATAATAATATCGTTTATTTATAACAAAAGGCACATTTTACAATAAAATATCTTAAACATATAAAAGAAGACAGTTTCTTATTTGCCTGAACTAGGTTGAACCTGTGTTTCAGGGTATAAAGTGCTTAAAACTTATAATAAATAATAATAAATTAACAATGGGTATGGTATATGAATACTTAAATTAAAGACACAGCAAAATTATTATTTTGTTACAGCCAGGAGATCTTCTGTCTCTCCGTAAGAGATGCCAAGTAGATGTTCAAGGATAGTCTTCTTACAGCTAAAATAATTTAATTTATACATACTTAATTTTCTATTTAATCTATTGTACAGAAATGGACCTAAGAAAGTAAAGAATCTATTTACAAAGACATATTTTGAGGATGCATTAGAATCGCAGACAATGTCATTTCGTCTCTTATTATTTATGTATTCGGCGTTATAGGAAAGCATGGTGTGTTGTTTTAATATACTAAGTGCATAATGAAAATTAATGCCGTGTCCTTCCCAGTCCAGCGTCTTAAACATATCCTCCACCGCGTTGCTAAACAGTTTCGGGGAAATAACGTCCCCTTGTCTAACCCCTCGACGCAGTGAGATATGCTTAGATTGCCGGTCCTGACTTTGGACGGTCATTGTTACGTTTGCATAAAGACATCTCAGCACTTGGATGTATCGCCAGTCCACTTGGCATCGCTGCATAGACTCCAAAACAGACCAGGTTTCGATAGAGTCAAAAGCCTTCTCATAGTCCACAAAAGCAAAACACAGGGGCCGATTATATTCTTCGGACTTCTGTATAATTTGCCGCACTGTGTGGATGTGGTCTATAGTGCTGTATCCACCTCGGAACCCGGCCTGCTCCGGTGGTTGGAACTCGTCGAATCTTCGCGCTAGAAGATTCGTGACGACTCTCGAAAACAACTTATATACGTGGCTAAGAAGCGAAATGGGTCTATAATTCTTCAAAAGGGTTTTGTCGCCCTTTTAGAAGAACAGAATGACCACGCGCCTTTGCCACGCTTCTGGAGTTCTCCCAGAGAACAGGACAGAATTGAAGAGCACCCCAAGCTCTTTCAGTACCGGACGTCCTCCCGCTTTCAGTAGCTCGGTAGTTATCCCGTCCTCGCCCGGGGCTTTTCCATTTTTAAGCTGTTTGAGAGCCGCCTCGATTTCGTCTTGGCTTATCTCAGGCAGGTCTTCTGTGAAATGGCGGGTTAAGGTGGCTCTAGAATCCTCAATTTTGGAATCAGGCCGAGATGCATGCGTTGCGTACAATTGGCCGTAGAAGATTTCAACTTCCGAGAGAATCTCCGGCTTCGAAACGACGATATTCCCATTAGATGTAGTCAACTTCGTCAGATGGCTCTTCCCAAGTGACTGGACAAACACTTTCGACCCCCGGTTTTGCTCAATCGCTTTCTCTATAGAGAGCGTGTTGGCTCGTTGGAGGTCGCGTCGTACCATTTTCCTTATATGTTTGTTGTGTGACCGCTGTTCTGACGAAGTGGCCGGTGGATTTTCACGTCGTTCCATCATAAGCTTCAGAGTTCCCTCCGAAAGTTTAGACTTCCTGCCCGTTCGCCGCATCTTACAAAATGTCGCACCTTCCTCCCTGAGGCTTTCCACTATTTGGTCGAGCGCCTGGTCAACGCTATTTGCGGTTTCCACGGCAGCGAAACGGTTCTGCAGGTCTGACTGGAACGCTTCAGATCCCAACATTGTTTGGAGCATATTGGGGCGGAGCCTAGACTTCATCAAACGAGTTCTCTCAAGCTTGCAATTGATATTCAAGGAGCCTCGAACAAGTCTGTGATCGCTGCCGGTATTAAACCTGTTGATCACTGTGACATCCCTGAATATGTGCTTTTTATCTGTTATGATGAAGTCTATCTCATTTTTGGTCACGTTGTCGGGGCTTCGCCATGTCCACTTCCTTTGGGGCTGTTTCTTAAAGAAGGAATTCATTACGAAAAGCCCCTCTCTTTCTAGGAAGTTGACAAGCATTTGCCCCCTATGATTCCTGCTACCAAACCCGTGTGTGGTTTGTGTGTTTCGGTATAAGGATCCTTCCTTATACCGAATCACTGCAATTCTGTACTCCCACTTTGGCGTTAAAAGCCCCCATGAAAACGCTATAGTGGTAAAAAGTTAAAATAATAATCCTCATATGCGGCGATACTCTAAAACGTACTTGATTGTTGATATAAGTATAACGCTAAACTTAATTAAATTATTTAATGGAATATATTCCTATACCTAGTACTCCACATTACTGCAACTAAAATAGTATTATTGGTCGAAGCCTTTCTAGTTAAATGGGGAATATTAAACTTGTGTACACATTTAGTGCTGCCTACGTAATGTTAAACATAGAATGTTAAGTGATTGCCTAACTGGTTACCTATATCGGGTAAACTAATAAATTGGTAAGTTATTAACAAACTCTAGAGTAACTTTCGAAGCTAAATTTAGACTATTATAATTATAAATTTGCGAACTTGTCAATTTAAGGCTCATCGTATAGGTGCGACATGAAGACGATCACGATACGACTATGCGTTTTCACAAAAAAATATCTTAAATGGCTTAGATACATATAGAACTATTCCTATGAAGAAGTATGTGTCTTTCGTCTTGTGCCTGGCTGCGAATGCAGAATAAAATAAATATTTGGGTGGGGCTCTTATACAACAAACGTGATTTATATGCCGTTTTTTGCGATAATGGTACGGAACTCTTCGTACGCAAACGGTTTTTTTGCATAAGTACTCTAATGCTGAAACTTTTTCATGGAAATTTTCACCGATCAAGTTCTAGGAATCATTAATATATTAATTTATTGAAAATGTTTGTAAATAGTTTCCAAAACATGTTTTTCATGAGAAAATTCACTTAACTTGAGCTCCATAAGGGTTTCCATATAAAATTTCATGAATAAAAATCAATTGAGTGGGATTTCTTGATAGGAATATATTCATGTACCGCCCACATGACGAACGCCCATTTAAAAGTGTTTTAAGTAATATTAAAACAATTTATCTATGTAAATAGTTTATTTATAGGTTAATAATGTAAATAAGTACATATTAAATCAATGGAAAACATGACAGGTTTTCAAAAAAAGTTATGGCAGAAGATTTACGATTCAATAGGTAATTTACTTGACGGCATTGACAATAAGTCTAAAATCAAACATTCAAGTTGGCCATCGATTTCAGTTTGTACCAAATACTTAGGTAGTAATGTTAATTAAAAAAAAATACAAATCAGGTTGTAAGAGTGATCCCTCTAATTATAGACCTATATCCGTGCTTCCAGCATTGAGTAAAATCTATGAAAAAATCATGCTGGATCAGATGTTGTCTCACTTCAATTCAAATGGGATCCTGCATAGTCAGCAGTTTGGTTTCACGAAAGGTAGGTCGACTACGGACGCGGGAGTAAAACTCATCAGTCACATTTTGGAATCTTGGGAGAAGTCCCAGGATGCCACTGGCATTTTCTGTGATCTCTCAAAAGCGTTCGACTGCGTCGACCACAACACACTGATCTGTAAATTACACCACTACGGAATTCGAGGACAAGCTGCTGATCTTGTGCTTTCATATTTATCAAACAGACAGCAAAAAGTGAATGTTAATGGGGTGACGTCCTCCGGGTCTCTAGTCAAGATGGGCGTGCCCCAAGGTTCAATTCCCGGCCCTTTCCTTTTTCTTGTTTACATTAATGATCTCCCTTTTATGATGGCCAAATTATCGGATATAATTCTATTTGCTGATGATACTTCGCTAATTTTTAAAATAGATAGAAAAGATACGGATGTCTTATATGTCAACGAAAGTCTTATTATTCTCACAAAATGGTTCGCAGCTAACAATCTTTTACTGAATGCGACAAAAACTAAATGTCTTAAGTTTTCTTTACCAAATGTACCACAACGAGACCTAAATTTGAATCTTGACGGTAAAAGTCTTGAAGTTATAGCTGAAACTGTATTCTTAGGGATTACTATCGATTCAAAACTGCAGTGGGGCGCGCACATTAGAACTCTTTCGGATAGGTTAAGTTCAGCTGCATATGCAGTAAGGAAAATAAGGCAGTTAACCGATGTAGCCACAGCTAGGTTAGTATATTATGCTTATTTCCACAGTATTATGTCTTATGGCATTCTGTTGTGGGGATCAGCAGCAGATGTTGACTCAATTTTCATCTTACAAAAGAGGGCAATCCGCGCGATCTATAAAATGGGTCCTCGCGAGTCCCTTAGAGAAAAATTTAAAGAAATCGATATACTGACTCTACCTTCACTCTATATTTTGGAATGTATTTTGTATGTCCGCAAAAATCGAGGGCTTTTCAAAACTAGAAGCGACTTACATAATTTAAATACACGCAGTAAGCACGAAATTGTAATACCCAAATTCAGATTAACAAAAACTAGCAAGTCTTTTTATATAAACAGTATACGCTTTTATAACAAGTTGCCAAAGTCAGTTATAGAACTGACCGATGGAAAGTTCAAAAACTACATCAAACGTGTCCTTGTTAAAAAAGCATATTATAAAATCAAGGACTACGTTGAAGATAAAAAAATTGGCTTTAGCTCCTTCTGCGCATGCGGCTTCCCTGGTAACTCATAAACGGCACAAATATGTGGTTGTCTTTAACTATTCTCAATCTCATTAATTCTTTGTTTTTTTTTTCCTTCTTTTGATTATTCTTTTTACAATGGTTCTCAATCATCTTCATAGCCCTTTGCTAAGAATAGTTACAGCACTGATAACAATATTTGTGCCACATGTTAGATTTAGTCTTTTTTTTATTTTACTTTTGTATAGATTCCTTTACCGATTATTTTGTAAATGTGTGAACATTGTAGGCCTTCTAGATGCTTGTTAACTTTTTAACTCGTTTTATTTTCTTTTGTTTTTATAATATGTAATCTTTTTTTTTTTGTTTTCTTACGACTTATTGTCGGGCCTACGTTGTCCCCACATATCTAAGTACTAATGCTGTAACAAGGAAATATTGTAAAACCAAACCATTTTTTTAAAAGAGTAACTATGGAGTTTCTTGCCGGTTCTTCTCCATAGGAAACGACCAACCCGAACCGTGCACATTGTCGACGTTTTATAAGTGCCCATGTAGGCCTACATGAAATAAAAAAAATGATTTTGATTTTGATTTTGAATTACGGAAGTTCATAAACAATGAAAGCACCGAACATTGCTCTAACGAAAAGGTAAGCTGGGTTTTGGTTTGCGACACAAAATTAACTTTGTTGGAAAACTATTGTCTCCATACATCGACATAGGTCGTGGTCTGCTTACAAACTGGAAATAACTTAAAAATCGTTTTTTTAAGTAGGTACAAATTTACGGGTTTCGGATTTTTTTCCTTTACTTGTGCTATAAGAAATAGCTTCTTGGTTATGTTCATGATTCTGGGTCAGGTCAGCGGGAAGTTCTCTATAGTTTTGATTCCATGCAAATGTCAAATATGCGGCATAAACGGCCGTATCTATTGATTGCGTTGATTTAGTAGTTTGATTTTTTCATAGCTAATTCCAACTTGATACCTCCACGCGTTCCTGAGAAAAAGGTCTTACTTAACACACGTACAGATAGACAACGAAGTGATCTTATAACGGTTCCTGTTTAGGGTTCCGTAGTCAACAAGGAACCCGTATGCATTCTCCATGTCCGTCCGTCCGCAGCTTAGCTCAGCGACTCTTAGTACTAGAAAGCTATAATTTGGCATGGATATACATATTAATAACGCCGATAAAGTGGTAAAATAAAACCAATAAAAATTGATTTTCTGGATATTCTCCTTTTTGTGTGAGGATGTGGCCACCTCTTTTAATCTGTTAATTTTTTTATGGTGCCTGCTGTTAATTTTTAATTTTTTTTTTTGCATTTCAATTCTTTATTCTCGTCTGTCCCATGGTTTTGGGTGTCGATGAAAACTATTTTTCAGTTAAGGTATCGGTTTGCGTCAAATAAAGCTTTAAATGGCAAATTTTTGTTAGAGTCAAGTGTGCAAACATTTATACTACATGGTCGCTTTTTGATATTTGAAAAAATCATGGCAGTAATATATAACGAAATTAAAAGGAAACTATCACAGCTAAGTAGGCTTTACGAGTAACAGTCGACCAACTTATAAAATGTACTTGGAAAAGTAAAAATTTTGTATATTGATGTACCGGGAACAATATTTTTTGAACGGCAAAGTAAATTTTGTACATTCGTTAGAATTGGCTTATTACGAATATACAAAATTAACTCTGCTGTTCGGTTTTTCTTTTTGTGAGCGTTGGTAATGTGACCTATTTATTTTGGTGGATGTAGCTGTCTATATGGAACCCTCTGTGCGCGAGTCAGACGCGCACTTGTTTTTTTTTCTATTGAGGAACGGAATCCTAAAAATAAAAAGTAAGATTTCATTATTTTTTTAATTAATTTTGTTGCATTTGGAAAATTGATTATCGGTTCCAAAGATGTGCGTAAGTTGTTGCAGCGATGACAGAATCGAATATGTTTGAAAATGCTATATTTAACACGACTGTACAATTGTACATGATAAGGATAGCATACACAAGTTTCAATTAGTTTTCATCCAGTCAATACAAGTTGTCAACTTGGACACTTGTCGTACGTCGTGAGAGCGGAACTGTGGTTACCGCAAACTAAGTTTCCGGATCTCTGTCAAGAAACCACTGGGATTTGTCCATTAATATTAATTATGTAGCTCTTTTATGTTTCAGTTGTTCACATTGTAGTGCATTTTGAGCAAGTTTAGGTGGAAGTTTGAATGTTATTCCGAACTAAAAGTACGGTCCTAAGGGATTCACAAATTCTGGTTTTGTAATATAGACTGAACTGAAAAGGGTGAAGTATGCATTTTACATGTACGCCTATAATTTTGTCCCTGTTCTCATGTCTGGGACAGATCTGCCAAATACCAACTTGATGCACTAGAGTCGATCGAAAAGCGGGCCAAGAGGCTCATCGACAATAAGGCACTGGTCAAGTCAAGGCTCCGAACTTCCGAAGCCTTGAACATTGTCGCCGAGTTGCCAGCTTGTCGGTTTTTTTATCAGTTACATTTCGGGGAGTGTACGATGTAATTGCATGATCTAGTTCCCTAAGCTAGCCCGTTTCTTTATCGGACTATATAACGTACGGTGATACCCCATCGGTTCATGGTGGACATCCCCCTATATGCACAAAACGTTTTGGGAATGTAATGATAGGAAAATGTCTATCAGGAAATAGAGTAGGTTAGATATTTAAAAACACATATTTTTGAAGAACCTATGCAATATTTTTTCGTATTTTCATTTTAAATAATCAATCATTAATTAGTTTAGCCAACAATTGTGTACACAATACATTTACAAGTCCTTCGATCGTCATCGTAAGTGTGACAATTAATTACAGGATAACAACTCATGCACTGTTTATATTTTTACATAAATATTATAAATATAAAACGTTATCATTAATGAAAAATATTAGAAACTCAATTGACAATATTCAAATATATAGTAATAAAAAGTTCATATAAAACAGGTAATTTACAAATTTACCATATAAAATAATAAGCTTAAAAAAAATTATAAAAGGATTTCCTTTTCAGGCGTTGGATATGAGCGACCATAGCCACAAATGATAGATCGGTCACGTGTAACTTGTTAAAAAACTCCTATCTAACCAAAAAAGTGAGCATTAAATTAATTACCATTGAAATAGTTTTTTCAAATCTATGCTCTAGGTGTAAAATCTTTGAAAGATCCTAAAATAGACAATAGGTTCTTGACACTGGTAAATTTAGTTACTTGAAGATGATAAACGAAAAATATATAAAAGCTTTTATCATAAAACTTTTATGTTGCACTCTGAAATAAAAAAGATACAGAGTGATTTCGAACCCTCAACAAGTCACCTTGGCAGTGGCACTCCCAGATTTAGTAGCAACCTTCATATATATTATGTATGTAGTAGAATATTTGCGATTTCGCGCTGGCAAGGTTTTTAAGCAAGCATATTCAGGGCGGAAAGTTGATAGTTGACTAGATGCGGCTTGATGAAAGAACACCGAGAATATCTGAAAAGTTTCAGATAAGAGGCCTGCAGTCAGGTGCCCTTTGGTCAGAGGCCCACTTTTAGATTTCCAAAAAGGACACATAATGTGCAAGGCCGTTCATTTTCATTTAATAGGTTGCGAAATTACATAAATAAGCAAATCTGGTGAAAGAAACTAGAACAAATTTCCGAACGTTCAAGTGTTTTTACTATACTTGGAATCAAATAAAACATCTCATAATGTTAGGACTCATTAATATTAAGGATAATTTTTATCCGTGGTGCTAAACAATTGGGCTTATCCTAGTTGTAAACGTCCCTTTGTGCATATTGGCCTTGTTTGTTCTGTCTCCTGCTTGATAATGGAGGGAAGTGGAAATTATGCATTTTTTCTGCTCCTCCGTAATTCTTTTCTAATTAATTTCGATATTCAAGACAATGAAATCCATTATCCGGGACTTCGTCCAGCATTGCGTTGCATTAGCGTTCATTGCCTCGGCGGTTCTCTGGTGGTAGCCAATGTTGATTCTGGCTTTCTGGAGTTCTAGTGGTTTCGAAATAGTGCGGTGGGATCGCCCCAAAAATCTGATGAAGGGTTTGCCCGACGACTTAGAAAACATTTTTGAACGTCGTTAGATTTGGGGACCGGCCACAAAACCCAGCCAGCTTTCCTCCTAATTATCTTTTCAGATGATTTATGTAAACAAAGAAAGCCAAAAAAAAGTAATTACCAAAGAAACAGTGTTTTAACACGACTGTGGCGCGGAACATTTTTCACCCCATTCAGCAGAGATAATATTATCTCAAATAAATTCTTCGTAGAGGAAGATCACGAAAGTGTAATCTATATTATAGATTCGTGTACATTAAACTAGTCAGGGACCGTTCCACGACTAGTTAAGTCTAAGACCGTGTCAATTGGCATGTACCTGAAATTAATCAGAAAATAGAGGTCACTTTGGAATGTTTTTCAAATTTGAAAAATAAAAATATAAGTCTACAACAACATTCAAATTAACATTCTGAACGACAACATTGCTTCAAGAAAAACAGTACCAGAAATCGTGAGGTTCATACAATAGCAACTTAAAATATTTTTTTACTTTTCATTTACCTTTTACATGCGCGTGACGATGTGGCACGTGACACTACGTAAACAAACAAGTTTAATAAAGAAAAGGTACAGCATGTATTTCCGCATTGATCCATATTCCACCTTAGTAACGTAACATTTACCTTAATAAACCTTACCGTACTGTGTATATTCAGTAAATATACATATGATCAATATACACACGAGGTTAAGCCGTAAACACGATAGGTAAGCTTTATTTATATAAGCTATGTACATAAGTATTTGTAAGCTATCTGAAGATTGATTCTAGCTCCAGTAACTCTATTCTAACATCTGCTTATTTATCCAACTGTAGCGTGTATAATCCAATACATTATGACTGTTATTTCGAAGAAAAATCTACGTGAATAAAATACGTGTTTTCATGTTAAAGTCTTCCGTAAACATTCATTTATAGATTATAAGAAGTAATGTCATAATAGATGGGTATAAAGATTTTTGAGGATGATATAATGCTACAACTATTTTCATGAATTTATCACCCTTACATGTGTTTGAAATATAACGTTAGTCTGTCTGTCTATCAGTTAGTGCACTTAGGACGAACTCAAGAACCAATTTACGTGATATTTTTCTGACTTGGTATGTAGATACCAAGTAAGAAAAATATAAATCGTAGACGCGAACGAAACCGAGAGCTCACCTAGTATATTAATATAATTGGCTTGAAATTCATTACATATTCTCCTTTGAGTGGACAATCGCAGTAAGATTCGCCCACTAATTGCTCTGTCAAGAAGGAATAGCCCATTAACTGTTCATTGTTGCAACATTAAGAACCTCATTAACCGTTTATCATAATACTACGAGTATACATCTAGGTACATACTGCTGTACATGGTATCTATAGGTATGTAGGTTAAACTAAAATGTTTTATTTCTACCTGCCTATGCAGGGAGAAATAAAACATTTTAGCATTAATTTAGGGATTGACACGATATTAAATAAAATTCAGAAACCGCTCGTAAGAGCGGTTTCTGAATTTTATTAATGTTTCGTGTCAATCCCTACATTAATGCCAAAGTTTGACAAGTTTTTGTGCAAAAGTGAAATTTTACCAATAATCAACTTTAAATTCTTAATACGGAATCTGGAGCTCAGAAGCTTACAGTACTTTAACAGATTTTTTTTCTTACTTAAAAACTTTAGTTTAGCTTGACGAATACAATAAGTCGAATATATTAGGCACAATGGATCTTTGTGTCTCTGAAGTTAGCTTTGCGAACCATTGCGCAAGAAAAAGTTTGTCATCATGTATACTATATAGGGTAAGCGAGATAGGACGATGCGTCAAACGTAAACGAGTGAAAGAGGCAGTTATATAATGCTTCAACATTCAAACCTTCAACATTGACACAAATTAGCAACTGCGCAGGATCTAGCAGCCAGCTTCAGAGACTCAAAGATCCGATGTGACTACTATAACTAACTTTTATTTTGGTGACGTCACTCAGAGTACGTCTTGAGAGAGTTTAATTGGTGAGAGTACGTCAGTCACCAAGATTAAATACCTAAATAGACTACCTTCATTAAGAATTGTATAACTAATACAAGTATTTGATAGCACCAGGGAGCTAGAGTAGCAATTTATGTGAAATGCACAGTTGACTTATCAAGTTAAACCTTCAGTATCTATTTTAACACCAATTTATATTCAACCGTTCTAATAATCGATAATATCAATCGTATAAATCCCAAGCGATGAATTAAACGCTGCAACGGTGCAGGTGAGACAAAGACTAAATATCTGGATTCAATCTAATCCTATCTGATAATTTCTCTAGTGTTCTTCCGAGCAGGGGACTGCTCAAGTGAATGGACCTCACACTAATAAACTGGGGTGTAGCGACCATACCATGAAGTGTGTTGAATCTAAGATATCGTTACTTACAAATTCTTTGTGCCAATGATATATATTTTATTTTACAAGATTTTTATTAACTTGCAATATAATATATGTATATCAAATCTTGCAACTGAATTTTAAAGCAACTATCCTCAACCGATTAAGATGAAAGTTTGCATACACGTTTGGTCTGGATGACAATGCATGGTAAGCTAAAAAGCTTGTATATTTTTTATTGGAAAAACTTATTTCATGCTATATTAAGGAACTACACTGATGTAGATAGGTACACCTACCTACATTATTAAGCCAGACTTTCATGCTAAACTCACGAACCTATCTAGTACTTAATCTATAGCTGCCAAAAATATAACCAGTGACTTCAATATAGCAAATTAAATGTATTTGAATTTTATGAGAACTATTGATGAATAAATAAATATTTACTTAGGTTCGATATTCATACCTCGATCTTGATGCGCCACACATATGATCGCAATGATGACGTAGGCATATAATAATCGCTTATTAGCATACAGCCACGAACACGGCCTTTGTATTGCCTGAAGTAGCCATCAATACTTTTGACTCAATATCATAAGTACAACACTAGAGTGGTGGTCTTAACTCGGATTTTATGTCTTTGCCTTATTAATTACTTGCGCTATTAATCCCAGCTGTGGAGTACATTTTTATCTGTTTTACAATATGTGGGCAGTATTTTATTTTTAACGCTTTTTGCCTTTGTGCTTTTTCCTTTGTAAAGTGTTTTCCAAGTTTGATAAAGGAGGGAATTCGGATAAAGTTAAGTAATAACATGCTACATTTTTAGCCTGTATTAATATTTTTTGTTGTCTTTCCTTTGAAACTGGATTTTCCTGAAGTTTGCCAAAACATTCAAGAAAATTGGTAAAAACGTCGTATTCATTTAAGAGAAATACAACATTATAATACGAAATAATTATAACATTAAAGATGAGCCAAACGAAGGTAATTTTATGTGTTTTGAGTGGCGTTTTCTGAGTCGCCGAATTTATATATATACTGAATAATTTCAGTCATTTTGCGTCGCCTTAAGGTACAAACAGGAATTAAGTATGAATCCGAATGCAGCGTAAATTCCGCGACTTATTTTACACGACTCACAGTTTAAAAAGTTACGTTCGCTTGCCCTCACCCTCACACCTAAAAAAGATCGTTGGCTAAAATTCCTAGGTATAGTTATACCTAGGCATTTTAGGCAATGATCTTTGAATGCGATTCTACCATTTTATGAACTACATAAAATGGTAGAATCGCCGTGAGTTAACACCTTGTTCACCGCACAATACTTCCTATATTTCTGTTTCGTTTTATACCCAGAAAATTAATACCCTTCCTAGAAAGATAAGTCACCGTCCTCAAAACCGACAACATTTCCCAGAACTCATTACGTAGGTACTTGGTGCCATAATTATAACTCAAAGGAAATCATTACTCGAGTTACACTAGTTTGAAGAAAGACAATAATATCATATCACAATTAGTTAGCTAAGGGTCTGTATAGACGTAACACAAGAGAGAAGCGATAAAAATTGGAACCATGTTGTTTGAATACTAGACTAGGCCTAGTAACACGTTTTAGTCGGCTATCACGAACATGAGGCCGAACCCATAGCGGATACAACAAAACCACTGGTAGCACTCATACGCCAGCGTTTTTTGCCCACTGTGGATTTTATTTTGAAGCTGCCACACACAGTTGTTACTTATATTAACCCGATGACACCAAATGTTAGACGTTGATTTTTCTGTCAACTAGCCGTGGCATTTTGATTGACCCCGCCGACATTGTTTATTATATCTATGCTGCCGACTGATTCACAGGACGAGAATAGAAACATACTTATTATTACTTGCATTTATGTCTCAGTATGACATAATATCAGAGTTTGTGACAACAAAACTGAAAACTATCGGCTGTTATGCGGTGTACCTATATAGGCTACATACTCGATGGTCTATATTGGCACCATTAACATTATCTTCACCTCGGCGATATTTTTGTCGATGCGGTGACATTATGATACGTCTAAACAGACCCTAATGACCCTCTTCACTGAATAACGAGGCAAGAGCTGCATTACTAAAGACTTACGGTACCGCTTATATGTCACTTAAGATTTAATTAAAGTTACGTCTTCCACACGAACTCGTTGAGAGGATGCGGAGGTGATCTGAGTACGTTTGTGTTGCTAACAGTTTAGTGGAAGGAGCTTCGTGATAGCGTCTGTGACATTCATACAAAGAAAAGGTTAAGTACTGACGATTATTCTACAAATAGTTCTGTTCAATTGTTTTACTTTTGGAACGGAGTTCCTTATCGCACGTTATCGTCTGATTTGTTTGCGGGCTGAGGCGCCAGACCGAAAAACGTGTAACAATGAAAAAATATGACACCAAAAACCGACAACTTTTTGCAGTGATTTTTGAGGCACTTTCCAATAACCTAGGAAACTAAAACTTTTCAAACGATTGTACCACGTGAGGTCGACAAACGGATGTGCAATTAACGTTTGTGCGACAAAACGGTTCTGCGACTCACCAAAGTCCGAATGCACGCTTGTGCGACACACTGAAGTTCGACATCACGCTAGTACGAAAAACGGTTATGCGACAGTAGCTCGACACTACGGTAGTGTGACAACCGATTGTGCGCTGTAATTGTGCATTATGTGCGTGCACTATTACAGGTGGTGTAGTTGCTTGGAATTAAATTGAATCGAAGTTTTTTTTATCGATACATAGTCATCAATTTTGTGGAGTTTTGTTGGAGTATAACGCTGGCCATTTTTATGAAGGCTTTCTTTTTGAATTTAGTACTCTCTGTCAGTGCTGTCTCCGTCTATCGGTTTAGAAAAATATATGTCATGTGTCTGTAAAAATAATATATTAAATGTTTTTACATTGTTTACACTGCGTCCGTATTACTCATTAAATAACCCTGTAATAGGTTATGGGCCTATTCACGGCAATGTGAATATTGTGTGAAACGAATATTATTTTGTGCAAAATATGGGTGAGTATTCTAACTCAGCAGTTACGATGGAAAAGCTGAAAGGTACCATCAATTATCGTGACTGGGCATTCCAAATGCAGAATATTCTCATATTTGAAAACTTATGGCATTGTATTAAGGGGCAGGATGAACCCGCAGTACTAAGTACGAGTACGAGTATGAGCACTGTGGATCAGGCCCGTAAAGAGGAGAAGGCTCGAGCGAGGCTTTGTTTAAGCGTTGAGAAGTCATGTTATCCGCACATTGTGCAGGCGAAGACTGCAAAAGATGTTTGGGATGCCTTAAGGAAGGCATACGACGACTCAGGTTTACATAGAAGATTGACGTGTTTACGTACTTTATGTTCGATTAAACTAGAACAATTTGATAGCATGGAAATTTACGTTAACAAGATTTTGTCATTCGCTGATCAATTGCGTAGCATGAAAAAGCCTCTTGATGATGAATTTCTGGCTGCTATTATGCTACAAGGGTTGCCTCAGGAGTATGAGCCCATGATAATGGCTCTGGAGCACTCAAGCATGGACATAACAACAGATATGGTAAAAACTAAACTTCTTCAAGACAAGCGATGGACAGGGAATACTGGTGGTAACAATGACTGCTTATTTACGCGGAATCGTGGTGAAAATAAGAACAGTTCCCGAGGTGCAAAGAAGAATGCGCCTAGTACATTGAAACACGCTAGTTCCTCGTCAAATGCGAACAAGTTGTGGTGTTGGAAGTGTCGGTCGAAAGGCCATGTCAAAAAGGACTGTCCTCAACTGGATCCAAGACTATCGACTTCTTTGGTCTTGTCTGCACTTAACACTGACAATTCGTGGATTGTTGATTCAGGTGCGACAGATAATATGTCTGGATGTCGAGAATGGTTCAAATCTCTCGATGAGTCGTCGACGAAGGAGGTGTGTGTAGCTAATGGCAAGAAGTTAATAGTATGTGGTGTAGGAGATGTACATTTTTCAGTTAGTTTTCGTGGCAATACGATAGATATAACTTTAAAAAATGTAATGTTTGTACCTGACCTTACTGTAAATTTGATATCTGTATCTACTCTTGCAGCTAAGGGTTTTAAGTTTAATTTTAACAATACTGGATGTGACATACTCAAAGCTGGCAAGATAGTTTTTAATGCTAGGAAAGTTGGGAGAGTTTACAGACTTAACACTGTCGGTAGAGTCAATCTGACAACTTCATCTACGTCTACAGACATGATGTTATGGCATCAACGATTAGGACATCTTAATTTTGATAGCTTGGCATCACTTAGAAAGGTTGCTAATGACATTGATTTTCAGGTTACGACCCAAAAGAAAGTTTGTGATGTGTGTCTTAAGGGTAAGCAATCACGCGCTCCCTTTGTGACTAATCGTAATAAGCAGGTGGCAGACGCACGGCTGGCGCTCATCCACAGTGACGTTATGGGGCCGATGCCGACCACTTCTCTCGGGGGCAAACGATACCTACGTTCTCACGTTCCTAGATGATCACTCGAGGAAAGTGTTCGTATATCCTATTGCGAAGAAGAGTGATGTGTGTAAGTACACAATTGATTTTATTAGATTGGTTGAAAACCAATGTAGTGCTACGGTGAAAGTACTGCGTTCAGATAACGGTTCTGAGTACGTTAATGCTGAGTTGACAAATTACCTTAAAAACAAAGGTATTGTTCATCAGCTTACGGTACCGTACTCCCCGCAGCAAAACTCTTCCGCAGAAAGATTGAATCGTTCTTTACTCGATAAAATCAGATGTTTACTGTTTAATGCGAATCTCGATGACAAGATGTGGGCAGAGGCTGTACACACAGCGGCATTCCTTATTAACCGATCGCCTAGTTCGAGACTTTCTGGTAGATTGCCAGAAGAGGTATGGAGCGGTAATAAAGTAAGCCTTAAGAATCTGCGTGTTTTTGGTTGCGAGGCATTTGCACATGTAGACGACTGTAAACGGAAAAAGTTAGAACCAAAAAGTAAGAAGCTAATTTTTATAGGTTACTGTGATAATGTCAAAGGATATCGTTTGTTCAACCCTGATGACAATAAGATTGTTGTGTCACGTGATGTGATATTCAACGAATCTGTGTTTCCAGGTAGACACTCTAAGATAGGGCTAAAACGTATGTTTGAACCTATTTATCTTACAGGAGGTGATGACGTGGAGAAGATATTGAATACTACGCCGGTTGAGGCGGAGCCAGATCAGTTTTTCTTCGAGTCATCAGATTATCCACTTGAGGCGGAGACGGATGCATTTCCTGTTGACATGCCAAGTCATCCTGTTGAGTTGGAGTGTGAGCATGCGCCAAGTGAAGACTCAGTAGTAACGCCTGGATTGGCACCAGAGTCTACTGATCAGCGATATAACTTACGTCCACGTAAGCCTAGACCGACTTGTAACGTGACTAACGTTTGTAATGTGACAAATCCTATAGAGCCGCGTAATTTCAAAGAAGCTTTGAGTTGTGAAGATAAAGAGTTATGGCAGAAAGCCATGAATGAAGAAATAGATTCTTTTGTCTTACATGGAGCTTGGCAGCTGACTGATAAACCAGTTGACAAGAACATCGTTAAAAATAAGTGGATTTTTACAATTAAACGAGACTCAGAAGGGAACATTACGCGTTACAAGGCTAGGTTGGTAGCGAAGGGTTTTACCCAAAAATATGGTGAAGATTTCCATGAAACTTTTTCACCGGTCGTTCGTCATTGTTCTATCAGATTGTTATTATCTCTGGCTGTGGAAATGAATCTTACAATTGATCATTTAGATGTACAAACAGCATTTCTAAATGGTGATTTACATGAGGAGATTTTTATGCAACAACCGGAAGGTTTCATATGCCCTGGGAGGGAAAGCAAAGTTTATAGACTACGAAAGGCTGTTTATGGGTTGAAGCAAGCATCGCGTTCCTGGCACCAAAAGGTAAAAGATGTGTTACTTTCTTTGGGATACGATCAATGTAAACAAGAGGACTGCATCTTTACTAAGAGATCTGGTGAGTCAATTGTTTTTATTGCTCTGTATGTCGACGATTTTTTCGTCTTCTATAACGACAAACGTCTAGCTCAGACTTTGAAAAGCTCTTTGTTAAAGGTTTTTAAACTTAAAGACTTAGGACCGGTACGAAATATGTTAGGTATTAAAGTAGAACGTGATGAAACTTCCATTAAACTTAGTCAGGAAAATCGGATTGACAAGTTGTTAGATCGTTTTGGCATGACAGACTGTAAGTCTGTAAAGTCTCCCATGATAACTAACATTAGTTCTGTTTGTGAGAGTACTTGTAATGCTACGAGTAACAATGTAACGAAGTTTCCATACCAAGAGTTAATTGGTAGTCTAATGTATTTATGTGTAACTACTCGCCCCGACATTTCGTTTGCCGTGTCATACTTAAGTAAATTCAATAGTTGTTATACGGAATTCCATTGGATTCAAGCTAAGCGTATACTGAGATACCTTAAAGGTACAAAGCAAAAGGCTTTAGTATTTAACAAATCGAATGAAGGTCCCATTCTTGAGGGATATTCTGATGCAGACTGGGCTTCAGACCCTGATCGGAAGTCATATACTGGTTATGTGTTTAAATATGGCGGCAATTCGATATCATGGGGTAGCTACAAACAGTCGTGCATAGCGCTTTCGTCCACCGAGGCGGAGTATTGTAGCTTAAGCGAAGCGAGCAGAGAAGCGGTGTTCCTGCAAGCTTTAATTAAGGAATTGTTAAAGACGACTAGTTGTAAAATAGTAATGTATTGTGATAATCAATCTGCTATACAGCTTGCTACCAATCACACTCTTCATAGAAGAAGCAAGCATATCGAAATAAGATTTCACTATGTTAGATATATAACTGCTAGATTTAACGTTGAAATTGTATACATCCCTACAAATGAAATGATAGCAGATGTGTTCACCAAGCCCCTGGGCTGTGTCAAGCACGAGGTGTTCACTCATCAGCTTGGAGTGGCATGATGCCATGATGCCCACGTTATGGGCGGGTGTTGGAGTATAACGCTGGCCATTTTTATGAAGGCTTTCTTTTTGAATTTAGTACTCTCTGTCAGTGCTGTCTCCGTCTATCGGTTTAGAAAAATATATGTCATGTGTCTGTAAAAATAATATATTAAATGTTTTTACATTGTTTACACTGCGTCCGTATTACTCATTTAATAACCCTGTAATAAGTTTTATATCTAATTTATTGCCTTCAATTTGGAACACAGACATGAAGTTTAGTGGCGGGAGTTACTATAATGGTCAACCATGATTGGCTATGTCTGTTACCAAGCAGTATCAATATCGGGCAGATAGAAAAAGCTTGTACTCTCCCAAACTTACCCTTATGAGTCCTTTCACAACGAACTTTGTGTCTTAAAATAAAACTATTGATATTATGTTGCCCCTTTTTGTTTTTTTTTGTTGACTAGGGGAAACCTTCAAAAAGCGCTTGGACTTCTGGGGTAAAGACGAGATAGTGCGCGATTTTTACCTCACTAAAACCACCATGGTGATCAACATCAGCACGTAGAACCCCGTGACCTCTCAAAAAACCACCTCTAGATCCCCTCTGTGCAGAGGCCTATTAGGGCACCTGGGGACTAAAACACGCCTCCCCTGAGCCTCACTTGCATGGCAGGACGTGATCCCTGTACCACCGTCATTCCTGGAGTCACTTGGTGGGCGCATTGAGTTCCAAATCTGAGCGCCCGCGACCCTGGAGACCCGCCGGCTTATGTTGCAGACAAGGGGGGGTTTCGGCAGTTTAGGCATCGAGACAGTTGGCTTCTTCGACGCCTTCATCTCCAAATGATATTATGTTGCCCTGCCGATTATGTATTCAAACGCGTTATTAAATCTTCCATCTACGGATTATTCAGGAAATTATTGGTTCTCCAATAATATCCTAACAATCGAAATACGATCACGTTGTATTATAAATATTGCTAACACTCGAAATCCTCGAACAAAAAAATGTGTTCGACTGAAATTGGGTAAAGTCTTGAAAACAAAAACCGGTTTTTATAGAATTAACGTAACACCTACATTGTGTAAGTATAATGAATTTTTGTTCGATATGTTTGTATTGATCACGTAGAACTTTAATATCCAAAGACTATTCGTAGGTAATTCATAATTTTGGAGAGTTGTACGTTTGTTTTAACCCGGTTGCAGACCTAAAGCCAAGCTAAGCTAATTTAAATTAGTTAGGTAAACTCAGTTTTCCTCATATTTACACAGCTTTTCCATAGTTTGTGATCTATACACAAGTATAAAAACTTTTTACAAAAAAAAATACTACCGACTTCCTACTAAAAACACTACAAAGTGAAAAATATTTTTTTTTTCGAAGTCGGTGTCTTTGGTAGGAACCAATTTTTTTCGTTATGGACACCGACTTCGAAAAAGAAAATTATTTTTCTTTTTGTAGTGTTTTTAGTTGGAAGTCGATACAATTTTTTTTGTAAAAATGTTTTTATATTTTTCACTTTTTATTTGTACGTAATAGGCAACTGGCCTTAAGTAAGTTACTCATAATGCCAGAATAGATTACCCGAATACCATGAAACTTGAACATAACTGGTGAAATGAGAGTGTACCAAGGTGAACTGTACACATCTGCGTAACCCCTTAGAGCGTACTGGCGTGATGTAATGTTATGAAATGGTATAAACAATAAACAGGCATGCGATTGCAGCAATCCCGAGAGATTTACCGTTATTTATTGAAGAGTTCTGTTGTATATCTCCGAAATTATTGTTCAGATATTCACCAAATTAAAATTGCACCAATTTCGGAACATACCCTATCAAACAAAAGAAAGAATAATTGAAATCGGTCCACAATTGACGGAGATATCAGTGAACATAAACAAAACAAAAAAAAAACATTAAGTCAAACATAGAACCTCCTCCTTTTTGTAAAGTCGGTTAAAAAGGGGAATGCGAACAATGCCTGAAATAACTTAGCTGGTCTGCAACCGGATCAAAAGTGGGCTGAAGACTTCACTGCCTCCCCAAGCGGCAGCCAAGTTCTCCAACATTGTAAGCATCGAACTGTCTGTCGCGCTGCACTCCGTAAATTGACTGTCTCATAAACCCGGATGAAAACAAGATAATAAAAAGAACTAGAACAAATCACATCAAAGTTTTCCAATCCAAACCAATAGGGAAATAAAGCAATACAATTAGTTATACCGTTCGAATAACAAGTAACTGCATTGAAATGCACTTTCTCAAACACAATATCGATAGAAAAGCCGTATAACGTAAGAACACTAACTCTGCAATATTCGCATTTAATTGGGTCGTCAGCGCTACCCACATGTACTCTGAGGGACGTAAAAATGTTCGTGGATCAAACCGATGTATGATAGCAGTCGTGTGATGGAAAGCACACAGTTATTTGGTAACGGATAAGTTATTTTTTTGTTTTAAAATTTAAAAAAAGACTTTAACAAAACGTAAAGCGTGACAGTCAATACATTATTTTTGTTTTGTATGAGTCGTGGCTGGCGCAAATAAACTCATTTTTTTTTGAGCTAGCGGGCTAGGCAAAACACGCGTGAGTAGAAATGCCGGGAGGAAAAGTCCTTTTTTTATTCTTGAGTCATCCAATGGCTTCCCGCTCTGGGTGACGCGGGTGGGTGTGTCAGACTTTTACTGACTAAAACCCACCCATGTTCCTTCAGTGGCTTGAGCCAGGGCCGCGGTAACACTTTTTCAAATTTATCCGCGATCCAGACAGGCATCGGCCCTAGCGGACCCCGTTAGTTTTGCTGACATCACATCTTTGAGGCGCGCGTGGAACACAGCGCACCGTGGACTAGAAGGGCATACATGGATCTTATTTGTGATGTTCTTCGAAAAAGCCAAGTGTTTAGTACTTACTCATAACCAGCGTGATCAGAATATGTATGAACGTAAATCAGATGCTGATGTGTCATATATATATCAGTGTGTCAGTATAGTCGACAGCATGACTGATTTTGGTACTAGACTATGAAATCGAAAAAACAAAAAAAAAGATTTTTCATGCATACTTTGTCAGTCTATAAGCTCTGATACCCCATGGATTTGTGGTCAGCGATAAGGTAGGATTATTTCGCTCGTTATAGGCAATCGATCTGCATACAGTTACTTTGTATCGATTTCTGGTTTTTGATTCATACATTTTGAAAGAAAGAAAGAAAAAAATTATGGCCACTAAAAAAATATACAGCATAAACAAAACACAAGATAGTTTCAAAGCACAGTATTTTCAGTATGGCGTAACGAGCGGGCTCAGCCGATGCTGACCAGTGTGCAGCATGGCTACTACGCTGGTCAACGCTGATTTCCAGCCCGCCCCCTTTCTTACAGCACTTATCATAATAAATCACTTGATTAATACCAAACCCACCCATAATATATACCCTTAACTACCCTAATTACTAAATTATGCATACCCACAATTATAAAAATATACAATAACTATTACATCAATAAAAATCCAATTAATTTAAAAATACCAAAAACAATAATTCATTAAAAAATACTAAAAACAATAAATTTATCAAATCAATTACGCATAGTATTACGATTACACATTAAATATTAAGTACAGAATATCGTTTGTTGCCTTATTGAATGAGATATAGTGTATGAGAGGACAGAGATAGCAGTACCTTAAGTACCTTCTCTTTTTAACAACTTGCCTTGAAAATTATAGTTTATTATACATTAGTAACGTTTTCAAACAATATTTATAAGTATGTTTTACGTCATTATATTTTAATATCTGGTATTGCTTCCTCGGGCTCTGTTGAAAAATTTTCTAAACCAATTTTTCTATTTTTCGTATTTCTCTCAGTGAACTCTATCATTTGTTACTTACATAGGTTCTTGGTTTCGATCTTACAATTTTTTTTATTGTTGTTTGTTTTATTGTTTTGTTTTGTGTTGTGCCTGTGTTACATTTGGTTTAAATAAACAACATTGTTATATTGTTGTTTATTTAAACCAAATGTAACACTATCTGCTTGTCTATCTGTGTTTCTGAGAGTAGAATTTTCAAAACTCAGATGAATTTTACAGGAGTACTAAAAATAATGCCATGTTGGTTTGACAGCTTTCATAAAGAAAATATGTCAAAGTAAGTGAAAATATATGTTCAGCAAAAAAAAGTCTGACTATTGAAAAATTAGCCGCAAGTTAAATGTTTTGCAACCTGTAGACAGCTTCCACCAATCCACAAAGTACCATTTTTCATGTCACCTATTATAATTCCAATTCGCTACCAGTAAATTGACACTAATACTTCGTGCTTCACCGGGGCCAGGCCACGATAGCTTATGAAATGGCCGGTCCGATTTCAATGATACAAATTGGCCTGACATTATTTGGCCCGTGATAAACGACACAGATAAAGATGACATGGGCCGGGTCCGATGCTTCACTTGGCCACATTTATAAGCTGTCAGATATCGGATGTACATTTTGAGGACATTTTGTTTGAGCGAGTTTTGAGATTTGAAGGGCCCTGTATATTAAACGTAACGTAGGTAAATATGTCCTTTTCTATGTACCACCAATTTCTGAATTAGTAGAATTTGATGTTTAGTAGTTGTTAAACTCTACCTTATGCCGAAAACTTAACTTAACAATAAAAAAGGTATTAATAAAAATTAAAGTCAAAAACGAAAAGAAAGTTATTTATCACTTAGTAGTGTTTTTTTTGGCAGTCGGTTTAGTTTTTTGTTAATAAGTTTCGTATAAAAGATGTTTTTCAATCAAATCAAATATAAACGGATTTTATGTTGGTTGCTAATCGTATTTTTATTCGTATTTATGTGGATTACAAATCGTGTACTCGATGGGTTTTCATATCGGCACACCCATATAAACTTTCGGCCTATATTAACCTCTTTAAGAGAAGTATTTTCATAAAAATATTTCTTTATTGGTCACCTTTGTTATATTGTACAAAACTTCAAGATTTAAGACACCGCACTTGAGGCTGTGGAATGAAACTCTTAGTCAAATTCTGGGCCAAATCTTTATACATTGCCTGCATATTGACACACAAAGAACGAGATCTTTTTTAATTATTGTATGGCTCGCGTGTGACACCACCTCACCTGATGCTAAACGAGGATGTGTTCGACGATGAAGCAAGCTTGCTTAGAAGTAACCTATTCGGTCTTGGCTTAAATACCCCCAGTTTATAGCCCTCAGGAAGCATAGTCTCTGGCAGGGAAAACCACTCCCTAATTATTTCGTATTTTATTAAGTTGAATTCAATACTTGTAAATCAATATTAACTTTGATCATCCCTTACTCACATCCGAAATTACCTACCACATAACTTTTTTCACCCTGAACTAATAAAACCATTAAACACGAGCGAACCCCAGCTGCGCCAACCGGTCACCACTCGAATAGTTGCTGAGCGGAAAACAAAACACTTCCTAGACCCGGCGCGTTTGTCTTGTTCCCACTTTTTGTTCGTTCACGAAACTCGTTGGGGCGTCAATCGGAAGCACTTAGGCAACTCGTTAAGTCGATGAATCCTTCAATAAACTAGGTTAACTTAACTGATCCTATACCAACATTTGGCTGATTGTGTACAAAATAGTTTGCTTTAGCAACCTGTTTAAGTATCTTATGGGAATATTTGGACAGGTTAACGTCAACTCCTTTAATGTGTTGTAAAATTTTGACTACATTGGTGATTTAGTAACGCCTATGCTTTCACGTGTTTCGACAAAAAGGAGATGTTTTTGTCAGGAGAACTCTATTATGTTCATCTGGTACAACGTAATACGTTAAGTGCCAACGTTCGTATGAAACATATTTCGATTTAATTCGATCGATTAAAGAGAACCATTTTTTTTCAAGTCTTCTTACAGATAAGACTACATTTTTTATCATTCAATCTTAAACTACTAATGTTCTTTACTATCTGTAATTATATCTGAAGTGGACTGTATTGGTTATTCGGTTGGAGACTCGTTGAGGAAATGAAAATACTGTCTTGATTCGTATCTTCAATTTATTCCTCACTTGTTACTCCTTGTAGAGTGGAAGACCGACTGTGTCTCTGCCTACAAGCGGGCCGGCTTTTATACAAAAACCGCTCGGCGAGAACAATGGCGCCCCTACTTTGCAACTGTATTCAAGCATGGCACCACAGAAATGCCGATTTTATAAAACTTATCTTACTTAAATATACACAAGTTATACATTTCCTTAATCTACATACATAATTCTACATAGGAAAAATATAAAAGGTGTACAAAGGTCAACACAAAAATCTTAATCTAGATTCCTCCTTACTCCAAGTATTAAACTATGACAATATACATAATCTTATCTAATTAGCTACCTTTTCTCTAAATCTTATGTATATTTCAAGTTTTATTATACTCCTGCTCTAAAATTCACATGGCACATACATGTGTCATTTTACACACGTGGTCAAACACGTGGACACAACGTGTTCATTTATTTTTGTAACAAAGAAGAAGACTGTGAGACAATCCCAACTAACTATCTACCTTTTCTCTAGTTCTTATACACATTACAAGTGTAGATAGCTTTACTCACATGGCACCTACGTCAATCCTACTTTAAATATGCACGTGTTAATTTCTAAGTTACAAGAAAGCTAAGAGACAATGCTTACGGTACATTGTGTCCGGCCTTATCAGGTATATACATTACGACGGAGTTCGTCTTATTTTCTCACGCCGTTTCGCGCCATGTGGCCATCCTTGCATACAAATTTTAATTACGGTCGAGCCCGAAACATTAAGCATTGATTTTAAATAACATTTTATAACATTGAAAAAGGCCGCCATTCATAGACTCGCTAAGAACCCAAAAATGTGCAGTTATAAAAACAGGCAATTAAGGAATTTAGCGTGGGAAGTGTCCATTTCTAAAATTACCACGTGAAAGCTCGCCGACGTTAACAATATCTATTCAGCATCTGCTGTAAATTAATAAACTCCTTTAAAAACATCGCCAGTGGTAGGCAAATATACTTGGAATGAAAATGCAAACAACGAAAATTAATTCATTAGGAAGAACGAACCGCAGGCTTATTACGTATGAAACAGCAATTAGCAATATTTGCGCAGAGATTGTACAATCATCGCGCGATTATCGCTTTACGTCAAAAAATTGGAAGGCTTATTCTTGCAAAATAAATGCTCTGCAAGCCCGAATCCGCATTATATATGAGCTATAGCCACAGCATAATAATTTTACGACAGCATTGCTAACAATAAAAATCTACTAACTGAAATGTGCATTTATCGCAAGGTGATCGCGATCATTTCGTATTACGTATGGTTTTTGACAGCAGAGCGACAGCCATCGGCGAGCAAATGTGGCTGTCAAATTGCGATAACTTTTTCCCTTGTTGTTGGTTGATTGCCAATCGCTCGCTGATGGCTGAGTTGGTACACAAGTTTTTGAGTTTTGGCGGTTTTTTTCGTGTATTATTTTGTGGCTACTTTAATTATCCGCAAATTAGAATAATAATATAAAAGTAAATATTGAAATAACAAATTCCTGGTGAATATTGTAATGACAAATTGGTGATGTTTTGTGTCTCTAATGTCTACGCAACTGGATTATTTTTTGTTTCATTGAAACTGACGTGATCTCGGTATAGTGGAGGATTTTTTTTATACTGTATGTGTTGGCTACCTCAGCGAAGCTTATATATGTTTACTACTAAATACTTACAAACTCATTAGAATGTGAAAAGTCCGCAATATGTATCTTCTATTATATTAATTTTTTATATGGCAAGCACCGATGACGACTATTCTGCCTATGTCTAAAGTAAATTGGAAAAATATATTTTACGTTTCATAATTTAAATACGAGATAATGTAGTCTCTTTAGTGATGTCCTAATGTGTTATTGATTCGATTTCTTATAAAAATCGTCAATTCGAAGAAATATTAATGGATTTTACAAATTGACATTTTAGTCATCCAATTTTTCTAATCAATTATTTTAAATTATTATTATAAAACGCTTTTTAAGCTAAGCTGCTTGAAAATAATTCATACCTGTTTGATAAAAACACCGGAAAGAAATTAGATTTTTCTTAGCTACAAAGCAGCTAAGTCTCATTACTTAACTAAAAGGCAGTTAGCTGACTCTCGCGCTTCGTGCATTCTGGGGTTGAGCGGGGTGCGGCCGCCCCGCTGTGTTCTTGACAGTCAGAGAGCTCATTTATAGGGAGCTGGTTTCGCTGTAGTGCGAGACGTTCACAGGTGCGTAAGGATTCGAGACGTAGTAAAAACTCTCAATAGATTTAAGTATAGCTTATAATCAATCACACGGAATTCACAATTAAACAGTAAATGAGTAAACTTGCCTCAGGCAATGCACAAAGAGAACAGGGGTCTGACATCTGTTCGTCATAGTATTTATAACGATCACAAAAATACACAAAAAAGAGGACGCAAAAACGATGCATAAGTGCACGCCTAGCTTGCCAGAGGACCGGAAAACTCGCGTCCAGGCTCACTATTGGAAGAGCTTGCACATGCGAGCGTCTTAGTATAAAAAAACTTACAACTATGAAAAAGTAACAAAGATATCCTAAAGCTAAAGAGAAAGTTAAATAATAATAAAATTACACGTACGAAACAATTCAGTATTAAATTTAATCTATATTACAGTGCGTCGTGCACAGATTTGGATAGAACATGACACACGGTAGACCATGTCCTTGATTAGAACATCCTACTATTACGTGTATACAAACTGTAATATAACCTTTTTTTGCACCAATAAACGTTTTTTATTATAAACGTGAATCTTTGTGAGGATGGATGTATGTATGTTACTCTTTCACGCAAAAACTACTGAATGGATTTTGATAAAACTTTACAGTAATATAGCTTGTACTTCAGAATAACACAAAGGCTAAATTTGCGAGCGGAGCCGTTGGCGGCAGCGCTAGTAATTTATAAAGATATTGTGAAGTATAAATAGTAAAGTACTAAAACCACGTGGGTGGAACCGCGGTGCCAGTGCGCTAGTAGGACTAGAAGTTCTCTTCGGTCAGACAGCCAGTCGCTCCATTTAAAATACTGGTATTGGTGAGACTGAAAGCCTTTCCCAACATAGTTGAGAAAGAGCTACGCAGAATGCATTGCAGTACGTTTGACTGGCTTATTACGTATCTTGCAAGAGCAAAACGATAACGATTTTTGCGCAATAATTGCTCTTCAATACAGAAGTTTAAGGCGCAGTCCTAATACAACGCAATCATGCGAACACGTGACCGTTGCGTTCATTTGTGTGGCAAATATGAACCCATCGTTGCGCCGACAGAAGGCGCTTATCGATTTTGAAAAACAATGCGATGATTGCGTTGTATTAGAACAACGACTTAGAGATTTTGGAGGTTTTTTATATATATAAGCGCATTACCGGACGTCAGCCTGTACGAGATTAGGATGGCTCTTAAACAGCTTAAGAACAACAAGGCACCGGGTGATGACGGCATTACGGCCGAACTCCTGAAGGCGGGTGGTAAACCAATACTTAAGGCCCTTCAGAAGCTGTTTGGTGCCGTCATACTCGAGGGGAAAACGCCACAGGCATGGTGCAGAGGTGTGGTGGTACTCTTTTTCAAGAAGGGTGACAATGCCCTGTTGAAGAACTATAGGCCCATCTCACTTCTTAGCCATGTCTACAAGCTGTTTTCAAGAGTCATCACGAATCGTCTCGCGCGCAGGTTTGACGATTTCCAGCCTCCCGAACAAGCCGGATACCGAAAAGGTTTTAGCACCGTAGACCACATACATACGCTGCGGCAGGTAATACAGAAGACCGAAGAGTATAATCTGCCTCTCTGTTTAGCGTTTGTGGACTACGAGAAAGCCTTCGATTCAATCGAGACTTGGGCTGTACTGCAGTCTCTCCAACGGTGCCAAATCGACTACCGGTACATCGAGGTGTTGAAGTGTTTGTACAAAAACGCCACCATGTCAGTCCGACTTCAGGATCAGGCCTCGGAACCTATCTTTCTGCAGCGAGGTGTGAGACAGGGAGACGTCATATCTCCGAAACTGTTCACCGCTGCACTGGAGGATGTCTTCAAGGTTCTGGACTGGAGAGGGCTAGGCATCAACGTCAATGGCGAGTACATCACTCACCTTGGGTTTGCCGACGATATAGTGGTCATGGCTGAGACCATGGAGAACCTCAGTCTAATGATAGATGACCTCAGTAGAGCTTCCAAAAGAGTGGGTCTTAAAATGAACATGGACAAAACCAAGGTTATGTTGAATGCCCATGTAACACCCACTCCTATCAAGGTTGGAGACTCTACACTCGAAGTTGTGGAAGATTATGTCTACCTGGGACAAACGATCCAGTTGGGTAGGGCCAACTTCGAGAAAGAGGTCAACCGTCGAATCCGACTCGGCTGGGCAGCGTTCGGGAAATTGCGCGGTGTCTTCTCGTCCAACTTACCACAGTGTGTCAAGACGAAGGTCTATGACCAGTGTGTGTTGCCAGTGATGACCTATGGCTCTGAGACGTGGTCGCTCACAATGGGCCTCATCAGAAAGCTTACAGTCACGCAAAGGGCAATGGAGAGGGCAATGCTCGGAGTATCCTTGCGTGATCGAATCAGAAATGTAGAGATCCGCAAGAGAACCAGGGTTACCGACATAGCCCGAAGAATTGCCAAACTTAAGTGGCAGTGGGTAGGGCACATTGCTCGCAGAACGGATGGCCGATGGGGCAGAAAAGTTCTGGAGTGGCGACCGCGAACCGGAAGACGATGCATTGGAAGTCCTCCCACCAGGTGGACCGATTACCTGGTGAAGGTTGCGGGGATTCGCTGGATGCAGGACGCACAGGACCGGTCAATGTGGCGACACTTGGGGGAGGCCTATGTCCAGCAGTGGACGTCTTTCGGCTGATATGATGATGATGATGATGCGCATTTGACAAACAGCGTGCGATTAGCAAACGATTGTGTTGGACCTACCATACCTTAACTGTAGGTAATTCCGACTTTTATGACATAAAGCGTTTGTTCGCGCGATGATTGCTGATTGCTGTTTCTTACGTTATTTATTACGTAATATATAAGCCTGTCGATAATTTCTGAATATTCGTAAAAACGCATGTAAAAACTAGTTTAAATATAAATTAATCTAGAAGTTTCATTGCACATGTTTTCTGTGCTTCCGTTAAACGAGTAGATCGGCTTGAGTTATCGGAAACCCCTTTACAAAGTTCGTGAGTTCTTGTTTAATGATTCAGTCTCGTTACTTCGTAAGTTGAACAAAGTAAAAACAATATCGTATAGTTATTGGAAAACACTTCCACAACGCTATAAGTGTTCGAAGATAATCGGAAACGAAATAGTTAGGTAAATATCAAAGGTATTATGATATTACTTATCTTTTCTGATTGTTCTTATTTTACAGGTAATATGGTACTAGTACTATTATTATTCCGATACAGCATGATTCCGATAATGACAGAAGGTCTAGTGAAGCAAAGAAGAGACTGTGTCCTCAAGCATATGACTGACTATGTTGGCCTGCAGAAAAGCTGCCTGCAGGCCACCAGCTTCCATGCCTTATCTGGAAATCTTTAAACCGACTCCAAAGTGAAGTGGGTCGCTGCAGGCACAACTAAGTTAGATGGGGGTACTCCGATGAACCGCAGTGCGATTGCGGAGCTACGTCCCAATCAATACCCTCCTATCGTGCTCTCTGTGCAACAACACCTGCACCCTGAAGGACCTTTGTGAGGCAAATGAAAACGCTGTTTCAGTGGCTGAATTCTGGTCAAAACGTATATAATTGTGGAATCTTCGGTACGACGAAGGAGAAGAAAAATTGGTATCCCGTGTTTTGGAAAGCATAGTTGATATCAGCACATATATATTCAAGAGATGAGAGAATGTCTGTTTCTTCTCTAAATAAGAAGATTAAGTATTTAATGAAACATTGTTTTAACCACATCTATGCCTGTTTGTCACTCTCACTTGGAAACACTTAAATTACCTATTGGCTAAATATTATTGCACTTTGGAATTTTCAACTCTCATGAAAATCTCAGGTGTCATCTAGCTTTTTTTGCGACCAGCCCGCCACATTATTCCCAACCACTGCGACTCCTGAAAGTCAGAGTCAACAGTGGCGTCCACCAGGCAAGTGCCGAGTCAAATAAACTCGATGACTTCCTAAGAAACTATGCATTTGACTCGGATCCTCTACTTAAATCATTAAGAAAAATAACAGCGGCAGAGTAAGAAAATCAAAATATATCTTTGCCTGGGGTCTGTGACCAGTGCATTACTTTTGGTAATAGGTACTTACTTATCTGTCGGCAATACTATATAGTAATTCTTATACATAACATTATGCCATTGAGTAAAGCTATCCATCAGGAACGATCAGTGCGGTGACCTAGGCCTATGTCCAGCAGCGGACGTCTTTTGGCTGAAATGATGATGATGATCAGATAGGAAGGATAGCATTATAACCAGCTTAGCTATCGTGCAGCAAAATAGAAAGCAAGATTGTTTGGTAGGCTATTGGGGTCGCTAGCTATACTTCATCCTAATAGCTTACAATGCGAGCTAAACGCTAGCTACGCTATCAGCACGGAATAATACTACCAGCTTGCTTTGTTGTTATGCAAACACAACTTGTTTACATCGCTTGATAGTTTAGCTGTTATATAACTATAGAACGTGTTATTTTGCCTACCACTGCCAGGCAATAATAACATAACAGGTTTAATCAAAACAATACAAGAAATATACCGACTGTCATAGAGTTTAAAAAATCCCTAATCAGTTGGCTAAAAAGCAAGACTTACTACGACATAGAAATAGTCTTACAAACACTTCAATAAGGTTGGACATCACACAAGCAACACACACATACATACAGAACACACACACACCCACACATGTCAAAAATAAACTTCGAAAGTACATATGAATTTAAAAAGTCCTTTGGTACTTGCCCGGATTTGAAACCTTGACCTCAAGCACGAAAGGCGAGGTCTATACCAATGGGCCGCCACGACGAATTGTTTTAATTTATTAGTCTACTTCTACAAGACATGTAAATCTCAAAAACAAAATTGTCCTAGTTGGTATTATTTGCTTGATGCAACTAGGACAAAGTTTTTTGTTACAAAGATGTTTGTGTCCATTTCAATAGGTAAATGATATAAAATTCCCCCCGGTGGGTTCCTGCATTGTCGGGGTGGGTGGGCTCAGTTGGCGTGGCTTGGTCACCCACGGTGAACTGAAGAGGAACCGGAGCAGGAGCCGCTCCTCAGGGCTTTTTAAGCCGACGTAGCGGCCAAGTAGTAGGTTGCGGTGCCGCTTGGTAAAAGGTGACATCGTAACTGAGGCGGGCTGCGATGTCTTGTGGAGCGTCTCAGGTCCCATACGATATCGCAGCTGAGGGTTGGAGGCCGTGGCGGGAGAGGAGTGTCGGTATTGCGGTGCGCCGCTCTCCCTAGCTGCCGCGGTTCGAGCGGGGTTGCCACGGTCCATGGCGGCTTTGCATTGGTGGCATTGACGCGGTGGGGCCGCAGTGGAGGAGGAGTGCCGGTAAAGCGTTAGCCGCTCTTCCAACTCCTGTGGCCGAAAAATGGCAGGTAGCGGAGCCAATACCTTGACCCGTTATTATTATTATTAATACTTTTATTTCAGATGTCAAATCCATACACAAAACAAAACATTAAATAATTAAAACATAGAATCACAAATTAGATTATTAAAACATTAAATTAAATTATATTCAATTAAACAAACATTAAAATTATTAAAATATTGTCTAAATAACGACAAAAGGTGTTAGTACATTGCTTACAAACTATGTTAGTAAGCGCCCATAACAATGCGCATCCATTTGTTCTGGATTGGGCAATCCGTTCGAGACGCAATCATTTGCAAGATGCCGTTGCTACTGCCTCGCACGCGCTACCACAAGGAGGCTACCCTCTTGCGTATAACCGCATGGAAACCGTCCGTCCGCGCCTCCGCAAACATGCCGGACGCACTACAATAGCGAGGCAGCCGCATCAGCACCCTGAACTTATTATTGTATTGGACACGCAGAGTACTAGCAGCCCGTTGGGTGTAATTCACCCACAAGCTGCTCGAGTAGAAGGATTGGCAATACGCCTTAAAAAGAGTTATCTTAACGTTATAAGGAGACCAAGGGTACCATATACGGGGTCGTCTGGCGCCTATGTGCTGGTTTGGTCCCTGAGGTGGTCACGGCGTACAGTGTGTTCTGGTGCGTCGGTGATGGGGGATACTCCCCAGAGGAGGGTACGGTGACGGACAGCCGCGGCGGGTACGCGATGAGTGCTAACGCGTGCCCGCCATAAGCGACACAGGAGGACACCGTGGAGTTTTAGTGGGTTGGAGTCCCACAAAACTGCACTATCACCCCGTGGTTGTGCGGTATGCATTAGCATTCCTTCAAGAAAAAAATAAATGACAATGTGGTATAAAATTCGTTTATTTAGAGGGTAACACCATTTACAGCGCCTGTACAGTCAGTACAGGTGCCTCAGGCTCCTGAATCTGTAAATGCGCCATTTAAATTCTTTCAACTTGACTTCTTTGAGCCCCTCGCTCACTTCACATTCGATTCGCTTCTACAACCCTCATCAGTTCATTCATATTGTATCACTTGGGAATGTTGAGAAGTAAATAGTGATTTAACAACATAAAATCTTGAATGTACCTGAAATCATGACCTAACGTTTCTCTGCACTTGAGAACATTTGGAATTTTGGTGGTTACTAAGCAGTAACCACCAAAATTCGGTGATGCAACAAACCTCTGCTTCTGATTCCGCAACTGCAGCAGTTCCGCACGCTTTCTTATATCCGTTTCTGCTTCTGTTTTCACCACTTTTAAAACGGCTGACGGGGTGACGCGCGGGCGGGCAAGTGGACTAGCAATTTATGAAGAGCACCGATGCAGATTGCAGGGTACAAAAGCGGCAAAACTAATATTTGTAAAATATAATTTTCTTTCAACTACGTAGTAATATTATCACTACAAAACCGATCACATAGCACGTATTTTTTGCTTAGAACCAAAACAGTGCAGAAATTTTATATGAAATCTCATTGTTGCACAGTTTTTCATTTACATATAAATTTACCATATATGTTTAATCTCCCATTAAGTTTAATATAAAATGTATGCATTAGATTAAAAAGATACTGGCTGAAAATCGGAAAACAAAAATCGGCTAGATAAAATCGACTCGATGAAAAAAACAAACAAATGGCGCGCATTTTGTACCATTGTAGAACTTTGATACTTCATATTTAGCAAGAAAAGTAAAAAAAATGGAAATAGACAGCGATAGATAGCGATATAAATTTATCTCCAGAAAGTATAAAACAGCTGCAAATGAAATTGATAATACTTTTGCCGCAAAAGTCGCGGGATAACTTTGTTTTCATTAACTTGAGTTTTTATTTTGTGTAGGTAGGTAGATTTTATCACGGTAGGTAGATTGGTAATTGAAAGAAAAGTGGATTACGCACCTTGCTAAACTGAGTAATTAATGCACTCGTGTTAATTTAGTGCCCTCGTCTGCGCTCGGGCACCAACATAACACTCGTGCATTAATCACTCACTATGCGCTCAGTGCAACAATCTATTATTACTTTAATTAATTTTAATACTGAATAAAATACTTCTGCTTCTGCAACCGTTTCTGTTGCCGTTATGACACTTCCGTTGCATCACTAATATGGATGCAGTTTCTTTCTATCGTGACCTGTGCCTCCTTCAGAAAACAAAATATGGACACAACTGTCCATATTTAGTTACAATTTTTAATAATTTTATTGATCTCTAGAGTTTTTACACGTGCCATAGAGATGATTTACTAATGTGCATCTTCATCTATTTGCCTGACCAACTGCCCTTGTCCCATGTTACTTGGGGTCGGCGCAACACGTTTTCCGCTTCCAGTCAATAGTGAATAATTGAAATAAATACTTTAATTTTCAATGTCAAACATAAAATCCAAGTTAACATCCGCCAGCTTCTCTAAACTTAACTGATTTGCAACAAAATCTCATGCCATAAATTATGCAGATATCTAAAATATAATTTTCTTTCAACTACTTAGTAATATTATCACTACAAAACCGATCACATAGGACGTATTTTTTGCTTAGAACCAAAACAGTGCAGAAATTTTATATGAAATCTCATTGTTGCACAGTTTTTCATTTACATATAAATTTACCATATATGTTTAATCTCCCATTAAGTTTAATATAAAATGTATGCATTAGATTAAAAAGATACTGGCTGAAAATCGGAAAACAAAAATCGACTAGATAAAATCGACTCGACGAAAAAAACAAACAAATGGCGCGCATTTTGTACCATTGTAGAACTTTGATACTTCATATTTAGCAAGAAAAGTAAAAAAAATGGCAATAGACAGCGATAGATAGTGATATAAATTTATCTCCAGAAAGTATAAAACAGCTGCAAATGAAATTGATAATAAACTTTTGCCGCAAAAGTCGCGGGATAACTTTGTTTTCATTAACTTGAGTTTTTATTTTGTGTAGGTAGGTAGATTTTATCACGGTAGGTAGATTGGTAATTGAAAGAAAAGTGGATTACGCACCTTGCTAAACTGAGTAATTAATGCACTCGTGTTAATTTAGTGCCCTCGACTGCGCTCGGGCACCAACATAACACTCGTGCATTAATCACTCACTATGCGCTCAGTGCAACAATCTATTATTACTTTAATTAATTTTAATACTGAATAAAATACTTCTGCTTCTGCAACCGTTTCTGTTGCCGTTATGACACTTCCGTTGCATCACTAATATGGATGCAGTTTCTTTCTATCGTGACCTGTGCCTCCTTCAGAAAACAAAATATGGACACAACTGTCCATATTTAGTTACAATTTTTAATAATTTTATTGATCTCTAGAGTTTTTACACGTTCCATAGAGATGATTTACTAATGTGCATCTTCATCTATCTGCCTGACCAACTGCCCTTGTCCCATGTTACTTGGGGTCGGCGCAACACGTTTTCCGCTTCCAGTCAATCTATACTAATATTATAAAGCTGAAGAGTTTGTTTGTTTGTTTGTTTGTTTGTTTGTTTGAACGCGCTAATCTCAGGAACTACTGGTTGGAATTGAAAAATTCTTTTTGTGTTGGATAGTCCATTTATCGAGGAAGGTTATAGGCTATATAACATCACGCTACGACCAATAGGAGCGGAGCATAAATGAAAAATGTTACAAAAACGGGAAAAAATATTCCTTTTTGAGAGCTTCCATTGCGTGCGCTGCGTAAATGGTTTAAGTTACGCAAATATCATGTGTGATGGAATTGTTTCTCTTTAAAAGTTCTAAAAAAAAGTCCGTGACACTATATGTCTATCTTTTAAGGTTGACTCACAATAGCAACTTTTATGTTCTAAATTTTAATTAGATCAACGCTGCCGGTGGAAACAAAAGTTGATTGCATTCGTATAGTAGTATATTATTTCTTATTCAAATAAATAGTTCAACAAGTTGGTAGGTAGATAGGGTAGGGTAGGGTAGGGTAGGGTATGGTAGTGTAGGGTCGGGTAGGGTAGGGTAGGGTAGTGTAGGGTAGGGTAGGGTAGGGTAGGGTAGTGTAGGGTAGGGTAGGGTAGAGTAGGGTCGGGTAGGGTAGTGTAGGGTAGGGTAGGGTAGGGTAGTGTAGGGTAGTGTAGGGTCGGGTAGGGTAGGGTAGGGTAGGGTAGTGTAGGGTAGGGTAGGTAGTGTAAGGTAGGGTAGGTAGGGTAGATAAATGTTTGGTCTTTTTATGGCAAAACAAAGTTTGCTGGGTCAGCTAGTAGTGAATAATTGAAATAAATACTTTGATTTTCAATGTCAAACATAAAATCCAAGTTAACATCCGCCAGCTTCTCTCAACTTAACTGATTTGCAACAAAATCTCATGCCATAAATTATGCAGATATCTACCTACCGTATATTAATACCTCCAAACTTCCTTTCAAAGTTCCGCTACGAAACAAGACAGTACTGAATATCTTGGCTAAAATTAACAACGCCTTCTAGCTCAAAATTTAGTAAACTAGTAATACCTAAGCGCTAAGAACACGCTGTAATAATATCGTATTGACGAAGATTCACCTTATTAGTTAAGAGAAAACCTTTATGAAAGAGGTGTATAGCAAAGACATTTTCGACAGTAATGTTCAAGCTAAATGGGTAATGTTTATTGGTCAAGAAATCAGACCGCTGCCTTTTACTAAAAAAATATTATAGAAGACCAAGACTAACGTGTTTAAATCTAGGACAAAACATTTTTTTTTTATATTTGGCGTCTCGCAGTTCAACCTAAGGTTGGCTACTGTACTGCTTTGTCCGAACGGGTCAAATTTTGCTGGCCGGTCGTCTGACAGTGAGGGGGGGGGTGATTACGCGCTATCGGCGCGGCGTCAGCAAAACGCCGATTTCTAGGAAGTTTTGTATGGGACCCATGTATGAAACTTATGTTGTTAGAATTGCTATGAAATAAGCTATCATATTTCAAAGGAATGTATCCACTTTTACCTTGTAATTTATTTGTAAATATTGTGTAAAGTCAGTGTAAAGTCAGTGTTAGGGACATTTTCTCAGATTTGTGTACACAAATAAAAAAATAAACCATTATTTCACAAAGTTTTTATTTTATTTCAAAGAATACAATTCCACAATAATCAATCAAAATAACACACCTCCACATACAATATTTTCAAAATAAAAAATAAAAAAAATTAGGCCGCAAAAAAATTGGCGCCGGCGCGGCACAAAAAATTGTTATGTTTACACTCGAGTTCTGTGAACTCTGTGGGCACAAGTGGCTTAAAGTGCTATTGTATTACATAGTTTGGTACCTGATCTCATCACACACACAGTTTTTGCTGCTACAATTGTTTAGTTTACGAGATATGAGTCACAATGCAAACACTTGAAAAAGAGCCATGAAAACGGCCTTTGTTTATTTGGCTTTGTTTACAATTACTATAGCATTTATTTGAAATTTTATTTCACAGTCCACTTGCTAATGATATTTACTAATGGAAAAACACAACACAACACAATGTTGTTAAAAAAAACAACACAAAAATTAACCCGCAAGATGCACAATTTCACAACAACAACAGCAATTTGGTCACGGATCAAACCAAAAATGGATGCGGCACCGATTTTGTCCCAACTGAACTCGACCTGAAACAAAAATATAAAATTTTAAATCCACAAATCATTAAGGCGATTATCACACTGCCACGCATCACGCTGCGTATTGCGTGAAAACGCACCTACGCGCGTACCTGCGTGCGTTTTTTCTATACAAACGGAGACACGCAAGTACGCGCGTAGGTGCGTTTTCATGCGTTTTCATGCGTTTTCACGCAACATGCAGCGTGGTGCGTGGCAGTGTGTTAACCGCCTAAAAGTAAAAAAGCTGAAAAACACAATCCACAACAAAAATTGTCCCTAGAAAAAAACCAGTTGAACAACTACTGAAAAACTAGTAAAATGGGGTATCCATTTTTTAAGTACCGCATACCTGCTGATAAAATCCGAAGCGGATTTTTTGGGCGGTCAAGGTTTTTGTTTTCATTAGATTTTTATTTGGTTCATTACCACCTCAATCAAATGCATTGTTTCTGTTGTTAATTACCGAAGCATTGTAAATAACAACAGTTTGATGAGTAATATTAACAAAAAGTAAAAAAAAAATTCGAACAAAGAAAAAAAAGTGCAACAAACAGCAAAAAAATGTCGGACGGCGTTCGTTGAAATACGTTTTTCTACTGGAATTTACGCGAAAAACAAAAGAAAACTTATTAAAAACAGTTCTACACTTACCATTCCATGGTTTGTTTCAGCAGAAACCACATCCCGCAAAAAAAAAACTTTCTAAATTTTTCTCACAAAAAGTTTGTACGCGCACGCTTTTGCAAGCGTAATGGCGACCTGCGGTGAACTGAATTAAAAAATAAATATTTCGGTCTCGGGCGGACCCACAGACGCACTTTGATTTTTTTTGACGACTTTGACTACTAGGCTTTTAATTTAAACACAGACGCACTGCACTTAGCGGTTTTTGTGACACAAAAAACGGAAAAATACAAAATGTTAGAAAAAAATCCGGAGCGGATGACTGTTCCGATGATGGGCACATGGCAAAAATCCGGCTCGGACTTATCTTCGGACTAGTGGATTCCTGTGGAGACTCTAAAATAAAGGCTTACAACAAGTGAAGTGAATTTTATATAAACAAAAATTTCTCGTTATATCAACACATATATTAATCACATCGAGATATGTAACTGTGAACATAAACTTTTTTACAATGATTCTCAAACTGGCAGTTAGGGACATTTTAATGTTAGAGTCATGTCGCCGTGTAACACATTTCAATGTCAGTGTAGCACCACATTGACCCGTAGGTGAAATGTAATGTGTAAATGTTTAACATGCCACTAGGTACGAAACATTACCTACAGTATTGTTTGACACATTTGTGTAGTAGGTGATACATTTTTATGGTGTTTACCCATTTAATAGAGGTGACAGTAGGTGCGAGATTGATTTCGTTAGTTTTTTACCTCTTGAGTGCCCGAAACGAGTCCCGCACGTGAGACACAATGGCCTTTTAAACCGATATATGTTTTTTATGTGTGTTTGCGGATAGCTTCGTCGTTTATGAACCGATTTTGATCATTCATTGGTTTTGTTAGAAAGGAGATATCCCAAGGGTAGTACCATGATAAGGAAACCAGGATCTGATGAAGGGATCCTAGAGAAATCGAGGGAACTCCTCAAATATTATAGCCATACATATAGCAATTTTGGTATTTTCATCAATAACGCAATAATTTGCACTCAGAAAGCCATTGCCCATTGTGTCACCCAGTGTAATGTTTTCTTCGTCTAAACTTTCTGTAACTTATATGGCGTACATAATTAAGAGTATTCTTTTCTATTCTATTCAGAAAGTATCATTTGGTAAAGTAGAACTGATGAAGAAGACCTGAAAACAATGGGTACGAAAGACACCGACTTCGGATAAGAAAGTTGTTTTTCGCTTTGATGTTTTGGAAGTCGGTTTGTAATTGTTTCGGTTAATTCAGTGACCAATCGCTAAAAATAGGTACAATGACTGAATGTTGACAAACTTTGTTTTACCTTACTCAATACCCACAGTTCTACAAAAATAAAACTGAAGTTTGACTCGATTTATTGATCCTCAACATTTAATAGTTCCCAACCATAACTTTACTAACGACCACAGAGTACTTTTTTATATAGGCTAACGATGCACCAATAAAAATGAATCTGCTGTTAGAACTAAGGGTAGTTCAACCAATTTACGAGTTCGTGACAAAGCCCAATATAGTCGCGAGTGTGTGGCAAGCCTATTCTTTATTTACAAGTCTTGTAATCTTGTTTATTTATTGTGCCATTAGCACCTCACCTCATGAGAGAAGACTTATGTCACGAATTTCGTACATATTCGTGAGAAATGTGTCTGCATTTTTGTATTTCTTGCCTGTTTTTTTAGGTTTAGGTAGTTGCGAAATATACTGGGTCTTTACATAGCGTTTTTTTTTTTTTTCAATAAAATTATGAACAGACGTCTTACGAAACATTTACTTTCTACGCTAAATCAAAATGCAAAGAGGAAGCGTATACGTAATACACGAATCGTCTTCGCATTTTGATTTAACGTAGAGTAGTCCCATAACAGTTAAACTCCTAAATAAAGGCTCTAAAAATCTGGCTAAAATAGAAATGGAAAGTCTAGGTTCGAACAACCTTCAAGTTACATGATGTGATATTTTTAATGAACGTTATTACAGGCAACTAAACAAGTCGAGTGATCGATGAGGTTCCCATAAAAAAGGATAATATATAAGATGAAGATCTTAATACCTTTCATTGTAAAATCAACAATGGCATCTCGACAACGGGCAATAAAGGGACAAGGGACGGTTTATCAGCATGCACCCCAAAACATTATATCCAAGATTTATTTCTATTACCGACTGACTATAAGGAAAATATTTGAAAATCTGCCTCGTTTACTTCTAAATATGGACAAAGGGACATAAACAAGAATATGGAACGCTTGATTGTCATCAGTTAACGGTTAGGTGGTTTTTAACCGACTTCCCAAAATGGAGGAGGATCTCAATTCGGATGTTTTTATCTTTCTTTTTTGTATTTTCGGGCACAACTCCGTCATTTTTGTTCGAAAGAAGTTTGTTCCGAAATGCTCCGATTTAAATTTGGTAAAGATCTGATGAAGAACTTCGGACATTTACAATAGAACTCATCAATAAATGACGGCAAATCTCTCGGGCTTGCTGCAATCACATGTATGTTTTTTGATTACACCTTAATATACCATCACGCCCGTATGCTCTAAACGGGTTCGCAGATGTGTTCAGTTCATCCTGGTACACTCTCATTCCACCGGTTATGTTCAAGTTACATGTATTCGTTAGCATCATAAGTTATTTAGTATCGAACTTCTTCAATTTCGGAAGGGGTGTCAAAAAACGAAAACAGGAAGTCGACTTCCGAAATTGAAGTTATTTTTCACTTTGTAGTGTTTTTATTTGAAAGTCGGTTGTATGTTTTTGTAAAAAAGTTTATAAAAATTTTTGTTTGCATACTGCTGGGCAAAGGCATCCCACATTCCATCTAGGTACTGTTGTGTCTTATGGTACGCGTCTAAAGTATCTTAACACCTTTTTTTGGGCCAGCCGCAACGGCACCTTCCATCTTCAGGAACCTATTGCATGTAGACTCTTGTTCAAACCCTTTTGAGCTTAGAAGCCTTTAATACGCACCAATTAGTAGTTTTGAAGCTTAGTGTGGTAGTGTGGTATTCCACTAGCATTGGTAGGTAGGTCACTCACAATCTGAAGCATGTCTAAAAAAAATCCAAGAAACACGAACCAATTTTGTAGCAGTTAATAACTGAGTAAAGTAATTTAGATAATAATAGGTCTGTACGCAAATAAAATTACTTGAAATGAACATTTTTATTCTGACTTTTTCTTTACGAACCCGTTAAAACTAGGTCACGTTATAATTGGTACCTGTCCTACCAATTATGAAGTGTTCATAAAATATAATCTGTAAGTCAAAACGGCTATGCAAAAACGCCCTTTCAGTTATAAGTCGTTTATTAATTTTAGATCCACAGGGTACGGAATCATCAACTGCGACTAGAGACGTGTTTACGTCATTGCTAATAATATATCATTCGTATCCGCATAATAGGGATGTTTCCTGGGTAGAAAAATGATAATTCAATTTACTCCGTCAGATTGTCAAATAATATTGGACCCATATTTTTCACGTATCAAATAAATAAAAACTGACAAAGATACAGCGCAACAAAGTTCAGGAGTGGGGGCTTGTGACGCCACTTTGTCAGTATAAAGTGTAGCATACCGTGACGTCACACGATATTTCAACGCACTGTATCGTCGTAATTTTTGTTTACGTGGCAAAAGAAAAAATACGTGTCCAATATTTTTAGGTAATCTAACTGACGGACTAAAAAGGTATTTTTTATAGGATTGAGTAGAAGTTTCGGCCTTCAAAGCCAAGAGCAGATTTGTCACGGGCCATTAACTATGAGCAAACAGTGACACTCAATGATATGCTTGGTTTTTAATGAAAGTTTTGACAATGCCGTCACTAGCGATATCCGCCGAGGCATATCATTCTTATTTTTGTCGTATCCATGATTCGAAATTATTATTATTAAATATATATTAAATATATTTTGCCCAGTATTCAGCCAGTGTTCGCGTTTGCCTCATAAACATCTTTTAGGTGCAGGTGTTATTGCACAGAGAGCACGACAAGAGGGGAAGCATTGTTTGGGACGTACCTCCGCAATCGTGAGTAGGTGAGTTATAAGAGTACTCCCATATGGACTCACCTGCCCCTCTAGCCAAGTTACAAACGTTTCGTATCGAATCTCTTTCTACAATCGTTAACGCCTTCTATTTGTATGGTCTGACCACGTGAGTTAACGTTCAGATGTGTCATTCCCATACATTGATTCGTTTTATACTAGCGTTATCGATTGTAGATTGCTGCAGCTGCTGACTTCGTGGTCGTGATAGCTTCTCCGTGCTCTGTGGTCGTTTATTAATAGAGTTACATCTATCAAACTGCTGTGTAATTAAGAACCTATCAACTTCAATAAATTTTAATTCGAATTAGGGAATCGCTTGCCTAGATTCGGACGATTTACCCAGATATCAGATTAAATTTCAATATCAGGCAGAATCTTTCAAAACATTGATTGATCGCCTTAATTAACTTTAGATGATAGAACGGTTTTAGAGATTCCTAAATATTTCTCAAATTCATGTTTTTATTTTCGTAAACAACATTGAGAGACGAATTTACTAAGGTAAGTAGTTTATTTAATTGAGAAAGAAAGTAAATAAAAGGAGGTTATTACTTACTGTTTTATTATAGTTTTATAGCTTCATTAACTAAAGGTTGTTTATTCGTAAATAATAAGTGTAAGTTACAATCCTCATTAAATTTTAGTAAAAAAATGTTACACCGAAACTGAAAAAAACGTTGTTTTATGCATACTTAATTATTAAAAACATATCACGCTATTTTTCGTGGACTAATTGGATCCCAAAATATTATAATATCATAAACCTAACTAATGTATTTAATGAACACAAACAAAAACACTATCAATTAACAGCAAAGAGTTTAGTAGAATTATCATCAATTGTATATTCCATAAAAACGGCAAAGGGCATTTTTCCGCATTCGGTTAAGCCCTATTTACGTGGGCTCTTCAAAGGCTTAAAGTCACGCTCCATCGACCTTCAATGTCCCTGTGCTCACACGCAGGCCCCAGACAGCGGAATAAATACCTAATTATCCGGCATGACCCCACTTAGACGGACAAAAAATTTGGATAAACTTGAAAAACCATTTGTAAAGGAAAGGGCCAAATTTATACACGATTCTGTTTGCCCTTCAGTAGGAAGGCATTTAGGGCTGTCTACAGATGCTTTTATGACAAGAATTTTTAATGATTTATCGAAAAAAAAATGGGCTGCGTAATTTATAAGAATATTGTACTACTTCGTTAAGAAAATTAGAAAAAGTGTTTATTCGCTACAAAAACAACTTTTTTTTTTTTTTTTTTTCGTTAAATTAAACCCTTAACGATAGTATTAGAAACAGAACTACACAAAACAGAACACACAACAGACAGAATAAGACTATTTTCAAACATTATTGTAAGGAAAGATTGCGTTGTTTCTAACCAACTTGATTCAGCTGCAAAATCAGGTAAAATTTCTATAACGAATACCTATCCAATGGATTCACTTTATTTGACCTTTTTTTTTTATAACCTATAGGCTCGCGCTTGACCACTATCTCACCTGATTGTAAGCGATGATGTGGTCGACGGTGAAACACACTTGCCTAGAAATAACCTATTCAATCTTGACTTAAAAACCCCCAGATTGTAGCTTTCGGGAAACACATTCACTTTAGTCTCAATTTCAGTAGGAATGTGACAAATGATACCTATAGGTAACCAATATAAGTGCTTGCATTAAACATTTAATATGACATTCTATGCCATATATACCATTCACATAACTTGACTGAACAATTTGCGTAGGCTTTCAAATAGTTTTCTATTTTTTTTGCCAACAATATTAAAAATAAAATCATGAAATTTAAGATCAAAAACCATATTTTTTACTGCATACGCTGCATAATACGACGGTAACGCCAAGTCAACGCAACGTATTTATGACACAATCTACACGACGACGTTTTTGCATCATATTTATATGAAGCTTCTAAGCAGCTTCCACGCGTCGTCACGCTTTATGCTGATCATTAACTCTAGTTAGTGAAAAATAGATTTGTTACCAGATAGATAACGGTTTTTTTAAATTGTTTATTACTCTAGACGCTTTTACGTGCACGTATTTTTACTTCGTTCTCAAATATATGTATTTTTTCAACAAGAATGATGTTACCAAATACTTGTAATTAAAACTGATGGAAAAGAGTGTCCGTGGCGTTACTTGCAAATTCTTCTCGATTGAGACTTACTGACGCTTGCGAATTTGCAACTAGACTCATCTTTTTATGTTTGGTCTAACAATAGTACCTCTAAGGTTTATTTTAAATAAACTATTTGATTATGATTTTTTAAACAAAATACTTCTCGCATCCTTGCCAACTTGAGGCAAAAATAAAATAATCACTCGTGAAAATTATAAACGCCAGATTGGCAATCCAAATAATGGTCTCTAAAACTACATATACTTACTTATTCCTTTACTAGCTAGGTATATGGCACGTCCGTCGTCGTTCGTGTAATAACTCCGTGTTAAGTTAGAGGGTAGTTAACGCGTAGTAAACGGTTTATGACTCTCTCAAAGTAGTCCTTAGTGGTAAAGGTAAGATTGTAGTAATTGCTCGCGGGAGGATTATAATTATAAAGCACTTATAACTGTTTGCTTTTTACACTTATAACGAAAGTAACTTCAGAAGAACCGATTAGGTAGGTATTCTAAGTAGCAATAGGGTCGCTCCTTAATACCTGAACTAAGAAAATAACTGAAAAATTCTACGCATTCCTTTGAGAAATATAAGTAACAGGCGTCGGTAATATAATGTTCCGTAAATATTTTCCTGGAAACTTCCCAAGCACTCCAAAATATTGTAAAACAAGATAAGGAAATCAAAACTGAAGTTCAGTATGAGTAGGTCGAACAAAATAAAAAAAAGAAAGCCGTAAGTTAGGTTGTGGGCGGAGGTGAAAGGCTTTTTAAAAAGGAACGATATGTGTGTTCCGCCTGAAGAGGAGTTCAAGACTAACTTTATTTAATAATCGAATCTTAGAAGCTAAGTACATAAACAATGGTTTATTATAATCTTAATGTTTCCTGTTATCGCAGTACCAGGAAGTTACTCGTAATGTAATCTTATTACCTAATTACAATGATGGTTATTGTGTAATAACCTTGCTACGCTTATATAACTCGTATAAAGGCATTTTTTTATTGAGACATACTAAGCTTAGGTCAAGTTTTTTTATCCGAAATTATAACTCAATCAATGTTTAAAAACATAATAACCAATGCTTTCAAACTTCATAACAATTTTAGTCTAACAAATGATTGAATAATTAACTCTTCAATTTATTTCACCGTTTATGATACTAAAAATTTATGAATAAACGCGTTTTACCGAAATTTAAAACCATTGGTTAGCATATTTAACCATTGGTTGAGTTAAGAGCGGACTCTAGTCAACAGGAATTTGAAAAATAGGTATTTGAAGAAACTATTGCCGTCGCGTCACCTCCAACCTCACCCCGTAAAGTGCGAAATAGACAACTGCAGCTCAGGCTGATTTTACCAACAAAAACTTTGACTAAAAGACGTTTCGTATTCTGCTGTTTTCTTCATGAAAATTGGTCTGATCTAAAAAATTCTTATATCAAAATTTAGAGGAAAAGTATATCTATGCTCCTATCATTTCCTTTTTTGTTAAAAACTTATAAATTTTGTCTGAAAGTCTTCTGAACATGGCGGTAAAAACGGGCATTTTTTTTCGGATTTTTGTATTGTCATATTTCTTTTTGTGATTATGTTTTGGAAAAAAGGAAATGATACAGGCACGTATTAATTATACCTAGATTTTATGGAAAAAAATCATTGCTCTAGAGGCATTATCCACGAAGAAAACAGCAGAATATGTTTGTATGGAGAAAGTCTCACTAGAGTCCCCTCTTAACTACCGATAAAAAACTGGGCCTTAGTTGTACGTTCCAAAGCGTAGATCTCAATAGAAAAGAACGTAAATTAAACTTAATAAACTCACTCAGGGCCGATGTCTGAGAATTTGGTGTGAATAAAGTGTGAAACCTTACTTTAATGCCATTGCTTGATAGGTATTCAGACTATGACTCATGTTCATTGGTCGTTAGAGCTCGCATTCGGGGTGCGGTAGATTTTGTTCACGCATGCCATAGGGACCGCATGCTGTAATCGTTTTCATTATTCGACAGGGCCCGTATGCGTATGGTACGGGAGATTTATGTTTAAGCATGCGATAGGGCCAGCTTGCGATAACCATTTTCGTTAGTCGATAGGGCCTGTTTGCGGTTTTTTGATATTCTTCACCACGTTTGTTTTGAAAGAGTGGGACTGAGCAGACGCTACTTTACTCCAATCGATGAATTTCATTAGTTGTTAGGTCGCGTGCGGGCAATACCCGCATGCCGTATATCGACCGAGATGTAGATACCCTACTTTCATTAGTCAATAGCACGTATTCGGGGACTCACCGCATGCTGTATAATGACTGAGTTAAAACGAATTAAAATGAGCCTAAAGTAGATTGTGACACAAACTTAGATTCTCATTCCTAATTAAAAAATCGGAGATCAGTATTTTAGATGATTCCTTCATTTTGTCAACCCTATGTATTTCGTCTAGCTCCTAAACGTTCCGCTCGTGATTTCGGCCCATTTAACGGCAATGGATGGCGCACCTTTCGGGACATTTTTTACAAGACAAACGTTATCTACTGTAATATGATAATTTGTAACGACTGGTCCTTTTCGTTGCGTGATTTCCGCTGTTTTAAATGTTGACGTCACAGGTTTAATCATTAATGGACTTGGACGTGATACATTTGAATTAAAAATTACTTATTTTTCATTGTAAAATATTTTATTTTACTAACTTTTACTTGGAAAACACGTCTGCTATCAGGTCCTGCTTGATTTATTATTGAAAAGTGACTGACCGCTTACGCTTACTAGTAGCAACGTCTAGCCAGGCGAGCATGGCCTCTGTGATAGGGTTGAGTCATGCATTTTATCATGGTTTTTGCTACCAAAATGTGATAAAAATGTGTGATTCAAGACTGTCACAGCAGGCCGTGCTCGCTCGCCTGCTGGATGAGTTACTGTGCCCCAAGCTAGAAAAGTTTAACACTCCAGCTAAGTTCATATAATTTTTTAACTGTTAGACATTTTAATAATCCTTGTCCAATATAATATGCTTAACACTACAGAACAAAAGACTACAGTTGCTAATAAAATTGTAGATAAATATTGTTAAGGTTCTAGTAGGTAAGCCTTATAATCGTGCAAATTTAAGAAGTCCAATGACGTTTCTCATTTTACATGCCGCGATAACTTTGTACTTTTGAAATTGAAAAATCTAATTCATAATTCTAATTAATTACTATGTTACTTATACACTATAACAACGAGTATCATTCGTAAGCATCTTCTTTAATTATTTTTAAAGCTGACAAATCTGACTTTTTAGATTGTCACGACTATAGGTACGAATGATAAGCAGTATCGTAGTATATGACCGATAATATTGTATGACCGAAACTTGCGACAAGAATACATTCACTTTTTCAATCAGTCATACCATATTCATTGGATTCCATTACATTGGAGGTTCTTACTGACATAACTTATGCTTGTAGATTATCAGCAAATTTATTTATTAAAACTTTTGCTTAATAATTTGACTCACTCTTCAAACTGACTTCATAAAGGAGGAGGTTTTCAATTCGATTGCATGTTTTTGTATGTTTGTTACGCGATTACTCCGCCAATTATGAACTGATTTTGATGATTCTTCTTTTATTTGAAAGCCGGTGCGTCTAATGTGGTCCCATTTGAATTTGGACAAGATCTGACAAGTAGTTTTTAAATAATGCATATTGTCATGATAATGAAAGGATACCAACACTGAAAAAAAAAAAAACTTTTCGACGACTAAAAATTAAACGACTCGAAACAAAACACTACAAAGCGAAAAATAACTTTGAAAAATAGGTTATTTTTTTGTTAAGGCGTATAAATGACAAAGGCCAAGTGCGAGTCAGACTCGCGCACGAAGAGTTTCGAACCAGTATAGCAAAAAACGGCAAAAAACACGTTTGTTGTATGGGAGCCCAACTTAAATATGTATTTTGTTTTTAGTATTTGTTGTTATAGCAGCAACAGAAATACATCATCTGTGAATATTCAACTGCCTAGCTATTACGGTTCATGAGATACAGCCTGGTGACTGACAGACAGACGGACAGTAGTAATAAGAGTCCCGTTTTACCCTTTGGGTACGGAACCCTAAAATGATTTATTTTGTGCAAACCCCAAATAAATTAGGATAAGGGCAAGAGAATCATGTTACCTATGAAAAACTCTACCAGTTCCTGGTTTTCTTGTAATAGCCTTTTAAGATCATAAGTATCAATTCAGTGTTTAGCCCCTATCGACATAATTTAACTGTCACTGCGTAACTGGTTTAAGTGCTTTCTTGGTGGATATCATATTTTAAATGCGGCTATAAGGTGTCTCATGTTTTCGACCCCTTTTTTTTTTTTTAGCGTGGAGAAATGCTCATGTACTGCGCTACCACGCGGAGATAGCGCAGTTATGTGGGACTCTAACCCACTAAAACTCCACGGTGTCCTCCTGTGCCGCTTACGGCGGGAACACGGGTACGCGTTAGCACTCACCGCGAACCCGCCGCGGCTGTCCGTCGCCGGACCCTCCACTGGGGAGTACCCCCATCACCGACGCACCCGCCGTGACCACCCCAGGGACCAAACCAGCACATGGGTGCCAGACGACCCCGTGTATGGCACCCTTGGTCCCCTTGTGACAGGTCAGGGTCAATGGCCCCGCCACCTACCATTTTTCGGCCGCAGGGGATAGGGAGAGCGGCCAACGCTATACCGGCACTCCTCTCCTGCCGCGGCCTCCAACCCTCAGCCGCGATATCGTATGGGTATGGGAGACCCCATACGACATCGCGGCCCGCCTCAGTTGCGATGTCGCCTAGGCAGCACCGCAACCTACATGTTGGCCGCTACGTCGTCGGCTCAACGGCAAAAGCCCTGACGAGCGGCCCCTCCTCGGGTTCCTCTTCGCTTCACCTTGGGTGACCAAGCCACGGTTACTGAGCCCCCCTGCAACGACAATGCGGGAACCCACCGGGGGGTATGTTTTCAACCCCTTAAAGACCCCTTTTTTGTCTTGTGGAAACCTTTAGTTACCTTTCAGTTTTTGTTTTTGTTTAGTGATTGGAACCGTTGCATTTGATATATATAATAAAACAATCATATTATTTGTCGAGAGAGACTGGATTCTGCGACACAGGGTATCCTAGTGCAGAATCCAGTGTCACATCTTAATACTGTAACACTCTTTTATTGAATCAATAACCTTTTTTTTTTTTCATGGATACACACTGGGCCCGCGTGGAGAATTACGGCCCATTCCCTCTCACATAGAGGTCACCACAACTGTTATACAGAGTGACATTACCGAAGTGAAAATAGAAAATAAATACATCCCATGTTTATTTCCATATGTCGGATACGGCAGGATATTAAGCTTGCTGTCCACTTAGCTGATATCTGTCTGTTTGTCCATTTTAGAAAAGGCTAGGCAGATGAGTTACTTTTTCCTCCTTATACTGTTTTGATATTGTACTAGCTTCTACCAGCGGCTTCACCCACGTGTAAATTATCCCAAGGGAACTTGCTACCGGGAAAAAAATATTCTGAGGCCTTAGATAAGTAACATTCTGTTCTCGTCGAGGACAAAACACAACGTTGTTTGGGTACCTATTGTATTTAAAAAAAAAATTATTCATTAACACTTAAGTACACATATTTTACAGGTAAACTAAAGCTAGCAAAATCGTTTCAAAATGCCACACTCCAAGAAGCAGACCACACGCACATTTTCGCGATCCTGGTTGACCATTAACGGCTATGTTGTTTTGTTTTTCTTTAATATATAATTATGTAGGATCAGGGGTAGCCGAGCGGTATGTATGGTCAGGATTCTGGCGTTCCCATTTTATTGAGATAAACAAGACTACAAACAATAACAAGGTTTTTATTTACAGTACTAGTTTCACTATAACAGAACAATAAAAGTAACAAGATAAAGTAGGTTAAAAAGGTACAGTAACAACAATACAGTTAATCGAACAAACCCTTAAGGTTACAGTTCGTACAGCAGCCTAAGCCACCCAAATACAAAGTGTATCGTTCGCCATCAGCAAGCCTATACAGCTATGTGAATATACAGCAGTGCTGTACCAAATAAACCGACAGTTTTGTTGGGAGCAGGGGAGCTCTTTATTGAGTCTAATCCGAAGATAGACTAACTTGCATAACGATGCAAGCTCTTTTATACCTTGCTATCCCTCCACAACAACTCTGTCCGATGACGTACGGAAGTACGTCACGTGTTTACTTGATACAAAACACTACTTAATCAAATAAGACTTTGATTCTTAAATCATCAAGTAATACAAGAATAATTGTCGTAAGCAAATAATGGTGATAACACAAAGAATAATCAAATTAACACGTCAACAATTGTTTTGAACATTACCATCGATTACTATTATCAAAATAAGTTGCCAAAAATCAATCTGTGCGTACACCGAGTACTCAATAAATTATGATTTGATTTATTAGGCAATAATTGATAGTAAAATCACTTAAATTAGTAATAAGAAAACAAGTTATTACAAATTATGTTGACTACCCGCAAACTTCATTGATAACCATCTCCGACATATTATATATACATGGCCTATAATAATATCCGAAATAATTGTCTTCGTATATGAGTTTTTAATTGTCAATACAATAAGTTCTAAAATAGAACAAAACCCAAATAAAATTCAAAATGTACTTAATCAATTGGATTTATTATTTTCGCTGCGATCCAAAAAAAAACCTTAAGTAGTTATTTCATTGAACTCGGCAAATTCAGGATAATATCAATGAAGAAAATGCTTGCCAATCATATACAATTTTCAGCCCGACCTTCTGCAGAATAAGCTAAAAAAAAAGCTTAAACCTTTTTGCTAGCTATAACGAGTACAGTATCTTTGAGTATGAATAGGAGAAAGAATGCTGACGTATGAGTGTAGTTAGGTATGTATTTTTAACTTTATTAAACTAATATTTTGACTAGGTAAAATTATTTGCTTGGCGGTAGAAATCTATGTAAGTAGGTAAATATTCATTAATCCTTTCACTAATACACACAATCGCTATGTGCGGCTAAATTATCATTATAAGGATAAACCACGGCAGCAAAGCTAGTCTACTATTTTTTTTATTTTTAACTAGCTGTGCGCGCGGCTTCGCTTTCGCTTCCCTTCAACTGCCTCTCCAGCGCCCCTATCCTACTTACCTAGACCTACCTACCATCTTTTTCTGGTGTCATTATTTGCGGACAATCTTAACACCGTCATTCAGAAAATGACGTCAAATGCACAACGCCATGTATCGAATATGGATTTCACTATGCGAGTATTTGAATTACGTGTGTTGTGATATTTTACTTCTTGAACACTTTACATTCATCTAACTTTTGATAGAGTGAACCGATTGCGATGAAACAAAAACTAATTAATACTTCACGCACAATTTTTATGTATAATAGCTACATTGGTTTCGTACATTTTGCGTGATGCGTACACAACTAAACAGACCAAAATTCTAATAATGCAGGAAATGGGATCTGTTGGTTATCCTGTAACATCCTGGCTATTTTTTTGGAAATATTTTCTATGAACAAAAACGACTTTTCTACAGATTTATTATATGTATTGATATTGATAATGCGCGACTCGTAAGTCACTGAAACATGGTGCTTTGGAAGTAGTACATTCGCAGAAGCACTCTTTAGCTAGTTTATACCCCATACTGTCCATCTAAATAATCCGCAAACAGATATGCCTGCGTAAGTAGAAGAAACCTGTACAAATAACTTGTTATTGAAATATAACAAAGCCTTTGTAAAGAGCTTAAGTGTTTTTTTATTAGTAGGTACAAATTTTTATAACATGGTCCTTGATTATTACTAGCGAAATAAGGGTCCAATATAGGTACACTTCATCGTAATTCTTCGTTGTACCTGTAAATGTATAATATTATATTATAACATTTTATTACTTAATTACCTATGAATAATCAAACCGTTACTTGCATGCAAACAAACCCTAACCTAATGATTAAATTGCATGATGTTAATAAACTTTTATAATACAAAATTATTTGCTTTCATTAAGGAAATATAAGAATAATAATAATATGCAAATGTAAGAGATCCTTGCAATAATAAATAAGGCACAATAATTAATTAGTCACCGTACCTTATTGGTCCCACTGCAATTAGTATTGTGAGATTTATGAGTTCATTACAAATTATGGATCAATTCACATTTATTTATTTTACCTTTACACCTTAATTAAATAGCTACATTAGCTATATGGTTTTTTTGACTACTTGTATTAGTCAGCATTATACTGAAAAAAATATACGTACATACAAACTGCAAATTTACAGTCGGAGTGCAGTTGATATATTAATATAAACATAGTACCTACTGTTTACCTCATTTTAATTTATAAGTTGGCAACAGGTCACCAGGTGCCCATAAATAATTTAGAGAACATATTATTAATAAATTAAACGGTGTAAAAATTAATTATTTATTACTCATGCGATCCTAGTGCCACATGACTGATGTGACACAACAACAGATGCCAAAAAATACTATTATTTATTATTTTTAATGGTTGTATAACCCAGTTACAAATTTTATGGTAAGGTATTAAAGCTTGGTTAATTGTCTTTATCTGTCTTTGCTTTGAATTAAAATTATTTTGATTCATTATCGTATGAATTCCTATACATCATAGTGTAAATTATTTACCGCACTATGACTGTACTTCGTAGGCTTGCGGGAATATTACCAGTCGGCTGAGATCTTCATACCGCGACCGATTCGTGAATAGGTCACCATACATTACATAACGTAAGTCTACCGTGCCTAAAAAACAAATAGAGCTGTTGGTCTCGGCTGTTATATATACAGAGTTATTTTGTTGTTGTTGGAAGCACAAAGACCATCAATCAGTCTTACCAATGGCAATTGAATTACCTAGTAACTCATGTAAAATTTTGCAGCCGATGGACGTCTGGGATTTCCCAATCCCAGATGTCCAGTGTAATCAGATACACTGGACATCGGGGATTGGGAAAAACCTTGGCAGATGATGTCTGTACTTACATAATCTACCACAACTGCTATCATTATTTTTTAATCTGAATAGCAATTTAAGAGACAGCCAAACTTTATTCAAGACGCAGCTGCATACCGTGACGGTGACGGAGCGGAAAACATAGCGGCTTGCATTTGCCGGTACAGCTGAGACAGCTGTAGACAGCTAATTCTGATCAGTCAGTTGTCTGGCAGAACCCTAGGATTTAGATCTCACTACCTGTCTGTACATATACAGGGGGTAGGCTCCATTATACTATAAGACGACTGTAACATTGTCCTGTTGTCTTAGTAGAAGCTTTTTTTTTTGCTTGGAGAGAAATGTTAATGCACACTACAAAAAACAAAACGTATGGGCAAAATAATTTTCTTTATAATTTTGTCGGGATCCGTCACGGATACGGACGTGTAGTGTGAACCCTAGCCCTTTTTCTTTTTTTGCATACTGCAGTACCACGGGGAGATAGCGCAGATATGTGGAACTCCAACCCACTAAAACTCCACGGTGTCCTCCTGTGCCGCTTTTGGTGGGAACACGGGCACGCGTTAGCACTCACCCATGAACCCGCCGCGTCTTAGTCTTAGAATGCTACTTAGTCTAGAACCCTCCCTGAGTCATAATTATTATAATACCCATTTTGCAAAAAAATAATTGATGGACAAATCTTTGTCTAATTGGTTGTTAGTTAGTTTGTATTTTAACCCATTTTTTTTTTATAATTCCTCTTATATGGAACCGTTCCAAACTGTTCAGCAACAGCAACGATGAATAAATCTAAAAGCAACTTAAATAAAAATCAGTAACATGATTTATATTTTTAGTTGCTAAGCTACTTATTTTTATTTACTTATTCATCAGAGTTTTTTTACCTCTGAAGTATTATTTTACTTTTCTGTTGAATATTGAAACTTGATCCAAATCCATTATTAGAAATCTATCAACCCATAATCGCAATTTTGCTGTCGTGATTTTTCCTGGAAATTTTTTTTTTTTTTAGGCAGTCGCTCCGTGTAAAACACTGGTACTCAGCTGAATCCGGTAAGACTGGAAGCCGACCCCAACAAAAATTGGGAAGAGGCTAGGCAGATGATGATGATTTTTCCTGGATAATAATAGCCTATAACATTCTTGTAACTGAAACAGTACTTAGAGATATACCTTAGGGCGCACTATGCGTGTCCGTGATTTGAGTTCCATGTTCAAAATGAATGACAGATTATGACGGATAGAGTTCGGATGTAGGGGATCTTGTAGTATTACGGCTACTTCGGAACCAAAATTCCACGGACACGGATCGGATGTAGTGCGTAAACGCCCTTATTCAATTAAATAATTATCTAATTTAATCTTACTAGCCCATATTGCCTTACTCCTGGGCAAGGACTTCTCTCGAACTTTTCTACATCATTCTATTTTCTGCTAGTGCGGCCAGTCATTTCAGTAGGAGTCGAGCTCGTCTCGATGGTTCTTTTTGCCTTTTTCTCACACATGCAGCAGAAATTTCTAGACAGGGGCACAGATCAAAATAGTAGATTGTTTACCTAGGGAGCAAACAACAAATTTAAAGGCTAGAGTGTTTTTTTGAATCCAGAGCGGAGCGAAGGATTCTAGAGTAGAACCCCTCACGGTTCTAAAGTAGAATCCTGAGTGCAGCTAGGGATTCAAAGTACGTCACTTGTGCTTAAAATAGCGATGCTCCCGAGGTGGACACTCTACTTTTATAACCGTCTATGAGAAAATAAGTAAGTACAAATTATGAACAAGAACGTTATGTTAATTATTTACATAAAATTAAGAACCATAAGACATAGAACAAAATAATTAGAGGCTAAGGTTTATATTTGAACAATCGTGGAAGTGCATCGTAACAATTTTATTAATAGATGCCATCCGTTACAGTTGTAGATTTATTTACAGATTCGAAATTAAAAATAGTCTCAGAAAACGGTGTCTCAATATGTAGTTTTTGAGAAACTTGATTATAATACTTTTACTTGAGGAAGACGCACAAATATTTGATAATTCTAAAATCTGAATTTGAAACAACTACGAAAGAAGGCAGAATACATTAATTTGATATCGCCCGTTTTTTTTTTTTGGCGCGGTCGCAATTTTTCAGCCAGTCGCTTATTCAATTCATTGTTCCCGCATGGTTTGTGATTCATCTCTGTCCTGATTGGAACATTTACTAACAATATCCACATTCCAAATTCAAATCACTTTTAGTAAGTAAGGGATTAATGATCTATTTTGGTCCCCGCTATAGGAATAAACTAGCTCTTTTTGAGTAGATGTGATAAAAAATAAATTACAGGAGGAGGAGGAGGAGGTATTATTATTTTTATGTGTGTCATAAAATTTTTAAATATTTAAATATTTTATGTTTGTCAAGCAGTCGAGTTAATACTCACTCATTTTACCCATGTAGGTAGGCATGAGGGTAGACAAAATCTCCTGCTTCTATCCTCACACACGCCTTTTGCTTCGCTTACGCCCATTTTCGCACGCCGCGCCGGTTATGAGTACTACGCATAGACCTTTAAAAAGAACAACACCAATAAGATTCGTGTATATCCTTCTAGGGTGTTTTGGAAATACACTGCAAAATAGTAGACATCCCTAGTTATGACATACAACCAGGATTCGGAAACTCAAGTGGAAATGGACAGGCCACATAATAAGAGGTATTGAAAAATGGAGCAAAACCCATACTTTATTGGTATCCCAGGAACGCACAAAGGAAACGCGGCAGGCAGTTTCGAAGATGACGATGACATAACAGCAACAGCAGACGGAAAGCGTGGACCAGGATGGCATTGGATAGAAGAGAATGGAAAGAATTATTAAATATATTTTATCAAATATGGGCAAACAGACCAAGTTATCGATGTTAACTCACCAGAGTCATAATTGGACTAAAATAATTTGTCAAAATGTAAATATGTCTTAATAAAGACGTATTAATAATATTATTCATGTCCTTCTAGGGTGTTTCGGAAGCATACCTTCAGAAATACCTTTGTAAAACTAATTGCGAATATAACTAACACATTATGTCACATCAAAAGCTACGTACTACTGAGCAAGTGAGCAATACTACCCTCAAAGCTGAATCCTGACTAGTTTAATACCGCTGCAATTACAGGCATCAATATAGTTGGACTAAAAGCCGCCATTATGTGACGTCAGGACTAACTAAAACTTTACTTGGTTACTAATAGCTACAAGTAGTTAGGAAGAAGCCGTCCTTAGCACGGTATTACTGTTGCCATTGAAGTTGATTTAGAACGGAACGGGACTGTTATTATATACTGAAGAATAGGTTTTAGGTTCTGTCGTTTCAACGTTATTTATTTAGAGTAAATAATAAATATCCAATAGAATAGAATATACTTTATTGTACACCATAAAAGTTATACATCTATTTCATAAGAAAAACTGAATTATACAGGTACAAAGGCGGTCTTATCACTGACAGCGATATCTACCAAATAATAACCTTTGGATGGACTGAAAGAACTTATAATGAAAAAGGCGATAGTCTGTGGTGTACTGCTATAACATTAAAACATAAATATATACAAAAATATATTGTTATAATAAATACTATCCATAAACTTAAATACACATGTATGTACGTAGATATATACTAACATACATAAATAATATTATATGTTAACAAATAAAAGAAATTAGATCCAAATATCTTTTATATTTGGATCTACCTCTGAGAGAAAGGAAGTGGTTTTTAACTAGGTTCTTAAAAGAAGCCAGTGACTGCATGGGCTTGTCTAACAGGCAACGGCAACTCATTCCACAATCGCACAGCCTGGACCGTAAACGATTTGTCGTAAAACTTAGTGGAATGAGCAGGCATCAAAAGTTTCAAATTCTCCGATGATCTTAAGTGTCTATTGTCATGAAGGAATCCAATGTAAAGTAAATATATTTGTTTGGCACAAACGTACAGGAAAATAACTTTATTGAGCTATTCGTTTTTGACAGCGGCTTCGTCTTGAAAATTAAAATACTCGAACGTACTACCGCATATTTTTTTTTTTAGACTAGGCCATGTTTTACCCGAGTGCCAAACATCAAAAGCTGTCCAATCGTTAACGCATCAACCTCTAAAAAGTAAACAAAAAAAAACAAACAAAGTCGAACATGGAACAACCTCATTTTTGAAAAGTTGATGATATTGAAGACTGTCGACATGATCTGTTTCTACGCTAGATTTCATTTAAACCACGCAACAGATTCTGATATGGGTATTGGATTTCTCAATACATTACAATATAGGTTAAGAATGATAAACAAGGAAGGTTTGGTATACAATTCGTCCCGTACGAAGCCGGGGCGGGTCGCTAGTGATTAAATAATATCTAAATATACAGACCTTCACCCATTAATAATTATAGTAGGTCCATATTTTTATTTGTTGAAGTAACCATGACGGTTTTCTTCCTAATAACCTTCGTCACCTTTTTGGGACTACGGTTGTCATGTTATAAATGTAAGCTTGACTTTACGATCTTTTTTCCTGGAAGGTTGGTAGTCCTGTAAAATTGTGAAGATCAGTCGAATTCGTTTGGGATATAATCCGACCCAAATCTTGCTGGGAAAATAGCCGCAGGATAGACTTGTGTTTTTATGTTTTTTTACCTAATACACAGTGGTATAAATATATACAACAAAATATTAGAAGTAGGGTCGAAAGTCAGACAACCCTTTCTGAGAAAATCGCTAGTATTACCATGTAACTAGGCTGCGAACATCAAAGTGCTACACATATAGGAGTATATACCCCGTATATTTTGGTGATCGTTCAAATTCTAATCTCATTCGGCATATTAAAAATCAGCACAACCTCCCTTTCGCCAAGTCTTTGACATTAACTGTCGCGAGATAATATGATAGTGACTTGAATTTAACCGTTTTAATAATTACAAGAATGTTGGCCCGTTGAGTTCTTCAAAGTGAGGCAACAATTGCCGCTCGGTCTGTGGATTGGTAACCATCCATTACACTGAATCTCCTCCGTGCCTCGGAAAGCGCGTTAAGCTTTTGAACCCGCTGTCATCTGTAGATCTTTGACAGTCCATAAGGTGAGACAGGATTCAGGAACTCTGACAACAGTCTTGCCAAGGGGTATTGTGTTACCCAGTTCCCGGGTTGTGGAAAAATAAGAAAGAAAGATAGGAAATACTTTGATTTAGTTGCGTCCGGTTAGGGATGTATTACATTATATCTAGGATCACAGATCTATGAGTTATATAGTTGAGAGCGCATGCTACTCAGTACACCGTCACGCGCTAGCGGCAGTGAACGAGGGACGCGGGGACAGCAGCTGACGACGGCAGAGCGAGCGCGGGCCCCCGCGCCCCTTCACCATAATAGTCAGCTGTTGCACGTCTACAAGCACCGCTGCGCTCGCACACATTAAATTTCCGTATCATTTGTAATTTCATCTTTTATCATAATACATAATATACAGTCCACTATTACTATAATTGGCTTCACCACGACCTATCGTCGCGATCACATATTGATAATTATGATAATGTTATATAAACATATGATTCCATATAAATCATTTCGTCTTAGATAAAAAAATATGATGATGATGATTTTTTCAAGGTGATCCTATGTATGATTATAGATATATGATAGTGTAATACCCCCCGACAGGTAACCGACCCCAACAAGTATCTAGTAGCAACAAGCAGATTGATTGATTTCACATTAAAGTACATTAAAATACTTACTGAAAGATAATGCTTCAACTTTCACACAAGAACTGACAAGTTATTTAAACACCCATCTTCAACGGATGAGTGAACACACAAATCTGATAAAGTCAGTTTAAGTTAACTTGTTAAACTTTACTTCCTGAAAGGATAGAAAAAACCTTTGTCGATAGTTGACCTCACATTGTATAGACCTTCATATAGTGGAAAGTCAGCTTATACTGGAAATGTATTACTAATACGTCGACTGGCGTACATCTGGCACCAAGTATTGGGACGTTTTTATATAAAATCTTATAATATTGAACTACCTTCGCATCCGTAGTCTTTCTTTTTTTTTCGCTTCCGTTTTCCTTATTCGGTAACACCATGAATATTTTGTGACATACGTAAATCCTGCGAAAACGTGCTCGCTGTGTGACATAAAAAATACTCCTAGATCGCCCACAATTGTCAATATTAAATGTTAAGGAAACCCGACAAGTTTAGAAGCATTTAAAGTCCTTTTCACCACAGGTACCAACAGATTATTTGTATGCTAATTAAATCTGCGACACATTTCTAAAATTTTGCTACGCTTGCTAAGAGCGTGCATCCTGGCGTAGCAATCAAAATTTATGCTTACGAGCGGAGCCAACTTTTCGTATCTAAAAATGTTTCGAGCACATCACCACGTACGTGCAATTGGGACTTTATATAATCAACACCAAGATACATCCAGTGTTACTTCCCGTCTTATGTTTCAAGATAACAAGCCCAAAGTGATCCAACCATTTAATTTACATACATCATTCAGGCCGTGAGATGTTTTGGATGTGTGAAGTGGAGCGGACATTTGTGTTGTAAAAAACTTCATAAATAAGGTGAATTTGTAGTTTTATAGAATATTTTAGATATACTTTGGTATTTGAAAAAAACTTTGCCCCACGTTAAGCACTTCTCCTGTATCGTGGGTGAATTAACAAACATATTATAAACTCACATACACAAACAACCAGACCGGTACTACTATCTGTAGCCAAACAAATATATATTCCGTTAGGACATCGGACGCGCGATATACAGCGCAGCAGCCGATCGCTCAACCGCTGTGCTAACCATGTCATTAAATCATATTATATTTTTACAGATACATTTCAATATTGTTAGTAACCATCGATTCGATGTTTATTTCCCATCCGATAAACCGCTAAGCTATGCATGAGTTCGTCTATCTCAAGTCACAAACATCCAATACTCACCGCACGCAGCTCCACACAACTTCGGAAAATTTACCCTAGTTGATACCCCCCTTTTCTCCGCTTTACACATCTCCGTACATTTCCACATTGGTGGAGTATGACCTTAGTTCTGTACTACTATAGTATTACATTCTCTGGCCCTGTAGACCATGCACATACTTCATTACGCACTACCACTAATTAGTGTGTGTAGTTAGGGCCTCCTAATGAGGCGGGCCTTTGTCTCATCAAGTTAAGTTGCTGACAAAATATTTAGCATGGCTAGGGTATTAAATAATATTGTCAGTAAGAAGTTTGGCGAGGTAATGTTCAGAGTTGTAAGGTGAGTATTTACTTGGTGAACTGTAACAAGGTGTAAATACTAACATCTTGTTCTGGTTGCAGAACTTAGTTCGAGTTACTTGAATCATGACAAACTTTTCTGTCAAGCACACCTTTTTAAGGTTTCATAACTTCATATTTCTTACTACTGTGCCTTTTTAATGATTTATGAAAACGCTTTTGAATTCTTAATCGAAAAGAAAGTTTATTCCTTTCTTGTTTAGTAATAATATATATTCGATAAAGGGAACATTAAAACTCCCATATTAATTTCCGTGATATATTGTTTGTCAGTTATGAAACGGTAAAGTTAAAAAGTAAGTCTAACTCAAAACATTTCTAGTGAACTGTCCAGGAGTCTTTCATATAGTTAGAAAGTAGAAGCTATCTATAGAAGATATGTAGGTAACAAACCGTAGAGAAATAAAATTAACAAACAAACAATTCACAAACAGCGGACATCTTTCAGCTGAAATGTTGCTGATGGTGCAGATAGCCATAATCTATTGCAGTAAATTCCCTCGAAGATTCATAAACATATTTACAGGTACAAGTTCAGTACAAACTAAAAAAAAACCTCATAAATACATTCTCTAACCTTGACTAATATCTTTATACCAAAGCAAACACAACATAAATCCCTTGTCTTCGCATAAAAGCATAGTGAAAAAGGCAGAGTGACATGTTTATTTTCATTCACACTCTCTCTAACATATTTGTGTAACATTTATATCAACCGATAAAAGGCGAGAGAGTTAGTCTGGATGTTTGCCTATGTCAATAAGTAGATATTTAGTATTGAACCGATAAGGCACTGAGCTAAATTAGTTTTGCTCATACACTGCATGATGTGGTCTTATAGTCTTGGATATTGTCATATTAAGTTAAGGGTGACTAGTATTGGTTTATTGTTGATTACATTTAATATAACATTTATAAAATCCCGACTTTATCTGCAGAATAGTTAGGTTAAAGGTGTAGGTTTTTAAATGAGAAGTGACCTGTCGCTACAAACCGTTCGTCCATTGTTCGGCAATGCAGAGTCTTGGGACGCGGTGATCTCCTTTTGTGAGAATATCATCTCGCAGAAAGAGGTTGCGGAAAGAGAAAGGGAGACTTTGTGTGTGTAGTGCGGGACGGATTGCCAGTGCTCTTCCGTCCAGCACTAGGCGTACTGGGTGCCGGTGAAGAGCAGATAATGCCCTCTTCCAGCCAGAGGGTCCCGAGATTACGGAATCAGAAACATCAGGTGAGATAGTGGTCAAACGCGAGCCTATAGAATATAAAAATAACTAAACCATCGCCACCCATCAATCAAGACCTGAGGATATATACCATGAAATAAAGAGGTGTAGATTCTTATAATAAACCCAAATATCGTCAGCTCGTAGGAAGCCCCCACTTCTGGTATTATTTGATAATTTGAGTGACGGACTAAATATAATTATCATTTTCTACCCAGGAAACATCTCTATTGAATGCAGTAAATATCTTTATATTTGTTTTTATACGTATTCTAGGTATGGAAAATAAAATAATTGAGGTTCAACATATAATCATCATTTCAGCCGAAAGATGTTCACTGCTGGACATACCCCCAAATGTCGACACATCGACCGACCCTGTGCGTCTTAAGGTTCGTAGAATTGTAACCCCACGATAATTCAAACATACCATCGATCTATATATAATATAAACAATATTCTATTACAAGATCCCTCTATCATGAGACACGTGGCATATTTAGTCATCTTGTACGATTCAAGAGATCTCTAGAGTGTCCCGTGGCAGGAGTTACAAGTGCTTTCTAAACAATGAACCATCGCATGGGTTTAGTCCATTGTTTACTTAACACTTTCACGGCACATGTCTATATTTTGTCGTATTGTTATCAAAAAGACGAGATCTTTTAACTTGTCTTCAGAGAGCCTAGTGAACTTTAATTGCTGTGACGGGAGCCAGTTAGAAAGATTTAAGTATTTATTATGCGACATTAATATTCTCCACTTTTAACATAATTAACCCGTTTCTTAACTGAGTATTTTTATTGAGTACGTGTCACATTTAATCATGCCCAAACGAAGATCGCTTGGCGATCTTGGCAGCTTCAGAAAAGACTGGTCTACATTTACCCAAAACCGGGCGAAATGGAAAAGGAGTTCTTTGTCCTGCAGTGGGAAAACTCACACGGAAAATAATTAATAAATATTTTTTTAATGAAAAGAGTGTGGAGAAAGAGAAGAAGATGTATCGAAGTGTGAAGTGAAAATAAATGATAAGAGTGTGGAGCAAGTGAACGAGTTTGTATATCTGGGAAGTATGTTCACAAGGGATGGAAAGATTGAAGAGGATGTGGAAAGGAGAGTGAATGCAGGGAATAAAGTGAATGGTGCTATGCATGCGGTTGTGACCAGCAAGTCGATGTCTCCGGAAGCTCGACTCGCCGTTCACAACAGCGTGCTGGTGCCTACACTTATGTATGGAAGTGAAGGCTGGGTATGGCAAAAAAGACATGAAAGTAGGATTAATGCAGTAGAAATGCGCTCCTTGCGGAGTATGTGTGGTGTAACTTTAACTGATAGATTGAGGAATGAGGTAATAAGAGAACGTTGTGGTTTAAAAGAAGATGTAGAGACTAAAATTGAAAAGGGTATGTTAAGATGGTTTGGCCATGTTGAGAGGATGAATGAAAGTCGACTAACGAAAGGTATTTACAAGGCAGACGTGAATGGAAACGCCGGGAGGGGACGCCTTAGAAAGACATACATAGACCTTATAGGTCATGTTCTTCAGAAAGGCCAAGTGCGCAGTACCCATAACCGGCGTGTGTGTATGACTAGATGTATGAATGTGTGTGAAGCAAAAGAAGTATGTAAGGATCGTAGCAGGTGGCGTTCTGTAGTTTCTGCCTACCCCCATGGGAAAAAGGCGTGAGTTTATGTATGTTTGTATTTTTTTTAATAGATATTTGTTTGTTTATCAGTAGCATAGTTAAGGATCTAAAAGCTGAACAAAGAGTATCGCTTTTCGTTTATTTTTAAGCAAGTCTTTAAAAACTAGTAATCCTTTGTTTAAAGTATTGACCTATTGTTTTAAAACAAACAACAATGAATCTGAAGACAAAATAGTTCAACTATAATCTCGTCTTAACTCAGATCGAAAAATAATAAAATTGTTTAGTATTGACCTCTAGCTAATACTCATTCATCTGGCGACAATCAACTCTATACCATAAAGAACCCAAATTAATTTAGTCGTAACTAAATGATTTAATTAGCCAAAGATGATGATTTAATACTTTTAAGATTTCATTTAAGCAAAGTCAATTAACTCAATGTCAAAGATAATTAATTAATTTATTAATAGAAAGGGTTCTTTTGTAATTCCTTGAATTGAATGAAGGTTTAAACTATTTTGGTTGTTTCATAGTAATAATTCTTAAGTACTTTTAAACTTAGTTAGTCTGGTTTAAGTGCCGTTGATGAATTTTAGCGTAATTTATAGAATTAGAAAATAATACTATAAGTGCTATAGAGTTTTAGGTCTTAGCCTATTGTGTCTAGCTTTTGTATTAAGACTAATTGGCAGACCAAAATAATAAAACAGGTATAAAATAATAGTGATGTGAATAATGCTCTAAATATTTTAAATTAATAAATGCTACTATGAATAAATGCACCGTGCACTAAAGTATATACAATAGTATTTTGCGTTGTAATATTCAAAGATGTAAAACAAAAAATGTACGCAAAGTAAATAAAATAGTATTAAAATCGAAGGAACCGACCCATTGAGTACTAATTCGTTTATGAAAATAGCAGTCCCATAAAAACATATTCTGTAAATAATGTGTTTTATCGGGTAAAAAAAAAATGAGCTCATACGACAATTTAATTTCATTGCACGTCATTTATGTACCTTCGTATGCCATGCTAGGGCCTTCAAGTAGAATCTATAGTCTAAGTAATTTATATTGAGTAGATACTAATGTTTTTTTATAAAGAATAACATTCAAATCGAAAAAACCGGCCCATTGAGTACCAATGCTTTTATGAAAATAGCAATCACATAAAAACATATTCGGTAAATAATGTGTTTTATTGGTTAATAAATAAAAATAGACGTGTGGCACTCGGGGACTGCCGCGGTAAAGCTATTGCATAGCATTTTTATACCAACTTATGCAATTATAATGACTTATTTATTTATTTTATTTATGCATTATTTTTTTCCTTTGTTTTTTTTTCTGTTATATTAATTCAAGTTACACTTTTTGAGCGTGGTGACCGATCAGAAAACATTTTTTTTTCTTTTATTAGATAAATGAGAAGTTAATATTGTTCAAAATATTTTTATTATCTTACAATACATGAAGGTTATTCAGGAATATTTATCATTGAAAGTATAGGTTTATGGTAACTGAAATAAGAATTATAAGTTTGAGACTTGATATCTTCTAAATGTCTGGAAAATACCGCGTGAATGGTGGTCCCATATTTTGTTGTGGATTCTTGTGGATAATTATTCATTTTCAAATTCAATATTTCGAAAGAAAAGTAGTCAACCGCTCTGATAACGAAACAACCATTGCCACCTAGACGCGAGTTGCTGAACTAAAGAGACAAGCATGATATTTCAAAAAGTCATTAAAAGTTCTGCTATTCATCGATAGATGGCTCGACTTTATCTTCAAAATATCTGGAAAATACCACGTCAATGGTGGTCCCATATTTTGTTGTGAATTCTTGAGGATCATTATTCATTTTCAAATTCAATATTTTCGAAAGAAAAGTTGTCAACCGCTCTGATAACGGAACAACCAATGCCACCTAGAGTTCTAAACTTTCTGAATTATTAAATTTAACCAGCGAATATTGTGTCGACATTATCTCAACATGTGAAACAAGACTGAGTGAAAACTGTACGTTAGATACGCCTGGATACATTTGTTACCGAAGTGATAAGAGATCGAATGGTACTGGTCAGGGGGTCGCTATCTTAGTAAAGAATGATATTCCTAATACGTCAATATTTATTCCTCCCATGTATAACCTTGAATGTGTAGGAATCCGCTTAAAGTCACCTGAGAGCAATATAATTATCGTGTCCGCTTTTAATTCACCAAATCTTCCTTTGGCTTCCATTGATTTGGATATATTATTCGATTTAGGGACAAAAGTGTTAATCATGGGTGACCTAAACGCCAAACATGAGTACTGGCGATGTGATCAAAACAACTCCCGCGGTACGGTACTGTTTGATCATATGGTACTCCATGATTATCAAATGTATGCACCTTCATCTCCAAAATTGGTACATTACAATCACGCACATACTCCTTCTACACCGGATTTACTTCTCAGCCAAAATGTCACGTCTGTGTCTGAACTTCGCACTCTGTCAGCATTATCATCCAATCACCTTCCAGTGTTTTTTTCAGTGGGTGGTGACTTTACCCGACATAGTTTTAAACAATATAGATATTCTGAAGCAAATTGGGTTGAGTACAGGTCTTACTTGGATAAAAATATCTCATTAACATCTACTACTTATAATTCTATAAATAGTATTGATAAAGCAGTTGACCAACTTCAATTTGCCATTCTAATGAGTCATGAAATAAACGTTCCATCGGGCCCTTCATCTGTTAAGCGCTACACCTTGCCAAGACGCGTCAAAGTCTTAATTTCTACTAAAAACAAACTTAGAAAAATGGCTGCAAAAGAAATGAATCCTATAACTAAGATGCAAATAAACAAAGATATAAACATTATTAAAACAAAAATAAAATTCCAAATCCACATATATAATGACAAAATATGGAATGACAAAATTGCCCAAATTGATAATCCATCTACCGATATCTGGCGGATTGTTAAATCTTTGACCTATAAGCCGTCAGTGATTCCTCCTTTAAAGTATGAAAGTGGCTAGTTGACTGCATCCCCAGCTGAACAGTGCAAGTTACTTGCTGACACTTTTCATAATAATATGAGTCTGACTATGAACTGGCCTAGTGATAACATTACGGAGGCCGCCGTCAACAAGTCATCAAATAAACTTGATAACGTTAAAGATTTTACTCCACCAAATCTCGTACGTCCAAGAGAGGTAATCAAATCAATTAGGAAGCTCAAAAGTCGTAAGTCTCCGGGAGTCGATATTATACACAACTGCTTACTAAAAAAAATCTTTCACGTAAATGCTTAGTATTTATAACAAAAGTAGCAATTGGCTACTTTCCTTCTGCTTGGAAAAGAGCCAAAATAATAACATTTAAGAAACCAGGTAAAGATGAAGCTACACCAACTAGCTATCGACCTATAAGTCTACTCCCATCTCTGGGAAAATTATTTGAAGGAATAATATCGGCGCGCTTAGCTAAAGCCACAACCACCTGCTACTGCTTGAGCAGTTCGGTTTCAGAAAGGGTCATTCTACAGCGCAGCAATTAGCCAGGGTCGCGGAGCACGTCACGCACAACCTTAACATAGGTAAATCTACGGGTGTGATGTTGCTTGATGTAGAAAAAGCTTTTGATGCTGTTTGGCATGCAGGCCTTATACACAAGCTCTTAATGTGTGATGTGCCTATTGGACTTGTTAAGGTTATCCAGGCGTATTTGACTGACAGATCATTCTGTGTACATATCGGCGATACTGTATCCCAACCTAGACCTATACCTGCAGGGGTGCCACAGGGCTCTTTGCTGGGTCCTCAGTTATTCATACTATTCATAAATTACATGCCCAAGCAAGCTCATACTCATCTTGCTTGTTTTGCTTTTGACACAGCCTCTTTTACGTCAAGTAAAGACACCGATTTAATAGTTGCACGGCTCCAGTTATCATTACATCTTCTAGTTTCATATTTCACTAAATGGAAATTAAAATTTAATGTCACAAAAACTGAAGTCATAATGTTCACAAGAAAGAGGTCATTACCAAAAAGGAACATACTAATAGGCGATACGGTTTTACCATGGAGTGTAAACATCAAGTACCTTGGGGTTATACTAGACAATAAAATGAGCTGGACAAAAAATTTCGATTACCTCCGCGTTTAAGGAGTTAAAGCCCTAAACTGCCTACATCCAATTTTAAAACGGCGGTCTAAAGTCAGTTCAAATACCAAACTAAAAATCTACACAACCCTTGTCAGACCATGCATTACCTACGCGGCACCGGTAGTACGTGTGAAAGCAACAACAGCAAACTACAAGTAGTCCAAAACAAGGCTATAAAACTGCTTTTAATACACCATTTCGGACTAATCTTAAAAACTTACATAGTCAATTAAATTTCCCAACATTAAAACAGTTCATTACAAAACTCACTTATAAGTTTTATCTTACAACTAACCCTAAACATCAAAATCCACTTATTTCTAACATTGGTCAAACACGATTTAAAAGTTTAAAATACATCGACACATATCATCGATACCGTCTCCCACATCACTTACTGCTGTATGAGTAACAAAGACGAAACTACTCGATGACTGGACTTTTTCTTAAGTTCGACACAAATGCAGGTAGATTTACAAAAAATCACCCTCAGTACAAGAAGTTCATTTGCATTTTTTATTATTCGTACTTAGTTTCTTAAGTAAAATTAATTGTCGAGTCGTACAATACGTCTAATCGCACACAACGCCGTGTCGAAGACTGCCGAACTGAAACGACATTAGACGATGCACGGCCTTCAGGCCACACCTCCTTGCCCGTCAGAGTGGGGAGCGTCAGGTTTTTTCGTTACGGAATTTCTGGATTCGGTCCCCGCGCTCAAGGCCCGCGATAAAAGCTATGCAATAGCTTAAAACTTGAGCTCTTAGGGCATTTTAATTTCATTGCACGTCACTTATGTGCATTTATATGACAAGATATGGCTTTCAAGTAGAATCTATAAGACAAGTAATTTATATAGAGAAGATACAATTTTTTTTACTGTATTATATTCGACGTTTCCAACGGCTTTTAGTTTATTGCATTTGTGCCTGGTAAATAGAGTTCAAGGGAAGGCTAAAATATATGGTAACGGTTAGGGGCCAGGCAGGTAAATCAAACTCTCTAAGAGAGGGTAGATATAATAATATATTAACGATAAAATAATTATATTAATTTTAATAGTAATCCAGCAAGAGACTGGTGTGAGTTCTCGACATCGAGCGCGTATTAGGTTCAAGACCGCCGAAAGAAAACCACTATCCTGTAGTCTCCAGAACGTGGGTGACTGGTGGCAGCCAGGTGGGTATGTCGAGCTTCGTATCGGAGGTAGCACGCAGGGTTGTCCAATCTCAGTTCTTGCAGCAACACCGAAAGATGTCCGGTATAGAACCCCAATCTGGCGTTACACTTATATTTTTTTTTTGTCTATTTGTTCACGGTAACGTGTAGGTAATACAACGGTTGTAGAATATGTCATTTGAGGTGACGATAAGAAAGTGGCAGAGGTACAAGTACTATTGAGCAGTCACTGTCACTCTCTGCTGCTGCGTAGTGACAAGTCACCGCCGGTCGAGACTGTTCCACGAACCGCAGAAAGTCCGCGAGCTTTAGTCATACGGTATTGAGAGGAAACAAATCAGTTCCATGCGCAAAGCTTGCGACAGTATTAAATTAGTCACTGCAGAATTGCCAGTTAAAAACATCAGTTGCAAGCGTAAATAAGTATTTATTACTTTTCTCTTTTTTCTACTCGGATTCCGATGTGTTAGCAACCACGTACAACATTACAATAGTTATAGGCTAATATAGTTTGACTTACGCCTCTTCGAGAAATAAAGCTGCTTGTATTTTTTTTTGTTTTCGCCTTCTCTTGAACTCCGTTTACCAGGCAAGAATGCAATAAACTAAAAGCCAATGGACGTGTCGAAAATCCTATGTCCTATGGTCTACCTATGTGCCAAACATCCAAATCCAATCGTTTTCGCGTCAATCTTTTTTTATATAAAACAAAAAGAAACAAACATAAAGTCGAACATAGAACCTTTTTGGAAAGTTGGTTAACGATCGGAGTCCTCGCCTGTCAACGTCATAGCTGATTCTACGCTAGATTTCTTATAAACCACGCAACTGATTTTGATACGGTTTTCACAATACATTACTTTATAAAGGGTGATAAACAAAGAAGGTTTGTGTATTTAATTTATCCCGTACCAAGCCGGGGTGGGTCGCTAGTGATTAAATAATATATAAATATAAGCAGGAACCCCTGCGCTCGCGCATATTAAAATTCCATATTTATTCACGTATAAACCAATATAAAACAACCGTATTAACTTCACCACGACCATAACGTAACGATCACATATTTATATGTCGCATCAAGGCTGGCCGATAGATGCAAACCATCGGGAAGTCAGGATGTATTCCCTTAGGTTAAGACATCGTGTGTGGGCAGGTCGGTGGGCACAATCGTGCAAATGAAATCACAGAAGTTATTCGATACACTGGGTTTATTTAAATAGTCACAACTCGGTTACAATCTTGCTTACTAATATTACGGATCGACACTGATTCTACGACGTGTTAGCTCTAAGGCTGTCAGTACTCAACTGCCATATTCTACTATACCCACCACGCAAGTGGTTAGAGGAAGCGCGCCAATGCGTAGTTGTTCTTGCTTTGCCGCCAGATGGCGTCCTTGCGATTTGTTTTAACGTCCGTACTATTGACCAAACCCGACATATAATTATGAAAGTGTTATTTAAACATTTGAATCAAGTCGTCTTTGATAAAAAATATGATGATGATGATTCTTTCATGGAAATCCTATGTATGATTATAGATATATGATAGTGTAATACCCCCCGAAAGGTAACGACCCCAACATAGTAGTAGCAAAAAGTAGATTTATTGATTTGGCATTAAAGTACCTTCACCACAAACAATCCTCGGCATACAGGAAAATACTTACTGAAAAATAAAGCGTCAACTTTCATAACAACAAACAAGTTATTTAAACACCCATCTTCAACGGACGAGTGAAAACACAAAACTGATAAAGTCAGTTTAAGTTAACTTGTTAAACTTTACTTCCTGTAAGGATAGAAAAAACCTTTGTCGATGGTCGACCTCACATTGTATAGGCATTTCATATAGTGGAAGGTCAGCTTATACTGGAAATGTATTGCTTATACGTTGACTGGCGTACATCTGGCACCAAGTATTGGGATGTTTTTATATAAAATCTTCTAATATTGAACCACCTTCGCTTGTAGCGATCCGGAGTCTTTTCTTTTTTTTTTCTCTTCCGTTTTCCTTATTCGGTAACACCATGAATATTTTGTGTACGTAAATCCTGCGAAAACGTGCTGGCTCTGTGACATAAATAAAAAAATAGAATAAAAATAGACCGTCCGAAATTCTCAATAATAAATGTTTAGCCAGGAAACCCGACAAGTTTAGAAACATTTAAAATCCTTTTTACAACAGGTACCAACAGATCATATATATTTGTATGCTAATTAAATCCATCACACGTTTTAAAAAAATGCTACTTTTGCTACGAGCGTGCAGCCTGGCGTAGCAATTGCTACGGCGTAGCAACCTAAATTAATTCTAACGAGCGGAACCAACTTATCGTATCTAAAAATCTTTCGACCGTACGTATGTAGGTACGTACGTAGGTGCAATTTGTATCTGTACATATTCATATAATTAACACCGAGATACTACCCGTCTTATGTTTCAAGATAACAAGTCCCAAAGTGATCCAACCATTTTAATTTACATACCATCATTTAGGTCCATACTATATCAAACTTGAGCTGTGTGAAGTGGAGCGGACATGTGTGCTGTAAAAAACTTCATAAAAAAGTTGAATTTGTAGTTTGTCTGAATATTTCAAGGATACTTTTATTGATTTAAAAAAAAAACACGTTGCTCTACGCTAGGTATTTCGCCTGTATCGTGGATGCATTTAGAAACCTATAAACTCACATACACATACAACCAGACCGGAACCACTATCTGTAAGCATACTAATATATGTTCCGTGCGGGAATCGAACCCGCGATACGCAGCGCAGCAGCCGATCACTCAACCACTGTACCAACCGTGTCGTTAATTTATATTATATTTTTTATGTATACATTTCGATATATTCGATGTTTATTGCCTATCCCATAAGACGCTATGTAAGTTCGTCCATCTCAAGTCACAACATCCAATACTCATAGTACTCAGCTCCGCACAACTTCGGGAAATTTACTGTAGTTGTAAAACGCCTCTCTTCTCCGCTTTACACATCCCTGTACATCTCCACATTGATGGAGTGTAGACCTTAGTTCTGTACTACTTTAGTATTATATTCTCTGCCCTGTAGACCATACACATGACATACTTCATTACGCAGCACTATTTAGTGTGTGTAGTTAGGGGCTCCTAATGAGGCGGGCCTTTGTCTCATCAAGTTAAGTTGCTGACGAAATATTTAGCATGGTTACGGTATTAAATAATATAGTCAGTGAGAAGTTTGGCGAGGTAATGTTCAAAGTTGCAAGGTGAGTATTTACTTGGTGAACTGTCATCATTTCATCGTCATATCAACAGAAAGACGTCCACTGCTTGACATAGGCCTCCCCCAAGCGTCGCTACATTGACCGGTCCCGTGCGGCCCGCAACCAGCGGATCCCCGCAACCTTCACAGGTCATCGGTCCACCTGGTGGGAGGCCTTCCAACGCAAAGTCTTCCGTTCGAGGTTGCCACTCCAGAACCTTTCTGCCCCATCAGGCTATGTCGGTAACCCTAGTTCTCTTGCGGATATCTACATTCCTGATTTCGATCACGCAAGGAAAGTCCGAGCACAGCCCTCTCCATTGCCCTTTGAGTGACTGTAAGCTTTCTGATAAGGCCTTAAGGCCCAAGATTGTAAGCGACCACGTCTCAGAGCCATATGTCATCATTGGCAACACACACTGGTCATAGACTTTCGTCTTGTCTTGTCTTTTCGAGGTTCATAACTTCTTATTTCGTACTCCAGTGCCTTTAAATGATTTATGAAAACGCTTTTGAATTCTTAATCGAAAAGAAAGTTTATTCAATTGTTGTTTTAATATAAATTCGATAAAATGTAACTAAAACTCCAAACATTTCTAGTGAACTGTCCAGGAGTCTTTCATATAGGTAGAAGGTTGAAGCTATGTATAGAATAGGTATCAAAACGTGGCGTTACACAGAGTCGGTTTCGAGGTGACGGGGCCCCCTTCCAAGTGGTGATAGTAACCACCGGGGTGGTTTTAGTGAGGTAAAAAGCCCACTCTCCCTGGTCTGTACCCCATAAGTCCGGGCGCCTTTTAACCGCGCCGGTAAATAAAAAAAAAAAGGACCAAAACGTAAAAAAAATAAAAGAACAAACAAGAAACTCTATGGACACTATTTTAAACAACTGACGTAGTCCCAACAGCGGACATCTTTCAGCTGAAATGTTGCTGATGGTGAGGATAACCACAATGTATATTAGTAAATTCCGTCAAGGATTCGTAAAAATCATTATAGGTACAAGTTTAGTGCAAACTAAAAATAAACTCATAAATACATTCTCTAACCTTGACAAATATCTTTATACCAAAGCAAACACAACATAAATCCCTTGTCTTCGCATAAAAGCATAGTGAACAAGGCAGAGTGAGATGTTTATTTTCATTCACACACTAACATATTTGCCTTCAATTTATATCAACCGATAAAAGGTGAGAATGTTTGTCTGGCTGTTTCCCTATGTCAATAAGCAGACGTTTGTATTGAATCGATAAGGCACTGAGCCAAATTAGTTTTGCTCAAACACTGCATGATATGGTCATATGGTCGTGGATATTGTCATATTAAGTTATGTGTGACTTTTGTTTTGGACACTTGTTTTCGTATTTATGTTTACTCATTTATTTATCTATTTTATTAATAAATAGTTCATGTTCGCACTTTCTATTTGTATTTGAGTTTTTCCTATTGTTTTTTTTATGATAAGCATCGTACCTGGTGTAATACAACGATTTTCTTTCTTTATTCCGTGATCATATCCCGCCTTTATCTCCCTTTGGGTTAGGTTAGAGGTTTAGGTTTTTGAGTTAGAAGTGACCTGTCGCTACTGACCGTGGTTCGTTCATTGATCGGCAATGCAGAGTCTTGGGACGCGGTGATCTCCTTCTGTGAGAATATCATTTCACAGAAGGTGGCTGCGGAAAGGGAAAGGGAGACTGTGTGTGTATAGTGCGGTATGGAAGTCCAGTGCTCCACCGCACAAGGCAAGGGTGCCGGTGAAGAGCAGGTAATGCCCTCTTTTAGCCAGACGGTCCAGGGGCGACCGATTCAGGGACATCAGGTGAGATTGTGGTCAAACGCATGCCTATCTATACTTCTACTTACATTATAAAGAGGAAAGATTTGTATTTTTGTATGTAACGAATAAACTTAAAAACTGCAGGACCGATTTCAAAAATTCTTTCACCGTTGGGAAGCTACACAATCCCCGGGAGACAGAGGCTACTTTTTATCCCTTTATTCCCACGGGAACGGGAACTACGCGGGTAAAACCATCAGGCGTATGCTAGTAGAATATACAAATAACTAAACCATCACCACCCATCAATCAAGACCTGAGATAGTATCCATGAGGATTTATATCATGAAATAAAGAGGTGTAGGTTCTTATAATACACTCACATTTCGTCAGCTTGTAGGAGATAAACTCATAGCCATCAACCGGGCACAAAGAAACTGAGGGTACTGAGAAATTCTAGACGCACATTCGTTAGATAGCTTTTGTAAAATAATCAATCCGTGATAACTACAAGCAATCAGTCATTTAATCATTATTGATTGAATGATTAATTTTAGTTAATTGTTTGCAGTTAATAGGGCATTTGACTGAAAATTAGTTTATTGTCCGTCAGGTAAATTCACTAAAAATGTTGGGCTTGTATTTTTTCTTTTAACACGTAAAAATAAAGTGATGATGATACAGTGCGTTGAAATATCATGTGACGTCACGGTATGCTACACTTAATACTAATAAAGTTACGTCACAAGCTCCACTTCTGATATAATTTAATAATCTCACTGAAGGACTTAATAGAATTATAATTTTGCAACCCACGAAAATAGATAAGGTTTAACATAATCATCATTTCAGGTGAAATACGTTCACTGCTGGACATACATAACCCCAAATGTCACCACATAGGTCGGTCCTGTGTGTCTCAAGTTTCGTAGAATTGTATACCACCGATAATTCAAACAAACAATAGATCTCAAAACAATCTTGTTTAAACGGACGGAAACAAAGCTTTCCTGAAACAATATTCTATTATAAGATCCCTCTATCATGAGACACGTGGCATCTTCAGTCATCGTGTACGATTCAAGTGGTATCTGGAGTATCCCGGGGCAGGAGTTACTAGTACTTTCTAAACAATGAAACGTCGTATGGATTTAGTCCATTGTTTACTTAACACTTTTACGGTACAAGTGTATATTTGTCGTATTGTTACCAAATCGACGAGATCTTATAACTCCTCCTCTAAGAGTAGTGAACTTAGTGAAAAGTAGTGAATTCTGCTAGCAATGACGGTTTTTTATAGCTATTTAGAAATATTTATGTATTTATTCTGTGACATAAAATATTCTCTACTTACATTATTACCCTGTTTCTAAATTGAGTAATAGATGAAGTATGATCCTACTTTAATGCCGAAGTTGAACAGATTTCATGCTACGGTTTTATAAATAACTAACTCAATAATATGAATACAGAAATCAGTGTTAAGACACCAAGTAACATTACTGATGGCAGGAGTTACAAGCACTTTCTAAACAACGAACCATGACATAGGTTCAGTCCATTGTTTACTTACCATTTTTACGGCACAAGGCTATATTTGTCAAATTAATATTAAATCGATGAGATCTTTTAACTCATCTTTGAAGTGAAGTTTAGTAAACTTTTATTGTTTGCTAGCTCTGACAGGCATCACTTGCACTAGTAAATATTACTCAGAAACTAAGCAATATTAATGAAATTATTCTTTCTTAGAATAATTTCAAAACATCAAAATATGTGAAAAATCGTGAAGCATCATTATCTGGCAAAAATCTTAAAAAATGTATTTGTAATTACATTCAATTTTGGCATTTTCGTGTCTCATTCTACATATTATAATAGTTTGTTTATCAGTAGCATTAATTAGAGACCTCAAAACTGAACAAAGGGCATCGATTCGGTTTATTTTTAAAAAGGTCTTTAAAAACAACTTAACCTTTTTTTCAAACTATTCACCTGTTATTCTTATTTAAAACAAAAAAAAAAATCTTAAAACAAAAGAGCTCAACGATAATCTTGACTTAATCGGATCGAAAAATCATTAAATTGTTTGGCATCTACAGATTATTGAATAGGTAGTTCTAAATCATTCATCTGGTGAAAATAAACTCTTCAAAAATTATCAAAGAAGCCGAATTAATTTGAACTAAATGATTTAACTAGCCAAAGATGATGAACTTACTACGACTTTTAAGTTTTCATTGTAGGTTTACGTAACCTAAAATGAAAACTTAAAAGTCTATTAACTCAATGTCAAAGACAATTATTTTATTTATTTACAGTAAAGAACCCTTTGTTCTTTTGTAATAACTTGAATTGAATAAACGTTTAAACTATTTTGGTTGTTGTGTAGTAATTAATGGTAAGTACTTTTAAACTGAAGATTAGTTGAGAAAATGATTTAGTGACGAAAATGGACTTTAAGTTATGTAATTAGAAAATAATGCGGTTAGTGCCCAAGCGTTTCAGTTTTTAGATTATTATCCTACAGAAAATAATCTTTTGTATTTAAACTATGCTACACTCCAAAATAATAAGGCAGTTTAAGATGTAAAAGACAAATTCCAAAACTACGAAAAAATACTCTTAATATTTAAAATAAATGAATGCTTCTATGAATGAATGTACCGTGCACCGAAATAAATAAAATAGCATTTTAAGTAGTATACTTCAATAAACTAAAACATAAAAACGATCACTGTCGAAAAATACGAATAAACTCCATCAAAGTTATTAAAAAATAACATTCAAATCGAAAAAACCGACCCATTGAGTACCAATTCGATTATTAAAATAGCATTAACATAAAAACGTATACAATAAAATATGTTTCATTGGTTAAAAAATAAAAACTTTAGCACATAGGACAATTTAATTTCATTGCACTCCATTAATGTACCTTTATTTATGACATGAAGGGGCTTTCAAGTAGAATCTATAGTCTAAAGCAAGGATTCCCAAACAATTTTGGCCAAAATACCCCCTTTTATAAAATGAACCAGACCCCCATAGCCAAATTGCTTTAAAAAACCGCTTATTGACATGCCGAGTTTTTCATCTTGTACTCAAGTTAGTACTTCACGCTTATCAACTTGTTGAGTTTAAAAATGATAATTCCTACTAAAATATTAATCATTCTTATAAAAATTTGGTACACGTAACACAACTTATACAGTATTTTGAAAGTTTAAAATAAGAACTTGTGTTAATTAATGGGGTCGATTTTTAGACCTCATCGACCCCCAAAATCAGTTTTCGGTTATGTCGACCCCTGGGCATCTAATTTCGACCGAAGGGGTCGATATCGACCACTTTGGGAATCCCTGGTTTAAAGTAATTTATATTGAGTAGTTACTAATGTTTTTTGCAACTGAAATATATTCGACTTGTCCAACGGCTTTTAGTTTATTGCATTTGTGCCTGGTAATTGTAGTTCAATGGAAAGTGAAAACAAAAAAAAAATCCTTTATTTCTCAAAGAGGAACAAGTCTAAGTACATTTCTATCACCGTTAGGTCAAGTCAAGTCTAAGTTTATACTCAAACGCTCTCAATTTATTGGGTATACTTTCATTATGCGTACCGCTAAAGTGTGGAATATCTGCTGGAGTCTGACGTTTCCTCATACGTACAATCTGGGGGTCCTTTAGTCAACTCAAAAGTAAATAGGTTGCTTCGAGGCAAGCATACGTCACCTGTGACCACAACATCGCTTACCATCAGGTAAGATAGTGGTCAAACGCAAGCCTACCGTAAATAGAAAAAGTTTTGCTTAAGGCCCTTACTCTGCTTTAGTGCCGTAAAACGGTTACTTTCTTAAGCATACTCCTTAGTCGACTACGATAAAAAGTTGTTTTTTTTTTTTCGTAAGAGTATATAACAATACGATATTTCACGCTTCTTTTGCGTAATCCTCCAAAATGCCTAGAATCTTTAAAAACAGACAGAAAATTTATGGATAGAATTTCTTCTACACCTACAGGACATGTAAATCAAAAAGAGGTTCAAAAGGAGGTCCAATATTGATATTCTCGCACCGAGCGGGCGCAACTTCAGTACCGCGTTAACATTGGGAAGTAGTTCCACGTAGAAGGGATAATAGGGTAGGGGGGGCATCATACGCCAAAAGCCCAAACCGCCAATCTACTGAGATATTACATACGAAAAAAACCTAATCACACTTGACCTGATCTGATAAGTAGCTGTATTACTGTTTTATAAGTTTTTCAGTTCTGTTCCAAGAAACAATTCTAAGAATTGACGATTGAAACTATGCTATGAATGGTTATTGGAATATTCCAAATCTGTTATTGGGTATTCGGCGAAATACTACTTGTGTAACATTGGCCCCGTAGTGTAGCGCAAGGTCTTTTTTATTGGTAAAAGAAAATACTTTTTTTTGCTATGATTTTTGCAGCTTATCATAAGTTGCGAAACGACCTGGAAGGATTTCGAGAAGGACTTGTACCAACAGTGGGATAGTGTAGGCTAATATAACATTTTTTGCATATTAGATGGTCTGTTGTCCGTGTGCCGTTTGTAAAATCATCCATGACAGACAACATATCAACGTCCCACAAGAATTAACTGAACAACATACAAGCAAACTCTCAAATTCCGAACCCGATTTAATTCTACCCTCATTTGTGAGCTCAACAATAACTTGTATGAACATTGTTTTTATGAAGAGATCCTCATTAATCTGTCATGCGACATGGCCGCGACTAACGTGACAAATTTGATTACTGCCGTGACTTAATGAGGGCTTGGGGGGCGCAAAGTGCTTTGCTGCCGTTCTCAAGCTATAAAGCAACTATCTGAGAAAATCATAATTTTGAGTTATTAATAAAAAATCGCGAAATAATTAAAAATCGATGCTGTTTATTGTTGTTTTATTCGTTTATCCTCGCTCTGGAACTCCTTACAGCAATTACACCAATGGAGCACAAACTTATAATAAACTATCTATAAGTCCAGGGTCCTCACGATTTTCGCAGGTAATTACGTTTGACACCACACTGTGTTTTATTGGTAACACCCACCATATACCGACCAGTTAAATTCTATTAAAATTATTTGTTGCGCATTAATTGGAAAGGGAACTGAACGTTGTTTTAATTTTTATAAACAAAATCTATAAGCATGATAAAAATATTGCTTATACAGATCGATAGGGAATTATTTGCTGATTATATTACCATGCCATCAAAAACCTAAAATCGGTAAATTGACAGATAGTGGCATTTTAGCACATGTGGCAGTTCGGACAAGCCCCTGGGTGCCTTGGGTCACCAGCGTTTTATTCCGGACGATGTGATGCAAATTATTTAAAATTTTCGGCCAGATTGAGACAACTTCATGTAGCTGATGTTATGTAGCGCCACAGGGGAGCGTTTCGGGTTGAGTTTGGAAGGGATCAAAAAGGAATCACGGAAATTATTATGGTTCAATATGAATTGGTGTCTGTATTATATAGAGGGTGTAACGAAAAGGTTATATTTTAAAAATTGCATCTCTCCATGTAAATGAACAAACTAAAATAATATGGATAATTTTCCATACAAAGTTGTTATCAGCTATCCAGGTTTTGTATGGGCGATACAATTGTTTTTTTTTATTATTGACCTTAGTCTTCTTTGAAGAAAATTGTTTATTAACATGGGCAGAAGGAGTTTTTAAATATGACCATGTGTAGGTCCGACTATATTTGATATTTTACAAAATAAGTCAAATAGCGTTACCTTCTTCTTTCGTGTCGATTAAATCAAACTATACAACCATTCATATTTTTTTTTCTCTTGTCAAAGAAAGTAAAAAAAATAAGTGTATTTTTTAGGTTCTTTGTTAAATAATTTTACTTTTTCAGGTACACCTGTTATATAGTATACTTCCTTCTTAGAAAAGCCGTAAAGTTTTCTGTAAGTAGAAAACATTAACAACTTTATACAGACCTGTTGTTGTTTTTCTCAAGAGACTGTTTGTTTTTTATTACCTTTGTGGCCTGTTACACCACAGAGTACCTTAAGTATTCAGCAAGAGATGAAGAGATTATAAATTCAGTAGAATGTTTCAACTTGTCTACTAGTTTACGCGCATTCGGTACACAGGCTTTTAGAAGAATTATTATGATTATCATCTCCCTGCCCTTGTCCAATGATACCCCCTTCTCCACTGTCCCCTTCGCGCCACACGTATTCTTCTTGCACCAGGTAGAAGAAAATTAAAATTGTAGGGGATGGGGTGTGATAGAGAAACACTTCTTTGGGCTACTTCGTTTATTTTGACTCGTTAAACAAAATTTACAGAATTTATTTATTCTTATCCCTTCAGTCTCGTAACAATCACACGCCATTCTCCCTTCCACACAGGCTGTCTCATTCATTCACCGCTACGATCCTATCTATACATATAATAAATCTGTTGAAGATATAAGGTTGACTTTTGTTTGCTGGGATTTTTGGAAGAAAACAACGTAACACACGTTGTTTTCTTCCTTCTAGTATGCAGGTTTATTCGCAACTGAGGTACACATAGTGGACTGTATATATATATAAATGTAGATAGCTACTTTTAAAACATATCTATAGGCTCACAACACAAAACGCTAAACTATTTGGACATTCCGCCCGCCAAAGAACATAGTTCTTTAACTACACCTTAAGAAAAAAACTATAACTCTAACAATAAAAAATAGATATTCGATTACTAATGAGTAAACTTAACACATAACAAGTGTAAATAAAACAAAAAATATACCTCTTAAAAACTTAATAAAATAAAACAGTTGAATGAATAACAGAACAACCTGTATCTTTCTTATTTGCACTAAGTAAATAATATTCAACAAGTACTTAACGCAGAACACGTGCGGCTCAGCCAGGCGTATTCAAGTAGGTACATCGATAACAAACAAGTTTTATGAGTAGATAATATTAGTACATATAGTTCAACTGAACTTAATGATGCAGGTAAGTAAAGAGTAGGTTTGGCAGAACTCATGGTAGTATGATCATTATAGAAATACATTGGCTTTTTAATTATATAAATACATTGGCTTTTTTAAACTTCATTTGCATATATAGGTAAGTAAAATTAACTCTGAAATTGAAATTAAACTAAATCGATTTTAAAAAAATTTTGAACAATATAACAGGAAAAATAAAAAATCATTTAGTTAGAATACAAATTTTGCTCACTGGACGCTTATATTCTCCGGTTTTACACTTTACGGATACAACACGGGTTACATTATCAGGTCCAGGATATTTTTTGATAATTTTACCAAGTAACCATTTAGCTGGCGGTAAATAATCTTCTTTTAAAACAACAATATCGCCTATTTCTGGTTCATCACGTTTAGTGTTCCATTTATACCTTTGATTTAAATTAACTAGGTATTCCTTATACCACCTATTCCAAAAATTTGTTACAATTTTTTGCGTCAATCGCCATCTATCCAAACCAACAACATTACAATTAGTGTAATCCTCATCTGCAATATTCAACAATGGTTCGCCTACCAAAAAGTGACCTGGTGTCAAGGGTAGAGGGTCATTCGGGTCATCGCTCAACAAGGAAATTGGTCTCGAGTTTAAACACGCCTCCACTTAGGCCAGGACTGTCGACATTTCTTCGTATGTAAGTGTACTATTTCCTACTATCTTTTTCAAATGGGTCTTAGTACTTCGCACCGCAGATTCCCACAGCCCGCCAAAGTTAGGTGAGTGGGGAGGAATGTAATGCCAGGCAGTTCTTTCTAAAGAAAGTAGCTCAGCTAATTCTCCAGGAAGAGAAGATTTGGCACTATTATACATTTCTCGGATTTGCTTATCAGCACCAACAAAATTAGTGCCATTGTCACTGTATAAATCCTGACAATGGCCTCTACGAGCAGTGAATCGCCTAAATGCCGCAATAAAACCTTTGGCAGTCATGTCGGTTACTGCTTCTAAATGGACTGCTCGTGTAACCACACACACGAATATGCATATGTAACTTTTGTAAGACTTAGCTCCTCGGCCTGGCGAAAATCTGATAAAAACAGGACCACAGTAATCCACACCAGTAGATTTGAATGGCTTACTGGGTTCAACCTTGCCTCTGGAAGCAGGCCCATTAGAGGAGTAGTCTTCTTTGTGGAGTATCATAAACAAATAGTGCACTCTCTGAAATATTTCTTTACGCGATCTTTACCACGTAAGATCCAGAATTTGGATCTAAGAAAGTTTAACATAGCTTGTGGACCACCGTGCAATGTTTTTGCATGAGCATCCGCAATTAAAACCTTAGTAAAATGACAGTTACCAGGCATAATTATTGGGTGCTTCGTGTCATAACACGCGTCCGATTGTGCTATGCGTCCACTTACTCTTAGTATCCCTTTTTGGTCCAAAAAGGGACAAAGAGATCGTAATTTACTATTTTTAGGCACACATTCTCCAGTCTTTAACCGTTTCATTTCAAAGGAAAACTCGCGCTCTTGTACTTGTTTAATACATGCTAATAAAGTTTCGTTCATTTCACTTGACGTTATGTATTTGGTTAATTTTGATCTATAAATTTTCCTTAATTTATGATTCAAAACTCGTCTACAATAGGATACAATTCTTAATAATTTATTTAAAGATGAATATTTTGACCAAAAAAATTCTTCGTCAACGTGGGATAAAACGGATAAAGATTGGATTCGTTCCTCTTCATGTGTGTCTTCAATCAGTGTACTCTCTGTGTGTACTGTAGTTTCTGACAACCAATGCGTTCCTCTCCACCACAATGTATGCTCACTCAACTCTTTGGGCTGCAGACCACGTGAAGCACAGTCCGCAGGGTTTGTCTCTGATGAGACATGATTCCACTGGTGGTAATCCATAATATTTAATATTGTGGACACTCTGTTACTAACAAACGTTGCCCATCGACTTGAGCCTCCTTTGAGCCATGCTAACACAGCGGTGGAGTCGGTCCACCCATAGAGATGTTCCTTGGGTATCTCCAGAACTTGTGATACTTCACATAAAAGCTTGGCTGCTAACGTGGCGCCACACAATTCAAGTCGGGGTATAGAAATCTCCTTTACGATTGGGGCAACTCGAGTCTTTGCGGACAGTAAATGTACATGCACTCTATTTGAACTATCGATCACTCGTATGTAAACTGCTGCCGCAAAAGCTGACTTTGAGGAATCGGAAAATACGTGTAACTCTCTCTTGCATTCTTGTGTAAACTTTACCCACCTAGGTATTTTAAGATTTTTGAAATCTATTAGCTCTTGTCTATATTTTAGCCACTCACCATGTAATTCATCTGTCAAACTATCATCCCACCCAAGACCAGATTTCCACAGTTTCTGAATTAAAATCTTAGCAGTAACTACCACTGGGGCAATCCAGCCTAAAGGGTCATACAATCTCGCTACCTCAGATAAGACTTACTTTTGGTGATTAATTCTTTAGGTTCAGGTAAGTTTACTACGTATTCAAAATTATCATTCTTCCTGTTCCAACTCAAACCTAACACCTTGATTAGATCATTTAATTTAATAGCTTGCCTTTCACTCAACTCAGTTTTCCCAATCTGCTCTAAAAACTTCTCATTATTACTATTCCATTTCTGTAACTCAAAACCACCACTCATCATTAACTCATTCATCTCCTCATAAATTTTAATTGCCTCATCAACCGTGTCACACCCGGTTATTAAGGCATCCATATAATAGCATTGTTTTGTTATTCTGGCCGCCAATGGATACTTCTTCTCTTCTAACTCAGCAAGTCTGTGCAATACCTTTACAGCTAGATATGGCGCACATGCTGTACCGAACGTTAAACGTAACATTTTGTAACGTAGAAAAAATTAAAATAAATAATAAATAAATTAAATTAAATCTCAATTCTATTTTCAAAAGTTTTAAGGTGTAATAATGGCTTTGAATGGTCAAATCTCCAGACAACTCTCTGGAAATCTGTGTCTGTGTCCTCGTCCGCCACTCTTACCATCCGATACATTTTTACAATATCGGCTACGATACAGATTTTATGATGACGCCATCTCATCAAGATGTGCCTTAAATCTTGTTGTAACCTTGGTCCAACAAGAAGCTCATCGTTTAGTGAAACACTGTTGTCACCTTTACTCGAAGCATCAAAAACGACTCTCACTTTAGTGGTGTCTTTGTCTTCTCTCACCACAGCATGGTGAGGAAGGTACACAGCGTTAGACTTCTGCAACTCTCTCTCAGAAACCAGTCTCATGTGGTTCATACTCAAGTACTCACTCATAACATTATTGTATTCTTCTCTCAACTTTGAATCTTTCGATAGCTTTCTCTCTAAATATTCTAATCTTTTCACTGCTCTCTCTTCTGTATTACCATATTGACACTTAGGATCGTCCGTGGCAAAAGGTAATCTCACTATAAATCTCCCTTCATTATCTCTCACTGTAGTTAAGTCAAACAAATCCTCACATACTTTCTCGCTATTAGTCATCTCTTTCTTTATTAAATTAGGCTCATCTTCCATCTCCCAAAACCTTTTAAGTAACTCATCCTCTTTCATCTGTACGTGCATGCTAATGAGATTATCCTTTGCTAATGTTCGATACCCCTTTGACATTCTTCCTGACAAAATCCATCCAAACACCGTATTTTGCGCTATTAAATTACAATCAGGATGATTCATAACGCCATCAAGTAATATTTCGCTATAAACCTCTGCACCTAGCAAAATATCGATCTTACCTGGCGTTGCGTATGTAGGATCAGCTAAAGAAAGATTGTCAATTTCTACCCATGTGGAATTGCTCACGTTGGTAGAAGGAAGAAGTGACGTTAAGGAATGTAACACATAAGCGTTAACTAGGATGTAACTAGTTGGTGTATGACGTGATTCCAGGCGAAGTGAAACCGTGTTTTTTATCCTTATACGGCCCTCTCCCAGCCCTGACACTCAGCCACTCACTGGTTTGCGTACAAGACCTAATAATTGCACAGTTGACTCAGATACAAAAGATGCCTGTGACCCTTGGTCAAGTAAAGCACGAATTATTTGTTTAAAACCGTTAGAACGGGTTACCTTAACCTTAGCCGTCGCAAGTAGCACGCTGTTGGGTTGTAGCACTCCTCTAGAAAATGTAGCGGTTATGTTTGTGTCACCTCGTGTTGTACTCGCTCGCTCGTGTTGTGGTTCACTCGGTGACACGGCGACTGCCTGCTTCAGGCTAAAGGCTGGCTCCTGGTTCTCTCTCTCAAAGTGTAACATCGTGTGATGTCTTCTCCCACATTTCTTACAGCTGAATAACTGACGACACTTAACTGCTGCATGAGTTGGTGCCAGGCAGTTAAAACATAATTTACTTGTTTGAACGAAGGCCTGTCTTTCCTTAGGTGTCATAAGGCCAAAACGCTTGCACTGGTTGAGATAATGAATTTCATGACACATCGGACACTCTTGTTTAGACTTAGACTTGTTCTCTTTCTCCTTCTCCACTGACGCGTGAAAAGATTTCGGCTTCGCAGCAGGCTTAGCTGGTTGCGCGCCACGGTTTCCGTTCGTATCTATCATTTCTAACGTCCTGAACCTGAACTCTAAATAATCTCTCAATTGTGTCCAAGTGGGCAACTCATCACTCATCATATTTATCTGCTGTTTGACAGATTCCGTGTCCAATTTCGAAACAACTAAGTGAACGACAGACGCGTCAGCGTAACTGGATTCAGTACTAATGCCCAAGTTTTCCAAAGATTTAAGACAGGTAGATGTCGTATCCAACAAACTCCTAATTGCATTGGCTGACTCGGTTTGAATTTTCTTTGTGCCAAATAAAGCCCTCATAATAGCATTACAGTTATAACGATTGTTATTGTATCGCCGAACTAACTGCTTCCATGCTTCCTCATAATTTGCATCAGTCGTCGAAAAATTACTTAATAGATTGAATGCTTCTCCACTCAAATTGGATTTGAGGTAATGTAATTTCTGTACCGATGAAATGTTCTTATTAGTGTGTATTAATGAAGAAAACATGTCGTAAAAGGTTGGCCATTCTTCATATTTACCCCCAAAAGTAGGTAATTGTATGCGGGGTAATTTTAAATCACTGCAATTATTGTTCGCGTTATTAGTAACTGCTGGGCTAAGTAGCTCGGTAACTGACGGTAAAAACTTTTGCAAAGCTTCTCGCCAACTTGATTTATACTGCACATATAACTCTTCAAAAATCTCATATTTTCCTTCTGTAAAATATGCTTCTTTCTTATTTTTCGCTTTTGCAACTATCTCCTTGTGTCCGTCTTTAAAATCTTTTAATAGTTGTTCTAACAACTCCAATCTTGTTTCTAAGTATTGAGTTTTAATTCTTTCTTTCGGAGTTTTTCTAAAGTTTCTCTCAGCTTTCATCAAATTGTCGAACAACTCATCTTGTAACGCAAAAAGTTCCTCCATTATGGTAACAAATAAACTCGCACAGTAATCTCAGCAAACAACACCGATCGGTCACTTGTTTTAGGTAATAAGTTCTCGCAAAGTAACAGTTTGTTAATTTTAATCTCTCTATACACTCACTCAATGTACTGTTATTATGATTTGCACCCAAAGTCACAAACACCTTGTAAACAAGTAACAGTTTTTATTAACTTTATAGTCAATCACTGCTTACTAACTGGTCTGTTAAAAATGTTTTATAACTTGCACATATGTATTTAGCAAAAACGTGGCTCCCGCCGACTCCTTATCGCACTCAGGTAATATTCTTTTGTTCTCGCGGGCCGGCCGGGCTCGACGATCATTAACACGATCCGGCTCGAAGGACCAAACTGTTGAAGATATAAGGTTGACTTTTGTTTGCTGGGATTTTTGAAAGAAAACAACGTGTGTTTAGTATGCAGGTTTATTCGCAACTGAGGTACACATAGTGGACTGTATATATATATATATGTAGATAGCTACTTTTAAAACATATCTATAGGCTCACAACACAAAACGCTAAACTATTTGGACAAATCTGCAGAACAGTCGTTTTTCTACATCGTAAATATATCCAATAAAAATAGCCAGGGTGTTAAAGGATAACCAACAGAAACCATTTCGCGAACCCAATTGTGCTTAACTTGAACTATTACTTAGTTTTTGTTTCATCGCAATCGGTTAACTCTATCAAAAGTTAGATGAATTTAAAGTGTTCAAGATTTTTTTTATCACAACACACGAAATTCAGATAATCGGACAGTTGAACTCCATAATCGATAGATGGCGTGGTGCATTTGAAGTCATTTTCTGAATGGCGGTTTTAAGATTCTCCGCGAAAGAATGACCCTAGAAAAGAAAATGGTAAATAGTTAGGGTAGGCAGGAAGGTAAGTAGGGTAGGGTAGGCAGTTGACGGGAGCGAAACCGCAAGCACAGCTAGTATCTAACAATTTCTTAAAATTATAATGCGTTCTGAATATAAAATTCGGCCATTTCTGGTCTATACTCTGACCTCGAACTAAATTAAACTGAACTACTTTTCCTCTATTTCGTTTCCTTTTTCCAGTATCACCTGTCTATCATACCCCTAAGAAGAATTAGTATACATTCCAAAATTCACTTCCAAAATGTAGATTCTAAGTTCCGACGCATACAACTTGCCATGCATTATAAGTACGAATGAAGCAATGAGATGCTCACATCATATTCTCTTGGTGAATAGTTTCCACGTGCTGCTGCCTTGGCAAGTTTCCAAATGAAATTGTCTAACATACTCCAAACTTATACATAATGCTTCGAAGGAATATTATTCGTACTAAGGTATTTATTTTTGGAACTTCTGAAATATTTTAAATACTCAGTAAGTATTTGTATTGAATATTGGATACTTGTGTAGATACAATTAGTAACTTAAAGTTGGCATTGGCACTTGGCAATATTAGTTCCAAAATTATATTACAGAAATCAAAACCATTGCGTTGGGAAAGACCCAATATTAACTGTAAAAATAAATTGATTAGTTTGCCGAATTAATATTTACTGTCACTAATTTAGTTTTATTAACATTTGTTGCTTAACTTTTTTAACATTTGCTATATCTGCTAATGTTTTTATGTCGTTTTGTGGCAATTAAATACTTTCACAATGCATGTCCTCGAAAAGAGCGTTTTCCAAGCACCCAAACTGTGCGGAAAGTGTCACTTTTTTCACTAGTGCTTTTTACTTTTCTGTATTTTTTAACTTTTGACTCCAACGTCAGTCCGACGCATAGAGTTTTTATTATTTGAGATAAGTTTTTCAAATTACTTATGTACAGATTATCATTCATATAAAAGGTAAAATAAAACTAATACTTCATTTAAGGCGTTTTTAATTACTCTAGATTTAGATTTTGATCATGTTAATTTTAAATATTCATTAAATATGTTTGGCAGAACGTATATTTTGCTCGTGCCTTATTGCATTACGATGTGACAGCTATTTGCACATGCGCAGTAGATATGCCCGAGGAACTATTAGTTAATCTGTGGATATGCTGAACGCGCTTGAATACGCCCACCATTTTATTAATTTAATTTTATTAATTTATTTATTTCCTCGCACAATGCATAGTAAAATGTTGTATGATACACGTACGTAAGATGATTTCCGACTCGTGTCGAATTATCCACTCACTCGCTACGCTCGCTCGTGAATAAAAATGTTACTCATCGGAAATCACCTACCTTCCGCACTTGTAGCATAAATAACTATTACAATGCATGTCCTCGAAAAGAGCGTTATCCAATCACCCAAACTGTGCGGAAAGTGTCACTTTTTATCACTTGTGCTTTTTACTTTTCTGTATTTCTTTAATTTTTAACTCCGTCATCAGCCAGACGCATAGAGTTTTTATATACTTGAGGATTTTCTTACAAATTAGTTAAGTACAGATTATCATTCATATAAAAGGTAATATAAAACTAATACTTCATTAAAGGTGATTTTAATTACTCTAGATTAAGATTTGATTAATAATAGTACATTGTGTATTAAGAGAGGTAAGTATGGAATTACAATCGAGGCTCTATTAGAAGCCCGAAGTAAATTAACAAAAAAAAAAAAAAAAAAAATATTATAGGGCAGAAAAACTTATCTATTAAAATTTATAGTCACTGTATTATTAGTAAAATTAAGACAAACGTTTTTCTCGGGGAGTCTTATTGTTTGAAACAAATTATTAGTAATATTTTCTTCATTATTAGAAATTGTGATATTTTTCGATGTATCTGACGAACACGGGTCTGCTGGTACTTACTTAAATGTTGCTGTCGAGGCACATGGTTGTTTCTCACCAGTAGCAGATGACGTGGACGCACACGGCTCTGGTTCAAAGTCTGCAAATGATGCTCTCGGTTTTGGGTCACACGACTTCATCACCAATTTTTTTCGATTTTGCTATTTCATCACCAATTTTTTTCTTGCTGCTGAAGGAGTCTTCAATATACCCTTCAGCAACATTACTAGACTTCCATTGTCCATGTCTTTTTAGAGTCATAATGTCCGCTCCGGAGTCGGCGAGCAATGTTGCTGAGGTTCGACGGAATGTGTGACCCGTGTAAGAATTTGAGTCTGGGAGGTTTAAATATTCAGCTATTTATTTCGGCATGTTTCCAAACTTGTTTCTACCAATAACCTAAGTCGTACATTTACCGTTTCTGAATTGTTGAAAAAATCGGTTGCTGTTTGCTTTTTTAGTACATAAACTTTCGTACTTTTTCACAATCTTGTGATATTTTCCATGTACTAAGAAAGATCTAATTTTTGTTTTATGAAATTTTTATGAGCAACATATCACCATGGTTTTCGATGTCATTGGTAGTTATTTCAGATGGTTTTCTTTATTTGGGTCGAGACATCTGTATGCTAGTATTATATTATTTGTGCCCTTATATACACATGGTTTAAAAAATTTAGAAAAGCAATATTAGATAGACCGACAGGCTGGCATCGATTTTTCATCGTTTACATTTCGGGGAGTGTGCAATAGAACTGCACAATTTGATTCCGCCTAGTCCGGTACATGGTGGACATCCCACCCATACCCACAAAGTGTTTTGCGAAAACTTTCTTTGTGCGTACAGCTAAGGAGTGTAATTCCCTGCCATAGGCTTTGTTCCCTGATAGCTAAATCCTAGGGGTCTTTAAGTCATGAGTAAATAGATTACTTCTAAGCAAGCGTGCTTCACCATCGACCACATCATCGCTTAATATCAGACGAGATAGTGGTCAAATGCGAGCCTGTCATAAAAAGACATACAGTGATAACCATTGGCTGAACGGAGTTTTGTCATAAATAATAAAAGTAATAGATGATAAGAATAAATTATTCAATTAAGACGAAGGGAAAGATGGCGGATCAAGTCCGTGTCGGACTAAAAAGAAAGAAACAAAGAAAAACGTTTCGCATCATCTCGCCCAAACCACTTAATTGAACCTACATGAAAGTGTCATCTGTATTACCTAGACATACTGTGTTGTGTACCGCTGGCCAGCATAGTGTATCGAGTCTGTGAGCTGAAATGCCCGAACGTGACATCAATCTGCATCTGCATGGTAATCGCTGTTTCAAAGGTATGTGGCATGAATAGTAAATTGAGCTTTATCCATTGCCTTTCGTCTCATCGGCGTATTTTCTCCTTCAAGTTAGCCCTGCTAAATCAGCAATTATAGCCTAGATTACTCTAATAATTTAGGTTCAAGCGCGTATGATTTTACTAGTAATCTTCTAGAGGTTATACGCACCAGAAGGTGAAATCATTCCCTTATCAAATTTTCTTATAGTTGGGATAGGATCGTTCTTATTGCATTGAATTACTTTCACGTATTAATAAATCACATCGATTTAACTATTAATCGCCCGCTATAAATCATATAGCAATTGATAAATAATCCACCAACATTCACTAAACTTTTATGTAGGCCAATATTTCACTCTGCCGGACAAGTTTTTCCATATAGACCTACAGAATGTGTTCAATTTGAGGGTCTTAATAAGGATTTGCTTCTGAAGGGCGACTTAACGACCATGATTAGGGAAAGGTTACCCACTCAACAAAATAAACTTCCTTCAATTACTGACCGCGACTTCAACTTCGACTTTCGAAAGTTTGTTGACGTCACAACTTGCGAAGTCTGGTGTCGCAGATTGTTATGTAATTTATGTTGATGTATTCCTGGTTTATGTTAATTCGGGAAACTTTTTCGTCTCTAAACTTAACAAGTAGGTGTGGTAGAGAAAAACGTTAGAACTAAGATAAAATGATAAACTTTCAAGTCACTCGACTAGAAAGTTTATCATTTTATCTTAGTTCGTTACCTCTTAGATCGTTACCCAACTTTTAGTTCTTAGTGAATATCAATAAGCAATAAATATGCTTTAGATATTATCATGACTGAAACAGGTGCGGATCCAGAATATCGCTCAGGAGGGACCAATGGCACTGTAGGGGTAGGGGCCGGGTTGTCAATGAAAAAATGCTGTTCCTGCTTTTCGGATATAGTATTAATTAGGTTTTGTTTTCCGGTAGGATGTTTGATGAAATGTAAACTTGAAAACCATTGTGGTCAAGAGCGAGCGATGTGATTTCGAACATTGTAGCACTTCATTTATAGATAAAGCTTAGGTTTTGACCATTCTTCAAAAGATTAAAATGTAGACAACTTCTTTTGCGAGAGCAAACGTAGCGTGCTCGAAAATTTTAGCGCCTTGCATCTTGCATACATTTTCTGTTGACCATTCATACTACTAGTTTGACCGAGGCCCAGGGGGGGATAATTGCCCCTCTTGCACCCCTCTTGTATCCGTACCTGGACTGACATATTTCTTTATAAATTTATTCATTTACCCATACTTTCAATTATTTTTACAGGTAAAACCCAAGGTACCTATAGAAGTATATAGTCATACAATCCAACCCTCAGAGACGGCCCCTCGAAAACTGATCACACACCTACTGGCGTCCATGATTGACCAGTCCCAAGAATCGGTTCCGGATGCAGGCACAAGTTACATAGAGGACAATACACTAACTGTCACCCTCTGGAATTCCGCCAAAGAGCAGGAAAAAATGTCCAGCCGCTGCGAGACGGTATTAATAATCGGCATATGTTGACTGTATCAATAATATTTATAAACAAATACGATCATTAAAGAAGTGTAATTGTAAGTTTGTATTTATTTACTTACATGTAAAGGTAATGAATAACTTTTCAGAAGTTAGCTCTGATCTGATTAGGTACTGAAGTTCTTTTACTAATAAAAAAATACAAAATGGCTAAGTGTCAAATTATAATCCACTTTTTCTCGACAATATGCATGGGTCCTGTGAGATAGGCAACAGAACTGGAAAAAAAACTGTATACCTATTTGCACAAACAAAATTCACTTGGCGAAAAACCAATTAGGTAAGCCTGATGTACACGAAACTCTCAAGCAAATTGGCTTATAAAATCGATGTGGTACTAAACGCTGACCACTTTATGAGCCAAAAGTCTCTGCTACTCCAGGAAATATTATGCCCATAAAATTTAAAATCCCACTAAGTCGGTACGGTGCAATAGACTGAATAATTAGCTAAACCGTTCTTAAGGGTGACTCAGCTATTTATAGACAATTTAAGTTATATTGCAACATATTTTATAAAAAACTTCATATTATTTTTTCTGCCAGACTTATTTAATTGGTAAATAGATTTAAAAAAAACCAGTGATTGAAAAATATACAGCCTATATTTTTTACTTTCCTAAGATATGGAATTTTTATCAATAAGAAATAAATTTCGTTTGATGATAAATAATCAGGCTGTAATGATTTTGACTCTGATTGTATTTAATTAATACTTTTGCTGAAATGATTATATTTTAACCGTATTTTTTTTTAATGATTTCATTTAATTTATTATTTTGTTGACATTATTATGTTTAATCTAGAATGTTTTGATTACCTATTATTATTATTATTCTTTATTGTACACAAAACACACATATACAAATACAAAAGGACAGCTTATGTACAAAGGCGAGCTTAACCCATAATTGGGTTCTCTTATAGCAATCCTCATTGTCATAGAGATTACCTATTTTTTTTTCACATACTGATATTTACTGCCGAATGTTTATAATAATTGTTATATTAATTGCTGTTTTTTTTATTATTTCATTTAACTGGACAATTTTGCATGCCATAAGGTAAAATGTACCGGGACTGTCTACAAAAATTATCATCTTAAATGTATACATACATTATTGGCATAAATGATTCTGATTCTGAATGTTTTAGTTTAAATAATGACACATGGTAAATTCGATCCCTAATAGTGGAACTGGAAATACCTTTTATAGCTCCACGCTTTTGAATAAATACGTTTAAGACTATTTTTATTCATCCCCACCTCAAAAGGAAAACTAACATCAATACAAATCATCATTGTCATCATCATTGCTGGACATAGGCCTCCCCCAAGCGTCGCCAAACTGATTGGTCAATACAAATGTTTTTCACCAAATAGTTGTGATATTTATTGGAAAATATGGGTCCCGTTTTCGCGAAAGTTGTAGTCGTTTGCGAGAACGACATACTTAAGGTCGATGGTTGGTGATAAACAGGCGATCTGTCGTTACTAGTATGTGCACTGCAGTGGACACCGATCATAACAAGTCGGAAGGGTATGGTAAAACTACTGGAGTTATAAGTAGACAAAAATAATGGTTAGGTAACCCTTTTTTCCTACTCCATCCACTTAGTAAAAGATCTTCTAGGGGTGTTATTCACATAAAAAAATTTTTTTTACGATAAATTGTTGAACACAGATTTATTAAGGTTACTCTTTTATAAGACTGGTACCAAAAAAAACGATAACTACATAGATATAATTTAGGACACCAAATCTCTTCGATAGTAAGGTAGAATATTCGTTTCAGTTATTAAAATTTGAGGCTTCCAATTCGTGTGCTACTTTTTTACATATATATTTACTGTCTGTAAGACAGATAAAAATAACCTAGACACCAACCTAAATAAAATTATCGCAAATGTTCAACAATATTTTCAATATAACGACGTGGGTACAAAGTTTCTGTACTCGTGGCAAATGAGTTATTTGCCAGAATATTTGCAACAAAACGCCAAGACGTTACCTGTACATATTTGAAAGAAAGATAAATTAAGCAGTTTAGATCAAAGTCCATCATATTACAGCATCATTTCTTCTGAAATACGTCCACTGTTGGACATAGGCCTCTCCCAAGCGTCGCCACATCTAACGGTATTGTGTGTCTCGCATCCAGCAATATCATAAATATCATCGGCTTTCGCAGATTAGCATTGCTATACTGTAAGTGTAAACATCTCACATTTAAATACAGTTTTTTTTTAATATGTAATACAACCCCGCGCTTGACCATTATCTCACCCGATGGTAAGCGATGATGTGGTCGACGGTGAAGCATGGTAGCTATCGGGCAACACAGACTCCGGCAGAGAATTCCATTCTTTAGCTGTACGCATAATAAAGTTATTCCCAAAACGTTTAGTGCATATGAGTGGGACATTTACCATGTATCAAAGGTGAAGGTAAGGTTGAAGCGAACTGCCATTTCAACTGAAGCTACATATTGGTCCAGCTTAGTTTCACGGTCTGATTTTATAGAATTGACCAGCAGGTGCATTAGGGAGCAAATCTTTAAAGTAACATGGTTATAAACCGATGTAGTAACTCTGTTAGCTGTAAATCTCGCGAGTCCGTCTTTTAGATTTTTTTTCGATTTTAATTGAAAAAAAAATGCCAGATAGTTATCAAACCTGCTCATAAAATTTCATGAGAATCTGTTGAGAAATGCGACTTGTAGAGGAGAACAGCCGGACATCCGGACACACGAAAACATTTTGCTCCAAGCTGAAACGGAGACGATTCGCTCACGCTTCGCGCGCGCTCGGTCAATTCATCATCATCATCATCAGCCGAAAGACGTCCACTGCTGGACATAGTCCTCCCCCAAGCGTCGCCACATTGACCGGTCCCGTGCGTCTCGCAACCAGCGGATCCCCGCAACCTTCACCAGGTCATCGGTCCACCTGGTGGGAGGCCTTCCAACGCAACGTCTTCCGGTTCGCGGTCGCCACTCCAGAACCTTTCTGCCCCTTCGGCCATCCGTTCTGCGAGCAATGTGCCCTGCCCACTGCCACTTAAGTTTGGCAATTCTTCGAGCTATGTCGGTAACATTGGTTCTCGTACGGATCTCTACATTTCTGATTCGATCACGCAAGGAAACGCCGAGCATAGCCCTCTCCATTGCCCTTTGAGTGACTTATTATTTTTAAAAACAAAAACCAGAGAAAGAAGTATAATTAAGTATGTCCGTAAGGATTGAGGAGCCACTTTTTGTATAATATATAATATATATATATATAAATAATATACAATTTGTTGGACCGTCAAGGATTTCAATAATGAGTTGAAATAAAATTTAAAAACACAAACAGATTTCTATTTGTATTTTTAAAAGCCAGGAAACGATAAAAAAATATGAACTCTATTCATGGACACCCTACAAAAGAATATGATTGGAAATCAAACTTCGTAGATATTTACTTTTTTATGGCAGGATTATACGTACATTTAGTATCAATTTATACAGAATAAGATGGTCTTTTTTATCAAATTTCGGCACAATTATCATTATATTAAAGGAAAATCTATTTACCGAAGCATCTCAATTGAGGAGCCAGTTAAAATGTACCATATCTCCCAATGCACTCATTTTTAATTACTGATTCTTGTCCTACAAATCTTATATACTTACTACTAAACGACGAAGAAATTGCGAATTAATTGAAATACTGCTTCTTTGAAAACTGACGAGTCGTATGTATGGTCTGAGGAGCCACATATAATGTATGATAACTTTTTTAATTTTAATGCAACCGAGCTCAGATTTTGTCTACAAAATATTCTCAAAAACTACAAAATCATACCTAATTATGATAAATATTAATCCATGATGTTCCTAGTTCTGACGTGGCTCCTCAATCCAAACATTTAGATTGAGGAGCCACCTTTATGTCCATATAACTTTTTAAGTATTATACTACAAAATCGAGGATTGAACCTACAATTTTTTTTAACTTACTACTAAATAAGTATATTAATTTAATTAAGATACAAAAAATGGCTCCTCAATCCTTACGGACATAATCGTCTTACGGATCTCGCGAGTCCGTCTTTTAGATTTTTTTTCGATTTGAATTGAAAAAAAAAATGCCAGATAGTTATCAAACCTGCTCATACAATTTCACGAGAATCGGTTGAGAAATGCGACTTGTAGAGAAGAACAGCCGGACATGCGGACACACGAAAACACTTTGCTCCAAGCTGAAACGGAGACGATTCGCTCACGCTTCGCGCGCGCTCGGTCGGTTATTATTTTTAAAAACAAAAACCAGAGAAAGAAGTATAATTAAGTAGTAGAAACACATTTCACAAAATTTAACTTCATTGATAAAAGATCAACAGTATTAAAGACAAGAACAAACCTATTTTAGGCATCGGTAAACTTATGTAGAAGAACTTGTCGTTTCGTACCACATCACACGCGTTTCACAAGAATAATTTTAAACTGAGAACTCTCCTTATAAAATTTATATTAAAAAAATAGCATCAAAGTTGCTTAGAATTCGGTTATTTTTACCCGACTGCCGAAGGAGTGTAATGTGTTTATTACGGGTATCTACATAAAATATATTAATAATTAACGCGTTAATTAACGCCAGGATTCTAGGAACAAATTAATGATCGACTGTTGAAAATTCCTTCAACCCATCACAGCCGTGCATTAGACAATTTGCCACAATATTTTTGCAATTATATCTGCCAAGTAACTGGACTTAGGTACCCACTCTATCTAGATATTAAAAAAAGATATCAGACAGGATCCTTTTAGGTTGGTCTAGTTTTAGCTTCACTCGTAACTTTTATACAAAATTGGCAATGTCAAAAGCAAATCGATTCCACTTTCAATTATTATAATATAAGCGAGCATTTTTTTCGCAATACAAAGTTACCTTGACTATATCTTTCAGCACGTACTAAATATTATTCTTTAAAAAGCACTTAAGCAACAGTTGGAATATATCGTGTGACTTACTGTACCCCGCGGATTCACCCGCCCGAAAGACTGCGTTTTTTCGTCCAAGGGTCGTAGCGTGAAATTAAATATCTTATAACCTTCTGCAGGAATCAAGCTATTTTTCAGTTGCGACTGGTAGTTCCAGGAATTAGCCCGGTCAAACAAACAAACTCTGCCGCTTTACTATGTTATAGTATGTAGTACCCATTACTCAAGAATTTGGTCTTCAAATGTAAAACGAATTTTAGAAATGCGATCGGTTGTTTTAGAGACTAGCGCGGTCAAACAAACAAACTCTTCCGCCTTATCATAATCTTATTATACGTGTAGTATGGGGTCGTATAGATAAATACTGTTGTATTATAAAAGTAGAAACAGTTGGGATCAATCTATCGGCATTCTTATGTGTTCCACCTCCGCTGTTCCGCATTTCACATCTCAAATTGGCCGATTTTATTATTACTGGGCAGTCCCTTTGTATGTGCGTTCGTGTTGATCAAACAGACGGCTCGTATCTGCGGCCTTCCATGTATAGTATTGTATGGTTGAAGAACTTTATAAGTAGGCACATGTAGGTATACCCGTTGGAGTGAGTATTTCGATAAAAGTACTGATAAGATTATTACTGATAAATGATAAATGATTTTATTTCTGAAAGTTGGTTTGTACAAACACTTTTATATGTCGATCATATTTTTAAAAACTAGATGAGGTCGGCGTTTCCTATCTGACTACTCTGAGAAGAAAGGCCGAAACAAACTCAGTGGTCACTGGCTCTTTTAAAGTCCTGACAAAATCTTGGTTATATCATGTGAAGACCATGTAGACAGATGTCTGAAATGGTCTTTTGAGGAAAGAACCAGCCACATTGAGTGGACCTGTCCAGTCAGTGCACGCATTTGTCAATAACCGAGCAGCTCAACTCAGAATTTAAGGAGCTCAACGATTCGACGAACAATACCAAAGAAAGGACATTCGGGTAGGCCGCATAAACTACTCAAACTGCCAGACCATGAGTAAAAACTAACTTAGATAAACGAATAAAAAATAAAAAAACCACATAGTCTTCACATTCACAATAATAAAAATAAAATAATATAATACTTTAAAAAGTAAATATTCTTGTCATTGCAAGAAAACAAAAAAAATATCAAAATTAAAAACAAAATTCACGGTGCAAAATATAAACAATCAAAATTAATTGGAGCAGCTCAATCCCAAGCCTTTTTGTCCTCAACGTTATCTTTAAAACGCTTTCTGGCACAACTTACGTTTAATGAATGATTTGAATTTATTAAGACTTAGATCTTCTACGTGGCTTGGAAGCTTATTATAAAAGCGTACACATTGACATCTAAACGAGCCACCTATCTTCTTGAGCCTTGTTGTAGGTACTACAAATTTGTGTTTGTTCCTAGTATTTATGTTATGGATATCACTGTATTTTTTAAACAATTTTATACTTATGACCATATAAAAGATTTTCATAAATATACTGAGAGGGCACAGTCATTACATTAATCTCCTTAAATTTTTCTCTGAGAGAATGCCTCGGGCTTAATTTATAAATTGATCGAACAGCTCTTTTCTGCAAAACAAAGATATTCTGGATGTCGGCGGCATTTCCCCACAACAGAATACCGTACGACATTACACTATGAAAATAGCTAAAGTATACTAAACGGGCTGTCTCTACGTCAGTTAAATTACGATTTTTCTTTCAGCATATGCTGCGGAGCTTAGCTTCTTTGACAATTTATCTATATGTGGGCCCCACTGAAGCTTAGCATCCAAAGTTAAGCCTAAAAATACTGTGCTATTCTCAGGATTCAATTCTTTGCCCTTTATCAACACATCAGTTTTCACCTGCCTTACGTGAGGTTGGGTAAACTTAATGCATTTGGTTTTTTTTTCATTAAGGAGTAAATTGTTAATATTGAACCAGTGAACTACTTTTGAGATCGCGCTATTTACTTCGTCAGTAACCAGCTGCTGCCGTTTAAGTTTAAACAAAAGTGAAGTATCATCTGCAAACAATAAAACTATATCATGGTTATCCTTTATGAGGTAAGGCAAGTCATTAATATAAATAAGAAACAAGAAAGGACCAGGAATTGAGCCCTGCGGGACTCCCATTTTTACTATAGATCCGGGTGATCTTTTTCCATTAACGTCAACAGTCTGAATCCTATTACTCAAGTAAGAAGAAGATCCAGAGCGCTGTTCCGGATCCCGTAGTGGCGGAGTTTCCTGATTAGCGTTTCATGAAGAACACAATCAAATGCCTTGGACAAATCACAAAAGATTTCCAGGGCATCGCACTTCTGACTGTCTGACTGAATTCTGTTGTCCTTAGAAGACAAATCTATACTGTTATCATTTCCTTTTTGGGTGAAATAATAGCAGTACGATATTACTGTTTAACAAGGATAATGTTTTATTTTTATTTTTACACCGTAATGGGGTCTCACTGTGCACAATGCCTCACTGTGCCTCAAGCAGACAGTATGTTTTGATTGCTCGGTCAGCTTGGCAGACTAATAAAAAAAGATTTGTAGATATTTTAAACCAAGTAGAAGAATACCTAAAAGGCCTTGGGGAGGCCTTTGCCCAGCTGATGGACATCAATGGCTAGTTAAAAAATAACCAATCAATATTTTAAATAAAAACATCAAGAAACAAACGAACCATTTTCATATATCTAGCTTGAAACCTAACGCTAGAAAGTTTTATAACATAACGTTTAAATTGAAACTCGACTATGCAGATAATTTTACACAATAGTATGTACAATTTACACTAGGTATCTTTTACAGCTATAATAAGTAAGTAAGTAGTTTTAATTGAAACCACAGAGCAAGGACTGAGAAAGTTTAATTTTACAAAGTTCAGACGAAATAGTCTGAAACCTAGGAGTAGTCATCTGGAACTACAGTTTCGAAGTTTTGTAGTTCTTACGAAACAGCCGAACCTACCTACTGCAATATCCTCTGGAGATTAGACTGTAACTTTTGTATAGAACTAGCTTCTGGCAGCAGATTCACCCGCATTAAAATAAAATTATCACAAGGAAATGCAATTCCGGTATAAAAAATATCATTTGTCCTTCTGCAAGGTCCAATCTATCTCTGAGACAAAATTAATTGAAACTATATCAGCGGTTTTCGCGTGAAAACATAACAAAAAGACAAGCAGACAGTTACTTTCTCTTTTATAATATTAGTAATAGTATGAAAAGTTTTACCCGCTCTGCTTTTTTGGAATATTTAGAGATCTAGCGGCTTCGCCCACGTGAATGTTGAAAATGATCACAAGGGAACATATTCCTAGGATAAAAGTATTCTATGTACTATTCCAGACTATAATCTATCTCTGTGCCAAATTTTATACAGATCCCTTCAGCAGTTTTTGCGTGAAAGAGAAACAAACATACTCGTACAAACACACTTGCACACTCACAAACTTTCGCCTTTATAATAAACTAGCTGACCCGGCAAACTTTGTTTTGGCATAAAAACACCAAACATTCGTCTACCCTACCTACCCTACCCTACCCGACCCTACCCTACCCTTCTTACTATTCTATGCCCGTCTCCTGGTTCTGAGCTACCTTCCCACCAATTTTCAGCCAAATCGATTCAGCTGTTCTTGAGTTATAAATAGTGTAACTAACACGACTTTCTTTTATATATATAGATTTGGTGTGATAGTGGTAATTCCTATGTTAATCTTTGGAGTATTATTGGAGATAACTACAGAGCCTTCGGCTTATCTAGCTGGTTTGTTTTGGAACAAACAAGCAAGATTTTTATTGACAAGATATTTGTACCTACCCTCTTAGTAAACACTGAGGCAAAAAATATCTACTTGTAGACCAAGCCCACTAGTTGCGCCCCGCCCAAAAAATTGTTTCTTTTATTTTGTTCTGCGTGTCGAAAAAGGCGTTTTTCTTTTAAAAGCCAAAAAGAAAAGTGATAGAAAAGTGGCATATTGCCTACTCTACTGAAAGTGCATAAATAGTCGACTAGGCCAAGAAACTCCGGAACCATTTATTATGAAGTTTTATCGTTTCAGTGCGCAGAGGATAGTGGTACTTCATACTCTTGCACTGAAACAATAATGACACTAAAAGGCAGTATTTTTAAATATTTTTATATCCTATAGGCTCGCACTTGACCACAATCTCACCTGATGGTAAGTGATAATGCAGTCGATGGTGAAACACGCGAGTCGATGTCAACGTAACGCCAAGAAGCTCAAAATTGACAGTTATTGGCACGGTCACATCTCAGAAAGTTGGAGCCGGTTGTAATTGGCTCTTTTCAGTATGCAACAATGCCGCAACATTTGAAGCCAACAAACCATAGCATTGATTGTGACAATTATTATATGACTAGCTGTATGCCGCTGATTCGCTCCCGTGGCCGATTCCACATTTATTCGGCATGAAGAAATTTTGGGACTTCTATTTGTGAAAAAAAACTTGTAATCGGATCATTCATCCTGAAAACAAAGAAACAATTTAAACCTAAACATAATATTCGTTTAGAAAGTTTACAGATCAAACAATAACGATGTTCCTGACAAAACAAGACAAATCTGTAGCCACTTACATGGAACGTTTACACAGAGATTAGTCAAGCTTACTCCACCATGTTCACGATATAAGGTTAATAACATTTACAATCAGTTCTTGACGCGCGTTTTATGAACCATTAAAGATATCTGGAAGGATTAGCTGGAGTAATTTGGCACACCCAGCCATCAACGATTTGTGGGTGACTAATAAAGCTCTGGAGTACAGTACAGATACATTCTTGTGGATTACAACACTATCAAGGAAAATTAACTAGTTTAATGAAGGGATTTTAATATAGAATACAATGTAACTATGAAGGCTTGGCTCTAGAAATGGAATCAAACTCTAGACTCCTTTTAAATCAAGGGTTCCCAAAAATACCTCCCCCTTTTAGTATTAGTATTTAGGTAACAAACAGTAATATACAAAATCTTAAGTTAATGAATAGGAGAGATAAGGTTAAGACCTGAAGGGTAGGGGTTGTTTTCGCACAAGATAACCGTTAACCCACATGTATGCTTATGACAAGATTCCAAGTTCTGGATTGAATAGAAAACAGTGCACATCGTAAGTCATTAGCATTATCAAGTTTGCGTGGGCGACGGAGTAGGTACATGCACTCACCTCGCGGACTAAGGTTCCCCTTTACTTATTGTCGCGCCACCCTAGTGAGGGGGAAATGATTTTCAAACTGGTAGGCGCACCCAGTTTGATAATCACTGTTTTAAATCAGTAAAGTCACATTAGTTCTTTTGCCAGCAGCTTCGCCCCCGTGAAAGTAAAAAGATATCCCGCGGGAACTTATACAACGCCCTAATACAGACCATTATCAGATTGTGTTCCAAATCCATTCAGCCGTTAAAGTTTGGATAAATAACAAACATACAGGATTTCACATGTATGCTATTAGTTGGATAACCTATTATAATTTCTGTTTCCAAACACCACTGCTGCGCTCTAGTTTGAATGGTTTGGGCGCCGAAATTAAAGATTTGTCACAACTTTTCAGTTCCTATTCAATGGCATGTTGCGGCAAATATTCTGAGGAAAGTTTAAAGTATGAATGTGAATGAGAATAACTGTAAGAGAAGTGAAAATAAACGATGTATGTACTGTAGGTATGACTAGAACGTTTGTGACGATTGAATAGATTATGACATGTTATGTTATGTTCCGACCGACAATCAATTGGTATAAGTGCAAGATAATGTTATATAGATGAAACTTAAAATGTATTCGCACAACGCAAAATATCATACCATACACCAGGGATCACCAAATGGCGGACCGCGGTCCGGGTCTGGACCATCGACCTATTTTGTGTGGACCTTAAGTAAACAGTACAATATAATTTAATTGTGCTACTTGAGTACGTAATTTAATAATTTATCCCGCGCTTTGTCTTTACTGCTTTCGATTCGACAATGGATGAGATCGAAGATCGATATCTTTAGTCGTCGCGGTGGAAAAAAAAAACGGGTTATGTAATACTTACCGATGAACACGTCCAAGACTAATGACAATAGCCTGCACCAACTTTAGTCCAATCTTCGGACGGATAAATTGGTGTGCGTCAGAATGGCTGGTTGTCTGTAACGGTTCGCGTCAGGTTGGTGACCAAAAATTGCTACCTATTTGCTACTTTTTACTACCTATAGTCAATTAATTGCTACCTAACTTGTAAACAAAATAAAGGGACTTCAAAATGACCAGCCATTCTGACATCAGGATAGCTGGTCAACTCTCCGTTTGTGTAAACTACTCAAATTCGAGTTATTATTTTTACTTGAGCAATTACTACCTGATTGCTACCCTCACGTCTTTCAATGTCCACCTTGTAGCTTTAACAAGTAAAAAGTTATGATCATTTGAAATTTTTAAAGGGAATGGATTACGATTATTGAAACAAAGCAATTTAAAACGATTACTACAATATTATTTTTTATTGGAATACACCTATCCATTATGGTAATTTAACATATAAATATAAATGTAGACAAGCTAAATAGTAACTAGTGGACTAGTCGATTTTTCTTCCATACAAACGTAGTCTGGCGATTACGCCACTGATTGACGACGTGTGTTCAAAAAAAAAAAAACAATTTGTCTCATCATTAACTAGCCCAGTATGGAAAAAAAATTGAAATTTATGAGCGTCGAAAGTTCCATATTTCAACACTAATTTTAACGTATCTTTGGGCGGAAATAAATACTTTAAGAAGAAGGAAAATTGCAAAACGGCCTCCATACAGGGATAGATTAGTAAATCAACAATGCAAATAATTTTATTTTGGAAATATACATTAAGTCGTTTGTTCATGATAACTAGACTCCCAAGGGTCTGTTTATAAAATTTCGTGTGCTCGTTTTCGTCCTAAATCATCATATATTTCGATGCAAATTTGCCAAAGTACTAATTTGTACGCGAACTAGCTTCTTAGTGCTCATAACAGCATGTATCTCTTTCGCACGTGTTGTCGGATGAGATAGCATGCATTTTAACCACGCGCACAAAATAGTTCGTGCCGTCGACTAGGGGAACCTTAATGTAAAAGCCCGAACTACGTTAAAACCTAGGATTAAACGGTAAAACCTATGATTTACCAAGTCTTACTGGTAATTAAAAAATAAAAGGATTAACGTTTTCAAACAATAAAACAAACAAACACCAGTATTTAGTATAGATGGAAGAGTTTTGATAAAGTAAGAAATGCTAAAAAAAATTGCTTTTACGATATTATTACAAAAAAATTTTTGTTACTGTAGATGTTTAATCAGCATGTTACCTAACAAATAAATAATACATATTTACATAAAGTATCAGTAATAATCAATGAGTTTTTTTTTGCGTACAATATACACTGAGAAATATTTTTCCACAACTTTTTGTTATTTTAGTATTTTTGGTCATTTTAACACTCCCACACCGAACCTCGTTTGCTGTGAGCTTTAGATATAATGGCCAAAGAGTATGTAACACTACGTTTATAATGGTCTGTCCCTGAAAAAAAATAAATGATCATAACTTTTTACTTGTTAAAGCTACAAGGTGGACATTGAAAGACGTGAGGGTAGCAATCAGGTAGTAATTGCTCAAGTAAAAATAATAACTCGAATTTGAGTAGTTTACACAAACGGAGAGTTGACCAGCTATCCTGATGTCAGAATGGCTGGTCATTTTGAAGTCCCTTTATTTTGTTTACAAGTTAGGTAGCAATTAATTGACTATAGGTAGTAAAAAGTAGCAAATAGGTAGCAATTTTTGGTCACCAGCCTGACGCGAACCGTTACAGACAACCAGCCATTCTGACGCACACGATAAATTGAGGTATAAAATAGTATTATGCACAATTATATTGGAAAAAAATAATTAAAATATAACTCAGGTATCTTTGATGGGGGGATTAAACCTTACGGACCGCAACGGACCGAATATTTAGAAAAACGGACCCCAAATGAAAATAATTGGTGACCCCTGCCATACACTAATGTAATTTTATTACTCTCACGTAGCTTTTCTTATAAAGAAAATGCGAACTAAGTACATTTGTCTGTTAAAACGCCATTATCTTCTCAGTGTACTCAGAAAGAAAAGACCACAATAAGAAGACATAATTTCAGCCAATATATCGCGACTTTTAAAGCCACCTAGATACTTATGTGACACTGTGATTAATTCTCTGAAAAAAACCAATTTACCCTGACCTCTTCAGTGAAACTACACCGGCACATTTATTAGGGTTGGTATAGTTCTGCTTATATTGGCCGGTGGTAAAGTCGTATACATCAATCAGTTGGGTGAATCACGCCTTGCCAGTGACTTCGTAAAACAATGGTTTATAAATGTGAACAGTTTATTGTACGTTTTGGGATTTATTGTTGGGACAGGACAGTAGTGCAGCCCAACCCTAATTAATTATGGCGAAGTTTAATACAATAGGAATTAGTAAGTACCTGCTATTTGTTTGGGAATTATGGGATGCAAGACCACGAATGAGACGGCGTAAATACTGTTAAAATAAGGCCATACTGTTTATTTTTTGACATTCAAAATTGTCGTTTAGTGACCTAATTGCAATTAATGATTTGATTTTGGCTTTTCCTAATCAAAAAATCTTCAGAGAAAATGCGGATCTGACGCAGAATGTCCCATTCGCAAAATGTCACAGTGAAAACGAATGTCCTATTCGCGAAACGTCCTATTCGCAAAATACTACTAGTACTAGAAACATACGAAATAAAGTAGTTACGACATATTATGACGTCTGAAAAAACACTAAAAGCCCACCCTTTACAGATTTTTAGCGAAAGCAATATAAATAACCAGACTACGCAGCTTATAAAAACTGGACACAAAAATGAAAAAAATTACTGAACACTGCTAGACACAAAACAGTGCGATAACAATAACGTCATCACCAATAAAAGGTATCTGTCCAAATCAATTAATATTTTTGAGCCATACGTGTCAGGAAATATTTCATACGTTTTTATACCAATCGCAATCAACGAAAAATGTTCCACTTTAAGGCATCAGTCCCACCGTTACTATAAGCGAGAAGCGAGCAGAGATATAACTACACTACTATCACAGTTATTATACGTCTGACAATAACTAACACTTAGAAACAATTAGAAGATTAGTGTAATTTTATTAGTGATGCAGAATCGGAGGTAAAATAAAATGATTAATCAAAAAAATTTTTTTAAACATGCTTTGTATTCTTCTCAGCAAACGCTTTCATTTGATACCCATATCATGGCAGTGTACAAAAGATAAATGGACCGCCATCTTGGGCGTCCGCCATATTGGATTTAGAATGACGTCACTTAGCTAACTATGCATTGTGATCCAAACTAAACGTGTATGCAAAATTTCACCTTAATCGGTGGCGGATAGAATAGAATAGAATAGAATAGAATATACTTTATTGTACACCATAAAAGTTACACATCTATTTTATAAGAAAAACTTAATTGTTACGGGTACAAAGGCGGTCTTATCGCTGACAGCGATATCTACCAGACAACCTTTGGATGGACTGAAAGAACTTACAATGAAAATGGGGGTAGTCTGTGGTGTACTGCTATTACATTAAAACATATATATATATTCAAAAATATATTGTTATAATAAATACTATCCATAAACTTAAATATACATATACTTAGATATATACTTACATACATAAATAATATTACATGTTAACAAATTCAAAGAAAGGAGGGACAAAAAAAAAAAAGAAGTAAATAATGATGATGAAAGTAATTAGACCCAATATAAAAGCGTTAGAGAGAAAGGAAGTGGTTTTTAACTAGGTTCTTAAAAGAAGCCAGTGACTGGGCTTGTCTAACAGGCAACGGCAACTCATTCCACAATCGCACAGCCCGCCCGCAGATTTGACCCGAACACACTTTTACACGTATATTAAAATAGTGATATGATTCAATGAATTTCTTATTCTGAGCCGGAAGAGTTCATAATTTATCATTCAGCACTGAATCCGGCCTCTTCTTTTTTCTGCCATACTTCCCGGTTGCACGCATTTTCATCCAGGGGACATTAAACATCTGTCCCTTACGCACAATAGAAATAACTTTGCTCTAAGAGCTCATGGTACGGGCTCTGGAAATTGTTGCGACTTTGATGATATCGTCAAACGAACGCGCTTTTGGACGGCCCTAGTTGCTTTGGCTCAACATAACCGTAAGAATTGAGCGTAATTAAGTGATACTAATTATGTACCAGTCTTAGCAAACAGCAGCTGATTACTGCGATCAATTCTAACCATATCTTGCTGTTTTACCAGACGTTGGGTGATTAATCCTTTTACATTAATAATTCAAAAGAATGTAAAATCCCAATATTCTTCGTGTTTCAGCTGTTCCTCTGTTACGAGACGGTGGAAACACGGCCCCGGATGAACTAAATGACGTAATTTACAGCCGACAAAAAACTACGATTTGTATGTGTCTCTAAGCTCGAAATAAATTAGATTCAGTTAAAATAAATTAAATCAGTCATTTTTTATTATTCAGAATTTCCGTGGCAAATCTAAGCTAGGTGGTAGATATTGGAACTTGTTTGAGGAATCTTCATCACTTTGCAGCAACGAACAATTAAATAATTTCAATTACAGGTAATAATTTATCCATAATGCCTTGAGGAATCTATGTCTGATGTTATCATGGCAACGATTTCAAAGCCAAAGTTTTATAATTATTTGTTTGAAACTCACAGTCTATGCGGAAGTTCATTTAATATAGGATGCCTACTTTGCGATGAAAATTGGAATTGGAATACCTTTCTGTTTTGCCCAGGCTAGGTATGATTCACGGCCTCTCAAATATTCAAGGCTTCTCAAATGTCTCTAGACAGTAACATTTTGTCAGGGATAACGGTTCTCAAAAGTCTATTTTTGGGATTAACTGACGTGACATCTCGACAACGCTTGCGGGATTGTAAGGCACAGACCACATAGAAATGGCGTCGGGCGCAGACATGGTCCGGGCGGTTTCCTATTCCATTTTAATTTCAAAATAAAAACATGGAAATTAAGCGCAATTTGATCAGACGCGGGCGCCGAAATGGCGCGTCATAGCCACGTCCGAGCAACGACATACCGTGTGTCCTAAATTGCGCTTTAATACCATGCATTTTGTATGAAATTTGAAATGGAATAGGAAGCCGCCCGTGCCATGACCGCGCTCGACGCCATTTGTGTGTGGCCTGCGCCTAAGAAGGGAAACCATTTTCAATTTACAGTTTTGCAGTCGATTTACAGTGAAAGTCGTCCATTTGAAGTGGTGTCTAGAAGATGTTGCCGAAATGAAAACTATTTTTTTTACTGGAGAGCCTACTTTTTATACAATACATAGTCAGAAATAATTTGCATTTTATTGGAGAGTATGAAATAAAACAATTAAAACGAAACAAAAATTGAATCATCATCAGAACTTTCATTTGTATGCAAGTCTCGCTTGAGGTTTTATATTAATAATTAACTGATTAGGGTTTTTTTAAGAAGGGTTTAAGCTTAAGAATATGATTTAGCTTAAATGCGTTCAAAGATTCCACAAACGGACATCAGTAAGTGACATATTTTTTTTTCATTGCTAGCATACACAGTAAGTGACATATAACGGAAAAAGGCCCGATTTAGTATGTATTGGGTTTTTTTTTCACAAACACTGATTTTGAATGCCTTTTAGAGCCATTGTCTCATACATATTGGGACTATATTCCACGATATTATGTACCATGGGCTTAACTATCGATATAAATAAACCGCATTCCGTTTATGGGTATCGATTAGGTACCTTCTACCAGAAGCCGCTTCATTTGGAAATAATAAGAGAAGTATAATATAATAGAATATTTCACAAACATTTATAAAAGCGTGTTTATATATTGAATTTGTCTGCCTCTAACATGGGTTAATACTTTTATCGAAAAATAACAGAAAAAATATATAAGACGTATAACATGACAAGGGTCAAGGAACGATATACCAGTAGCTCGGGTACTTAACCAGTGGTCGTGAGTTCGAACCCCGACCAACCTCATCACTTCTATAAATTCTTTGTCAGAGTAATCTATGCCTTTCGATATTGTACCACAGCTAAGTTATAGTAATCTTTGGTGGTTTTGGTTAGGTCCCCGGTTTTAAATTCTCCGGGTGTTCAATCTTTTAGCTAAGACAAATTTATATGTATTTAATTTATATACAAGTTACTGGTAATTTTCTATTACAAATTCGGCAATATTTAGGGTAACAGCGTAACTTTGCCATTAATTCTGATAAATCAACAATATTCATTGCGTTATTTATTTTGTGGAGCAGACGACTTTTTTAAACATACCTCTATGCAATGGATTAACTCAAACTACTGACTCAAAATACCGTTTGATTGTGATTGGAAGCAAGTTAAGGCATTGAGAATGAGAATTATTCGAACAGTATTTTTAGAACGGCCGACATTAGGTCTAAAAATATTGAATTCTTAGGCCCATTTGCATAAATAGGTAGGCAAATTCTATAATCTGTCAGGGACAGCAAAAAGTTTGAAGGCAACTATCAAAATAAGTTAGACCCTCAAGACCTCCGAAGAGACTTTAATTACAAACTTTTTCTCACCAAGTTGTATGAATTTAAAATTTATCAGATATCGTCTGAACGAGTGATCGGAATATTGAAATTAGGCATCTGTCCCACAGACGAGGAAGCGATTACCATTCGAATATTTTCTCGCTCAAGAAAAGTACAATTAAAGATGTTTGTTTTTTGTTAACTAGCTTCTGCCAGCGGTTTAGCCCGCGTGGAAGTCAAAAATCTTGAGATCGTCCTTCCCGTGGTAAACTTAAAAATAAATTAAATTCCCGTGTCTTTCTCCAAGATCAAATCTCTCTTTACCAACATTCATAAAACTCCAACCAACTTTCTCTCCACTAGGTTTGTAGCAGCAACGTGAGCTATTAAAGAAATATTTTTTTAAAGAAATATTTTTAAGTCCATGATTAGAACGGTCATATTGTATGGCTCAGAATGTTGGGCTGTGAAAAAGATGGATGAAAAGTGATTACATTTAGCATGATGAGAATGTTGAGATGGATGTGAGGCATGTCTTGATTGAATAAAGTGAGAAATCAGTAAATTAGAGGATATTTGAAATTGGTGCCAGTGGCACAAAAGTTGAAAAGAAACCGTTTGTCCTGTGATGAGGAAGGATGAATCGCATGTTACTAAAAGAGTTATGAATATAAAATAAATGTGGATGGATGGGGAGGGAGGCGAAGGCCAAAGAAAAGTTTGATGGACTATGTGAGAAGTGATATGAAAGAAAAGGGAGAAAGTAATAGCGTGACAGGGGACAGTATGGTATGAAAGAAGAAAACGTATTGCGCTGACCCCAAGTAACATGGGATAAGGGCAGGAAGATGATGATGACCAAAATTAGAAAAAACTCGCTCAGCGAGTCTCACTCGGCTGGGTAGAACACTGAGTACTCGCTGCTCGTTGTTTGCCAATTCGTTTGAAGTCCATGCACGATTATTACAAGCTTTTATTTAACTTGCAATGTATGCATGTTTGTAGGTATACGTGGGACACTCAGAAAGTTTTGCGAAACTAAAAAAAATTGTTCTATACGTACATATATTTTTATTAAATCTTTTCAAAGTACTTTCCACCAGCCTCTATACAAAGATTCATGCGCCTAAACCAGTTTTCAAAAAACATTTTTTCCAGTCCGCCGCAGACACCTCGTTTACAGCCTGCTCGAACGCAGCCAGCGCATCTTCCGGCGACGAAAATTGTATCCCTTTGAGCTGATTTTTTATTTTTGGGAATAAAAAGAAGTCACACGGTGCTAGATCAGGGCTGTAAGGAGGGTGACCCAGGAGTTTGACTGGCGTGCTGTCCAGGAAGTCCCTCGTTTTGAGTGCGGTGTGCGCAGGTGCATTGTCGTGGTGGAGCAGTAGCCCGCGGAGCCCTGTGTTTGGTCGCTTGTTGCTTATAACAGAGAAAACTTCTGGCAAACATTTGGTAGTATACCATTCGGCATTAATGCTTCTTTGATCCCGTAAGGGAATTGATACCAAGAGGCCAGTCAAATTAAAAAAGCTAGCGATCAAAATCTTACCCCCGCTTCTAGATCGCTTCACTTTGGTAGGCGTTGGCTCATTTTGAAACACCCAAACAGTCGACTGGCGCTTGGTTTCTGGGTCGTATTGATAAATCCAGGACTCATCACCTGTAACGATGTCGTAAACACGCCGAGACGAGCCTGCTTCAAATTTGTTAAGCATATCACGGCACCATTCCACCCGGGCCTGCTTCTGAGCATCGGTGAGGTTGTGCGGCACCCAGCGTGATACTATCCTCCTCACGCGAAGATGGCTGTGTAGAATCTCGTGAACGCTTCCCGATCCAATCTTCAATATGTGTTGAATCTCCTGATATGTAATTCGCCTATTGTCTTGGATTAAATTTTTCACTGCTAGCACGTTTTCTTCGGTAACAGCCGTCAAAGGGCGACCGCTTCTTTCGTCATCCCCCAAAGTTGATCGACCGCGCTTGTATTCGTTATACCAACGATACACGGTTGCCTTGGAAGGGCCTTCATCCATGAATGCCATTTGAAGTCTATCGTACGATTCATCCGGTTTCAGGCGACACTTGAAATCGTATAAAATCATAGCTCTAAAATGTTCCCGGCGCAGATCCATATTTCAGTGAGACACAATACTTTGAATTAACTCGCAAAAAATGTGGAGGGAAAGTTTGAAATTGGAACTTACTTATTTTTACTTATAAATAATCATATTTTCGAAAAACATTATAACTGGCCAGTCTCCCATATATAAAAACTTTTTTTCGCAATACTTTCTGAGGGGCCTGGTACATCGGGACTCAATAAAACAGTTTATAAATTCATATTTCTATTTATATTCGGGTATAAAATGACCCAATTTGATACGTGACGGTGTGAAGCAAGGCCAAACCTTAAAATGGGCCACTTTTTGACACAGTTCGCGGAATGTCGAACACAATATTTCAACAGTCAATATATATATTTGTCGGTATGAAAATGTATATCGGTATATTCGACATTCAACTATTTATTTACAAGAATGATTGCTGCCATTTTCGTTTTTATTTAATTTGGCCCGTCCTTTTCTTGTTATTTCGTTAGTGATTGCATTTTATCAAATACACACGATTTTATTTGATTTCTGATTTTCTGAGGATTTTTCTGAGTTGAGTGAAATGTGTCTGGTTTCTTTAACTTATTAAGATGTGTAAGTGAATTACTCGTTCAGAAGCTTTTCGTTCCAATAAAATATTTTATTCAACTTGATTTATATTAGATTTTATTTATTAACACTGATGCTACGTTAACATTATTTGCTAGCTAGCAAAGCAAAGAAAATACATCTTTTCTAAAAGATTTTTTTAGGGCAGATAAATTTAACAACGATAAAACATCTCAGGTATAAATAGTTATTCTGCACGCTGTTTTCCAAAAAACAACTAGTTTCAAAACTGTTACTAAAATCCAATTGATGATGGAGAACATAAATGCCATTTGGTTGGAGTCCACCAAACCATCGTTTGCGGGTTCTAACCCGCAGGTAATACAAAACATTACCTACCTACTATAATTCACTGAATGTTACCGTCACTGATATAAATCTAACTAGATGACGCGATCGTATGTACTTCGCGTGCCAAAAAACGGAGTATAGCTACGATCAATGATCGTAATCTGAGCTATTCATTAAGCATTATTGCCACCGGAAATCCATCAAAATCTAGAAAAATGCCTTTGTATGCCATATTGAGCTGTAAAGAATGTATAGAATAAATTGGCCGAGGCATTGGAAATGTTTTCTTTCATTGGTAAGTAAATTTGTTTTCAAATTGTGTGTGAAAAACTGGCATGCTTGGTTTTCATACAGATGGAGGGACTTGCGTTATCTAGTTAGATTTATGTCTGTGGTTACCGTATATTCTCACATTTGTAGAGGAAAATATTGTGTTTATTGATAGGTTTTCAATGTGTCGATTCGACAGTGCACTGTTCTGCGGTATTATAGGCTCCTCGCACCTGATTAAACAATGTGAGTGAACATCATATCAGTGCACAAGAGAAAGTGTGGAGGAAAACATGAAGATTTTAGACATTTTACGAATAAAAATAAAACGTCCCGATGAGATTACCCAATGGAAACAAATACGAACTTCGTTAGAAACTTTCAACCTCTTTACCAGTTTTGCGGATGAATTTTCAAAAATCCTTCGTTTGAGTAGTCCTACTCCACAACCACTAGGGCGCAAAAACAAATGATATGTTTATGTTTGTGTTGTATAGACTCGATTTCTTTTAGTATTGTATAGCTGCACAGCACGTGTATGGGTACTATGTACCCAACTGTAAATTTGTTATACCTATGTGTCGTTCGTTGACTTGTGTGTGCCCTCGCAGTTGAGTGTGTCATGCTCTCTCAAATCTCTCTCTGGTGGTGGCGCGTGTGTTGGATCATTCGGTTCCCTTCATGATGGTTGAGCTGGGTGGTGCCGATTCATGCGTCATGTTCGTGAACGGGCGCCGTCAGTTGGGATTGGTCATATCTTAAATGCTTCGGATGTTAATGTTTTTCTAGTATCCTATTATATAACTGCACAGTACATGTGTGTGTACTATTAATACTTTATACCTGTACGTAGTATAGTGTGTAGTGCTATTCTGGGTGCATTGTCCTCACATATGTGAATTCATTAATGTATGTACTCATGTACCTAAATATTGTATTTTTTTTTTTTTATTCAAGACTAAGTATGGAGTTTCTTGTGCATTCTTCTCCATAAAAAGCTACTTTCCGAATGCACGGTAGAATCAACTTTTATTCGATGTAAATTTAAAAAGTATGGAGTTTCTTGTGCATTCTTCTCCATAACAAGCTACTTTCCGAATACACGGTAGAATCAACTTTTATTCCATGTAAATTTAAATTATGACATTCAAAAGTGCCGCTTGGTGGCCCAGTTGAAATAAATATCTTTTGTCTTTTTTTGACTTTTGATTCTTCAAGCATTTATTTAACTTGTAATGTATGTATGTAAGTGTGTTCGGGTCAAATCTTGCAACTGAATTTTAAAGCAGTTATCTTCCACCAATTAAGATGATATTTTGCATTCACTTTTAGTTTGGATGACATTGCATGGTTAGCTAAGTGAGGTTATTCTAAATCCAATATGGCGGATCGCCCAAGATGGCGGACTAGTTATTATTTGTGCATTGCCATGATATGGGTATCAAATGAAAGGGTTTGCTGAGAAGAATAAGCAAAAAGCTTGTTTTAAAAAAAAAAAACAATCAATAATTTATTTCATAAAAAAAGAACGTCTTCTGCCATACTTCCACTATACAATTACTGCCAGCGAATGACTAACTTTACTAAGAACCACTTGCACGACATGATAATATTGTAGAAAAAACTGTTGCTATGAACTCTTGCTAAGAAGCCTTATGTAAGTTTATCGACTTTATTTCAAATCACCTGTCGTTTATAATCGTATCTTTTACAATAGCCCAAAAAGTACCTTCTTCATAAAGAGTAAAAAAGCAAGCTTTATTTCTGCAATCCAGATTATGAAACACCTAAACAAAATTCCTAGTTTTTTTGCACAAAACTCCCATTCGGAGTTAATTCTAACTAAAAACAAGGGACATTGGGACTGGGATTGACATCGCACACAGTCCAGTTAATCCATTTTACTGGCAACCCCATTTTATCCGAGCTCTACACACATTTGTGTTGCTAGAAGTGAATATTCGTATCATTTAGAGTTTGTTACAATATGAAATTGTATTAATGTGGCTTACTATGTTAATTTCATTTTGTGCGTTGGTATTTAATTTTTCGCTTCGAATAATCCGCTATTTTCACTAAAACTTTTCAAAAAGTATTCATGTTAGGGATATAATGGAAATAATCATTAAGTATAGTTTTCTCCTCTGAGAGGAAGGATTTTCGCTGATTCCCAACTTCGATCCACAATATATCCAATTAATGAGAGGGACATTAAAACAAAGGTCTTCATCGTTAGGGTTCTCAATCAATATCCGATCCCCATTGACACCAATATTCTTAGGGCGACGTGTTGTGAAGGGATATTCGTCTCGCATTCGTAATCCCTTTGATTTCAATGCAGCTATTGAGTTTGTGTAGGTCGTCTAACCGTACGCATACACCAGAATCGAGTCGATTTCGAGTAGGTTTGTCTGTACATATTACTGCCGACATCGGACGTTGCCGGTCTTGATATGTAGTCTGACTGGTTCATTACATCTGTTATATTCTGTTCGAAATTGGTCCCTTAGGTTGCTGCATTTTTTTTACCCGACTGCCGAAGGAGGGTAATGTGTTTATCAGTCTATGAATGTATGTAAGTATGTATGTATGTATGTGTGTACCAGGCCCCTCAGAAAGTATTGCGAAAAAAAGTTTTTATATATGGGAGACTGGCCAGTTATAATGTTTTTCGAAAATATGATTATTTATAAGTAAAAATAAGTAAGTTCCAATTTCAAAATTTCCCTCCACATTTTTTGCGAGTTAATTCAAAGTATTGTGTCTCACTGAAATATGGATCTGCGCCGGGAACATTTTAGAGCTATGATTTTATACGATTTCAAGTGTCGCCTGAAACCGGATGAATCGTACGATAGACTTCAAATGGCATTCATGGATGAAGGCCCTTCCAAGGCAACCGTGTATCGTTGGTATAACGAATTCAAGCGCGGTCGACCAACTTTGGGGGATGACGAAAGAAGCGGTCGCCCTTTGACGGCTGTTACCGAAGAAAACGTGCTAGCAGTGAAAAATTTAATCCAAGACAATAGGCGAATTACATATCAGGAGATTCAACACATATTGAAGATTGGATCGGGAAGCGTTCACGAGATTCTACACAGCCATCTTCGCGTGAGGAGGATAGTATCACGCTGGGTGCCGCACAACCTCACCGATGCTCAGAAGCAGGCCCGGGTGGAATGGTGCCGTGATATGCTTAACAAATTTGAAGCAGGCTCGTCTCGGCGTGTTTACGACATCGTTACAGGTGATGAGTCCTGGATTTATCAATACGACCCAGAAACCAAGCGCCAGTCGACTGTTTGGGTGTTTCAAAATGAGCCAACGCCTACCAAAGTGAAGCGATCTAGAAGCGGGGGTAAGATTTTGATCGCTAGCTTTTTTAATTTGACTGGCCACTTGGTATCAATTCCCTTACGGGATCAAAGAAGCATTAATGCCGAATGGTATACTACCAAATGTTTGCCAGAAGTTTTCTCTGTTATAAGCAACAAGCGACCAAACACAGGGCTCCGCGGGCTACTGCTCCACCACGACAATGCACCTGCGCACACCGCACTCAAAACGAGGGACTTCCTGGACAGCACGCCAGTCAAACTCCTGGGTCACCCTCCTTACAGCCCTGATCTAGCACCGTGTGACTTCTTTTTATTCCCAAAAATAAAAAATCAGCTCAAAGGGATACAATTTTCGTCGCCGGAAGATGCGCTGGCTGCGTTCGAGCAGGCTGTAAACGAGGTGTCTGCGGCGGACTGGAAAAAGTGTTTTGAAAACTGGTTTAGGCGCATGAATCTTTGTATAGAGGCTGGTGGAAAGTACTTTAAAAAGATTTAATAAAAATATATGTACGTATAGAACAATTTTTTTTAGTTTCGCAAAACTTTCTGAGTGTCCCACGTATGTATGTATGTTTGTTCCTATATGGCGTTCCAGAGACCAAACGCGATTTTGATGATTCATACGTCAATCGATTCGTCTTAACCCTGCGAGTGTCATAGGCTACATTCAAATTGGACAATAGAAAAATGGCGGATTTTGGGTGCCATATTGTGGGTGCCCAATTTTTTTTTTCTTCCAAACCCATCGTGTGGGGTATCAAAATAAAGGATTTTGAGAGGTGATTTCAAAAATATAAAAGAATTATATGTTTAAATGAATCTAATTCGAAAAAAATACTAACTAAAAAGTTATAAATAAAAAAACTTAATTAAAAAATCAAAAAACCCGACTGCTTCAAAAGCGAACTAAAAAGTCGTAAACAAGGAAAAAATCATGCTGTGCAGGCGGAGGATACACCAGATTTTGGTCAGCCAGCCCGCGAATATGTATCCTCCGCCTGCACAGCATGATTTTTTCCTTGTTTCCGACTTTTTAGTTCGCTTTTGAAGCAGTCGGGTTTTTTGATTTTTTAATTAATTTAAATGTCTACAACATCTATATTTATCTATTTCAGATTTAATTTCGGGCCATAACCGTTTTTCAATATCTCGATTATTATAACTTTTTGAATATTTATCCCACAGTGGTGGCTTGATAAATATGCAACTAATTCCTTTTTCAATACACTGCTTTAAGCGATGTAGTAGTCAGCAAACTGGCGAGAAAGCCCAACAAGTTCGGACTGGCCGGTTGGTCGACCATTTTTGGGCGTCATCGCGCGATGGCGGTTTTTGTTTATTTTACATGCATTTGATTCGATCGGCCGAGTTTGGCCGACGACGCCCGTGCTTACTTCGTCCGATAACGGATTGGGTGTACGGGAGCCAATACATGTTCTTCTACCTTTAGTAAAAAAACGTAGACAAAGAGTTGCGGACATTGGGCCAACAAATAATACATATATATGTAATAAGCTGTAACATATATTCTTGAAGGTATCCGTTTATCTATATAAGATATTATACCAATATTTTATGTTTTACTCCCTAAACTATTAGAGTAGAATAATAACCCATACCACCTCTGAAATCTAATTCATAACTCATTAGATACTGAAATCTTGAAACTAAAACCTTCCTTCAATGGGAGCCAAAGAAATATTGATTTGATTCGACATCTGCGGAAGAATGTCGTCCCTGGAACAACTTCCGCGACCAACTTTTCTCTTTAAACCTTTCAACTACTTTACACAATCGATACGCCGAACCAAGCTTTCAGAGCTCAGAACAAGAGCAAGAGAGAGTTAAGTAATTTGATGACACCTTCGCCAATGTACCTACTGAACATTGCGTTTTTTTTTTCAAAGTTAATTTAGAGAAAATACATACATACATTTACACTCACGCCTTTTTCCCATAGGGTAGACAGAAACTACAAAAAGCCACCTGCTACGATCCTTAGGCTGCGTTTCCACCAGAGATATGAGAGGTAACTGAGCGGTGCGAGGATGCGTAGTGACGCAGTAAAACGATGCGCAGACGGGGCGGTGCGAGGTTGTGTATGGTGTGGTAGGAGCGGAGCGGAGATATAACGCCAAATCTCCAACATGGTTTGCTCCCTGGTTCAAAAGTGGCTAGAAGTTGCTGAATATTGTTTATTCATTCCTCGCAACACATCCCTAGCAACACAATTCTCGCACACATCAGTCACTTGTTTTGTATGTGCAAAAACCTCGCGCGGCTGAGCCCTTTCGCTAGCGGAAACGGCGCAGCTGCGCTTGTTATTACCCTTAACCCCAATTTCTGAAATAAGAATTTTCAATTATGTAGGTGTATGTCAAACTGTACCTGAACTTCTGACCAACTTATACAGGTATTACAGTAGAGGTAGAATAGAATAGAATAGAACACTCTTTATTATGTACACCATATAAGTTACAGAAAGTATATACGAAGAAAACATTACACTTGAGGTAGACACGTTATTAACAACAAAAAGGGTACTTATTCCAGAATCCGGCCCTTAATTCCTTATTAAATGTCTTCCTTATTAACGTAAATATCTATTTACGAATACCGAGATTAAATACTATTTACATTATGCCCTTATCTTTCTAACATAAATAAATGAAAATTAATTCTGTTTTCGCATCAGTTAAGAACGTCTGGACCGAACCGATATACCTATTTTTTTCAAATTTTGGCAATAGTTCGAATAAGGTTTAGGAAAGAAAAAAAGGGAAAGTTGTCCGGAAAATTGTAAAAACTGAAAGTGCTTTTATCCATAGAAGTTTTGTATGAACTTAGTTTTGACAGGATAATATTGTCTGCCGGGCCTACTAGTATGGGCACAGTTTCTGAGTATTGGCCTCAAACTTTTATAGCCTTATCTAAATAAAAGCTCTAACATTTTTTTTTATTCATTCTAGGCTCGCGCTTGACCACCTTATGGTAAGCGATGATGTGGTCGACGGTCGAGCACGCTTGCCTAGAAGTAACCCATTCATTCGGGGAATCTACTTCATACACGGCCACTTCCCGTTACTCGATGTCGGCTTTCCTAGTCCTGAGGCACCACTTGTTCCACTGATAAGCATCGTCAGCAACAACGATTCGCGGAACACCTTCTACCTTCCTGTAAACAAAACAGATCGTTCAAAACTGAACACGTGTCAACCAAATAAAATATGAACAACAAGATAAACCAATCGGATTATGTTTGACAACAACACGAAATAGCCAGCACGGTAACACGGCAAGGACACAGGCTAATGAATGACGTCATGCTAAAGTGCAGCTTTTTTAATTAGGAAACGGCCCTCATACGGTATTAGGCAAATTCATAGAGCACGGAATCCGCTAGCATCTACGCTACTGTGATAGAGGGGTAAAGTTTGTAAGTTTAGTTGTAGCAGTTAATCTTCGACACGTCCGATTAAAATTCTTTCATTGTTTGGAAATTACTTCCTACTTACTTATAGTACTTTTAGCCAGGATCCGCGTGACCCGAAGAATTAAATTCAAGATATTCGGGTCCAATATCAAATCCGTGCTGCCATACGGGTGCAAAACGTGGCAAATCAAAAAGTGAATCTCACGCCAAAGCCAAGTTTTAAGCTTCGCAAGTGGATATGGATTGGCCACACGCTCCGAATGCCGCTCCGAACAAATTTTGCACTGGAATCAGGATTGTCGTCCTTAGTAACTCAGTATTTAGACCGTGGAGAAAAGTGTCTGACAGTCTTCTTAGGTCTAAAAAAAGTTGTCGACACTGTTTCTGTCCCGACTATTGTGAAAAAGATGGAGTAAATAGGCATTAAGGGTACTCCACTAAAACTCTTAACTGATTACCTAAAAAACCGTTCCCAAAGCGTAAAAATTTACAGTTTCGCAAGTTCTGACACTAAAATTGAGTACGGCGTGCCTCAGGGAAGCGTCTTAGGCCCAACATTATTCTCGATATACCTTAACTAATTAACTAACTACGAGATTGAGAGGCGGCAAGTATTTTCATATGCGGATGACACTGCCATTGTATTTTATGGTACTTCCTGGAATTCCGTTTTTGAGGCTGCTGAGCATGGTCTCCATAAGGTTGTAAACTGGCTCAAGTCTGTTATAATTTAACTTCTGACGTGATGTCAGAAGCGGCGAACATCGGAATGACGTGGAGCGAGGTGAAGTGTGATGCTGACCGATCGCGATGGAGGACTTCTGTGGACGCCCTCTGCCCCATCCAGGGGATATAGTTAAACTTCCATAGATCACAGGAGCGAAGCCACGGAAAGAAGAACGTAAAAAGTAAATAATGTAAAAAGTAATGTAAAAGTAATATGCAATCCCTCTTCGCAATGAGCGGTAATCACAAGTTGCGACTCTATTAGCCCTAATCAAATTTATCACCGTCAGTCAATATCTTTCAGTAATCGGTGACACGCACTGACACTTTCGGTTTGTTTCGAAAGTTTTAACAATGCTAACTCTAGCAGTGGCTAACGAGGCGTTACAGTGTTCTATGTACCCGTAATTGGTAACTTTACATGCTCGTATTTAAGCTGCCACAAGCCAAAATGTTTCGATAGTATGGCCTGTAACAGCACGGTTGAATTTCAGTTGATTTGTGGCGAAATCTCATTACATAATTGGTTGTTGTCATTTTAGTAAGCCTATTAATGAAGCCAAAATTTTATGAACATTATCAACAGTCAGGGTTTTAGAGTTGTAGTGTATGTGTCGAATAAATATTTTCAACGTTTTAATAATAGCTTTAATAGAACAATAGTGTTGGTAAGTAGTAGAATATATAATGTAAGTCATAGATAATGTAAGTCTGAAATAGCGAAGTCATATGAAGTTTCCAAAGGCGGCCTAATTAATTCTGACACCAGAGATGTGGCTACATCCTCACACCATAAGAAGAATAATACCTTTAATTTAATGTTATTCTTGTACGGTTAACACAATTGCGCAATTCTTAGCAAATTTACTTATAATGAACACTAAAAAGTCCCAAAAATATAACTTTTCAAGCAGTCTGATAGAATTGTTGGTTGTTCATCATCAGCTGAAAGACATCTACTGCTGAACAAAGACCTCCTCCAAGTCTGGGATCCCTCAGCCTCAGCCAGGTGATCTCCGTCCATCTAGTAGGAGGCTATTATATTAGTTCAGGGTTCATACCAGCAGCCACATCAAACTGCTTGAAAAGTAATAAGTTACCTAAATGAACAGTCAGTTGAGTTGGCAGGTAGTTTATTATAATACCAGACATTATTTACCACTAACTAATATTTAGTACAATAACATTCCTTGGTTATGGAACATGAACCTGGCAGGCTGTCAAGTCATTAAGTAGCATTTTAGCAAACTATTATGTAACACAAAGGGCAAAATGCATTGCGCTAGACGTTTCATTACCGTTACTGAATATTTGCCTGTTTATGATGGCTGTCCAATGTATTTTCACAATTAAATGCGGGTATTGTGCCTCGGAAAGTACGTTAAACCGTTGGTCTCGGCACTCCTTTGTAAATTTTAACCCTCGTTACGTGTAGTCCGGAGCTTGAAATCTGACAACAGTCTTGTCGAAGGGTATCGTGTCACCCAGTTCAGTAACTTGTAACTTGTTGTAAAGGTAATATAGAGAATCGCTCCACGAAATGTTTTCCAGCTAAATCCGGTTAAGACTATAAGATGGAAAAACGCTTGGCAGATTGTTTTAATAAACCGTCGTAAGTAGTGTTCTAAAGTTTCTGCCTAAATAGACCGTGCATGTTCGTTTGTTAGATTCAAATTAGGTTAAATACAATCTCGTAATAATAAGCAGAAGTAGTAAACATGTTAGGATCGCAGCAGGTGACGTTCTGTAGTTTGTGCTTACTGCCATGGAAAACAGGCGTGAATTTATTTATGTAGTACGCGTAAGACGGTAACTACTCATCTATTCCCCCTGATTTCATCCATAAATAACATACAGAACGATACAAACCCGAGCACAAAAAGGCACCACATGGCTCACATTCGCCACTGCGACCTTTTTAGGGTTCCATAGCCAAATGGCAAAAAACGGAACCCTTATAGATTCGTCATGTCTGTCTGTCTGTCTGTCTGTCTGTCCGTCCGTATGTCACAGCCACTTTATTCCGAAACTATAAGAACTATGCTGTTGAAACTTGGTAAGTAGATGTATTCTGTGAACCGCATTAAGATTTTCACACAAAAATAAAAATAAAACAATAAATTTTGGGGGTTCCCATACTTGAAACTAAAACGAAAAATTTTTTTTTTCATCAGACCCATACGTGTGGGGTATCTATGGATAGGTCTTCAAAAATGATATTGAGGTTTCTAATATCATGTTTTTCTGAACTGAATAGTTTGCGCGAGAGACTCTGCCAAAGTGGTAAAATGTGTGTCCCCCCCCCTGTAACTTCTAAAATAAGAGAATGATAAAACTAAAAAAAATATATGATATACATTACTATGTAAACTACCAGCGAAAATTGGTTTGAACGAGATCTAGCAAGTAGTTTTTTTTTAATACGTCATAAATCGTAAACCGCAATTTATCAAGTACGGAACCCTTCGTGCGCGAGTCCGACTCGCACTTGGCCGGTTTTTTTATTTTCTTTATTTAGGCCACGAAGCGATCCTATTCCGTTTCGGAAGCCACCTGTCTTGCCTTATGTAGTAAACCGATCCTTCACTTACAGTGTACTGGGGTTTCTTAGGGCGATGACACAAAGTAAAAGTCAATTCCAAATTCAAGTAGATTACTTTGAATATTTATACTATTGATCAAGTCATAGCACAAACCGAACTTTATGCTTCATTGGCCAATAAAGTTGACTCTCCAAAAACACTTATTATTTGTTTAAAATACATGTTTGGAGGTATAGGAGGTATAGGAGTTTCGGTGGTAAGTAGCTTAGTTCATACAGTGCAATGTGTTTTGCTGATCTACGTGCTAGGAGTCATGAACTCAGGAGCTAGGTACACTGCTTATGTACGTATGTTACCTGGTCTTATTGGCTCAAAATGCACCTTATCACTTGAAGATTCACTACATGTTGGGATGGAATGCGTTGGATGGGAGACGCACAAGACCGATCAGTGTGGTTACATTTGGGGGATGCCTATGTCCAGTAGTGGACATCTTTCGGCTGAAGTTATGATGATGATGAAGCATCATTGTGGTCACGCAATGTTTCACTTAGCACGCAGCGTAGCTCCATACAGCAAGTGATGCTCTTGTCTTGTGGCTTCAGCCTTACAGTGAACAGGAGTTCCTTTAATAAATCCATGCCTGTAGGAATGTGAGAAACAGGGATTTGTCACTTTTTACTGATAAATTACTCGTTGCGAACCTTTCTTGCGATCTGTCTCGAGAATGGTCTGCCCTGTGTCTAGATTGTGTATGGCTTAAGGAAAATATTCTCGTGTCAGGTTGCTCCGATCGGTTTGATGTTTCTTTCATTCGTTTCGTTCAAAGTAAACTCTATTATAAGATAGCTTTCCGTGGCTTTACTTGTGTAAAAAGCTTTTTGAAAAGGGAACCAAGCTAAATGGATGCTATGAGTGCAATATTTGACCCACCCACGTGCCAAACGTCCAAATCAGTTCAGCTTTAGAGGCGTGATTGATTTTTTTTAAAACTAGCTTTTTCCAGCGGCTTTGCCCGTGATAATAACGAAAATTATCACAAGGGAACGTATTCTCGAGATAAATGTATACTATGTGCTATTCCAGACTATTATGTATCTGTGCCAAATTTCATCTAGATCCATCAAGCCGCTTGAGCGTGAAGAAGTAACAAGCATACAAACACACACACACACAAACACTGAAACTGTTTTAATAAATATGAATGCACATGCAAATGCAATGCAATGCATGAATTACTAACGTGAAAATAATCACAATGAATTGTACAGCTCATCATCAAAGTTCTTCTAAGAATCTTTGAATTTATTTGCCTCACAGCAGAATGATTTACGTAGAATCTGTTTTATTACGTCACAACTATATTTTACGTAGGTACAAGTATGTCTACACACTCGTCTTAATTGGGCAATAAATATAAGCACCTGCGTTTGAGGAAAGTAATTTTATTTTTATGAGTTTTCACGCAAAGGACACTTCACACATGTCGTTTTGCCTAAGGGCCTTATATTACTTTCATTCTTTATTTGAAAATAAATAACTTTCGTTATTTTTATTAGGGTTCCGTACCCAAAGGGTAAAAACGGGACCCTATTACTAAGACTCCGCGGTCCGTCTGTCTGTCTGTCTGTCACCAGGCTGTATCTCATGAACCGTGATAGTTGAAATTTTCACAGTTGATGTATTGCTGTGTCCGCTATAACAACAAATACTAAAAACAGAATAAAATTAATATTTAAGGGGGGCTCGCATACAACAAACGTGAAATTTTGGACGGTTTTTGCGATCATGGTACGGAACCCTTCGTGCGCGAGTCCGACTCGCACTTGGCCGGTTTTTTCACAAAGTGCCGAAACTGAAAATGCTAGAGATATTTTTTTTTCGACCTGCACTCAAATTACATACGAGTATTATAATTAACAACATATCGCCGGGTTAAAGGCAAAACCAATTATTTAGTCCAGAAAAGTCAATATAAAGTTTTGCGTAAGCGCATTTGGTAAGTTTGATATTAAAATTAAGTCCTTAATAATAAAATTGTGTCAGTCGCAAATGTAAGAGCGTGTCCTATAATTATCTGAGTTTCAAACTATTGCATACTAAACACAAATATTTACTTTGCGAAAATAATTTATATAATACATAAGTACAGTATTATTTATAAACTAATATTAGAAATAAAATAAGAATAAAAATATGTACATTTACGGGGCGTCAAAAAATTCGTCCACATCGCTGTCAACAGGAAAAGTGCCCAGAAGGCTGGCAGCATTGCCACGTTGGATGGCAATGCTGATTCTTTGGCCAAAATATTTACTTAATTTGTCCTACAAAAAAAAACTAATTTTAACCCCCTCCTTTTAGTTGGTTTTGCCTGTATAGTACAAATACAAGCATATCTGGCAAACTACTTGTCCTGTTTCTAACAGACTTTGCATTTACGTGAGTTAAAGTATTATTTTGATATGGTGCTTGTAAGGCTGATTGTTAAAACATTCCTTTTGAAACAATTAAAAAAAATACGAATATATAGTTGGTTTTGCCTTTCTCTTTCCTAATAGATGTCTTTGAATGTACAAGGCAAAATTGTACTAACATTACAAGTAACTGATTTATTTATTTATTTGTATTGCTTAAATCATTCAAGATTTCATAATCTCATCCAGAAGAAGAAAACATACAAAAAATAAAACTGACGGGTAACAAGAAGAAGCATTTATTTTATAATTCCTTACTTTGTATGAACATAAAAGTTTCGTAATCTAAACAAACAATAATTGGTCTATAATCAATAAGTCTAAAAAAATTAATCACTCAGAGTCATTCTTAGAGTCCTCTGATTCTTCAGAAACCGTAACATCAGGTATACGATCCACTTTTTGGCCATCAGCTCTCAAACTTTGGAACCATCCATGATATTCGTCGGCATGACTCCTTTGTCGCAAAGCTTCAATAAGTCGCCTTTTTTGGGCTTTTGAAATGCATTTCTTTATATAACGGGTACAATATCTGTGAAAAACATAAGTCATTTGTGGCTTGTGATGGTGTTTCAGTCACAACTTTTTGGACTGGCTCGACGTTCATAGACTGAAGTCGCGTACCGTAATGATGGCATTTTTTTGAGGGGCTTTGGTCTTTTGTTACTGACTATGATTCCAAAGAGGGTTCTACATTTCCGAGACCTAACTATATAAAAGAGTTTCAGACATGTCGTAATTAAAAAAATATTTTTGATTCACTTTTAATGTATCGCATTCTCTTTATTTTAAGCCACCTGACACGTTCCATGTTCACGTTGTCCATTACTGGTTTTTGTTTTAGTAATCATCATGGTGATGGCTAGTCTCTTAAGTTCTTTGAAGGCCGCGTAGTCATGATAGGGTTTTTTTGTTTGCTTTTTCCCTTGCATTGACTTGATGATCGGGCCTGTCGACAAATATTCAACCATTCTGTAATTGAGTATAAGATTGAGTGTTTTGGGCTGATTCTATGCTGCTGTACATAGAATCTATCTCCATATGTGTGACCCGATTCTAAAAAAAAAATTAAGTAATGTAAGACTATCGATCTAATCTCAGAGCTTCCTTTCTTGCCATTCATTTCCGTCCACGCATAACAAAATGCTTTTTTTGGAAAAGCGCTCTCATAAATCGTCAGGTAGTATAGTATAGTGTAAGTTCCTTGCAATAATACAAAAGACCTACATCTCCACTAGGGATTTGTAAAATTGCCTACAAAGGTTGCCGAAGTGAAAATTGTTTCTTTTTCTGCTCTCTCCTTGTCCCTTTTTTTCTCGCTATTTCATGTATTTGTTCTTTAAATGTGCTGTTTTTATGTTTTTCGTAAATTTTAGTTGTCTCGATAGTACACAAACAACGATACTTGGTGCACAAAAGACACTGGTCTTTTGGGAACAAAAACCCGAAGTTAAATTAAGTGCAAAATACATTTCGGTATTTAGCCTCGACAGGGGTGTAAAACTCTGCTTCTCACACTCCTACACATACAATGCATACATTTTTGTAATAGACGCCAGATTTCTTCAGCTTTTTCTGGTGGCGTTTTGTTTTGGTAATCATATCGTCCTCGCGGATCCAAATCATGAGAGTAAAATCCCACCGCATCTCGACTTTCTACTGCTTCTATAATAACTGAAGCAGAAATGCACAGACTTTTCCAGAAGAAGTTTCCGTATATCTAAAATGTTACGCCTTGTTTATAGAAAAATTACTGCTTTGCATGCTTTTCTTTGTATAGGTTTGAGTTGAGCCCAGTATTTCCTCCAACATCACTCACGATCAGTTTTACTGAAGTTTTTATTTATTTGCTGTTATGTAAGAGAGACCATCAATTCTCCTTTTTCTGGCAAATGGCATACGCCAGGGACTTTCGGGTTTTAATAATATTCCAAGCTCTCTCAAAGATTATAATCGCGCGGCGAAGTACCAACTATAATAATTTAATAGGTTTTGTTTCTAGGAAATTCGCTAAAAAGAAACCGGAAAACCAAATGCCAAAATCTACTATATTTATGTAACATTTATTTAGTTTGGATGTTCAAGAACAAAAAGGTGCTAATCCAATATATTATTTTTTACCATTAGTGACTAAGACCTTCCTTTGACATTATTTTGAAACTAAAACCCACTAAAAAAGTTTGGTATTTTTTGCATCTATATTTTGAAATATTTCGGTCAAATTATTACGAAATATTTGTTTTTTGTTCTATAAAGATACACTTTCTCGATTTATTTCTTTCTAATTTCAGTCAAATAGCTATATAATCGGTTTTTACCATCGGTAACTCGGGAACGGTAAGTCCTTCATTAGATAAAGAATCAAATGCTGATTCGAATGAAAAAAATCGCAGATAGTCGGTTTTGCCTTTAACCCGGCGATATAAGTAACGCAGACATGACATAGCTCGAAGAATGGCAGAGCACATTGCTCACAAACGGATCGGGCAGAAAGCTTCTTGAGTGTCGGTGTACCGGAAGACGCAGCGTTGGAAGGGCACAAGATGTCCGTGAGGTTGGTGAAGGCAATGCGATGGATGCAAGCGATGCGAGGAGCACAGTACCGGTAGACGTGGAGTAGATTATGGCAGGCCTGTACGCAGCAGTGGACATCTTTCGGTTGAAATGATGATATTGACAAAATCATTGAGTTCATCAAAATCATTTGACTATAAGCGTCACAATCTAAGAAGTCTGATGACGTTTCTGATTTTATACGCCGCGATAACTTTGTATGAATGTCTGCGACAAATCACATTCAGAATTCTAATGAATTACTATGTTACCCATACACGATAACAACGAGTATCATTCGTAACTATCTAGTTTAGCTTATATAACGTATCTTATAGCTATCAAAGGCGAATTCATAGGTTGTCACGAGTTAACCGTTGTACCTCGAGTCTAAAACCCTCGTTGAAGTTGAAAGTTGGAATAACAAATTGCAATAAATACTTTGGATCTCTTTTACACAACACCAAACTTTTGATTATTTTACAATCAAATTGCCTTGCTATGCTCTACTAGTTTTCGTCCCTAGATGTTTGTGTTTCAACACTATGATATAATAGAATCACCACGGGAATCACTTTAATAACAAATTATAATAGGTAGGTATATCAGTCTAAAACTAAAGGGTACTTCGTTTACTACCTTAAAATAACGCACATTAAAGACTTGGACCGTGATTTGTTTTGTACACACATATCTACCGTATGTAGAAATATTTCTTTTCAATTAAAAAAAACCCGCCACATTTTATTTCATGCTACATAATTTATCTAGTAGTAGACACGCTTCGATAGATAATCTATTGAACACGTAATTACAACACGATACCTTGCGAAAACACCCCGATTCAAGTGGTAAAACGCTCAAAACTTTAGAACGGCTGAACTAATTTTCATAAAACATATAGCTAACAACACTCTCGCTAAAGTCACCTTTCAAACAAAACGAACTTAAAATAGGTTCATCCATCTAGGAGCTATGACGCCACACACAAGTACACACGTCAAACTTATAACGCCCCTCTTTTGCCGTCGGGGGTAAGAAGCAGAAACAAATCACGTTCGTAAAGTTAAATTCACTTTAAAACATAAATTGGTTTTCAGCCGAGCTCGAGCTTCAAAAACCACAACTGAGTGTATTAATCCAGCTACCTACTAAAATTGCTACTAGCTATTTGCTGGCTAAAACAGTTTGTAGCTTCTCTAAAACGAAGTATATGGTAATCATATTCAAGGGTTAAAACGAACGAGGGTCAAAATCCAAAGTTTCTTCAATATTCGCAATATGAGCACTTGGAAACTGGTCACGCAATCTTCAAGGGTCCAATAGAGGTGAACATTCTTAGCTCATAGCTCTTAGGTTGGAATTGAATGATAGATTTAGACCTCAGATAAGAACTGAGATAAAACTTTCCACTTGCAATGTAAAAAGGATTACTACCTAATGATAAGAAACATTAAGTTAATACGTTAACGCATTCAATTTTTTTTTAACCTATTAGAACAGCAGACTCCGTGTTTTTTTTTCTCTAAAGGTACGTTTGTATTAACTTCGTCAGTTTTATAAAACACTAGGGTTTTATTAATATAAAACCGGCCAAGTGCGAGTCGGACTCGCGCACGAAGGGTTCCGTACTTGGTAAATTGCGGTTTACGATTTATGACGTATTAAAAAAAAACTACTGACTAGATCTCAAACTAATTTTCGCTGGCAGTTTACATAGTAATGTACATCACATATTTTTTTCAGTTTTATCATTCTCTTATTTTAGAAGTTACAGGGGGGGGACACACATTTTACCACTTTGGAACAGTCTCTCGCGCAAACTATTCAGTTTAGAAAAAAAAAATATTAGAAACCTCTATATCATTTTTGAAGACCTATCCATAGATACCCCACACGTATGGGTTTGATGAAAAAAAATATTTTTAGTTTTAGTTTCAAGTACTTGATAGATACTTGAAACTAAAACTAAAAATATTTTTTAGTTTTACCCCCAAAATTTATTGTTTTATTTTTATTTTTGTGTGAAAATCTTAATGCGGTTCACAGAATACATCTACTTACCAAGTTCCAACAGCATAGTTCTTATAGTTTCGGAAAAAAGTGGCTGTGACATACGGACGGACAGACAGACAGACAGACATGACGAATCTATAAGGGTTCCGTTTTTTGTCATTTGGCTACGGAACCCTAAAAAATACTTTATGGTTACTTGAAACACTGATTAGCAGATTGTAAATTCCAATTCCCCATCGTCATCGTCATCATTTCAGCCAAACGACGATGTCCAATGCTGGACACAGGTCTCACCCAGGTATTGCCACATTGAGCGGTCCCGTGCGATTCACATCCAGCGGAACCCTGCAACCTTCATCAGGCCATCGGTCCAACTAGTGAGAGGCCAAAAAAAAACAAGGTTTGTACTTTTTAGATTTCAAATAAGATCGCTACATTGTGAAAAATACTGGCTGATTGTCAACCATCAAGAAAACTTCTATAGAAGCAGTTTACAATAAAACCTACTTGTATCGAATCTTTTCTCTGTCATTAATAGCCTGGCTCGTTCACTTCGTATCGAGTTTTCAGGTCAAAGAATAAACCAGGAAATGCTCCGTTGCAAGAACACCGTGTAAACAGTTTATCTGAAGCTGCTAGGAGCAATGATTGTGTATTAATACACCACTTTTCTCTTGTTTGAAACAAATGCACAGCGGTAAGCTGTGTAGGAGTATTGTTTTCATGGTAATCTGAAATTCTGGAAGGTATACAAGAATATCAAGTCTTCTGTGTTACTAACATTGTATACCTGAGGTGCATGTTAAGGGGTCGCCGTGTGCACCTTTACTAAGCAGTCCCACTTTTGACTTGCTACCAAACCAATACTTTTAACTAAAATGTGAGCTAATAGTAGTCATGTGACATTGCTAGCATCGTGGGAAGAACCTGGATGAGGCTAGCATAGAAACGTGCAGTTTGGCACAAGAAAAGAGATGCTCAACAGTTGGCAAAGTAGGGATTTGGATGATGATGTAAATAGGTTCCTAAAGGTGTTACGACACTCATCGACTCATAAGATCAATCATGGAATTATAGTGAGTTTACTTTATTTAAGATTGTGCTCCATTGGTTTATTTGCTGGAAGGTGTTTCAGTGCGAGGATAAACTAATGAATCGATCGACGACTCTGATAGACGACAGTCGATTCCTTTGACTTTGATTTGTTGTAGTAGAAATTGTGCCACGCACAACGTACCGAATGAGAGTCATGTGCGGAAAAACAGTACAGACACAGTAGGAAGTATCGATGGACGACAACTAATCCATTCTACCGTACACCGACGCTCAATCAATTGGTTTAGAATCACCCGTTTCTGTTTTGCATATAACATAAATTTTTCCCTACAGTCAAACCATGTCGCAAACACGATTACTGGCTTACTGATTATATAACATAAATATATTTGAACCTGTGAGAACCTAGCTATAGGTACAGGTGAAAAATATTAGGATAGCGTACCACGATAAAAAAGGTTCCTAAGCAAATATTCGCTTAAAACAGTCTGGAGTACAGCCTTAGGCGAAAATTCCGAATAAAAGCAACATCACTCGGCCTAATTAAGTAGGCATCTGGCGTTGATGTCGAACAAGCAGATAGAATTCTAGGCATTTGTAAGCAGAGCTCATTTGTATGAACTCTCTCCTGAATGTAACTAAATAAATGCTAATGTAAGTTCTGACAAAATTTATGTAATCTCATCACATAATCACGTCTATCATGTACTCAGTAGGTGAGTTTATTTGTGACTGATACTCTTAGGCACACTTGCGCCAAAAACTTAACTCAGAGTTAGTTTCTTGTATGATATTAAATTTGGAGTTTGTCATACAATATTGTCAATTTAACCTCGTGTTAGCAACTAACTCTGAGTTAAGTCTTTCGGGCAAGTTGACCTTAGTAGGTAAAAGTTTCAGTAAGCAAATTTAGTTTTCCACTAAGAGGTCTTTAAAAGTTATAGTATAAATTTTACCGACTTATTGTGTGTATTTTGTCCAAACTTTGAAGTTATTTGAATATACCTGAGCCTGAAAGAAAGATTTTTTGTTTAACTACAAGCAAAACAAAGTATCGGATTTAATGTAGGTGCATAAGTTTTTTCTGGCAAATTGTAACGCCTTTATCTAATTTTGAATCTTGTTTTATTTTATTTATTTAGGTACATTATACATAAAATTATGTTAAAGAATATATCTATATATTACCTACAGCTTTATAAGGGTCATACCAGGTTTCTCTAAAGATGGAAAAACAGACACATTTTACTAATCCAGGTACGGAAGATGTAGGTATAGGTTAATCTATCGCACGACAAGACAAATTCTATTACAATAATAAAGCATCATTAAACTCTCCTTTTAACCAAATATTGCAAAACCACCTTCATTAACTGACACAAATTAATCAGTGTTTTCCTGTTTGCCGGACCACGTAATGAAGATTGATGTAGTCGTAGACGTCTTTCTCTGACTTACGATGGCATCCTTGGATTTATTGCCACTTGTCAGGTTGCCAAATTGAGCAGCAACATAGTAGACATAAGAATGTAGGTAAGCTGTCATTAAACTGATTTTACGGACTCGAAATTGGAAAAAAATTGCAGCCCGTTCACAATTTTAGCTTTCTGTTTCTAGTAGGTGCGTTCATACTATGTCTGTTAATTTCTGTTCCGAATTCTGAAAACAAGGTTTCAAATTCCCTATGTAACATTATCGGATTGTAATGGCCCCACTGCTGGGACTCAGGACTACTCTCCGTAACTTGAAGCGTGCTGCGTCCATACAGGCCCAGTGCGGTTTGGTGTCACATGTCTGTATATTCATGGTTTTCCTATATATCTCCACCAAAGCCAGTCTCTTAATTTTTTTATTTGTATCTCCACCAAGGCCTGCTCAGGGAGAAACGGTGAAACAATCTGAATGTTTTGAAACAAAAAAACATTTCAATTTAAATCGCAACTTCATCAGCTACAATTAATGTCAAAAACTATTGAAAATGTAGCGTGTATTGCGACTGAGATGAGTATAATAATATGCAAATGTTACGGGAATTGGCCCTCTCAATTACGAGCCGCTTAGGGCTGGTTTGAGTTAAAGCGTGAAAAGAGTTCCAAGGTTGGCCGGAGGGAGACCACAGCTTATATTATTGCTGGACAAAGCTGCGGGACATAATAAGCTAGTCAAAAGAAAATCAAAGAGATAAATTATAGTTCGCAGTATTTTTTCAAACCGTCCAAGCCGAACCAATCAAGAGACCACAGCTTTAAGGCAATAGGTCTTAAAGCTTTGGTCTCTTGATCGGAGATGGATGTGCGTTACACCGCTGCGGTATGCGATGAGGAACATGCAGTGGTAAACGTAACAAAACCATCTACAACGGTCCGTTGTTCCATCGCAGTATACGTCAGCGGTAAGGATGATTATGTGTTCTGCACCGCATACTGCAGCGTTGTGCGTTCCGATCAAGAGACCAAAGCTTCATGAGGATTTGAACAGTTCACGTCGAACAAGCGTGCTTAAAATCTATTCAGTCCAACTTCAAATACTGTCCAACAGGCAATGCATCAATACTTGCAACATTCTGGAATGTGGCCGAACAATGGAGTACCATCGCGTCACTTCCATTCGTCAATGTGGGACGCAAGCCTATTGCAGCCACTCTATGCATCGTTTGTTGCAATCCTTTGAGTTGTGAAGCAGAGTATTCTAATAAACCGCTTACGAGCGTTAAACTATGTAAGTGGTTTAAGTACCTGTGATATATGTTTATAAAATACAGTTTAATAGACGCAGTCTTTCAACGATTGTTTTCTAAACTTTTTTGACAAAATACCTTCCCTACCTTACCTTAGGAGGTTTACCTGTGTCCGGATACCATAAGTAATTCAAGGTATATTAATGTTTATTTAATTATGTTTTTAAACTTTATGCACACTTTATGCCTTAGGATTTTTCTACCAGTCGACCTTAGGGTGGTGCAGAGATAAAATAAGACAGGTTCAACTAAATGAAAGGATAAATAGAGCATAAATATATAAAAAAAGAATATATATACACATATATACTTAGATACATACATACATCAATCAATCTGCCTACCCTTTTCCCAACTGCATTGGGGTCGGCTTCCAGTCTTACCGGATTCAGCTGAGTACCAGTGTTTTACATGGAGCGCCTATATGACCTCCGCAACCCAGTAACTGGGTAACACGGTAGCCCTTGGCTAGACTGGTGTCGGATCTCAACTACCCGTAATGACTGTAAAGATCTTCAAATGACAGCCGGGACCAACGGCTTAACGCGCTTACCGAGGCACGGAAAAAATTCAATATGTTGAAATGGTCACCCATCGACCTCTACAAGCGTTGCTTAACCTTGATGATCGACTAGTGCGACTGTTATAATTTAGCCACGAGCTCCTCCGAGATAAATACACACATAAACAATGTTATTCAGAAACCGAAACCAACAAATCAATTCTGTGATGATTCTGCAAACTTCTTGGGAATATGCTCACGTGCCTTTAATTTCAAAAACACATCACTCTCCTTCGGCAGTCGGTAAAAAGAACTGACTTTTTGCCATCCTGATATTATGAGGGACCGCATCCAAAAAGGGAGATCGCCTGGACAAAAAAGAACGAGTGGATAAACCCAGTGCGGTGACAGGGACATTGTAGAAGATTTTTAATTAAGCAGAGCAAAGGAATTGAACATAAGAAATCAGATATGAAGGAGAAGTGGGTTTATCGCAACGCATACAGTGTCGATTTAGCCTAAAATCATTAAGATTTGAGGTTTCATTCTTAAAAAAAAGGCAGTTGCAATTGGCATAACCAAGTGCAACTACAGCAGACAAAAATTATTGGAGGACTAGATAAAAATGCTATCAGCTTTCAGGTTAGGTATAAAAACTGTCTCCTATACACCGAGATCATAAATTAAAATGCACTGCTAAAGAATGCTAATAACTCACTCAGCCGAACAGAGCATGCGCTATTTATCACCATGCAGGATTGGCAGCGTTCACTAAGCCCGGTATTATTTATGAAGCTTAGCATAACGTAGTTATCCTGCAGAGCTGCGGTTAACCAACGCTGCCGTCCTTAAGCTAAAGTACCTATAACTGAAAATTGGTGGGTTTAGGTTTTTGATGTCATATTAATCAGTAAAAATTCTCTATCGATCTGTTTAAGAAGTATTTTTCAACAATCAATAGATTCCAGATAAAAATAAAAATGCCGTTAAGCTGCCCAAATTACTATTGCTTTTAACTATTTTTGATATGATTAAATCATTGAATAACTAACAATGACCCTATTTCAAAGTTCGCAATTACAATTTTTTGACACCGGAAACTCTCGCATATGGTTTGTAGCTGTTGATAAACAGCATTGATATTTATTGCATCCGCGGTTTTTCGTTTTTTTTTGTATATTTCTCAAAATATAATTTTGTCAGATACTGGCATTATAGCTTGAGGACGGTAGAACATCGCTTCAAGCACCGTATTATTTTACACCGTGTGAATTTTAATAAGTGAGTTTGTCGCGTTTAGCGTGCAGCTCATATTTAGCGACAGCCCTTATTTTTAGAATGGTATTCATTTTATTTTCAGTCTAAAATAACGTAGGTACGGCAGAATATAACATTAAAGTATTTTTAATAGACAGCGCTCGTAAAATTTTATGACGCAAAAGAAACAAAAAGTTGCGTATAACAAAACATTTTAAATTTTTGCCATAAAACTGTCTAGTCTTTTCCTGGCTAAGACTTTTTAGGTTTAAAAGTCTATTTCACAAAAGTTTAAAACAAGTTTTGTAAAAAACACCTTAATATCTTCAGTTCGATAATGTCTTCGCTATACCTAATTACGTTATTTTTTTGTTGATGCTGGTTATTGCCGAATAAGTACAAGTATATTAAGTCCTGTAACAGTGTCACTTTTAGGATGAATTGCTTCAAAGCTAGTTATTTATAGTCGCACCCTACATTTCGTTAGATTTCCATTAAAGGAAATGAAATGTTTTTTTTTGCATTATCTGTATATTTGAATGTCCCTGTTTCAGGAAATTGGACAATGCTAGAGTCGGGGCATTGCTAAAGTTGCTGCAGACGCTCCGATGTAACGTGTGGACAAAATGTTGAAGTTTGCTTATATTTTCAGCTTAGACAAGATTTGGAAGGGTGCCAGACAAACTTGTTTCTGGAAACAGGATAAGAAATGGGGTAATTTGACGAGACTTCCTTCTTTTATCGTCTCAAAACGCAGCAGTATGTATAAGTACATACATGCAAGCTGCTTTAAGGTTTAAGCTTTATGCTTGCGTGTTTCAAATGTGTGCCTTCAAATGTTTGTTTACAAAAAATCAAGGATTTTGTTTCTTCATTATTTATTTCACAGTTCATATACAGGTTCACACATAATAAACAGAACAGAAAATAAGTAAAAAAGTGATACTTATTTTTTTAATAAAATTTATTCCAGCTTACTCCATATCCCTACCATTGTTTTTCTCTTACATAGCTGTGCGGCTTTAACTGTATTAAGTAAAATAGTTCATACCAATGTACAAACATTAGCCAGCCAGCGAGGTATTTGCTATCGTGTCGTAAATAAGGTATAGGGAAAAAGAAGAACCCGGAATTAAATAAAAACAAGCGTATCTTACCATACCGCAGCTCTCTATGGGTAGTCAGCGGACACACACGGAGTGTTTTCATTTCATCAATTGATGTTAGACTGAAGTTAAAAATGTTTTACAAGTTAGATTAAGATCATCCATAGATAACGTAAAGAAACATAACATACCATCAACCTTGTTTTACTCGAAGGGTTTTGTAGTGGTGCTCTCACGTTTGCTACCCCAGTTGTAACGACCCTTACTTACGTGTCTTATGACGTCGGTTCGAACCCTTTTCTTTGTATAAATTATTTCATCACCACTGCTCTAAAATCGGTGAAGGAAAACATCGTGCGGAAACCGGCATGTCCTAGAACCAAAAATTCGAAGACATTTGACATCCACAAATCCGCACTAGGCCCGCGTGGTGGATTAAGGCCCATTTTCTCTCACAGAGTGGAGACCTGTGTCCCAGCCGTGGGAATATTAAAAGGTTCATGATGATTTCAGCCAGTTCTATTTAAATCTCATGTAAAAGGGGCTCACCTTTTAAGTTTAAATGCCATGGAATAGGGAGCAAAGCCTATTCAAAATCAATAGATCAATAAAACCATTCAAAGGTACTTTTTAATTATCAAGTAGAAGATAAAGCTAGTTGCACATTCGTAAGCGTCGGTCGATCTATTATTTACCTCATTCGGGCACAAATCCAGGCTCAAGGCTGATATAGAGAATTTTTAATAGATAAAAAGCTAACACTTTGGCCGACCCGGTAATTGAACTCAGGACCTCGTGCTCATGCAGCAGTAACGCTTGCAGTCACTAAATCAGCAAGAACTTCCCAAAACTCTGATCGGAAGAACGGAAAAGCTTCCAAACAATCTAGTTTCTTAAACAATGAATTCCTAAACAATGTAGATATTATAGAAAAGAAAAAAAAAAAATGAAAGCCCCGACACCTTTTTTACGTCGCGCTACATAATTTATCTAGTAGTAGACTCACTTCGATTGACAATCTATTGAACACGTAATTATGACACGATATCATAATATGAAAACACCCCGATTCGAACAGTAAAACGCCCATAATTTATGAACGACTGAACCGATTTTCAGCAAACATAGCTATAAACACTCTCGATAAGGTCTCCTTTCAAACAAAATAGATCCTTCCGTTTAGGAGCTATGACAGATACATAAACACACAGGTACAAATGACAAACATCTCACACCCATCTTTTTCCGTCGCGAGTTACAAAATACTTGAAACAAGATTGTTTTATTTCATAAAAGCATTTATTTTAGGAACTTCAAAGCAAGTATTGACAAACAAGCAAAACTGTTTATTTGTACTTACGAAAGAAAGTCCAAACATTGTTGATATTTCACTCCATTTTCTCTCGTCAACGCTGTACAGACTTAGACACTTAATGAGTATAATTCGTCGTCAGCGCGCAAATACTCTCGTTTTCAGGAGTCCAGAAAAATTTAAGCAAAATAAATGAAGCCTTTTCATCATTATACTTCCACGCAAAAACGATTTTCATTTTGCTTACAGCTAGGGAATGGAATTGCCAGCGGAGTCTATGTTTCCTGATAGTTATAACCTGCGGCTTTTAAGTTACTAATGTAAGGTTACTTCTGGCGTACTCCATTGTCAACCACATTAACATCGCTAACCATTCAGATGAGATATGGTCAAACGCGAGCCTGTCAATTTAAAGAAAAACCTACTTTTCAAAAGTCAAGGTACTTCAGACGACCTTGGAAGCTGGTTCTCAAGAACGTAAACTACTCTTGCCAGTATGAGAAAACGAAAAAATGTCACATGTAATCAATCGATATCCAGACCTGTAAACAAAATAATTACAAGCAAGGAAAACCGCGAGTGAACTACCAAATTAAATTCATTAGTACCTACACTACCTACCTACTTAATGTTCTCCGCATCTCGATTCAACGCCGACATTGTGGTTTTGTAAAACAGCCTTTCATTCAATTTGAAGTCTCGTTTCGTCGAATTCTAAGGCATTTTCTGCTAACAGTAGGTAGGTATGCATGTAGCAACTCTTTATTTTCTTTATAAACACAAGACATTCTATCATCGAAAGCAAATTTTTTATGGTATTGACAAGTGATTTTGTTGTTTTTTTTTATCTATATGCTCGCGTTTGACCACTATCTTAATATCGAAAAATCACGTGATCAATCCCTTACATTTTGACACATCGACTATCGCTTTCGCTGACATCGAATGCCACTTGTCTAGAGCCTCTGTTTGCCTCTGCCTGGCTATTTATCCTAACACAATATATCTTAGGATCATACCATTTTTTTGTGGTTATTCCTCCTGGATACTTTCCGTCTGGGGAACGGAGGGTTTTGTCGGACTTTCCTCCCGGTGGATTCCCGCATTTTCGAGGCGGGGGGTCTCAGTAGCCGTGGCTTGGTCACCCACGGTGAAGCGTAGAGGAACCCGAGGAGAGGCCGCTAGTCAAAGCGTTTGCCAATTAAGCTGATGACGTAGCGGCTAACGAGTAGGTTTAGGTGCTGCTTGGGTGATATCGCAACTGAGGCGGGCCACGATGTCGTATGGGAGGCATCGTGGCTGAGGGTTGGAGATCACGGCGGGAGAGGAGTGCTGGTATTGCGGTGCGCCGCTTTCCCTAGCTTCCGTGGTCTGGACGGTGTTTCGTACCGTCTGATGGCAGACACGGAGGGGCCGCAGGGGAGGAGTGTCGGTAGAGGCATTGGCCGCTATCCCTATCCCCTTCGGATGAAAAGTGGTAAATGGTGGGGCCACTGATCGGACCTGTTACAGGGCGACCAAAGGTGCCATACATGGGGTCGTCTGAACCCATGTGCTAGTTTGGTGCCTCGGATGGTTACGGCGTTCAATGTGCTCAGGTGCGCCGCGCGCCGGTGATGGGGTGTACTCACCAGAGGAGGGCGGTGACGGAAAGCCACGGCGGGTTCACGGGTGAGTGCTGACGCGTGCCCGTGTTGCCGCCATAAGCGGCACAGGAGACCACCGTGGAGTTTTAGTGGGTACGAGTCCCACATAACTATCTCCCCATGGTAGCGCAGTATGCATGAGCATTTCTCGAGGCAAAAAAGCTTTCCAGCCACTCTTCCAAAACAGGCCTTACCGCCAATACCTATTGTGGCGTGCCCACTACTTGGTTGCGCAAGCCGCTCCCTCCATTCAGCCACTAGGATCTGTCGGAGTTCGGATTTACGTGCCTCGACTTCTGGAATCAGCCACTGACCTTGGATAGCTTCCCTGCCGCCAGTGATACAGCGACGCAAGTGTTTTCGCATCCAAATCCCAAGTGTTGATCCAGCCAGTAGGGCCAAGCCCAAGACCTCATGCTTAAGAGAGCATGGGGTCTTGGGTTTTTGAGCAGTAAGAACTGCTTGCTATCGTTATACCGCAATCGCATCGTCATACTACACACAAAACAAACTAAAATATGAAGCCTTATAGTAAACTAAATTAATTCAATCCATTTAAGAATGCTCTGCTGGTTCATAACAAGTCTAATATAAAACAAAGATTTAACTTACTAGTACCTTTTTAGCAACTCTTGCACCATTTTCATCTTTCTGCTTTGCATAACACTGCTAAAAATTGCTAATCATGAGAAAAAAATGTGAACCGCCAACTACACGAGGAAAAAGCCATTAGGACTTCACTTTCGAGTAATTTTGTACACTCGCTTCAAAGTACACTGTACCTTATGATGGTTATATTTTGTTTTAAGGAAAATACGCCATATTCGCGAAGTGCAATTTTTTTACGTTTTTGCACAATTTCTAAATTAGGAAATAATTTACGACAGTTACGAATATGTATCTTGTGTACTTAATATACCTGTAAAACCTTATGGCACGCAATAATATACTAATATGTGTAATAACATAATACTAACTTATGGACAAGCATGTATAGCCCAAAGCTCGTGGGGACCTAAATATACCTTTGGTTCAACCAAAGGTATATTTAGGTCCCCACGAGCATATTCATTACAGTACCATTTTCATTAGAACCATTTATATATATTTTCTTTTTCTTCATCACATTCATTTAACTACTCAAGATATCTTATACCTAAAAAATACTTATCATTAAAAAGTTCCAGTAGCCAACTGTGGTCTTCTTCATCAGTTCAATTTTACCAAATGGTACTTTCTGAATGCAAATACTTGCCATTTTGATGAAAATACCAAAATCGCTAATGTATGCCTATAAAGATTGAGAATTACCCTCGATTTGTATAGGTTCCCATCATCAAATTCTGACCTCATGATCGAGGGACCACTTGAGAAGTATACCCTTTCAAATAAAAAATATTGTTAGGGTTCCGTACCCGAAGGGTTCAAACGGAGCCCTATTGCTGTCACTCACGTGTCTGTCTGTCTGCCCGTCGTCTGTCACACAATTTTGTTCTGACAAATATTTTAAATTTAAATTACCTATGAACTTGAAATTTGGTGATAATGTTTATTAAATTACATACGTACTTTTAGGGCTTATTCCAGAAATCCCCACCGACAAATCCCCACCAGTGGGGATTGTTATTTTTTTTCTAGAAATCCCCACTAGCTAAATAAACTCTGCCTAGTGGGGATTTTTGGAAAAATAAGTCCCAATCCCCACCACGTGTTGTTTCTAAATTATTAAAAAAAATAATTAAATTATTATAATCAACTTGCATTATAAATTGTTTGCATTGAATCGAAAATCAAACATATATTATTTACAACTATTAATTAGATTCAAACCAAAGTTAATTAAAAATTATAGAATAACGTATATCGCGATTGTGAATTTAACTCATTCTTTCCAAAAAAGTGACACTGTAATGCTGCCATGCATTAGCTCTAGTTGAGCATCTAAGATAAACTGGTCTTTTTCTCTGCTTCTTTGTGATCAGAGGTTCCGACGGAGACTTTCGTTAGCACTTTTTTCATAAAACAAAGCGTCTTCATGCAAAAAATGTAGGAGTTTCTGTAAACTTGGTTTTTTCTTCGATATAGCTATATTAAGCTTATTATGCCAGCCTTCCAAAACAGTTTGAGGTTCTGTGCCTCTCTCCGTAAACACATTATACTTTTATGAAATCTTCTTTTATCTATTGGCTTAACATCCGGCAAAAATGGTCACTGTTATGATTGTCTGGGCTTTGGCGGGCAACATAGAACCAGCCTACCATTATTAGATTTTCCGGTAAAAGTGGTAGTACTGCAGCAAGTTCAATTTGCCTCTTCAAAATTTTGGATTTCGTCAGATTCAATGCCCGCCCTTTTATCCAAATGGCTTTTTAAAGTGAAAAAAAAACTTAATTCAAAAAATCAAAAAACCCGACTGCTTCAAAAGTGAACTAAAAAGTCCTAAACAAGGAAAAAATCATGCTGTGCAGTCGGAGGATACATATTCGCGGGCTGGCTGACCAAAATCTGGTGTATCCTCCGCCTGCACAGCATGATTTTTTCCTTGTTTAGGACTTTTTAGTTCACTTTTGAAGCAGTCGGGTTTTTTGATTTTTTGAATTAAGTTTTTTTATTTATAACTTTTTAGTTAGGTTTTTTTCGAATTAGATACATTTAAACATGTAAGTGTTATATATTTTTGAAATCACCTCTTAAAACCCTTTATTTTGATACCCCACACGATGGGTTTCGAAGAAAAAAAATTTGAGCACCACAATATGGCGCCCAAAAGCCGCCATTTTTCTATTGTCCAATTTTAATGTAGCCTATGACACTCTTAGGGTTAAGACGCATCGATTGACGTATGAGTCATCAAAATCAGCCAACGCGTTTGGTCTCTGGAACGCCATATAGGAACAAACATACATACTTACATACATACATAGACTGATAAACACATTACCCTCCTTCAGCAAGTCGGGTAAAAACCAACCTCTAACAGTTACTTCCGGGAAGACCTCTTGAATAGCATTAATCGTGGCTTTTTCAAATCGCATCATTTAGAAACAACACTTGGTGGGGATTGTTACTTATTTTTCCAAAAATCCCCACTAGGCTGAGTTTATATAAGTAGTGGAGATTTCTGGAAAAAAAAGATAACGATCCCCACTGGTGGGGATATGTCGGTGGGGATTTCTGGAATAACCTATTTTAGTAACACATACCAATATATTAAAAAATCTGACTTTTTCTTTCGCACTTAGCCGGTATTTTTTCAAATCTATCCAGGCAAAAAACACCGACGAAATGAGAACCGCCTCCTTTTTTTGAAGTCGGTTAAAAATAAATAAATTACCTATTTATTTATTTAATACTTTAAGCACACAAATGTACAGAGGCGGACTTAATGCCTTTGGTATTTTCTACCAGTCGCTGATCTGATGTTGGCTCGAATTTTGGTCTCCCTCTCATTGTTTTTATGGCAATGAACTTAACAAAAAAGATTCTGGAAATTCTGAATTTAACAAACAAGATTTTTTTAAAGCGTAGCTTTAATTTTCTACAAACTACAACTAAGTTCTGGGAACGCAAATTATCACATAGCTGAAATAATTAACAAGAACCAATCAAATCGTTTGACTTGCGTTTAATTTAAGTCGTCTTTGAATATTTCCAGAATTCCAGATCCACACAGAAGTGATGGGAAACGCGAACCGTCAAAATACTGCATCACATTATAGAAACATAAAATCACACTACTCTCTGATACCAGTTCCTCCCACCCTCTGGGGACAATATTTCCTCATTCACAACCAAATCTATGACATAGTGGATCAGTTAGGTGTCGGAATTTGCTCGGAATAATAAAAAACTCTAAAATTTTCGAGAAAAAAATATAACTTCGCCGTGCTACGAAGGATAGACAAAATTTATTTACTTTCTTTCCATTACACTGTTTGATGGGGCGACGCGGCGCGAATGGAACAGAAAAATAATTAGCTCACAAGTCACGTCTAGGACGAAAAAAGATTTGAACTGAGGTAGGTGCTTATGTAAAGTGAAGTCATGAAACTTCTATGTCTTCTAATAAACTTAATTCAGATCGAAATAGTTTATTGTTTGTCTTTTAGTTTTTGTTTAAGAACTGCTGGGGCTGTGGCTGGACAAACCTGCGTGACACCCTCCGATAAGAAGATCGACCTACCTAGGTAAGTAGCCAGGCGGCTGCCACCAGTCACTTACGTTCTGGGAACTATAAGATATAGGGTAGTGGTTTTTTTTCAGCGGTCTTGAATTTAAAACGCGCTCGAGAACCATTGGGCTGGGTTAATCTTACAATTATATTTAGAAAAAAAATTAGAGAGGGTTCTCTTCGAGAATTTGATTTACCTGCCAGGCCCTAACCGTTACAATAGGAAAGTAAAGAAGAAGAATTAGATAGATCACACATTTAAGACGACGATAGTCGCCAAAGACCTTGAGGAAACAAATAGCGCACTCGTTTCACACCCGCATGACCCATAGATCGGTAGTTTTTTATACTTTCCTAATTTATCTATGACTTTAAAAATAAGCCTGAGTTTAAAATTTAGATACTTAAATTGTCTTTTAGATGGTATCAATTTAATTAAAATACGCCCGACGGTTTTGGTGCGATTGTCGTTTTTTTTATCCGTGTTAGACATAACTTTACAAATTAATAACACTATGTTAAAAAAATAACACTCAATATTTTATTTAAAAAAATGGTCTAATGTAACATATACTTTTTCAAAAAATTACGACCAACCGCTTAGACTTGATTCTCATTTTAAAATCAGCTACTCAGGGGTATCTGTGCCTTAAGTACCTACTAATTAACGTTTCCCACTGTAACATAAACCTGTAAACAATAAACAATGATATCATTTTCTTTACTGCAAATTGTATTGTTTTATACAGTACGAAAACAGCACTTCAACTTTTCCTTTAACTAGTATTATATTGAATGTCTCATTTGATTTTTGACCTTCCAAATTCCCTTCATTGAAATTATTTCGATGGGCCTAAACAAGGATTTTATTTGCAAAAGATAAAGAAGATATTGCGACAAATAAATAGATACCTTTGATCCCAACATCACCACAAGATCCATTATTATTAAAGACCTTTTAAACATACATTTCGTAGCTGACAATCGTTCTTGACCCCATATTTTTGTAATTTTTTTGTAACGAAAACTAAACTTTATACTCGAATCATAAGGTGCATTATAGTTGAATAGTTTGTCTTCACGTGTTGGTTTCGCACAATCGGATACGTCGAATATATCTTTTCCTGAGGCTTTCCTTTTACATAACACTTGGTTGGATAAAGTGATGTCGGAGGAAAATTGTATCTTTTTATACGTAGCGTAAACAATAGGAGGGTGGAACTCGTGGGTAGGGTAACGTGTAACCTGCTCTGTTGATACTTCGATGATATGGGTTAAGGGTTAGTGAGACCGTGACGTATTAGATAGGTACCTTGTTTGCTTACGGTAGTTTATTTGAGTTTATAAGGAACTTTAAACCTACATGAATTATAACTAGATATATAATTTTTCCAGGGTTACCGACGTAGCCCGAACAATTGCTGAACTTAAGTGGCAGTGGGCAGGGCAGATAGCTCGCAGAACGGATGGCCGATGGGGCAGAAAGGTTCTGGAGGGGCGACCGCGAACCGGAAGACGTTGACAGGCCTCCCACCAAGTGGACCAATGACCTGGTGAAGGTTGCGGGGATCCACTGGATGCAAAACACACGGGACTGAACAATGTGGCGACGCTTGGGGGAGACCTATGTCCAGCAGCGGACGTCTTTCTGCTGATATGATGATGATAATATTTTAAAAGGAAACGAAGAGTCCAAATTTATAACTAGCTTCTGCCAGTGGATACGCCCGCGTGAAAGTTGGAAATTATGCCAAGGGACATACTGCCAGGATAAAAGTTTTCTTCGTACTAATTTAGGTTAATGGTCTACTCGTGTGTCTAGTTTAACCCAAATCGATTCAGCAGTTATGACGTGAAAAGATGACAGAAAATGAGAGAGATTACTTTAGGAAGGTTAGGTATGTCATGCATAAACAAAAATAACTTTTCGTTAATATAATCGCCGGAATGCACACATTGTATCTTAACTCTACTGTGTTCTGTTTATTCCTACAGCCCCCGCTTATCTCAAAGAACGCCTTAAGTTCCTTCATAACACATATTCTAGACACTAGAGATCATAGGAGAATTTGAGACTTTTGATGCCTGCTCATTCTACTAAGTTCTACAATAAATCATTCACAGTCCAGGCTGTGCGGTTGTGGAATGAGTTGCCGATGGTTGTAAGACAAACCCAATCACTAGCATCTTTTAAAAACCTTGTTAAGAACTATGGTTCTTAACAAATTTGATAGATACTGAAAAGCATTAAAGGATATGTCCTTTAATGCTTTTCAGTATCTATCAAATTTCGTCTATCATTGTTCAACCGTTATTTGAAATTTTGTAACGTGTAATATTATGTATGTTTATTATATCGCTATAATTGTTTATGTATTTTTTTTTAAATGTAGCAGTTCACCAGAAGCTACCCCCTGTTTTATTTTAAGATCTTTAAGTCCATCCAAAGGTTGTCTGGTAGATATCGCTGTCGGCGATAAGACCGCTTTTGTACCCATACCTAGTATTAAGTTGATGTAAAAGATATGTGTTATTTATGTTTTGGTGTACAATTTTAAATATATACTATTCTATCAGTAAAGCACTACGAAATTAATTCGATGCGAAAATTTAATTGAACTAGTTAGTTCGTTACTTAGTAGTCTTCTTAATTTTGCAATGTACTTAATTATTTAAAGCAGTTTTGATAAAGATTAAGAATTATACACATTTGATTACAAAATGATACACTGTAAAAAACTTGACTACGATAAGAAAGAAAGAAGAAAGAAAGAAAGAAAAAACGTTTATTTCCGCCAGTCACGACGCATACCATAAAAAGTAAAAGGAAAGCTTAAATACAAATACAGAATATGCGTCACAACCACGCAAAACGGTCATCGCTCAGCATAATGCTGGGACTTGCGTGCAAGACAGAGCCACAGCGCTGGTTTTCAGCGATAGCCGGTGTCGACTGGGTGACGCCGAAACAATTAAACCTTAAGGTGGTACCCCGAACAAAACGTCGCGCTAGCCGTTTTTCGTGCTGTTTTCAGGAGCTATCTACTCGTTATTTAAAAAGAAATATCAATTAATAAAAATACATTAAATTTCTACATAATGTTGATTCTAAAATGGTAGATTTCATTTTTGTTTAATGTTGTTTATGTTTCACTAATCTCCTTCCAACAAAATCATAAAAATGAGAAATAATTATTGATGGCATGCATCTCCTCGTAAAGTGTTCATTAATTATTTTTTGTTCTAACACTAATGGATAGACAATTTGATAACAAACATTTTGTAAGAATTTATTTTTTCAAAAGGCCTATATTCGATTTTATAAAGATTGTATTCTAAAATCTGGGCGTATTCACTAATGTATACGTAATTCATGCGCCACCAGTGCCGCTAGGCCAATAGGAATGCTCATATCTCATGCCGATTTTTTGGTCAGGGTACCGCCTTAAGGGCAAGTGACTGAGCGAACATATTCCACTTATAAATAAAATAAACAAATAAATGAGCAAACGAAGTTTTCTTAAGTAATTAATTAATGGTTTTAATGGATTCAAGATAACATTATTAATGAATAAAATATTTTGAAAAGCAATTATTATTGTATCTAACAATAAAACATATCTAAAAGTAGATATAGGTAATTTAAACATGGCGACCTTGACTTCGAGATAAAACAAAAAATAAACCTTTTATAATAATTTAATTTATTATGCTCAACTTTGCTATCACTTAGTTTCTATAACTCTACCATTTAACGAAATAAGCATTAATTTTGTTTTGGTGGTTAAACAAATCAAACAAAAAAAAACATAACCCTTTCCTTGCAGCCGGGTAAAAATACTGCATACCACCTGCTTACTAACTTTTATTTTTCCTAGAATCATGCATGAATTAATGCACAATAATTCAAACTTCTACTTTTGCTATGAAACGTCCTCGATTTGTTTAGAAAAGTTATTAACACTATCTCTGAACTGCTTCAATCAATACTTTAAAAAGTCATTTTTCATGGCTCTGCATCAGGGATTATTTTTATCAAGTGTAGCAAAACGTGATCAAATCAGTAAGCTATGATTTACTATAGAAATATTATTTATCTTTCAAGTTTTTATCATTGCTAGTCGTTATTTTATCGGCAAAAAAAAACAGCCAAGTGCGAGTTGGACTCGTGCGCCGAGGGTTCCGGACAAACTTGTATGTATATATGTATAAGTAAAAGTGGCCAGTCATTGGTTGGCCGGTTTTAAGTTTTTTTTTATATTATGTATCTAAAAAAAATCGTGACGAAGACGTTGGTTCGTACCAAATTTCAAGATTCTGAGTTTACGGGAAGTAACCTGTAAGTTTTGGTTCCCTTGCGAGTGTCGAAAATTTGCGGCTTAAACGACTGTACCTTTTGCGTTGGCTTAGAAGTTTGATTTTTAACCGACTTACCAAAAAGGAGGAGGTTCTATGTTCGACTTCTTGTATGTTTTTTTTTTTTTTTTTTTATGTATTTTCACCGATATCTCCGTCAATCGTGGACCGATTTAAAAAATTCTTTTTTTGTTTGAAAGAGTATGTTTCGAAATTGGTCCCATTTTAATTTGGTGATGGTCTGATGAAGAACTTCGGAGATACACAACAGAACTCTTCAATAAAACTCTCGTGATTGCTGCAATCGCATGTCTGTTTGTTGTTTATACCATTTCATAACATAACATCATGCCAGTACGCTCTAAAGGGATACGCAGATCTCTCATTTCACCGGTTATGTTCAAGTTTCATGTTATTCGGTTAATCTATTCTGGAGTTATAGGGACCTTAATAAACAACTTGCTATTAGGTAGGTAAAACTAAAAAGAGTAAAATAAAAAACTTTTTTGCAAAAAAATACTACCGACTTCCAAATGAAAAACTACAAAGAGAAAAATAACTTAACTTTTGGAAGTCGGTGTCCATATCGCAAAAAAATGGTTTCTACGAAAGACACCGACTTCCAAAAGTTAAGTTATTTTTCACTTTGTAGTTTTTCACTTGGAAGTCGGTAGTATTTTTTTCAAAAAAGTTTTTTATTTACAGCTAAGGACAATAGACCTGAGTATTTGATACATTTCAGCTTGATACCTCCACGCATTCCTGAGAAAACGGGTCTTGACAGACAGACAGACGGACGGGCAACAAAGTGATCCTATAAGGGTTCCGTTTTATCCTTTCGAGGTACGGAACCCTTAAAAATAAAGCTTCAAAAATGCAATCCTCGATCATTTGTTTCACCATCACAGATAATGTAAAAATTAGTGATATCTGACATATTTCGTTCAGTAAATATTTTCTATCGTATTTAATACGTGACAAGATAAGTTATTATAAGTATTTAAGAAGCAGTCGAGCAATGACTTGAAAAATCTTAACCTAAGTCATCTTTTTACCTAGCTTGGCATGGCAATCTAGACTCTGATTTTTAATTTCGTAGACTAAATTGAAATGTGGTGGGTTGCCACTTTATCGTTCCATGAAAATAGTGTTGTGTACTGAGTGATCGAAAATCGAAGTAGATCGAAAATGGAACCTTTCTACGGCAAAATAAATACATTTGTTATGAAACTATCGGCCCTATATTTAATTTCTACTCATTTATGTCAGACTTCATTCTATCCATCGCATCTATTCTATTGTTGATTTTATATAATACAATAATAGTTTATGTTCAATCCTATATTATTAAACGAGCAATATTTGTATATATATATATATTTGTAATAGAAAACGAAAAACAGCTCTAACGATTTTAATAAAACTTACAATATCAGGTCTCATATCTGAGAAAATTAGTTTTGCCGAAAAAAATATGTTCTATAATTTCATGGTATAATAACATACTCCGTATACTTCGCCTGGTATGTTCTTCCCAGGATGGCCTAAGCCTACGTCACGATAAGTGTTACCATTGATTGTCCTTTTTAGAAAATGTAGGTACTTTCTCATGTAGTTAATGAAAATAAAATAAATTACTAACTAGCTTAACCATTTAGTAACTCTTATGATTCATCTATGTTCATCTATGTCATGTATATTTAGTGTTAAATTAATTTATATTTTGAATTATTAGTTCATAATTGCTTTGTTAAGATAAAAAATGCATTTTGCTCGGGTATTTCAATAACACACAGTGGCAACACATCGAATTGACAAGTGTCATACTGACAACTAGCCATTTCATCGCTATTGTCGTGTCACTCACACCTATAGCGTTGTTTCGCTCGGTGAGAAAAATACTGTGGCTCCCAAACATTTGTGATGAACCCGTGAACTTTGAAAGATACACAAGAAAAATTCTTAATTGTTCCGTAAACTGTAAAAACAGCAGTATAAAAGGCGGTGCAATATATATTTTCTTTTCGCAATGAAGAGACGCTATCATATGCGTGGCTTCAATATTGTAACTAACTTCACCTAAAATAACTTGTACGTGCCTTTCATTAATTTATATACGCGTTGTAAATTACATAATTTAAGGCATAGTTGTGTCAATACGTCTTTACGCCCGAACTTAACCTAACCTAATTAGTTTGTGACTTATTTTAGTCAAGTCAAGTTTTGTGAGTTTTCGTTCGGAACTAAATAAAAATACTAAAATGCAATCAATTAAAAGAAAGCAAAGTAAATAAAAACAAAAAGTATCAAATATGACGATTTATTAAGAATTATAAAAAATTTGTACTTATTGTATTATTTTTATCTTTTTCCCCACAAAAAAAGTTTGAGAACCGCAACGCAATTGATGACGTAGTCTTAGGCCAATCACGTGACCCAGCTGTCACGGGAAGAGACTACCATGTCTTGTTCTACCATGTATAATTTCACCCGAGCAGAGCTCGGTCACCCAGGTAATGTGGATTAATACTGTTATATTTAAATAAATTATGTTTATATTCATAAAACATTTATTCACACCAATTAGTAAAAAACACCGAGATTGCAAAATTTTAGAAAAAATAAGGTCATTGGCAGCTGTCAGTGTAGTGTACGGAATTAAAAACCAGAATTATAGAACATTCACATTCTACCTTTCAGCGATTACCGTCTTTTCTTTCAAATACTTTTTAAAACGGTTATTAACTTTACAGCGGTTCCTTCGACATACTTAGTGCACTTCTTGCATGATATCTTTCATTTTCGCCGATATTTGCTCATTTCTCGGCTTTTATATAATGTGCATCTCTGGTATATTACGAACAAGATAAAAGGCTTTTACTTACAATGAAAGTTTAGTTCTTCTTATGCAAGATTAGATTAGAATCATTTCTGTCAAAGTAAAGGTCCATATTGAGATACAACACGCATGTGTGTTTTATTCTCAATACGGACCCACCTAACAGGATGACTGTATCGACCTTATGTCGTAGTTTGAGAAGGAATCCTGCATATCCTCTAAGATAAAAGATCCATAATAATAAATTCCTTCTCTACTAATTGCGGCAAGGTCAAAGTCCTGCCTGACACGTTTAGGCTTCATTCATACCAATACAACTATTAATTATGGATTCACAAACACAGCAGTCAGTTTGCGGTGAACGGGATTGGTAGTAGCACGCCTAGTACGCTGAACAGGGCGAATTACTTGCATGCAAATTAGCGATAGACCGAGAACGCTTGCAAATGGTATGGTATTAATCGATTCACTCGGTATAAGCTCATGGGCCATTCGGATGAGATACCTTATTGCAATTGGTTTGCTTGGTGATTCTACGATTAAAGGTTGGAAGCTAATATTGAAATTACTTACGGAGACTAAGAAGTTGTTATAGAAATTACGCAAATGTTCAAAAAATATATTAGTCATTATTCATATCTGGAGAAAAATAGTCCTCCTAACCGAGCCTCTACGTCTACAGAGACTAGCGCTCGGCGCGGAAGAAATCAAAAGAGATAATTGTTTAAGAATGTTTTCGATTTTATTGCTTTATGATTCGTTTACCATGTTGCCAAGAGCAGTTTAAAAAAAAAATAAGACAAAAAAAAAGAAAAACCTAGACGACTCTGTGTTCACATTTGACATAATGTGTTCCATGGTGATGCGCGCTTGCCTTGAGGTAACTTATTCACTTAGGTTCTAGTTAACAAGAGACCAGTTCTAAAAGGTTTTACAATTTTCCGAAATGGCAGAGGTAATAGGTAAAGTCTGTCGTGATGCCCACTAAGTAATAATCAGAAACTACCTCTTTCCAAAGGATTTTCTTTCACCCCAAGATCTCAGGTAGATCAGTAATCTTGTGTTGTTAACATGCGCGGCACAAGTTATGCTAAAATTTATGACGCGCTCCGCTCGGGCGAAATATTATAATAAGCGTGATACACCGTGTTACATGCAAGCTTACAAAGCCTTTATAAATATGAGGAAGATGATGGGTAATAACAGTGAGGAAAATAGCATAATATTTGCGTAGTTCAAGAATTGTGTCTCGTTGTTTATACCTAGTAAGTGCGACTACTCATCATCTGATAGATTCCCGAGTTGTGTAGTCTTCCCGGCTTTTTGCATCGGAAACATTCTCAGTACCAACCGTGAGTCTGTATTTGTGCCCGGTTAAAGGCAATCTTTTCCAGAGTACTAGACACGTGACATTCTATCATCGAAAGCGTGGCAATAGCGATTGTCAAAAAAACAGAATTGTATGGGATTGACAAGCGATTTATTTTTTCTTTTTATCTTTTTGCTTGCTATATAGCCCGCTAAGGGACTTTCAATTTGTGCACTAGCCTTACCGTCAGCGTCAAAATTTCGTCATCATATAACTGTAGGTGCATTGATTCCAGACCCAATTTTTCAAATATTGCAAGATAGGACTTGACAGATGTTTCCATTTTTTTTTCCATCGTGTTGGTTGACTTGTCCCAGAATGACAAAGGTACTCTTTCACTACTTCGGGAAGCGCTGCGAAGTAGCGGACTGCGATAGGTTGGATGGATTATTAAAAGCTCGGAACAGAAAGAGTCGGCAGATTCACGTCGTATGACGGAAGGGGCACTAATTCCAGACACAGTTTTTCAAATATAGCAAGATAGGTTTTGATAGATGTTACCATTTTTTTTCCTATCGTGTTGGTTGACTTGTCCCCGAATGACAAAGGTACTCTTTAACTACTTCGAGTAGCGATGGCAATATAAGTTGGATGGATTGTTAAAAGTACGAAACAAAAAGAATCAGCAGATGCACGTCGTGACGATGACAAGAAGACCACCCTCATTAATTCACAGCACGGTGCTGATTTTGACTGTTCTTAGTGGGTGATGATTAATGGCAATAAGCTCGCTCGATAATTTATGCTAGATCATTGAACTTTACACATTAGCATATAGAAGTAGCTAAACGATAAGCTCCTGAATATCATTGTAACTATGTGTTTTGCTTGTTAAGTATCGATTGGTTACTGAGCGACGATTTCTAAATTGAGTATTCGTGTTTGGAGTTAATTGTTAAATCCTTCTTAAATGATAAAGTTTAATGGGTCCAAAATCATCATCATCTTACTGCACTTGTTCCATGTTACTTGGGGTCGGTGCAACACGTTTTCTTCTTCCATACCGTCCTTTCCTCCGTCTCGGTATCACTGAGTCTCTTCCTTTCATATCACTCCTCACACAGTCCATACATCTTCTTTTTGGCCTTGCTTTCCCTCTCCATCCATCCATATTTATATTCTCAAATCAATCAAGGACAAAACACACAGGTTCAAAATCACATCTTCAAAATATAATTTAGAAATCGGGGGCTTAGTATCTACCAATAACATGTAAAAAGAGCCAATCCAGTACTTAAACTAACCCATTAGTAAAGGCACTGCTAAACTAATCACCGCTTAAAAATGATAAAGCCATGAAGAGGATGGCAGGTTTTCTCATTGTCAAATGGGAAAACCAGCGGAATGTGATTAATTGACGCGTATTGTGACCTCAGAAGAATTGTAAGGTCAGACACATTTGGTGGCTATTTGCTGTTTGTGCACATTCTTATTATAAGGTAGTTGGCTTATTTGTGTGATACTCATCTACTTGGTTGCTAAGCATAGTAACATCGACTGGTTTGGTTAACAATAGCTCTGTAGCAGCAAATTCTTACAGTTTTTTTTTTTTTTTTTCAACTATCTGACCCGGCAAACTTTGTTTTGCCTTAAAAACACCAAACATTTATCTAGAAAATAAGAAAGGCCAAAGACAGGAAGGTTATAGTGGGTTTCAGAAGTCAAGAGGAAAGGGAGAAGGTCAAGACGAGACTGACAAGGTGCTCTGATCACCTAAAGGTCGAAGACATGACTAACAAGGACCCACTAGTTGTGCTCAGAGACCTGTTTCAGTACAACACTGACGAGGACATCCTTGGTGCGCTGAAAAAGCAGAATAGGGAGATTTTCAAAGACCTGAGCGATAAATATAGGCTCGAAATAGTATATAGGAAGCGCACCAGGAACCCGCACGCAAGCCATGTCGTAATGCGGGTTTTCCCCAAGATATGGCGGCGAATGACGGAGGCTGGGTCGGTCCACATCGACATGCAGAGGATCCGAGTGGCCGACCAGTCTCCGTTAGTACAATGCTCGCTTTGTCTGGGATATGGCCACGGCAGACGCTTTTGCCAGGAGACCCAGGCAAGGTGCAGCCACTGTGGGGGACCCCACATGAAGGCAGATAGTCCAGACTGGCTTGTGGACACAGCACCGTCGTGTTGTAACTGCACGCGGGCAAAACTCGAAAGGGTTGAGCACAACGCCTTCAGCCAAGAGTGCCCCGTAAGGAGAAAATGGGATGCCATGGCCAGAAGCACGACGTCGTACTGCTAAGGTGGTTACCGGCGGAATATCTGACTCTAACACAAGGCCATACGTAGTAGCCCAAGCAAACTTGCAAAGAAAGGCACTGGCAACAAATGAATTAATGCTTGAGGCGAACAAAAGGAAAATGGCGTTTGCACTGCTACAGGAGCCGTACATCGGAGGCATAGGTAGAATGAAGGACTACCACGGTGTTAGGATCTACCAGAGCAATAAGACAGAAGACGGAGCCGTCAAGACAGCAATCGCTATCTTTGACGGCGACATAGACGTCGTCCAGTGCCCGGACTTTACCACACCCAACATCACGGTGGTTCAGATGAGGACAATTGCCTGGGAAATCGTGGTGGTCTCATTCTACTTCGAACCAAAGCCAGAACCGATAGGGCCATACTTGGAGCAGCTTAAAAGTATGCTTAAAAGTATGTATGCTCAACGTCGGTGACACGCCTATTTTTCATACAGTGCGGGGAACCACCCTTTACTCCAGTGTAGTGGACATAACGGTGTGTACGGCGGGACTGCTCGGCTTTGTGGATGGCTGGAGGGTGGATGAGGCGATGACGAGCTCAGACCATAACACCATCACATTTAAGCTGGCCTTGGAGAAGGCAAGGGGTATACAAAATTACTGGAACCACACGTAGATACAATAGTAAAAAAGCCAACTGGGACCAGTTTCGTGAGAAGTTGCATACAGACCATAACATTAACGCTAGAGAAATAGTAAAAATAAATAACGTAACAGATTTAGAAAATAAAACACAACACAACAGGGTCAGCTTACCATGATGGTCAGAGGAGCTCGCCACGCTGAAGAGGACAGTCGCCACCAGGAAGCGCAGAATCCGCTGTGCAGCACCCGTCCGGAGCGACGCCGTCGTCGCTGAGTACCTGCAAATAAAAAAAGAATATGAGGAGAAGGCAAAAATGCTCAAACCGACAGCTGGAAGGGTTTCTGCGAGAAACAGGACGGAGAAACTCTATGGGACGGGATCTACCGGGTCATAGGCCGGACCAAGAAAAGGCACGAAGACTTGCCCCTGACTGTGAACGGTAAGGTACTGGACAATCACCACTCTGCCGAATTGCTGGCAGAAACGTTCTACCCCGGGGACAGAAGGGATGACGATAGAGAGGAGCATACGCGCACCAGGATACTTGCTGAAAAAGTAAACGCCTTGGATCATGATGAACAACATGACCCGGCGTTTACCATTGAGGAGCTACACTCTCGCACGCGCAGCTTCAACCCCAAAAAGGCCCCCGGGGTGGATGGTCTCACGGCCGACATCTGCCAGCACTCGATTAACCACGATCCGGGAACTTTCCTAGCACTGGCTAACAAGTGCTTGGAACTGGGCTACTTTCCCGGGACCTGGAAGGAGGCCACAGTTGTGATCCTAAGGAAACCTGGGAAGGAGAGCTATATGGTTCCAAAATCCTACAGGCCAATTGGTCTGTTGCCGGTGCTGGTAAAGGTTTTGGCAAAAGTGGTCATAAGCAGAGTGAAATGGCACATTATACCGCAACTCAGTACTCGCCAGTACGGTTTCATGCCCCAGAAGAGCACAGAAGACTCCCTCTATGATCTGGTCGGACACATACGTGGAAAATTAGCAGACCACAAGCTAATAGTAATGGTGTCGCTAGACATAGAGGGAGCTTTTGACAGCGCATGGTGGCCAGCTATCCGAACCAGATTGGCTGAGGAAAAATGCCCAGTAAATGTGAGGAAAGTAATGGACAGCTACCTCGATAACCGAAGGGTCAGGGTCAGGTATGCAGTAGAGGAGGTCGTGAGGGAGACTAACAAGGGATGCGTACAGGGATCGATTGGAGGACCGATCCTCTGGATTGTCCTCTTGGATCCCCTACTAAAGGGGCTGGCGGAACGGGGAGACTACTGCCAAGCGTGGTGTTGATATTTGATGGCGACTCAGCGATCGAGATCGAGCGCAAGGCGAATGACGCCCTCGCCCATGTTTACCAGTGGGGTGTTAGTAACAAGTTGAAATTCGCACCGCATAAGACAAATGCGATGGTAATAACGCGGAAACTGAAATACGACACCCCGCGGCTGAGCATGGGAGAGGTCGCCATTGGCATGACGCAAGAGATCAAAATCCTGGGACTAACTATCGACAACAAGCTTACATTCAACAAGCACGTAGAGAATGTATGCGAAAAGGCGATTGGTTTTTACCATCAGTTGTCGAGGGCTGCAAAGGTCAGCTGGGGCCTCTACCCCGACGTCATCCGCACCATGTATACGGCAGTAGTTGAACCCGTCATTTTGTATGCGGCAAGTGCGTGGGCATCTGCAGCCACAAAGAAGTGCGTAAAGAAAAGGCTAAATGCGGTGCAAAGGGGATTTGCACAGAAATTGTGCAAATCCTACCGCACCGTTTTCCAGAACTCGGCACTGGTGCTGGCTGGGATACTGCCCCTCGACCTCAGAGTGCAAGAGGCAGCTGCCCTGTACGAGGCGAGGAGGGGTGTACCCCGGTCAACGCTAGGAGATAGGGACGTCGAGCGACGTATCGCATTTGCCTCCACACCCCACCCGGCAGAGCATATGAGCCTGCAGTTCATTTGCCTGACAGATCAAGAATCACTCAGTGACCACTGCGCACAAGCAGTGCAGATCTACACGGACGGCAGTAAAATCGAAGGCAAGGTGGGGGCGGCATTGTCTCTCTGGAGCAATGGCACCGAAACCAAATGCCTGAAGTTGAAGCTGTCGTCCCACTGCACGGTCTACCAGGCCGAACTGTTGGCTATATGTAAAGCCACGAGGGAGATTCTTAAGAGCGCTAAAGAGACCTTTGGCATCTTTAGCGACTCTCGATCCTCACTCGAAACGGTCGCAAACCACCGGTCCTCTCATCCCCTTGCAGTCGAAACCAGAGAGAATCTGCGGCAGGGCAGATCCCAGGGCAAAGATATATCTTTGTTCTGGATCAAGGCCCATGCGGGACTGGAAGGGAATGAGAGAGCCGACCAGTTGGCTAAAGATGCGGCGCTCAAATTGAAGAGGAGGCCGGATTACGACCAGTGCCCGCTGTCATTCGTCAAGCGGCATATCCGAAAGGATTCGCTTGACGAATGGAACCGACGGTACAGAATGGGCGACACAGCCGCGACCACTAAGCTGTTCTTTCCGGACGCGATCGACGCGTACAGAGCAGTCAGGAAGTTAAAGCCGACAGGTGTAATCACACAAATAATGACAGGGCATGGTGGGTTTTCCGAATACTTGAACAGATTCAAGTGTAAGGAAAGCCCATCATGCATATGTGACCCAGACATTGACGAGACGGAGATACACTTGTTGACTGACTGCCCGCCCTATGGCCTGGAGAGGTACGAGATTGAACAAAGACTGGGAATAGAGATAAAAACAGAAAATTTAAGTAAATTAATTAATAACATAAAACACAGAACAGAATTTTTAAAATATTGTAAGAAAATAGCGGAAAAAACGATACAAAAGAATAAATAGATGTATAATTATGCTCGAAATTATATATGTACGCACGTTTTTTTTTTAAAAAAGTTAAAGTTAAGTTAAGTTATATGTCATATATAACAGGTAGCATTAGTGAATGGATGTAAAACAAATTGGATCACATTATAATAAGATACAATAAGAATAAAAAGTGTTAAATGTAAAAGTGTTAAATTTAGAAACTTATCATGTAGTAGAAAGTAAGATATGTAATAGTGTAATAAGAAAGTTTGTAATACCTAGTAATAAAGATAAGTCTCCATAGTCTCGTATTATGTCCGGGGACTTTTAGCTCGCAGACTCCGCCAAAAGCGCGGAGAGGCAGGTGCCTTGTAAAAAAAAAAAAAAACACTACCCTATATATTAGTATTTATCGAATACTTCCTGTTAGTATTTATCGAGTAGTAGGTTGCAGCTTCAGGCTTGTATCACATATTTCATAGTTTCAGCAACAGTTAACTTTCATTTACGACGCCCGTGAGAGAACATCGCGACGCCCCGGGGCGTCGCGACGCACGCTTTGGGAACAACTGCTCTAGTCTATACTCATCTTGAAAGGCAATGCCCGTATTATTAAGGAATGTTCGCATTAGCACAGCAGTCGCAATCAGTCAAAAACACCTCTAATTTTACTACATTTTGTAATTTTGTTGACATTGATTGCCGCTGAGACAATATTACGAATTGGTTTTGAAACATAATTAACTCTGAGATATGGCCTTCTCAAATTCGTTTCCTTTTATTATCATTTCTTGTTTACAGCCCCGCAGTATTAACCCCTCGTAAATTACGTAGATACTTAATATATAGTAAAAAGCAACATTGTAACTAAGAACTAATTTATACAATAGAATGAGCTTTACAATGTAAGTTTGAAACACGTCGTCGGTCAACTGAATTTTACTACTTGCTCGTATACTTGCGATTCTACATTGTCGATATAAAATATCTATATACATAATATTTTCTATGAATTTACGTTATAAATATATAGGATATCTGAAAAATCCTAAAAAAAATTTGAATACATGCTAGAAATGTTTTGGTCGATGGAAAATACATAGAACGAATTCATAAATAGGTAATAATGATACCGACAACAGAGGGCTCAGCACTTAGTAAAAAATACATAACCCTCCTTTTGGCCTTCTTTTGGATACGCGTGCCAGTGCCCGTTTTATTCAATTTATAGAGACTGACTTTAATTGGATTGGCACCTTCACCAGATTTCTATTTGGTTTTTTTTTTGTACTCGCTATGGAAGGCCTTGCAGCAATTACACCAAATCTTATGTTTAAAACTCGTCTGCTCGACAACTATACACTGGTTTTTAATTTCGTAGACTAAACTGCTATTTTGGGGGTTATTTCACTTTATCGTTAGGTACATAAAAATAATGTCGTATCCTGAGTGATCGAAAGTTGATCGAAAATCGAAGTTGGTCGAAAATGGAACTATTTGACGGCAAAAAAATTACATTTGTTAAGAAATTAGCGGCCCTTACTTATTTTCTACTCATTTATGTCAGACTTCATTTTATCGATCGTATTTATTTTATTGTTTATTTCATATTTAACACAATAAAAGTTTATGTACTATGTGTATGAATACTGTTATATTTGAATTTATTACGTTTATATTCATAAAACTTTTATTTATTCCAATTAGTAAAATTAAATTGGGGAGTCATGTCACATCGATTCGATGAATCACTTATGATTGAGCCTTACCTACAATACTATGCTCCGCGAATGCAACATTTAAAAAAATAAGATCATTATCAGCTGTCAGTTTTGTCTACGATATTAAAAATCACAGTATAAAAATAGTTACGCAATTAATATCGTGCATTGTTAACAGTAGCCCGCAGTACCTATAGGAATACCAATCGGCCTCATGTTGAAAACAATTATACACGTAAATCTTTTTTTGTAATTTAGCTATTACAAAAAAAGATGTACGTGTATAATTGTTTTTTTATTGGCTTTTTTTTTGCCAGATATTAGTTTCCTGCTCCTGGACAAAGGCCTTTCTTTTCTGAATTCAGCGTCAAAAAAAGATAAACAATCGGTAACAAAGACACCGACTTCGGAAAAGAAAGTCCTTTTTCACTTTGCAGTGTTTCTTTTGGAAGTCTGTATATTTTTTTTGTTAAAAAGTTTTAACAAAATAAATATAATTTATCATTCACCTAATCTACTCTACATACTTGTACAGTACTCGAAACCGGTATCCAAAAATTGGAATAGGTATTCATCAATGAACGCTTCGGACATGGTGAGTATAGCAGCAAAGCGGTCCCATAGGAAATTGGACCGGCCCCAAACTCACACTATCTATTTATCGTTCTAGTGGTTTTCTGGTAAGTGGAAAAACATCATGTTTCGTTAATGAAATGAATGGGACGTGCAAATGTTTCTTAGAGTGTGTTAATAAGTTATGATGTTTGGTTCAGTAAGTGACTTCAAATTAATGTTATTTATTGGGTCAAAACGAGATTTACACAAGTCGTGCCAATCTAAGAAATCTGATTCGACAGCTGTATAACACTAATAATACTTACTAATAATTAAACTTGATGTACGAATGATACTCGTTGTTATAGTATATGGGTAACATAGTAATTAATTAGGATTATGAAATATAGATTTTTCAATTTCTTACGTACAAAGTTATCGCGGCTTGTAATAGGAGAAACGGCATCGGACTTCTTAGATTGTCACGATTATAATAGGTATTATAGAGATAGAAAGTTTGTATGTAGTAGGTAATCTCCGAAAAATAACATCCGGTTCAAAAAAATCTTTGACTAATTGAAAGTTCGGAGACTGAGTGTCATAACACTCAGCCTCCGTGAAACTTTAGCCTATGGGCTTTATTCAAATTCTTTATTGTACACAAAACATAAAAACAAATACAAAAGGACAGTTTATGTACAAAGGCGAGCATAACCCATAGTTGGGTTCCCTAACAGTAAACCTCAGTTGCGTTGAGATTATGCATTTAAGGATAGTAAATCCATGTGCACAACAAAAGCTTATTAAAAAACAATTTTAAATACTTATTCACTAAATAAACTCAACAAATACGTGTGCTACACACAATGCATAAACATAATACATACAGTATACTATAAAATACAAAAATATAATATTACAATTGTAAATACGTAAATTAATGTGTCATATTGATAGGAAATATTCCTTAATTCTTCTCTTGAAAACGCCAATGAAGGGCTATCCCGTATAGAGTGTGAAAAAGTATTCTAGAGGCGAACAGCGCGAACTGTTAAAGATCCACCTTAACGAATTGAAGAGTGGGGAGGACAACGAAGGAGAAGAGATGATGCCAGACGACAAGGTTTTCCTCTCGGAACAAGATACTCAAAGCGTTCTCGAAGATACAAAGGAGACTTAGGATTATGAAGGACAGAAAAGAGTAAGAAAAGAGTGTGAGTATCTCGGCGCTGTCAAATATGCAGCCATTTCAACCGCTTCCGAAATTCCGACACATGGTCGTATTTTCGGAGGCCAACGAATGCACAAATTCTGTAGACGTTCGAGCTTACCATGAAGTTCCTCAGTCACATCAAGAAAGCAGACATCAGCATAGTCAAGAAGAGGAAGAAGGAAAGACTGAGCAAAAGCTTTAGGCGGAACAGGCAGGTACTTCTGGAGACGCTTCAGAGACCGAAACGAGCTAAACACCCTCCTGCTTACTTCTGCAATGTGAACATTCCAAGATAAGTGGCAGTCAAGGAAAACCCCTAACTTTTTATCCCAAAAAAGTGAACGGGTTTTCAAGCGGTTTTCACCAATAGAAAGAGTGAAAAACGAGGCAGGTTTTAATATATAGTTTGTTACGGGCAAAGCCGGGGGGCGGGTCGCTAGTAAATCCTAAAACATTTAGTAGGCGTGGAAATCGTATCTCTCGTTTTCTCCCACGGTTCTAGATTGGAGCCGCAGGAAAAACTACTACTACATAAAACTACACTCTTATAATGCATGTACAAAATTCAAAAACCTTTAAGTATGTCGAAACCATTCAAATAAATTTGTTACAAATTGAAACCTAACTAGAACCCCATTTGTGTACTACAACTAAAAACGAAACGGACTTAAAGTGAAGTTATAAATTAGAAGGTCCAAGTACCCGCCATCCGTCACCAGGACAGGGACCAATACGTAAAAAACGCAATGTTACAGCTGACTGCCTCGAAAGATAAAGAAAAAATATTTATAGTCATTGTAGTTTAGACCAGTCATGCGGATCATCGCATTGTGAGGTTAAGTTGCGATTGCCTAGGTCAGACCTTGGATGGGGACCATTTTGATGGAGAAAACATCTGCACTAATAAAAAAGCAAAAAAGCTATGACAAAGTTGTAAAAAAAATATATTAACCGACATCCAAAACGATACAAAGGAAAAACTTACTTTCTTATCGGAAGTCGGTGTCATTGGTACCTTATTTTATATCGTTATTTACATCGACTTCCGAAAATAAAGTTATTTTCGGAGGTATGTAGTGTTTTGTTTTGGAATTTGGTTTATTTGTTTGTTAAAAAGATTTTTATTATTCTCTTTTTAGTTTTGGTATCTTATATTACCATGAAAACCTGGCTACAAAAGCCAGAGGGTATTTCCTAACAATTCCAACAAGCCTAAATAAAACTGAGTTCCGGTGCCTACCTTCCGGCTTCATCACCAGATAATATGGTACCATATTCATTAGAACCATTTATTTTAATTTTATTTGCTTCATCGCGGTCAGTTTACTATTCGAGATATCTTATATCCAAAACATACTTATTATTGAAAAGTTACAGTTGTCATCTTTGGTCTTCTTCTAATAGGAAGTATACCTTTGCTATGCTAGTATTATATTATCTGTGCCCTTGCAAACAAAAGAAGAATTTTCCAAATGGGTCCAGGCCTCTTTGACTAATCGGGGCACATACATAAAAAAAGAGATTCCGACGAATTGAGAACCTGAGAAGTGCGAGTTGGGCTCGCGCACGAAGGGTTCCGTACCATTATTGCAAAAACGGCAAAAATATCACGTTTGTTGTATGGGAGCCCTACTTAAATATTTACCTGGTGTCAAACAGACAGACAGATGGACCGCGGAGTCTTAGTAATAGGGTCCCGTTTTTACCCTTTGGGTACGGAACCCTAAAAGGAAAGAAAATTTATTTATTTGCCACAAAACGATCTACACTACAATATTATTCATAAATTTTGAATATGTGAATAAAACAACAATAATAGTAAATCATACTTATTAAAAGTGATGTAGGTGCGGCATTTTATACTTGTGTGTGTAATTTAAAGTACAATTTGATTTGATTCGACTTAAAAACACCCGAAGTGAGGATATATCGTTCAAAGGTTAGTTTGAGGTACAAATTTAAGCCATTCGTGATAGGTAGTCAAAACCCCGTAAAGGATAATATCGATATCGGTATTTTCCCATTAATTGGATTTGAGGTCAGTTATGAATATTCAGCCATTTTGGGTTCGAGGACAATTCGACCCTAACATTGTAGAGATGCTAGACGGATTATATGGAGTGCATCAACCTAGATAGTATGGAATTCAGCAATTTTCATACATGCAAAGAGAAATTTAATCAACAGTGGCTATCGTAGAAATATCAAAAAAATAAAAATATCTAAATATATATTTTCTATTCCAAAGGATACCCCTTTGGAATAGAAAATAAATATGAGTTGATACAAATTCTATTGGTATTAGAACGGAATAAATCGAAATACAAATGTGTCGGGGTTTGTTTTACTTGTGGGCTTTTTCACAAAAGTTATCATTGATACTCGTAGAACACTATTTTGCCCAGGTCTACTTAATAGGTTCACTATTCACATAGCAAAAACAATAATTAAAGCAATCACAAATGCCTTATGTAACGTGCGTCATGAGACTGTGAACCTGTTAAATAATATTAATTAAATGTCAAAAGGAGAAACTAAGTATAAAAAAATAAAGTTTTATTATTACTAATTTAATAGGTACAAACAACGAAACGATACTTTATAAGCGACGCTGTTTCTAGGTAGTGAACAAAACCTGATATTTAACAGTCAACTTTTCAGCACATTTAATATCAATTAATCAAGAGCCTCTCTATAACATAATGACCAACACACAGACTCCAATGTTATAATTTTATTACTCAACCTTTGTGAAGCATACGTTGATTTCAAGTTAATTAGAGAGTCTCGGTGGTGTGACGTCACAAAATAATTGTGTGAGCAACCACCCTTACAAGCTTGTTCGTACATAATTAAACTAGGCGGGGTACACACGGCTGGGTACAGGTAAACGAATTTCGGCTTCCTGATGCGTCTTTAAAGCTGGGAACAGTGGGAACATGCCACGGTACACGGTGGTTTGTTTGCCGGTTTTGTATGTTTTAGACCGTGTGATAAAATAGTGTGAAGTATTTTTAAAAGAGAATTAAATTATGCTTGCGGAAAGTTATTTAACTTCGTAGTCTCTGGTTTTATGAAATATATATTGTAAATTTTAACTTCGGCCAGATTCGAATTGGAACTGAACTAATATTTTGAAAGCCTGGCGATATGTGACATCTTATCGAAACAAATATCGCTATTAGCAATATTCATTATTGTTTATTTATATTCATATAATGGTAAGTAGCTTATAAACTAAGCCTCACAAAACCGAAGTAATGGTTTGACTGCGGGGTCGGTGAGTCTCAATACACTCATTCTTAAATTTCAAACTTAAAGCTAATTATTACTTTAAGACACATTTCTAAATAATATCTTTTTAAACGTTTTTAATGCTGTTTTTATTCGTTTTACTCCTTATATCTGCCGAAAGAGTGTTATAATATATATAGAATATATAGAAATAAATAAAACAATAATAAAATATACTACCTAAATTTTGTTTAAAACAGAAAAGAAATAGGGTGAAAAAGATGCCAGGGAGATGCATGTCGTGATTGTGGCAAGAAGGTCACTTCTTCCACTCAGCATAATACTGTGCCATGGGGGACCCACAGCACGGCGCTGATTTTCAATTGTAGCCTAGGACGTGACGTACGGAAACCAACCAACTGGGTTGTCACGGAGCCACTACAGATACGCAGCCACTCCATACAAAATACAGGTTTTAGCTGGACCCAGTTAAATGGGAAGCCAACCTCAAAATTGTTTGCAAAAAGGCCGCCAGTATAAGGGTAACAAAGACTAACACCATACTTTGTAAAACTACATTCTTACAAATAAATTAATTCTGTTCTCCAAAACACAAATCGCCGACGTCACCCAAAAAGCAGCCAAGTTAAAATGGGACTGGCCGGACAAGTCTGCCGCGTGTCAAACGGTTCATGGTCTAAATCAACCACAATGTGGGTCCCGGTAAATGTTAGGCGACACCGCGTCAGACCCAGGCGAAGATGGCGGGATGAACTTGATGCCTATCGACAGGGTTGGTCTACAATTGCCCTAAACCGAGAGGATTGGAAGGAAGAAGAAGAGGCCTTTGCCCTGCAGTGGGACAGAATAGGCTGAAAATAAATAATAAATAATATAATTCTAAAGAACAAGCAAATATTCAAGGTTGTATCGTATCTAGGTATCGTGTCTTTGAACACCAAATAATATTGTAAATGAAAAACAATCCATAATCTGTAAACGTAATGCTTGCTGATGATGGTTCAAAAGATTGAGATTGTTCCAGCAATGGGAACATTAAAAGTTGATTCAAAATCAAAATTAAATAAAAAATTTAAGAAAATATTAAATTAAATTCATCATTTTAATACGAACAACCACATCCACATGCCTAAAAATAAAATTGAAAACTCAGAAGCTACAAAGGAAACTAATGCATATGCGTTTGATAAAAGGAAGTCGCATCGGGCACAATATGTAAGAACTTCAAATCGCCGAGCCAATACTTTCCAAGACTGCTTCAATATTTTTCAGTTATACTGGCGTGAAATTGGTATCATCTGTAGCTCTAGCATTTATCAGCCATTGTACAGGAAATGAAGAAGGCTTACAGCGTTTGTTTTTGTCCTCTGAACGTGCACGAATCGACGTGGTGAATCAACCACCAATGAAGCACAAACTTATAATAAACTAACTATAAGTCCAGGTTTCTTCACGATGTTTTCCTTCACCGTAGTCAGCGCTACCAAGATAAACTTAGAAAGTATTTACATATATATATTATAAATTGAAGAAGACAAAAATTAAAGAAATTAATAGATCGAAGAAGATAGAATATTTCAGTCCATCTCCTGGTTGGCTTATAATTCATTGACAATGTTTCAGAGAGTGAAAGTACTCATGAATATGAACACTGTGGAACCCCACTGAAGTTGCAAAAAGAATCTGCAGTTCTGTACATTTTGTTGAGTACCTAATTTAAACATAAAATTAATCTACTTTCTATTGAACCCAACTTGAAAGTTGTTCATAGTCATGAGATCCATATCTATCCCCCTATTGTTTTAATTAATCATTTGTCGCTGAGTATATATCAAACTCTAGTTTAAACTGAAAATCTGTCAAATGTTGGCATAAGGTTTGACGCATTCTTAACTCAAATGACTTAAAATCCCCGTCACGAGTTGCTATAAATTTTGTAAATAAAGATGTTCTAATAAGCTACTTAGCGACAATTCAATCAACTACCAATAATACCAAATTCAATCAACTTAAAGTTACATACCTGTACTATGAAACTAACGAGCAATTTCACTTGGTCGGGTTATATTTTTGCGATATATAGCTCTGTCGTCTAGTGTTTTGTTGTACTATAACGCGACATTTATTTACAAAATTTATAGGTTCTCGTGACGGGGACTTTAGTCATCCAAGTGGAAAAATAACTTTTGACTTACCTGTCTTCGCTGTATGCAGTCCGTTATATACCGGATGCGAATATGTAGTGCCTAGGTATTGTGTCGCGCACAATCAGAGCCCATTGTGATAGCTTTGATTCTTGTCCGTGTCACAGCTTTGATTTCTGTTAGTAGAGCCCGTGTGTTGATAGCAACCATGTTAATGGAAGAGATTTTACTTTTTTAGTATACACTCAATTGTTTTGATTTTGAAGTTTGGATCCGAGAAGGAAGCGACCTTCACCCATCCGTTTATTAGATCTATTTAATAAATTGATGAATATTTTATCGGTTATTTAATTATTTATTTTATAATTGTTTTAATTTGTGTATTATATATACATAGCATATACACACAATAAAATAGATACAGATAACACACCATGACCAAAGAGTTCAAAGGTACTGCTTATTTCTTTAGAAATATCTACCAGTAGACCTGCAAAAAGGAGAAATTAAAATTAAGTCCTGCAAAAGGATTGTTCCACATTGATGAAATATACCTACTTTTGTTAAATCTATAGTTTCTACTAGATTTATAATTGAACAACACACACTGGCAAAATTAGCGGAACAAGTAAAAATTAACGTGAAACTTCTTTTTCAACTTTGCAGGGTAGTTTTTATTTTGTTTTATAATGAAACCAATTATTACTTATTGATAAAACAATTGAACGTCATCTCTCATGCGATTGTTTTACTTATGTTCGATCTTGCATCATTTTGAGAGAACTTCTCTTAGTTTGCCACTTTATGGTTTTGTTTTAAAATTTCGAAATTTGTTCTTTAACATATTAAGTTATTTGTTTTATTTTTAACTTTTAGATCTTTTTTTAATTTAAGGACTTCATTGTACCCATCTGAACCCAAGCTGAGAGGGTCAGGCACTTCAATTAAGAGAAATGATTAAAGCAACTGAATGATGTTCTGATTCATTGTTTGTATGTTTCAACCATTTATTGCAGCTTCCAATGATTTAGTGACACTAATGCTTGTGAGAGCAGAGCCGAGATCCGTGCAAGGCAAAAAACCATGTACTTCTAACAGGAATATCGTTTAATTCAGTTTCGCGTTCGCAAAATCCCGCATTTAATGGTCGTTTAAGCCAAAAATTACCTAGGGGAAATACGAGGTGCCAGAGTAAGTGAGCTTATGGTACGAAAGAGGTTGAAAGAATCTGGTTTTGGCTTTGAAGTACTCGCCGAAGGTCCAAAACTCGAGGTACACCACCATAGAAAAAGAATAACTTATGCTCGGAAACATCGACTTTGGTCCATGGGCTAGTGCAGTAAAATGTTGTTTAGTGATGAGTATGGCATTAATTTAAATCGAGTTGACGAACTGTAATGAATGTGTAAACATGAGCAAAAACAATATTATCAGTCAATATTTTAACCTACAGTAGCATATGGTAGAAGATTATTAATATTGGCTGTATTGTTGGATATATTTGGGAGCTCGTACGGACTTGGTCCTGATAGATGGAAAAAATATTATTGCAGATTGCTATAGAAGAGGTATATAAGATTGAAAGGTGTGCCATTTGCCCTTTATCAATGGACACTTCGTATTGATCCAGGTTAATGCTCAACCGAATAACACTTTTTTTAACTCCAGCCCCTCTTAATAATGTCAATATCGCAGTTTTGGAATCGTCAGCGCAGTCACCAGATATGTATCTTATAGAACTTGCCTTGGACCTGCTAAAACAAAGATAAAAAATCATACTCCCTACACCTGTCAATGTGGGTGAACTGCGAAACGTCATTGTATAGAAATGGTAGAGACTACCACAGGCAACAATGAATAAAATTATTCTCAACATGTTAAGGCGGATGAAAACTTTAAAAAGAGCACGTCGAGGAAACACTCAATCTTGTACAATTTTTATTGTAATATTGTTTTTTTTAACTTTCCTTGATAACCTTCAAAAATCAACAATGTGAAGTTTTCCCATAAAATCATATTACTCACAAAAATTGTACTTATTGCGATCTCGTATTTATTTTTAAGAAAGGAAAACTGTCTAAACATTGGTTTTTAAAATAAACTCGTTACTTAAAAAAAACACTACATTTTTGTTTTGTTCCGCTAATTTTGCCGGTGTTTGTATTTTGAAATTTGTTTGCATATCATTTTTCAGTAAGCAACGTTAAACAGAAGTTATACGCGGGCAATGAAAATATTTCTATGTAGTGAATAAAAACGTGAAAAGAACTGCATAACTTATTTTTTAAGAACCACTTTTCCCACTCAACGGACGAGCAAAAGTATAAAACTTAAAAATAAATATCATCGGAGCATTTTAAGAAGCTTAGCCAACGCAAGTGCCCTGTATCATTGACTTCAACTGAAAATAATATACCAACATTCCACAAGGGCACCCGACCTTGTAAAGGCACCCTCCACAGTTATTTAAACAGGGACTGCAGAAAATAAGTCCCTTAACCGTAATACTCGACCACAAAGTCCTTTGCAGCAAAACTTTCACGCTGACTGATGAATGATGCGGGTTTAATAACTTTCTGAATAGGAGAGGTCACACATGGTGAGTTTGTGCAAACCTTAGGAAGCGGTACAGAAACGAAAACGCACCGACTCGTTATGGAAGGTGCCTTACAGTGATTCAGGCACAAAGAGTCTCTCTTCACCTTGCTTGCTTTACCACAAGTAACGATTTCCAATCAATCTGCCTACACCTTTTACAACAAGTTTTGGGATTGGCTTACAGTCCAGCCGGATGCAGCTAATTATCATTATTTTAAAAGGAGCTGTTATGGACCAAGTGATTAATACGGCATAATTCATAACGCCCGGATAATTTGAAAAATGCCCAATAAGAGTAGGCGATATGATATTAGGATTTATATTATGATAAAAACTATTGAAATAATTAAATTGATGGGGCTTTCTGAATAACGCCTCTCACTTTTTGGGCCGGGTAGTAAAAAGATGTTCTTTTTTATTATTTTAATGTTGACATTTGTTTTAATACAGAATAGGCAAGTACAATGACTATTTAAGCAAAAAAGTCGACGGAGATGACGGTCATCACCTTCGAACCTAACCTATCAGTGTCGGGGTACTCTAAGCTCCCGAGCTCGCTTCGCTCACTCTACTGGATTAATTCATTGACAATAATTATCGAATTGCCCAACCGTTACATAGAAATATACATAATGACCAGACGATATGATAAATATAGAAGTTTAAATCAATATTCATTGCATTACCCGATTTGACTTGACTAGATGCATAATGCCCGGGCATTATACATAGTGCCCTGATTAATCACTTGTTCTATCAACCTAGAAACTGGGTGACACGATACCTCTTGGCAAGACTGTGGTCAGATTCCCTTGGTTCCGTCTACTAATAACGACTGCCACACACAAAACAAATGTCATCCGGCAGGCTTATTATGTATCTTGCAAGAGCAAAACGATAAAAATGTTGCACAATAATTGCTCTTCAATCCCGAATCCAAATTATGCATCAGCGATAGCCACACCATAGCAAGTTTTTCGACAGTACTGCCTTTATTGTGCTATTAGTTAATCAAAATGTGCATTTAAAGCCAGGGTGATCGCGATTGTGGCGAGCAAATTTGGCTGTCAATTTGTGAGTACTTTTTCTCTTGTTGATGGTCGATTGCCATTATTGCCAACCGCTCCCAAACTGCAAAGTATAGAAGTTACAGAGACTGGCGGTTTTTTTTCGAAATAATTACATTTGACAAACAGCGAGCGATTAGCAAGCAATTGGTTACGTAATCCCGATGTTTATGACATATAGCGGTCGATCGCGTGAGTATTGCGCGATCGCTTCGCAATTATTGCTGATGCCTGTTTCATAGGTAATAAAGCCTACAGGACCAGCGGCTTAACGTATTTTTCGAGGCACGGAGGATTGCAAGTCGCCATATGTAGTCTTCGATATACGAAGCCTCCAATGACTTATCACACATGACTTATTACACATACACTTCACACGCACTCGCACACATACACTCCACACGCACTCGCACACATACTCACCACACGGACTCACACACTTACATTCCACACGTAGCTACCATGACACAAACACAAAGAACAATCTATTACCTTCCAGCCTACCAATATGTTATTTTTAACCGACTTACAAAAAAGGAGGAGGTTCTATGTTCGACTTCTTGTATGTTTTTTTTTTTTTTTTTTTTTTTTTTGTTTATATATGTTCACCGATATCTCCGTCAATTGTGGACCGATTTTGAAAATTCTTTTTTTGTTTGAAAGAGTATATTTCGAAATTGGTCCCATTTTAATTTGGTGAACGTCTGATGAAGAACTTCGGAGATACACACAGAACTCTTCAATAAATAACGGCAAAACTCTCGGGATTGCTGCAATCGCATGTCTGTTTGTTGTTTATACCATTTCATAACATAACATCACGCCAGTACGCTCTAAAGGGGTACGCAGATCTCTCATTTCACCGGTTCTGTTCAAGTTTCATGTTATTCGGTTAATCTATTCTGGAGTTAAAGGGACCATAGTAAACAACTTGCTATTAGGTAGGTAAAACTAAAAAGGGAAAAATAAAAACTTTTTGCAAAAAAATACTACCGACTTCCAAATGAAAAACTACAAAGTGAAAAATAACTTAACTTTTGGAAGTCGGTGTCCATATCACAAAAAAATGTTTCCCACGAAAGACACCGACTTCCAAAAGTTAAGTTATTTTTCACTTTGTAGTTTTTCATTTGGAAGTCGGTAGTATTTTTTTGCAAAAAGTTTTTATTAAGATAGATATTTAAAATTGATAATTCGTAGAAAACCTTGTAACTTTAATTTATTTTAAATTAATTTTCTTGAAATTGTGAGTACCACCTAGATAATGTAAAAACAAACTTCGGAAGAGCGAAGTGTCCTAACACAGACAATCATTTGCCTAAAGGGATGCTTCAAACACTAATGTATGTATTTCTCACTGTTAAAGCAAATAAAAAATATTATTATTATTTCGTTTATTCAATTTTGTACACATTTCATATTTACATTTTTAAATATTTCTTTATAAAAACAAATCATAAAAAACATTTAAAAATATAAAAAAAAATGGTTTCCGGCCGGTGTCGGGAGCAGGGTCCAAACTACCGGTGGTTATTGCTCCAGAGACAGGAACCTCCTCAAGATGCGAGCCGTATCGAGGAGTACTGCCTTCTGTATCAGGCCCTTGATCCAACCGCGCAATGATAGCCTCGACAGATGGTTGTCGAGACTCTTGGCCATCAGGCCGTTGGCCGTAACGACAATCGGCACAATGATCGCCGAGTCCACATTCCACATGTCGACAACCTCGCGTGCCAAGTCGAGATACTTGAATATAATACTTAATACTTACTTATTATTATCTCCTTCATTCATATTCTTTCTTATTGTCTACATTTTTAAATATTTTTACAAAACATACAAAGAAAAAAAACATTTAAAAATATAAAAAATAGAGACCCACCGGTATCGGGAACAGGGTCCAAGCTACCGGCGGTCAGGGCTCCAGAGAGAGGAACCTCCTAACAATACGAGCCGTGTCCAGCAATACTGCTTTCTGGATCAGGCCCTTGACCCAGCCGCCTAACGAGAGCCTCCTAAGGTGTTGGTCGAGGCTCGTGGCTATTAAGCCATTGGCTGACACGACTATCGGTACAATGATCGCTGTGTCCACATCCCACATGTCAACAACCTCGCGAGCCAAGTCAAGATACTTGATTTGCTTATCTTTCTCGGCTTTCACGAGGTTCCCGTCATGCGGGACGGTAATGTCAACAATCATTGCACGCCTCTCGATTCAGTCCACCACCACTATATCAGGCTTATTAGCAATAATGGTCCTGTCAGTGATGATGGACCGATCCCAGTACAATGTGATATTGCCATTCTCAAGAACTGGGTCGGGCACATACCTGTAGTACGGCACCTCCGATGCCATAAGAGTGTATTTCTGAGCAAGTTGCTGATGGATAATCCTGGCTACAAGGTTGTGTCTATGCAAGTACTCTTCGTTAGCTAGACGAGAACAACCAGAGATAATGTGGAGGATCGATTCACCCGGACGGTGACATGCCCGACAGATGTCAACCGTGCCATCCTTCACAATAAATCTCCGGTAGTTATTCGTCATGATAACTTCGTCCATAATTGCACAGACAAAACCTTCGGTTTCCCCAAAGAGGTCACCGAAACGCAGCCAGGCTACGGACGCTGACTGATCTACATCGGACCCATGTAGGGCCCGGAAAAAGCGTCCGTGAAGCTCCTTACTCTGCCATACCTCCCTGCGGTCGTTAGTGTCAAGCACTACAGGCTTGCGCCAGTTCTCATTCGCCAAGGAGAGCGAGGTGAGCCCCTTGTCCACTGCTACTATATCTCGATGCATTCCCACGTCGGCGTGTAGAAAATATTCCCTGAGATTGCATATCTCGCGGTTGTGGAGATTCTTGGCATTTAAAAAGCCTCGGCCTCCACACTTCCGCGGGATATACAATCTCATGACCGACGATCGTGGGTGATGCATTCGATATGCAGTCAGCAGTGTACGGACCCGCCTATCCAGGGCGTCGAGTTCCGTTTGAGTCCATTTGAGTATGCTGAAAGAATACATCAATACCGGCATGACCCAACTGTTGAAGGCGCGCACCTTGTTTCCACCCGAAAGAAGGCTATTGAAAACCTTTTTCAGGCGGCCAAAGAAGCGTTCCTTCAACGATTGCTTCATGTCAGTAGTGCTGATACCTAACGCTTCCGACATACCCAAATACTTATAGGTTTCGTTTGGAGAGAGGGATCTCAGGTTTATGGAGTCTGGGAGTTGATCTCTGCGACAGCTGTCAGTATCAATACAGTAAAACTCTCTGGTAACAATAGCGCTTGACAGGCTAACAATAACTTAACAATAACGTATACGTCAGTTTGACATATGTCACAGAGATCAAGCTATCTTTTAAGAAGTATAGTTGATGTACGAGCTATGGTTGTTAATTTATGGCAAGTTTTACAGGTGTTGAAATAAAATGACGTTTCTCATTTTACATGCCGCGATAATTTTAAATGAAAATCTACGAAAAATCTAATTCATAAATTTATTAATTACTACGAGTATCATTCGTAAGCATCAAGTTTAACTTAAATAACGTACAGCTTGGCAAAAAGAGTCTGACGCGGTGACAGTTGGAACTAAAAATAAAACTAACTAGTTAACTAAAATAACCTACCTATTACTTGCCTATTATTACCTATTAGTACTAAGAGTAGTTATAGTAACTAAAAATTAATAACAGTTATCAAAAACTGTTGAGTCATAGTATTTCGGGTTACCACAGGTGCGATAGTGGCGACCTCATTTATGCCCACTCTTTTTTTCCAAGCTGTATTTTTATAGCTATCAAAGTCGACTTAAAAGATTGTCACGATTTTAGTCCATAAGATCCCATCCATGTGACATAGGTAATTTCGCCATTTAAAAGAGACTGTGAGTTTGTGTCGGTGTTTCTTCTCAGAGAAGTAGGATTAGCTTACGACAACGACAACCTTTTCTAATTTTAAATTATAATTTTCTTGAACTTCAAGAATGTTTTAAACAAACACCTGCAAAAGACTTTTAATTTAAACAAAACAATTTTCCATAAATAAATATAATTTATCAATGGCCTACCGGACTCAAAGCATTTGATGAAGACCACTCTGGCAAAAAATATACTAAGAGGAACTAGCATTATTATGTAAAAACAATCACACAAGATATTTCTAATTATTTTAATAAGAAAACCTCAATAATAACCTGAAGGAGTCATAAGTTTTTTTTTGTTAAATCGCATCTACTTATATTTTTTATTTTCTCCATTTGTAATCCCTATGTAGATATTAGGATGACAGAGCAAAATCCGAGCTTTGCGGCTTATGCAACCCTCAAATGAAGCCTACGGAGTAAAATGTCATATGAAAGCCGTTCAAGGGTAAACCGTTAAGGGGTACAAGTGTGTATATAAGGGTCGACGTTATTGTGTTCTTCTAATGTAAAACCAAGTCGGATAATTTGTATGCTGTTAGCTAATTGACCGAGCAAACGCGAAGCGCTAGCGAAGCGTCTCCGTTTCAGCTTGGGCAAAAATTCAGCAGCATAATAGGGAAGATGACTAAAAAAATATGTTTAGTACGTCAATTATATTTCCAAACAATATTGGACACTTATTTTTTCTTTTGTCAAGTTAACAAAAAATTATGACGATACAGTGCGTTAAATTTCTCATGACGTCTTGCCTTGATACACTTACTACATAGAAGTTACGTCACAAGCACCCACTCCCAAACTTTGATGCGCTTTATCTTGGTGATTTTTCATTGATTTGAATAAGTAAAAATACGTGTCCAATATTTTTTGATAATTTAATCGACGGACTAAATAGAATTTGCTGTTTCGTACTCTGTCATCATCCCTATTGCGTAAGTGAATTCGGCAAGGCATACTCTTTGACCCCATGAAAGTGTATGACAATGAAATAATTAGGTATCGCCAAAAAATATTGGACGCTTTCATTGGTGAACAGAGATGCGATTTATTTGAAATACTTCTATTTAAAATGCAAATACAAAATGCAAAATACCTATTTTGTATTTTGCATTTAAATGTCTTTTAGTAAAAAACATTTTGTATTTTATTTGAAATACCTTTCGAGATGTATTTTGCATTTTTAATATTCATTTCAAAATGCAAAATACTTTGTGATTAAGTTTAGCTAACATTACCAGTCAAACAAAATGAACGAATGACGCTTGTATTGCCGAATTTGACCGATAGAGGCGCCTGCTAGCCCTATGCGCGCACTTTTTTACCCGACTGCCGAAGGAGGATAACGTGTTTTTCATTTACCCGACTGCCGAAGGAGGGTAATGTGTTTATCAGTCTATGTATGTATATATATGTTTGTTCCTATGTGGCGTTCTAGAGACCAAACGCGTTAGCCGATTTTGATTATTCGTACGTCAATCGATTCGTCTTAACCCTGCGTGTGTCACTGGCTACACTGGCCAACGCGTTTGGTCTCTAGAACGCCATATAGGAACAAACATATATACATAAAATACATACATACTTACATACATACATAGACTGATAAAAACATTACCCTCCTTCGGCAGTCAGGTAAAAAATTTCGGCTTTTGAGCGCCATATTGTGGGGGCCCAATATTTTTTTTCTTCCAATCCCGTCGTGTGGGATATCAAAATAAAGGGTTTTAAGAGGCGATTCGAAAAAATGTTTACTAAAAAGTGTTAAATAAAAAAAATAATTAAAAAAATCAAAAAATCCGACTGCTTAAAAAGCGAACTAAAGAGACGTAAATAAGAAAAAAATCATGCTGTGCAGCCGGAGGATACATATTCGCGAGCTGGCTGGACCAAAGATGTATCCTCCGATTGCACATCATGATTTTTTCATTATTACCACAATGATTTTTTCATGATTACGTCTTTTTAGTTCGCTTTTTAAGCAGTCGGGTTTTTTGATTTTTTGTTTTTTTTTGTTTTTAATTTCTTCTTCGGTCAGAGTGCGCGGTTTATGTCTGACTAGTGTCAATTTCAAACGTAAACGACGAACATTATCTATGGCTATGAAACGCAACGCCGCTGACGCCGACGGTTTGATTTCACGGCTTTATGGTTTGCTGGTGCTGAAGTGATTACGGTACTGATTGGTACGATTGTTTCGTACAACTGGACTTGTTAAAAAGCGTACTAAATAAAATGTTTGTTTATATTTTCACTTTTTAACAATAACAGTCCAGTTGTTATTAATAAAAGAAAAGTGTAATAATAATAAAATAAGAACTAGATGCACAATCAACCGAAAAAAATGGCCAAACAATTCATAAAATGGAGCCATGGCAGCAATAGCTCTCTTTTTGTTAGTCTAGTTTTTAACCCCCGCCGGAAAAAGAGGGGTGTTATAAGTTTCACGTGTGTTGCTGTGTATCTGTGTGTCTGTCTGTGGCATCTTAGCGCCTAAACGGGTGAACCGATTTCGATTTAGTTTTTTTTGTTTGAAAGGTAATTTTGTCGAGAGTGTTCTTAGCTATGTTTGAATCAAATCTGTTCAGTCGTTCAAAAGTTATGGGCATTTCACTGTTTGAATCGGGGTGTTTTCGCAAGATAAATGTGTCGGGGGTTTTTAAATTGTGAAATTTTACTTGTCACAAGATAAATGCGTCGGGGGTTTTTTAAATTGTGAAATTTTACTTGTATAACAGAGGCCACAGTACAAACGTTGGGCCTAAAAAAGGTTCACGCAAATGGTATTATTTACATTGTTGTTAAGACGGTACCCTGACCAAAAAATCGGCATGAGATATGAGCATTCCTATTGCTCTAGCGGCACTGGTGGCGCATGAATTACAGTAGTGAATACGTCCAGATTTTAGAATAAAATCTTAAAAAAAACGAATTTTGGTCTTTTGAAAAATATTTTACTACAAAAATGTTCGTTATTAAATTGTCTATCCATTAGTGTTAGTACAAAAAATAATTAATGAACACTTTACGAGGAGATGCATGCCATCAATAATTATTTCACATTTTTATGTTTTTTTTGGAAGGAGATTAGTGAAATATATACAACATTAAAAAAAAAACTAAATACCATTTTAGAATCAATAATATGTAGAAATTTAATGTATATTTATTAATTGATATTTCTTTTTTAAATAACGAGTAGATAGCTCCTAAACACAGCACGAAACAAAACGGCTTGCGCGGCGTTTTGCTCGGGGTACTGCCTTAAGTGAGTATTCAAAGTCAAAGTCAAATGTGTTTATTTCAAGTAGGCCATTATGTGGCACTTTTGAACGTTAAAATTTACATTTAATAAAAATTGATTCTACCGTGCATTCGGAAATGTAGGTTGTTATGGAGAAGAACGCACAAGAAACTCCATACTTACTCTTTTAAAGAAAAGTTTTACACAATATTTATATAGGTACATACATTAATAAATTCGTATACGTGAGGACGATGTACCCAGCACTACTATACTACATATAGGTATGAGAGAATTACAAGCATTAACAGGTAAATTCCTTTACTTGATAAATTGGAACATGGTCCTCACGTACTTACAAATAGTGCAAACATAGGTACATTACCTAATTAAACAACAACAAAACAGTGTGCGAGTCAATTTTTTTAAACAAAAAAAGAAGAAAAAATAAAAATAAAGCGTTACTATAATTATGAATATAATACAAATTAACCATTTTGATTTTGTCCACACCAAAGATAGGCCTATGGAGCAGGACCAGCATGTTTCCAAGCATTCTTATCTTGAATATAATCATCTAATTTGTAATATGCTTGTTTACAAAGTGTGCTTTTAACTATTGTTTTAAATTTTCTTTCATTTAACTTTAATATCTCACAAGGTATTTTGTTATAGAATTTAACACAGTACCCCATGAAAGATGTGTGTACTTTAGCTAATCTATATGATGGTTGATCTAACTTATCTTTATTTCTGGTATTAAAATTGTGTCTATCACTAACTTTACTAAAGAGATTTAAATTTTTCCTTACATACATAATATTTTCATAAATGAATTGGCAAGAAACTGTCATAATATTAATCTTTTTAAATAGCTCCCTAAGAGATTCTCGGTGACTTAACTTATATATGGCTCTGACAGCTCTCTTTTGCAATATAAATATTGATTCAATGTCAGCCGCCCGACCCCACAGTAAAATACCGTATGACATAATGCTGTGAAAGTAACTAAAATAGACCAAACGCGCGGTTTCTACATCCGTTAACTGTCTTATCTTTCTAACAGCATAAGCGGCTGAGCTCAGCCGTCCTGCCAGAGATGTTATGTGAGGCCCCCATTGTAATTTGTCATCTAGAGTGATTCCTAGGAAAACTGTTTGATTTACATAGTCCAGCTTTTCTCCATTCAATATGATGTCACATTCACTACTTCTAACATTCGGCAATGTGAATCTAATACGTTTGGTTTTTTTTTCATTTAGTACCAAATTGTTTGCCGTGAACCAAGTTTGGACCTGATGAATAGACTTATTCACATCATCAAGATTTTGTGATCGTCGATCTATTTTAAATATCAAAGATGTGTCATCAGCAAATAACACGATCTTCGGTTGATTTTGTAATAATTGGGGCAAATCGTTAATGTAAACTAAAAAGAGGAATGGACCCAATATAGAGCCTTGAGGAACGCCCATTGTCATTTCAGACCCTAGTGAGTTTACGCCGTTTACCTGAACTTTAAGTTGTCTGGCTTTCAAATATGATCTAAGTAATTCAAGGGCCGTATGCCTAATCCCATAGTGCTCGAGTTTTAACAATAGTGTCTCATGGTTAACGCAATCGAACGCTTTCGAGAGGTCGCAAAAGATTCCAATGGCGTCTTGTGCTTCTTAATTCTTTATTGTACACCAAAAACAATATTTAATACAATGTGATAATAAAGTACATGTACAAAGGCGAGCTTAACTCAATGTTGAGTTCTCTTACAGCAAACCCTAGAGTGACAGAGAATGATGACAAAAGAGGGTAGGATCCAGTGTACAATTTTAAAATTACATATTTATAAAAATAAAATTATATCAAAAATATATACATACATACATAAATACAAAGCTTCTTCCCAGGCGTTAAAGATGTTCTTTATTAGGGTGACGCCAGCGTCAGTTGTGCAACGCCCTTTGGTGAAACCGTATTGTTGATCATGAAAGATGGAATGTTTGTTAAAATGACGCAACAATTGGTTGAGCATTAACTTTTCGAAGACTTTACTGAGAACCGGCAGAATTGAAACTGGCCTATAATTATTGGCTTCCTTGCTATCCCCGGATTTAAACAATGGAACTACTTTACTGTGTTTCATGAGGTCCGGAAAAATTCCTTGATCGACACTCGTGTTAAAAATGAAAGCTAAATAGGGTGCAATAGTTTCAATGATTGATTTACATACTTTTACAGATAATCCCCAAAGATCTTCTGTTGATTTATTTTTTAGATCTTTAAAAGCTTTTAAAATAGCCTGGGGGTTTGTATGTTGAAACTTAAACTCCGAAGGGCACGCATTTACATTCTTTCTAAGTAAGTCAGCAGAGAGCACGGGTGAGGAGTTTAAAGCTGCTGTAGTTTTAAAAGGAATATTAACAAAAAAGTTTTCAAATTCCTGAGCAACCTCTACATCTGAATGTATGGGACCATGTGCAGTTGCTAAATTAATTTCAGTATTACGCTGTTTTTTTCTACCTGTTTCATTATTTATTATTTTCCAGGTAGTTTTTATTTTATCGTCTGCTGATTTTATTTTATTGCTTATATACAGCGCTTTAGCTATTTTGCATGCATTTTTAAAAGTTTTTGAATAATTCGCAACATATTTATCAAAGCTTGCATTATACATATGTTGCTTTAGGCCATAAAGTTCATATAGCTTTTCCCTGCTTTTACGAATGCCTGGAGTCGCCCAATCGCTAAATACGAACTTGGTGTAGATACTTTTCGCTTTCAGTGGAAAAATCTTATTAAATTGCGTGTTTAGTACTTTAGAAAATTCGGCATAGAACTCATTTGGGTCCACTATATTATTAAAATTTTGAACACATAACTTACTATTCACGGTATTATTAAATTTTTCTAAATTTTTACAAGTAATTTGTCTAAATTTTATTTGTATTTTTTGTAAAGGTATGTAGGTACTAAACGTTATTGTTTGTCCACTGTGATCAGATGCTAACTTATTTACAATTTCTTTATCAAAGTAATCACAATTACAAAAAACATTATCTATACAAGTCGCAGAAGAACCTGTCACTCTGGTTGGTTCCATAAAAACATTTTCCAGATTAAATGATTTAAAAAGACCCAACAACCTGATACTGTTAGTGTTATTCTCTAATAAATTAATGTTAAAATCGCCACATATGACAATTGATTTGCTACTAGTACTAACTTTTTTTAACACATCTTCCATTACAGAGTCAAACACAGATAGATTCTGGTAACTTGGAGGTCTGTAGACGCACACTACAATATGCTTATCAAGCTCAACACAAGACAATTCAATGGTGTGTTCAACCGACAATCTAACAATGTCTTTTCTTTCTTTAGATTTAATAGAGTTTTTAATAAGTATTAATGATCCGCCATGTATCATTTGTTGTCTGCTGAAATGGCTAACTACACAATAATTTTCATAATTAACGGACTTTACTTCATGATCTTTTAACCAATGTTCAGTTAGACAAATAATATCAAACTTGGTTTTTTCTAAAAATAATTCAATTTCTAATAATTTGGAAGAGCAACCCTGAATGTTCTGATTTAATAATTTTAACCCTTAATCGGTTGCGACGCAATAGGGCAGTGATACTGAAGTTTTTGTTTAAATGTAGTTATGAGTGTCCTAATTAACCCAAATATAGCAAAATATCCCAAAATACATAATTGCATATTTGTTTTTTTTTGGTGGTCAATATGTTGCCATTGTCCGGTAACAGATTTTATTAAGTGGCATATACAGGGTGTTTGGAAGGGAGCTGTACATACGCCTAGGGTAGAAACTAGGGATAGTCTGCTACCTACCCCCGCCCATTATATTGACCTTGGCCTCAAGGTTTTTTTTTAATTTATTTTTATTTTTTATTTGACTTTTTTGTGATTTTTTGACTAAAACTACCTGTAGCTCAAAATCTATCCATGGGACCGGTCGGCTAATGGTCTTGTTTTAATCGTTAGAGTCTTAGGGTCCTGCAAAAAAATATTTTACACCAGAAAATTGTGGAGAAGAAAAGTTATGGGGCCTGAAGTACCGTAGTAAGGTAAAGAAATAATTTTAAGGGCAACTTTCTATGGGGTTTAAAAAAAAACTAACAGGGTTGGAGTTCTTTTGATTTTTTTAAAACATCCTCAGTCCATGCCCTTTCTAACGATATGCTAAAAGTGTAATTATCACTTTTAGTTTTAAAGTTATTAATTAATTTCCGCAACTAGGGCACTTTTACCACCACGAGTCGACATTTGTAAGACAAATGTAATTTCCAGAATTTAAACCAGTTTGGCCTACAGTTGGCAAATTTGTTGTCTCACTCTTACACGAGAGCAACATGTAAGAGACAAAACATGTCATGTCATGTCTCTTTCGCTCTTGGGTCGACGGGGCCGGGCCGCACTTTTTGCCAGACAACCTAAACGGGCAAAACTACTTAGATTTCCTCGAAAACGATTTGCCTGATTTAGCGGAAGAAGTGTTTGACGAAGATCGGCCCATAGTCTTCCAGCACGACGGCTGTCCTGCTCATTGGAGCCTAGCAGTGAGGGAGCTTCTGGACAACTGCTTTCCTAATTCTTGGATTGGTCGGGGTGGGCCAATTCCCTGGCCCCCAAGGTCGCCTGACCTTACCCCACTCGACTTCTACGTCTGGGGAAGGGCGAAAGAGTTGGTGTACGCAGAAGAAGTACCAACAAGGGAGGTTCTAATTAACAGGATCCACGCCGCATTCGATACAATGCGCGAGGAACTGCTGCTTAGAACGGTGACCGTGGAGATGAGGAAGAGGTGCCGAGCATGTTTACAGGTCAATGGTCATCAATTTGAACAAAATTTGTAATTAATTAAAATTAGTAATTAATTAAAATTTGTAATTTAATGACATTAGTCATTACCAAATTTTTTGTTTCATTTGCCATCCTTTTACGATCGAACACATTTAATTTTCATTAGTTGAAATTTTTGCTTGAAGTGCCCTAGTTGCGGAAATTAATTAATAACTTTAAAACTAAAAGTGATAATTACATTTTTAGCATATCGTTAGAAAGGGCATGGACTGAGGATGTTTTAAAAAAATCAGAAGAACTCCAACCCTGTTAGTTTTTTTTTAAACCCCATAGAAAGTTGCCCTTAAAATTATTTCTTTACCTTACTACGGTACTTCAGGCCCCATAACTTTTCTTCTCCACAATTTTCTGGTGTAAAATAATTTTTTGCAGGACCCTAAGACTCTAACGATTAAAACAAGACCATTAGCCGACCGGTCCCATGGATAGATTTTGAGCTACAGGTAGTTTTAGTCAAAAAATCATAAAAAAGTCAAATAAAAAATAATAATAAATTAAAAAAAAACCTTGAGGCCAAGGTCAATATAATGGGCGGGGGTAGGTAGCAGACTATCCCTAGTTTCTACCCTAGGCGTATGTACAGCTCCCTTCCAAACACCCTGTATATAACCATTGTCCGTTTGGAACTAATAGTCGATATTCCCCTCCTCATGCTCACATTGTCCCACTGCTGGGCGATAGTCATCCTCTCTGTTGGGCAGTTCTTTAGGGTCCTAAAATAAATAAAACCACAAATTTCTCACAAATATTTTATTCACTTTCCTCATTGTTGCATATTTTTAGAAAAAATATCATCCGATCCTCTTCGAGAAAGGTTTCAGCTTCTTCCATTACACCCTCAAACGACCTTTCCAATTGACAGTCAATGATGTCGTTATCAGATAAATTTACGCACGTATTTGAAGGAGGGTGTAAAAATCACCTATTTGGTCCTCCGAATCACTTGCAGAATCGTTCTCGAAGATGTTTTGGAGATCTCTGTCGCTCAAACGTTTTCGTGAAGACATCTAGGTTGGTCACCTGCAAGAATAATTTATAAAAATGTAACTACGAACACAAAACCAAGGTATTGTTTTCAGCACCTTTTGAGGTGGTAAATGTTATGAACGGACAATGGTCATATATTAGCCACATACTTTGAAGTCATTTTTTTACAAAAAAACCTAAAATAATCTGGCATAATTTTGAATTCCACAGTATATTATGTAATATTATTCACAAAACAATCAAAATAATGTACTTACCGGAATTTTCGTAGACGTACATAAATATTTTATACTTTTGTCCCGCTAAAAGTACTTCTCAGTATTCAAATTTGGCGCGCGTTGAATGTAAACTTTTTTATCAGCTAAATGTCGTAACATTATGAAACAATAATGTCAAAATAGTCAGTGACATCCATCAAAGTCTTAAAATAAAAAAAACACGTAAAGGATGCGTTCAGATTTATTAATTTTTTTTAACAATAAACTGGTGAGGTGGAAGTGGCATATAATTAACCATTGTTTGATTAAGGGTAGAGTGTTGCTCTCCTCTCAGCTTTGTACCACTAAATGGATTGCCAGAAGATACCTTTTTACTATGTTCTAATAATAACTGATTATTTACAGGGGTAACTTCTGTTGTCTTATGGACTAGTTTAAATCTATGTTGCTAGTTAAACTAGGCAACACAGGCTCATCAATTAATATAAAATTTGATAGATTTCCTATCAATTTATTTAAAGAATATGCTATCAACATAGCTACCTTACGTCTACATTTGTATGACAGAGAGAAAGCTCTCTGAGTTACTCTAAGTCCACTAATAAATATATTAGTGTCAAAAAACAATAATTTGTCGTTATGACAAGTCAACATTTGCAAAATGTTATTTAATTTAAAAATACGATTGTTCTCCTGTTCTGAGAAACTATCAGAGTATGGAAAAGCACATACCATCAGATTTCTTAAATTTAATCCTAACAAGGTGTCTATACCGCCCACTATGTCCTTTTTGGTAATACCAGTACTATTACCTAACAACAAAACCATTGTAGAATAATTATCCATATTCGAATTTATAATTTTTTTAATCATTTGCTTGAAACTAATATATAATATTATTATTATTAATAACATAACAGAATTTATTGATACGCGTACTGATAAATATGACCAAAATGTCATGCATAAGGTGCCATGTTATTAGACGTCTTGTTCGGCTCGGCATTGTGTCTCTATTTCTCATGATAAAAACCTAAATTAATTAAAAAATCTGAGATTTGGTCAAAAGGTATTTTATTTTGAAAAAGTATTTTGAAAATACCTATTTTGCATTTAGCATTTCAAATACAAAACGAAAAACTATTTGGTATTTTGCATTTGAAATAGTAAATCTGAAAAGTATTTTGCATTTTGTATTTAAATGCTTTTTTAAAACCATTTTGTACAACTCTGTTGGTGAAGATGCTATTTTATACACGATACGAAAGAGTCCAATATTTTTTGGAAATATTTAAAGAGTATTTGTCATACTATTTCATGGGGTTATACCCTTGTCGAATTCACTTACGTAATAAGGCTGCAGATGTCCGGATGTCTGGCTGCTCTCCTCTTCAGGTCGCATTTCCCAACCGATTCTCCTGGATCGATAATTTTACGGTTTTTTTTTGTTGATAAACTGATTTTTTTTAATTTCAAAACAAACAGAATTGACCAAAAATTCAAAAAGACAGACTCGATAGGTCTACAGCTTACAGAGCCACTAGTTATAAAGGTATCTACTGAATAAATTGACCAATTTGGTTTTACATTCGATCTCACAACTTTATGCTGTAGAGGGAGTGGAGACTTGTGTTTTTTACATGTTATGTTTTGCATGGGATTTAACATTTCACGAACCGGAAGACATAACATTGGAAGGCCTCTCTCTAGGTGGACCAATTACCTTCACCTTAATTGTGTCAGTTCCAATAATAGGCCATGGTACGTTTTACCTGCATTAATTCGACAGCGTAAAACACGCAATGGACTGTTGAGTTATCAAAATGAAAGGGAAGGAGTGTGCTTCGTACTGTCAAAACAGATACGCAATTAGGGTGCTGGTTAAGGCGAGACGCACAGGACCGATCAGTGTGGCCATGAGATCAGTGTGGGGAGGCCTATGTCCAGCAGTGGACGTCTTTCGGTTCAATTATGAACATTTGATAAATTAAAAAACGATACTTATTCACCATCGATACGCTCAGAACATGACCGTAACATGAATGGCTTTTATTAATGCCGTGGCTTTATAATAGCTACTTGGGTAACCGTAAGCAAATTGTGGAATACGCAGGTTACACCTCGGACTCGTATTTCACCCTTACGGGGGTTAGCCAGGGGACAAATTTGGGACCCTTAGAATTTATTTTAATGATTAACGATCTTCCAGAAGTCATTAAAGACGCTAGTTGTTTGTTATTTGCTGACGATCTCAAGTTATATATGCGGATCACAGACGAGTCACATTGCGGCATGCTCCAGCGAGACATCGATCGGGTGGTAGCATGGAGTGAAGAGAACAAATTAATCTTCAATGTGACGAAGTGTAACGTAATGTCCTTTACGCGGGCCGTGGTACCCCGACGTCACGATTATTGCATGGGTGGTCACGTCATACCGCGGGTGGGGTTAGTGCGAGATCTTGGTGTTACCTTTTCCGAGGATTTGTCGTTTCGTACTCATGTGGTGCAGGTATGTAGAAAAGCCTTCAAAAATCTTGGATTTGTCATGCGTGAAACCCCACCACCTTCACCAACATGGCAGCAGTGAAATCGCTTTATAATGCGTTAGTACGAAGCAACTTGGAAACTAGTGCTATCATCTGGAATCCTTATGAAACGAAGTATTCTACGATGGTGGAAAAAATGCAAAACAAATTTACCCGGTACCTATACATGAGGCAATTTGGTATTTACCCTTTCTACCCGCTTATGTATCCAACTCTCTTTGTTATAGGGATGGTTGGGTACTATAAGTTGGAGGTAAGGCGCAACCTCGCCCTTGTAAAATATGTTTTCATGGTTTTTCGTGGTATGCTAAATAATCCACAAATATTAGAAACGTTGGGATTGCTCGTTCCAAACAGGAGGCTACGGTTAGGACCGAGGGAGGGGCTGTTTAGAGTTCCGTCAACTCGCACTAACGTGTTAAAGTTTGCATCAGTGACTCGAGCAGTTGTGATACTGAATAGCATCTCTCTGCGTTTGGACATATTTTCTTGCTCTTTGGCGGAATTCCAGAGGGTGACACTTAGTGTGTTGTCCACTGTGTAACTTCTGCCTTTACCTAGATCTGTTACTGGGACTGGCAAACTTATATGTATGACTACGTTTGTTAGCTTGGGTCTTACCTGTAAAAATAAATGTATGTGTTAATAATAAATAAATAAATAAATAATTAAATAAATAAATAAATAAATAAATAAATAAATAAATAAATAAATAAATAAATAAATAAATAAATAAATAAATAAATAAATAATTTGTTTCTTTAAAATTAAAAAATATCAATACCTTTCAGCAACTAAAAGTACAATGAAACAAAACCCTTTTGTTGCCCACGCAAATCTAACTTTGTCTTCGCCGAAGGGAACTGAGACAAAGATTTCCTCAAACTATTATTTTAAATTGTCAGTTCATTAAAATGCCGGGCCTGTCATGACTTAGCAATAAACCGAGGCTACTCCTAAATATTCGTTATCAGCTGATCGCGTTTCAACGTGGGTGGATCGCGTGGGCTCATGATCCAGACAGATGGTAAGAACTTTAGTCCTCAACTACGACAACTTTCTCCTCAACTACGACAACTTTTCTCTTCAACTACGACCACTTTTCTCCACAACTACGACAACTTTTCCATGTTGCTGTGTTCAAGACCACGATGTTTTGGATTTTCAACGATGCTATTTATGTGTAGCTTTCTGTTTTGTAGATACGGTTTCACGACGAGTCTTATTGGATTATGCCCTGTTTCTGGACTGTTATTAACGCAAAATTAATGTGACAAATTATCAAGCACGCGTACATACGCGCCTACTGTTATTCGTTGAGTTAATCTTCAACACCCAATTTCAACTATTTAAGAGTACTTACGCTTGACAATTTGGCTCATTAGTTCTGTGTTCCAGACTCTGAAGATTACCTTGTCTTATCAATTCACCACTTGATCAGTCGTCATCTAAATCGGTCTAATCATTGCCATGAAGCCAAGTTCAAGCAGAATAAGATCAGACAAATATAGATGCCTCATTCTGAGAAAAAAGAAAATAAAACCTACTGAAGAAGGTTTTTCAACAAAGGTGACTTGAATCATTGAGGTCCATATCTTGCGTGGGCTAACATAAAGCAATAGGTAGCGTTAAAAATTAAAGGACTTTCTGGGTACCTCTCTAATTCAACTGTTATAAATACAAAAAGAAGAACCCGTAAGTATTTTTTTTTGGATTCTGATTATTTAATAGTAGCGTCAGAGGCGTTCATTCTCTTCAAAAGTGCAGTCATGCTAAGTATGGACACTTAGAGCTCTCAAGCATGTAGGTCACATGGTTTGAAATTATCTAGAAAGTTCACAATTAACTCGTGAAGAAAATGAGAATTTAAATATGTCACACAGCTTTTACATATTTTTAGACACCGATACAGGAAGAGAATGGGGACACAGAAACAATAAAATCAGTTCCTGACGTCATAAAACTAACGCAAAGACCTTACACCTACATCACTATACACGTCAAAATATTTGTATCACAGACTATAAAATAACAGTGCGTTCATCTTTATTCATAAACGGTGCCACAGAGATAAACAGCTAGGATCATTATTTCACGTCAGGCTGAATTACAGGCATTTACAGGCTTATTACAGGCATTTACAGGCTTATTGAACCAGGGGATAGGCATCTTATTCGCTTCCTCGTTCGAGTAAATCGACGCCCACGGAATAGATCCGAAAAGCATTGTCTAGAAAATTAGCATTTTTTGTAGGGATAGGAATTCCAATAAAATAGGGGCTTGGATATCTTTGTTTATAAGACAGTACCTATATACTTTAGAAAATATCTTTACTTTTTTGAAACAAGACTCCTTTGTTGGAATATTTTTGATTAATCAGAAACATGAATAAGTGCCGATTTTTCAATAGTCTGATATCTTTTAATTGAGAAAAGCTGTCAAACCGCCATTTTTATTCCTCAGTTAGTAATAGTAATCAGACTATTGCAAAAACGGCCTTATGTATTTATTTATTACTATAGAAAAGTATCGTGATTGTGTTGTGAAACCTACTCTAAGAGACAAAGATCCCATCATTGTTCAACAACTGGTGACGTTATACCTTAACTAGTTAACTCCTAAGTCAACGATAAACGCTTTCAAGATCCCCAAAATTATAAGGCACAAGTAACATCACAAACAGCCTTGAAGTCGTCAAACATGTCAGGTACACTTACGTTTAAATTAACTGATGCCTATAATACAGTTTATTAAACATCTGCTGGTGAAGGCGGCGTGTCAAAAACCACTTATACCGAACAATGTATCCCTATATCCCGTGACGGGAACGCCGCCATTAGCATGTTTGTTGTGTATAATATCTCTGACACGACATTCCTGACGTGGCTTTTTACGTCAAACACAAGTTTATTTAGCGCCAGGGTGGCAGTTCAAGCGGGCAGGTATGAGAGTGGCTGTTTGACATTTATTTTGCCTCAAAGCAATAATTAAAAAAAAAAATCAACAACGTGGCAATACTTTTTCTTTTTGATAGCATAGAAGAAAAACTAGAGAGAAAATAAAAATCAAAGTAAACATCTGTAGTTGACATTTATTTTGAATCTAGAACAAATTTAGTAGTCTAGTTTAGGTCTTAAAATGAATTTGATTTACGTAGGTAGGTAGGTACCTAGATAATTTAAAATTCCAAAGAAAGTCACCAGCGTTAAACGTGAATCTACATTCAACATAACAATTTACGTTAAATTTAATTTTGCTGAAACTCATCAAGCCTGATCTGAATTAAACCAAAAGTAAAAGGATTTTCACAGATTTCCGCCTATATTCATGATTATTAATAAATTTGGTATATGTCCATCGTTTAAAGGTCGCGGTATTACGTATAATGCTGAATGCGCCGGACTAGTTGTTGTGGTTATGTTTGGGGGAGGCTTACGTCTAGCTGCGTCCACTGCAGGATATAAGCGGGCAATTGACTAGACGAACTTCATGTTTTAGGCAGAGGTACCTCTTGTCCCTAGAAGAGGCGGAAAAATAAATTTCAGAGCAGACTTATCGATGAATATGTGTAATAGCCGGCACCAACTTTAGTCCAAACTTCGGACGGTTAGTTCAAGGCAAAAAATTACATTATGCATATTAATGAGTGAAAAAGATCTTAAAAACTAATTCTGGTATCCTTGATGCGGGGAGGATCACGAGGTATTTGGTATACTCGGTGTTGAAAATAGCACCCACGCAACACACTCATCTTTCGTTGCCTTTCGTCAGACCAATCTTTTTTATTTGGTTTGAGGTTGCCAACTCCCTCTATTAATATGCTTTTTAATATTCTGTGCCTACTTTTCATGTATCTAGATCTAGATGTAGATACCTATAATTATATTCTGGGCATAATCTACCCACTATCTTCTACCCCTCTACTAGGTGTAGATGGGTAGAAGAGCTGCCAAATATATATATCTAGGTTTTTATTTGTTACTCTTATCTTTGAAAAGTTCACACAATTTTGAATTTTCTAAAAATAGGATATTGTTACAAAGTAATTGGTAGGAAGGAACATATAAAGTCTGAAAAACTTTTTGCACTGAACTTATATTAGAGTAACATATCTCCAGTCTATGCAGCTGACGTCTAGACTTCTATTTTAGGTAAAAGGATTTGAATATAAAGTACAAAGAAGTGTACCTTATTTATTATCTACTTATGTTGCAATAATTTAAGTTTCTTTAATAAGAACGCCGAAAATATAATTTCTTTTAGAATTTTCAAATATTCAGCAAAAAGATTACACACATTTTACTGTTAATATAAAATCGATAGCTACTGGCCGTTTGCTCACGAAAAAACATGTGAGGCCATTAGAACATTCTTTTTTCTGATTTTTTTTTCGTTGATAAATGGCTTGCATATTTTTTTTGTGAAAGTTTGCTAGTTAAAAGAATGCAACCTTCTTTTAAATAAGTTACTTACCTACTTAACTTTTTCAGTAGTAACTCTTTTTGAAATACGTATTCATAATGAAATATCAATATAAACACTTACGTTTAATTAAACCTATCTCAATCAGTTAACTGATTAATATACTGATAGGTATAACGGCCTTTTTGTAAAATAATTAAGGCTGTAATGCCAGACTTTAATTCCAGAGCTCAGATTAGAGAACTTTTCTCTAATCCGATTTCCAGAGGTTGAAAATCTGATAATTTAACACACTGTGTAATATGCTTACAAGTACATGACTATCAGACAGAGGGTATGTACTTAACATTATGGAACAATCGAGTCGCTCTAGTGAAACCTACTTTTTGGATAGGTGGGTATAGGCTAGACCAAACACTATTTTATTTATCCAGAGAATTTTGTACCGAGATGCCTAAACTTACATACGAAAAACTATTAAAATATTGTTTTTAGAAAATGAAAATAGAATAAAGTGGGCAATCCTACAGGTACCTATCTACTTAATCCAAATATGGGTATCTATAATGACCATGCAAATTAAAAATAGAAACACTACAAGACTCGAGCATTGGTTTTACAAAATGAAAATAAAAGGGAAAATAAACCTGGTGGGAAAAGGAGAAGGACGCGTGAAAGTAAATTCCCATTGCAAGTACGGCGTCACACATGTAATATTTATCATGTCGCGTTCCCTTTTAAATCTGGCCGGAGTAAAACAATCGAGGGAAGTGAGTGCTTTAAAGTTTTATAGCTCGACTCGCAACTCCGGCTACCGAACAGAATAATCCCACAATTCCCACATACTGCACACTTCACACTCTCAAGAGATCGTATCTATCTACGTTTTATATCCCTTCTCTAAAATATTAAATTCCTCCGAGACACCGTGAGATATTTATTATCACTACGAATTACACTGCTGGGGCGAAAACCGCCGCGTAAGTACATAGGTACTTTTTTTTTTTTTTTTTTGGGGTGGGAAATCATCCAATGACTTCTCCCGCTCTGGGTGAGGCGGGAGGGCGTGTCAGACTTTTACTGACTAAAACCCACCCGTGTTCCTTCAGTTGCTTGAGCCGGGGCCGCGGTAACTCTTTTTCAAATTTATCCGCGACCCAGACAGGCATCGGCCCTCATGGACCCCGTCAGTTCTGCTGACAACTCTTTGAGGCGCGCGTGGAACACAACGCGCCGTCGACACGGGCCTGGTCCTTACCGGACGGCGAGCTACCCATTACTCGCCGCCCGCAAGCCCGCGCCTACGGTGGCCGGGAATCGGCTTGCGACTCACGACGCCCAGGGCGTCTCCTGCGGTGGCTAGGGGCGTGAGGGCGTCTCCGTTGCGTCTCCCTCACGCGTTCCGCCTCCTCCTTCGCGAGCATTACTGCTTCGCAGAACGAGGAGACAGCTTCCCATACCCTCTCGCTCCGTAACATGGCCTGAACCAGGGCTGGGCGCGAGAGGTTGCCACCGCCGATCGCCTCCACGAAGACACGGCGGTGCCCAGCCCAAGCGGGGCAGATCTCCACCGTATGCTCCACCGTGTCCTCCAGGCGATCCACACAATGGTGACACCCGGGCGTTTCCTCCCGCCTAATCCTGAACAGGAACCTCCCGAAACAGCCGTGTCCGGTGAGGACCTGCGTCAGGCGGAAGGTGAGGACGCCGTGGCGCCTCTCAAGCCACTCCTCAAAGAGGGGCCTTATCGCCGCAATTGTGGCGTGCCCAGCACTGGGTTGCGACAGTCGTTCTCTCCATGTCGCCATGAGATCTTGCCGGAGCTCTGTTCGCCGAGCCGCGATTTGTCGCGGCCACGGAGTTTCGCCCCGGCGTTTCGCCTCCTCGCGCCATTCCCAGATGTGTGCGAGGACTTTTGCCTCCAGATCCCATGGCGGTAATCCGGCAAGGAGGCTCGCCGCCTCACCGGAGACCGTGCGGTATCCCCGGACCAGCCGGATGGCCATGACCTTTTGGGACGCGTTCAAATGGCGGACTGGTCGCCGCCTCAGGGAACGCGCCCACACGGGTGCTCCATATAGGGCCATGGACCGCACGACCCCCGCGTAGAGCCTCCGGCAGGAGGCGTTTGGACCCCCTAGATTGGGCAGGAGCCGCTTGAGGGCAGCCCCAGCCCGCTCCAGTCTGGGAGCCAAACGTCGGAAATGCTCCACGAAATTCCACCGGCTGTCGAGGACGAGTCCCAGATACTTCATCGTCGACCCGACGCCGATGTGAACCCCTCCTACCGTTATTTGGGATCCCGGCGGTGGTGCGTTCCGAGGGCCGTGAAAACACATGGCCTCGGACTTGTGCAGGGCCACCTCGAGTCCCAACTGCCGGATCCTCTCAACGATTGTCGCAACCCCGCGTGTCGCTAATTCAGCCGCCGCCTGGTGCGACCTCCCCTGCGCCAGGACCAGCGTGTCGTCAGCGTAGCAAATTACGCTGACGCCGCTAGGGAGGTCGGCGCGCAGCACCCAGTCGTACCCGATGTCCCACAGATGCGGCCCCAAGACCGATCCCTGTGGGACACCGCACGACATCTCTCGCCGGTTCCACTCGCCCTGGTGACCGGGGTAGATGACGGCCCTGTCCGACAAATAGGCCTCGACCACGCGACAGAGGTAGGGTGGCATCCGGTGATAACGGAGTGCTTCCCTGATGCAACTCCAGGGCATGGTATTGAAGGCATTGGCGATGTCTAGAGACACCGCCAAAACGACCCCACCCCGGGCCACTGCATCCCCCGTCGTGAGGGCTCGCACGCGCATGATGGCGTCCACCGTAAGTACATAGGTACTTAGGTGCTGTTCCACTAACTTTCCCTTAGGAAAGTTAGTGGAACAGCTCATTTCTTATTTCGGGTAGAACTTGCCAAAAATAAAGCATAAGTGGTCTGTGGTCCACAAACTAAGGACCAATAGAGATACGTTTATGACAATATTTGCAAAGGGGCATCAACTTTAATTGCTGTATTCTGGTAAAGAAAGTGAGGAAGATGTGCGCGAGGCCCATCTTTATCACTTTTTTCCACCGGCACATTACGGTGTGGGTCTCATCCTTTCTACTACAGCGAAGAATAGCATCATAGGACTAGAAAATCTCAGGTCGAATCAATTACGCCCGTTTTTACTCGAGAGCCTAGAATATCTCCATCATACAATGCTACGCCCCAACTAATGCATCGCCAGAGGATACCAAAGACGATTTCTACAACGCCCTCAATGCCACCCTTAGGAGCATTGAGAAACAAGATATCGTCATCGTCATGCGGGGACCTGAATGCAAAGTTTGGGAGCGTTAACATAATCCGCGAGCGGCACATGGGTACACAAGACCTTAGAGTTTGTTATGAGAATCAATCAATCAATCAGTCTTTATTTGAAAACATAAGTAGGTTACAGCAGTGTGCAAGATGTTACAATAAAAAACAGTTTCTATTTGTTTTGCCATGTGGCGTACAAATATACAATGAGGCTTTTGCCAATAAGGTAAATTAATTTATAATAATTCCGTGATCAAAGTCAATTTTTTTTGTTTAATTTAATATGTCAAGTAATGTCAATAATTAATTATAAATGCGATCATGTTAGTAATAAATAGTTTTAATGTCAAGAAGTTATTGTTAACAGAAAAGTATAAAAGTGATATTGTCCACAGAATCACAAAATCATCATCATACATATTTTTCATGGGGCATGCTATGGGTATACAAACTTCATACTTCAATACTCAATAGAGTTGTAGTGACATTTCAGATAAAGACAATCATTTTTTTGAGAACGTAGACCGATTTGTCGAAATTTGCCAGAACCACAACCTGACCATTGGAGGAATATTATTTATACATGGCGACCACCACAAGTACACGTGGAACTCAACCGAAGGAGTTACCAAGAACAAAATTTCAGACCTTGCGATTAGCGCCATATAGCGTTCCTCATAGCTCGATGTACGAAACCGCATGGGCGCCGATATTGATAGCGACCACCATCTGGTAGTTGCTGAAGTCCGACTTAAGTGTCTGGGTGGCTGTTTGACATTTATTTGGCCTTAAAGCAATAATTTAAAAAAATATCAGCAAAACCTTTTCTTTTTGATAGCACAGAAGAAAAAAAAAACAAAGTAAAGTTCTGTAGTTGACATTTATTTTGAATTTATTTCAAATTTAGTAGTAAGCAAATAGGTCTTACAACGGATTTGATTAACGTAGCTAGGTACATACATAGCTACGTAAATCAAATCCTTTCTAGTTACCTACCTAGGTACCTACCTATATTAAAAATCCAAAGAAAGTCACCAGCGTTAAACGAGAATTCAACATAACTATTTACGTTAACTTTAATTTTGCTGAAACTCATAAAGATAAATATATTTTATTTTGCGAATATGGGTTCAGTACAATGGAGATATAGAGAATAAGTCCAGCCATATTTTACCATTAGGCATGCAAAAATTAAAAAAATATATAAACTTTAACAGACAAAACAAAGAAAAACAAAACCAAGCATTATTCTTATTTTTAAACATTATTATCAGCAAGATTCAATTTTTTTTTCGCTTAAGAATTCTGTTACGCTATAATATGCTTCGACTTTCAGAAAGCTTCAAAGCATTTTTTTAGGATTCCGTACCCAACGGGACTCTATTACTAAGACTCCGCAGTCCGTCTGTCTGTCTGTCTTTCTGTCTGTCTGTCTGTCTGTCACCGGGCTGTATCTCAAGAACCATAATAGCTAGACAGTTGAAATTTTCACAGATGATGTATTTCTGTTGCCGCTATAACAACAAATACTAAAACCAGAAGAAAATAAATATTTAAGTGGGGCTACCATACAACAAACGTGACTTTTTGCCGTTTTTTGCGATAATGGTACGGAACCCTTCGTGCGCGAGTCCGACTCGCCCGATTCTTGCCAACTTTTCGGTATTTTATCATATATGACCGGAGCCATGCAGTAAACACTTTTGCGCATTAGTGCAGTCTTAGCGGACTGATGACACAGTAGGGTGTTGTCGCGTCTATTACGTGAAACTACATCGGCAAGACTTTTAAAAAGATTTAGAAAAATTAATTTCCGAGCAGACTTATTGATGAACATGTATAATAGCCGGCACCAAATTTAGTCCAACTTCGGACGGATAGTTCAAGGCAAAAAAATACATAATGCATAGAATTAAAAAATCTTTCAAATTAATTCAGGTATCCTTGACGCGGGGAGGATCGCAAGGTATTTGGTATACTCAGTGTTGAAAATAGCACCCACGCAACACGCTCGCCTTTTGTTGCCACTTCACGTGCAATCTTTTTTATTTGGTCTGAGGTTGCCACCTGCCTCTATTAATATGCTTTTTAATATTCTGTGCCTACTTATTATGTATCTAGATGAAGATACCTATACTAAGATATTCTGGGCTTAATCTACCCACTATCATCTACTCCTCTACAACTACAGCTGCCAAATAATATATCTAGGTTTTTATTCGAAGCTCTTTCCTTTAAAGAGTTCACACAATTAAGAATTTTCTAAAAATAGGATATTGTAACAAAGTAGTTGGTAGGAAGGAACATATATAGTCTGAATAGTTTTTTGCATTGAACTTAAATTAGTAACATATCTGCAGTCTATGCAGCTGACGTCTAGACTTCTATTGTAGGTTTTAATATAAAGTACAAAAAAGTGTAGGCTTATTTATTACATGTGTTTCTGAACTCCAAAAATAAAATTTCTTCTAGAATTTTCAAATAAAACTCAGCAAAACGGTTGCAAACATTTCACTGTTAATATAAAATCTATAGCTACTGGCCGTTTGAAACGAAACACTACAAAACAACTACACGAAAAAAACATGTGAGGACATTAGAACATTTCTTTTTCTGTTTTTTTTTTCTTTGATATATGGCTCGCATTTTTTTTTGTGAAAGTTTGCTAGTTAAATGAATGCAACCTTTTTTTGAATTAGTTACTTACCTACTTAACCTTTTCAGTAGTAACTCTTTTTACCCGACTGCCGAAGGAGGGTAATGTGTTTATCAGTCTATGTATGTATGTATGTAAGTATGTATGTATGTATGTATGTTTGTTCCTATGTGGCGTTCCAGAGACCAAACGCTTTGGCCGATTTTGATGATTCGTACGTCAATCGATGCGTCTTAACTCTGCGAGTGTCATAGGCTACATTAAAATTGGATAATAGAAAAATGGCGGATTTTGGGTGCCATATTGTGGGGGCCAAAATTTTTTTTTTCTTCCAAACCCATCGTGTGGGGTATCAAAATAAAGTGTTTTAAGAGGTGATTTCAAAAATATATAACACCTATATGTTTAAATGTATCTAATTCGAAAAAACTAACTAAAAAGTTATAAATAAAAAAAATTAATTAAAAAAATCAAAAAACCCGACTGCTTCAAAAGCGAACTAAAAAGTCGTAAACAAGGAAAAAATCATGCTGTGCAGGCGGAGGATACACCAGATTTTGGTCAGCCAGCCGGCGAATATGTATCCTCCGACTGCACAGCATGATTTTTTCCTTGTTTACGACTTTTTAGTTCGCTTTTGAAGCAGTCGGGTTTTTTGATTTTTTTTCAAATACGTATTCATAATGAAATATCAAAATACAAAAAACATACTTAAGTTCAATTGAACCTATCCCAATCAGTTAACTGGTATAAGAGCCTTTTTGTAAAATAATTAAGGCTGTAATGCCAGACTTTAATTCCAGAGCTCAGATTAGAGAACTTTTCTCTAATCCGATTTCCAGAGGTTAAAAATCTGATAATTTCACATACTGTAAATGATTACAAGTACATGCCTTTCAGGCAGAGGGTATGTAATTAACATTTTGGAACAATAAACTTTTAATTAGAGTCGCTCCAGTGAAACCTACTTTTCGGATAGGTGGGTATAAGCTATACCTATTAGGTATTTTATTCGAGAAGATAAGATACCAAATACTATTATATTTATTTATAGAATTCTTGATCCGTGAGCAGACCACGGTAGCACGTTGATGCGAGCATCGTCAAGAGTACGTGTCATGACTCTAGCCGTGTGTGTATGTGCATTGTCGTGCATTAGTCGAAACGAATCACCCTACTGGCGTCGCAAAGGGATGATCACGTCTGAAACAATCCTCTCCGCATAAATCTGAGCATTGAGGTTTTCCCTGATCCAAATTAGATTATTACTTCCACCGATCCAAATACCGGCCCAAACTATTATTGTTCCCCGTCCATATGAATAAACCTCCAGACAAAAATTTAAAGTACGTTCGAGTACGTCTAAAAAAAAAAAAAATATTGTTTAAAAAATACAGTGATATCCATAATATAAATACTAGGAACAAACACAAATTTGTAATACCTACAACAAGGCTCAAGAAAATAGGTGGCTCGTTTAGATGTCAATGTGTACGCTTTTATAATATGCTTCCAAGCCACGTACAAAATCTAAATCTTAATAAATTTAAATCATTCATTAAACGTAAGTTGTGCCAAAAAGCGTTTTATAGCATTAAAGATTACGTTGAGGATAAAACGGCTTGGGAGTGAGCTGCTCCAATTAATTTAGTTTTTTTGTTTAAATATTTTGCGCCATGAATTTTGTTAATTTAAAAAAAAAAAAAAAAAAAAAAAAAATTATTTGTTTTCTTGCAATGACAAGAATATTTACTTTTTAAAGTATTATATTATTTTATTTTAATTATTGTGAATGTGAAGACTATGTGGATCATTATTTTGTTTTTTAATTTATTTTAGTTTTTAATCATGGTCTGGCAGTTTGAGTAGTTTATGTGGCCTACCCGAATGTCCTTTCTTTGGTATTGTTCGTCGAATCGTTGAGCTCCTTAAATTCTGAGTTGAGCTGCTCAGTTATTGACAAATGCGTGCACTGACTGGACTAAACTGGACTGAATAGAGATTCATCTGAAAAGAAAACACACCGCCAGTCTTATTCCTCCCAATTTCTGTATTCGCGAGCCCATTGTAAACGGGCACCACGATTGCGGGGTGCTATAGCTGGGACTCTCAGCGGCCTTCGGGCACGCAGACCCACTTCACGTAAACGATTTCGGATGGTTTGGTCGCTTTATCAGCAAGTCTGGAATGTCTAACTTCTGGTCAGCGACCATGAAGTGCAGCGACGTGCTGCAATGTACTTTTCCGCTTCCGGAATTACGGCCGAACTCCTGAAGGCGGGTGAAAAACCAGTACTTAAGGCCCTTCAGAAGCTTTTTGATTCCGTCATACTCGAGGGGAAAACACCACAGGCATGGTGCAGGGGTGTGGTGGTACTCTTGTTCAAGAAGGGTGACAATGCCCTACTGAAGAACTATAGGCCCATCACACTCATTAGCCATGTCTACAAGCTGTTTTCAAGAGTCATCACGAATCGTCTCGCGTGCAGGTTTGACGATTTCCAGCCTCCCGAACAAGCTGGATTCCGTAAAGGCTTCAGCACCGTAGACCACATACATACGCTGTGGCAGGTTATACAGAAGACCGAAGAGTACAACCTGCCTCTCTGTTTAGCGTCTGTGGACTACGAGAAAACCTTCGATTCGATCGAGACTTGGGCTGTACTGCAGTCTCTCCAACGGTGCCAAATTGACTACCGGTACATCGAAGTGTTGAAGTGTTTATACAAAAACGCCACAATGTCAGTTCGACTTCAGGATCAGACCTCGGAACCCGTCGGAATAATTCATTAAAAAATACTACAAACAATAAATTTATCAAATCAATTACGCATACTATTACGATTACACATTAAATATTAAGTACAGAATATCGTTTGTTGCCTTACTGAATGAGATATAGTGTATGAGAGGACAGAGATAGTAGTACCTTAAGTACCTTCTCTTTTTAACAACTTGCCTTGGAAATTATAGTTTATTATACATTAGTAACGTTTTTTTTTATTTTATTTTTTTAACTTTGTTATTAAGAACAGAATTCTTAATAATTAATTACAATCTAGCCTAAAAGACTAATAAGCAATTTAACTCTAACTTAATATGTTACGTTATAGATTATGTTAAAACTAAGAATAGTGTCCATTTGCACTTTTACACAAGTCCGTAGCACTTTCTTAGAGTCTGATATAATTTATAAAAACACTATGTTCATGTGTTATATGTATAGCACAGCGTTGTCACTATTATGCATTCACTTTGTACACTACACCAATTCATAAGGTTTAGTTCTTTTTAGCCTACGCACTAAGTCTGTATTGTCTAGCAGCTGGATAGCCTCAACATTCACGTGTCGATGAAGTCTGTGTTCGTGGGCTTCAGCAAATTTTTGGATGATGGTGGTGACGAATTCCGTTTTAAGATCACGGTGAAGATCGTCATTTCTTATGTACCAGGGTGCATTTACAGCATCCCTGAGCACTTTATTTTGGAATTGTTGGATTAATTTTACGTTGCTTTGTTTAGTACAGCCCCAAAGTTGGATACCAAACGTCCAAATTGGCATTAGTATATACTTATATATGGTTATTTTATTATGCATTGATAGACAGGATTTCCTTCCGAGTAACCAATACATACTTTTATAACGTATGTCGAGTTCCTGTCTTTTCTTTTTGACATGAGCTTTCCATCGCAACTTGGCGTCGAGAGTTATGCCAAGGTATTTGGCTGTATTAGCATAAGGCACTTGCATGCCATTTATGTAGATTGGGTGATAGTCCAAGTGTTTATTTGTGAAGTCAATGTGAATTGATTTTGACTCATTCAGTTCAATCTTCCATTTTTGTGTCCAGTCATAAACTTTGTTCACAGCTAGTTGAACTCTTTCTACTGCTTCTCTGTGGCTTGATCCGGTAGCCATAATTTCAGTATCATCTGCAAAGGTCGCAATGGTGTTGTTTTCCAGTTCTGGGATGTCACATGTGTATAACAAGTACAAAATTGGGCCTAGCACACTTCCTTGAGGTACCCCAGCTTTTATAGCTTTTAGCTCGGAATATGCGTCTTCTTGCCGTATTCTAAACATTCTATTAGTTATATACGACTCTAGAATATCTGCGAATTCTGGTAGCATGCGTCTGAGCTTGAATATTAGACCCTTATGCCAAACTTTGTCAAAAGCTTGCGCGACATCTAAAAATACGGTGGCGCAGACTTCCTTATTTTCAAGTGTTTTTTCAATGATATGGGTTATTCTATGTACCTGGTCTATTGTTGAATGTTTTTCCCTAAAGCCAAATTGATGATTTGGAATAAGGTCTTTATCTTCTATTACTGGTTTTAACCGTTTCAATAACAGTTTTTCGAATAGCTTTGATAACACGGGCAACAGAGAAATAGGTCTATATGATGATGCTTCATGGGGTGGTTTTCCAGGCTTCGCAATCATAATGACTTCAGCGACCTTCCATGGCTCAGGTACATATTTTAAGATAAATGCAGCATTGATAAGCTTGGTCAGCTTTACAATGGCTTTACGTGGGAGATGTTTTAGAATTTCCCCTGTAATGAGGTCGTAACCCGGAGACTTTTTCAAGCTAATGTTATTTTGGATTTCTCTCATTACTTCTTTAGGAGTCACAAGCTTAATTCTTTGGTTTTGTGACAATCTTTCACGCTCAAGTATTTCTATCGAGCTTTCGTTGGGTTGAAAAGTTTCTTCTAAGTGTTGAGCAAACCTTATCGCTTTTTGGTCATTGCTTATGGCCCATTTTCCGTCGCTATCTCTGATGGGCGGTATTTGTTTTATTGGCCTTTTTAGATTTCTTGTAGCTTTCCAAAGGGCGTAATCAGTTGATTTGTCATTGGTTAGCTGCAGAAGGTTGGTATTCAGAGATTCAGCCTCAAACTGTAGAATATTCCTCTTTAACCGTTTAGTTAGATTATTTAGTAATTTTTTATCCCTTGGGCACCTTGTTTGTTGCCAAAGCTTCCTTTGTTTCCTTTTCTCAAATAGTAAATCTACAATATTGCCTTTGGATAGATAAATCCTTTATATTTACGTTTTAATTGCGGTGTGTTGTTCCACGCACATTGTTGGATATTAACAATATATTTGTTTACCTCTGAGTCAAGCTGATCTTGCTTTTTTATCGGAGTTTTAAGGTCGATAATATTATCTAGATCAAGGGCAAAACCTTTCCAATCTGTGAACTTATTAACCAGGGTTAAGTGGCTTTCTTTGAGTAGGATTTTTTGACTCATCATTAGTATAATTGAAGATTGGTCCGAGTTCATATGAAAACCTTCCTCCAAACTGAGGTAGTTGGCGGATATATTTTTGCATATGAAAAAATCTATAAGATCCGGCATTTTCCGTTGGTCAGTGGGCCAGTACGTTGGTTTACCCGTGCTCATAACTACTGAATGTATTTCTTTAACTGCACTTAAGAGCTGCCTACCCTTAGTTGCAGTAAGTCTTGATCCCCAATGCGTGTGCTTAGCATTAAAAACGCCGCCTAGGATAAATCTCTGGCCTAATAGTTCAAAAAGATGTAAATATCGCTCTTTTCTTATCATATGCCGTGGAGGGCAGTATATGGCTGCAACAGACACGTGACAATATTTGGTTTTAACAGATATTGCCATAGCTTGAATGTCTTGTTCTTCATATTTACACTGCACGTAGTGACTAATGTTGTCTTTGATTATAACCGCACTACCTCCTCTGGCAGAGTTGTCAGGGTGGAGCGAATTATATACCATGTATCCTCTAAAGGTGAATGGCAGATTTTGTACCGCATACTTTTTCTGTTGTTCGGTTATGGAATTTGTACCACTTATTATGTCAACTAAGCCATTTATTTGCATGTAAGTTTACTATTTTCAAAACTTCGGATTAAATGGGCGCACGGTTGGCGCAGTGGTTGAGCGATTGACTGCTGCGCTGCGTGTCGCGGGTTCGATTCCCGCACGGAACAAATATTTGTATGATCTACAGATAGTTGTTCCGGCTCTGGGTGTTGTGTATGTGAGTTTATATGTTTGTAAACGCAATATTTTAATATATAAACGTTATAAAATCGTACGCTAAACGCAGTTATGTTATTAGAAATTGCCTTACGTAAAATAACACAAATATTGAATTGATAATTAATTACTTAGAAATAGAAATAACGGCCCTGCGCAGACGGCACACTTTTTGTGCGATCGAGTCTGCGGCGCACAAAAAGCCTGCATGGCGCGCAAAAAGTCGGTCGCGGATTTTTCACAGACTCAACGCACACGACGCACGTCTTCGATCATTTTGTCGGCAGAGCTGTAGGGACGTAGACGCTATGGAAATCGTGCAGAGATCGCGAAGTATTATTTTGTACCTTCATGTACAAAATAATACTTCGCTACAGAAAAAGAAGAAGAAATAGAGAATTTTGGGTACATCCTATACTTTCGGAAAGATTACTGAAGGGACAGTTCCATACTAAACATTCAATTCTGAAACAACATCCGGCAATTTTTTTCAAATTTTATAAAATGTCTGTTACTACATTTGATGAGTTGCTATTTATTTTGAGACCTGCTTTGACTCATTCAGAAACATCGACCTCTGGCGCCATGATAATATATCGCGTGCGTTACGTCCACCCCTAGCAAATGCAGATTGCCGACTAACTTAAATGTGCGCCGTCTGCGTTAGCGCGCGTTGAAGCAAACGTTCAATTTTTTTCACACACTTTTTGTGCGGAGCGGCGCGCCGCGGCGCGGTGCGGTCTGCCCGAATTACACGGATTTTTTGTGCGCCGGACTTTTTGCGCGTCGTGTGCGTTACTGCATATAATTGCATAGGTTCTATTTTCACAGACTAAAAAGTGCGTCACGGATAGTCTGTCGTCTGCGCAGGGCCTAAATATAATCAAACTCATCATTATCAAACTGTTGCAGTCGGCTGCTGGATATAGGTATCTCCTACCTAAGTAGGTACGATCCGCACCTCAATTTACCTACTTAATGGTAAGTAAAACACTACAAAGATAGCAACAAATAATTTACATAACACATGATGCAACATTTACCTAAATGTAACAATCTACATTGGTACACTAGTACATAACCTTAAAAAATAAAACTGGTTATAACATTTACGTCCCAAGTTAAAAAAATCTAAGAATTTAAAAAGGGATTATCTATCATATTAACTACCAAATAAAACAAAAAATATCCCAAAACACGAAATTTCTATTAGCGGTACGAAACTCCCATACAAGCCTGCCGTTCTCCTTTGACAAAAGATTGCTTAGTGAAGTGCGTTTCGGACACCAAACACACGTCTATATTTTCTGTGTCTAAGACCGCCTGCAACTCATTTTGATGTTTGAGGAGCCCATTAGAGTTCCATGCGTAATGCATGAGTAACGTTTTCAAATAATATTCATAAGTATGTTTTACGTCATTACATTTTATTGTCTGGCATTGCTTCCTCGGGCGCTGTTGAAAAATTTTCTATACCAATTTTTCTATTTTTCGTATTTCTGTCAGTGAACTCTATCATTTATTACTTACAAAGGTTCTTGGTTTCTATCTTACAAAATTGTTTATTGTTGTTTGTTTTATTGTTTTGTTTTGTGTTGTGCCAATTATGAAGGTGGCAGCCGGAGGACTTAAAAAAAACCAAAATTATTTATAAAGGTTTTAATTAAGATTAAAATTACAGTTTAACTTATACTAGTATGTAAGTCTAATTTCGGACGATGCTAGTACCGAAGTGCGTTACCAATCATATTCTATTTTATTACGATACAATAAGTCATGCTAAACGTGGATGCGGTGTCAGCAGATTTGGAAGTAGGTGGCCACTCGGCGGCACGAGGCGTCCGTTCGCTGAGTCAGCAGGTGGCGTGTTGGAATTTTATGTAGAAACATCCGTTTGACGTAATTTCCATATCATGTCGCTATTCAGCTGATTTGGTGTAGGCAGGGCACGTAACACCTCCCCCCTCAGAACAGCAACTATTTGAGAATCTTGAGCGAGAATGTTGCTGGAGTCTGTTCCGTGATTGTGGGTGATTCTGCATCCTCGTATTGATGATTTTCAGGGTTTACATCTGATTTCTGTGGTTTCGTAAGTTTTGTGCAAACGTTATAGCGACGTATAGTGATTGTGGTGATCAGTACAGTTGCACTGAATAGTATGACGTATAGTGGAATCGTCGTATGGTATAGTAAATTTTCCGCCGTTGCGTGTTCTATTTGTACTGGGTGTTGCATTAAGATTTTATCTTCGATTTCATGTAGGCTTTTCAGGTGCAGTGGGTTTAGCTTCAGATGTGGGATGGTTTCTTCAACAATATTCAGGTTTATGGGTATTTCGGTGATTTTCAGCGGCTGCCCTTTGATATAGTCGTTGGTGTTGGTAATAATGAATCGCTCGGTGCGTAGTAGACATTTTTGCGGGATGGTAGCGAGATAACTTCCATGCAGGGAGATGAATTCTTGACGTTCGCAGTGTAGCTCCGTCCGGGTCGGTTGTGGGAAGATGAGCGTATAACGTCTGTCATCCAGTTGTTCCATGGCTGCTTTAGTCAGTGTGAGCTTCGTAGGCAGGCAAGATTTCTCCAAAGATTGGTTGTAGATGAGACTTTGGATGCAATCTAGATGTCCTCTTGTTGGTTGACGGTTGATTTCTTCTTCGCAGAGATGATATGGGCCGAACTTCGGGCATTCAGCCTCTATGTACTTGAAAGCTTTCCCATTAGTTGCAAGGAAAGGGTAAGGAGGAATATAGGTATACATAAGTTTATTGGGAACTATCGCTAGTCTGTATAATTCGAACTTATCGGAGCTGGTTATTGGAACTTTAAATATAATAACAATTTTTTTATTAGTGTCGTAATACCCGGGTTTTATAACAGTATAATACTCTCTTAGATCTGCATCTATTAATTGATCCTGGCCGTAAATAGATATTAATCGCTTAATCATGTTACTTAAAGTATCTATGCTTAACATACTATGATGGGTGCTCGATGCACGTATAAAAGCTAAGGTATCTTCTATCCTAGTTATTTCTAAAAATAAATCTTCCGTATTGTCGCTAATTATAGTCAGCAACTGGGCAAACTTTGCGAATCTTATAAGGTCATTTTTCGCACTAGTTTTCTCGTCTAAGATTAATCCTAAGGTACTATTCAGCCTCTCTTGATTGCTAACAATTTTTGAGAGTATGTCGCTGTATCGGGTGATCCAAACTTTGTTAAGACTGACATGCTCATTGAATTCTGATACTATTTTATCGTTGTTACTTTCTAAAAGATTGATTGCATTATTATATTTTTGGGCATCCGTATGATCTAGGTTTCCGGTAATGCTTTTTATAACGGACCCTAGTCCGTCTACAAGACCTCTTTTACTACGACCGGGTTCTAGTGTTTTTAACTGTGAACTGGTTTCAGTTAACTTATTAGTTAAATGGTTGATTTGAAGTTCATACAAGAGGAAGGATTGGTTGTCTAGTTTAGTCTGGAAATAGTCGAGTTGAGACATTACAGAATCAAGTCTGTGTTCAATGTCAGTTAAGTCTATGTATTGTAGGAAGGTGTGGTAATGTGTAATGAGCCTTGTTTGTCCAAGGTTAAAAGGTAAAAGTCCGGGTCCATTGTCCAAGCTTTCAAGTCTTATCTCGAGCGCCGTTATTTGTTGGGCTAACATTGCCAGCAGTATCCTGTAACAATTTTGATTTATTAGGGATACGTTTGAGTCGAGACTTAGCTACGGGACCTTTCTTTTTGGAGGTGTATATATGAATCGGAAGGTCAGCTAGAACAGTGTCATGTGTGTAGCGTGGCGCTAATTTTTGTCGGTTGGCTGCTGGGTTAGAAATAAATATTTGTTGTTCCGGTTGGTATTCTATTTCGGGCTCTCTGTCCTTATTCCTATTTCGTATGATGTTTGTACGGTCAGCAAGAGTAAAGTCATTGATAAGGTCGTATACAGTTTTCATCTGGTCTCGGTGTGTCAAAATATATTGTTGCATTAGGTGTTCAGTCATGTTAATGTCAAGGGGGTCTCTTGGGTCAAAGTGTCCTCTAACTATGTCATGTGGCCTACACTTGGTGAAGCTGTGAACTGAACTATTATAGGCTAATAAGGCATAAGGCATGAGGTTGATTACGGGTTCGTCCTTTTGACGTAATCGTAAAATACGTAGGTGTTCTAGTAACGTAGAGTGAAATCGTTCAATGATTCCGTTATCGTTAGGAGAGTGTGCTAATGTTCTATGGTGGTTGATTTTATGTAATCTTGTAAATTCGGAAAATAGTTGGTTTGTGAATTCTGTGCCGTTATCGGTCACTATTGTTAACGGTAACCCATGATGTGTACAATAACTTAAAACTGCTTGAAGTATGCTAATTGCTGTACCATCTCTCAAATGGTACGCTTGTCCATATTTTGAGAAAACATCTACCACTGTCAAGTACTTTTCGTTTTGAGCTGTGAATAGATCCATGTGTATTAATTCGAAGGGTTTAGTTGCTGGGGGTACTACATTAAATTGAGGTCTAATCGGGTTCCTGTCATATTTCGTTTGTCCGCAGATGGTACACTCATTAATGTATTTAGCTATTTCTTCCCTCATTTTAGGCCAATAATATTTTCGGGATAGGGCGAGATGACACTCATTTATTCCTCTATGATTAGTTTTCCCTTCATGATAGTGTTTTATGATTTCTTGCTGTCTTAGGTACTCTTTAACGTCTTCTAGTTCGGTTTTGGCTAATACTAAATTAATTGCTGAGCTTTTAAAACTATTCTGGATTATGGGTATAATTGAATACATCCCTAAGGGTGGAGTAATTTTTATAGCGGTTTTAACTTTAGGGTTGACGTATTCTTTTATAGCATTTACTACGTCTTGTTCTAAGTTCGATTCTGAAACCTGAATAAATGTCCGTCAAAATAATTATGAAACTTATAAATGAAAAACTTAACATTCGTAGGGTTATTAAATTCAGGAAAATTCGGAACAGTAATTGAATGGTTGTGTGTACTAGTTACACGGGCATTTGTTACTTCAAAGGGGTCAAAATTCAAAGGTATGTGTGAAAAGTATTGCTCGACTGCCTCAGGACTAATAAAAGACTGGTTAGCCCCGGTATCTACTAATAACTTAAGTGGTGGGTCCGATATCTGAATGTAACGTAACTCCCTTTTAGATTGTATATTTAACTCTATTTTAACCCTTTTTGATCCGTTTCCTTGAGAAAATCCGGATTAGCACTAGAGGTAGGCTTTGGTGCTTCTAAGCAATTCGCGTTGTTAGTACTCTGCGGCTGTGTGTCATCTTGTACATACACAATACTATCGGGCTCGGTTTGATTGTAGTAATAAAAGTCGGGATAGTCATAGTAACAGGAATAGTCAGGCTGTTCATAGTAATAGTCGGGGTAATAATAAGCGTTTTCAGGGTCTGTCATCTCGTTAAAATTCATTTCTCGTGTCTTGAAGTAATTACTAGGTGGTGGGTTCCCTGATCTTTGCCAATTATTTCCTGGTAACCCTATTGGTTTTTGTACGAAGTGACTAACGCCGCTCATCGGTTTCGGACCTGTATATTGCGCTGACGGGTTTGCGTTCGGTAATCTAAATATGTTACTCTGGGGATGGTAGTTTGGCGGGGGTGCACGAAACATTTGCTGGGTTCGACTAACCATGTTAGGGGCACGATGAGGTACCTGATTATGCTGGAAGGGTGGCCTCCATTGCTGCTGCTGCTGCGGCGGCGCGGGCATAGACTTATGCCAGCTCGTGCCTGCATTCGCAAAGCTAAAAGGTTTGGGCGTGGTCATAAGGACCGCTGGAGGCATTCTATGGGTTAAATGCGCTTGCTGTGTCGGGTTACGTCGCTCAGGAATACTTTCGTTGCGTTGCTGTAGGTACATGACATTTAATTCCTGCTGTACAAATTCCAGAGCCTTTTCTATAGTTTCGGGTCTCATACATCGGATACGGGACCCTAAAGGTTCTTTAAGACCTCTGACATAAGATTGTAACGTCAGTTTCCTATAAAGGTCGCGTTTTGCTTCGATGGTAGTAGCTATATTTTCATGCAAGGTGACGTAAGTCATTATAGTACTAAAAAGGGTCTGGCATTTGTCATAATATTCCTGTGGAGTGCTGTTTCCTTGGGCTAGTAAGGACATGTCATTATAAAGGGCGGTCTCGTCCCTTTGATCGGAAAAGTTGTTAAAGCGTCGCGGATCCCTTGCCAATTTTCAGGTATACCATTAGAATTTATGGTTGTAGCTGCAGATCCCGTGATTTTATTTAAGATACCGTTTATTATACGTAGGTTAGTGAACTCGTAGTTCGGGTCATTTCTGACGTATTGTATTACGAGTTGATCACAAATTTTAATGAAACGTGTTAGAACATTCGGATTTCCATCAAACTCTGGCACTGGGCGTAAGGCCTTAAAGATGGTATCGGGGTTCAATTCCATTTCGTCACTACTAAATAATGTATCTAAACCTAAACTATTTGAATCTATAAATCTATTTAAATCTACTTCCCTAGTCCTATTTATCTGTCTGGAAGAGACAGACTTTGCCCTAGCTTCCCTTGGATGAAAAATTTTGAATTAATATTATATAAGGGGTTAAAAGGAAGGAGTCGGGAGCAACACTCAAAGAAAGTTTCAAGCACTTACATATACATGGTTTTCATTGGTGTATCGATGGCTGGATACGTCCTCAGCTGCGTCTTCTTAAGTTCGGATATTCGACGAGGTATTTGGAAATACCGACAGCAACTATCGGAGTCAGCAGATAAACGATTTTTGGAAATCTATACCGCGCCGCGCACTGCCTCGAATATCCTACCGACTGCGCCAATTATGAAGGTGGCAGCCGGAGGACTTAAAAAAAACCAAAATTATTTATAAAGGTTTTAATTAAGATTAAAATTACAGTTTAACTTATACTAGTATGTAAGTCTAATTTCGGACGATGCTAGTACCGAAGTGCGTTACCAATCATATTCTATTTTATTACGATACAATAAGTCATGCTAAACGTGGATGCGGTGTCAGCAGATTTGGAAGTAGGTGGCCACTCGGCGGCACGAGGCGTCCGTTCGCTGAGTCAGCAGGTGGCGTGTTGGAATTTTATGTAGAAACATCCGTTTGACGTAATTTCCATATCATGTCGCTATTCAGCTGATTTGGTGTAGGCAGGGCACGTAACATGCCTGTGTTACATTTGGTTTAAATAAACAACATTGTTATATTGTTGTTTATTTAAACCAAATGTAACACTGCTTGTCTATCTGTGTTTCTGAGAGTAGAATTTTCAAAACTCAGATGAATTTTACAGGAGTACTAAAAATAATGCCATGTTGGTTTGACAGCTTTCATAAAGAAAATATGTCAAAGTAAGTGAAAATATTGTAGCGTTACGTATAGCTCAGTGGAGCTATACGTAAGCCACGTTATTAAAATCAAGATAAAAATTAAATTAAAGCTATAAAAATAAAGGATAAAGAAGTATAAAACTAAAGGGCCGGCTTCGCGCGACGTGGGCAGGTATCCAGCCAGCAGGTCGGGCAGGAAGTTGTAGAATGTCCGAGGTAGATAGGTGAGCAGACACCACGACGGACAAGCAGGCAATCGGGCAGGTAAGGCAGACAGCTGGACGAACTGGAACTCTTCAAACCGTCGTGGTATGCTCGAGAGAGACACGTGAGCAGGCACCACGACGGAGTAGCAGGCATACGGTCAGGAAAGGCAGGCAGGACAGCAGTGAAACGGCTAGTAGCCAGATACGTGGGTAAATCATACACGATATAACACTCACAGTATATATTTTAGAGCACTTCAGAAAATAGTATATTTACATAAAAGTTTCACAGGTTTAAGGCTTTTAAAGAGTTTTAAGAATAGAAAAAGACATTGAATTCCAGTACACAGTATAACCCACTATCGGCGTTCAGACCAGACTCCCGACTGAAAAATATGAAGCCCGTTTTTCATTCGATCTCCATTTCTTCTAAATTTCAAATTCAAATCTCAAAAAGACCAGAGAAATAAAAACGGCTTTACAAAGGCGGGTCAGTCTGCTCTGACCTTACAATAATGTACAACTAGCTTAAGGAAAGGTCTAGGTATTATAGTCCATGGTACCTATGGTATGTCTATGGCTTTAAGAAAATAAAATAGACATATGTCATGTTAGATAAAACGTCAAAGTAGAAAAATATTACAAGAAGAATTATAAATTACGAATATAATTTAAGTTTAGATATTTAAAACAGTCAGAAATAACTAAATATGCTTTCCAGATGTAATAAGAATATCAAAGAATATATATAAAAATGAGTTACACAAATTGATGCAATATCAAAAGATGTGAAGATGGATTGTGGAGTGTTATGAAACGTAAGTAGATCTTGAATAAATACCACATTTCCCCGATGACCCCAGAAAAATTTTCAACTAGAAGAAAATTTTGAGGTTTAAATATAATCCTTGCTCTATCACACAACATCTTTCATACTTTCGTCAAACACTCTCATTCAATCACACGTTAGGGGATATAGTTCACATTCAATGACGTATACTCCACAAGGAAATATTTATTAAGATATAACGAAGGCTTATTTATTTTTAATAGGTGTCGTTACCCGCACCTGTTTGAAAACCCTTTAAGAAACTATTTATTTAAACAAGAGGAACTCAAAGAGGAGGAGGACTCAAGTCTATAAGAGGAGGAGGACTCAAGTCTATAAGAGGAGGAGGACTCAAGTCTATAAGAGGAGGAGGACTCAAGTCTATAAGAGGAGGAGGACTCAAGTCTATAAGAGGAGGAGGACTCAAGTCTATAAGAGGAGGAGGACTCAAGTCTATAAGAGGAGGAGGACCCAAGTCTATAAGAGGAGGAGGACTCAAGTCTATAAGAGGGAAGTCTCAAGTCTATAAGAGGGAACTAGGTTCAGAGGGAACTAGGTTGAGAGGGAACTAGGTTTGAGAGGGAACTAGGTTTGAGAGGGAACTAGGTTTGAGAGGGAAGTATACAAGAGGGAAGGATACAAGAGGGAAGGATACAAGAGGGAAAAAAAATAAAAATAAAGAAGACTCCACGCATTTGGCTTATTTTTAAAGAGTTACGGGACCGCTCTTTGCATATAAGGCTTTCCGAGTTATGCAAACCGCTCTAAAATAACACCTCATTCTTTAAGAATAAGATTCAAGGGAATTAAGAGGTTTAAGAAGACTCCACGCATTTGGCTTATTTTTAAAGAGTTACGGGACCGCTCTTTGCACATAAGGCTTTCTGAGTTGTGCAGACCGCTCTAGAGGAATACCGCTCTAAAAATAAAACAAAGAGAAAACATAAGGAGGGAAAAAGAAGTTGCCTAATAGGTTTAAGTTCTATCAAAAGTGTAAAGAGAGAAAATGATGATGAAATGGGGCCTGTAAGAGAAACCAAAACTTAGCCTTTGTATATACTTGTGTAAGTATGTTTTTTAGAATTTAGAGAATATGAAAAATCGAGCCCACGTTAAAAAAAGATAGTGTAAAAAGTAGGTATAGTGTGGGTGATGGGGTGGATTCAGATAATTGGGCGCACAAACAACGTTGCGCCCAATTATTTAAAAGTTGGGCGCCAAACTGTAGCGTTACGTATAGCGCCGGAGAGCTATACGTAAGCCACGTTAATAAAAATAAATAAATATAAACTAAAATTAATAAAAAGATATAGAAATATAAAAATTAAGGGCCGGCTTCGTACGACGTGGGCAGCTTAACAGGCAGTAAGTCGGGCAGGAAGACGTGGCACGGTGTGATGGGACGGCTGGTGGGATGCCGTGGCGCGCTTGAATTCAGAGCGCACCAGGGCGTGTTGCGAGCGCACCAGCGCATGCTGCGAGCGCACCAGCGCATGCTGTGAGCGCACCAGCGCAATCTGCGAGCGCACCATCACGTGCTGTAAGCGCACCAACGCCGCGCCCCGCCGCTGAGGTCCTGTCAGCCGCAGTACATCTGAGGTCCTGTCTGCCGCAGAACGTACGTGCACCTCGTGCCAGAGTGGCACATCTTGATATATATACGTATAGCAGTAAAAGAATACTTAGTCCAGAAGTTATTTATTGATTTAAACCACAATCACATACTGAACACATTGAGGTAATAATATAAAGACTGATTATTAGAGATTTTAGATAATTTGCCGATTAGAAAATACACTTAGTAATCCTCAGTAGGAAAACAGTATTTCGGCGTTCAGACCAGACCTGAGACTGAAAAGAACTGAAGCCCGTTTTTCATTCGATCTCCATTTCTTCTAAATTTCAAATTCAAATCTCAAAAAGACCAGAGAAATAAAAACGGCTTTACAAAGGCGGGTCAGTCTGCTCTGACCTTACAATAATGTACAACTAGCTTAAGGAAAGGTCTAGGTATTATAGTCCATGGTACCTATGGTATGTCTATGGCTTTAAGAAAATAAAATAGACATATGTCATGTTAGATAAAACGTCAAAGTAGAAAAATATTACAAGAAGAATTATAAATTACGAATATAATTTAAGTTTAGATATTTAAAACAGTCAGAAATAACTAAATATGCTTTCCAGATGTAATAAGAATATCAAAGAATATATATAAAAATGAGTTACACAAATTGATGCAATATCAAAAGATGTGAAGATGGATTGTGGAGTGTTATGAAACGTAAGTAGATCTTGAATAAATACCACAATATATGTTCAGCAAAAAAAAGTCTGACTATTGAAAAATCAGCCGCAAGTTAAATGTTTTGCAACCTGTAGACAGCTTCCACCAATCCACAAAGTACCATTTTTCATGTCACCTAACAGAATTCCAATTCGCTACCAGTAAACTGACACTAATACTCTCGTGCTTCACCGGGGCCAGGCCACGATAGCTCATGAAATGGCCGGTCCGATTTCAATGATACAAATTGGTCTGACATTATTTGGCCCGTGATAAACGACACAGATAAAGATGACATAGGCCGGGTCCGATGCTTCACTTGGCCACATTTATAAGCTGTCAGATATCGGATGTACATTTTGAGGACATTTTGTTTGAGCGAGTTTTGAGATTTGAAGGGCCCTGTATATTAAACGTAACGTAGGTAAATATGTCCGTTTCTATGTACCCCCAATTTCTGAATTAGTAGAATTTGATGTTTAGTAGTTGTTAAACTCTACCTTATGCCAAAAACCTAACAAACTTTGGTATTAATAAAAATGAAAGTCAAAAACGAAAAGAAAGTTATTTATCACTTAGTAGTGTTTTGTTTTGGCAGTCGGTTTAGTTTTTTGTTAATAAGTTTCGTATAAAAGATGTTTTTCAATCAAATCAAATATAAACGGATTTTATGTTGGTTGCTTATCGTATTTTTATTCGAATTTATGTGGATTACAAATCGTGTACTCGATGGGTTTTCATATCAGCACACCCATATAAACTTTCGGCCTATATTAACCTCTTTAAGAGAAGTATTTTCATAAAAATATTTCTTTATTGGTCACCTTTGTTATATTGTACAAAACTTCAAGATTTTAGATCCCGCACTTGAGGCTGTGGAATGAAACTCTTAGTCAAATTCTGGGCCAACTCTTTATAGATTGCCTGCATATCGACACACAAAGACCGAGATTTTTTTTAATTATTGCATGGCTCGCGTGTGACACCACCTCACCTGATGCTAAACGAGGATGTGTTCGACGATGAAGCAAGCTTGCTTAGAAGTAACCTATTCGGTCTTGACTTAAATACCCCCAGTTTATAGCCCTCAGGAAACATAGTCTCCGGCAGGGAAATCTACTCCCTAATTATTTCGTATTTTATTAAGTTGAATGTAATACTTGTAAATCAATATAAACTTTGATCATCCCTTACCCACATCCGAAATGACCTACCACATAACTTTTCACCCTGAACTAATAAAACCATTAAACACGAGCGAACCCCAGCTGCGCCAACCGGTAACCACTCGAATAGTTACTGAGCTGAAAACGAAAAACTTCCTAGACTCGGCGCGTTTGTCTTGTTCCCACTTTTTGTTCGTTCACGAAACTCGTTGGGGCGTCAATCGGAAGCACTTAGGCAACTCGTTAAGTCGATGAATCCTTCAAAAAACTAGGTGAACTTAACTGATCCTATACCAACATTTGGCTGATTGTGTACAAAATAGTTTGCTTTAGCAACCTGTTTAAGTATCTAATGGGAATATTTGGACAGGTTTACGTCCACTCCTTTAATGTGTTGTGAACTTTTGATTATTTGGGTGATTTAGTGACGCCTATGCTTTCACGTGTTTCGACAAAAAAGAGATGATTCTGTCAGGTCAACTCTATTATGTTCATCTGGTACAACGAATTGAAATCTCCCCGACTACCCATCATCCCAGAGACGGTGGGATGAGCCGCTCTGCAGAGCAGTTCAGGAGCACCAAATTGCCACTTCTGCCTCTCCTGCCGAACGCGCTCGCCTGCTGGCTGTGGGTGAGTGGGAGTCGGGCCTCTGGCTTCACGCACTTCCGTCGTCGAACATAGGCACCTTGTTTGACGACACTACTTTCCGCCTCGCTGCTTCCCTACGTCTTGGCGCTCCCTGTTGTACTCCTCATCGTTGTCACTGTGGCGAAGTTGTCAACAGCCTCGGTCACCACGGTCTTTCATGCAGCCGAAGTGCGGGTCGCATAGCGCGTCACGGAAACTTAAACGACATCATCCGACGTGCTCTCGTCGCCGTCGGCGTTCCGGCCGTATTGGAACCCCATGGCCTGGCACGCGACGATGGCAAAAGACCGGACGGGATGTCTTTGTTTCCATGGAAGATGGGTAGGCCTTTAGTGTGGGACGCTACTTGTGTCGATACTCTTGCTCCATCCCATCTTCCTAGCTCGTCGTGCTGTGCTGGCGCTGCCGCTGCGGCTGCAGAGAACCTCAAGCGGCGGAAATATAATAACCTCATTGGTAGTTATATTTTCGAGCCGTTTGGGGTTGAAACTCTTGGTCCGTGGGGTCCGAGTGCTCACGCTTTGTTTAAGGATCTTGCCAAACGCCTAGTTGACACTTCGCGTGACCCAAGGGCTGGCTTTTACTTTGGTCAGAGAATTAGCATTGCCATACAACGTGGCAATGCTGCCAGTCTTTTGGGCACATTACCAGTGGTCAACGATGGAGAGGAGTTTTTCGACGCCATATTTTAGTTATGTGTATATTTTTAGGTTTAGTTAGTGAGTAGTTTTTGGTTTAAGTGTATATTTTGTAGTCTTAGTTAATTAAGTATTTTATACACTGTATATACTTGTATCTATGTAAATACATACCAAATTGTTAAACTAATAAGAGAGTTTTGTATTATTATTTTTGTACAACGTAATAAGTGAGTGCCAACGTTCGTATGAAACATATTTCGATTTAATTCGATCGTTCAAGGAAAACCTTCACACTTTTTCTGCGAAAATCTTGGATGAAAAACAATGTCTAGTCAAGAGAACCATTTTTTTTCAAGTCTTCTTACAGATAGGACTACATTTTTTATCATTCAATCTTAAACTAGTAATGTTCTTTACTAATTTTATGCAACAACCGTATCTATTCAGCATCTGCTGTAAATTAATAAGCTCCTTTAAAAACATCGCCAGTGGTAGGCAATTATACTTGGAATGAAAATGCAAACAACGAAAATTAATTCATTAGGAAGAACGAACCGGTTCGTTGTATGGACAAAATCAGTGAAACTGTAGCAGAGGGGCTACGTCGGAGTTGCCAGTGCCAAGCGACGAAAGTGTCTTTCCACTTCATATTTGTTTTCAATCTTGTAATATACTACTCTGAATGTGTGACAGGAGGTATCGGACAGTATGAACGGTATATTGATTTAAATAGATACCTATTCTGGACAGTCTTGTTTTTAGATTCAATGGTAAACGCTGATCACGTTATTGCAGCGTCAGTGGCGTTCATTAGGTCCTCCAAAGTGCATGCTGGCAGAGACAGAAAACTGGAGAGAAATGGACTTCTTCTGTGAGACCATGATGGTGCAGAAGGAGGCAGCTGAGCGGGATCGTGAGAGCCCCGATCACGGTTGGAGAAGAAGGCGTCGTTTAGGCAACCACCTCGACGCCGAAAACGCCAAAACCCTGCCTGCATCATGGACAGGCAGAACTGCAGGGTCGCGGGCGGTCAGATTGGGCATTCTGTCCTGCCACCGAGTGACTTCAGGAAAGACGGTGGCACAGAGATCACGTGCTGCCGTGCATAGCGAGGCTCAGGGGATACGCTTCTAAGTCTCCCCAGGGATATGCTCTAACAGGCGTTGCACGGAGGGTGTTCCAGGATGGTATTTTAAGAGGTAATGGGGCCCCTTCCAAGTGCTGATCACTGAGGTCGTTTTAGTGAGTTAAAAATCCCACACTCCCTGGTCTTTTCCCCAAAAGTCCAGGCACTTTTGAAGATTGCCCAAGTAAAGAAAAGTATTTCAGTTCTTTTCAATTGGTAACCAAATGTCTGCGCTGCGCCTAACCTAAAAAATAGTTCACTGCAGGTACGGTTAGCCAACCATTTTTATTACTCAAATGGAATTTAGGATTACGTCGCTTGTTTTGCAAGATTTTTTCAGATCTAAGTTGCCGAGCTACTAATAGTCGGTATCCTTTAATCCCACCTACCTTCATGTTCCTTGTGCTTTTTAACCCCCGACGGAAAAAGAAGGGTGTTTATAAGTTTGATGTGGTGGAGACCTATGTATTTATTTATTTGTCTGTGGCATCATAGCTCCTAAACGAATAGATCGATTTTGATTTCGTTTTTTTTTGTTTGAAAAGTGACTTTATCGAGAGTGTCTAAACATTTATATTAGTTGAATTGAGAATTTTCTCCTTTTTACAAAAAGAAATTTACATCATTAATTTTACATCATCATGATCATCATTCACATCCAACTTCGCCCACGGCTAAACATAGACCTCGCTTTAAGTGCCAATTCCCACGTTCAACATATCTAAAAGTATATTCTAGAATAGCATTTCCCAAAGTATAGGTCGCGACCCACTGGTGCTTTGAGAGCGAATATTGGGTAGGCCCTGAAAAATAGGATGATTCAAACGCCCCGTATAATATAATTGAGATTAAATACCGAAATAAATTGCAATTTGAATTCTTCTTCTTAATTCTTTATTGTACACCAAAAACAATATAACATACAGTGTGAAAAAACGAGCTTAACTCAATGTTGATTTAATGTTTGTCCTGTAATTATTTATGTCGTGTACAATAAAATATGTCAAAAATAAATAAATTTCGCGTATTCAACTCATTGAAATGAAAGCTTTAATGACAAAAAAGGAAAACAGTTAATGCATAATTTTCATTAAAATAAAATGCAATTAAATTACATTTGTAATTTTTCCAGTATCTATTCAAATTTACGATTGTAACAGTTTTTTTTTCTTGTTTTAACAGAAGGCCTCTTCTTTTGTTGTCCCCTTTCTTTCATGAAAAACCAAGAGTTGATTACTGCATTTGGAAGTTTTTGTTACGTGGGTCGCGATCGAGAAATGTTCAGGTGGGTTGTTATAAAAAATCGTAGCTTACGAGTATTACGAGTAGTCAACCATTTCTACGATCGTTGCCATAACAATAAATATTTTTTTCATTCACCTTCCCAATATTTTACAGTACTAAAAGGTCTCACATTTCTCATCAGATTTTATTTTAATCATCAAATTGCATGTTCTACATCCAGCTCCATACGAAACATAGGTACATGTTGTTTTACTGTCCCTACTCCCTACGTCCCTGAGCGGGTCGGTCGCAATCTCATTTGCCTGTCGCTCTAAAACTCGCTTAGTCGCTAAAAATCATTTACGTACTGCATTTTATGTGATTCAATTTGTCAGTATTTATGTAAGTACGTTTTTTTGTTGTTTGTTGCATATTTTTATAAACTACTTTGAAAGAATGGGTGAATTTCTGATTGGAGTTTTTAGATGAAATTGACGGTTCTTGTTGCTGGTTTTTACTTGGAACGGCAACTAAGCAGTAGGCTCACCTGATGATAAGTTGTTATCGCCAACATCTATCATCATCGTCATCATCATTTCAGCCGAAAGTCGTCCACTGCTGAAGATAGGCCTGCCCCAAATGTCGCCACCGTCCATAGGCGGCTATAATTTCAGAGGCGTTGCAGTTGCAGTGCCGTCCTAAAGACAAAGGTTTGTAAACACACTAATATCTTAGAGGCGAAAGTTTGTGAGTGTGTGTGTTTGTATGTTTGTTACTTCTTCACGCTCAAACGGCTGGACGGAACTAAATGAAATTTGGCACAGAGATAGATTATAGCCAGAAAAAGCACATAAGATACTTTTATCCCGGGAATATTTTCTCTCAGGATAATTTTCGACGTGCACGTGGGCGAAGCCGCTGGCAAAAGCTAGTAACATAATATAAAATGTACTAGAGAGTAAACATAGAACTTCATGGACATCTACGCTTTAGAACTAGCAATTCGTTCATGTTTCTGACGGACCGACTCCTTAATAATTCAAAAGTGTCTGTAAATTGTTTAATTGAAAAAAATGTACGAATGTGTATGTACGTATGTGTGTAGTACGTTCCCGTGGGAAGCTAAATGCTAATAATAGAACACAAAAATAAACTGACTGAACGGTACTGACATTTCAAAAATAAAACGTAACTTTATAACATTCTTTAGTTTTTTCTGGCAATTTAAAACGGAGGTCACTAACCTGATCTTTTGACGAAGAGACTCCTGAATTAATATAGGCTTATTGACGGATGCTTCACAAACATTTATTTATTTAGACTTCATACATAAAGGTCCAAAGGAAGATTTAATGCCACAAAACCTGAGGATAAGTAGTGTTGCGCGTCTCCTGTCTCGGTCTCCGGTTGCTGTCGCGGCCCGATCTTGACCAGTTCCTTTAGGAATTCATTACCAGTAAACCAAGGGTATTTTGGTTTGAAAGTTAGATCTAGTTTTTTTTTTCGGTTACAGTCCAACCCAAAGGTTTATTTCTTTGATTCACATATTTATAAGTAGACTGTCTTTTACCTCTAAGCTTTGGCTCGAGATAGATTATGTAATCTAAGTATTGCCATAAAATAAAATTCTGCCATAATTCAAAAGAATTAAGTACGAATGTTTGGCAACAGGTGGTCAGTAAAATATCACAAGAACATCTTAAATTGAACTGCTTTTGTAATAACTTCCATACTCTTTCTACACTAAATCTTGTTGAGAATTAGGAATTCGTTATGTTCAATTTTATCATCTAGTTTCATCGTTTTGCTATCCAATTCACGCTTAAGTCGCTGAACCAACTTTCATGAAATTTAACATAAACTTTAAAACCAAAAGTATCAACAGAAACTTGATCAATATATAAATTAACTGTTAACCAAAAGTAAACGACTCGGTTCTGTAACAGACTTGCAAGTAAGAATTTAATTGTCTCTATAAAATTTAAGTTCAATTTACATAACAATGACAATCCGTTTTATTAAATCGTCGACTCGATCACAGAGTATAGAACCAACGCACTGGCAGTGACTAGAGACATAACTTTTAACATAAAGTGCCGAGAGACCTTGGCGGCCACTGCTTGTATAGCTTTGTGAGCAACTTTGACATGCTGTAACTTTGTACTCTACGTTACTGGAGCAGCTGACGTTTAGAGGTCTTACTTAATCGAGGCAAACTACAAATGTTATAATTTTCAGTCGGTATTTTTTTTATTTTTTATTTACACCAAATTATGCGTGTCAGCGATTTTGACGGCAGTTTCAAAAGATACCATGCAAACCAAAATATGTGTCAGTGATTTGCATTAACACTTTCGAAAATGCTCTTTTAAGAAGTGGCCGCCCCCGCGCCGAAGCGTTTCTGTGTTCTGTGGCTCTGATTCACTTATTGCAGGTACAATGATTTCAAGTGGAGGGTCTAGTCATTTTATAGCCTTTCATGTATAAGCAAACAGTGAAAGACTATATTATATTTTTGATCAATATTTGTATGGAAAATTATAACATTAAAATGTGAAGTATGATTGAATTTCTACTTCAAAATTTAGTAAAATCTAAACTTATTTTAATAAACAAAGTTGAGTTGGTGATCTGATAAGTAGTTCTCAATACTTTTTGCACACATGCTAAAGGTCCTTCTAATGTAAATTATTATTGGACTAGTGAAAACCGAGACCATCCCTTTCAAAGAATGTAAGTATCATCTCGTTATTATCGGTCTTCAACCAAATACTCTTCTTCGTGTCAATGATTGCATTTTCTTCAACTGGAATTCAGTCACGTCGACGGGGTTATGGTTGTCTTCACAAAAGTCATTTATAATCCAGATATTATAGCTTATAGAGCTAGCCAAAAAATACGGCATCGTTTATCGTGTTCGCACACCACGCACGATAGTAAATTATTTTATCTGGTAAATTTAAATGCATTTATCTGGTTCAAACCAAGGCCTAATGCTATCAATAAAGGTTACAAAACTAATAAAATCTAGACTTTCTTCAAGATGACCTAGTCAACAGCGTTAGAAATTTGTAGCAATATATCGGCTGCTGTTTAAAGAACGAATAATATTGAACACTAGCTGCATAAAATAAAAAAACAGCGCTTGGGTTCCTTTTTTTTTTTCGAAGAAAAAAAAATTTGCTATTAGGAATAATGTAGCTTTCTATCGTTGAAAGAATTTGTCCAATCGAATACTATTCCAGAGATTACTTTTCAAACATTCATTCATCACAAACATCACATAGCAAGAATTTCATCCACTTGAAGGATGATGTAATCTTTTACATCACGACATTTACAAGGATGGATAGTGTAGTAACTAGTACCTCATACTTTTATAAAACTTGTTGATTTCCCTGAAGAGTAAAAAATGCAGCCAACGAGAAACTTTGCCAGCCGGAATTGTAACTTTTTAAGAATTTAGTAGTTTTCGTGCAAAAATCTATGTCGTTATTTTGCATTTTATATGGTTTTAGTTATTTGGTATTTGTTATCCGGGAAACAGTTTTGACTGGTGTAATGAGTGTGGACTATCCACCTCTGCCCATTCTTCTAGAGAAAATAAAAATAAATAGGTACAGAAGGCCGTTGATAAGTAAAGAGTTTTTGTGAAATATTTATCACAATATAGTGCCGGTGTGGGGTCTCCCTTGTTTGACCGAAACGAATTTGACAAATTTTCACTTACCAAAAAAATTTTCGCATAATTTCATTTCCCAAATTATTACTTAGCAAAAAATCTATTCACGAAAATTTTTAACGCAAACATAATGTTTGGGAAATGAACGTTTAAACTATAACTTGTTTACCAACTAGTACTTTTAACATTTTTTATTTATTCAAATATTTCACTTGGAATAACAGTTTTTACGCAAAATCAAATAAGCCAAATATTTATAGTTTTTTATTTCTCTTTTTTTATATATATTTTTTTTAAATTTAATGCAGGTCACAGTTTTAACCTAACCTAACCATTTTTTTTTAAATAATTAATTATCCTAATCTTAATAGTTCAGTTCCGGGTAACCTACTAAAAACAATCTCTTTTTTCTATTAATGCAAGTCGTTTCTGGCACTCGCCGGCCGCTGCCGCGGCACCGCTCGCTTCGCTCGCTCGGCTCGTGCGTAGGAGGTCACAGTTTTAACCTAACCTAACCTAACCATTTTTTTAATAATTAACCTACTCTAACTACTTCCATAAATAAATTAATATCAAGTAACCATAAATTTGACTTGTTTCAGACAAATTGAAAGAATTAATCAAAAAATAAAATTGTATTTTTTATTATATAATTCAAAAAATCTTATGTTTGCCTTAATACTTTTTGTCTTAACAAATCATTTCACCAAACGTTTATTGTCTGAAGATTGTTTGCTGTAATAAATCATTTGATTAAAGACCAAATGCCATAATGACATTATACTTGGTAAAATTTTGCCATGTAAAAATTTGACCAAATAAAAATATGCGTACTAAAATCATTCGAAATATTGCAATGGTATAAAAAAAGATTGCTGAAATTTGTTTGGGTAATGAAATTTTGTCAAAATCTTTTCGGCAAAACGGCAGGATCCCGCCGGTGTGTTATAAAACGGAAAACTTTATGCTGCAGTAAGTTACTGCAGCTGTGGAAGATAGAGTATAAAAGCAACTATTTCCTGAATATTGCCATTCTCTTTTATAAGGAAGCAGTTATGAGCAAAAAAAATACACCACGTATGACAAATCAAAAGATATTTTCTTTCGACTTTCGATTTAAAATAGCAGATAACAATATCTTTATGACATTAATTCAAATTTTCAACACGATTCAGTGTATAAAAATAAAGCACACGTGAAAAAATATGTTTTCGTTTTGATTCAACACAAAGGTTTTTTGCGCTTCAATTTAGCTAAGTGTTCACACGATTGTACCTCAGAAGCACTTTTGTCAGAAATTGTTTTCAAAGAATATTCGTTTCGATGTAAGACCATAATTTCTGAAATGATCCCATTCAGAAACAAAGAATTCTTTTGACATTTGAAGAATCTGTGGATTATTTCATTTAGGGTTTAATAAAATCCTATTCGTTGCCACATAATTATTTTCTAACAATCTATTGGAATGATTTTTTATAATATGAATTTAATGTTTTGATAATATTCTTGAAATTATATTGTAGTCTTCATTATTTTAAATTAGTCTTTATGAAGAGTTATGAGAGAGGATAACTTAGTCTTTAGCTACTTATGTCTTTATGAAGAGCTAGAACTACAAACCTGCGAAAAGGCTTGCGTTAGTCTAGGAGAAGTTGCAGTCATCCCCGCCCTGTGGGTTCCCGCTTCGTCGAGGTGGGGGCTCAGTAGCCGTGGTTTGTCACCCGCGGTGAAGCGAAGAGGAACCCGAGGATGGGCCACTCGTCAGGGCTTTTGCCGATTAGCCGTCACGCCGCTTGCCGCTTGGGTGACATCGCAACTAAGGCGGCCCTCGATGTCGTATGGGAGGCATCGCGGCTAAGGTTCGGAGGCCGCGGCGGGAGAGGAGTGCCGGTATTGCGGTGCGCCGCTTTCCTTATCTGCCGCGGCCTTGACGGGGTCGCAACCGTCTGATTGCGGACGAAAGTGGTGTGGTAGGCGGTGGGGCCACTGACCTGACCCATCACAGGGGGACCAAGGGTGCCATACACGGGGTCATCTGGCGCCCATGTGCTGGTTTGGTTCCTGGGGTGGTCACGGCGTGCAATGTATTTTAGTGCCCTGGTGGTCGGGGGTACTTCCCACAGGAGGGTTCGGTGACGGACGGGTTTGCGGATGAGTGCTTACACGTGGCCGTGTTCCCGCCTTAAGCGGCACAGGAGGACACCGTGGAGTTTTAGTGGGTTGGAGTCCCATATAATTCACTCCCTGTGGTAGCGTGGTGCATGAGCATTACTACACGCAAAAAAAAAGAATTAGCAGTCATAGGCGTTTAAGCTCTTTTATTGTTTCTGTGGTTTACAATACCAAAGTCATCTATGTTCCACATTTATAAATCCAATAAAACTTTTATTATTGACGTTTGCTCACAAGAAATACCAAAGGGCATTATGATACCCAGTAATTGCAGAGGGAGCAGACTTCAATAATAAAAGATTTTTGTGCATATACGAACCTGGAACATATAGGCTCTTGCTATATTTAAAATACTGGCTGTCAACAGGCAGGGACTCGACGCCAGCATCGTTGGGAAAAGGCTTGATAGGTTGATTGACACTAGATGATTAATATTGATAGATTGTAACAGTAAGGGTGTTACCAGACTAATAGATCGATCGTCGATCGACGGCATTGCGGCGGCGACGTTGACCGATGTCGGTCAACGTCGATTGAAGTTTATCGACTGGTCTGGTATAATCGCTTTAATTGATCGACAGATACCGTTCGACTAACCAATCGATTGATTGCCGGTTGATGACATCGGGCAACGTTGATCGATTAACTCTGGCTATAATCTATCAGTTTCAGACGCGTTGTTGTTGTCCAGTTCGGTGTTGCTCGTACTATTATTACGGTGACGCAAACGCAGAAAACTCTGGAATCGACTGTTTTTATTAAAATCTAAGATCGCTTATTAATCTTGTCGTAACTTATTAATCATATCGCGACCTGGCTAATCAAGCAGCTCGATCGACGTCGACTAATCCATTCTACCATCGATCGATGCCGTCGATCGAAGATCGATCGATTGGTCTGGTGACACCCTAATGGTACCTATCTTCACCACCTATCTTAACTAACCTTTATAACCTGACAGAAGCATTTACAAAGCCCAGTAGCACGAGCACCTACCTTCCAATAACACCAAAACACGTTGATCCCAAAATTGCTTATTATAACCATTCTCTTTGACGACGCCACGAAAACAAGGGATTTTTCTAGAAAACGGCTGTTATTCGTGGAGTGCAAAGCTTTGATATTCTCGTATATATATACGGCTTCATTCCTTTTACGAGGTCTCTATGTATAACATAAATATGTGTCAGTCTTCCCTCTATTGTTCAGTTATAAGCTTTTTAACATTTTTTACGACGTTATGTGATGAAACATGAAACTTGTATGTGTTATGCTTCTCATCTTCTTACTGGTGTTGGAAAGTAATCATTTTCGCTTTTGCATTGAGGAGTAGGTATTCTAGACTGTAGAGCATTTTGGTCTCGTAGGAGGGTTTAGAACTTAATGGCACATTTTATATACATAAACTAAAAGCAATATTGTAAAATAATTCTATTTTATAGATCGCTGAGACAAGCCCGACATAGCCCGAAGAATTGCCAAACTTAAGTGGCAGTGAGTAGGAAACATTGCTCGCAGAACGGGCGATCGACGGGGCTGAACAATTCTGGAGTGGTGACCGCGATTCAGAATTGGAAGACCTCCTATTAGGTGTGGACCGATGACATGGTTGAGGTTGCAGGAATCCGTTGTATGCGAGACCCTCAGGAGCGCTAGATGTGAGGACATTTAGGGGTGTCAGCAGTGGACGTCTTTCGGCTAAACTGATTATGTTGATGATGAAATCGCTGACTGAGATTTGACTGAGTTCTTTGGATCTACGTCTTATACTTGAACGCTATTATATAGCTGAGCGATAAACAGCAATATTAAATGCCCATTTCACATTATATTCTTCATTGCTTGAAGATAATCATGTGAATATTGGTTGAAAGTAATATATAAAGTATTTTCATTACAGTTTAGTTACTTATAAAACTCGTGGATATTTCCAAGATTAAATAATTCAGTCATGTATTCATTGTAAATAGAACTTTTGATTTGTAAAGTTTTGTGGTCATCTACACACTAGTTGAATCCAGAATTAAAGTGGAAATCAAATTTAATGGTTCACCCGAAAGGTTATTGGGCCTTTGTTAGAGGGAATTCTAAAAAGCAGGTCCCACAAAGAACTAAAATCTAACACTGGCGAAGTTATACGGGTATTCGATCAGTCGATAAACGAAATAAAACTGAATTTTCTACATCAACAGACATAGTTTAATTGAATTGTATGTAGGTACTCCTAGCTTTTTTAGTCTTGTCTAGTTTTCTTACGTTTTTGCTGTTATTTCTGGACCAAGACAAATAAATCGTTTCTCTGGGACTTCTCTATTCTGGCTGATTCTGGCTTTTGGGCGTTCCTATAGTTGGGACTGGTGTTGCGGACTTGTCACCTGTCCCTACTGTTAAAAGCTTAGTATAGTTTTAACTTTTTTATTTATTTGCGTATCGTTTGGATGCGGACTGCAACTTGCTTGGGTAGACTGCAGCTTTTATAGGCTGGTTAATTGATTCAATTTGCTAGTTTTTTAGTTTTGTTGGTTATAGACCACAGCAAGTAGGAAAAGAGCATTTGACAGCTTTTTACAACAGATCAGAAATGATCATATTTAAATCTAGAATCTTTGTGTTGCCATCATTACCTACCCTTCTTTTTTATCCAAAAATTGCAAGGTAACTTTTGGACATCATAATGTGAGCAATTTTTTCCATCTCACTAGTCATTAACATGATTTCTTATCACCCATTCTTCAAACCCATTACATAAACCAGCAAAGCACACTGTCAGCTCATTAACCTGTCTACAAAGCTCATTTATCTGTTCCGTTTACAGACAAAGGGAAACAGGGTACCTACTGAATAAGAGATGACTTGTCTGCAACAATGCAAGACTCATGTGATGCTTTGCACCTCATTATCTTGTACTGTTGAATGTGTAAGCGGGATGGAATCCCAATTTTAGATAAGAGAAGAGATTGATGGCATATTCCAGCACTAATTTCTTATTAACTTAAGTAAACTTCAGGGCGGCCCAGAAGTTTGGCTAGAACGATTTTTATATATTTAACAGAATTCACTACAAAATAGTATCAATAGTGCCCTGGCTCTGAAGAAAAGACGAAGAAGGAAGAATAAAAAGAAAGGAATTAAGGAGGAAGTGGCATATAATTTTCATAAAATGTTTTGAGAATGCTTTCATGAAATGTAAGTTGCCAAAGTTTGTTTCCTAATGGCAATCATTTGTGAGTTTTTAAGTCAACATACAAAGAATAGGTCATGTCTACCTGAAGTAACCTATTAATTTAAGTGTTCTCCATCGAGCAGTGGTAAGCCTAGTGGTAACGGCCGCGATTTACATGTCGCAGGTCGTGGTTTCAAACCCAGACAGGCGCTTTAATTTGTGAAAATTATTTCATCACCACTGCTCTCAAAGCGGTAAAAGTGTCGTAAATTATCATCGTAAATTACTAATACCTAAAGCGAACATTCCGCACAAAAAATATTTTCTAAGTTATACCAAAAAGCTAATTAACACATAACAGCTGGTAAAGTTTGACATACGAAGCTAGTAATGATAATAGGATGAGCACTTTATGTTATTATATATTATGCGAATGAGTATATTATTAATTTACTCTCGCATTGGAATGCCTTGAAGCAATTACATCAATTGAGCACAAACTTAATAATACACTAACTATAAGTTCAGGTTTCCTCACGATTTTTTCCTTCATCGTTGTAAGCGATTTATAAGATAAACTTAGAAAGTACATATGAATTGCATATTACTTGCCTGGATCCACGATCTCAAGCATGAGAGGTGGAGTCTTACCCATTGGGCCACCACGATAGTGATGACTAGCATGACTGGGTTAAGGCCCAATCCGCAAGACACATAGGACCGGCTGATGTGGCGATGCTTGGGAGAGGCCTTATTTAGCTGTGGACGTCTTTCAGCTGAAATGATGATGAGGAATAAGTATATATATTGCCATGTCTATCCATGGAATCAAACGTTCACAATTTAGGAATTAGTAATATGAACGTTAGAGTTGTCATTGGAGTTAAAAGAATAGATAAAATGAGACTTCAAGATATAAAGAGCAAACTAAATTTAAATATATATATATATACCTTCTACAAACGCCTGAAATGGAGATGGATAGGACACATGTTAAGAGAAGGAAAAGAGAAGTGGACGAAACTGGTAACGGAATGGTATCCACGAGATAGTAAAAGAAACAAAGGGAGACCAACTAAACGCTGGGAAAACGACATGAAAAAGATAACTTTTTTTTTTTTTATATATTGTAGGCTCGCGCTTGACCACTATCTCACCTGATGGTAAGCGATGATGTGGTCGACGGTGAAGCACGCTTGCCTAGAAGTAACCTATTCACTCTTGACTTAAAGACTCCTAGATTGTAGCTATCGGGAAACACAGACTCCGGCAGGGTATTCCACTCCTTAGCTGTACGCATAATGAAAGTATTTCCAAAACGTTTAGAGCGTATGGGTGGCATGTCTACCATGTAGCGATGGCGCATCGCCGTACGTCTTGTAGTCCGATGATGAAACGGGCTTGGTGGAATTAGATCATGCAATTCCATCGCACACTCCCCGAATGCAACCGATAAAAGACCGACAAGCTGGCAACTCGGCGACGATGTGCAAGGCTCTGGAGCTTTGACTTAACCAGTGCCTCATCGCCGATGAGCCTTTTGGCCCGCTTTTCGATCGACTCTAGTGCATCAAGCTGGTATTTGGCGGATCCGTCCCAAAGATGAGAACAGTACTCCATGCATGATCGAACTTGCGCTTGATACAAGCTGAGCTGCTGTTCTGGCGTGAAGTACCTTCTAACCTTTGCAAGGATCCCCAGCTTTTTGGCAGCCAGCTGAGCCTTTGCCTCAATGTATGGGCCAAAATTGAGAGTCGATGTCAACGTAACGCCAAGAAGCTCAAGATGGTCAGTTACTGGCACGGTCACATCTCGGAAAGTTGGAGCCGGTTGAAATTGGCTCTTTTTAGCGGAAAAAAGACACGCCTGGGTTTTAGCAGCATTAAACCTGACCAGATTGGCATCGCCCCATTCGGAGACTGCCTGCAAGGATAGGTTCAAGCGCTCCACCATGGCCTCCCGCAGAGACTGTATCTGAGGTCCGGTAGCTCGAGCGTTGGACATGTATCTCTCAGCAACAGTGCTGTCGTCTGCATACCCAAAGGTGCCGGGTTTTAGCAGATCGCTAATATGCAGCAATAATAAAGTTGCTGAGAGTACCGACCCCTGAGGGACCCCGGCATTGATATCCAATTGGTCCGACGAGCAGCCATCGATAACCACTCGAATGGACCGATCTCTCAGGAAGTCTGCAATCCAATCACACAGACCACCGGGCAATCCGAATGAAGGAAGCTTACCAATAAGGCTTTCGTGCCAGACCCTATCAAAAGCCTTCGAGATGTCGAGGGAGACGGCAAGCGCTTCCCCGTGCTTCTCGATGGCCTCACTCCAGATGTGAATGACATACGCTAGAAGATCCCCAGTAGACCGATTTCGGCGGAAGCCGTATTGGCGGTCACTAAAGATATCGTTAGCTTCTAGGTATGCCAGGAGCTTTATATTAAGTACACGTTCCATACTCTTACAGAGTATGGAGGTTACAGATATGGGTATGTAGTTGGCCGGGTCAGCTCGACTGCCCTTCTTGGGCACGGGCTGTACGTTAGCTTGCTTCCAAGCATTCGGCACTTTTCCAGCCTCATACGAAAGGCGGAATAGGCGTGTCAAGATCGGAGACAGTTCAGGCGCACAGGTTCTAAGAACAATTGCTGGAATGCCATCAGGGCCGCTAGCCTTGTTCACGTCGAGGTGGCTGAGCACCCTACGGACGTCCTTTTGGTGGATACGAATGTCCGACATACTCGTCTCGCATCCATCAGGAGAAGGAGGGGGCTGCGCGTCACCAGGATTCAGACGTGAAGATTCCGCAAAAAGAGAGGCAAATAAATTTGCCTTCTCCTCAGCGGAGTGTGCCAGCGACCCATCGGGTTTCAGCAGTGGTGGTAGTGAGGGACGGCAAAAGTTTGACTCGACCGACTTAGCCAGGGACCAAAACGCTTTACTTAACTGATCCAGAATGGACACGAACTGCAAAAGATAGGACGAATGGAAGGCTTTAGATGACATGATGACATTTGTCGAAGGGCAAGCAAACAGAAAAACCGGTTAACGATACAATGTATTGTAAATATAATCAAGAAATTAATTGTTACACTGCATGTTAAAGTTACAAGCATTGTAGGCTTATTTTTTTTTATTATGACTGTTAATTTTAATCCCTGGTGTTTTGCACTGGGTTTATACCAGTTGTAAATGTCTCTATGTGCCTTTTAACATAGCTCTGATTTGTTTTCAGCTTGATATGGAGAGCAGTGGAAATAATATTTCTTTCTTATTCCTAAGCAGTTCTTTTACAATTGAATCGTTTCTCCAAGCCTCGGCGAGCTTCATTGCCTATGTGCTTTTCTGGTGATCGCCACTGTTGATTCAGGCTTTCAGGAATTATTGTTTTATTTCTTCTTTCTACAATATTTTTGTCGTAGTAGATGATTATCATGAAAGCTTCTTACTAAAAAAGAAACTCGAATAAGCTTCGCTTGAATGAGCTTGTTACTTACCTAATAAACCTGGTAAAAACCTTCACAATAGGAATAATAGAACTCAAAAAATACAAAAGAAATACCTACAATCTTACAAAGTCTACCACTTTCCTAACAACTTTACAAAAGCTAAGACCTTGTTATTTTTCCCTCAAGTCTCTCCTGGAACTACTTGTTTGATTATTTCGACCCCCACATAACGTTTTCAGTTAATACATAATTCATGGTTGGCTGGGACCCGATATTGAGACTCCACGTATACTATCCATCGATCTTTTTAATGAAAGTTTATACGAGTAAATGTCGCTAGCAGGATATATTACACAATTGTTATTAAAGAGAAAGCGCTGTGGGTATGGAAGATTGGTGGGGTAATCTTATGCAGTTTAGTGTTGTGCGTCTCCATGTTTTGTCGATTCCAGTTGCCACTCTTCGGTATATAAGATTTGAACGAAAACCCGAAGCATCTTTTACTAGCGTATTTTGGGACTAATGTCACAAAATTGACATATTGTCACCAGTTGGCTTATAATAAGCCGCTAAAGTAAAGATTGCAAGAATCCGCTTTTTGCCAAAAGTATAGGACTGCTCGATGTGACGCTTACGCTGGTTTATGTCCAGCAGTGGGCATTATGTATGAAAAGACGATTATGTATTTCACTCTACCCTCAAAGCCTACATCTTCATTCCATTTTGTTTCATTAACGACTTTTCATTAATTTAACGACGTTTTTCAGAAGATCCTTCTTAAAATATTTTACATGCTTTATTACCAACATTAATTAAAACTTAGCGAATGTCAGTCAATTATTCACAGAATGTCGTAATTAGGACCTTTGACATCCGGTGAACCGTAAAACCTAAGAACCTATTAAGTGCACCCGGCATGGTTGGTTATCATTTGAAACATACCACACCAATTCAAACCTTAATCTTGAAGCTACAGGGTCTAAAGTGGCACACACATTTATTGAAAGCTACAATAAATTGCCTACCCTCTAAGTGAGGTTTCTGTAGTATTTCAGCAAATTTGGTTGAAATGTGTATGATTATTTGGCATTGGAAGTGCTACATAAAGTTGTAGAACTTACTATTTACTAGTATATTTCAGACATACTACATGAGCAGGAGAGCACTCGTTATGTTAATGCATTTATGTAATTTAAGTGCTTATTCTAAGTAGGGCTTCTTGTGAAATAATACTGTCTAAGAAAACCGCCTACATTTATTACGATAAGGAAATTATTAGGTACCTACCTATTATTCTCTATGATAGTTCATTAATCTGAAAAGCTCGACTGCTTAAGAAGTCAAATAAAAAGACGTAAACGAAGAAAATCATGCTGTGCAGTCGGAGGATACATATTCATGAGCTGGCTAACCAAAACCGACAGCGTAAGATCAAACGCCGAGCGATTGCGGCGCACCGTATGTGTTGGGTGGCGGTGGTACCTCGTCGCCGCTATGGTGATGTGTCCAGGCCCTAAGACCCAGACTCTACCAACCACCACATTACAGTGATTTTGATATATCGAAATTAAAAAGTCGACAGTAAATAAATAAGCTTATGAAAGAATATCAACTTTTTTATATATTTGGCCAAAGCTTCCGATCTGACCACCTCGCTGCATGCCTCTCAAAGACTCACAGCATGCCGCTCTCGTTTCCACTCATCTCCGCTCATCCGTGTCTATTTAAGCTGTGTAAAGCCGAATTGTGTAACTAAATAACGAAATTTTGTTGTTTGTTACATGGCTGCTCTCCGCTTTTTAACACGTCTCTACTTTGGTAGAGTTTGATGTTTAGTTAAGTAAGTAAAGCGTAGAGTAAGTAATCTAGGCTAAAGCTGGCTTTTATCTATTTTAGCCTACAATCATTGTGGAGCAGATCGAAGTACAGGAAGAGGATCGAAGGGAGTTTGTTCCAGCGAGACAAAGATGATACCTGTCAATCTGTATTAGCAACACATCTCCTTAGTATTATACAATAAGATACGTAAAGACTTTTAACTAGACAGACTACCTCGACCTATATTTATGTATATACATATATAACCTAAGAAAAAAAAGGAATATAATAGTAATTCGACAATAAACGGTAATATTTTTGTTCAATTTCCTTGTTAAATTGTTATTGTGTCGCGTCTCACATACGTAATTCATAATTGAAACATACATCATTGTCGTACGCAGTTTATACACCCCATAAATCTTGTCTTAGTACCTGAAATTTTATGGACTCCCCAAGAGGAAAATATGATACATAATAATGTGGGTAGACCTTGACTTTTTTGGCGTGAGGATTGAAAAAGAAAAGCATTCCTTGTGTTTGAACTTTATAAGAAAGTATTGAATAGATTAGACGCTCTTCCTAATAACTTGACGCGGTTCGATTTATATCACATCAATAGAAGATTAAAATTGCAAGTCCGTTTACATGGACGCAATTCGATGCAATTCGACCGATTTGCACTTGAAATTTTCTTTTAAAAAACTTTTCTTCAAAAAATGCTACCGATTTCCAAATAAAAACACTACAAGGTGAAAAATAACTTTCTTTTTGGAATTCGGTGTTTTTGTTACGTACCAATTTTTTTCGTTATGGTCACCGATTTCCAAAATGAAAGTTATTTTTCACTTTGTAGTGTTTTTACTTGGAAGTCGGTAGTATATTTTTGTAAAAAAGTTTTTTTTGTTTTCACTTTTAGTTGTACCTAAATAGGCAAGTTCTTTTGTAAGGTACCTATAGTGCCAGAATAGATTACCCAAATATCACGAAACTTGAACATAACCGGTGAAATGAGAGTGAACCAAGGTGAACTGTACACATCTGCGAACCCCTTTAGGGCGAACTGACGTGATATTAATTTATGAAATGGTATAAAAATAAACAGACATGCGATTGCAGCAATTTTCAATTTTACGCCATTTATTGAAGAGTTGTGTTGATATATCTCCGAAGTTCTTCATCAAATATTCAGCAAATTAAAATGGGACCAATTTGGTAATATATTCTTTCAAACAAAAAAAGATGTTTTATATCGCTCTACAATTGATAGAGAAATCAGTGAATATAAACAAAAAAAAACACAATCATAAAGTCGAACATAGAACCTCCTCTTTGGAAAGTCGGTTAAAAAAACATGTGTCGCTTATTGACGATTTTTAAATTGAATCGCACTTTCAAGAAGGTCCCAGCTCACAAGCGTTCCTTAGTAAAAATATAAACCTTATGAACGGACTATCTACATAAATCCTAATTAAATAAAACACAAAAATTATTTCTACCTACTTCCGTTATAGACTTTGAAAACATCCAACCAATGTGCCTCAAACGAAATGTATTTCCGTAGTAGCAGACGCCGCGTATCCGCTACTGAAAGATAACAACATACTTGTTCGATAATTACACACCTCACTTAACCTACTTCGCCAAGTAGATAGCACAACAGCTACAAAAACTAATACACTTTGTTTTAACAATCGCACCAACAAAGATACAGAAAATCGTATAGAAACGAATCACAACAAACGTAGAATAACAGTAAAACGGCAGGCATTAACATAAACGTGGATTTTGTTAACAGCATGTCGCCTTGCAGACTCATAAAACGTTCAAATAGTAGTTTCCAAACTGTTATTTCCTAATTCCAACGAGATTGCGGCAATTCATTTTGCTAGAAGACAAACCAAATCAACGCTCCGGCTTATGAACCACCATAATAATTTATAGATTATTAAATTCCCGAGAAATTGTAATAGCAATGTTTCCGAAACATCTACTCGTAAATCGAATTATCAAGTCACGGCTATTTATGTTTCAATTTCGGGAGACGTCAATCAATTTTGTGCTTAGTGATGTTGATTTCTGGGTGGAAAGTTGAGTAATTGAGAATGATGAAGACACTTTTAATCAGAGCTATTTTAATATGATAGTTGGAAACTGGATGCTGGGAATAAAATGGCATCACAATCTTACTTAATCACACTAATATTATAAAGGCGAGTTTCGATGGATGTCTGTGTTTGTTACTCAATCACGCCAGTACAGATCTGGATCTGGATGAAATTTGGCACAGAGATAGATTATAGTTAGCAATATCACATAGAATACTTTTTATTCCGGAAATATTTTCCCTCGGGGTAACTTTCGACTTTCACGGGGGCGAAGCCGCTGGCAGAAGCTAGTTAAGCTAGTTTTTTTTTTTTAAAGTAGCTTTTCTCACGGCTTCCTTCTTGAGGCCTAAACTCACAGGAACCGATTTTTTCAGGGAAAAAAAATCGCCATGGATATCAAAAAGAATGTTCGTAATCGAAATACACAGCTGACCGAATTGGAATCTAATTGCGGCAAATGGAGTCGCTACATAGATATTATAGATATTTTCCGTATTTTTAATAAACCACTCTTTGGTCCGCGCGCTCTGTCGTTTGTTTATGGTTTCGACAAATGATCATTGAGTATCGCGTTTATATATTTGTATTATACTTACACTTACTTTGACCCACCTTCAGTGTTTTATTCTATATTGTTTGTTATTTATATATTCTTCTATTTTATTTTATTATATAAGTCCTGTTTCCGTAAGTGTGTCCGTGGCATCAACAGTAGGCCCTATCAGAATATCAGCGCAGCGTTATTACCTTTTTTGGATATCGCTGCACATGCTGAGATAGGAGCCTTTTTGGTCTCGCACAGGGTTTTTTATTTTATTATTGTATGCTTATTTTCTCGTGTCTCCTGTGCGGGTCACAAATAAATATTTTTCTTTCTTTCTTTCTTTCTACGTTACCTCATACAAAAAAACAAAAAAAATTACCTCCTAATATTAGTTTAGATAGAAATACACGCTAATTACTAATTAGAAAGTGTGCTAGATATTTTCTCATGTGTTATCACAGTAAAATGGGAGAACATAATTTAGACAAACCGCATTTCCGTAATTACCTAAGGTCTACAAATATAATAACAGTACTTACACGTGCGTCGTTGTGTGGCTGACTGCTCAAAGACATCAAAAGATTACAATTATTTGTGTTGACTCTTTCAAGTTTTCGCTTGAAAATGACAAAACAGTTTAATTAAAACGTGATATTCCCCCTTTCTTGGTAATAATATAGGTCTTTACCTAACTGAGGAAGGAAACACCGTCAATTGTAAACTTCTCCGAACGTCGCCTCAATTTTTTCTTTTCTGAAAAATTAATGCTGTCTCCCCTTTCAGATTATACAGGTAGTTATTTTAATGGATTTCCAAAAAATCTAAAGCAAATAAATAATAAGTCTTTAGCAGCAAAACCGGAAAAAGTCGGTTAAAGAAATTATAAAACTTTTAATTTTAAAATCACGTCGAAGCCAAACATGAAGGGTGTTCCCCCAACATCAAAACAATAGAAAACTTTACAAACTGCCAATCACGAGAAACTTCGATCCCCCAAGTATTTGATGTAGAGGCCGAGGTTTTGGCCAAAGTGAAGTATGTCAAAACTGCCAAAATTACCAAAGTGAACTTCTATAAAGTGAGAGAAAATGACGTGAATGTTAGACGGTTAAAAGTTGGGTATTTCTTTACTTGTAAACATTTACTTAAGGTCAGGTCACACAAAGGCGCGACGCTGCGTCACGTTTTAAAAAAAAAAGATGTTAAATCAAAAAATCAAAAAACCCGACTGCTTCAAAAGCGACATACATACTTAAATATACGCGGACTGGCTGACCAAAATCTGGTGTATCTGCCGCCTGCACAGCATGATTTTTTCCTTGTTTACGACTTTTTAGTTCGCTTTTGAAGCAGTCGGGTTTTTTGATTTAACTTTTTTTATTTATAACATTTTAGTTTTTTTTTCGAATTACGTACATTTAAACATATAAGTATTTTACACGATGGGCTTAGAAGAAAAAAAATATTTGGATCCCCACGATATGGCACCCAAAAGCCGCCATTTTTTTACTGTCCAATTTTAATGTAGCCTATGACACTCGCAGGGTTAAGACGAATCGATTGACGTATGAATCATCAAAATTGGCCAACGCGTTTGGTCTCTGGAACGCCATATTGGAACAAACATACATACATACATACACAGACTGATAAATAAACACATTACCCTCCTTCGGCAGTCGGGTAAAAAGCGATGCAATATAGAGCTTTATTTATTACATGAAAAGGTGTACTTTTCAATAGGACAACTGAATTTTCCATTATGTTGGGTGTGTAGGAATTCGTTTTTATTTTTTATTTATTTGAGATGGTTTGCTCTTGCTCTATTTTAGGTTAGAGGTGACAGAGACAAAGTCGGAGTTATTCCATCAAGCCTACCCAAAAGAAGCCTGGTCACTCTAACTTTGAAGAGATTCGGGTTGAATGCGTTCGGAAACACAGACACACAGACGCAGGCAGTGAATTTCACTCTTTTGCTAAGCGCATTATGAAAGATGTTTGAAAGCGCTTGGCGCGATGGCAACTTGTAGTGCGTCTAGATGTACGATGGTAGATGGTGGCCGGTGGGATGGGGTCAAGGGGAGTGGGTGTTCTTGAGCAGACTCACCGAAGTACAGTCTGTAGAAGACCAACAAGCAGTCAACCTTACGGCGATGAGCCAAGCTGTGAAGCTTGGCATCCACCAGTTTAACGTCACCAATAAGCCTCGTCACTCTGCGTTTCACCGAGTCAAGCGCGGCAAGTTGATATTTAGCTGAGCCTTTCCAAGGGCGGCTGCAATACTCCATGCAGGATCGGACATGCGCTCTGTAAAGAGTTAAAAGCTGTCCAAGCGTAAAATATTGCTTTGTTCACCCTATTAAGGATACCCAGCTTTTTGGCCGCAATTTGGACTTTGTCTCACTAAAATGTTAATATTATTTAACATTTTGTGCATAGAAACTTCTTAATCTTTGTGGATCTCTGTGACTGCCTCTCAAGAGGATGCATTTGACTTTTCACTTACTATTTTACGTTTAGTAAAATAAATTACAATAGTCCTTAAATGGAAGCGATTTCAATGACCAGGACAAACTTTATATGCTACAAAAATGTGCAATATTATCGATATCTAAAAAAACGTACAGCTTCTCGTCGTGTTGCGTCTCGTGTGTGCCGACCTTATAGCTGCAATCGATCAAAGGGAAGGATGATATTAAAACATTTTAACATCGTCCATCAGAGTGTCTATCAGCTTTCAAACCAAAAAATTATATGCGCTTATAGGTTGTTTATTTTATCTCCATTGAGATGATGGACAGGATAGACAGAATTTTGACACGCCAATTAAAAGAAAATTCTTTTGTTATTGTCTATCGCAAACACTTAGGACCGATATCACATGAAATTGAACGTAATCGGGAGATCTAAACCACGTTAAGGAGCTGTCAGTTTCTTTATTGACACTGACAGTTTGTGTGTTTGTGTTATTGGCCCTTTAAAATAAAGTTCAATCAATCAGGTCGGTATTTCGAACTTCTCTATTGGATGTGTTTTACGTTGGTTCATTCACATTAGTCATATCTTAATCGGTCCTATCTTTTTTAGGTCGTGGGTTTTCTAGCCTGGTTTCGTAAAATGCAACATTTACGGTTCTATTTTGGTTTCAAGGTTTTCAATTTGTAAAACAGGTAGTAACGAACATTTTTATTCAACTGCATCCAGTTAATCTGGAACACCAACATCGTTGGTAAAAGGCAGATGATGACCGCAAAGGTAGTTACAGAGAGAAGTCAAAAAACCGGTCAAGTGCGAGTCGGACTCGCGCACGAAGGGTTCCGTACCATTATCGCAAAAACGGTAAAAAATGACGTTTGTTGTATGGCAGCCCCACTAAAATATTTATATTATTCTGTTTTAGTATTTGTTGTTATAGCGCCAACAGAAATACATCACCTGTAAAAATTTCAACTATCTGGCTATCACATTTCATGAGATAAACCCTTGAGAGACCCTTTGGGTAAAAGGGTAAAAATGGGACCCTATTACTAAGACTCCACTGTCCGTCTGTCTGTCTGTCTATCTGTCACCAGGAACCCCAAAAAGTTTCACTGGTTGGGGCATTATGCGGTACATAGACCCACGACGTCAAACATAAATCCTCTATTATAGGCATTGAGCGAAATACGGAATCTATCAAAACCATCAAACGGATCACCTCTCAGCACCCGTCATAGGGCAATAAAGTTAAGGATTATAAGGGAAAATGTCTGTACGCCTGTCTGATAAAGATAGATGGACCTTTATCGATAACTATGAATAATACCATGATAATCGGTAAACGCTCGGCAATACTACGAGTAGTAGGTACGGGATTACCAAAATGAGGCAAGATTGATGATCTTAGACAACTAAGAACCATAATTATTACAAGTCATATCCTCTCGACTTTATCTGTAATAATCAAATTTACAGTTTTAGCTTGTTATCTATAGATCTTCTATACATCTATTACAAATAAATCAAATTGAAGTATCTGTATGTAATATCAAAATAACAACGTTATATTTATATTAAATACGCATTTTTAAGATTTTGACAAGTATCTCTAGTTAATTTGTAAGATATTTCTGTACCTTAAGCAGAATGTAACATTCTAATGTTTTACAGTAATTGTTTAATGCTTATGCTTGACAATTTCACCTGTTTGTGTCACTCCTTGGAGTTATTGCCTGAATCATTTAAAGCCACTGTTATTATAACATGAATAAAAAAACTCTGTACAGTTCTAAATTAATGAAGCTTAAATCAAAGACATTTGAACATCACTGCGACCAAAAATATGATAAAAACTATTCTAGTTCATAAACAATAAACTTGAACCAAATTGAATAAAAAAAGTGAAAACTTCAGCTTGTATCGTAAAGTATCGGCAAGTTTATAAATTTATTGATCTAGGCAGCCCAGAGCGGGCTAAACCTAAGAGCCGATTATTATTAACTTTACTTCTTTATTAGTTCTTTTTAAATTTGCTACATTGTTAAGAAACGTCTGGTAAATGGCATTCTTTATTTTATGAAGCAATCTTTTTTTTGCATTCTGAACCACACGTCAATCTTTATTAAACACGGCACATTATGTTATTGTTTTAAAAATAAGTTCTCTTTTATTTGTATCCACATTGTGTGTATCTTTGTGTGCCAAATAAACTAGTTTTCTTTCTTTCATTCTTTCTATTATTTAATCATCATCTGTATAGCTGTTTCCAGCAGTCTATACGGATGCAGCTGGCTTTCATTATTGTTATCCAACTGACGAAGAAGGTTTATGTTTTACATGGAATAACTGCCTAACAAACTTTTATAACCTAGAAACTGGGTGACAATGACACAAAGACATGGTATTATATATTATCGGTTATGAAAATATTATACAGTGTATAAAATACTTAATTAACTAAGACTACAAACTTATACACTAACCCTCTTTCTAATAAACACAGAATAAAGTTATACCAAGTATAAACCTATAAAATGTATGGTTATTCCTTTGTTTATTACTTTATTCCGTGTTTATTAGTAAGTCAGTTAAACCAAAAACTACTCACTAACTAGACCTAAAATAAGGGGTCAAAATATGACTCCACATCGTTGTCCACTGGTAATGTGCCCAAAAGACTGGCAGCAGTGCCACAAAGACTGGTTGTCATATTTTCAGTCTTCTGACTACCCTTAACGACTGTCAGAGTTCTACAAATGGACCTGGGGAACTTGCCTTCCGGTATACGGAGCCATTACATACCAACTTGGAAAGTTTTGCTTCACCTTGAAGATCGACCCTTGTAGATTTTATTACTCAGACATAAAGCCCTATTCATAATGGAAAATACTGAATGGGAATACATAGAATACAGAAAAGAGGACTCTCCTGGCTAAAGAATGGACGGTCGATTTTCCGTTCGGAAACGAATCCTTTTGAAGTTTTGAAGATCACGAGTTTTTTTCCCACTCAATTTAATTAATATTTCTGTGAAAACACAACCCTGACGTTTTTCTTGAAAAAAAGCAAAACATTTATTTTTAATTGTAATTAATCTACTTTTTATACCAAAGTGGGCAGAGTACCCTACTCTGTTTCATAATCTTTAGTAATAATTTTCATTACAGGAAACACAATATCTGTGGGTAACAAAGCTAAATTTGTTTTTGGATTGTCTATTTTCTTTTTTACGGTTGCTGAGCAGTAACAGCCTGAATGACCGCTTCGAAGTATTTCAGGATAAAGATCTGACGAGTGGTTTTTGTGTTTAATGAAAAGAAAATCTTAGTAATTCTAGGCCTCAGCTTGCTTTATTTCTTGCGACGAAAATGAGAGGAATGGAGGATTTAACAAGTTAGTCCGAGGACCAATTCGGCAAACTCTTGATTCTGAACAAGTTTTATACATATTTTTTTTGCTTCTTGTATTTCTTCCTTAGTAAGATTCCCTTCGAATCTCTTTTCACCATGTGATTGTTTCTTCCAACTCAAAACTCTTCTGCAGTACGCTATAACCCGAACTAACCTTTGTAATGATGAAAACCTTGTCCAGAAAAGATCTTCCTGTAGAGGTTCAGTTACTACGTGAACCTTGATTGATCTTTGCTCCGTGTTGGTGACAATTGACTTTGGTCTTGTGTATTCTATAGTTTCATCATGAAGCCATGGAGGTCCTTGCCTCCACAGTGAGCTGCATACCAGTTCTTGTGGTTTAACACCTCTGGATGCCAAATCTGCAGGGTTATGCGTAGATTGGACATGAGCCCAATGTGAGTTGTCGACGTGAGAGAGAATAGTAGACACTCTGTTTCCAACAAAGGTAGTCCAGTGACTAGGATGTTTACTGAGCCAAGCCAAAACCACTGACGAGTCAGTCCAAGCGTGTATTTGAGGGGGTGCGATTCTCATTACTTCAGCGACTTCAGAAATGAGTTCGGAAAGCAACACTGCCCCCATCAGCTCTAAACGCGGAATTGACTGCTGCTTGACTGGTGCAACCTTAGTTCGAGAAGTGATTAAACTGACGTGAATGGTATTGTGGGCATCGATGACTCTAATGTACACTACAGCAGCATAAGCAGCAATCGACGCGTCGCAAAATCCATGTAACTCTACCAATAGATCGTCGGCTTTTATGTTAACCCATCTGGGGATGCTGAACTTGTTCGTCTCTACAAGGCTTAAACGGTAAGTTTCCCATTCTGATAATAGTTCCGGAGGCAATTCTTCATCCCATTCCAGGCCAGCAAGCCAAAGCTTTTGAATGAAGATCTTGGAGGTAACAATGCAAGGTGCCACCCAGCCAAGCGGATCGAACAGGCGTGCGATGTCGGCTATTACCTTTCTCTTGGTGACTGGAGTCTGCTGTGGACCAAGTTGCACTGAATATTTAAATTCATCGCTCTCACGATCCCACGAAATTCCTAGAATTTTTATAATCGAATCCAACTTGATATCCTTTCCCTGTTCCTTTTCTTCATTCTGTCTTATCTTTGTTACCGTATGTTCTTGAATTCTCTTGTTTAATTCATCGCAGCTGCTAACCCATTTCTGTAGTTGAAATTGACCTTTGTTAAGTAACTCTGTTAATTTTCTATGTATGTGTAAACCTTCTTCAACTGTCTGACATCCTGTCATTAAATCGTCTACGTAAAACTCATTTTTTATGATATCCGATATTTTAGGATGACCTTCGCCTATATCCACTGCCACCTGCTGTAAAGTTTTCACTGCAAGGTAAGGAGCCGCTGCTGTACCAAACGTAACTCTTACTAATTTGTATTCTTTTATTTTAGATTCTGGATCATCGCGCCACACTACTCGCTGAAACTCTGCATGTTCAGGAGTAACCTTCACCTGTCTGTACATTTTTATAATGTCAGCACAGAGACTTATGGGATGCATTCTCCATCTCATAATGATGTGACGTAACGGAGGTTGCAACATGGGACCAATCATGAGATCGTCGTTCAGAGACACTCCATTTATCCCTTTCATTGAAGCGTCGAACACTATTCGAACCTTGGTTGTAGTTTTGTCTTCACGTACCACGGCGTGATGTGGCAGATAAACAGCCATACTCATGTTACTTTCATCACCGTGTACAGGCTCCATATGACCAAGATCGATGTATTCTTGGAATACCTCTGAGTATCGAGCTTTGATTGTCGGATTCTTCTTGAATTTATTTTCAAGAAGATGAAATCTTTTTATTGCGAGGTCTCTCGAACTCCCATATTGACACTGCGGATCTTGATCGCGAAAGGGAAGATTAACCACATATCGACCTTCCTCATCACGGTACGTAGTTTGTGCATAAATATCCTCACATCGTTGATCTTCGTCAGAAAGGATCTTCTTATCTGGGATTGTAGGCTCTATTTCCCAGAACCGTCGCAAAAGTGCGTTGTCATCAGCCTGATCTGAGCTGCTGTGAATGACGTGATGTCAATGAATTGAGTCGCTGCTGGACGCGATCTGTCCAGAAAGGATCCAACCCAGGGCAGTATTCTGAGCTACCGGTGAGTTTGGTGGACCTTGAATTAACCCATCTCTAAGAACTTGACCATATATTTCTGCACCAAGTAAGATGTCTATCTTGCTTGGCGTATGGAACTCTGGATCAGCTAAATTTATCCCCTTTAGCTCGGGCCAATATGACTGCTCTAATTTTTCTGAGGGTAAAAGCGACGTATTGGTACCTAATACAAAAGCATGCACTTGGACACTAAAATTTGGATCTAAGCGTGAGTGAATAGTCATCGTGACTGTAAACTTGGAAGCAAAAGCACTTCTCTCACCGCCTATTCCAGATATGACTGACTTGGTCGGCTTCTTCTTTAGTCCGAGCAGCTGCACTGCTGATTCTGCTATGAATGATGCCTGAGATCCCTGATCCAATAGCACTCTCAGCAGTTGTGTAGAGCCACTTCTTGTCTGTGCTTCGACAAGAGCAGTAGCCAACAAAACTTGAGTAGGTACTGACCCCTTGGAAAAATGTGAAACTATATTTGGAGCTGATGGATCGCTTACTGATAACGATGCCTGAACATTGGACACCGCTGATTTAACATCAGCTGCTGTATTAGAGCTTTCATTAACTACTGTGGAGTTTGAGACCGAATTCGGATGCAGTAGTGAATGATGCCTTCGCTTACATATACGACACGACGCAGTATGTCGACAAAACTTAATGGAGTGATTCGCGTTCAAACAATTATAACACAAGCGCCTGGTTTGTGCAAAGCTATGACGAGATTCGTAACTCTCTTGAGCAAACTTCCTACAATTAGAAATGTTGTGGGTTTCTTTACAGAATGGACAAGTTGTTGCAATGGCCTTGTTGTCGTTACTAGATATATGGTGAACTTTTGGTTTATTATGTCTACTTGACTTAGTGTCTAAAAAGTCGAGCGCACGAAATCTGGCTTCCAAAAAATCTCTGAACTCCGAGAGCACGGTTAATTCATCTTTGGAGCTAATTTTTGTCTCCCATTGCTTACGAGATTCAGGATCAAGTTTGGAACTAATTATATAAACTATTATGATGTCCCACGTGCTGACGTCAACTCCGAGATTTTTCAGACCATTTAGACATTCCATTGTGGTATCTAATAAACCCTTAAGGCTATCTGAGCATTCTGTCACGTTAGTCTGACTCAATTAGCGCTTTAATAAACAATTCGGCAGATATCGCTTATTGTTATATCTACTATGCAGCAATGACCAACATTCTGTGTAATTATCTGAAGTAACCGCAATATGTCTGACAAGTTAATCTGCTTCTCCCGACAATAAGCCTTTTAAATAATGCAATTTTTGCACGTCTTCTAAACTATCATTATTATGTATCAAAGATGTAAATAAATCTTTAAATGTTGTCCACTCTGCATAGTTGCCCGAAAACTTTGGAATGTTTATCTTTGGTAATCTGACACTATTTGATATTGTGTGGTCGACATTTGTCCTTGGGCTTCGATCTGAATTATGATCGCCAAACATATTTAAAGTTTCCCTCAACTGCGTTTTGTGAAAAATGTAAGTTTCTTCAGTAGTATCGTAAACATCATTAACGAAATACACATCAGATTCTCGTTGAGCGTCTGTGACATTCTGTATTATGCTTCTATGAGTTGACGAGAATTCTTTCCACAAAACTTCAAGTGCTTCTAATCTAGTCTCAACGTACGTTGAGACTAGATTAGTTACTCTATCTTTAGGTGTTTTTTTAAAGTTAATCTGAGCCTTTTCAATAAGAAGCTTTGTGTTATTTTGCAGTTTATACATAGCCTCCATATTTATTTATTTTATTAAGACCGTAAGAAGTTACTAATAAAACTACCAAGGACAAACCACTTCACAAAAATTCTTAATTTTACTATTTCAAATATTTACCAGAAGATACCCCAGCAAAGATAAATTCAATTATTTAAATATACCAAAGACAAATACAATTTTATACAATTGGTTCAATATTGCACAAATTGGTACATAAAATATCACAAGTTCAAGTAGGTACACTTTTAAAACTTATGAATAAAGTGTAATAAAGTCCAAATGATATCTACTAAAGTCCAATAAATCCTTTTCAGATGAAATTTTCTATCTTCAGAAAACCCGACTTGCAATTAAGTAACAACAACAAATGTACTCACGATTTTTTCTTCAACAAACCACACTTCACTAGCACTGACTCCGTTTTCACTCCACTGGTGACTGCGTCACCCAGACGTCTCGCCCTGCGCCTCACTCAGCTGGTGCTGATGATGTCCAGTTCGCCCTGCTCCACCCTGACACTCCACTGGTGTCTGACTCCGTCCAGCACCCTCTCCTGGTGCTGGTCCACGCCAACTCCGCAGCAGCACTGGTCACTTCACTGTTCACTTCACTGTGCACACCAGCTTGGGTATGCGGCGCTTCAGGGCGATCCACCCTGGTTTCTACGCCAAGAATCACAAAACACTTCTGGATCTCACTTATCCGACTCGATAAGGACCATGAACAATACTTCGCGGAACTCGGATAAATAAAACTCCGGATAATTTGACAGTACATGTATTCGTATTACATCTGTCATCAATCTCAAACTCAAAAAACAATATTAACCTTAATCCTATAGATAATCAACGGAAACTTTTAACACCGCGATTCAGGAATGCTGTCTAAATGAACAGCGCCATCTATCGGCGGAAATGGAACTAACTTTCTTCTTACAAAGTTTTGTTGCACAAAATTTGAATGCGAACAAAAGCAATGATGTTAATGTAGCCTATACAAGTTTTTATAACCTTTTCTCATTGTTTTATAATCTTTGCTTTCCAGATAAAATAATTACGATAAGCACTAATAAACAGGTCAAATGGATATCGCGTGGCATTAAAACCTGTAGTAAAAACCAAAGACGTTTGTTATGGGCTTACAGACTACACCCCACAAATAAAAATAAAAGTAACTTTAAAAATTACAATAAACGGTACAAAAAAGTTATTAAATTAACACAAAAAGCTCAAAATGATTACTTCATTAGAAATTCACAGAACAAATCTAAAGCAACTTGGCAAATAGTTAATAGATCTAAAAATTATCTACCTAAAGAACAAATAATGACAATAAAAAACAAATTTTTTACATAATATACAAATCCGAATGACATAGTAAATGCATTTAATGATTATTTTAGATGACATTGAGAATAGTATAATTAATGACATTGAATTAAATAACAAGCCAAGTAATTTCACATCGCAATCAATATTTATGCAGCCTGTTCTAAACTCAGATATTATTTCAGCCACAAAAACGCTTAAAAATACAAGTACTTTAGGGTTTGACGGCATATCCACAAAAGTAATTAAATTTGTTATTGAGATCATAGCACCTGTGCTAGCACACCTTATTAACTTAAGTATTACCGAAGGCATGTATCCAGAAGACCTGAAAAAAGTTATAATAAACCCGCTTCACAAAAAGGAAGACAAAATAGATATAAAAAATTACCGACCAATAGCCAAAACATCCGTTATTTCAAAAATCTTTGAAAAAGTCATTTATAACTCATTACACCAATATTTTACTAAATTTAACATTTTATGCAAATAACAAAATGGTTTCCGAAAAAATAAGACAATTAACATGGCTATATTTGATTTTTTAAATAATGTTATGTCTGCAGTTGACCAAAAGACTCCCATCGGCGCTATTTACACAGACATGACTAAAGCCTTTGACTATGTGGATCACAACATACTATTAGATAAATTACGCAGTTATGGCATCAGAGGTAACATTTTAAGATTACTGGAATCATATCTATGAAACAGATTGCAATGTTCTGCAATCACAAGAGTGTGCTCAAAGACAAAAGTAGAACGAACATATCTGTCCAAATTCAGGACTATAAAATATGGAGTGCCGCAAGGAAGCGTGCTTGGGCCACCACTATTTCTCATTTACAATGATTTGCCACAAGTGACACAACAACAAATGATTTTGTTTGCGGATGATAGAACTGCCATAGTAAAATGCAAAAATTTAAATTCCTATCAATTTAAAATTAACAATACACTAACTGACATTATTAATTGGCTTAATATGAATAATTTATTAATTAACCTTAAGAAAACTAAAATAATGCATTTTCACCAAAAAACAAATATACCGAAAATATGTGTTAACTATGACGATAACGAAATAGAAGAGGTAAAAGTAACTGTGTTTTTAGGTATTCATATTGACAACCATCTTAATTGGAAGGCACATATAGAACAATTATGTAACGAAAAAAAAAACTGCCTACGCACTCTTTCAACTATCGAAAAAAGTAAACAGAGATGCGTTACTGGTTGCCTATCACGGTCTAGTAGCTTCGATTCTACGATTCGGAATTATATTTTGGGGCAATTCTTCAGATAAATTACTAATATTTAGGGCACAAAAAAGATGTATAAGAGCCATGTGTGGTTTGAAAACAGATGATAGCTGTGCACCTTACTTTAAATCCTTAAAAATACTTACATTGCCGGCGTTATACATATTAGAAATTAGTATTTTCGTCAAAACAAATCCAAACCTTTTCGAAAAAATATCTACTGTACGAGATGTTCCAATTCGTAGTCAATACAAAAATGCCTTGTGTAATCACAAATGTAAAACTGTTTTAATAAAAAAGAGTGTTCTGGGTATGGCCCCACGTATTTATAATAGAATTTCAGATGCCATAAAAAAATAGATTTAATACATTTCAAGAAAAAAATTCAATTATTACTTGTTGATAAATGTTATTATACTGTTGACGAATACTTAGATGATAAATTAATTTAACATGACATCACCATATTGTTATAATATTCATTTATTCTTTTTCAATTAGTAACTACTCTAAGTTTGAATAAATATTTGACACTAAACGTACCAATCTTTTTTAAATTGACATTGTTTTATTGAATTTGACTAATTTGTACTAAATCAAATTTGTACACCATATTTGTACGCCTCCTGGCATAACATAACGCTCTATTTCATGTAAGCTAAGATCTGTATTTATAAACACCTATGTTAACAAATAAATGATGATTATGATTATTATTATTAAATGAAAACTGTAAAATGATTTAATGTGTCAGTTATATTACTTATTTTAAACATATTGTTTAATGATCTATGTCATCAACAGCCTCATAATGTTCCCACTGCTGAGACACAGGAATCCTCTCTGCGAGTGAAATAATGGGCCTAAATCCACCACGCGGGCCCAGTGCGGGTTGTTGGATGTCACATGTTTTCGATTTTTTTGTTCTGGGATATACCGGTTTTCTCACGATGTTTTCCTTCACCGTTTCAAGAGCAGTGGTAATGAAATAATTAGCTCAAAGAAAAGCGAAGCGAAGTAAGTTATAAGTAGAAGTATGTCATAATGCAGTTGTAGCAGTGAACGTTTTTCCGCTGAAATGGTAATGAATAATAAACTGTATGGTAATGTTGAGAGCACCAACCAACCAACCAACTACATCTCGTAAGTCGTGTTAGTTACCACTGGGTAACGAACACGACGTACGAGATGTAGTTGGTCATATTTTAACACCATTGCTTACAAAACGGTGAAGGAAGACATCGTATGGAAACCGTTTTCAGATTCCTTAGTATGTTATCGTTCACTTTCCACCTTAGAACTACACTCTTTGCGCTGTAACAAGGTGCGGGTGACAGTTACAATAACATTTATTACGCTTATACGTAAACGCATATTTTTAGTTTAACGTAATACCATAGTTAAACCATATACCATATTTGCCTGTACGACGTTAAACTACAAATAATCACCACTGCTCTCAAAACGGTGAAGGAAAACATCGTGAGGAAATAGGCATGTCCTTGAACCAAAAATTCGAAGACATGTGACATCCACCAACCCGCACTGGGCCCGCGTAGTGGATTACGGCCCATTCCCGCTCACAGAGAGGAGGCCTGTGTCCCAGCAGTGGGAACATTAATAGGCTGATGATGATGATGATGATGATGACTTTAATTTAACTTTTTATTTGATTCTAATAATTTTCAGTCATGTGAAATCCAACCAACTCGAAGGCCCTCGTGCCATGGCACACACACTCTCACACCGGCTGTGTTCCAGCAGTGGGAACAATACCTTTTTACTGGTTATGCTTGGTTATGACGAAACACAACAACAAATCCATTTTAAACTGCCGTTCCTCGTAAAATAAAGTTGATTTTATTTCCCGAAACGAAAGGTAAATAACCAAAACAACTTTGTAAACTTAAAATGGCTCTCCGAATAGCCTCTTATCGCCAAGTGACGCGTTTAAAGCTGTTCCTTTATCAAGACTAGACTCAACAGAAATCGAAATTCTGTAGTACTTGTGTCCAGCTTGGGATTTAAAGTAACTACAAAAGTTGTACAGTCGCTATCGAAGTGCTTAGAAAGAGGTATATTTTAAGTTTATGAGGTACGTAGGTTCTCAATTATTATGTAGCAGCAAACACATAGGACAAGTATTTATTTCTCCTTCCTATGATGCTTCAACGGTTAAATGGATTTGGATGTCCTTGACAAATGGGTGCATGTCCTAGTAGTAACTATTATAAACGTGAAATTTTGTGAGGATGGACGGATGGATGGATGTTTGTTACTCTTTCACGCAAAAACTACTGAACGTTTTTTGATGAAACTTTACAGTAACATAGCTTCTACATCAGAATAACACATAGGCTATCCTACTACTATTATAAATGCGAAAGTTTGTGAGAATGGATGGATGTTTGTTACTTTTTCACGAATAAAGTACTAAACGGATTTTGATGAAATTTTACAAAAATATAGCTTATACATAGAAATAACATACAGGCGATACTTTATAAAGATATATGGGAAGTATTTATCAAACGCGAGCGGAACCGTGGGCGGCAGTTTGTAATTTATAAAGGTATTGGGAGAAGTACTAATACCACGCGGGTGGAGCCGCGGGCGGTAGCTGGTAGGACTATAGTTCTCTTGGGTCCGATAGCCAGTCGCTCCATTTAAAATACTGGTATTGGTTAGACTGGAAGCCTTCCCCAGGATAGTTGGAGTTGGCAAGGCAGATAGCATTGTAGTACGTTCGGCAGATTTATAACGTGTCTTGCAAGAGCAAAATGATAGCGATTATTGCACAATAATTGCTCATCAATACAGAAGTTTCAGAGTTTCTGGCGGTTTTTTTTAAATAGGTGTAATTGAAAAACAGCGAGTGATTAGCAAACGATTGATTTTGTGTCACGCTCTCTATAATGTAACTCTGATGGTAGCACAAGAATTGGATCACTCAGTTTCCTTCATGATGGTTGAGGTGAGCAGTGCCAATCCATGCGTTTCGTTCGTAAACAGGCGCTATACGTTAGGATTAGTCATAACTTATCTGCTTCTGCCTGCTTTTAATTACGTACTTGTTATATTTTTGAATTTTTTGTTTTACTCTAGACGCTTTTTGATGCCGATAATGATAGCAGGTCTAGTGAAGCAAAGAAGAGACTGTGTCCTCAAGCATATGACTGACTATGTTGGTCTGCAGAAAAGCTGCCTGCAGGCCACCAGCTTCCATGGCTTACCTAAAATCTTTAAACCGACTCCGAAGCGAAGTGGGTCGCTGCAGGCACCACTAAGTTAGATGGGGGTACTCCAATAACCCGTAGTGCCATCGGATTAGACAGGAAAGATCGGTGTGGAGACCTAGGCCTATGTCCAGCTGTGGACGTCTTTTGGCTGAAATGATGATGATGATTGGATAGGAAGGATAGCCTTATAACCAGCTTAGCTATCGTGATGCAAACTAGAAAGCAGGATTGTTTGGTATAGCCTTATTGGGGTCGCTAGCTATACTCCATACTTACTATAGCTTACAATGCGAACTAAATGCGAGCTACGCTATCAGCACGGAATAATACTACCAGCTTGCTTTGTTGTTATGCAAACACAACATGTTTATGTCGCTTGATAGTTTAGCTGTTAACAATAGAACGTGTTATTTTTGCCTACCACTGCCAGGCATTAATAAACATAACAGGTTTAATCTAAACAATACAAGAAATAGACTGGCTGTCAGAGAATGTAAAAAATCCCTAATCAGTTGGCTAAAAAGCAAGACTTACTAGGACATAGAAATAGTCTTACAAACACTTCAATAAGGTTGGACATCACACACGCAACACAAAAATACATACAGAACACACACACATACCCACACAACATGTTTTTGTTTTTAATTTTATATTGAGTATTTTTTTTGTTTCGTTTTGTTTACAAGAGAGGGGCCTCCTAGCACAGGTATTTGATATACTTAAAAGGAGACTAATAAAGAAAGAGACAGAATAATTCTTAAGCAGGGGGCGTAAGAATTATTGTACAATGTTAATATGAAAATGAAAAAAAGTTTTTTTTATTGAAGTTTCGAAAACTGTCACTCATGAGATTTCTGAGTGAATATGGTTTTATTTGTTTATTCTCCCACTGGAACGCCTTGCAGCAATTACACCAATGGAGCAAATTTTTATAATACACCAACTATAAGTTCAGATATCCTCACGATGTTTTCCTTCACCGTTGTCAAAGATGTCCAAGATAAACTTCGAAATTACATATGAATTAAAAAAAGCCACATTGGTATTTGCTCGGTCGTGGAGACTTCAAGCACAAAAGGCGAGGTCTATACCAATGGGCCACCACGACGAATTGTTAGTCTATCACTACATAAAATGTAAATCTACAGAAAAACATTGTCCTAGTTGGTATTATTTGCATCAAATGTTTGTGTCCATTTCAATAGGTAGGTGATATAAAATTTGTTTCCCTCTAACACCATTTACATCGACAGTACAGCCGGTACAGGTGCCTCCTGCTCCTGAATCTGTAAATGCGCCATTTAAATTCTTTCAACTTGACCTCCTAGAGTGCCTCGCTCACTTCACATTCGATTCGCTCCTACCCTCATCAGCTCATTCATATTATATCACTTGGCAATGTTGAGAAGTGAATAGTGATTTAACAACATAAAATCCTGAAAGTACCTGAAATCACGACTTCACGTTTCTCTGCACTTTGAGATCACTTGGCATTTTGATGCAGTTTTTGATACTATGGAGCAGTTACTTTATTACCTACCTTGACCAGTGCTTACTTTATTTTTTGATTCCCTTGCCCTTGACCTCTTACTCACCTGATAGTAAGCGATGATATAGTAGACGGAAAATAATAATTCCTCAGAAGACAAAATATGGACACCCTGTCCATATTTAGTGAATTTTTTTAAATTTTTTTTTTGATCCCTAGAATTTCCTACATGTGCCATAGAGATTTTATACTTGTGATTCATTTTTGATGTTTTTGAACGTGCATCTTCAACTTTCTTCCTGACCAACTCCTTAACAATTCAAAAGTGTATAATTGAAATAAATACTTTGAGTTTGAATGTCAAACCTAAAATCCAAGTTAAAATCCACCAGTTACTCTTGACTAAACTTATTTGCAATAAAATGTCATGCCATTGATTATGCAGATACCTACCTACCGTATATTAATACCTCCAAATTTCCTTTCAAAGTTCTGCTACGAAACAAGACAGTACTGAATATCTTGGCTAAAATTAACAACGCTTTCTAGCTCAAAATTAAGTAAACTAGTAATACAAAACAAAACTAGTTTCACAACAAAAAAAAACGAATAGAAGACCAAACAACGTGACTATATCCAGGACAAAACATATTTTTTTATGTTTGGCGTCTGGCAGTTCGACCTAAGATTGGCTACTGCCTAACCGTGCCTTCCTGTGGTATGCTAGTATTATATTATCTGTGCCTGTGGAGACTCTAAAATAAAGGCCTACAACAAGTGAAGTAAATTTTATATAAACAAAAATTTATCGTTATATCACATCGCTTTGAAGTATTTTGTTTTGGAAGTCGGTTTGTAAATGTTTCGATTAATTCTGTGACCAATCGCTAAAAATAAGTACCATCATTGAAGTTTGACCAAATTTGTTTTACCTTACTCAATACCCACAGTTCAACAAAAATAAAACTGAAAATTCAGTCTCTTTATTGGTCCTAAACATTTAATAGTTCCCAACCATAACTTTACTAATGACGCACCAATAAAAATGAATTCAGCTGTTAGAATTAAGGGTAGTTCAACCAATTTACGAGTTCGTGACAAAGCCCAGTATAGTTGTGAGTGTGTGGCAAGCCTATTCTTTACGAGTCTTGTAAACTTGTTTATTTATTGTGCCTATTAGCACCTCACCTCATGAGGGAAGACTAACGCCACGAATTTTGTACATTTTCCTGAGAAATGTGTCTCCATTTTTGTATTTCTTGCCTTTTTTAGGTTTAGGTAGTAACGAACTAAACTGAGTCTTCATGTGACACATAGTGGTTTTTTTTTCAATAAAATTATGAACTGACGGCTCAGACAACCTTGACTTTCTACGCTTATGTACACGCTTCGTCTTCGCATTTTAATTTAAAATAGAGTAGTCCCATAACAGTCAAACTCTTCAATAAAGGTTCTATGCTGTATGATAAAAATCTGGCCAAAATAGAAATGGAAAGTCTAGGTTTGAACAACCTTCAAAGCACATGGTGTGATATTTTCAATGAAAATTATTATTAACAATACAACCCTACAACTAAACAAGTCGTGTGATCGATGAGGCTCCCATAAAAAAGGATAATATATAAGATGAAGATCTTAATACCTTTCTTTGTAAAATCAACAATGGCATCTCAGAAACAGGAAATAAAGGGACAAGGGACAGTTTATCAGCATGCACCCCAAATCATTATGTCCAAGATTTATTACTATTCGACTATAAGGAAAATATATGAAAATCTGCCTCGTTTACTTCTAAATATGGACAAAGGGACATAAACAAGAATATGGAACGCTTGATTGCCATCAGTTCAAGGTAAGGTGGCTTTTTAACCAACTTCGCAAAAAGGAGGAGGATATCAATTCGGATGTTTCTATCTTTTTTTTAATGTATTTTCGGGCACAACTCCGTCGTTTTTTGTTCGAAAAAAAGTTTCTTCCGAAATGGTCAGATTTAAGTTTGGTAAAGATTTGATGAAGAACCTCGGAGATATACGTATACAATATAACACTACTGTAAATGACGCCAAATTTCTCGGGCTTGCTGCAATCTCATGTGTGTTTTTTGATTACACCATTTCTTAATATACCATCACGCCAGTATGCTCTAAACGGGTACGCAGATGTGTTCGGTTCACCCTGGTACACTCTCATTCCACCGGTTATTTATTTATTTAAACTTTATGTATAATGGTTATACATAGGCGGACTTAATGCAGCAAGGCATTCTCTACCAGTCAACCTTTGTTATGTTCAAGTTACATGTATTCGTTGGCATTATAAGTACTTTAGTATAGGTTTTATCTTCTTCAATTTCGGAAGGGGTGTCAAAAAACGAAAACAGGAACTCGACTTCCGAAATTGAAGTAATTTTTCACTTTGTAGTGTTTTTATTTGAAAGTCGGTTGTATGTTTTTGTAAAAAAGTTTATAATTTTTTTTGTTTGCATACTGCTGGGCAAAGGCATCCCCACATTCCATCTAGGTACTGTAGTGAAGTATTTTAACACCTTTTTTGGGCCAGCCGCAACGGCAACTTCCATCTTCAGGAACCTATTGCATGTAGACTCTTGTTCAAACCCTTTTGAGCTTAGAAGCCTTTAATACGCACCAATTAGTTGTTTTGAAGCGTTGTGTAGTATTCCACTAGCATTGGTAGGTAGGTCACTCACAATCTGAAGCATGTCTAAAAAATATCCAAGAAACACGAACCAATTTTGTAGCAGTTAATAACTGAGTAAAGTAATTTAGATAACAATAGGTCTGTTCGCAAATACAATTACTTGAAATTATTTTTTTTATTCTTACTTTTACTTTACGAACCCGTTATAACTGGTCACGTTATAATTGGTACCTGTCCTACCATTATAAAGTGTTCATAAAATATAATTTTTAAGTCAAAACGGCTATGAAAAAACGCCCTATCAGTTATAAGTCGTTTATTAATTTTAGATCCACAGGGTACGGAATCACCAACTGCGACGAGAGACGTGTTTACGTCATTGCTAATAATATATCATTCGTATCCGCATAATAGGGATGTTTTCTGGGTAGAAAAATTATAATTCTATTTAGTCCGTCAGTCAGATTATCAGATAATATTGGACCCTAATTTTTTGACGTATCAAATAAATAAAAGCTGACAAAGATAAAACGCATCAAAGTTCAGGAGTGGGGGCTTGTGACGTCACTTTGTCAGTATAAAGTGTAGCACACCGTGACGTCACACGATATTTCAACGCACTGTATCGTCGTAATTTCTTGTTTACCAGGAAAAAGAAAAAATATGTGTCCAATATTTTTAGGTAATCTAACTGACGGACTAAAAACATATTTTTTATAGCATTGAGTAGAAGTTTCGGCCTTCAAAGCCAAGAGCAGATTTGTCACGGGCCATCAACTATGAGTAAACAGTGACATTAAATGACATGCTTGGTTTTTAACCCCCGCCGGAATAAGAGGGTGTTATAAGTTTCACGTGTGTTGCTGTGTATCTGTGTATCTGTCTGTGGCATCATAGCGCCTAAACGGATGAACCAATTTCGATTTAGTTTTTCTTTGTTTGAAAGGTAATATTGTTTAGAGTGTTGCTATGTCGTATGTTTGATTAAAATCGGTTCAGCCGTTCAAAAGTTATGGGCGTTTTACTGTTTGAATCGGGGTGTTTTCGCAAGATAAATGTGTCGGGGTTTTTTTAATTTTGAAATTTTACTTGTTAAGGAAAGTTTTGACAATGCCGTCACTAGCGATATCCACCGAGGCATCTCATTCTTATTTTTGTCGTATCCATGATTACAATTTTTTTTTTTTTTTTGACAAGTATTCAGCCAGTGTTCACGTTTGTCTCGTAAAGGTCTTTCAGGGTGCAGGTGTTGTTGCACAGAGAGCACGACAAGAGGTGAAGCATTGTTTGGGACGTACCTCCGCAATCGTGGGTAGGTGAGTTATAAGAGTACTCCCATATGGACTCACCTGTCCCCCTAGCCAAGTTACAAACGTTTGGTATCGAATCTCTTTCTACAATCGTTAACGCCTTCTATTTGTATGGTCTGACCACGTGAGTTAACGTTCAGATGTGTCATTCCCATACATTGATTCGTTTTCTACTAGCGTTTTCGATTGTAGATTGCTGCAGCTGCTGACTTCGTAGTCGTGATAGCTTCTCCGTGCTCTGTGGTCGTTTATTAATAGAGTTCCATCCATCAAACTGCTGTGTAATTAAGAACCTATCAACTTCACTAGAATTTAATTCGAATTAGGGAATCACTTGCCTAGATTCGGAGGATTTACCCAGATATCAGATTAAATTTCAATATCAGGCAGAATCTTTCAAAACATTGATTGATCGCCTTAGTTAACTTCAGATGATAGAGCGGTTTTAGAGATTCCTAAATATTTCTCATATTCGTGTTTTTATTTTCGTAAACAACATTGAGATACGAATTTACTTAAGTAGTGTTTTTAATTATGAAAGAAAGTAAATAAAAAGATGTTATTACAAACTGTTTTATTATAGATTTATAGCTTAATTAACTAAAGGTTGTTTATTCGTAAATAATAAGTGTAAGTTACAATCCTCATTATGTTTTATTAAAAAAATGTTACAGCTAAACTGAAAAAAAATTAAGTTGTTACACATACTTAATTATTAAAAACATTTCACGCAATATTCGTGGCCTAATTGGGTCTCAAAAAATAATAATATCATAAGCCTAACAAATGTATACGTATTTAATGAACACAAACAAAAACACAATCAATTGACAGCAAAGAGTTTAGTACAGTTATCATCAATTGTATTTTCCCATAAAAACGGTAACGGGCCTTCTTCCGCATTAGGTTAAGCTCTATTTACGTGGGCTCTTCAAAGGCTAAAAGTCACGCTCCATCGACTTTCAATCGCCCTGTGCTCACACGCAGGCCCCAGACAGCGGAATAAATACCTAATTATCCGTCATGACCCCACTTAGACGGACAAAAAAATTGGATAAACTTGAAAAACCATTTGTAAAAGGAAAGGGCCAAATTTATACACGATTCTGTTTGCCCTTCAGTAGGAAGGCATTTAGGGCTGTCTACAGACGATTTTATGACAAGATTTTTTAATGATTTATCGAAAAAAAATTTGCTGGGAAATTTCCCTATAAGAATATTGTACTTCTTCGTTAAGAAAATTATAAAAAGAAAGAAAAAGTGTGTGTTCGCCATCAAACAACATACAAAATTTTTGTTTTTTTCTAAAATTAAACCCTTAACGATAATATTAGAAACAGAAATACAGAAAACAGAACACACAACAGACAGAATAAGACAATTTTCAAACATTATTGTAAGGAAAGATTGCGTTTGTTTCTAACCAACTTGACTCAGCAGCAAAATCAGGTTAAATTTTTATGACGAATACCTATCTAATGGATTCACTTTATTTGACCTTTTTTATAACTTATAGGCTCGCGCTTGACCACTATTTCACCTGATTGTAAGCGATGATGTGGTCGACGGTGAAACACGCTTGCCTAGAAATAACCTATTCAATCTTGACTTAAAGACCCCCAGATTGTAGCTTTCGGGAAACAAATTCACTTTAGTCTCAATTTCAGTGGAAATGTGACAAATGATACCTATAGGTAACCAATATAAGTGCTTGCATTACACATTTAATATGATATTCTATGCCATATATACACATAACTTGACTGAAAAATTTGCGTAGGCTTTCAAATAGTTTTCTATTTTTATTGCCAACAATATAAAAAATAAAATCATGAAATTTAAGATCAATTATGGGTTAAGCTCGCCTTTGTACATAAGTTTTCCTTTTGTATTTTAAATTTTTATTTTGTGTACAATAAAGAATATGAATATGAATCAAAAACCATATTTTTTACTGCATACGCTGCATAATTACGACGTTAACGCCACGTCAACGCAACGTATTAATGACACAGTCACCTCTACACGACGACGTTATCGCTTCATATTTATGCAGCTTCTAAGCAGCCTCCACGCGTCATCAACGCTTTATGCTGATTATAAACTCTTTTTAGTAAAAAACAGTTTTTTTACCAGATATATAACAGATTTTTTTATTGTTTGTTCCTCTAGACGCTTTTACGTGCACGTCTTTATACATCGCTGTCACATATAATATTTATTTTATACCATTCCCCCTCTAAAAAGCTTATTTTATTCACTGAAAACAGTGAATAAAAAGCACTTTTAATCACTGTTTTGGTGTTTGAATTTGGAACACACAAATGTATTAGACGTCCATCTCAATGCTATGTAACCTCCTTGGGCCTCCTTGCGCAAAAAATACTCGATACATAAACTCCTTCATCGATTTTAATTTTGAATTTGTTAATTAGGATTTTAACAATGATTTTGATTTAAGTCTAAGATATTTATTGAATACTTGTTTGGATTGTAATTCTAATATTAATTGCAATGGTATTTAATTAATTATAATTATGTAACGTAACGGAGGTGGTCACTGGCCCATGAAACACAGGTACTGTTACCTAGCTCAGGGGTCAGGGTTTAACATTTTATGTAAATTTTGAAGTTAATAAATCATTTATTTATTTATTACTCGTAATATTCCTTGTGCTTTTCGCTTAAATCTTTCTTTTTCTCGAAGTCATGGTATAAAATATAGTATACAACTCTTGAATAAAACGGATTTATATCGAGGGCCATGAATCACTCGCGTCGCTCATGATTCTAACACTTGAATCACTCGCTATGCTCATGATTCAATCATTATGAATCACTCCCTACGGTCGTGATTCAGTCGTTAGAGTCCTTCACTTGCTCGTGATTCATCTATGGCCCTCGCTTTAAATCCGTCTTTTATTCACTAGTTGCATAATATACTATTTTCAACAAGAATGATGTTACCAAATACTTGTAATTAAAACTGATGGAAAAGAGTGTCCTTGGAGTTTCTTGCAAATTCTTCTTCATCGAGACCTACTGACGCTTGCGAATTTGCAACTAGCGTCATCTTTTTTTTTTGTTTGGCCTTACAAAAGTACCTAAGGCCTAAGGTTTATTTGAAATAAACTATTTGATTTTGATTTTTAAAACAAAATACTTCTCGAATCCTTGTCAACTTGAGGCAAAAATATTTCACTCGTGAAAATGATAAACGCCAGATTGGCAATCCAAATTAGATTGTTTCCGTAGATTGATGATTCCTAGTTAAGATTTTTGTAGGTACTGTTGGTGCCGTATGTTGACGGACGTAAAGAATTTCACAATCCCATATCTTCCCGTGGGTGTCGTAAGAGGCGACTAAGGGACACACCAGAGAACGGGCAGCAGCGTTCTCTGTGCACTTAAAGCGTGGCAATTGTGGCAAACGCCTCCAAACCCTATGGACAGCATTCCGAAAAAACGGCCCCGAGTGCCCAGCAGCCCGTCAACCCTCGGCTACGGTAGCGGTCGAGGCGATGGCGTGGCAAGGGGTGCTAAGAATCCCCAGAGTGGAACCGGCTACCCCAATAAACACCGACGACTGGACCTGGGAACGTATAACACGCGAACACTCCGGACTGACGAGAAGATAGCCGAACTTGAGGAAGAATTGAGCAGGTTACGATGGAGGGTTACATAGGGTTATCTGAAGTCCGAAGAGAAGGGGAGGACTCGATAATCCTCAAATCCGGTACATGATAAATGATAAATGATTTTATTTCTGTAAGTTGGTAACATGCTCTATTTCCGAGAGGGTGACCGGCAGTCCCGGGGTGGTGTTGGGTTAATCGTCCACAAGTCCCTTGTGAACAACGTGGTGAGGATTGAGAGTGTGTTGACCAGGGTGGCGTACCTTATACTCAGAATATCCGCAAGATATTCGCTGAAGGTCATACAGGTCTACGCTCTGACCTCGGCACACCCCGACGACGAGGTAGAGGCCATGTATGAGGTTATTTCTAGAGCCATGCATGGTCTCAAAACTCACTTCATCGTTGTCATGGGGGACTTCAACGCGAAACTGGGCAAACGAGACGAGGATGAGCTGCGAGTGGGGCAATTTGGAGTAGGACGTCGGAACCACCGGGGTCACCTACTGGCCAGTTTTATGGAGAAGGAGGGCCTCTACATGATGAACTCCTTCTACAGAAAGCGTGAGCACAGGAAGTGGACCTGGCAAAGCCCCGATGATGCAACTAAAAACGAGATTGACTTCATTATGTCAACCAAGAAGCAAATGTCTCTGTGATGTGATGTGATGTCTCTGTGATCAATTCGGTGAAAACCGGGAGCGATCACCGCATGGTAAGAGACACATTGAACATTAATGTTAAGCTTGAAAGGTCTCGACTGATGAAGTCCACGCTCCATCCAGCACAAATCCAGGTCCCAAACCCCGAGAGCTTTCAGCTTAAACTCCAGAATCGTTTCGAGTGGCTAGGGAGCTCCGTGGACGAATACAGCGATGGGTTCGTGGAAGCTGTCCAGTCGGGTCGGGTCTAAGTTTTTCAAGGCCCGCCGTACAGATAGAAACAAAAAAGCTCCCTGATCCTACTCTCAAGCTCATGAAGGAGAGGCGTGAGATGATCTTGAAGTCTTCAGACAGCTAAATAGACGGATCTCAAAGTCCTTGAAAAGCAACGTCCGCCGCTTTAATACTGAAAGTATTTAAGACCCGATTGAGCGGCACAAGGGCTCCAAGGTCTTTGCAAGAGATCTGTCTATTAGGCAGAGCCAGCTCACGAAACTGAAGACCGATGATGGCAGAATCGTGTCCGCCAAACCGGAGCTTCTGAGGGAGATCGAGAGATTCTATGGACAGACACCTAACGGTAACGGCTTGGTCTGCGCTAGGTAAGCTGCGCAGGCCGCTAACTGGTAGTTAGGAGGTAGTTAGAGAAACAGCTTGTAATTTAATACATATATTTAAAGTTAAAAATAACAGCTAGGTCGAGGGTTCTAGCGCCACTCAGTTCTGTACAAACGCCGTCACGCGGATAAAATAGTAAGGGGGTACCGTCCCTTGGCAGCACGTGGTAGACGCGGGGACCGGTCAGCACCGGCACAGCGATAGGGTCGCCGGAACTGTAGCAGCTAGGGAGCGCAGGGTAGGCTGCGCTGGCACCGGCTCGCGCGACGGCAGGCCGCAGGTAGGCAGGCAAGACCGGGCCACGTGCGTAGGCTGGCACGGCGGTAAGCTGCAGGTGTCAGGTAAAAGGACCTGGCGGTGGGCGTAGGTAGCGTGCAGGTAGTTGGCAGCGTGCAGGTAGTTGGCAGCGTACAGCTGTGGGAGAAAGGCAAGCCTCAGCCCGTACAAAGAACCCTGAAAGCACCATAGGGTGCGCATGTTAGATGCGGTGCAAAAAGCAGCAAGCCGCATGCGATGTACCAGCTTCGTCCCCATTTTAGGCCAAGGAACGGTATGGGAACATTGTAGGTGAAAGCTCAGCACATCGCAGCGGTTTACAGATAAGAAACTTGCAAAGATAGCAAGCACATTGACAGATGCAAAGTTAGGTGAAGTATGAACACGCTAGCATTTAATAACATAAGTAAACGTGATCACTTACAATATAACACGGAGACAATCCAATGCGGTAGAAACACATGCTCATAGCGAATTCCTTTGTCCCAGGCGACCCTTAGCCACGCGTCCAACATGACAGTGCAAAACTGATATTAATTAGGTGATGGAATCGGTATTGGTCGCCTGGCACAAAGAATAAGGTACAATAGTTAAACTAATGAGAAACTCACCCTAAATCGGGGCACACAGAGTCGTGAGGATTGAAAGTAAGTTGTCCGCTAAGCCACCGGAATCGAAATGACCGAGTGACAGTAGTCCGGCAAGTTAGAGTTGTGCCGTGTCTTTAGAGATGTGACTATTGACCGACTAATTTTGATATTAGTATCATTCGACTATTTTCAGTTGAGATCTCACAACGCTACAGTACCCCGGCTGCAGAGAGAGGATTTTACCTGTATAAAATCCGCTAGACCTTACTATACTTTCCACTATCTAGTTCAGAAGCCAGCCAGTAACACCTTTGGCTGGTTTCCTACTTGTCATGAAAGTGTCTCATGTTAGTTCTGGTGACGTACCTCTATTGGTATGTTTACCCTTGGGGTCAGTGTAGTCTCGTGTGTAATTGTTAGAGTGTTAGTGGGAGTAGGTTTGGTTAGTATAGCGGTAGTAGTTTTTAGTGGGTTAGTGGGAGTTGGTTTGGTTAGGTTTAGTAGTGGGTTCGTGTTAGAGGGAAATGGTTAGGTAGGTTGTTGATATTGTAACTAAGTTAGTGGCATCGACGTCTGGTGTATCATGTAGTATTATTGTTTGGCTGTTTGTCAAACTGGTTGCGGTCACCTCTCTTGTAGGCGCCGTCTTTATGATGTTCGTTATATTTTTATTTTTGAACATGAGTAGTACAACACAAAAGTTAAAGGTAGTTACCATAGAGAGCTACTCTGCCAATAGTAAGTAACACCCCTGTAGGGTCCTCAGTATTCTCCATGGCAACGCCATATTTACGTAGTAGATTAGTAGATTAACTATTGCTTAGTAGTTAGGTACCAAAGGAGCTTAGGACCCCAGCAGCCAAGGGCAAATAGATAAACCCCTGTTTAGGTCAGGATTTTTCAAAGAACAATTTACTGTTAAAACTAGGTTGCTAATCATTCACGCACATCAAAGTTTAACTACTCTGCAGATTTGCTATGGTGTAGGGCCATTGGTATAGGGAAAAGAAATCAATGGGGTAGGGCCATGATCGTTTTCGCTTTGGTTGTAGGACCAATAGTACCTGTAGTAGTAATAGTACTATAGGAATTCACTATTAATCAACTTAGAATTTGCATTATGTGTGAATAACTAACAGTATTCAGCTTGTTACTGTTAACATTACTTTATGATATAATCATTTGCGTTAGAACATTCTCCAAAAAGTCTGTTTTCAAAACTAAATTATGATTCACAACCAACCAGCACCAATGATAACTACATTTTCATCAATGCCCGATTCATGTATGTCATCACTGGTATATTTATGAAATTAACTGGGTGAGTTCCCATTATTACAAAATAGACTGTTAGTAACGACTGATAATAACACAATAAACTTATACTATACCGCAACGATGTATAAGGAGCAAGCGTGATAGGTATCGGTTCAGAACTGTGTGACGGATAGCAAAATAAAGCCTGGGCGCCACTGTAACGGCTTGGTCTGCGCTAGGTAAGCTGCGCAGGCCGCTAACTGGTAGTTAGGAGGTAGTTAGAGAAACAGCTTGTAATTTAATACATATATGTAGGATCGAAAATCGAAATAAAGCGCAGAAATCTTCTTTAACTTGATATATTTCAAACTTCTTAATATTATAAAAATTACACGCAACCAACTTTGCTAACATTCCGCCATCTTCTCTCTTACCTCTCTCCCTCACCCATCTATCGCATTCCCTCTATGGTTCGTTTAGAAACTTACCGACTTAACTTGACTTTTTTAGGTAAACAACACCAACTAATTATTCCTACAACTCGGCCATTCTGCTCTCAGTCTGCCCACAGACTGCCTATAGGTAAACAAAGTATTTTAATTTTAATTACTTTGGTCTTAAACTCAACCCAACTATAAATTACATGGTCACTGAGCATTAAACAAAATTTAAACTAAAAATAACAACTGGTATTGTTTTCCTAAAATTACATTTATTGTTAAATAAACACCATAAACAACTCTTCAGGCACACAACCTTTCACACCGATGATACACGGTTTTCCTTTTAAAAGAAACTTAGTACTACTTACTTCTTACAAAGGTACATATTATCAGATGTCTGATAAAAAAAAACAACACTACTATTACAAAGGATAATGCTTACACTTGCTATACTGTTATAGAAACAAAATAAACTATTTGATGACTACATAATGTATTGAGTCTATTCATCTTACATCCAGCAAAACAAATGACAATATTATAGCATAAGTATTACAACTATTTCAGTACAACTTTAACTTAACACAATTTATTCAGAGAATAGAATGGTAAGTCAGCTGTCTTCAGGGGTAAGGTAAGTACATACTTTTCTTGTATTATAAAATAAAAAAAACAATGAGGTATGTAGTTTAGGATAAGGTAAGTGTATCATTTAACTAAAGCCATCTTTTCATGTAATCTACCCCAGTAGTAGTTTTCTTAGGACCTTCGTTACTGTTATCAATTTTCTCTACCTCATACCTATCTTTTCCTAATCTTTTACTAATCCTATACGGACCAAAAAACTTTGCTTTCAATTTTAAATTACAACCAAACTGTGTTCGCTGTATAGCAACTAAGTCTCCTACTTCATAGATCTGTCCCTCCTTTCTTCCTTTATTAAATGTTTTCCTGTTTTCTTCTTGTATTTTCAGAATCTGAGCTTTTGCTTCTCTCCTTACTTCATCTCTCTTTTCTATAAATCCTTTTCTATTTTCTTCTTCTAATAATTCTACTATCTTTAAATCTTTTTTCTGTTTTAGCTCAACTCCAGTCAACAATTCGAACGGTGAGGTATTGATAGAACGTTGGTAAGAACTGTTGATGACCCGCTGTAACTCACTGACGTGTTTGTACCACTGAGTAGGTTCTTCGATACACATCTTGGTCAGAACTGCAATAATGATCTGATTCATACGTTCCACTTGTCCGTTTCCTCGTGGAATGCCCGTAGCTACTGTTATATGTTTAATTTCTTCTTCAGCACAATAATCTTTAAATTCTTTGCCAGTGAAAGCTGTTCCCCTGTCTGTTATTATACGGCGAGGGTTGCCATAATCTTTCTGATGCAGTTTAAGCTTATCTACAGTTTCTTTTGAAGTCAAAGTTTTCACTGGGTAGATCCATACAAATTTAGTATAGGCATCAATCACTGCTAAAATATGGTTGTACATCTTTTTAGTGGCATCCAATGGCCCTAAATGGTCACAATGCAAAGTGTCCAATGGAAGATCTCCTTTGTCAATAGGATTTAAAAGTCCTTCTTTCTTTCCTGATTTCCTGGTGGCTAAGATGCATGGAATGCAGGTAGAGATCACTTTCTCAATCTTACTGTCCAACTTTTTAATGTAATAATCTCTTTCTACAATTTCTTTGACTTTCTTTTTCCCAAAGTGACCTATCCCATGAGCTTTCTTAATTATCTCAATATCCATAATGTCTGGTATTACCAACTTTTTCTCAACACCTTTGTATATTACATCATTTTCTAGAATATAGTCTTCATACTCTTTCTCTTTCAGAATTTCTTTTATCACCTTTAGAGTTTCATCTTCTTCTTGAGCTTTCTTTATACGATAGTGTAATTCAGTATAGATGACACACACATTCCGGCTTAGTGAATCTACATGCTGCATCTGTTCACCTTTACGATGCACAATGCTGTAGTTAAAATCTTGTAGGTACATAATCCATCGAGCAACTTTTGCTGATACTTCTTTTTTGGTTAAAGTCTTCTGGAAGGCTTCACAATCTGTCACTATTTTAAATGGTATTCCTATAAGATATTTCCGAAATTTTTTCACACCTTCTATCACAGCCAGCGCTTCCAACTCATAGCTGCTGCGCTTCTGTTGGGCATCTGTTGTTTTTCTACTCATGTAATGCACTGGATGCATGCTACCATCCATGGAGTCCTTCTGCATCAAAATCGCTGCATAACCAAACTTGGAGGCATCTGTATGAAGCTCAGTTTCTAACTGTAAGTCAAATATTCTTAAAACTGGATCACAACATAACATCTGTTTAAGTTTCTCAAAAGCACTCTTCTGATCTTCTCCAAAATGAAATTCTTTAGCCTTTAACAAATTACTCAGGGGTCGAGCTATTTCTGCATAGTTCCTAATAAATTTTCTGAAATAGGAAGTAAATCCAATAAAACTTTGAACTTCCTTAAGGTTTCTTGGCTCTGGAAACTTGAAGACCGCTTCAGTCTTGTCCTTTGAAGGCTTAACTGTACCATTTGAGACCACATGACCCAGGTACTCCACTGATCTTTGTAGTAGCTGTGATTTTTTCCAATTTATATCTAACCCATATTCAGACGCTACTTTCAACACTTCTTCTAGTCTTACCCTTGCTTGAAACTCATCTTCTGCTAAAATAATTAAATCGTCGATGAATATTAACAAAATCCCTTTTCTTATGAAATTGGTAAAAATTATGTTGATATATCTGGTAAAATATTTGGGACATATTGAGAGTCCGAACGGTGCCCGGAGGAACTCATACTGGCCTTCAGGCTTACTGGTAACAAAAGCTGTATACTTTATAGACTCCTCTTCAATCGGCAAATGGAAAAATCCATTTTTCAGATCTAATGTACTGAACACACGAGCTTTACACAATTTGTCTATGTGATCCTCGATCACAGGTAGGGGGTATTCATCTTTTATCATTTTTTGGTTTAGCTTTCTGTAGTCGACACAAATCCTCATACCTCCATCCTTCTTTCTCACCAAAACAAGGGGGCTAGCATATTCAGAGTAGCTGGGACGTATGATGCCTTGAGCCAACCACTCTTCAATCTTCTTATTAACTTCATCCTCTTCTTTCAAAGCAAACCTACGCGGACGTTGGACTATAGGAATATCATCTTTTAATACTATCTTTAATTTAATAGGAGCTTCTTTAATTTTTATTGGTTTATAACTATTAATAATCTCCTGAACTTGAGGTGATAACTCATTATCAACACTAGAAACCAAACACTGTAAGTATGAACTATCATAGTAATGAGGCTTTATTTGAATGATACCCTTGTTGATCATTATTATGGTATTAACCAAGAAAGTTTGACCCAAAATAATAGGATAGGGAATTACGCCTTTTGGCACCACATAGAACAATACATTATAAGAGTGCTCATCAATAATAATGTTATAAGTAAACTTACCAATTGAAAACACCTGACTTGATCCTAACCCTGTTAAACATAACCTTACCGGTTCACACTTTACATCTAACTTTAAAAACAAATCGTTCGACATTATGTTTATATCACTCCCGGTATCTATTAAGCATTCCACTGATATGGCACCGACTTTCGCAATTTTTATTGATTTATTTAACACCGAACTGTTATTGTTTACACTTAAAACGTCAAGGTTTGGATTTTGACACTGACAGTTACACTGAACGAGCGACGATGTGACGTTTGCCATTCGTTCCGGACATTCGTCGTTAGCTTCATTTATTTCACTCACCACGGCTGCGCCACCTGGTGGCTGGTAGCTCACGAACATTGACGTGCGTGGCGACCTGATGTTGTCATCACCGACATTGCGGGTTTTGCGAGTTCCGCCTGCCTCGTTTGTGATGGTGGCGGTACATTGAGTAGCCATATGCCCGAAATTATTGCACTTGAAACACTTCACGCCTTTTTCACACGCAGTTGCTATATGACCCCTTTCGCCACACTTGAAACAGCGCTGAATTGGCTTATCATTTGCTTGACTCACTTTATCACTCGATGTTTTCACTGACTCACGCTCACGCGGCTTACTGCTTTGACCTCCTCGCTCACCTCGCTGTTTCATTTTCTGTTTCATAACCTCGTACTGTGTTAGCTTTTCTTTAAGGGCAGGGTATGTAGTTATCCCGTACAGACACATTTTATTTTGTTCATAATCCGTGATTCCATCAACTATGTACTGGATGGCGACATAGTCTGGAAATTTAGCCCGTTTACCCAGCTCCTTCATAGACAACATATACTGATAATAGCTTTCGCTATTGCGCTTCTTTCGAGCAGCCATCACTTCATGCATTTGCTTGCTGTTGACAAGCTCGGGGAATTCTTTCTGTAGGGCTGTTTTCAAATCTTCATAGGTACGGAAGGTTTTTTCCGTTTTTAACCATAGTTCGGCCGTGCCTGACAGCGACCTCCGTGCCATGATTAGTTTCTGATGCGGGCTCCAGCCAAAGATCTCCGCATTGTCTTCGATATCTTGCGCCCATCTCGAAGATGAGTAAGTCATGTCTTCGCCATTGAATTTAGAAATGGGCTCCGCGCCCGCCATGTTGTACGATAGTTGCATTCTTTGGTCGTCTTTATCCATCGTGAAATCAATCCAAGATCGTAATCTTCATAAAATCTTGCACTGAAATATACGTTGTACGCCGTAATGACGCCACGTGCCGGCCAATCGTACTTCAAAAAAAACTTCTTCGTTCGCGTTGATTGCACGCCGGTGACGCCACGCGCCGGCGTCCGTCTTTTCTTCTTAGGTACGTCTTCTTGCGCTTATTTCGGTCTATCCCGGACGAGGATGTAGGATCGAAAATCGAAATAAAGCGCAGAAATCTTCTTTAACTTGATATATTTCAAACTTCTTAATATTATAAAAATTACACGCAACCAACTTTGCTAACATTCCGCCATCTTCTCTCTTACCTCTCTCCCTCACCCATCTATCGCATTCCCTCTATGGTTCGTTTAGAAACTTACCGACTTAACTTGACTTTTTTAGGTAAACAACACCAACTAATTATTCCTACATATATTTAAAGTTAAAAATAACAGCTAGGTCGAGGGTTCTAGCGCCACTCAGTTCTGTACAAACGCCGTCACGCGGATAAAATAGTAAGGGGGTACCGTCCCTTGGCAGCACGTGGTAGACGCGGGGACCGGTCAGCACCGGCACAGCGATAGGGTCGCCGGAACTGTAGCAGCTAGGGAGCGCAGGGTAGGCTGCGCTGGCACCGGCTCGCGCGACGGCAGGCCGCAGGTAGGCAGGCAAGACCGGGCCACGTGCGTAGGCTGGCACGGCGGTAAGCTGCAGGTGTCAGGTAAAAGGACCTGGCGGTGGGCGTAGGTAGCGTGCAGGTAGTTGGCAGCGTGCAGGTAGTTGGCAGCGTACAGCCGTGGGAGAAAGGCAAGCCTCAGCCCGTACAAAGAACCCTGAAAGCACCATAGGGTGCGCATGTTAGATGCGGTGCAAAAAGCAGCAAGCCGCATGCGATGTACCAGCTTCGTCCCCATTTTAGGCCAAGGAACGGTATGGGAACATTGTAGGTGAAAGCTCAGCACATCGCAGCGGTTTACAGATAAGAAACTTGCAAAGATAGCAAGCACATTGACAGATGCAAAGTTAGGTTAAGTATGAACACGCTAGCATTTAATAACATAAGTAAACGTGATCACTTACAATATAACACGGAGACAATCCAATGCGGTAGAAACACATGCTCATAGCGAATTCCTTTGTCCCAGGCGACCCTTAGCCACGCGTCCAACATGACAGTGCAAAACTGATATTAATTAGGTGATGGAATCGGTATTGGTCGCCTGGCACAAAGAATAAGGTACAATAGTTAAACTAATGAGAAACTCACCCTAAATCGGGGCACACAGAGTCGTGAGGATTGAAAGTAAGTTGTCCGCTAAGCCACCGGAATCGAAATGACCGAGTGACAGTAGTCCGGCAAGTTAGAGTTGTGCCGTGTCTTTAGAGATGTGACTATTGACCGACTAATTTTGATATTAGTATCATTCGACTATTTTCAGTTGAGATCTCACAACGCTACAGTCAAACAGTAAACCCGTCGCGAATCTAGCGAATGACCCAAGAGCTAGATTAACCCAACACTATACCGAAGACATTCCGCACGTCAGCCTGTATGAGATTAGGATGGCTCTGAAACAGCTTAAGAACAACAAGGCACCGGGTGATGACGGAATTACGGCCGAACTCCTGAAGGCGGGTGGAAAACCAGTACTCAAGGCCCTTCAGAAGCTTTTTGATTCCGTCATACTCGAGGGGAAAACGCCACAGGCATGGTGCACTCTTCTTCAAGAATGGTGACAATGCCCGACTGAAGAACTATAGGCCAATCACACTCCACAGCCATGTCTACAAGCTGTTTTCAAGAGTCATCACGAATCGTCTCGCGCGCAGGTTTGACGATTTCCAGCCTCCCGAACATATAGTGGTTATGGCCGACGATATAGTGGTTATGGCTGAAACCATGGAGGACCTCAGTACAATGCTCGTTGATCTCAGTAGAGCTTCCGAAAGAGTGGGTCTTATTTATTATATACTTTATTGTACACCAAGATAATAACATTACATACGGAAACCTTAAAATAACAACAACATACAACAGGCGGCCTTATCGCGATCTGCGATCTCTTCCAGGCAACCCTGAATGGAGAGAGATAGCCTGGACACGACATGGGGTTGCACTAGGTGCAATATCAACATGAACATGGACAAAACCAATTGATGTTGAATGCCCATTTTACACCCACTCCTATCAAGATTGGAGACTCTACACTCGAAGTTGTTGGTGACTATGTCTACCTGGGACAATTTTGCCCAATTGGATGGCCATACCCAATTGGATCGTTTCCAATTGGGTATGGCCAACTTCGAGAAAGAGGTCAACCGTCGAATCCGACTAGGCTGGGCAGCGTTCGGGCAGTTGCGCGGTATCTTCTCGTCCAACTTACCGCAGTGTCTCAAGATGAAAATCTATGACTAGTATGAGTTTCCAGTGATGACATATGGCTCTGAGACGTGGTCGCTTACAATGGGCCTTATCAGAAAGCTTACAGTCACTCAAAGGACAATGGAGAGGGCTATGCTCGGAGTTTCCTTGCTTGATCGAATCAGAAATGTAGAGATCCGCAAGAGAACCAGGGTTACCGACATAGCCCGAAGAATTTCCAAACTTAAGCGGCAGTGGGCAGGGCACATTGCTCGCAGAACGGATGGCTGATTGGGTAGAAAGATTCTGGAATGGCGACTGCGAACCGAAAGACATTGCATTGGAAGGCCTCCCACCAGGTGGACCGATGACCTGGTGAAGGTTGCGGGGATCCGCTGGTTACGAGATGCACGAGACCGGTCAATGTGGCGACGCTTGGGGGAGGCCTATGTCCAGCAGTGGACGTCTTTCGGCTGATATGATGATGATGATGATGACTGTTGGTAGCTAAATAAATTATAGAATTTTAAAATGGAACTTGGATTTTGTTTGCTTTTTAAACTTACAACGAAAGTTAATTCGGCAGAACCAATTAGGTAGGTATACTAAGTAGCAATAGGGTCGCTCCTATTACCTGAACTAAGAAAATAATTGGAAAATTCTACGCATTCCTTTGAGAAATATAAGCAACAGGCGTCGGTAATATTACGTTCCGTAAGTATTTTTCACGGAAACGTTGTGACACAAACTTAGCTTCTCATTCCTAATAAAAAAATCGGAGATCAGTATTTTAGATTCCTTCATTTTGTCAACCCTATATATTTCGTCTAGCTCCTAAACGTTCCGTTCGTGATTTCGGCCCATTTAACAACAGTGGATAGCGCACCTTTCGGGACATTTTTTACAAGACAAACGTTATCTACTGTAATATGATAATTTGTAACGACTGGTTCTTTTCGTTGCGTGATTTCCGCTGTTTTAAATGTTGACGTCACAGGTTTAATCATTATTTTAAGGACTTGGACGTGATACATTTGAATTAAAAATGACTTATTTTTCATTGTAAAAAAAATATATTTTATTAACTTTTAGTTGGAAAACACGTCTGCTATCAGGTCCTGCTTGATTTATTATTGAAAAGTGATTGACCGCTTACGCTTACTAGTAACAACGTCCAGCCAGGCGAGCATGGCCTCTGTGATAGGTTTGAGTCACGCATTTTATCACAGTTTTTAACTGTGATAAAAATGTGTAATTCAAGACTGCCACAGCAGGCCGTGCTCGCCCGCCTGCTGTATGAGTTACTGTGCCCCAAGCAAGGTAAGTTAAACACTCCAACTAAGTTCATATAATTTTTGAACTGTTGGTAAACATAGATATTTTCATAGTCCTTGTACAATATTATTATAATTATCTGACAAGGACCACAGGCAGAGTATAAGTCAGACTCACGCACGAAGGGTTCCGAAGCATTATCGCGAAAAACGGCAAAAAATCACGTTTGTTGTATAGGAGCCCAACTTAAACATTTATTTTGTTTTTATTATTTGTTTTTATAGCAGCAATAGAAATACATCATCGGTGAAAATTTCAACTGTCTAGCTATTACGGTTCATGAGATACAGGCTGGTGACAGACAGACAGACGGACGTTGGAGTCTTAGTAATAGAGTCCGTTTTTACCCTTTAGGTACGGAACCCTAAAAATGATTTATGTTGTGCTAACCTTAAATAAATTAGGATAAGGGCAAGGGAATCATGTTACCTTTGAAAAACTCTACCAGTTCCTAGTTTTCTTCTAAAAGCCTTTTAAGATCGTAAGTATCAATTCAGTGTTTGGCCCATATCGACATCATTAAACTGTCACTGTGTTGAAGGTTTAAGTGCTTTCTTGGTGGATATCATATTTTAAATGAGGCTATACGGTGTCTGATGTTTTCGACCCCTTAAAGTATTCTTTCAAAGCAACAATATCTATTTGTTTTGTCTTGTGGAAATCCTCATGGGTGCAGTCTATCTACCTCATAAATAAAAACCGCCAAAGTGCGAGTCGGACTCGCGCACGTAGAGTTCCGTACCATTATCGCAAAAAAACAGCAAAACAAAAACACATTTGGTGTATGGGAGCCCCACTTACATATGTAATTTATTCTATTTTAGTATTTGTTGTTATAGTGCCGTGTAAAATTGTACACAGAGAGTAATTAATAATACCAGTCAGTTATCGTCTGTTCTCATACAGAGATAATACGAGAATTAATCGCCACACGTTTTGGAAATTATTTTATTATGCGAGCAGCAAATGAGTGGAATTGCATGCCGGAGTCTTGTGTTTGCCGATTTGTAGCTATCGTAACCTAGGGGTATTTAAGTCAAGAGTGAATAAGTTACTTCTAAACAAACGTATTTCACCGTTGACCACATCATCGCTTACAATCTGGTGAGATAGTGAGTGGTCAAGCGCAAGCCTAGATAACAAAAAAGGTGGGTTGGTACCTGCAAACTTATATTAATATAACTTCAGGTTCCTTCACTCCATGTTTTCCTTCACCGATATCAGTGATGTCCAAGATAAATTAAGAAAGTACATAGGTATTGAAAACGGCACATTATATGGTGCTCGAATTTGAACTAGCGACATCAAGCACAAGAGACAGAGGCATAGACCTCATGCCTCTAGGCCACCACAACCTTTATACAGAGAGGCATTACCAAAGTGAAAATAGAAAATAAATACATCCCATGTTTATTTCCTCATGTCGGATATTTGTCCACTTATTGGCATAAAGTTGCTTTTTCCTCCCTACACTGTTTTGAAATTATACTAGTTTCTACCAGCAGCTTCACCTACGTGTAAATTATCCCAAGGGAACTTGCTACCGGGAAAAAATATCATGAGGCCTTAGATAAGTAACAGTTTATCCTCGAAAACGTGGCGACAGCGTTTGGGAAAACATCAATAATTTATGGTAATGACAAGAAGAAAAAAAAAACAGAACCATCCCATGATCAATCCCTTACATTTCGACAATAGAAATCGCTGACGTCGAACGACACTACTTGTCTAGAGCCTCTGGGATATCCCAATCCAGGACATAGTCTACCTATGTGCCAATAAGTTTCATCTAAATTCGTTCAAGCTTTAAGTCATGATATGAGGCCTATAATAATACTAGCTTATGTATATGGCCTTCATCGATTACGCGAAAGCTTTCGACAGCATAAAACATGAAGCTATATGGGAGAGCCTGAAAACTCACGGAAACAGTGCGGTCTACATCAACCTTATCAAAACCTTCAATTCCAACATTGACTCAAGAATTCAACTTGAAACCTTAAGCGTAGAATTTAAAATCAAAAGAGGAGTTAGACAAGGCGACCAACCATCTCCAAAACTGTTTGCCGCCGTTTTGGAAAACGTTTTCCGAAAACTGAATAAGGACCTACTAGGACTTAACATTGATGAAAGGAAACTGAATCACCTGAGGTTTGCTGTTGACATTGTCTTGCTCGAAGAACAACCACATAAACAGGAGAAAATCAGCTAGTTTTTATCCCTGTATTCCCACGGGAACGGGCACTACGCGGGTGATACCGCGAGGCGACCGCTAGAGTATATAATTTCTGTTTAGTAACATTTTTTGTGAAGATATTGTATTTTTTTAAATTAATTTATTCATTAACACAAAGGTAAGGTAAGGTAAAAGGTAATGTAAGTTACACATATTTTACAGGTAAACTAAAGCTATCAAAATCGTAACAAAATGCGACACTCCGAGACGCCATTTAAAAACCACACGCACATCTTTGCGATCCTGAATGACTGTTTACGGCTATATATATGTAGGATCAGGGGTAGCCGAGCGGTATGTATGGTCAGGATTTTGGCGTTCCCATTTTATTGGGATAAACAAGACTACAAACAATAACAAGGTTTTTAATTACAGTACTAGTTTCACTATAACAAAACAATAAAAGTAACAAGATAAAGTAGGTTAAAAAGGTATAGTAACAACAATACAGTTAATCGAACAAACCCTTAAGGTTACAGTTCGTACAGCAGCCAAAGCCACCCAAATACAAAGTGTATCGTTCGCCATCAGCAAGCCAATACAGCTATGTTAATATACAGCAGTGCTGTACCAAATAAACCGACAGTTTTGTCGGGAGCAGGGGAGCTCTGTATTGAGTCTAATCCGAAGATAGACTAACTTGCATACCGATGCAAGCTCTTTTATACCTTGCTATCCCTCCACAACAACTCTGTCCGATGACGTACGGAAGTACGTCACGTGTTTACTTGATACAAAACACTAAAATGTGCTTAATCAAATAAGACTTTGATTCTTAAATCATCAAGTAATACAAGAATAATTGTCGTAAGCAAATAATGGTGATAACACAAAGAATAATCAAATTAACATGTCAACAATTGTTTTGAACATTACCATCGATTACTATTATCAAAATAAGTTGCCAAAAATCAATCTGTGCGTACACCGAGTACTCAATAAATTATGATTTGATTTATTAGGCAATAATTGATAGTAAAATCACTTAAATTAGTAATAAGAAAACAAGTTATTACAAATTATGTTGACTACCCGCAAACTTCATTGATAACCATCTCCGACATATATATATATTTATATACATGGTCAATAGTACTATCCTAAATAAATGCCTTCATATTTGAGGCTTTAATTATCAATACAATACGTTCCAAAATAGAACAAAACCCAAATATAATTCAGAATGCACTGCCTCAATTGGATTTATTATTCTTGCTACGATCCCTAAAAAATAAGTAGGTATTTCATTGAACTTGAAAAACATTCACGATAATATCAATGAAGAAAATGCTTGCCAATCATATTACATTTTCAGCCCGGCCTTCTGCAGAATAAGCTAAAAAAATGCTTAAACCTTTTTGCTAGCTATAACGAGTATCTTTGAGTATGAATAGGAGATAGAAGGTATGAGAGATGTTGGGTATGTATTTTTAACTTAATTAAACTAATATTGTAACTAGGTTAAATTGTTTGTGTGTCGGTGGAAATCTGTGGAAGCAGGCAAATATCAAAAAAAAAAAAATACCTGTCACTCATAGCTACAAAATCACTATGTATGACTAAAATATCATTATATGTGGATAAACCACGGGAGCAAAGCTAGTCTAACAAAAAAATTATTTTCAACTAGTTGTGCCCGCGGCTTCCGCTCCCGTCAACTGCCTACCCAGCTACCCTATCCTACTTACGTAGACCTATCTCCCTACCCTACTACTTAACTTTACTTAGCTATCTATCCTACCTACGTACCTAACTACCAATTTTTTTCTGGTGCCATTCTTCCGCAAAGAATCTTAACACCGCCATTTAGAAAATGACGTCAAATGTCCAACGGTATCTATCGAATATGGAGTTCAACTGTCCGAGTATCTGAATTGCATATGTTGTAATATTTTACAGTTTAAATTCATCTAACTTTTGATAGAGTGAACCGAATGTGATGATACAGAAACTAAGTAATACTGCAAGTTACGCACAATTTTTATGTTTAATAGTTATCTACATTGGTTTCGTACATTTTGCGTGATGCATGCTCAACTAAACAGACAAAGAGACAAAATGACAAAAATTCTAGCAATGGGTTCTGTTGGTTATCCTTTATCCAACACCCTGGATATTTTTGAGGTTCAAAAACGACTTTTCTATAGATTTATCACATGTATTTTTTTTTTTTTTTTTTTTTTTTTTTTTTTTTCTTAAAAAAACGTTGCCCCACACTAGGAATTTCTTCCTGTATCGTGGGTGCGTTAACAAACATATAAACTCACATACACAAACACCCAGAGCCGGAACAACTATTTGTAGGTCATACAAATATTTGTTCCGTGCGGGAATCGAACCCGCGACACGCAGCGCAGCAGTCAATCGCTCAACCACTGCGCCAACCGTGCGCCCATATTGATATTGATAATGCTCGATTCGTAAGTCACTGTAACATGGTGCTTTGGAGGTAGTACCTACATCGCACCTCGCAGAAGCACTCTATAGCTAGTTATACCCCACAGTGTCCATCTAAATAATCCGTAAACAGATATGCCTACGCAGTTATTGAAATATAACAAAGCCTTTGTAAAGAGCTTAAGTGTTTTCTTATCAGTAAGTACGAATTTTTCATAACATGGTCCTTGATTATAACTAGCGAAATAAGGGTCCAATATAGGTACACTTCATCGTAATTCTTCTTTGTACCTGTAAATGTATAATATTATATTTTAACTTTTTATAACTTAATTATCTATGAATAATTAAACCGTTAATTGCATGCAAACAAACCCTAACCTCATGATTAAATTGCATGATGTTAATAAACTTTTATAATACAAAATTATTTGCTTTCATTAAGGAAATATAAGAATAATAATAATATGTAAATGTAAGAGTTCCTTGCAATAATAAATAAGGCACAATAATTAATTAGTCACCGTACCTTATTGGTCCCACTGCAATTAGTATTGTGAGATTTATGAGTTCATTACAAATTATGGATCAATTCACATTTATTTCTTTTACCTTTACACCTTAATTAAATAGCTACATTAGCTATATGGTTTTTTTGACTACTTGTATTAGTCAGCATTATACAGAAAAAAATATACGTACATACTTACTCATGAGGAGTTAGAGATTCTTTAGAAGACAACGTTTGTTTTAAGAAAATAATGCGGTAGGTATATAATATGAACATTTACAAGTGTCAATCCATATTTTTTTTAAATGTAGGGAGCCATCCTAACAAGTTAGTAGTATTTGGTCCTTCGAGTCGGATTGATAATGATGCATTCTTCTTCTTAGCGTGCTGATAAATTTAAAAATTCCTCTTTTTTCGAAAAAAATATTAATCTATATCTATACTATAATATTATAAAGATTTGTATTTTTGTATGTAGCGAATAAACTTAAAAACTATTTAACCGATTTCAAAAATTCTTTCACCGTTGGGAAGCTTCACTATCCCAGGGTGACATAGGCTACTTTTTATCCCTGTATTCCCACAGGAACGGGAACTACGCAGGTGAAACCGCGAGGCGTCCGCTAGTATTTTATAATTTATTGAAAGTATAATAAATTGTTGTAATTGTTGTGTGCTTAGTTTCTAAGCATCCACCTTCCTGATCAGTAATAACAAAGATGGGACCTTTTCCAATATTGATTATAATTAATCACAACGTTAAAAGAAGGCAAGAAAAACAATTCATAAAGAGTTTGTATTTTTATTCAGAGCACAAATTGAGGGTGGATCCGAACTTAAGTTGTAGTAGTCTGAAGAAGCGAGGAATAATAAAACTAAGTAATTTGCTTGCTCCAATACTTATTGTTAATATTAAATGAGTTTGTTCCGTTTCTAATAAAAGTGTTTGCTGAAACTGAACTTTAAAGGTTAAAAAGTTTTATCTTGCTATTATTAAAACTGATAAAGGTGTTTAACCCCGTATTTGAATTAAAAATCATAGGAAATGACTTGATTTGTATAAAATCTACTATAGGGGCTTATTGTAAAGGTGCCAATGCATCACTTAGTCTCGTAAAACACATCTTTTTCAATTTATACTACTCCTGAAGAAAATCTCCCTAAAGGCCCCCGGCTCCTATCAATTGTGCGAATTATAAACAGAAAATAAAATAGCTACTTTTTAGCGCAAATTTCTCAATAGCCATGATATATTATTATTTTCAAACACTAAAAAAACCAGTAAAAGGCTTTTTATTTGGTGAAACTAAGAACTCCGTAATAGCCAAATTAAAATAAAATAAAATACTATGCACGTAATCATAATAAAACACACATATTTTATGGCCAGTAATATGCAAATGTACGTTAAAAAGCACACGCAAACTACAGCGCTTAAAAAATCTGCTGAAACATGGCCGAAACCTGAAACAGTTTTGGCACTCATTTTCACTAAAAACAGTAAATTTTGTCCTTTATGTATAACATTTATTATAATCAGATCGTGAATGTACTGTGTTCACAAAAAAAGACACCTCCTAGGACCAGGTCAATAGGTCTCCAATAAAACAGAAACGTCCGGCCGGTTTTATAAATATTTAATAAAATTACGTCTGCGCACTCCTAAATCAAGTCTGGCCCGAACTAGTTGATTGTTTCAACAGGTTCTATTTGAAACTGATTCTAAATAAGTACTCATGAGTGTCAGAACTGTTTTTTTTGCAAGCTGGCATGCTGTAAGGTACCTACAATCGCTTGCCATCAGGTGAAATAGTGGTCAAATGTCAGCTTATCAAAAGTAACAAAAACAGTATGTTAAAATATACACATACTTCGTAAATTTTATCTTATCTGGCGAGGCAATAAATTTTCTAAATAATATCCTAAAGTAAGTCTAAAACGAAAGTTCTAAAGATATGGCAACCATACATCGTATAATTAAAAGTCTCAAGCTAATGCAGTGTTACTGCTCTCCAGGAGGATGTCAAGGTGAAATTCACATCAAATTTCCATTTTAAAAGTCTTAATAATTATAAAAGAATTTTTCTTGTACGAAATGTTTTTTCAAATGAAATATTCTTTCGTTAAACAAATTAACCTTTTCTGTTGATTTTAAACAATAGTTAGAGACGGTTCAACGGTTTCTGATTTGGGACAATTTACTTTTAGGGACCCGATAACGACTGACATTGGGCATCTTGGGCTAAATATAACTGTCTTTTACTTTGTATAAATTTTATTGGGAATATGAAAGAGATTTGTTTATAGCTATTTTGAACATCCAATCATTGCTGTTAATTTTCGTTTCTCGGAAGGGGCTTAATTACAGCGAAGCCAAAGGCAGCAGAACCAAATTTTGTTCCCTCTAATTAAAACATTTTAGATTAATTATCATAAAGAAACATAGGCAGTAAAACCAATTTCTTGCAATCATTGCAAATGACAACGTCTTATTCCCCTCATAATGTGTAACTGTCCAAAACTAGTAAACGCAAAGCGTTAAAACTGGCAAACAGTTATCTTAACACGACGACATAAAACGCGCTATAAAAGAAAAATAAAAACCTCGAACGTCCGAAATCAGAAAGAGGCCAGTGTTCCACTTACAGTGACGAAGTAAACAGTCAACTGACACTGTAATTACCTGAACGGGACGAAGATAAAAACACCCTTCGAGACATTTATTGTTGACTAACTGTTGACTGCGATATCACCTGTTACGATAAGAAAACCAATTTATTGTTATCAAGTTGAACGCACGTATGAAGTTATTGACGGTGCCCAGGGTGCACCAGCCCAGCGGGTTGCTCTTCCCCCCGGACGTATCCGAAAGGGACCAGCAACCAACTAGGCCAACGTGGAGGTTACCTGACCCGCACACCGCGATCTTTCAGCCTAAGCTATCCTTGGCAGCCTACTTGCGTTTGTTCGACTGATCCATCGTCGTGCGCAAACGCCGTGACCGATGTGTTGCGTCAGGAAATGGAGTACTACATTCCGTTCTCTGACGTAACAATGTCCAGCGTTGACTGGCCATGGTTTGGCGCCGAATGTAGGCGCGCTGACGCGCTTAAACATGAGGCGTACCTGGCTTGGGTCGGAGCTCGATCGCGCAAGGCGAGTGACGTGGCTCGGAAGAAGAAGGCCTTCAACAGGGTTACCAAGTCCTGCAAGCTGGTGTTGCGAAGGGCTCGGTTCGACCACATTGGCCGAATAGGGGCCAAACTTGCTTCTTACCCAGCAGGAAGTAAAGCGTTTTGGTCCCTGGCTAAGTCGGTCGAGTCGAACTTTTGCCGTCCCTCACTGCTGAAACCCGATGGGTCGCTGGTCCACTCTGCTGAGAAGAAGGCAAATTTATTTGCCTCTCTTTTTGCGAAATCTTCACGTCTGAATCCTGGTGACGCGAAGCCCCCTCCTTCTCATGATGGATGCGAGACGAGTATTTCGGACATTCGTATCCACCAAAAGGACGTCCGTAGGGTGCTGAGCCACCTCAACGTGAACAAGGCTAGCGGCCCTGACGGAATACCAGCAATTGTTCTTAGAACCTGTGCGCCTGAACTGTCTCAGATCTTGACACGCCGATTCCGCCTTTCGTATGAGGCTGGAAAAGTGCCGAATGCTTGGAAGCAAGCTAGCATACAGCCCGTGCTCAAGAAAGGCAGTCGAGCTGACCCGGCCAACTACAGACCCATATCTGTAACCGTGTACTTAATATAAAGCTCCTGGCATACCTAGAAGCAAACGATATCCTTAGTGACCGATCTTCTAGCGTATGCCATTCACATCTGGAGGGAGGCCATCGAGAACCACGGGGAAGCGCTTGCCGTCTCCCTCGACATCTCGAAGGCTTTTGATAGGGTCTGGCACGAAAGCCTTATTGGTAAGCTTCCTTCATTCGGTTTCCCCGGTGGTCTGTGTGATTAGATTGCAGACATCCTGAGAGATAGGTCCATTCGAGTGGTTAACGATGGCTGCTCGTCGGACCAATTGGATATTAATGCCGGGGTCCCTCAGGGGTCGGTACTCTCGGCAACTTTATTCTTGCTTCACATTAACGATCTGCTAAAACCCGGCACCTTTGGGTGTGCAGACGACAGCACTGTTGCTAAGAGATACAAGTCCAACGCTCGAGCTACCGGACCTCAGATCCAGTGTCTGCGGGAGGCCATGGTGGAGCGCTTGAACCTGGCCTTGCAGGCAGTCTCCGAATGGAGCGATGCCAATCTGGTCAGGTTTAATGCTGCTTAAACCCAGGCGTGTCTTTTTTTCGCTATAAAGAGCCAATTTGAACCGGCTCCAACTTTCCGAGATGTGACCGTGCCAATAACTGACCATCTTGAGCTTCTTGGCGTAACGTTGACATCGACTCTCAATTTTGGCCCATACATTGAGGCAAAGGCTCAGCTGGCTGCCAAAAAGCTGGGGATCCTTGCAAAGGTTAGAAGGTACTTCACGCCAGAACAGCTGCTCAAATTGTATCAAGCGAAAGTTCGATCATGCATGGAGTACTGTTCTCTTCTCTGGGACGGATCCGCCAAATACCAGCTTGATGCACTAGAGTCGATCGAAAAGCGGGCCAAAAGGTTCATCGGCGATGAGGCACTGGTTAAGTTAAAGCTCCAGAGCCTTGAACATCGTCGCCGATTTGCCAGCTTGTCGGTCTTTTATCGGTTGCATTTCGGGGAGTGTGCGATGGAATTGCATAATCTAATTCCACTAAGCCCGTTTCATCATCGGACTACAAGACGTACGGCGATGCGCCACCGCTACATGGTAGACATACCACCAAGACGCACTAAACGTTTTGGAAATACTTTCATTATGCGTACTGCTAAGGAGTGGAATTCCCTGCCGGAGTCTGTGTTTCCCGATAGCTACAATCTAGGAGTGTTAAAGTCAAGAGTGAATAGGTTGCTTCTAGGCAAGCGTGCTTCACCGTCGACCACATCATCGCTTACCATCAGGTGAGATAGTGGTCAAGCGCGAGCCTATAATTTAAAAAAATAAAATAAAAAAAGGTATTTATTCGAAGCTCTTTCCTTTAAAGAGTTCACACAATTTGGAATTTTCAAAAAATCGGATATTGTAACAAAGTAGTTGGTAGGAAGGAACATATAAAGTCAGAATAGCTTTTTGCATTGAACTAAAATTAGTAACATATTATTATCTGCAGTCTATGGAGCTGACGTCTAGACTTCTATTGTAGGTAAAAGGATTTAAATATAAAGTACAAAAAAGTGTACCTTATTTATTACTTGTGTTTCTGAATAAAATTCAGCAAAACGGTTGCAAACATTTCACTGTTAATATAAAATCTATAGCTACTGGCAGTTTGCTCACGAAAAAAACATGTGAGGACATTAGAACATTTCTTTTTCTGTTTTTTTAGGGTTCCGTACCCAAAGGGTAAAAACGGGACCCTATTACTAAGACTCCGCGGTCCGTCTGTCTGTCTGTCTGTCTGTCTGTTTGTCTGTTTTTCTTTGATATTTGGCTCGCATTTTTTTTTGTGAAAGTTTGCTAGTTAAAAGAATGCAACCTTTTTTGAATTAGTTACTTACCTACTTAACCTTTTCAGTAGTAACTCTTTTTCAAATACGTATTCATAATGAAATATCAAAATACAAAAAACATACTTAAGTTCAATTGAACCAACCCAATCAGTTAACTGGTTGATATACTGATAGGTATAAGAGCCTTTTTGTAAAATAATTAAGGCTGTAATGCCAGACTTTAATTCCAGAGCTCAGATTAGAGAACTTTTCTCTAATCCGATTGCCAGAGGTTGAAAATCTGATAATTTAACACACTGTGTAAATTATTACAAGTACATGCCTTTCAGGCAGAGGGTATGTACTTGACATTTTGGAACAATAAACTTTTAATTAGAGTCGCTCCAGTGAAACCTACTTTTCGGATGGGTGGATATAAGCTATACCAATTAGGTATTTTATTCGAGAAGATAAGATACCAAACACTATTATATTTATCTGGAGAATTCTTGATCCTTGAGCAAACCACGGTAGCACGTTGATGCGAGCATCGTCAAGAGTGCGTGTCATGACTCTAGCCGTGTGTGTATGTGCATTGTCGTGCATTATTCGAAACGAATCACCCTACTGGCGTCGCAAAGGGATGATCACGTCTGAAACAATCCTCTCCGCATAAATCTGAGCATTGAGGTTTCCCCTGATCTAAATTACATTATTACTTCCACCGATCCAAATACCGGCCCAAACTATTATTGTTCCCCGTCCAAATGAATAAACTTCCAGACAAAAATTTAAAGTACGTTTGAGTACGTCTTGTTTCCGGCTTCTTACCGAATCGAGATTCATCTGAAAAGAAAACATAACGCCAGTCTTATTCCTCCCAATTTCTGTATTCGCGAGCCCATTGTAAACGGGCACTACGATTGCGGGGTGCTATAGGTGGGATTCTCAGCGGCCTTCGGGCACGCAGACCGACTTCACGTAAACGATTTCGGATAGTTTGGTCGCTTTATCAGCAAGTCTGGAACCTCTAACTTCTGGTCAGCGACCATGATGTGCAGCGACGTGCTGCAATGTACTTTTCCGCTCGAGAGATCATAGACATGGACTTTTTAACGTGGAGTGACTGTGAGAAAATCTCTAGATTATTTAAACCACTTATTGACCACTGGGAGGAACTTTTATCCAAATGGCAATGTAGGTGAGATAATTCCATCAATGGCCGACACCTCCAACAATTCTTTCCATCCGTTCGCGTGCGGCTGGTCAGGACGTGGCTGGAGGTGGATCACTGTGTTGCCCAATTTCTCACAGGGCATGGTAACTTTAAAAGTAAATTATTTTCCTTCAAACTCGTTGCCTTGCCTTTATGTCAGTGTTCTACATCTGACTGCGAATAAGCACAATCTGCACATCATATCTTATGGGAGTGTATTCTTTGGCAGAATGAACGTAATATTATGTTGAATAATGTTCAGGCTGCATCAGGAGTTGTTTACTATACGGACCTTGTGGAAACTATGAAGAACAAATTTCCGCGCGTTCAACTGTTTTTACCATACCTATTATTGGAATCAAATATAACAGCTCACAATATTAGGACCCATTAATATTAACCCTAATTTTTATCCGTGGTGCTAGGCAACTGGGCTTATCCCAGTTGTAAACGACCATGTTTGTTCTGTCTCCTGCTTGATATGCAAGGAAGTGGTTTTTTTTTTCCTTACTCCTCCGTTATTCTTTTCTGATAAATTACAAAAAAAAAACAAAATCAAAATCAATAATTTTTATTTCACATAGGCCTGCATTGGCACTTATAAAACGTCGACAATGTGCACGGTTCGGGTTGGTCGATTCCTATGGAGAAGAACCGGCAAGAAACTCCATGGTTACTCTTTTAAAAAATTGTTTGGTTTTACAATATTTCCATGTTACAGCAGTACTTAGATGGGGGGACAACGCAGGCCCGATAATAAGTCGTAAGAAACTTAGACAAGAAGTGATTATATAATAAATAAACAAAAGATTAAAAAAAAGTAAAACGAGATAAAATGTTAACAATCTAGAAGGCCTACAATGTTCACACATTTACAAACCAATCGGTAAAATAATCTATACAAAGTATAACAAGACTAAATTTAACATGTGGCACAAATGTTGTTATCAGTGCTGTAACTATTCTTAGCAAAGGGCTATAAAGATAATTGAAAACCATTGTAAAAAGTCTTATTAAATGAAGAAAAATTAGATTGAGAATAGTTAGAGACATCCACATATTTTTGCCGTTTATGAGTTACCAGGGAAGCCGCATGTGCAGAAGGAGCTAAAACCAAATATTTTTATCTTCAACGTAGTCCTTGATTTTATAATATGCTTTTTTTAATAAGGACACGTTTGATGTGATTTTTGAACTTTCCGTCGGTCAGTTCTATAACTGACTTTGGCGACTTGTTATAAAAGCGTATACTGTTTATAAGAAAAGACTTGCTAGTTTTCGTTAATCTGAATTTGGGTAATACAATTTCGTGTTTACTGCGTGTATTTAAATTATGGAAGTCGCTTCTAGTTTTGAAAAGCCCTCGATTTTTGCGGACATACAAAATACATTCTAAAATATAAAGTGAAGGTAGAGTCAGTATATCGATCTCTTTAAATTTTTCTCTGAGGGTCTCGCGAGGACCCATTTTATAGATCGCGCGGATTGCCCTCTTTTGTAATATGAAAATTGAGTCAACGTCTGCTGCTGATCCCCACAGCAGAATGCCATAAGACATAATACTGTGGAAATAAGCATAGTAAACCAGCCTAGCTGTGGCTACATCGGTTAACTGCCTTATTTTCCTTACTGCATATGCAGCTGAACTTAACCTACCCGAAAGAGTTCTAATGTGCGCGCCCCACTGCAGTTTTGAGTCGATAGTAATCCCTAAGAATACTGTTTCAGCTACAACTTCAAGATTTTTGCCGTCAAGATTTAAATTTAGGTCACGTTGTGGTACATTTGGTAAAGAGAACTTAAGACATTTAGTTTTTTTCGCATTCAGTAAAAGATTATTAGCTGCGAACCATTTTGAGAGAATAATTAGACTTTCGTTGACCTGTAAGCCATCCGTATCTTTCCTATCTATTTTAAAAATTAGCGAAGTATCATCAGCAAATAGAATTATATCCGATAATTTGGCCATCATAAAAGGGAGGTCATTAATGTAAACAAGGAAGAGGAATGGGCCGAGAATTGAACCTTGAGGCACGCCCATCTTGACTAGAGACCCGGAGGACGTCGGCCCATTAACATTTACTTTTTGCTGTCTGTTTGATAAATAGGAAAGCACAAGATCAGCAGCTTGTCCTCGAATTCCGTAGTGGTGTAATTTACAGATCAGTGTGTTATGGTCGACGCAGTCGAACGCTTTTGAGAGATCACAGAAAATGCCAATGGCATCCTGGGATTTCTCCCAAGATTCCAAAATGTGACTGATGAGTTTAACTCCCGCGTCCGTTGTCGACCTACCTTTCGTAAAACCAAACTGCTGACTATGCAGGATCCCATTTGAATAGAAGTGAGACAACATCTGATCCAGCATGATTTTTTCATAGATTTTACTCAATGCTGGAAGCACGGATATAGGTCTATAATTAGAGGGATCACTCTTACAACCTGATTTGAAAATTGGTACTACTTAACTGTGTTTCATTAAGTCAGGAAACGTGCCGCTGTCCAAACATTGATTGAATATGCCTGTTAGGACAGGAGCAATTGAATCAATAATATCTCCAAGAACCCTAACGGATATCCCCCATAAGTCTTCAGTTTTTTTTATATTGAGACTTTTGAACGCGTTTTTAATTGTATCAATACATATTGGTTTAAATCTAAAGGTTGGTAAGTCTTTAGTAAAGCTTTCCTTAAGAAGAGCTTCAGCTAATTTAGATGAGGAGGGAAGAGACTTCGTAACCTCTAACGGAATGTTGGTAAAGAAATTTTCTAATGTCTCAGCGACTTCTTGCTTATCAGAAATGGTTTGATTAGTTATTTTCAATGACAACTCATTCTGATCGCGTAGTTGTGTCTTTCCGGTTTCTCTATTAATTACTTGCCACACAGTTTTTATTTTATTATTAGAAACACCAATTTTGTTAATTATTATTTGAGATTTTGCTTGAGCGCAGACTCTTTTAAATATTTTGGAATAGTTTCTAACATAAATGTGGAAAACTTGATCGGAAGTCAAAGATTTTTCGTAATATAAATTATATAAGATATCTCGGCTTTTTCTTATGCCCACAGTGGCCCATTCACTAAATTTTGATTTGTAATTGTTGACGTTAACTGTTTTTACAGGACACGTTTTATTGAATTCTTGGCAAACTGTAGAAAACAACGTGCCGTAATTTATATTGGGGTCTTTTGAATCAAAACTGGCGTTACATAGGTTGCTATAAACATTATTATTAAAAGATTTTTTTTTTTTTTTGTAAGAGGTCTTAATCGAATTGATTTAGCTAGGTTATTATTGTTTTTATCTGACTCAAAAGATACTAGTTGACCAGTATGGTCTGACCTAACGCCACTAATTAAAAACGATTTTTTTACTTTACAATTAGTGAAAACATTATCAATGCACGAAGCTGAAGTTGCTGTTATTCTTGTTGCTTCATTAAATAAATACTTTAAGTTAAATGATTTAAACAATGATATGAGCTTACATTTTTCAGGTGAATTTACAGATTTTATTTCGTTGCAGGTTCCAAGACAGTTAAATTCATTCGCCGGAACTTCGCCGAGCTTCATTGCCTCAGTGCTTTTCTGATGGTCACCACTGTTGATTCTGGTTTTCAGGCGTTGCAGTGGTTTGGGAATAGTGTGGTGGGATTGCCCCAAAAAAAAGGCAGGAGGACTGTGGAGCCTCCTAGCCAACATAATGGCGGTCATGGTACGATTCCGTGTAGCAGTATTTTGGATGTACTGGTCCTGTATACGAGTGGAGATGTGAGATTGTTCTCCTGGTCGTGTGGCCCCGCTGCCTGTGATACGATAGTATGTCCAGAGGCGGCTTATGACGCTCTGTATAGTGCCAAGAGCGACAGCCAGCTTACGTTGCCTGGAACTAGCTTGCAACATTCCGACGGTCCTCATCATTTTTTCTCGTTTCAAATGATGTCGTCGCTCCATATCAATGTATTTTTTGTCAATTACGATGCAGAAATAGTAATGGTTTCTGAAAAACGCTATGACACACTTTTAAAGGCATCCTGATTATTTTCTATTTTTAATCAAAAATTTTGACCATTCTCAATTCAAATAGTAAAATTCACTAAAATGTAATATAATAATGAAATCTAAAGAAGTTAAAATAATAATCCTCAAATGCGACGATACTCTAAAACGTACTTGATCCCTAGACCCTTTGATGTGTGTATAACGCTAGGTGTTCTACCTAATAAAATTATTGAATGGAAAATATTCCTATAACTAGTACTCCACCTTACTGCAACTAAAATAGAATTAATAGCCGAAGCCTTTCTAGATAAATGGGGCATATTAAACTTGTGTACACATTTAGTGCTGCCTACGTAATGTTAAACATAGAATGCTAAGTAATTGCCTAACTGGTTACCTATATCGGGTAAACTAATAAATTGGTAAGTATTTACAAACCCTATAGTAACTTTCGAAGCTAAATTTAGACTTTTATAATTATAATTTTGCGCACTTTAAGGCTCATCGTACAGGTGCGACATGAAGACGATCACGTTGCGACTATGCCGTTTCACAAAAATTGTTCTTAAATGTCTTAGATACATATAGAACTATTCCTATGAAGAAGTGTGTGTCTTTCGCCTTGCGGGATACCATTTGTAGGGTTCCGTACCTTATGGGTAAAAACGAGGCCCTATTACTAAGACTCAACTGTCTGTCTGTCTGTCACCGGGCTGTATCTCATGAACAGTTGAAATTTGTATAGATGATGTATTTCTGTTGCCGCTATAACAACAAATACTAAAAAACCGGCCAAGTGCGTGTCGGACTCGCGCACGAAGGGTTCCGTACTTGGTTAATTGCGGTTTACGATTTATGACGTATTAAAAAAAAACTACTTACTAGATCTCGTTAAAACCAATTTTCGGTGGTAGTTTACATAGTAATGTACATCATATATTTTTTTTAAGTTTTATCATTCTCTTATTTTAGAATTTACGGGGGGGGGGGACATTTTACCACTTTGGAAGTGTCTCTCGCGCAAACTATTCAGTTTAGAAAAAAAATATATTAGAAACCTCAATATCATTTTTGAAGACCTATCCATAGATATCCCACACGTATGGGTTTGATGGAGTAAAAATCTTAATGCGGTTCACATAATACATCTACTTACCAAGTTTCAACAGCATAGTTCTTATAGTTTCGGAAAAAAGTGGCTGTGACATACGGACGGACAGACAGACAGACAGACTGACAGACAGACAGATAGACAGACAGACATGACGAATCTATAAGGGTTCCGTTTTTTGCCATTTGGCTACGGAACACTAAAAAGGGAATAAAATAAATATTTGGGTGGGGCTCCCATACAACAAACGTGATTTTTATGCCGTTTTTTGCGATAATGGTAAGGAACTTATGCGTTTTTTTGCTTATGTACTTTAATGCTGAAACTTTTACATGGAAATTTTTCACTGATCAAGTTCTAGGAATCATTAATTTATTGAAAATGTTTAAAAATATTTTCTAAAACATGCTTTTCATGACAAAATTCATTTAACTTGAGCTCTAATAGTGTTTCCATTTAAAATTCTATAAATAAAAATCAATTCATTAGGATTTCTTAATAGGAACAATTTCATGTACCGCCCACATGACGAACGCCCATTTAAAAGTGTTTTTAAGTAATATTAAAAACAGTCTCTTTATTGGTAAATAATGTAAATAAGTACTTATTAAATCAAATGAAAAGATGAAAGGTCTTCAAAAAAAGTTATGGCAGAAGATTTACGATTCAATAGGTAATTTACTTGAAGGCATAGACAATAAGTCTAAAATCAAACATTCAAGTTGGCCATCTATTTCAGTTTGTACCAAATAATTAGGTAGTAATGTTAATTACTGAAGTTCATAAACAATGAAAGCACCGAACATTGCTCTAACGAGAAGGCAAGGATTTTGGTTTGCGAGACAAAAATAACTTTGTTGGAAAACTATTGTCTCCATACATCGACATAGGTTGTGGTCTGGTTACAAATTGGAAATAAGTTAGTAATCGTTTTATAAGTAGGTACAAGTTTATGGTTTTCGGCTTTTTTCCTTTACTTGTGCTATAAGAAATAGCTTCTTGCCAATGTTCATGATTCTGGGTGAGCGGAAAGTTCCCTATAGTTTTGATTCCCTGCGAATGTCAAATATGCGGCATAAACGGCCGTATCTATTGATTGCGTTGATTTAAAAGTTTGATTTTTGACAACTAATTTCAACTTGATACCTTCACTTGTTCCTGAGAAAAAGGTACTTAACACACGTACAGACGGACACTGAGAGCACTTCGAGTGCCTGGTCCCCCGCGTTGGAATGGCAGTGGGTGCTGTAAATAAACTGCTGCCCAATCTTGGGTGACCTCGTGAAGAAGTTCACTGCCTCTACGCGGATGTCGTGCGATCGATGGTCCTATGGGGCATCTGTTTGGTTAAATAGACTGTCAGGTGTCCGACGCTGCAAGACTTAAATCAATATCCTGCAGCGGAAAATGGCTATACAAAACGCTTGAGGCAGCAAGTCTCCTGGCACGCTTTCCACCGCTGGGCATATTGGCGGATACGGACGCGAGGGTCTGTGACCGGGTTCGTGCAATCCGCCAAAGTGGCAATAGTGTGCCAGGAATCGCTGCGGTAAGGCTGAGGCAGCAGGAATGGCGACACTCGCTCGAATGGTGGAGCAGCCGCAATTTTCTCGCAAGCGCGTTGTCGAATTGTACATTTGGTGAGTTGCTAATCTGGTTAGTTGTGATTTTGATGATTTGAGAATCTGGTGACTTGCTAATAAGCGGAAGCCATCCTGCCGCACTTCGAAGCCTGGCTGAAAAGAGGGAAGCGCATCTCCTACAAGCTCACTCAGATACTCACCGGTCACGGTTGATTCGGTGAGTACCTGAATAGGATTGGGCGAGAGGCCATGGCAAATTGCCACCGTTGCAGTGGCGACTTGGATTTTGCACAGTACACGCTCGAGGAGTGCCCTGCGTCTGAGCGGCAGTGCCTGGTCGCCAGGATCGGGCGAGACTTGTGCCAGCAGTAGTGAGGGCTATGCTGGCAGAGATAGAAAACTGGAAGGAAATGGCCTCCTTCTGTGTGACCGTGATGGTCCAAAAGGAGGCCGCGCCGAGCGGGATCGTGAGAGAGTTGGTCCCGCTCGATGAAGAAGGCGTCTCGGAGGCAACCGCCTCGACGCCTAAAACGCCGTAACCCCGTCTGCAACGTATGAAGTCAGGATTCCGAAGCCACAGGCGGCCAAGTTGGGGACTCTGTCCGTCCAGCATGTATCTCCAGGTAAGACGGTGGCACAGTGCACAGCGAGGCTCAGGGGAGACGCGTCACTGTCTCCCCAGGGATGTGCACTAACAGGCGTTGCACAGTGGGGGTTCCGGGGTGGTCTTTTAAGAGGTAACGGGACCACTTCCATGTGCTGATGGTCATCACCGGGGTAGTTTTAGTGAGAAAAAAGGCCACACTCCCTGTTCTTTTCCCCAAAAGTCTAGGCGTCTTTTGAAGGTTTCCCCCGATTGTAAAAAAGCTATTTAACATTACTGAAGTTCATAAATAATGAAAGCACCGAACATTGGTCTAACGAAAGGGCAAGCTGGATTTTAATTTGCGAGACAAAATTAACTTTGTTGGAAACTATTGTCCCCATACATCGACATAGGTCGTGGTGTGGTTACAAACTGGCAATAGGTTAATAATCGTTTTTTTAAGTAGGTACAAATTTACAGTTTTCGAATTTTTTCCTTTACTTATGCTATAAGAAATAGCTTCTTGGTAATGTTCATGATTCTGGGTCAGGTCAGCGGGAAGTTCCTTATAGTTTTGATTCCCTGCGAATCTCAAATATCATAAACGGCCGGTCATAAATGTCGGTGTTTTTTTTCATAAACGGCCGTATCTATTGATTGAGTTGATTTATAAGTTTGATTTTTTCATAGCTAACTCGTACTTGACCTCCACGTGTTCCTGAGAAAAAGGTCTTAACACACGTACAGATAGACAACGAAGTGATCTTATAACGGTTCCTATTGAGGGTTCCGTAGTCAACAAGGAACCCTAATACATTTTCCATGTCTGTCTGTCCGTCCAACCGCAGCTTAGCTTAGCGAATCTTAGTACTAGAAAGCTATAATTTGGCATGGATATACATATTAATAACGCCGATAAAGTGGTAAAATAAAACCAATAAAAAAAATGATTTTCTGGATATTCTCCATTTCGTGTGAGGATGTGGCCACCTCTGATGTCAGAGTTAATTTTTTTATGGTGCCTGCTGTTATTTTTTTTTCATCTTCTTGCATTTCAATTCCTTATTCTCGTCTGTCCCATGGTGTTGGGTATCGTTGAAAACTATTTTACAGTTCAGGGATCGGTTTGCGTAAAATTAAGCTTTAAATGGCTAATTTTTGTTTGAGTTATTTGTGCAACCATTTACCAAAAGCAACCATTTATGCTAAATGGTTGCTTTTAGATATTAAAAAAAACATCACGCTAGTAATATATAACGAAATGAAAAGGAAACTATCACAGCTAAGTAGGCTTTACGAGTAATAGTCGACCAACTTATAAAATATACTTGGAAAAGTAAAAAATTTGTATTGTGATGTATCGGGAACAATAGTTTTTAAACGGCAAAGTTAATTTTGTACATTCGTTAGAATTGGCTTATTACGAATATACAAAATTAACTCTGCTGTTCGGTGTTTTCTTTTGTGTGAGCGTTGGTAATGTTTTATTTTGGTGGATGTAGCTGTTTATACGGAACCCTCTGTGCGCGAGTCAGACTCGCACTTGTTTTTTTTCTTTTAAGGAACGGAATCCTAAAAATGAAAGAGTAAGATTGCATTTTTTTAAATTAATTTGGTTGTATTTGGAATATTTGTTTATCGGTTCCAAATATGCACGTAAGTTGTTGCAGCGATGAAGGAATCAAATATGTTTGAAAATGCTATATTTACCACGACTGTTTAATTGTATATGATAAGGATAGCGTACACAAGTTTCAATTAGTTGGAAACCAGTCAATACAAGTTGTCAACTTGGACACTTGTCGTACGTCGTGAGAGCGGAACTGTGGTTACGGCAAACTAAGTTTCCGGATCTCTGTCAAGAAACCACTGGGTTTTGTCCATTAATATTAATTATGTAGCTCTTTTATGTTTCAGTTGTTCACATCGTAGTGTATTTTGAGCAAGTTTAGGTTGAACTTTGAATGTGATTCCGAACTAAAATTACATTCCTAAGGGATTCACAAATTCTGGTTTTGTTTTGACTGAACTGAAAAGGGTGTAGTATGCATTTTACATGTACGCCTATAATGTTGTCCCTGTTCTCATGTCTGGGACGGATCTGCTAAATACCAGCTTGATGCACTAGAGTCGATGAAAAAGCGGGCCAAGAGTCTCATCGACAATAAGGCACTGGTCAAGTCAAGGCTCCGAAGCCTTGAACATTGTCGCCTAGTTGCCAGCTTGTCGTTTTTTTTTGTCAGTTACATTTCGGGGAGTGTGCGATGTAATTGCATGATCTAATTCCCTAAGCTAGCCCGTTTCTTTAACGGACTATATAACGTACGGCGATACCCCATCGGTTCATGGTGGTCATCCCCCCATATGCACAAAACGTTTTGGGAATGTAATGATAGGAAAATGTCTATCGGGAAATAGGGTAGGTTAGATATTTAAAAACACATATTTTTGAAGAACCTATGCATTATTTTGTCGTATTTTCATTTTAAATAATCAATCATTAATTGGTTTAGCCAACAATTGTAATACATTTACAAGTCCTTCGATCGTCATCGTAATAAATATAAAACGTTATCATTAATGAAAAATATAAGAAACTCAAATCAATAGTAATAAAAAGTTCATATAAAACAGGTATTTAAAAAATTACCATAAAAAATTATAAGCATAAATAAAAAAAATATAAAAGGATTTCCTTTTCAGGCGTTGGATATGACCGATCATAGCCACAAAAGATAGATCGGTCACGTGCAACTTGTTAAAAAACTTCTATCTAACCAAAAAATTATTTACCATTGAAATAGTTTCTTCAAATCTATGCTCTAGGTGTAAAATCTTTAAAAGATCCTAAAATAGACAATAGGTTCTTGTCACTAGTAAATTTATTTACTTGAAGATGATAAACGAAAAATATATAAAAGCTTTTATCATAAAACTTTTATGTTGCATTCTTCTTCTTCTTCATCTTCTTAGTCGTATCGATGATTCCTCAATTATATGTGTTTTGACCAGAATTCAGCCACGGCAATAGCGTTTTCATTTGCCTCATAAAGGTCTTTCATGGTGCAGGTGTTGTTGCACAGATTGCACGATAGGAGGTGAGGCATTGTTTGGGGCGTAGCTCCGCAATCGCACTGCGGGTCATTGGAGTACCCCCATCTAACTAAGTTGTGCATGCAGCGACCCACTTGGCTTCGGAGGCGGTTTAAAGATTTCCAGGTGGGCCATGGAAGTTGGTAGCCTGCAGGGAGGTTTTCTGTAGGCTCAACACAGTCAGTCGGAGGAGGATGTTTGATGATGTTGCACTCTGAAATAAAAAAGATACAGAGTGATTTCAAACCCTCAATAAGTCACCTTGGCAGTGGCTTGGCAGTGGCTCTCCCAGATTTAGTAACAACCTTCATATATATTATGTATGTAGTAGAATATTTGCGATTTCGCGCTGGCAAGGTTTTTGAGGAAGCATATTCAGGGCGAAAAGTTGATAGTTGACTAGATGCGGCTTGAAAAATGAACACCGAGAATATCTGAAAAGTTTCAGATAAGAGGCCTGCAGTCAGGTGCCCTTTGGTCAGAGGCCCACTTTTAGATTTCCAAAAAGGACACTTAAATATAATTCCAATCAAATCGAAATTACATAAATAAGCAAATCTGGTGAAGAAAACTAGAACAAAAACTAGAACCTGGAATCAAATAAAACATCTCATAATGTTAGGACTCATTAATATTAAGGATAATTTTTATCCGTGGTGCTAAGCAACTGGGCTTATCCTAGTTGTAAACGTCCCTTTGTGCATATTGGCCTTGTTTGTTCTGTCTCCTGCTTGATAATGGAGGGAAGTGGAAATTATGCATTTTTCTACTCCGCCGTTATTCTTTTCTAATTAATTTCGATATTCAAGACAGTGAAATCCATTCTCCGGGACTTCGTCCAGCATTGCGTTGCATTAGCGTTCATTGCCTCGGCGGTTCTCTGGTGGTCGCCAATGTCAGTGAAATCCATTCTCCGGGACTTCGTCCAGCATGGAGTTGCATTAGCGTTCATTGCCTCGGCGGTTCTCTGGTGTTCGCCAATGTTGATTCTGGCTTTCTGGAGTTGTAGTGGTTTGGAAATAGTGCGGAGGGATCGCCCCAAAAATTACGAAGGGTTTGCCCGACGACTTAGAAAACATTTTTGAACGTCGTTAGATTTAGGGACCGGCCACAAAACCCAGCCAGCTTTCCTTCTTTTCAGATGATTTATGTAAACAAAGAAAGCCCAAGAAAAGTAATTACCTAGAAACAGTGTTTTAACACGACTGTGGTGCGGAACATTTTCACCCCATTCAGCAGAGATAATATTATCACAAAAAAAAACTTCATAGAGGAAGATCACGAAAGTGTTATCTATATTATAGATTCGTGTTTATTAAACTAGTCATGGACCGTTCCGCGACTAGTTAAGTCTAAGACCGTGTCAATTGGCACGTACCTGAAATGAATCGAAAATCGAGGTCACTTTGGAATGTTTGTAAGTATTTCATAAGTATTTGTAAGCTATCTGAAGATTGATTCTAGTTCCAGTAACTCTATTCCAACATCTGCTTATTTATCCAACTGTAGCGTGTATAATCCAATACATTATGACTGTTTTTTCGAAGAAATATCTACGTGAATAAAATATGTGTTTTCATGTTAAAGTCTTCCGTAAACATTCATTTATAGATTATAAGAAGTAATGTCATAATAGATGGGTATAAAGATTTTTGAGGATGATATAATGCTACAACTATTTTCATGAATTTATCACCCTTACATGTGTTTGAAATATAACGTTAGTCTGTCTGTCTATCAGTTAGTGCACTTAGAACGAACTCAAGAAACACTTAACCAATTTACGTGATATTTTTCTGACTTGGTATGTAGATACCAAGTAAGAAAAATATAAATCGTAGACGCGAACGAAACCGAGAGCTCACCTAGTATATTAATATAATTGGCTTGAAATTCATTACATATTCTCCTTTGAGTGGACAATCGCAGTAAGATTCGCCCACTAATTGCTCTGTCAAGAAGGAATAGCCCATTAACTGTTCATTGTTGCAACATTAAGAACCACATTAACCGTTTATCATAATAATACGAGTATACATCTAGGTACATACTGCTGTACATGGTATCTATAGGTATGTAGGTTAAACTAAAATGTTTTATTTCTACCTGCCTATGCAGGGAGAAATAAAACATTTTAGCATTAATTTAGGGATTGAAACGATATTAAATAAAATTCAGAAACCGCTCATAAGAGCGGTTTCTGAATTTTATTAATGTTTCGTGTCAATCCCTACATTAATGCCAAAGTTTGACAAGTTTTTGTGCAAAAGTGAAATTTTACCAATAATCAACTTTAAATTCTTAATACAGAATCTGGAGCTCAGAAGCTTACAGTACTTTAACAGATTTTTTTTCTTACTTAAAAACTTTAGTTTAGCTTGACGAATACAATAAGTCGAATATATTAGGCACAATGGATCTTTGTGTCTCTGAAGTTAGCTTTGCGAACCATTGCGCAAGAAAAACTTTGTCATCATGTATACTATATAGGGTAAGCGAGATAGGACGATGCGTCAAACGTAAACGAGTGAAAGAGGCAGTTATATAATGCTTCAACATTCAAACCTTCAACATTGACACAAATTAGCAACTGCGCAGGATCTAGCAGCCAGCTTCAGAGATTCAAAGATCCGATGTGACTACTATAACTAACTTTTATTTTGGTGACGTCACTCAGAGTACGTCTTGAGAGAGTTTATTTGGTGAGAGTACGTCAGTCACCAAGATTAAATACCTAAATAGACTACCTACATTAAGAATTGTATAACTAATACAAGTATTTGATAGCACCAGGGAGCTAGAGTAGCAATTTATGTGAAATGCACAGTTGACTTATCAAGTTAAACCTTCAGTATCTATTTTAACACCAATTTATATTCAACCGTTCTATTAATCGATAATATCAATCGTATAAATCCCAAGCGATGAATTACACGCTGCAACTGTGCAGGTGAGACAAAGACTAAATATGTGGATTAAATCTAATCCTATCTGATAATTTCTCTAGTGTTCTTCCGAGCAGGGGACTGCTCAAGTGAATGGACCTCACATTAATAAACTGGGGTGTAGCGACCATACCATGAAGTGTGTTGAATCTAAGATATCGATACTTACAAATTCTTTGTGCCAATGATATATATTTTATTTTACAAGATTTTTATTAACTTGCAATATAATATATGTATATCAAATCTTGCAACTGAATTTTAAAGCAACTATCCTCAACCGATTAAGATGAAAGTTTGCATACACGTTTGGTCTGGATGACAATGCATGGTAAGCTAAAAAGCTTGTATATTTTATTGGAAAATCTTATTTCATGCTATATTAAAGAACTACACCGAGGTAGCTAGGTACACCTACCTACATTATAAAGCCAGACTTTCATGCTAAACTCACGAACCTATCTTATTTTAATCATCTGCCAAAAATATAACCTGTGCCTTCAACACAGCAAATTAAAAGTATTTGAATTTTATGAGAACTATTGATGAATAGATAAATACATACCTAGATTCGATATTCATACCTCAATCTTGATACGCCACCTACCAGATATCCCCAAAAGGAAGTGACATATGATCGCAATGATGACGTATGCATCTAATAATCGCTTATTAGCATACGGCTCCGAACACGGCCTTTGCCTGAAGTAGCCATCGATACTATTGACTCAAAAGCATAAGTACATCACTGGAGTCGTGGTCTTAACTCGGATTTTATGTCTTTTCCTTATTAATTACTCCAGCACTATTAATCCCAGCTGTGGAGTACATTTTTATCTGTTTTACAATATGTGGGAAGTATTTTATTTTTAACGCTTTTGGCCTTTGTGCTTTTCCCTTTGTAAAGTGTTTTCCAAGTTTGGTAAAGGAGGGAAGACGGATAAAGTTAAGTAATAACATGCTATATTTTTAGCCTGTATTAATATTTTTTGTTGACTTTCCTTTGAAACTGAATTTGCCTGAATACAAAAATAATAATTATAACATTAAGGATGGGGCCAAACGAACGTAATTTTTTGAGTTGTGAGTGGCGTTTTTTGAGTCTCGTAATTTACATTCTCGTGGAATATTTCACTCATTTTGCGACGCCATATGGTACAAACAGGCTTTTAGCATGAATGCAGCGTAAATGCCGCAACTCATTTAACGCGAGTCACAACTCAAAACGTTACGTTTATTTGCCCTCACCCTTACGCCTTAAAAAGATCATTGCCTCAAATGCGTAGGTATAACTACTACATAAAATGGTAGAATCACCGTGAGTTAACTCCTTGTTCACCGCACAAAACTTCCTATAGTTATGTGTAGCTTTCTACCCAGAAAATAATTACTCTTCCTAGAAAGATAAGTCACCGTCCTCAAAACCGACAACATTTCCCAGAACTCATTACGTAGGTACTTGGTGCCATAATTATAAATCAAAGGAAATCATTACTCGAGTTACACTAGTTTGAAGAAAGACAATAATATCATATCACAATTAGTTAGCTAAGGGACTTTATAGACGTAACACAAGAGAGAAGCGATAAAAATTGGGACCATGTTGTTTGAATACTAGACTATTCCTAGTAACACGTTTTAGTCGGCTATCACGAACATGAGGCCGAACCCATAGCGGATACAACAAAACCACTGGTAGCACTCATACGCCAGCGTTTTTTGCCCACTGTGGACTTTATTTTGAAGCTGCCACACACAGTACTACTCCAAGTGGTTGTTACTTATATTAACCCGATGACACCAAATATTAGACGTAATTTTTTCTGTCAACTAGCCGTGGCATTTTGATTGACCTCGCCGACATTGTTTATTATATCTATACTGCCGACTGATTCACAGGACGAGAATAGAAACATACTTATTCTTAGTTGCATTTATGTCTCAGTATGACATAATATCAGAGTTAGTTACGTTACAACAAAACTGAAAACCATCGGCTGTTATGAGGTGTACCTATATAGACTACATACTCGATGGTCTATATTGGCACCATTAACATTATCTTCACCTCGGCGATATTTTTGTCGCTGCGGTGACATTATGATACGTCTTAACAGACCCTACAGACCTTCTTCACTGAATAACGAGGCAAGAGCTGCATTACTAAAGACATACGGTACCGCTTACATGTCACTTAAGATTTAATTAAAGTTACGTCTTCCACACAAACTCGTTGAGAGGATGCGGAGAGGATCTGAGTGCGTTTGTGTTGCTAAGAGTTTAGTGGAAGGAGCTTCGTGATAGCGTCTGTGACATTCATATAAAGAAAGGGTAAGTACTGACGAATATTCTACAAATAAGCTCCGTTCAATTAAGACAATGACACTTCCCAATCACCTACGAAACTAAAACTTTTTTATATCGATTCAGCTTGCCATAAATTTTGCGAGTGAGGTCGAAAAACGGATGTGCGAATAACGTTTGTGCGACGAAACGGATCTGCGACTCACCATAGTCCGAATGCACGTTCGACATCACACTAGTTAGTGCGACAAACGGTTGTGCGACAGTAGTTAGACACTACGGTAGTGTGACAACCGATTGTGCGCTGTAATTGTACATTACGTTAGTGCACTGTTACAGTAGTTTGACTGGCGTATGTGCCACACTTTTCTATATTTTATTTTTATTTTTGTTAATCACACAATTCTTAAATTTAATTTATTGAAAATTATTTTCTACTTTTTAGTTTGGTTTTCTATAAAAGCATGATTTTTAATTCTTTAAGCTACTTTTTCTTAAAAAAAGTAGGGTTGAAGACACTTCATAAAGAGGTAGTTATTTTATTTCCGTCTATTTATTTATTCGTACGTCAAAAATTAATTAATAAGCGAAATTCCAGTGACAATCTTCTTATATTTTATTTTAATCTTATCGTTTAATATCAAGCAACTATAGATGCCTTCGGGGTATATATGTCGCAGGGATATGATGAAAACAGGGAATTGATCAAATCTCTAAGCGATTTGATCAAATCACGGAGGATGTTAAAATAATAACACGTTTTTATCATTTCCCTAAACAAATCTGGTGATTTGACAAATCCCAATAAAGAAATCTAGTGATTTGAACAAATCTCAAAATTGGTTCAGTGAAATGACAAAAATAACTTTTCTGTAGTAATTTAAAGGTTTATTTTGTATCAGTCCAAGAGCGAGCGAAGCGAGCTCGGGAACTTAGGGCACCCCGACACGGACAGGTTAGGTTCGAACGAGATGACGGGAGCTGAAGTGAGCGAGCAAAGCGAGCGAACGCAGCTCCCGTCATCTCGTTCGTGTTAGGTTACTTTTGACCCTGCAGACAGAAATAGGAGCCCCGCGCAGCGGGGCTACGTCGACTTTGTTACATGTTTTATTATCTTTTCACTGAATCAATTTAGGGGTTTGTTCAAATCACTAGATTTTTTTGTGAGATTTGTCAAATCACCAGATTTGCTTAGGGAAATGATAAAAACGTGTTGTAATTTTAACATCCTCCGTGATTTGATGAAATCGCTTAGAGATTTGATCAATTCCCTGTTTTCATCATATCACGACGACATATATAATAATCGTAAGTAGTTTTGATTGGAATGATATTGAATAAATTTTTATCGACATTTGATATGGATATCTACTCATTAATTCTGTGGAGCTTTATATCTAATTTCTTGCCTTCAATCTGGAACACAGACATGAAGTTTAGTTTCGGGAGTTACTAAAATGGTCAACCAAGATAAACTATATCTGTTACCAAGCCAGCAGTATCAAAATCGGGAAGACCGGAAAAACTTGTACTTTCCCAAACTTTTGCTTATGAGTCCTTTCACAACGAACTTTGTGTCTTAAAATAAAACTATTGTTATTATATTGCTCCTTTTTGTTTTTTTTTTGCTGGTATGATATCTTCAAAAGGCGCCTGGACTTTTGGGGAAAATACGAGGTAATCCGGGATTTTTACCTCACTAAACCCACCCCGGTGATCATCATCAGCAAATAGAACCCCTGTGACATCTCAAAAGACCACCCGGAACCAACCACTGTGCAACGCCTGTTAGGGCACATCCCTTGGGAGACTAAAAAACGCCTCCCCTGAGGCTCGCTGTGTACGGCAGCACGTGATCACTATGCCGCCGTCTTTCCTGGAGTCACTTGGTGGGCGCACAGAGTCCCAAATATGAGCGCCCGCGACACTGCAGACCCACTGCTTATGATGCAGGCGGAGTTTCGGCGTTTTAGACATCGAGGCGGTTGCCTCCCCGACGCCTTCTTCTCCGAGTGATATTATGTTGCCCTGCCGATTATGTGGATCCAAACGCGTTATTAAATCTTCTACCCATGGATTATTTAGGAAATTATTGGTTCTACTATAACATCCTAACAATTGAAACACGATCACGTTGCTAATATTGCTAACATCGAAATCCTCGAATAATAAAATGTGTTAGATTGAAATTGGGTAAGGTCTGGAATATAAAAACCAGTTTTTATATAGAGCATTAATGTAACACCTACATTGTGTAAGTATTATGAATTTTTCTTTGATATGTTTTTATTGATCACGTAGAAATTTAATATCAAAAGACTGTTCGTAGGGAATTCATATTTTTGGAGAGTTGTGTGTTTGTTTTACCCAGGTTGCAGATCAAAAGCCAAGCTAAGCTTAGTTCGTAAGACTTAGTTTTTCTCATATTTACACAGCTTTTCTGCAGTTCAGTAATCCACGCACAAGTATAAAAAAAACTTAATTAAAAAAATCAAAAAACCCGACTGCTTCAAAAGCGAACTAAAAAGACGTAAACAAGGAAAAAATCATGCTGTGCAGGCGGAAGATACACCAGATTTTGGTCAGCCAGCCGGCGAATATGTATCCTAAGTTTTTTTATTTATAACTTTTTAGTTAGTTTTTTCGAATTAGATACATTTAAACATATAAGTGTTTTATATTTTTGAAATCACCTCTTAAAACCCTTTATTTTGATACCCACACGATGGGTTAGGAAGAAAAAAAAAATTTGGGCCCCCACAATATGGCACCCAAAATCCGCCATTTTTCTATAATCCAATTTTAATGTAGCCTATGACACTCGCAGGGTCATAGGCTACATTAAAATCGGCCAACGCGTTTGGTCTCTGGAACGCCACATAGGAACAAACATACATACTTACATACATACATACATACATACATAGACTGATAAACACATTACCCTCCTTCGGCAGTCGGGTAAAAAATAATCTAAGGATTGCGAACAAAGCCTGAACTAACTTAGCTGGTCTGCAACCGGCTCAAAAGTGGACTGAAGATTTTCCTGTTTCCCCAAACGGCAGCCAAGTTCTCCAACATTGTAAGCATCGAACTATTTGTCGTGCTACACTCCGTAAATTCACTGTCTCTCAAACCCGGATGAAAACAAGATAATTAAAAGAACTAGAACAAATCACATCAAAGTTTTCAATCCAAACCAACAGGGAAATAAAGCAACACAATGATTTATACCGTTCGAATAACAAGTAACTGCATTGAAATGCACTTTCTCGAACACAATATCGATAGAAATGTCGTATAATGCAAGAACACTAACTCTGCAATATTCGCATTTTATAGGGTCGTCAGCGCGACATGTCCTCTGAGGGACGTAAAAATCTTCGTGGATCAAACCGATGTTAGATAGCAGTCGTGTGATGGAAAGCACACAGTTATTTGGTAACGGATTAGTATTTTTTTTGTTTTAAAATTATAAAGAAGACTATAACAAAACGTAAAGCGTGACCGGCAATACATTATTTTTGTTTTGTATGATTCGTGCCTGGCGCAAATAAACTCATTTTTTTTTTGAGCTAGCGGGCTAGGCAAATACGCGTGAGTGAAAATGCCGGGAGGGAAAGTCCTTTTTTTTTATTCCTGAGTCATCCAATGGCTTCCCGCTCTGGGTGACGCGGGAGGACGTGTCAGACTTTTACTGACTAAAACCCACCCATGTTCCTTCAGTGGCTTGAGCCAGGGCCGCGGTAACACTTTTTCAAATTTATCCGCGTACCAGACAGGCATCGGCCCTAGCGGACTTCGTCAGTTTTGTTGACATCACATCTTTGAGGCGCGCGTGGAACACAACGCACCGTGGACTAGAAGGACATACACGGATCTTATTTGTGATGTTCTTCGAAAAAGCCAAGTGAACAAATCTAGGGCTCCGTTAGGCGAGAAATAATACTGCTTGTGTACTACTAGTACTTATTAAGCGTTTATTCCATGAAAATGATTCACACCAAAAAAAATATTTCTTAAGCTACCTTTACTAACGGCGGTAACGAAACCATAGCGCGATCTAACTCGACGCCAACGCCATCTATCGAGCACGCAGGTCAACTTTGGACACTTAATGAAGTAATATTAGATCTCGCCGTGGTTTCGCCACATACAAACTTGAACATACCGCCCACCAAGGACATAATGCAGAATGTCCTTCAAACCGCCCACCATGGCACAGTCTTAAAGTAAATAACAATAATCAATAGAAAATCTTATTTTGCTAGAGTAATTAATAATTAACAGAAACCTTATTTTGCTAGGGTAATTAATAATTAACAGAAACCTTATTTTGCTAGGGTAATTAATAATAGAAAATCTTATTTTGCTAGGGGCAATATCGATAATTTTGATGTAGGTCTTTTAATTAGGGAATTTTTGGTACGGATGGTCACCACCCGGGTAATTTTATCCGGACCAGGGTGTTTGTGCTCTACCTTGCCCAACAACCACTTGCCAGGAGGCAAATCGTCCTCCTTCACTAAAACTACATCGCCTAGTGATGGTTCCGGGTTCTGGTATTCCCATTTATTCCTTTGCAGAAATTGATGAAGGTAATCCTGCGACCATCTGCGCCAAAAGTCCTGCATCATTCGCTGGTGGAGTTGCCATCGCCGTAGAGTATGGATATTCGACGTTTCATAATTGGAGTCTGGTACTACGACGAGTGGTTCCCCAACCAGGAAATGACCAGGAGTCAATACAAAAAGCTCATTTTGATCTTCTACGTGTGACATTGGCCTTGAATTTAGGCACGCCTCAATTTGACTTAACACTGTGGCCATCTCCTCATAAGTCAACGTAGAGTTCCCTATGACTCGCTTAAGATGAAACTTCATGGACTTTATGCCTGCCTCCCAAAGTCCCCCAAAATTGGGCGCGCGAGGAGGAATAAAGTTCCAATGAGTCCCGTTGTTCGCGAGATATTCTGCCAGTTCCGGTTTGAAGTTTGATTTTTCTTCATTGAACAAGCACAATAACTCGCGAGCCGCTCCTACGAAATTTGTGCCGTTGTCACTATACAACTCAGCACATCTGCCTCGTCTTGCAACAAACCTTCTAAAAGCAGCCAAGAAACCTTGAGTGCTTAACTCGCTGACCGCTTCGAGGTGCACCGCTCTTGTCGACATGCACACGAATAAGGCAACATAACCCTTATAAGATTTATTGCCCCTACCCTTTGACACTCTTATATTGATAGGCCCTGCGTAATCTACGCCACTCATGAAAAAGGGCTTGTTTGGGGTCACACGTGAAAAAGGTACTTGTCCCATGAGCTGAGACGTCGCCTTAGTAGAGTACCTAATACAAGTGACACAGCCTCTGTAACACCTTTTAACCAAAGCCTTGACCCCTACAATCCAGTACCTTGACCGCAAGTACGTGATCATAAGTTGCGGACCACCGTGAAAAGTTTTTTGATGCGCTTCGGCAATCAAAAGACCTGTTAGAAATGATTCCTTTGGTATAAGGATCGGATGTTTCTCATTAAAGGTTAAAGAAGACATTTCCAATCTGCCGCCAACTCTTATTATACCGGTTGAATCTAAAAACACGTTTAAGGATCTTAGCTTCTTCTTTTTCTTATCTAAACTTCCCTTTCTTTTCAGTTCTTCCAACTCTTCCGAAAATCCTTCTTCCTGACATCTCCTAACGCAAACTTCTATGGCATCCTCAATTTCTTGTCTGGATAAGACTTTAGTGTCGTACCTGATTTTTACCTTTCCTCTAACATTCAACCATCGTCGACAGTAAGCGATCACTCTAACAAGTCTGGAGAACGAGGAAAATCTTTGCCAAAAAGTAACGTCAACGACAGCCGTTTGTACTCTAACTTCTTCGAGGTTAGTCACGAGATGCTTAGGCCCTTTAAAACTAATCAATTCCTGTCTTAAAAAGTCGGGACCTTCAAACCATATGGAAGTTGTTGAAAGCTCTGCAGGAGATATACCTCGCGATGCACAATCCGCTGGATTTTTCTTAGTTGGTACATGAGACCAGTGCTGGGTGTCCAGAGTTAACAAAATTTCTGAGACCCGATTTGCCACGAAGGTTTTCCAGCGGCTCGGATGATTATTTAACCAGGCCAGAACTACCTCACTGTCAGTGAAAGCATGCAACTGATCTTTGGCTATTCCCATAACTTCAGCTACTTCAACAATGAGCTTAGCCAACAGGACAGCCCCACAAAGTTCGAGCCTGGGTATCGACACTTGCTTTATCGGCGCGACCTTCGTTTTAGACGTCAATAAAGAGACGTGGATTTTCCCCTGGTCATCCACTACTCTGAGGTATACGACGGCAGCGTATGCCACCTTTGAGGCATCCGAAAACCCGTATAATTCGCGTTTATTCTTATTACACGTGTGTAACCAACGTGGGATTTTTATCTCAACCAAAGCAGCCAAGTTTCGACGGTAAGTAAGCCATTCACTTAATAAATTATTTGGAACTTCTTGATCCCACCCTATTCCAGCTAGCCATAGTTTTTGTATTAATATTTTCGCTACAATAATGCTTGGCGCTAACCATCCGAGTGGGTCAAATAATCGTGAAATGTCCGAAATAATTTTTCTTTTTGTTGCAGGTTCAACTAGCGGCGTGAGAACGACGGAGTACTGAAAGAAGTCACCACTTGGATTCCAGGTAAGTCCCAAAATCTTGGTTATGTCATCAACCTTAATACTTAAGCCCTCATCCTTGCCACCTCTTTCATTCCAGATCTTATCCAATAATTCTCGGCAATTGCTTCTCCATTTCTGCAATTGAAAACCTCCTTTGGCTAGCACCGTACTTAACTCTGAGTAAATATGGAAAGCACCTTCCATATCTTCAGCTCCTGTCATCACATCGTCCATATAAAAATCGTCCAAGATGATTTTTTCAATACCAGGCCTATCCAAGCACTCGTCATAGGCCAGCTGTTGCAACGCCCTTACCGCCATATATGGTGCTGATGCAGTACCGAAAGTAACGGTAATCAGTTCATACTCCTGGAGCTCCATATGCGGACTATCTCTCCAAAGTATTCTTTGGAATGGCGTATCTTCCCTATTTACTAATACTTGCCGATACATTTTTATTATGTCCGCTACCAAACCTATCTTATGCGATCTCCAGCGCAAAATGGTATGACGGAGTTCAGATTGCAACGTCGGGCCAACCATTAATTCATCGTTAAGTGCCTTGCCCTTGGTTCCCTTACAGGAAGCATCAAAGACGACTCGGACTTTCGTCGTGTCCTTATCCTCCCTGACAACTGCGTGGTGAGGTAAATAAATTGCTGCTTTATTACCCTTATCTTTATCGGCAACCTTGACCATGTGATTTAAATCTAAATATTCTTGCATGACCTTTGTGTAATCTGCCTTTAATTTTGGGTTTTTTCCTAACCTTATCTCTAAACCTTTTAATCTTTTTTCAGCAATGCTCTTGGACTCACCAAGCCTACTGGCCGGGTCAGCGTCACGTAGCGGTAACTTCACAATATACCTGCCTTCCTTATTTCTCATAGTGGACACGGTAAATAATTTCTCGCATTTAATTTCATCCTCTGTGAGCATTCGTTTTGTTTCAGATGTTTCAGCCTCCAGTTCCCAGAACTTTTTCAGCATGCTGTCAGCATCAAAACTTGAATGCATTACATGGATGTGAGAATGTATATTGGATGAATTATCTATCTCACAGACGCCCGATATAATCCACCCAAACGCAGTTTCCTGCGCCAAGAGAGAACCACTCAGATTTCTTTGAATGCCTTCTTGAATGATTTGGCTGTATACCTCAGCACCTAATAAGATATCGATCTTATTAGGCCTGTGATATTCCGGATCAGCCAAATCATCAACTGTCAGATTTACCCATTCTACCCTGGTTACTTTAGTAACTGGGAGAAGGGACGTAACTGACTTCAAGATATAAGCATCAACCTTAACCTGAAACTGGGGCTCTACTCTCGACCTTATATTAATTTTGACCGTGGACTTTGAAGTCACACTTTTGTCACCACCTACACCTACTATAGTGTGTTTGGCCGCAATCTTTTTTAATCCTAAATACTGAGCCATAGCTTCTGTAATAAAGGACCCTTGCGACCCCTGGTCTAATAATGCCCTAACCGGAAGATAAGTCCCGTCTTTCGACTCAGCTTGCACCACAGCTGTAGTTAATAGAACCGTTTTACCACAGTTCCCTGTCGAAAGACAAGACACAAGTGGCTTCCTAGACCCCTCCGCTTGCGCGGAAACCTTATTGCTGTCAGATGCAGCATTTTCCTCAACCGACTTTTTACTTGTCGACGAAGCTCCCTCGTGAACCGTCTCATTTTCTGCGCTAACCGAACCAGAATCACCACTAGGGTGCAATAATGAATGATGGCGGCGTTTACACACCCGGCATCGGACCATGTTTTTGCAAAATTTGGCAGAATGGTTGCTGTTCAAACACACAAAACATAATCTTTTCTCCATTGCAATATCACGTCGTTTGTCGTTAGACTCTTTAGTGAATTTTTTGCAAGCAGTTATCTTATGATCTGCAGCACAATACGCACACGACGCAATTTTGTTCTCTTTCACAATGTGAAAAGATTTGGTACTCTTGCTCTCTACTTTGTTAGATCTCGTATCAAGATTTTCCAACCCTCTAAAACGCCCAATCAAAAAATCAGAAAATTGCCCAAACGTTGGAAAGTCGTCAGACGTATCTGAGGACACTTTTAGTTCCCATGCTTTTCGGGTATCTTTATCTAATTTCGCGCTCATAAGATGAATAATTAAAATATCCCAAGATGAAATATCTACACCTAGATTTTTTATCGACTCTAAACAATCTGATGTGGTATTAATTAACTTTTTAATTTCAGAGGCAGATTCAGACACCAAACTTTTTTGATTTAGCAGCCGATTCAAAATGCCATTAGCCAAAAACCGCTTATTGTTGTACATACTATCCAATTTTTCCCAAGCAACTTGATAGCTATCAGATGTCACTTTAATGTTTTGCAATAACTGTTCTGCTTCACCAGTTAAATGCCCCCTGAGATAGTAGAACCTTTGAGCATCGTCCAGAGACTTGTTTTCATGCACAAGCCCTAAAAACAAATCTCTGAACGTCTGCCACTCTGTGTATTGCCCGGAAAACGTTGGTATTTTAATTTCTGGCAACTTGAAACGTCTAGCTAAACCTTCACATTGACTATTAGAACTTGAATTTAAGTCTGTCTCTGGTGTTTTTAAATTATACAACATTTCTTTTAAATCAGTCTTAAATTGTACATACAATTCTTCTACCTCATCATAGACACTATTTCTATGATAAGCCGAACTATTTAAATCACTTCGCTTAACTTGACTAATAATTTTAGTATGAGTGCTTGTAAATAAACTCCACTGTTGTTCTAAGTTATCTAGCCTAGTTTCAATATATGGAATAGTTAAACGTTCTTTAGGAGACTTTTTAAAATTAGTCTTAACTTTCAGCATTTTTTCTTTAATATCCTCCTGTAAATCGTTGAACGCTTCCATTTTAAATTATTTACCAAAACTCTGTTATTGACTTAAAAACACAAACATAAACCGTCTCAAAATATCACGATAAAATGTAAACAAAGCCAAACAGAGAAATGACCAGAAGTCTATTTGCCTGTACTTTCAACAAATGTATACAAAGTTAAAACACAAATTGGGCAAAATTTTACAAGTCTTTTTACAAGTTATTCTGGTAAAAATCGGGCATGGATTCCCCGTCTCACCCAACTATTGCTTAAAACTATTACAAGTCCAAACTAACTAAATTCTTCTAAGTTAAATCTCAACACTATCTTGACTTGAAAGATTCTTGAATTTTTCTAAGTTCCACTAGTCTTTACTTTAAGGTTCAAATTTGCATGTACTTCTCAAATCTTTAAATTTATTTCTTCTAGTAAATAAGAGCGAAAATGTACTCACAATTAATCACTGCACTCACTGTCACTGATTTTCTTCGACGTCACACGCCTGCTACAAGTGGCGCCCTCTGGCGCACCGCAACCTGCCTTTCACCTCCTCCCGAGTTCACCGCTCCTCCGGATGTAGCCACCCGGTTCCTCCACTGCCTTGGCGCCTTTCCAGCCGCCTTGCTGTAGGGATGATCTGGCCAGCGATCCACTGCCAGTAGCGACGAAACGGGTGGTAATCACTGCCACCACTGGTGATTACCAAAACACGCCCAGCCAACTCCGTCTCGAAGGACCATGAACAAATCTAGGGCTCCGTTAGGCGAGAAATAATACTGCTTGTGTACTACTAGTACTTATTAAGCGTTTATTCCATGAAAATGATTCACACCAAAAAAAATATTTCTTAAGCTACCTTTACTAACGGCGGTAACGAAACCATAGCGCGATCTAACTCGACGCCAACGCCATCTATCGAGCACGCAGGTCAACTTTGGACACTTAATGAAGTAATATTAGATCTCGCCGTGGTTTCGCCACATACAAACTTGAACACAAGTGTTTAGTACTTACTCATAACCAGCGTGATCCGAATATGTATGAACTTAAATCAGATGCTGATGTGTCACATATATATGTATATCAGTGTGTCAGTAAAGTCGACAGCATGACTGATTTTGGTACTAGACTTTGAAATCGGAAAAAACAAAAAAAAAAGATTTTTCGTGCATACTTTGTCAGCCTATAAGCTCTGATACTCCATGGATTTGTGGTCAGCGATAAAGTAGGGTTATTTCGCTCGTTATAGGCAATCGATCTGCATACAGTTACTTTGTATCGATTTATGGTTTTTGATTCATACATTTTGAAAAAAAGAAAGAAAAAATTTTTTGTCACAAATAAATATACAGCATAAACAAAACACAAGATAGTTTCAAAGCACAGTATTTTCAGCTCAGCCGATGCTGACCAGTGTGCAGCATGGCTACTACGCTGGTCAACGCTGATTTCCACCCCTCCCCCTTTCTTACAGCACTTATCATAATAAATCACTTGATTAATACCCAACCCACCCATAATATATACCCTTAACTACCCTAATTACTAAATTATGCATACCCCCAATTATAAAAAGCATATAAAAATATACAATAACTATTACATCAATAAAAATCCAATTAATTTAAAAATACCAAAAACAATAAATTTATCAAATCAATTACGCATACTATTACGATTACACATTAAATATTAAGTACAGAATATCGTTTGTTGCCTTACTGAATGAGATATAGTGTATGAGAGGACAGAGATAGCAGTACCTTAAGTACCTTCTCTTTTTAACAACTTGCCTTGGAAATTATAGTTTATTATACATTAGTAACGTTTTCAAACAATATTCATAAGTATGCTTTACGTCATTACATTTTATTATCTGGCATTGCTTCCTTGGGCTCTGTTGAAAAATTTTCTGTACCAATTTTTCTATTTTTCGTATTTCTGTTTCTGTCAGTGAACTCTATCATTTGTTTCTTACAAAGGTTCTTGGTTTCTATCTTACAAAATTGTTTATTGTTGTTTGTTTTATTGTTTTGTTTTGTGTTGTCCCTGTGTTACATTTGGTTTAAAAACAACATTGTTATATTGTTGTTTATTTAAACCAAATGTAACACTATCTGCTTGTCTATCTGTGTTTCTGAGAGTAGAATTTTCAAAACTTAGATCAATTTTGTGGAGTATTAAAAATAATGCCATGTTGGTTTGACAGCTTTCATAAAGAAAATATGTCAAATTATGTGAAAATATATGTTCAGCAAAAAAAAGTCTAACTTTTGAAAATCAGCCGCAAGTTAAATGTTTTGCAACCTGTAGACAGCTTCCACCAATCCACAAAGTACCATTTTTCATGTCACCTAACATAATTCCAATTTGATACCAGTAAACTGACACTAATACTCTCGTGCTTCACCGGGGCCAGGCTACGATAGCTTATGAAATGGCCGGTCCGATTTCAATGATATAAATTGGCCTGACATTATTTGGCCCGTGATAAACGACACAGATAAAGATGACATGGGCCGGGTCCGATGCTTCACTTGGCCACATTTATAAGCTGTCAGATATCGGAGGTACATTTTGAGGTCATTTTGTTTTGAGCGAGTTTTGAGATTTGAAGGGCCCTGTATATTAAACGTAACGTAGGTAAATATGTCCGTTTCTATGTACCCCCAATTTCTGAATTAGTAGAATTTGATGTTTAGTAGTTGTTAAACTCTAACTTATGCCGAAAACCTAACAAACTTTGGCATTAATAAAAATGAAAGCCAAAAATGAAAAGAAAGTTATTTATCACTTAGTAGTGTTTTGTTTTGGCAGTCGGTTTAGTTTTTTGTTAATAAGTTTCGTATAAAAGATGTTTTTCAATCAAATCAAATATAAACAGATTTTATGTTGGTTGCTAATCGTATTTTTATTCGTATTTATGTGGATTACAAATCGTGTACTTGATGGGTTTTCATATAGGCACACCCATATTCGGCCTATATTAACCTCTTTAAGAGAAGTATTTTCATAAAAATATTTCATTATTGGTCACCTTTGTTATATTGTACAAAACTTCAAGATTTTAGACCCCCCACTTGAGGCTGTGGAATGAAACTCTTAGTCAAATTCTGGGCCAACTCTTTATAGATTGCCTGCATATCGATACACAAAGAACGAGATCTTTTTAAATTATTGTATGGCTCGCGTGTGACACCACCTCACCTGATGCTAAACGAGGATGTGTTCGACGATGAAGCAAGCTTGCTTAGAAGTAACCTATTCGGTCTTGATTTAAATACCCCCAGTTTATAGCTCTCAGGAAACATAGTCTCCGGCAGGGAAATCCATTACCTAATTATTTCGTATTTTATTTAGTTGAATGTAAACTTGTAAATCAATATTAACTTTGATCATCCCTTACCCACATCCGAAATGACCTACCACATAACTTTTTTCACCCAGAACTAATAAAACCATTAAACACGAGCGAACCCCAGCTGCGCCAACACTTCCTAGACTCGGCGCGTTTGTCTTGTTCCCACTTTTTGTTCGTTCACGAAACTCGTTGGGGCCTCAATCGGAAGCACTTAGGCAACTCGTTAAGTCGATGAATCCTTCAATAAACTAGGTAAACTTAACTGATCCTATACCAACATTTGGCTGATTGTGTACAAAATAGTTTGCTTTGTCAACCTGTTTAAGTATCTAATGGGAATATTTGGACAGGTTAACGTCAACTCCTTTAATGTGTTGTAAAATTTTGATTATATTGGTGATTTAGTAACGCCTATGCTTTCACGTGTTTCGACAAAAAGGAGATGATTTTGTCAGAAGAACTCTATTATGTTCATCTGGTACAACGTAATAAGTTAAGTGCCAACGTTCGTATGAAACATATTCCGATTTAATTCGATCGTTAAAGGAAAACCCCCACACTTTTTCTGCGAAAATCTTGGATGAAAAAACAATGTCTAGTCAAGAGAACCATTTTTTTTCAAGTCTTCTTACAGATAGGACTACATTTTTTATCATTCAATCTTAAACTACTAATGTTCTTTACTAATTTTATGCAACAACCGTATCTATTCAGCATCTGCTGTAAATTAATAAGCTCCTTTAAAAACATCGCCAGTGGTAGGCAATTATACTTGGAATGAAAATGCAAACAACGAAAATTAATTCATTAGGAAGAACGAACCGGTTCGTTGTATGGACAAAATCAGTGAAACTGTTGAGTTGCCAGTGCCAAGCGACGAAAGTGTCTTTCCACTTCATATTTGTTTTCAATCTTGTAATATACTGCTCTGAATGTGTGACAGGAGGTATCGGACAGTATGAACGGTATATTGATTTAAATAGATACCTACTCTGGACAGTCTTGTTTTTTAGAGTCAATGGAAAACGGTGATCACGTTATTGCAGCGTCAGTGGCGTTCATTATGTCCTCCAAAGTGCATGCTGGCAGAGACAGAAAATTGGAAGTAAATGGGCATCTTCTGTGAGACCGTGATGGTACAGAAGGAGGCAGCCGAGCGGGATCGTGAGAGGCCCGATCACGCTCGGAGAAAAAGGCGTCGTGGAGGCAACCACCTCGACGCCGAAAACGCCAAAACCCTAACTAAATTATGGACAGGCAAAACCCCAGGGTCGCAGGCGGTCAGATTGGGCATTATATCCTCCCACCAAGTGACTTCAGTAAAGACGGTGGCACAGGGACACACTACGAGGCTTAAGGGAGATGCTTCGCAATCTCCCCAGTGATGTTTTCTAACAGGAGTCGCAAAGAGGGTGTTCCCGGGGTGGTCTTTTAAGAGGAAACGGGGCCCTTCCAAGTGCTAATGGTGATCACCGGGGTGGTTTTAGTGAGGTAAAAGTACCACACTCCCCGATCTTTGCCTCAAAAATCCAGGTTAAAAGGTCCTCCAAAGTGCAGACGTATGTCACTTGGGGCATTCTAGCAAGTGTGTACTGGATTGTACTCTGTATCTCTTAGAGAAGATTGGTATGGATAATATAAAACTCTGAAGCTGGTTGATCAATATTGATCAGGTGGGAACACGTGCTTCCTTTCTTTAAGCATGTTAAACAATGATACTCGGCAATTCTTGGGAGAGATCTTTTAGGTAACGGAATTTCACGTCTGCATTTTCCCCATTTCAGTGAAATTTGCAAGTAGATACATAGGTATCTACTTGCAAATTTACTCAAATTTACTATAGAGCAACCTTACTCGTAAACCGTATGGACTTTATACATACGAAGAGACGTATTTCAGTACTTCTCAATTGGTAACCAAATGTCTGCGCTGCGCCTAACCTGTTCACTGTAGGTACGGTTAGCCAACCATTTCTTTTACTCAAATTGTATTAAAGATTACCTCGCTTGTTTTGCACGAATTTTTCAGAACTAAGTTGCGGGGCTACTAATAGTAGGTATCCTTTAGTCCCACCTACCTTCATGTTCCTTGTGCTTTTTAATCCCCGACGGAAAAAGAGGCTTGTTTATAAGTTTCATGTGTGTACCTATACTTACATAAACTCACGCCTTTTTCCCATGGGTGTAGGCAGAAACTACAGAACGTCACCTGCTACGATCCTTACATACTTCTTTTGCTTCACACACATTCATACATCTAGTCATACACGGCGGTTATGGGTACTGCGCACTTGGCCTTTCTGTGTGTACCTATGTATTTGTTTATTTGTGTATTTGTCTGTGGCATCATAGCTCCTAAACGCTTTGGTTTTCGTTTCGTCAAAAAAAACAATATTGATTTCATTTTTTTTTAGTTTGAAAAGGTACTATATCGAGAGTTTAAACATTCAGTCGAATTGAGAATTTTTATAAAGTGAAACATCATCATGATCATCATTCATATATCCGACTTTGCCTATGGCTAAACATATGCCTCTTGCTTTTTGTGCCAATTCCCACGTTCAACATACCTAAAAATATATTCTAGAACAGTATTTCCCAAAGTCGCGACCCACTGGTTGTTTGCAAGCGAATATTGGGTGGGCCCTGAAAAATAGTATGATTCGAACGCCCCGTATAATATTATTAAGATTAAATACCGAAATAAATTGCAATTTGAATTCTTTTTCTTAATTCTCTATTGTGCACCAAAAACAACATTACATACAGTGTGATGTAAAGTACTGTAATGTAAAGTAAGTAATGTTGATTTAATGTTTGTCTTGTTTAATTTATGTGATGTACAAAATATATAAAAAAATATAAATTTGGCGTATTCAACTCTTTGAGATTAAAAGTAAGTAAAACTTTTTTGATGTTAAAGCTTTAGTGACAAAAAAGGAAAACAATTAATGCATAATTTTCATTAAAAAAAAATGCAATTAAAATCAATTTCAAATTTTTCCAGTATTCAAATTTCCTATTGGAACAGTTATTTTTTTTCTTGTTTTAACAGAAGGCCTCTTCAGTCGTTTTCCCCTTTTTTTTCATGAAAACCAAGAGGTGAATACTGCATTTAGAAGTTTTTGTTACATGGGTCGCGATCGAGAAATGGTCAGGTGGGTTGTTATAAAAAATCGTAGCTCACGAGTATTTAAGTCAACCATTTCTAAGTTCGTTGCTATTACAATAAATCATTTTTCATTCACGTCCCCAACATTTTACAGTACTAAAAGGTCCCACATTTCTCGTCAGATTTTATTTTAATCATCAAATTGCATGTTCAACATCCAGCTCCATCCGAAACATAGGTACATGTTGTTTTACTGTCCCTACTCCCTACGTCCCTGAGCGGGTCGGTCGCAATCTCATTTGCCTGTCGCTCTAAAACTCGCTTGGTCTCTAAAATCATTTACGTACTGCATTTTATTTGACTCAATTTTTTTCACGTAGTACGTTTTTCTGTTGTGTTGCAAACTTTGTAATAGTAGGTGAATTTCTGTTTGGAGTTTCTTTTGGAATTGATGGTTCTTTTTACTGGTTTTTACTTAGAACGGCAACTAAGCAGGAGGCTCACAGGTGGTTATTACCACCATCCATCATCATCGTCATCATCATTTCAGCTGAAAGACGTCCACTGCTGAAGATAGGCCTCCCTCAAGTGTCGCCACCGTCCATAGGCGGCTGCAAATTCAGAGGCGTTGCAGACAGATGTGCTGCTGACCTAAAGACAAAGGTTTGTAATCACACTTATAATTATTGTGTGTTTGTATGTTTGTTGGTTCTTAACGCTCAAACGGCTGGACGGATCTGGATGAAATTTGGCACAGAGATATATTATAGTCTGGAATAGCACAAAGGATAATTATATCCCGGGAATATGTTCCCCTCAAGATAATTTTCAACTTTCACGCGGGCGAAGCCACTGGCAGAAGATACTCACACTAATATTATAAAGGTGAAAGTTTGTGAATGTGTATGTGTGTGTTTGTTTGTTTGTTACTTCTTCACGCTCAAACGGCTGGACGGATCTGGATGAAATTTGGCACAAAGATAGATTATAGCCAATCTTCATCCCGGGAATATGTTCCCTCAGGATAATTTTCAACGTGCACGCGGGCGAAGCTGCTGGCAAAAGTTAGTACATAATATAAAGTGCCCATAAAGTTCCATGCTTACTAGAGATCTACGCTTTAGAACTAGCAATTCGTTCATGTTTCTGACGGACCGACTTCTTAATAATTCAAAAGTGTCTGTAAAATGTTTAATTGAAAAAAATGTTTCCAGTTTTGGTACGTTCCCGTGGGAAGCTAGTAGATAATAATAGAACACAAAATTAAATTTACTGAATGGTACTGACATTTCAAAAATAAAACATAACTTTTTAACATTATTTAGTTATTTCTGGCGATTTAAAACACTAATCTGATCTTTTGGCGAAGAGTCTCTTCGCCAAAAGATCAGGTTAGAATTAATAAAGGATTATTAACATTAGACGGATGCTTCATAAACATTAATTTATTAAGACTTCATACATAAAGGTCCAAAGGAAGAATGAATGCCACAAAGCCAGTAAATAAGTAGTGTCGCGCGTCTCCTGTCTTGGTCTCCGGTTGCTGTCGCGGCCCGATCTTGACCAGTTCCTTTAGGAATTCATTACCAGTAAACCAAGGGTATTTTGGTTTGAAAGTTAGATCTAGTTTTTTTTTTCGGTTACAGTCCAACCCAAAAGTTTATTTCTTTGATTTACATATTTCTAAGTAGACTGTCTTTTACCTCTAAGCTTTGGCTCGAGATAGATTATGTAATCGAAAAAGCATTGCCATAAAATAAAATTCTGCCATAATTCAAAAGAATGAAGTACGATTGTTTGGTCAGTAAAATATCACAAGAACATCTTAAATTGAACTGCTTCTGTAATAACTTCCATACTCTTTCTACACTAAATCTTGTTGAGAATTAGGAATTCGTTATGTTCAATTTTATCACCTAGTTTCATCATTTTGCTATCCAAACGAATAGTTTCAATGTGATATTATTTATTTATAGGTATATTGTACGTTTGTTACCATTTTACGCTTAAGTCGCTGAACCGACTTTCATGAAATTTAACATAAACTTTAAAACCAAAAGTATCAACAGAAACTTGAGCAATATATAAATCAACTGTTTACCAAAAGCAAACGACTCGTTTTTGTAACAGACTTGCAGGTAAGAATTTAATTGTCTCTATAAAATTAAATTTCAATTAACATAACAATGACTACAACCCGTTTTATTAAATCGTCGACTCGATCACAGAGTATGGAACCAACGCACTGGCAGTGACTAGAGACATAACTTTTAACATAAAGTACCGAGAGACCTTGGCGGCCACTGCTTGTATAGCTTTGTGGGCCACTTTGACATGCTGTAACTTTGTACTCTACGTTACTGGAGCAGCGGACGCTTAGAGGTCTTACTTAATCGAGGTAAACTACAAATGTTATAATTTTCAGTCGGTTTTTTTTTTTTTTTTTTACACCAAACTATGCGTGTCAGCGATTTTGACGGCAGTTTCAAAACATACCATGCAAAAATGTGAATTGAACTTTAGAAAATGTTCTTTTTAGAAGTGGTCGCCGAGGCGTTTTTGTGTTGTGTGGCTCTCATTCACTTATTGCATGTATAATGATTTCAAGTGAAGAGTCTAGTCATTTTAGAGCCGTTCATGTATAAGCAAACAGTGAAAGACTCTATTATATTTTAGATTAATATTTGAATAGAAAATTTTAACTTAAATAATGCGAAGTATGATTGGATTTCTACTTCAAAATTTATTAAATTCTAAACATATTTTAATAAACAAAGTTGAGTTGGTAATCTGACAAGTAGTTTTCAATACTTTTTGCGCACATGCTAAAGGTCCTTCTTATGTTAATTATTATTGGACTAGTGAAAACCGAGACCATCCCATTCAAAGAGGGACGTAAGTATGATCTTGTTTATTATCGGTCTTCCACCAAATACTCTTCTTCGTGTTCTATGAGTGCATTTTCTTCAACGGGAATTCAAACTCGTCGACAGGGTCAGCGTTGTCTTCATAAAAGTTATTTATAATGCAGATATTATAGGTTATAGAGCTAGCCAAGAAATTCGGCATCGTTTATGGTGTTCGCACGATGGTAAATTATTTTATCTGGTAAATTTAAATGCATTTATCTGGTTCAAACCAAGGCCTAACGCTATCAATAAAGGTTACGAAACTAATAAAATCTAGACTTTCTTCAAAATGACCTAGTCAACAGCGTTAGAAATTTATAGCAATATATCGGCTGCTGTTTAAAGGACGAATAATATTGAACACTAGCTGCATAAAATAAAAAAACAACGCTTGGGTTCCTTTTTTTTTCGAAGAAAATAAAATTTGCTATTAGGAATAATGTCGCTTTCTATCGTTGAAAGAATTTGTCCAATCGAATACTATTCCAGAGATTACTTTTCAAACATTTATTTTACATAGCAAGAATTTCATCCACTTGAAGTATGCTGTTGATGTAATCTTTTACATCACGACATTTACAAGGATGGATAGTGTAGTAACTAGTACCTCATACTTTTATGAAACTTGTTGATTTCCCTGAAGAGTAAAAAATGCAACCAACGGGAAACTTTGCCAGCCGGAATTGTAACTTTTTGAGAATTTAGTAGTTTTTCGTGCAAAAATCTATGTCGTAATTTTGCATTTTATATGGTTTTAGTTATTTGGTATTTGCTATCCGGGAAACAGTTTTGACTGGTGTAATGAGTGTGGACTATCCACCTCTGCCCATTCTTCTAGAAAGTAGAAAATAAAAATAAATAGGTACAGAAGGCTGTTGATAAGTAAAGAGTTTTTGTGAAATATTTATCACAATATAGTGCCGGTGTGTTATAAAACGGAAAACTTTATGCTGCAGTAAGTTACTGCAGCTGTGGAAGATAGAGTATAAAAGCAACTATTGCCCGAATATTGCCATTCTCTTATATAAGGAAGCAGTTATGAGCAAAAAAAATTCACCACGTATGACAAATCAAAAGATATTTTCTTTCGACTTTCGATTTAAAATAGCAGAAAACAATATCTTTATGACATTAATTCAAATTTTCAACACGATTCAGTGTATAAAAATAAAGCACACGTGAAAAAATATGTTTTCGTTTTGATTCAACACATTTGTGTTGAATCAAAAAATTGCGCTTCAATTTAGCTAAGTGTTCACACGATTGTACCTCAGAAGCACTTTTGTCAGAAATTGTTTTCAAAGAATATTCGTTTCGATGTAAGACCATAATTTCTGAAATGATCCCATTCAGAAACAAAGAATTCTTTTGACATTTGAAGAATCTGTGGATTATTTCATTTAGGGTTTAATAGAATCCTATTCGTTGCCACATAATTATTTTCTAACAATCTATTGAAATGATTTTTGATAATATTCTTGAAATTATATTGTAGTCTTCATTATTTTAAATTAGTCTTTATGAAGAGTTATGAGAGAGGATAACTTAGTCTTTAGCTACTTATGTCTTTATGAAGAGCTAGAACTACAAACCTGCGAAAAGGCTTACGTTAGTCTAGGAGAAGTTGCAATCATCCCCGCCCTGTGGGTTCCCGCATCGTCGAGGTGGGGGCTCAGTAGCCGTGGCAAACCACGGCTACTGAGCCCCCACCTCTTTGCTTCACCGTGGGAACCCGAGGACGGGCCTCTCGTCAGGGCTTATGCCGATTAGCCGTCACGCCACTTGCCGCTTGGGTGACATCGCAACTAAGGCGGCCCTCGATTTCGTATGGGAGGCATCGCGGCTAAGGTTTGGAGGCCGCGGCGGGAGAGGAGTGCCGGTATTGCGGTGCGCCGCTTTCCTTATCTTCCGCGTTCTGGACGGGGTCGCAACGTCTGATTGCGGACGCGTTGGCCCGCCCCTACCCACTGCAGCCGAAAGTGGTAGGCGGTGGGGCCACTGACCTGACCCATCACAGGGGGACCAAGGGTGCCATACACGGGGTCATCTGGCGCCCATGTGCTGGTTTGGTTCCTGGGGTGGTCACGGCGTGCAATGTGTTCTGGTGCGCTGGTGGTCGGGGGTACTTCCCACAGGAGGGTCCGGTGACGGACGGGTTCGCGGATGAGTGCTTACACGTGGCTGTGTTCCCGCCTTAAGCGGCACAGGAGGACTCCTTGGAGTTTTAGTGGGTTGGAGTCCCATATAATTCACTCCCCGTGGTAGCGTGGTGCATGAACATATCTTCAAGCAAGTAGCAGTAATAGGCGTTAAGCTCTTTTATTGTTTCTGTGGTTTACAATACCAAAGTCATCTATGTTCCACGTTTATAAATCCAATAAAACTTTTATTATTGATGTTTGCTCACAAGAAATACCAAGGGGCATTATGATACCCAGTTATTGCAGAGGAAGCAGACTTCAATAATAAAAGATTTTTGTGCATATACGAACCTGGAACATATAGGCTCTTGCTATGTTTAAAATACTGGCTGTCAACAGGCAGGGACCCGACGCTAGCATTGTTGGGAAAAGGCTTGATAGGTTGATTGACACTAGATGGTTAATATTGATAGATTGTAACAGTAAGGGTGTTACCAGACTAATAGATCGATCGTCGATTGACGGCATCGCTCAACGTCGATCGAAGTTTATCGACTGGTCTGGTATAATCGCTTTAATTGATCGACAGATACCGTTCGACTAACCGATCGATTGATTGCCGGTTGATGACATCGGGCGACGTTGATCGATTAACTCTGGCTATAATCTATCAGTTTCAGACGCGTTGTTGTTGTCCAGTTCGGTGTTGCTCGTACTATTATTACGGTGCGGCAAACGCAGAAAACTCTGGAAGCGACTGTTTTTTTTTAAATCTAAGATCGCTTATTAATCTTGTCGTAACTTATTAATCATATCGCGGCCCGGCTAATCAAGCAGCTCGATCGACGCCGACTAATCCATTCTACCATCGATCGATGCCGTCGATCGAAGATCGATCGATTGGTCTGGTGACACCCTAATGGTACCTATCTTCACCACCTATCTTAACTAACCTTTATAACCTGACAGAAGCATTTTCAAAGCCCAGTAGCACGAGCACCTACCTTCCAATAACACCAAAACACGTTGATCCCAAAATTGCTTATTATAACCATTCTCTTTGACGACGCCACGAAAACACGGGATTTTTCTTGAAAACGGCTGTTATTCGTGGAGTGCAAAGCTTTGATATTCTCGTATATATATACGGCTTCATTCCTTTTACGAGGTCTCTATGTATAACACAAATATGTGTCAGTCTTCCCTCTATTGTTCAGTTATAAGCTTTTTAACATAATTTACGACGTTATGTGATGAAACATGAAACTTGTATGTGTTATGCTTCTCATCTTCTTACTGGTGTTGGAAAGTAATCATTTTCGCTTTTGCATTTAGGAGTAGGTATTCTAGAGTGTAGAGCATTTTGGTCTCGTTGGAGGGTTTAGAACTTAATGGCACATTTTATATACATAACTAAAAGCAATATTGGAAAATAATTCTATTTTATAGATCGCTGAGACAAGCCCGACATAGCCCGAAGAATTGCCAAACTAAAGTGGCAGTGAGTAGGGCACATTGCTCGCAGAACGGGCGATCGACGGGGCTGAACAATTCTGGAGTGGCGACCGCGGACAGTTCAGAATTGGAAGACCTCCTATTAGGTGTGGACCGATGACATGATTAAGGTTGCAGGAATCCGTTGAATGCGAGACGCTCAGGAGCGCTAGATGTGACGACACCTAGGGCTGTCAGCAGTGGATGTCTTTCGGCTAAATTGATGATGTTGATGATATCGCTGACTGAGATGTGACTGAGTTCTTTGGATCTACGTCTTATACTTGAACGCTATTATATAGCTGAGCGATAAACAGCAATATTAAATGCCCATTTCACATTATATTCTTCATTGCTTGAAGATAATCATGTGAAGTTTGGTTGAAAGTAATATATAAAGTATTTTCATTACAGTTTAGTTACTTATAAAACTCGTGGCTATTTCCAAGATTACATAATTCAGTCATGTATTCATTGTAAATAGAACTTTTGATTAATAAAGTTTTGTGGTCATCTACACACTAGTTGAAACCAGAATTAAAGTGGAAAATCAAAGTTAATGGTTCACCTAAAAGGGTTATTGGGCCCTTGTTAGAGAGAATTCTAAAAAGCAGGTCCCACAAAGAACTAAATTCTAACACTGGCGAAGTTATACGGGTATTCGATCAGTCAATAAACGAAATAAAAAACTGAACTTTCTACATCAACAGACATAGTTTAATTGAATTGTATGTAGGTACTCCTAGCTTTATTAGTCTTGTCTAGTTTTCTTACGTTTTTGCTGTTATTTCTGGACCAAAACAAATATTTTTTTCTCTGGGACTTCTCTATTCTGGCTGATTCTGGCTTTTGGGCTTTGCTATAGTTGGGACTAATGTTGCGGACTTGTCACCTGTCCCTACTGTTAAAAGCTTAGTATAGTTTTAACTTTTTTATTTTGTTGCGTATCGTTTGGATGCGGACTGCAACTTGCTTGGGTGGACTGCAGCTTATATAGACTGGTTAATTGATACAATTTGCTTGTTTTTAGTAATTATTTACTATAACTCACATGAATCCGTGTTGGTCATAGACCACAGCAAGTAGGAAGAGAGCATTTGACATCTCTTTACAACAGATCAGAAATTTTCATATTTAAATCTAGAAATAATAAATTTTGTGTTGCCATCAACACCTACTCTTCTAAGAACTACTCACAAACTTTACTTTTTTGGATACCCAATAATTGCAAGGTAACTTTAGGACATCCTGTGAGCAATTTTTCCATTTCACTAGTCATGAACATGATTTCTTATCACCCATTCTTCAAACCCATCAGATAATCCCAGCAAAGCACACTGCCAGCTCATTACCCTATCTACAAAGCTCATTTATCTGTCCCGTTTACAGACAAAAGGAAACAGGGTACCTACTGAATTAGAAATGACTTGTCTGCAACAATGCAAGCCTCATGTGACGGTTTGCACCTCATTATCATGTACTGTTGTGTGTATAACTAGGATGGAATCACAATTTTTGATAAGAAGAGAATGATGGCATGTTCACTAAGTTCTTATTAACTTAAGTAAACTTCAGGGCGGCCTAGAAGTTTGGCGAGAACTATATTTATCTATTTAACACAATTCAGTACAAAATAGTATCAATGGTGCCTTGGCTCTAAAGAAAAGACGAAGAAGGAAGAGTAAAAAGAAAGGAATTAAGGAGGAAGTGGCAGATAATATTTATAAAAATGTTTTAAGAATACTTTTATGAAATCTAAGTTGCCAAAGTTTGTTTCCTAATGGCAATCAATTGTGAGTTATTAAGTCAACATACGAAGAATAGGTCATGTCTACCTGAACTAAACTATTAATTTAAGTGTTCTCCATCGATCAGTGGTAGCCTAGTGGTAATGGCCACGACTTACAAGTCGCAGGTCGTGGTTTCAAACCCAGGCAGGCGCTTTACTTTGTGTAAATTATTTCATCACCACTGCTCTCAAAGAGGTAAAAGAAAACATCGTAAGGAAACCGGCATGTCTTAGAATCAACAGTTCTAAGACAAGTGAAATCCACCAACCCGTACTGGTCCTGCGTGGTGGATTACGGCCCATTCCTTTCACAGAGAAGAGCCTTGCACGCACAACGGACCAAATGGGAGTCTTAGTGCGTAAAAAGGGGTCCATCTATCTTAACCTATCCTAAGGGTTCAAACGAGTGCCTGTGGATACTGAGAAATATATATTTTTTTTTAATAATATTACATAACATAATGTGACTACACGTCATTTATCTCTATATTTATGTACTATTATTGACTATTAACTGACATTACATACATGGAAGGCGGACACGCTAATACTCTCCGTTGTATAAAATAGGCTGTAAGGCCGCTTTCAATTAAGAACATAGGACAACCAAATGTTAGTTGTTAAATACTGCTTCCTATAGAAGGTCTGATTTCGGGTCTCATTGCATTGCCATGTTGTATGTACACTTATAAACTAAAGGGGGTAGTCATCGCTGAACATCACAAACTGGGATATGATCAATTTAATGAATGTTAGAGTCGTGTCTCGTTAAATCTCACCAGGCTTTCGAGCCAATCTCTGAATAAAAAAATAATATTTGGCGAGACACGATGGAAGCCCAGTGGAAGACTCCGCTGATGACGTCGCACAGCTGTTATTTACACTGGAGCATCCTCGAAATTGGCAAGTTTAAAGAAGTGTGAAGTGACGAATTATTCCATTTCAACGTATAACAAGGCAATTGTAAACCTGTATCAGACTGAGTCTACGGTACGCTTGCTAGTTTTGTATTGTCTTAGTAAAGGGTGTAAGGTCGAGGGTGAGCTATTTATTATAGTGCGCGTCCAGTAATTCTGGAAGCATGTCTCGCTCATTGGCAGGACACTTAGGCACAAAACTGTCCTTGTCTTAGGATTGTGTAAGACATGTTTAAGTTTAGGGAAACATGTATTGTATGGACCGCTGCTGATCCTTCCTAGGACGCGCATTCGAGGCCCTGCAGTACACGTATACGACGTGCCTGCTTCTGAAAGGCAGTCTCACGCCACTTGGGTGGGAATCTAGACTATTGCCAATTAACTCATTAACGTAATTCAATTAAACGTATTTATGAATGCAAGCGTAGCGATCCTACCAACTTCCTTTCGTTAGGTAAATAATGCACTTTGCAATCCCTTCGTCTAATTAACTTCATACATCACTATTGTTTTATTAATATAGCCCATATGGCTGACAGACAGAAATGTGTGCTGGAAAGTTTGTTTAGCTTTTGGGGCTGTCTGTAGGCGAGTTGATATTATCAACTCTAGTTACTTCCTGAGTTAAACTCTCTACTAATTTAGTTATTTGTATTAATCCTTGAATGTATATTCACTATCCGCGACCATTATTCGGTCTTTGATTTAAATACTCTATACATTAGTGTAAAGGGTTTCTCACACAAGCTTTAGATAAGTATAACAATATAGTTATACTTATCTAAAATATAGTTATAGAGGAGGCCATTATTGTCCAGGCCTGGATCCGGGAGTCGGCAACGACCGGACCCGTCGACGTTGAACAGGAGGCGCTGTGGTTCCGCGGGGCGATGACGCAAATCAGCGACGCGTCCATGCCCCGGGTCCATGCACAGTCAGCGAGGCGCCAGGTGTACTGGTGGTCCGCCGAGATTGCACAGTTGCGTGTCGCGTGCGTAGCGGCCAGACGCCAGTACACCCGATACCGGAGGAGACGTCGGCGGGTCCCTGACGAAGAAACCGCGCGGTATGAGGTGTACCGCGCGGCGACGGCGACTCTGCGGCTGGCCATCGGTGAGGCGAAGAAGCGAGCCAGGGAGGAGATGTTGGAGACTCTAGACGGGGATCCATGGGGGCGCCCTTATCGAGCGGTTCGAGGGAAACTTCGAGCCGCCGCACCTCCACTTACGGAGAGTCTCCAACCCGAGCTGCTGGAGGAGGTAGTCGCAGCCCTCTTCCCGGCGAGAGCGGAGCACATTCCGCCACCGATGGCTTTGCCCACAGCCGCAGAGTCTACAGAGTATTTATGAATGCAAGCGTAGCGATCCTACCAACTTCCTTTCGTTAGGTAAATAATGCACTTTGCAATCCCTTCGTCTAATTAACTTCATACATCACTATTGTTTTATTAATATAGCCCATATGGCTGACAGATAGAAATGTGTGCTGGAAAGTTTGTTTAGCTTTTGGGGCTGTCTGTAGGCGAGTTGATATTATCAACTCTAGTTACTTCCTGAGTTAAACTCTCTACTAATTTAGTTATTTGTATTAATCCTTGAATGTATATTCACTATCCGCGACCATTATTCGGTCTTTGATTCAAATACTCTATACATTAGTGTAAAGGGTTTCTCACACAAGCTTTAGATAAGTATAACATTATAGTTTAAATCCCTTTAGTTAGATTTTATCCTTCTAAACCACTTTCAAGATATAATCTTAAAAATGTGAATTCCAAAACAAAACAAAATATAATTTGAAATTCACTAAGTCGGAAGAGAATTTACCAAGCCAGGTGACGAAATTCATTGTGCAGCGCAGAATTGGCGGGGCGCTGTACCTCTTTTATCAAAAGAGCCGACTTTAACACTATGGTTTCTGCCAAAATTTACTTTTTATATCTGTTCACATTTCTGCTTGCGTTATGACACTTCCAGTGCATCACTTAAATGGATGCAGTTACATACTGCCTTGACCTGTGCCTAATCTTTCAAAAAAAAATCATATTTTGTATAATTTTTTTAAGAGGAAATGCGGTCGCAGGCATCCGATTCAATATCTCCTTGAATATCCTAAGTAAAAAGTTATAATTTGAGGTTTGCCTCTCGTCTATTTTCTACTCCATTATTGGACAAATTTATTACAAATAAACTGTGCCCTTATGTTTTCCTTTTTGATGACACATTTATCTTTAGAAGCACTAGAACCTTCAAAAAATGCTCATAATTACGCTGTCAACACAGATCTAGTGTACAAGTTTGACAACTATAAATGAAAAAAGAAAAACGTAGAAGCACAACATATATCTTAATCTTATAATTTATTAAATATCTTTTAAATTTGCTCAATACTGGAGGAGGAAATAGGCGACAGCCAAACCTCGAATTATGACTTTTTACTTAGGAAATTCAGCCGGAGCTCTCTGCTCGCATTACCTCTAATCTGGCGGATAACCTACTGTGTAACAGGCCTTGAATTCAGGTAGTTAATCGATGTAAATCGGACTAAGTTGATGTGCTTTTACGTATCTGCCCGAGCGTGCCTGTGTTAATGAGATGGTTGGGTAACTCGTCGTCCGTCCGTCGAATAGTTGTGCGAAAAGCCGATTGGCATAAAATCGAGCTGGCCTGAACGACGACTTTTGGTGTTGGTAGTCAAAATTGGTTTTGACTACCAACAACGTTCCAGCTTTTGTGCAGGTTATTATGGTAGGTACATCTTTCAATGTAGATATCGTTACTCCGATGAGCAAGCATTCAAGTGAGTTATTTGCGATTCAATGCTGCATTTGGTAAACTTTTCGATATTAGTAAGAACCAATACATTTAAATGGTCAAATCTTAGAAGGCTTTTGCGCAGTTCTCAAATGGGCTTAACAGAGAATCGTCAATTTATTATAATGACCTTGGCAGACATGCTACGTTTGCAACTTCATAGACGATATTGGCGATCAAAGTGGTTTGGGAAATTGCTCCGTTACCACACAAAAAAAAGGCAAGATAAAAACACGGCGTTTATCTATCCGTTGCTTTTATGACGATCGCTGCTGAATGGTGTATTATCGCTACGGATACGGATGGTTGTAGGTACGATATATTTGCCAAACAAAGTTTACCCACTACTAGCCTGCATGAAAAGTGTTTTATTATACCAAGGGAGTTTACTACCGGGATGAAAAGTATACTGTCCTAATCCAGGGCATAATCTATCAGTGTTCAAGTTTTATAAAAAGTGTTCAGCGGTTTAGACGTGAAAACGTTACCTTATTGTAAGTAGTTGCCTTCTTCTTGTCTATTTATTATGTGTGTACATTAATAAAAAGAGCTCCGATTGAAATGGATAGTGATTATGAGAAATTCATTATACGTTAATGATTCATTTTATAATCCATTCAGCGGCTTAGATGTAACACGTACCCTTCGTAACTAGGTAATACCTAACGCGAAAATTCCCCACTAAAAATATTTTCCAAGTTATACCAAAAAGCTAATTCTCACATAACAGCTGGTAAAGTTTGACGTACGAAGCTAGTAATGATAATGGGATGAGCACTTAATGTTATTAATGCCAACTTCGTGACGCACGCCAACTTTTGCCAGGTGCTGGTTAATTTTACAATGGTAGATATCCATTTACATTGTTTTGTTTGAATTTCAATAGACTGTTTGGTGTTTGTCTGGTTACATAGTTGTTATTACCATGCGAATGAGTATATTATTAATTTATTAATTTACTCTCGTACTGGAAAGCCTTGAAGCAATTACATCAATCGAGCACAAACTTTATAATACACTAACTATAAGTTCAGGTTTCCTCACGATTTTGTCTTTCAACGTTGTAAGCGATGTCCAAGATAAACTTAGAAAGTACATATGAATTGCATATTATTTGCCCGGATTTGAACCCACCCTCTTAAGCATGAGAGGCGGAGTCTTCCCACTGGGCCACCACGACAGTGATGACTATGATGACCGGGTTAAGGCCCAATCCGCAAGAAACATAGGACCGGCCGATGTGGCGACGCTTGGCAGAGGCCTTTTTTAGCAGTGGACGTATTTCAGCTGAAATGATGATGAGGAATAATTATATTGCCATGTCTATCCATGGAATCAAACGTTCACAATTTAGGACTTATTAATATGAATGTTAGAGTTGTAATTGGAGTTAGAAGAATAGATAAAATGAGACTTCAAGATATAAAGAGCAAAACTAAATTTAAATATATTTATACCTTCTACAAACGCCTGAAATGGAGATGGACAGGACACATGTTAAGAGAAGGAAAAGAGAAGAGGACGAAACTGGTAACAGAATGGTACCCGCGAAATAGCAAAAAAAACAAAGGGAGACAAACTAAACGCTGGGAAGACGACATGAAAAAGATAGCTGGTCCAGAATGGACACGAACTGCAAAAGATAGGACAAATGGAAGGCGATTGTCGACGAGCAAGCAAAAAAAAAAACCGGTTACCGATACAATTACGTATTCAAGAAATTAATTGTTACACTGCATGTTAATGTTACAGCAATAAAGACTTATTTATTTATAATATGACTGTAAATTTTAATCCGTGGTGCTTTGCAACTGGGTTTATCCCAGTTGTACTCGTACATACATCATCATCTATGTGTCTATTAACATAGCTCTGTTTTGTCTCCAGCTTGATATGGAGAGCAGTGGAAATATTTATTTTTTCTTATTTATAAGCCATTCTTTTAAAATTTTATCGTTTCTCCAAGTCTCGTCGAGCTCCTTGCCTCTGTGCTTTTCTGGTGATCGCCAATGTTGATTCGGGCTTTAAGAAATTATTGGTTTATTTATTCATTCTACAATATTTTGGTGGAAGTAGATGATTATAATGAAAGCTTCTTACTAAAAAAGAAACTCGAGCGCTTGAATGAGCTTGTTACTTACCTAATAAACCTTGTGAAAACCTTCACAATAGGAATAATAGAACACAAAAAGTACAAACGAAATATCTACAATATTACAAAGTCTACCACTTTCCTAACAACTTTACAAAAGCTAAGACCTTGTTATTTTTCTCTCAAGTCTCTCCTGGAACTACTTATTTGATTATTTCGACCCCCAAATAACGTTTTCAGTTAATACATAATTCATGGTTGGCTGGGACCCGATATTGAGACTCCACGTATACTATTCATCGATCTTTTTAATGAATATTTACACGAGAAAATGTCGCTAGCAGGATATATTACACAATTGTTATTAAAGAGAAAGCGCTGTGGGTGTGGAAGATTGTTGGGGTAATCTTATGCAGTTTAGTGTTGGGTGTCTCCATGTTTTGTCGATTCCAGTTCTTTACCGAAGAGTGCTATCTTCGGTAATCATCATTCAAACGAAAACTTAAATCATCTTTTACTAGTGTATTTTGCGACTGAAGTCACAAAATTAACATATTGTTACCTGTCGGCTTAAATAAATGAGTCCGTAAAGTAAAGACTGCAAGAATCCGCTTTTTGCCAGAAATATAGGACTGCTCGATGTAGTGACACTTACGCTGGTTTATGTCCAGCAGTGGACATTATATATGAAAAAAATGATTATGTATTTCACTCTACCCTCAAAGCCTAAAGCTTCATTCCATTTTCCTTCATCCCGGCATTACTACCAATTTAACGACGTTTTTCAGAAGATCCTTCTTCAAATATTTATCATGCTTTATTACCAACATTAAGTAATTAAAACTCAGAGAATGTCAGTCAATTATTCACAGAATGTCGTAATTAGGACCTTTGACATCCGTTGAACCGTAAAACCTAAGAACCTATTAAGTGCACCCGGCAAGGTTGGTTATCATTTGAAACATACCACACCAATTCAAACCTTAATCTTGAAGCTACAGGGTCTAAAGTGGCACACACATTTATTGAAAGCTACAATAAATTGCCTACCCTCAAAGTGAGGTTTCTGTAGTATTTCAGCAAATGTGGTTGAAATGAGTATGATTATTTGGGTATTGGAAGTGCTACTTAAAGTTGTAGAACTTACTATTTACTCGTATATATCAGACATACTACATGAGCAGGAGAGCACTCGTTATGTTAATGCATTTATGTAATATAAGTGCTTATTCTAAGTAGGGCTTCTTGTGAAATAATACTGTCTAAGAAAACCGCCTACATTTATTACGATGAGGAAATTATTAGGTACCTATACCTATTATTCTCTATGATAGTTCATTAATCTGAAAAAAAGTAAATTCAAAAAATCAAAAAGCCCGACTGCTTAAGAAGTCAAATAAAAAGACGTAAAGACGAGCTGGCTAACCAAAACCGACGGCGTAAGATCAAATGCCGAGCGATTGCGGCGCACCGAACAGAGCACAGCGCCGTGCGCCGCGTCGCCCGGCTGCCGTCTGCCGTGCCATTTCACGGTGGCGGTGGTACCTCGTCGCCGCCATGGTGATGTGTCCAGGCCCTAAGATCCAGACTCTACCAACCACCACATTACAGTGATTTTGATATATCGAAATTAAAAAGTCGACAGTAAATAAATAAGCTTATGAAAGAATATCAACTTTTTGATATATTTGGCCAAAGCTTCCGATCTGACCACCTCGCCGCATGCCTCTCAAAGACTCACAGCATGCCGCTCTCGTTTCCACTCATCTCCGCTCATCCGTGTCTATTTAAGCTGTGTATAGCCGAATTGTGTAACTAAATAACGAAATCCTGTTATTTGTTACATGGCTCCTCTCCGCTTTTTAACACGTCTCTACTTTGGTAGAGTTTGATGTTTAGTTAAGTAAGTAAAGCGTAGAGTAAGTAATCTAGGCTAAAGCCGGCTTTTATCTATTTTAGCCTACAATCATTGTGGAAAAAAAGAAAGAAACAGAAAGGCCAAGTGTGCAGTACCCAAAACCGGCGTGTGTGTATGACTAGATGTATGAATGTGTGTGAAGCAAAAGAAGTATGTAAGGATCGTAGCAGGTGGCGTTCTGTAGTTTCTGCCTACCCCCATGGGAAAAAGGCGTGAGTTTATGTATGTATGTATCATTGTGGAGCAGATCAAAGTGCAGGAAGAGGATCGAAGGGAGTTTGTTCCAGCGAGACAAAGATGATACCTGTCAATCTGTATTAGCAACACATCTCCTTAGTAGTATACAATAAGATACGTAAAGACTTTTAACTAGACAGACTACCTCGACCTAGTATTTTTACTGGTTGTAAGATTGGTAGTAACACGGGCGACAAAAGATATTTATATGTACACATATAACCTAAGAAAAATAAGGAATATAATAGTGAATCGACAAGAAACGGTAATATTTTTGTTCAATTTCCTTGTTAAATTGTTATTGTCTCGCGTCTCACATACGTAATTCATAATTGAAACATACATCATTGTCGTACGCAGTTTATACACCCCATAAATCTTGACTTAGTACCTGAAATTTTATGGACTCCCCAAGAGGAAAATATGATACATAATAATGTGGGTAGACCTTGACATTTTTGGCGTGAGGATTGAAAAAGAAAAGCATTCCTTGTGTTTGAACTTTATTATAAAAAAGTATTGAATAGATTAGACGCTCTTCCTAATAACTTGACGCGGTTCGATTTATATCACATCAATAGAAGATTAAAATTGCAAGTAAACATGGACGCAATTCGATGCAATTCGACCGATTTGCACTTGAAATTTTCTTATAAAAAACTTTTCTTCAAAAAAATACTACCGACTTCCAAATAAAAACACTAAAAGGTGAAAAATAACTTTCTTTTTGGAATTCGGTGTTTTTGTTAGGTACCAAGTATTTTCGTTATGGTCGCCGATTTCCGAAATGAATTTTATTTTTTCTTTGTAGTGTTTTTATTTGGGAGTCGGTAGTATATTTTTGTAAAAAGTTTTTTTTGTTTTTCACTTTTAGTTGTACCTAAATAGGCAAGTTCTTTAGTAAGGTACCTATAATGCCAGAATAGATTACTCAAATATCACGAAACTTGAACATAACCGGTGAAATCAGAGTGAACCAAGGTGAACTGTACACATCTGCGAACCCCTTTAGGGTGAACTGACGTGATATTATTTTATGAAGTGGTATCAAAAATAAACAGACATGCGATTGCAGCAATTTTCAATTTTACGCCATTTATTGAAGAGTTGTGTTGGTATATCGCCGAAGTTCTTCATCAAATATTCACCAAATTAAAATGGGACCAATTTGGTAATATATTCTTTCAAACAAAAAAAGATTTTTATATCGCTCTACAATTGATAGAGAAATCAGTGAACATAAACAAAAAAAAACACAATCATAAAGTCGAACATAGAACCTCCTCTTTGTAAAGTCGGTTAAAAAACATGTGTCGCTTATTGACAAATTTTAAATTGCATCGCACTTTCAGGAAGGTCCCAGCTCACAAGCGTTCCTTAGTAAAAATATAAACCTTATGAACGGACTATCTACATAAATCCTAATTAAATAAAACACAAAAATTATTTCTACCTACGTCGGTTATAGACTTTGAAATCATCCAACCAATGTGCCTCAAACGAAATTTATTTCCGTAGTAGCAGACGCCGCGTATCTGCTAGTGAAAGATAACAACATACTTGTTCGATAATTACACACCTCACTTAAGGCGGTACCCCGAGCAAAACGCCGCGCAAGCCTTTTTTCGTGCTGTTTTTAGGAGCTATCTTCTCGTTATTTAAAAAGAAATATCAATTAATAAAAATACATTAAACTTCTACATAATATTGATTCTAAAATGGTAGATTTAGTTTTTTTTTAAATGTTTTATATATTTCACTAACCTCCTTCCAAAAAAACATAAAAATGAGAAATAATTATTGATATTATGCATCTCCTCGTAAAGTGTTCATTATTTTTTTTTGTACTACCACTAATGGATAGACAATTTAATAACGAACATTTTTGTAGAATTTTTTTTTTCAATAGACCAAATTTCGATTTTATAAAGATTTTATTCTAAAATTTGGGCGTATTCACTACTGTAATTCATGCGCCACCAGTGCCGCTAGACCAATAGGAATGCTCTTAACTCATGCCGATTTTTTGGTCAGGGTACCGTCTTAATCTACTTCGCCAAGTAGATAGCACAACAGCAACAAACACGAATACACTTTGTTTAAACAGTCGCACCAACAAAGATACAGAAAATCGTATAGAAACGAATCACAACAAACGTAAAATAACAGTAAAATGGCAGAAATTAACATAAACGTGGATTTAGTTAACAGCATGTCGCCTTGCGGACTCATAAAACGTTTAAATAGTAGTTTCCAAACTGTTATTTCCAAATTCCAACGAGATTGCGGAAATTAATTTTGCTTGAAGACAAACCAAATCAACGCTCCGGCTTATGAACGCTAAAGCACCACAATAATTTATAGATTATTAAATTCCCGAGAAATTGTAATGGCACTGTTTTCGAAACATCTACTCGTAAATCGAATTATCAAGTCACGGCTATTTATGTTTCAATTTCGGGAGACGTCTATCAATTGTGTGCTTAGTGATGTTGATTTCTGGGTGGAAAGTTGAGTAATTGAGAATGATGAAGACAGTTTTAATCAGAGCTATTTTAATATGATAGTTGGAAACTGGATGCTGGGAATAAAACGGCATTACAATCTTGCTTAATCTTTACATAGTATAAAACAAAGTCGCTCCCGCTGTTTGTACGCTTAGATCTTTTAAACCATGCAACGGATTTTAATACAGTTTTCAGCAATAGATAGAGTGATTCAAGAGGAAGGTTTATATGTACGTGGTATATTTCGTCGCGTGGATACCGTCGTTATTGAGTTCAGACATTTATTGGTTCGAACCAACATTTATACACAGTAAGAGTTCACTGTAAGAGTAAATGGCGAATAAGGAAATACTTTAGTTCAGTATAGGGTGTTTAATCCATGGGTAGCAAAAGAGTCATCAATTACATCGGTTTTTAACCCCCACCGTAAAAGAGGGGTGTTATAAGTTTGACGTGTGTTGCTTTGTATCTGTGTGTCTGTTTGTGGCATCATAGCTCCTAAATGGATGAACTGATTTTGATTTAGTTTTTTTGTTTGACAGGTGATTTTGTCTAGAGTGATCTTAGCTATGTTTGAATAAAATCGGTTGAGCCGTTTTAAAGATATGGGCGTTTTACTGTTTGAATCGGGGTGTTTTCGCAAGATAAATGTGCCGGGGAATTGTGATGTTTCGCACCTAAACATAAAGTTTAGGTGCGAAACATCACAATTATTCGGGCAACATCAAAAAGTAATTATCAAAATAATGCCTTACAATATTTACTCAGACGCGAGACGGTAGAGAAATGTTTAAAATAAATAAATAGAACGGATGTCGTCAAAATAAATTCTTATTTAAACAAAACCGGATATTATAATATTTTAAAGAAATAAAAAGTAAACTGCCAAATTAAATCCTTTTAAAATGTCGACTGGACATCCTTTCATTTTTTAAGAATTATATTGGGTTTGATCAAATTAATATATTAATCAAATTAAATTGAACCAAATATAGCAACATTTCAAACAATAAGAAAGGAAATGGTCAAATAAATCCTAATATTGTAACATATTATTGTTTTCTGTCAACAGAATTTTACAATATTAAAAATAAAAACAGAAACATTAAATCAACTAATTGTTTTACGCCCATAAATACATGCATAATAAAGTAGAGAAAAGCCGAGAAATTTAATGTACTACGGAATTGTATATCTTAAATCTTTACATATCATTTCTTTACATAATATAAAACAAAGTCGCTCCCTCTGTTTGTACGCTTAAATCTTTTAAACTCCGCAACGGATTTGATTTCAGATTTCAGCAATAGATAGAGTGATTCAAGAGGAAGGTTTATATGTAGTATACATGCATATTATAGAAGAGAAAAACCGACCAATGCAAAGATTTGAAATGTGATGTTGGTAACAAACATATTTTTTGTGCTTACACTGCAAATGCTGGCTAAACCTTACGAGATAGATCAAATTAACGTACTATGGAATTGTAAATGCACCTGTGCGAAGCCGGGGCGGGTCGCTACTAATATTGTGAATGAGGAAGATTGGATGAATCTGTGAACGTTTGTCACCCAATCACGTCAGATCGGCTGAACGGATCTGGATTAAATTTGGCACAGAGATAGATTAGAGTCACACAAACACAGACATAGAATACTTTTTATACCGGGAATATGTTCCCTCGGGATAACTATAGACTTTCACGCGGGCGTAGCTAGTTAATTAATAAAGTAAACTAGCTTTTCTCACGTCTTCGTTCTTAACTCACAGGCCTTAACCACAGATTACTAAATAGTTAGTAGTAGAGATTCTTTTCCGGGATAAAAAATCACCATGGATATCAGAAAGAATCTTCGTAATCGGAATACACAACGGACCGAATTGGAATCTAATTGCGGCAAATGGAGTCGCTACATTACCTCTTACAAACAAACAAAAAAAATTACCTCCTAATATTAGTTTAGATATAATTACAGTTAAAATATATAGCACACTTTCTAATTAGTGATTAGCGATCACTAATTAGAAAGTGTGCTATATATTTTCTCATGTGTAATTACAGTAAAATGGGAGAACAGAATTTAGACAAACCGCTTTTCCGTAATTACTTAACGTCTCCAAATATAATAAAAGTACTAACATGTGCGTCGTTGAGTGGCTGACTGCTCAAAGACATCAAATGATTACAATTGTTTGTGTTGACTCTTTCAAGTTTTTCCTTGAGAATGACAAAACAGTTTAATTAAAACATGATATGCCCCATTTTTGGTAATAAGATAGGTAAAGAAACTGTTGGAAAAGAAAATACCGTCAATTTTAAACTTCTCCGAACTTCGACTCAAAATTTTTCTTTTCTGCAAAATTTATACTTTCTCGCCTTTCAGATTATACAGGCAGTTATTTTAATGGATTTACAAAAAATCGAAAGGAAATAAATAATAAGTCTTTAGCAGCAAAACCGAAAAAAATGGGTAAAGAAATTAAAAAACTTTTTAATTTTAAAATTAACGTCGAAGCCAAACATGAAGGGTGTTCCCTAGCATCAAAACAATAGAAAACTTTACAAACTGCCAATCATGAGAAACTTCGATCCCCCAAGTATTTAATGTAGAGGCCGAGGTTTTGCCCAAAGTAAAGTATGTCAAAACTGCCAAAATTACTTTAGTGAACTTCTAAAAAGTGAGAGAAAATGACGTGAATATTAGACGGTTAGAAGTTGGGTATTTCTTTACTTGTAAACATTTACTTAAAGTCAAGTCACACAAAGGCGCGACGCTGCGCTAAGTTTTAAAATAGTGATACAATAAACAGCTTTATTTATCACTTGAAAAGGTGTACATTGCAATGGGACAACTGAATTTTCCATTCTGCGGGGTGTATTCTAATTCGTTTTTATTTTTTATTTATTTGAGATGGTTTGCTCTTGACTCTAGTTTAAGTCAAAGTCGACGAAGGAATAAGCCTACCCGAAAGAGGCCTGTTCACTCTAACTTTGAAGATATTCGGGTTGAATGCGTTCGGAAACACAGACGCAGGTAGTGAGTTTCACTCTTTTGCTATGCGCATTATGAAGGATGTTTGAAAGCGCTTGGCGCGATGGTAACTTGCAGTGAGTCTAGATGTACGATGGTAGAAGGCGGCCGGTGGGATGAGGTCGCGGAGTTCTTGAGCACACTCACCGAAGTACAGTCTGTAGAAGACCAAAAAGCTGGCAACCTTACGGCGATGAGCCAAGCTGTAAAGCTTGGCATCCACCAGTTTAACGTCACCAATGAACCTCTTAGCTCTGCGTTTCACCGAGTCAAGCGCGGCAAGTTGATATTTAGCTGAGCCATCCCAAAGGCGGCTGCAATAATCCATGCCGGATCGGACATGCGCTCTGCAAAGAGTTAAAAGCTGTCCAAGCGTAAAATATTGCTTTGTTCACCCTATTTAGGATACCCAGCTTTTTGGCCGCAATTTGGGTTTTGTCTCACTAAAATGTTAAATAATAGCTCAACCCTAAAACGTGTGGCATAGAAACTTCTTCGTCCTTATGGACCTCTGTGAGTGCCTCTCAAGAGGATGCATTTGACTTTTCACTTACTATTTTACGGTTAGTAAAATAAATTACAATAGTCCTTAAATGGAAGCGATTTCAATGACCAGGACAAACTTTATGTGCTACAAAAAGGTACAATATTACAGATATCTCAAAAAACCTACAGCTTCCCGTCGTGTCGCGTCTCGGTGTGAGCTGACCTTATAGCTGCAACCGATCAAAGGGAAGGATGATATTAAAACATTTTAACATCGTCCATCAGAGTGTCTATCAGCTTTCAAACCAAAAAATAATGTGCGCTTATAGTTTGTTTATTTCATCTCCATTGAGATGATGGACAGGATAGACAGAATTTTGACACGCCAATTAAAAGAGAAAATGCAATTAAAATTCTTTTGTTTATTGTCTATGGCAGATACTTAGGGTCGATTTCACATGAAATTGAACGTAATCGGGAGATCTAAACCACGTTAAGGAGCTGTCAGTTTCTTTATTGACACTGACAGTTTGTGTGTTTGTGTTATTGGCCCAATTAAATAAAGTTCAATCAATCAGGTCGGTATTTTGAAGTTCTCGTTTGGATGTGTTTTACATTGGTTTATTCACATTAGTCACATCTTATTCGGTCCTACCTTTTATAGGTCGTGGGTATTCTAGCTCGGTTTCGCTACATTTGCAGCTCTATTTTGGTTTCAAGGTTTTCAATTTGTAAAACAACTATTATATTCAACTGCATTCAGTCAGTGTGGAACCCCAAAAAAGTTAGTTAAAAGCAGATGATGACGACAAAGGTAGAGTAACAGAGAAAAGTAAAAAAACCGGCCTAGTGCGAGTCGGACTCGCGTACGAAGGGTTCCGTACCATTATCGCAAAAACGGCAAAAAAACACGTTTGTTGTATGGGACTTAAATATTAATTTTATTCCGTTTTTAGTATTTTTTGATATCGCGGCAACAGATATACATCATCTGTGACAATTTCAAATATCTAGCTATCAAATTTCATGAGATACAGCCTGGTGAAAGACAGACAGACAGACAGACGGACAGTGGAGTCTTAGAAATAGGGTCCCATTTTTACCCATTGGGTACGGAACCCTAAAAAGTTTCACTGGTTGAGACATTATGCAGTAGATAGACCCACGACGTCAAACATAAATTCTCTATTATAGGAATTGAGCGAAATACGGAATCTAACGAACGGATCACCTCTCAGCACCCGTCATAGGGCAGTAAAGTTAAGGATTATAAGGGAAAACGTCTGTACGCCTGTCTGATAAAGATAGATGGACCTTTATTTATAACTATGATTTATACCATGATACTCGGTAAAGGCTCGGCAATACTACGGGCAGTAGGTACGGGATTACCAAAATGAGGCAAGATTGATGATCTTAGACGGCTAAGAACCATAATTATTCCAAATCATATCTTCTTGACTTTATCCGTAATAATCAAATTTAAAGTTTTAGCTTGTTATCTATAGAATTTCAATACATCTATTACAAATAAATAAAATTGAAGTGTCTGTATGTAATATCAAAATAACAACGTTTTATTGAATACCTGTCAAAGAAGGTATGGTACTAATAACAAATACGCATTTTTAAGATTTTTGTCTGTCTGTCACAGTCTGTCTATCTGTTCCGGGTTATCTCCAAAACGGCTTTACCGATTTAGACGGCACTTTCACTGGTAGATAGCTGTTGTAATCCTTATTACACAGCAACAATCCGGTAACAATACTTTATATCCCAGAAAACTTGTGGAAATATGGGAAAATAAATAAAAGAATTAAGAGTTTGACGCGGACGAAGTCGAAGGCAACTGCTAGCTTATTGATATAATTAAAGGGTTTTAAATACCGTCGGTCGTTGTTTTGTAAACTCCATAAAAGAAAAGAACACACACGTACAAGCACGTGTCCCTTTATATTTGTTAGCTTAAGAAAAAATAAGGAAATACGTGGCTGATAAAAAAGGGCACCGTTTATCAGATTACAAGCTTTGAGTGTCTAATGAGGTTACCCATCGGACGAAAATGTCGAAAAGACATAGAATTTTTCATTCCCTATTAATTTTTTCGATTTTGGTGGTTATCAAAAATTATTCTTTACTTCTGACTTTTGTTATACAGGTTTATTGGAAAAACACTAACAACCTTTGAGGGCAATACATTACTAACATCATAAATACTTACAATATGCTCGCATAAATCGCCAGAATGTATTGACCAGCTGTTTTATTTTTGTTAATTTTTTAAAAGTCATAGAGCTTAAGTGGTTGTTTAAAATGTTAGTAATACAGTTCTGCAAGATTGTTAGTGTTTTACCAATAACTCTGTATAAGAAACTCATGTGCAAAGCTTAAGTACCCACCGACCGATACGAGAAAAAAAGTCTTATGTTGGATTATGTTCTTCTTATAAGTTGTTGTTGTTATTTTTGTTTAGAATGATTTCTTGTTCTACAAGAAACGGCCATATATGTGTTTAGTCCTATGATGTTGGTATTACATTGTTTGTGATTCTTTTGAAAAGTAGAAGAGATCTTACACTGGTAAAGGTTAGCAACTGCGTCACGGCTCTGCGATTATCATAAACAGATCGTTTCACAGTACATTCGGCAAGCGAGGAAGCAAACTGAATTATATACGCCGGAAGAATGAGGTTCAGCTTTGAGGAGCTGCTGTTTGTCAACTTTTAATATTACATCTTTTTTAACCGTAAGGATTTATTATCCTACAGTCAGATCAATTCTAAGTCAAGTAGTAAAAGGCAGGCTACATTCATTCAATAGTCAATGGCAAAAGGTTTTGGAGAATGACGTAACGTTGGAAGGCTTCTCACAAAGTGGACTGAAGACCATGTGAGGGTCGCAGGTGTCCGCTGGATTTGCTAACACTAAACTGGTCGATGAGGTGACGCTGGGGAGAAGCCTCTGTCTAGCAGTGGACCTCTTTTTTATCATCTAACAATCTGGATTAGGTTGCAGTAAATATGGTAAAACTATTCCACATTTATTCATTACGTAAACGAGCGATATACGTATACATACTAACTGTTTTATACCAGTAGAATATTATAATTATTTCGTTGGAGTCTTATGTTTATTAGTTCGTAGTTCAGTTGTTAATTATATTTACATTGCACACATAAAATAGCGGTTTCCAACCCAAAAAACCCTGCAGCGTTTAATCCTACACAAAATTTTATTGAATTCGAATAAAATGTTAGCGTGTTGCGGTCCAAAATGTATTTATTTATAAGCGCTTTGAAACCAAAAAGTTTTAACTCAAAAAGGCTGAACGCCAAACAAACACTGCCAGTGTTGACTGAGGGCATTTAAAACTAGGCTTTGTGAAATACTTTTGGATAGTTTTACAGAGAGACTAGCTGCCACCCGTGGCTCCTTCCGCTTGGGATTAGAACTTATAGTTATATTTATAAATTATAGCTCAGGTGTTATTATATATCACTTCAATAGTTTTGGAGTGAAAGAGTAACGAACATACTCACAGACTTTTGAGATTTATAATAGTAGTAAGAATATGCAAAATGCCTTTATTTTAATAGAATTTACATTATGGTAAGTATATTGCATTTGTATATTTGATATTTATTAGTCTATTATGTAGTATTGTATATATATGTATTTTATTTTATTATGTATATGTAATATTATTTATGATATTTTGGTACACTGACAGCCCTAAATTCATCTCCTCTTGTTCAGTCCATCCAAAGAGGTTCTGTAAGAGATTGCCTAATGCGATAAGACCGCCCATTGTACACTTGTTTTTGTAAATGTTTGTCCTGTATGTTTTAGTGGTGTACAATAAAGTATATAATAAATAATAAATTGCTCACTTATGTACTACAAGTACCTCTGGTTCATTTGTAAGATATTTCTGTACCTTAAGCTGAATTTAACATTCTAATGTTTTACAGTACTTGTTTTATGCTTTTTGCTTGACAATTACACTTGTTTGTTTCACTCCTTGGAATCATTGTCTAAATTATTTAAAGCCAACGTTATTATAACATGCATAAAAAAAACTCTGCACTGTTCTAAATTAATAAAGCTTAGATAAAAGACATTTGAACATCACTGCGACTAAAAATATAATAAAAATACGATAAAAACTATAGGTTCATTAACAATATAAACTTGACCAAATTGAATAAAAATAGTAAAACTTCAGCTTGTATCGTAAATTTCCGATTTATTTCGCAACAGGCTTCCTAGTGAGGCGAAAACCGCAAAGTTTTTAAATTTATAGAGCTAGGTAGCCCAGAGCGGGCTAAACCTAAAAGCCAATTATTATAAACTTAACTTCGTTATTAGTTATTTTTATATTTACGACTTCCCAAAAAAGTGGAGGTTATCAATTCGACTGTGTTTTTTTATATTTGTTACCTCAGAACTTGTTTCTGGGCGAACCGATTTTGATGATTCTTTTTTATTTGAAAGCTGGTGCTTGTCATGTGGTCCCATTTAATTGCCATCAATATCTGATGAAGAACTTTGGACATATACATCTTTAATAAATGACGGCAAATCACACGGGATAGCCGCAATCGCATTTCTGTTTATTGTTTACACCATTTCATAACATAACATCACACTGGTACAGTCTAATGGGGTTACAGTTCACCTTGGTATACTCTTATTCCACCGGTTTTGTTTAAGCTTCATGTTGTTGGGTTATTCTATTCTAGCTTCAGTTTGGGCATTATTGGTACAATGCCTATATAACTGGTTCATTATGTACCACAACTAAAACGTGAAAAATAAAAAATAATTTTTTTTACAAACATTACAACCGGTTATATATTTTGTAAAAAAAAATTTTAGTATTAAACATAGTATTTTATTTTTAGCATTCTAAACAGCACGTCAATATTTATTTTTTTAATTTAATTTTGTAATTGTTTTAAAATGAAGTTCCCTTTTATTTGTACCTACATTGTGTCAGTATCATTTAGAATTTGGTATTTATTATAATATTTATTAGTCTATTGTTTTACAAATTATTTATGTATTTTATTAGTTAAGTAGTTTACTAATATCCAACTTTAATTATTATTCATTTTTTTTTTTTTGTACACCTACCCCGGTTGTGTCTTTTTTAACCCAAAGGTTGACTGGTATTGAATGCCTTGCTGCACTAAGTCCGCCTATATAGAACCATTGTACATGAAGTTTAAATAAATTAATAAATTTTGTGTATCTGTGTGTGCCAAATAAATTCGTTTTCTTTCTTTCATTCTTTATATTACGTAATCATTATCTATTTAGCTGCTTCCAGTCTATACGGATGCAGCTAACTATCATTATTGTTATCCGACTGCCGAAGGGGGGTTTTGTTCTACATGGAATAACTGCTTAACTAACTTCTGTAACCTAGGAACTGTGTGAACAATGACACAAAGACATGGTATTATTTACTATCGGTTAAGAAAATAGGTTTTAGGTTTAGTTCAGTGTATAAAATACTTAATTAACTAAGACAAATACTACTCACTAACTTAACCTAAAAATACACTGAACTAAATTATTATAGTCTAAAAACTCCTACACATCGTTGTCCACAGCAAATGTGCCCAAAAGACTGGCAGCATTGCCACAAAGACTGGTTGTCAGCCTTCTGACTACAACTTCAACTCTACCCAACCGAGCAAATCGGCCAATCACACAAAACGTTTTGGGAACACTTTTATTACGCGTACAACTAAGGAGTAGAATTCCCTGCCGGAGTCTGTGTTTCCCGATAGCTACAATCTAGGGGTCTTTAAGTCAAGAGTGAATAGGTTATTGCTAGGCAAGCGTGTTTCACCGTCGACCACATCATCGCTTACCATCAGGTGAGATTGTGGTCAAGCGCGAGCCTAAAGGTTATTAAAAAAAAAAAAAACGGAAAACCACATCGTGTCATTCATCTCGCATGTGATTGGTCGATTTAGTCGATTGGATAGAGTTAAAACGCTTTGCGCACTTACGCAATACGGATGCAAATGAACTTGCCTTCCGGTAAACGGAACCATTACATACCAACTTGGTAAGTTTTGCTTCACCTTGAAGATCGACCCTTGTAGATTTTATTACTCAGACGCAAACCCCTCTTCGTAATGGAAAATACTGAATGGGAATACATAATAATATAATACAAACGGGTGATCTTAGCAGAAAGGAGGACTCTCCTGGCTAAAGAATGGACGGTCGATTTTCCGTTCGGAAACGAATCCTTTTGAAGTTTTGAAGATTACGAGTTTTTTCCGACTCAGTTTAATTAATATTTTCTGTGAAAACACAACCCTGACGTTTTTCTTGAAATAAAACAAAATATTTATTTTTAATTTTAATTAATCTACTTTCTATACCGAAGTGGGCAGAGTACTCTACTCTATTTCATAATCTTTAGTAATCATTTTCATTACAGGAAACACAATATCTTTGGGTAACAAAGCTAAATTAAAGTTATATATTATTTAAATTAGCTAAATTAAAGTTGTATTATTAAGTATATTTTTGTAAATGTCTATAATTTTATGGTGTACAATAAAGTATATTCTATTATATTCTAAATTAGTTTTTGGATTGTCTATTTTTTATTTTTTACGGTTGCTGAGCCTGAATTACCGCTTCGAAGTATTTCAGGCTAAAGATCTGACCAGTGGTCTTTGTGTTTAATGACAAGAAAATCTTAGTCAGTAATTCTAGGCCTCAGCTTGCTTTATTTCTTGCGGCGAAAGGGAGAGGAATGGAGGATTTAACAAGTTAGTCCGAGGACCAACTTTCACACATCACGGCTTTAGGATCTCATGGCGACATGGAGAAAGCGACTGTCGCAACCCAGCTTAGGGCACGACACAACTGCCCGATTGGCGATAAGGTCCCTCTTTGAAGAATGGCTTGAGAGGCGCCACGGTGTCCTCAACTTCTATCTGACGCAGGTCCTCACCGGACACGGCTGTTTCAGGAGGTTCCTGTTCAGGATAAGGCGAGATGAAACGCTTGGGTGTCGCCATTGTGTGGATCGCCCGGAGGATACGGTGGAGCTTACGGTAGAGATCTGCCCCGCTTGTGCGTATCACCGCTGAGTCCTCATGGAGGCGATCAGCGGTGGCGACCTCTCACGTACGGCCCTGGTTCAGGCCATAGTACGGGGCAAGAGGGCACGGGAAGCTGTCACCTCCTTAATCCAAAGAAAAGCTGTAATGCTCGCAAAGGAGGAGACAACAGGCGTAAGAAAGACGCAATGGAGACGCCCTAACACCTCTACTCAGGAGACGCCCTGGGCGTTGGGAGTCGCAAGGCCATTCCCGGCGATAGTAGGCGCTGGCTTGCGGACGACAAGTAATGGATAGCTCGCCGTTCAATAAGGACCAGGCCCGAGTCGAGGGCGCGTAGTGTTCCACGCGCGTCCAAAGAGATGTCAGTAAAAACTGACGGGTCCGCTAAGACCGATGCCTGTCTGGGTTGCGGATAAGGTTCTGATGGAAAAGAGAGTAACCCTGGCTCAAGCAACTGAAGGAACATGGATGGGTTTTAGTCAGTAAAAGTCTGACACCTGGGCGCCGCTTGCCCAGCCCTCCTGCTTCACCCATAGAAGAAAAAGTCATTGGAGGACATGCCCACGACAATAAAAATGGGCTTTAGGGGCTGATGAATCTGTCGGTCTTTTATGAGAGCCTTACCAGGAAATTAAGAGTACTTTTTATTTTGCCAGTAATTGGATTGCCACCATTGTAGTTACTCCATGAGGAATATTGAAATGTAGTCGCATATAAGATGGAAGCATAACGGTGAATGATTTAAAACTCGATATTTAATCTTTGATGTTTCTGTAGATCTTCATTTGACCTAATTTGTGGCAACGTGGGAAAACGTAAGCTGTAATGTGTGTTCTGTCATATTTTTTTTAATGTGATGTGTCTTCTTTCGAATCCAATTATACTTTTCGTGCCGAATGACACGTACCGGTAACACTTGCAATGTCGCCTATTGTAACTGTAATTTTAGCAGATAGGTAGGTTCTTGATAACTGATGAAGACCAAGTTGAATCTATAGAAACAGTATGAATGGAATCATCTGCTGTTGTATTATCTCGTGCCAGCACAGGCTAGGTAAGTAGGTAGGTATATATGAATGGCGCACGGTTGGCGCAGTGGTTGAGCGTTTGACTGCTGCGCTGCGTGTCGGGGTTGGATTCTCGCACGGAACAAATATTTGTATGACCTACAGATAGTTGTTCCGGCACTGGATGTTGTTAATGTGAGTTTATATGTTTGTAAACGCACCCACTATACAGGATGAAATTCGTAGTGTGGAGCAACGTTATTTTTTTTTAAAGTTGAAAGAAAAGAAAGAATAACTTGTGTTCATTTTAAATGAAAACTGCAAAATGATATAATGGTGTCAGGTATATTAATTATATTAAACATATTACATACATACATACATAAACTCACGCCTTTTTCCCATGGGGGTAGGCAGAAACATATTGTTTCAAGATATAAGCCATCATCATTAGCCTTATAATATTCCCACTGCTGAGACACAGGAATCCTATCTGTGAGAGAGGTCAAGGGCCTTAACCACCACGCGGGCCCAGTGCGGGTTGGTGGATGTCACATGTCTTCGAATTTTTGGTTCTAGGATATACCGATTTCCTCACAATGTTTTCCTTCACCGTTTCAAGAGCAGTGGTAGTTAAATAATTTACACAAAAAAAAGCAAATCGAAGTAAGTTAGAAGTAGTATGGAATATTTTTTGCAGTTGCAGCAGCGGACGTCTGAAATTACTCTTTGGTTCGCGAGCTCTATCGTTTGTCTATGTTTTCGACAAATGATCATTGAGCATCACGGACGTCGCTCTACATACGTCTACCGACGTTTCATATGTTTTATATACACATACTTTGACCGACCTTCTGTGTTTATTCTATTTTGTTTGTTATTTATATATTCTACTTTTTTATTTTATTTTCTGTTTCCGTGTGTCCGTGGCATCAACAGTGGGCCCTATCAGAATATCAGCACAGCGTTATGTCCATTTTTGGATATCGCTGCACATGGTGAGATAGGGGCCTTTTGGTCTGGCACGGGGTTTTTTATTTTTAATATTGTTTAATTTAATGCTTATTTCTCGTGTCTCCTGTGCGGGTCACAAATAAATATTTTTTATTTCTTTCGTTCTGAAATAGTAATGAATAATGAACCGTATGGTAATTTTGAGACCAGTGGTAGCCCAGTGGTAACGACCACAACTTACGAGATGTTGGTCATATTTCAACACCAATACTTTCAGCACGGTGAAGGAAGACATCGTATGGAAACTGTTGTCAGTTTCCTTACTATGTTATCATTCACTTTTTACCTAAGAACTAACAATTCACACACCCTCTCACACTGGCTGTGTTCCAGCAGTGGGAATAATATATTTTTACTGATTATGCATGGAAATGACAAAACACAACACCGATCCATTTTAAACTGCTATTCCTCGTTAAATACAGTTGACTTTATTTCCCGAAACGAAAGGTAAATAATCAAAACAACTTTGTAAACTTAAAATGGCTATCCGAATAGCCTCTTGTACCCAAGTGACGCGTTTAAAGCTGTTCCTTTGTCAAGACTAGACTCAACAGTAATCGAAATTCTGTTGTAATTGTGTCTAGCTTGGGATTTAAAGTACAAAAGTTGTACAGTCGCCAACAAAGTGCTTAGAAAGAGGCACATTTTATGTTTATGAGTGACGTAGGTACTCAATTATTATGTAGCAGCAAACACATAGGAGAAGTATTTATTTATCCTTCCTATGATGCCTCAACGGTTAAATGGATTTTGTTATTGACAGAAAGAGAGCTCATTTATAGGCAGCTGGTTTCGCTGTAGTGCGAGACGTTCACAGGTGCGTAAGGATTCGAGACGTAGTAAAAACTATTAATAGATTTAAGTATGGCTTATAATCAATCACACGGAATTCACAATTAAACAGTAAATGAGTAAACTTGCCTCAGGCAATGCACAAAGAGAACAGGGGTCTGACATCTGTGCGTCATAGTATTTATAACGATCACAAAAATACACAAAAAAGAGGACGCAACAACGATGCATAAGTGCACGCCTAGCTTGCCATAGGACCGGCAAACTCGCGTCCAGGCTCACTATTGGCTCAGCCCTTTTGCGTCGTTATTGAAGAGCTTGCACATGCGAGCGTCTTAGTATAAAAAACTTACAACTATAAAAAAGTAACAAAGATACCCTAAAGCTAAAGAGAAAGTTAAACAATAATAAAATTACACGTTCGAAATAATTCAGTATTAAATTTAATCTATATTACAGTGCGTCGTGCACACATCTCCCGCCGTCGCCGTCAGGCGACTCAATGGGGAGCACGACGATGCGTTTAGTAGGCCTCCACTACTCTATACCTCACCGTCCTTGCCTGGAAGCACCTGTGTTATGCGTCCCTTGGGCCAGGTGTTTCGCGGGAGGTTAGGGTCACAGATTATGACCATGTCTCCGACCTTGGGTGGGGCGCCGCGACCATGAGGCTCCCGCCGGTTTTGTAACAGCGGCAGGTATTCGCGCACCCACCTTCGCAAAAATACGTCGGCGAGGGCTTGGGCGCGCCGCCATTGATGGCGCGCTGTGATGTCTGATTCGGTGAAGGTGCCCGGTGAGGGCACGTGAGAGTTTGGGCCAATCAATATATGATTTGGCGTGAGGGCCTCAGGCTCGTTCGGTGCCACATTTACGTGCGTCAGAGGTCTAGAATTTACAGTATTTTCCACCTCTACCAACAGGGTATGCAGTGTCTCCTCTGTTGGATGAACCTCTTTCAATGTGACGTTCAATGCTTCTTTCACTGCCCTCACCATCCTCTCCCATGCTCTGCCCATGAACGGCGATGCAGGAGGTATGTACTTCCATCTTATAGACCGCGCATTGGACTCACACTCTAAAGCACTTAAGGCGCTTTTACCTAACTCTTTATCGGCCGCCTTAAAACATGTGGCGTTGTCACTCCATATGTCTTTGGGACAACCTCTTCTAGCTATAAATCGCCTAAGTACAGCGATAGCTGAGTCCGCACTCAGTGTTTGTGCTACCTCTAGATGTATGGCCCTACCAGGTAAGACAAGTAAATAGCGCTCCATATCTTTTATCCCTATGCCTACCTACGGTTATTGATATGGGCCCGAAATAATCAAGTCCCGTATGGGTGAAAGGTCTTACGTGATGGGCTAAACGGGGGTACGGTAAGTCACCAGTAGAGGGGTTAGCTGGCTTTGCCTTCCTTATTCTACACGGCAAACAACTTTTGATAACATTCTTAACAGACGGACGTAGTCTTATTATCCATACGCGCTGTCGTAGCTCGTTTACTGTTATCTCTGTGCCTCCGTGATGCAGACTTTCATGTATATGGCCTATGTACAATTTAGTGTACCTATGTCCACCGTCTAATATACAAGGATTTTTAATTTCTTCATTTATGTTTATTGCGGCGGCAACACGACCGCGTAGACGTAATAGCCCGTCTTTATCTATATACATACTCAGCGCGGCTAGTTTGCTGTCGCTTGGCAGTGCATTGTTTAATTTTATTGCGCCTATTTCTCTTGAGAAACTGTCGGTCTGTGTGCGTTTGATCCACAGTTGTTCGGCTAACAATGAGTATTCGGCCGGTAGCGGTATGTATTTATTGTTACTCAATAGGCTGCCACTCGGTTTTTTTGTTACGTTAGTATTTTTTCCGCCTTTATTATTTGTTTTCACCCACGTGGAGTCTTTGTCTGCGTTTTTTATTGTACTCTACTATTTGTTTTGTCGGCCTGCACTTGTCAATGAACTAAAGGACGCGCGCGGTTGCCCTTATCATTCGCGTCCATTTAGAAAAACGTGTTATAATAGGTAAATGATCCTTTGAGTTTATAGGGTTTGTATTGTGCATGTTGCATTTCACTCGCTCTTCACGTGTGTCCCGTGTTGCGTCTGTTGTCGTCTCTTCCGGCCATTCCTTTATTCCTTTATAAAGAAACTCTGGGCCGCGATACCACCGGTGTTCTGATCGCCGAATCGTGGCACGCGTGGCGTCGTCGGCCACGTTGTGACGAGAAGGAAGCCATCTCCATTGGTTTTTCTTGGTGATTTCTTCGATCTCTGCTATGCGATGGGCAACGAATGTTTTAAATGTGCGCGGCTCTGCCCTTATCCACGCTAGCGTTGTTGTTGAGTTGCTCCAATATGTTTTATTATTAATCACGTAGTCGTGTTCCAATGCGACTGTTTGGGCTAGTCGCGCTCCTAGCAAGGCTGCCTGCAGCTCCAGTCTGGGTACCGAAATAGGTTTTAATGGCGCCACCCTACTCTTGGCTGCCGCTAGTGCCATATGGATAGTGCCGTTAGGTCGTTCCGTTCGCCAATATACCGCCACTGCGTAGGCCTCCTCTCTCGCATCTACGGACGCATGTAGTTCGCGGGCGGTGACTTCACCATAGTCGTAGCAGCGTGGTATTCGTAGGCTTTGCAATGTCGCGAAGCGACTCCATCCATTGCTTCCATTGTGGTTGTAGTTCATCTGGTAGGGGCTTGTCCCAATCCGTTTTATATCGCCAGGTGTTTTGTAATATTCTTTTAGCCGGGATGGTAACAGGTGATATTAAACCTAACGGGTCAAAGATAGTCATGATCATACTAAGCGCCTCACGTTTAGTAGTTGGGCGCGTATTTTTCAGCAATTCATCGGGCGTCTTGTTTTTATTTATTTTAAATACAAAGCAGTCTTCTTTTGTATTCCATCGCAGCCCTAATGCTTTTTCATCGTCATCGCCGCCTAATATTTTTGTAGTGTGTGTAGGCGCGGTGTCGCTATTCACTATGTTCGTATTGTTCGATACCCATCCACACAAGTGAAAGTTCGCTTTCCTGTGTATGTAATCAACTTGTTTGATTATTTCCTTGGCTTCTGTTTCGCTGGGAAAGCTTTGTTGATAATCATCCATATAGTGATTGCGTTTTATCGCTAACTAATGTCTTATTCACTGTGTTCAATGTATTTACCGTATTCACTGCGTTCACTATGTTTACCGGGTGTACGTTTTCTTCGGCGTCGTTGATCTTCGTCGCGTCGACTGTGTGCCTCCCGCCGCAAACGTGGGGCGGCGGTCGGGCTTCGCTCTCCAGTGGCGGCGCTGGGTGCGCCAGCCACGTCCCTATTCTTACGAAGGCGAGATCTTCCTGGTCGTCATCTCCTTCACTCGAGTCTGCTTCCGCTTTGAGTCGTTGCAAGCGAAGCTCTTGCAGCTCCTGTTCAGCCTGTGCTTGTTTTATCTTCATCTCTGCCAGCCGCTCTTTAGCCTCGAGCTCCGCGAGGAGTTGTTTCTTCCGTGAGGCTGTGGAGCGGCGTGACCGGGTGTCGCCGGGTCTCAGCGTTTTGTATGAGCTGATGGCCTCAGCCTGGTCGGTCTTGGTGTTGTGTGATTTGCCGGTGCCGGTGCCAGTGACTGTCGTTCCAGATAAGCCACTGCCTTCGGCCGTCTCCGTGGCCTGACTCATGCTGGGTACCGGGGCAGGTTCGCTGGTCATCGGTCCCGCGGCCATCGAAGGATCCTGTGGAGTCTGTTCTTGTCTCGAATCTACGCTAAGGCTACGTGTTATTAACATTTTGATGGTTCTCGCTGCTAAGCACCTTTATTTGGCTACGAAGGACCAGTGTTCTTGACAGTCAGAGAGCTCATTTATAGGGAGCTGGTTTCGCTGTGCACAAAGAGAACAGGGGTCTGACATCTGTGCGTCATAGTATTTTTAACGATCACAAAAATACACAAAAAAGAGGACGCAACAACGATGCATAAGTGCACGCCTAGCTTGCCAGAGGACCGGCAAACTCGCGTCCAGGCTCACTATTGGCTCAGCCCTTTTGCGTCGTTATTGAAGAGCTTGCACATGCGAGCGTCTTAGTATAAAAAACTTACAACTATAAAAAAGTAACAAAGATATCCTAAAGCTAAAGAGAAAGTTAAACAATAATAAAATTACACGTACGAAACAATTCAGTATTAAATTTAATCTATATTACAGTGCGTCGTGCACAGATTTGGATAGAACATGACACACGGTAGACCATGTCCTTGATTAGCACATCCTACTATTACGTGTATACAAACTGTAGTATAACCTTTTTTTGCACCAATAAACATTTTTTTATTATAAACGTGAATGTATGTGAGGATGGATGTATGTATGTTACTCTTTCAAAAACTACTGAATGGATTTTGATAAAACTTTACAGTAATATAGCTTGTACTTCAGAATAACACAAAGGCTAAATTTGCGAGCGGAGCTGTGGGCGGCAGCGCTAATAATTTATAAAGATATTGTGAAGTATATATAGTGAAGTACTAAAACCACGTGGGTGGAGCCGCGGTGCCAGTGCGCTAGTAGGATCAGAAGTTCTCTTCGGTCAGACAGCCAGTCGCTCCATTTAAAATACTGGTATTGGTGAGACTGAAAGTCTTTCCCAACATAGTTGAGAAAGGGCTACGCAGAATGCATTGCAGTAAGTTCGGCAGGCTTATTACGTATCTTGCAAGAGCAAAACGATAACGATTTTTGCGCAATAATTGCTCTTCAATACAGAAGTTTAAGGCAGTCCTAATACAAAGCAATCATGAGATCACGTGACCGTTGCGTTAATTTGTGTGGCAAATATGAACCCATCGTTGCGCCGACAGAAGGCGCTTATCGATTTCGAAAAACAACGCGATGATCGCGTTGTATTAGGACAACGACTTAGAGATTTTGGAGGTTTTTTACATATATATGCGCATTTGACAAACAGCCTGCGATTAGCAAACGATTGTGTTGGACCTACCTTACCTTAACTGTAGGTAATGCCGATTTTATGACATAAAGCGTTTGTCGCGCGATGATTGCTGATTGCTTGTTTCTTACGTTATTTCTTACGTATAAGCCTGCCGATAATTTCAGAATTTTCGTGAAAATGCATGTAAAAACTAGTTTAAATATAAATGAATCTAGAAGTTTCATTGCACATGTTTTCTGTGCTTCCGTTAAACGAGTAGATCGGCTTGAGTTATCGGAAACCCCTTTACAAAGTTCGTGAGCTCTTGTTTAATGATTCAGTCTCGTTACTTCGTAAGTTAAACAAAGTAAAAACAATATTGTAATTTTTTGCTTAAAAGGTACTTTCTATCATTATATTGTAATGAAGTATATAAGTTGTAGAAATAAAAGTTTTTTTTTTTTTTTTTTTTTTTTTTATTGTGTAGTTATTGGAAAACACTTCCACAACGCTATAAGTGTTCGAAGATATACAGGAAACAAAATACTTAGGTGAATATTAAATATATCATGATTTTCCTTGCCAGGGCACACTGAAGTCAACGAACGACACAAAGGTACAGCAAATGGTAGATTTACTACAGTTAAAACATTTAATACAGTTGGTACAAAGTACTCACTTCTCAAGAAGAAGAAGTACTGGTATTAACCGTGTTCTGGAAAAGCATAGTTGATATCCGCATATATACATACACTCAAAGAGATGAGAGAATGTCTGTTGTCTGTTTTGATGTCAGAGATTGTCTGTCTTCTCCAAATAAGAAGATTAAGTATTGAATGGAACATTGTTTTATCCACATCTATGAAACTATCATTCTTACATGGAAATACTTAAAAAATAAAATAATAATGCCTAAATATTATTGCATTTTTCAACTCTCATGAAAATCTTTTGTTGCGACAAGCCCGCCACATTATTCCCAACCACTGCTACTCCTGAAAGTCAGAGTCAACAGTGGCGTCCACCAGATAAGAGCCGATTCCAAGAAACTCGATGAGTCCCTGAGAAACTATGCATCTGATTCGGATCCTCCAACTAAATCAAACAGAAAAATAACAGCAGAAGAGTAAGAAAATCAAAATATATCTTCGCCTGGGGTCTGTGAATAGTGCATTACTTTTGGTAATAGGTACTTACTTATCTGTCGGCAATAATAGTATTGCAACTCAATGGCATAATGTTATGTATAAGAATTACTATATAGATAGTAATTCTTATACATAACATTATGCCATTGAGTAAAGCTATCCATCAGGAACGATCAGTGTGGTGACCTAGGCCTATTTCCAGCAGTGGACGTCTTTTGGCTAAAATGATGATGATGATCAGATAGGAAGGATAGCCTTATAACCAGCTTAGCTATCGTGCAGCAAAATAGAAAGCAAGATTGTTTGGTAGGCTATTGGGGTCGCTAGCTATACTTCATACTTATAGCTTACAATGCGAGCTAAACGCTAGCTACGCTATCAGCACGGAATAATACTACCAGCTTGCTTTGTTGTTATGCAAACACAACTTGTTTAAATAGCATTGATAGTTTAGCTGTTAACAATAGAACGTGTTATTTTGCCTACCACTGCCAGGCAATAATAACATAACATGTTTAATCTAAACAATACAAGAAATATACCGACTGTCATAGAGTGTAAAAAATCCCTAATCAGTTGGCTAAAAAGCAAGACTTACTACGACATAGAAATAGTCTTACAAACACTTCAATAAGGTTGGACATCACACAAGCAACACACACATACAAACAGAACACACACACACACCCACACATGTCAAAGATAAACTTCGAAATTACATATGAATTTAAAAAGTCCTTTGGTACTTGCCCGGATTTGAAACCTTGACCTCAAGCACGAAAGGCGAGGTCTATACCAATGGGCCGCCACGACGAATTGTTTTAATTTATTAGTCTACTTCTACAAAACATGTAAATCGCCAAAACAAAATTGTCCTAGTTGGTATTATTTGCTTGATGCAACTAGGACAAAGTTTTTTGTTACAAAGATGTTTGTGTCCATTTCAATAGGTAAGTGATATAAAATTCCCCCCGGTGGGTTCCCACATTGTCGAGGTGGGTGGGCTCAGTTGGCGTGGCTTGGTCACCCACGGTGAAGTGAAGAGGAACTGGAGCAGGAGCCGCTCGTCAGGGCTTTTTAAGCTGTCGATGTAGCGGCCAAGTAGTAGGTTGCGGTGCCGCTTGGTAAAAGGTGACATCGCAACTGAGGCGGGCTGCGATGTCTTGTGGAGCGTCTCAAGTCCCATACGATATCGCAGCTGAGGGTTGGAGGCCGTGGCGGGAGAGGAGTGTCGGTATTGCGGTGCGCCGCTCTCCCTAGCTGCCGCGGTTCGAGCGAGGTGGCCACCGTCCATGGCGGTTTTGCATTGGCGGCATTGACGCGGTGGGGCCGCAGGGGAGGAGGAGTGCCGGTGAAGCGTTAGCCGCTCTCCCAACTCCTGTGGCCGAAAAATGGCAGGTAGCGGAGCCAATACCTTGACCCGTTATTATTATTATTAATACTTTTATTTCAGATGTCAAATCCATAAACAAAACAAAACATTAAATAATTAAAACACAAATTAAAACATAGAATCACAAATTAGATTATTAAAACATTAAATTAAATTATATTCAATTAAACAAACATTAAAATTATTAAAATAACGTCTAAATAACGTCAAAAGGTGTTAGTATATTGCTTACAAACTATGTTAGTAAGCGCCCATAACAATGCGCATCCATTTGTTCTGGATTGGGCAATCCGTTCGAGACGCAATCATTTGCAAGATGCCGTTGCTACTGCCTCGCACGCGCTGCCACAAGGAGGCTACCCTCTTGCGTATAACTGCATGGAAACCGTTCGTCCGCGCCTCCGCAAACATGCCGGACGCACTACAATAGCGAGGCAGCCGCATCAGCACCCTGAACATATTATTGTATTGGACACGCAGAGCACTAGCAGCCCGTTGGGTGTAATTCACCCACAAGCTGCTCGAGTAGAAGGATTGGCAATACGCCTTAAAAAGAGTTATCTTAACGTTATAAGGAGACCAAGGGTACCATATACGGGGTCGTCTGGCGCCTATGTGCTGGTTTGGTCCCTGAGGTGGTCACGGCGTACAGTGTGTTCTGGTGCGTCGGTGATGGGGGGTACTCCCCAGAGGAGGGTACGGTGACGGACAGCCGCGGCGGGTACGCGATGAGTGCTAACGCGTGCCCGCCATAAGTGACACAGGAGGACACCGTGGAGTTTTAGTGGGTTGGAGTCCCACATAACTGCACTATCACCCCGTGGTTGTGCGGTATGCATTAGCATTCCTCCAAGAAAAAATAAATGACAATGTGGTATAAAATTCGTTTATTTAGAGGGTAACACCATTTACATCGCCTGTACAGTCAGTACAGGTGCCTCATGCTCCTGAATCTGTAAATGCGCCATTTAAATTCTTTCAACTTGACTTCTTTGAGCCCCTCGCTCACTTCACATTCGATTCGCTTCTACAACCCTCATCAGTTCATTCATATTGTATCACTTGGGAATGTTGAGAAGTAAATAGTGATTTAACAACATAAAATCTTGAATGTAGGTACCTGAAATCATGACCTAACGTTTCTCTGCACTTGAGAACATTTGGAATTTTGATGGTTACTAAGCAGTAACCACCAAAATTCGGTGATGCAACAAACCTCTGCTTCTGATTCCGCAACTGCAGCAGTTCCGCACGCTTTCTTATATCCGTTTCTGCTTCTGTTTTCACCACTTTTAAAACGGCTATCTAAAGAAAACATTATGACGGGGTGACGCGCGGGCGGGCAAGTGGACTAGCAATTTATGAAGAGCACCGATGCAGATTGCAGGGTACAAAAGCGGCAAAACTAATATTTGTAAAATATAATTTTCTTTCAACTACGTAGTAATATTATCACTACAAAACCGATCACATAGGACGTATTTTTTGCTTAGAACCAAAACAGTGCAGAAATTTTATATAAAATCTCATTGTTGCACAGTTTTTCATTAGTCCACTGTTTTTTATTTACATATAAATTTACCATATATGTTTAATCTCCCATTAAGTTTAATATAAAATGTATGCATAAGATTAAAAAGATACTGGCTGAAAATCGGAAAACAAAAATCGGCTAGATAAAATCGACTCGATGAAAAAAACAAACAAATGGCGCGCATTTTGTACCATTGTAGAACTTTGATACTTCATATTTAGCAAGAAAAGTAAAAAAAAATGGAAATAGACAGCGATAGATAGCGATATAAATTCATCTCCTGAAAGTATAAAACAGCTGCAAATGAAATTGATAATAACCTTTTGCCGGAAAAGTCGCGGGATAACTTTGTTTTCATTAACTTGAGTTTTTATTTTGTGTAGGTAGGTATATTTTATCACGGTAGGTAGATTGGTAATTGAGAGAAAAGTAAATTACGCACCTTGCTAAAGTGAGTAATTAATGCACTCGTGTTAATTTAGTGCCCCCGCATGCGCTCGGGCACCAACATAACACTCGTGCATTAATCACTCACTATGCGCTCAGTGCAACAATCTATTATTACTTTCATTTATTTTAATACTGAATAAAAAAAACGTAGTTTTTATACTTCTGCTTCTGCATCCGTTTCTGCTTCCGTTATGACACTTCTTTCGGATCACTAATATGGATGCAGTTTCTTACTACCGTGACCTGTGCCTCCTTCAGAAAACAAAATATGGACACAACTGTCCATATTTAGTTACAATTTTTTAATAATTTTATTGGTCCCTAGAGTTTTTACACGTTCCATAGAGATTTATTATTTACTAATGTGCATCTTCATCTATCTGCCTGACCAACTGCCCTTGTCCCATGTTACTTGGAGTCGGCGCAACACGTTTTCCGCTTCCAGTCAATAGTGAATAATTGAAATAAATACTTTGATTTTCAATGTCAATCATAAAATCCAAGTTAACATCCGCCAGCTTCTCTCAACTTAACTGATTTGCAACAAAATCTCATGCCATAAATTATGCAGATATCTACCTACCGTATATTAATACCTCCAAACTTCCTTTCAAAGTTCCGCTACGAAACAAGACAGTACTGAATATCTTGGCTAAAATTAACAACGCCTTCTAGCTCAAAATTTAGTAAACTAGTAATACCTAAGCGCTAAGAACACGCTGTAATAATATCGTGTTGACGAAGATTCACCGTTATTAGTTAAGAGAAAACCTTTATGAAAGAAGTGTATAGCAAAGACATTTTCGACAGTAATGTTCAAGCTAAATGGGTAATGTTTATTGGTCAAGAAATCAGACCGCTGCCTATTACTAAAAAAAATCTTATAGAAGACCAAGACGTGTTTAAATCTAGGACAAAACATATTTTTTTTATATTTGGCGTCTCGCAGTTCAACCTAAGGTTGGCTACTGTACTGCTTAACCGTGCTTTCCTGTGGAGACTCTAAAATAAAGGCATACAACAAGTGAAGTGAATTTTATATAAACAAAAATTTCTCGTTATATCACATCGAGATATGTAACAGTGTACATAAACTTTTTTACAATGATTCTCAAACTGGCAGTTAGGGACATTTTCAAGGATATTTTAATGTTAGAGTCATGTCGCCGTGTAACATATTTCAATGTCAGTGTAGCACCACATTGACCCGTAGGTGAAATGTAATGTGTAAATGTTTAACATGCCACTATGTACGAAACATTACCTACAGTATTGTTTGACACATCTGTGTAGTAGGTGATACATTTTTATGGTGTTTACCCATTTAATAGAGGTGACAGTAGGTGCGAGATTGATTTCGTTAGTTTTTTACCTCTTGAGTGCCCGAAACGAGTCCCGCACGCGAGACACAATGGCCTTTTAAACCGAATGCCCAAAAAGGAAGAGTTTCTCAATTCGACCGTATATATATATATATATATATGTTTTTTATGTGTGTTTGCGGATAGCTTCGTCGTTTATGAACCGATTTTGATCATTCATTGGTTTTGTTAGAAAGGAGATATCCCAAGGGTCAACCATGATAAGGAAACCAGGATCTGATGAAGGGATCCTAGAGAAATCGAGGGAACTCAAATTTTATAGGCATACCTATAGAAATTTTGGTATTTTCATCAATAATGCAATAATTTGCACTTAGTAAGTAACAATTGGTAAAGTGGAACTAATGAAGAATTCCTGAAAATAATGGGTACAAAAGAAACCGACTTCGGAAAAGAAAGTTGTTTTTCGCTTTGAAGTGTTTTGTTTTGGAAGTCGGTTTGTAAATGTTTCGGTTAATTCTGTGACCAATCGCTAAAAATAAGTACCATCATTGAAGTTTGACCAAATTTGTTTTACCTTACTCAATACCCACAGTTCAACAAAAATAAAACTGAAAATTCAGTCTCTTTATTGGTCCTAAACATTTAATAGTTCCCAACCATAACTTTACTAACGACGCACCAATATAAATGAATTCAGCTGTTAGAATTAAGGGTAGTTCAACCTATTTACTAGTTCGTGACAAAGCCCAGTATACTTGTGAGTGTGTGGCAAGCCTATTCTTTACGAGTCTTGTAAACTTGTTTATTTATTGTGCCTATTAGCACCTCACCTCATGAGGGAAGACTAACGCCACGAATTTCGTACATTTTCCTGAGAATAGTGTCTCCATCTTGTATTTCTTTTCTTTTTTAGGTTTAGGTAGTTACGAACTATACTGAGTCTTTGTGTGACACATAGCGGTTTTTTTTTTCAATAAAATTATGAACTGACGGCTCAGGCAACCTTGACTTTCTACGCTTAGGTACACGCTTCGTCTTCGCATTTTGATTTAACGTCGAGTAGTCCCATAACAGTCAAAATCGTAAATAAAGGCTCTATGCTGTATGATAAAAATCTGGCTAAAATACAAATGGAAAGTCTAGGTTTGAACAACCTTCAAGGTTCATGATGTAATATTTTCAATTAACGTTATTATTGTTACATACAACTAAACAAGTCGTGTGATCGATGAGGCGCCCATAAAAAAGGATAATATATGAGATGAAGATCTTAATACCTTTCTTTGTAAAATCAACAATGGCATATCAGAAACAGGAAATAAAGGGACAAGGGACAGTTTATTAGCATGCACCTCAAAACATTATGTCCAAGATTTATTTCTATTACCGACTGACTATAAGGAAAATATTTGAAAATCTGCCTCGTTTACTTCTAAATATGGGACATAAACAAGAATATGGAACGCTTGATTGCCATCAGTTCAAGGTAAGGTGGCTTTTTAGCCAACTTCGCAAAAGGGAGGAGGATATATATAATTTGAATGTTTTTATCTTTTTTTTTAATGTATTTTCGGGCACAACTCCGTCGTTTTTTGTTCGAAAAAAAGTTTCTTCCGAAATGGTCAGATTTAAATTTGGTAAAGATTTGATGAAGAACTTCGGAGATATACGTATACAATACGTGTATAATTCTACAATAAAGGACGGCAAATTTCTCGGTATTGCTGCAATCACATGTCTGTTTTTTGATTACACCATTTCTTAATATACCTTAGTATGCTCTAAACGGGTACGCAGATGTGTTCAGTTCACCCTGGTACACTCTCATTCCACCGGTTATGTTCAAGTTACATGTATTCGTTGGCATTATAAGTACTTTAGTATAGATCTTCTTCAATTTCGGAAGGGGTGTCAAAAAACGAAAACAGGAACACGACTTCCGAAATTGAAGTTATTTTTCACTTTGTAGTGTTTTTATTTGAAAGTCGGTTGTATGTTTTTGTTAAAAAGTTTATTAAATTTTTTGTTTGCATACTGCTGGGCAAAGGCATCCCCACATTCCGTCTAGGTAATGTTGTGTCTTATGGTACGCGTTTAAAGTATCTTAACACCTTTTTTTGGGCCAGCCGCAACGGCACCTTCCATCTTCAGGAACGTATTGCATGTAGACTCTTGTTCAAACCCTTTTGAGCTTAGAAGCCTTCAATACGCACCAATTAGTAGTTTTGAAGCGTTGTGTAGTATTCCACTAGCATTGGTAGGTAGGTCACTCACAATCTGAAGCATGTCTAAAAATATCCAAGAAACAAGAACCAATTTTATAGCAATTTAGATAACAATATAACTGAGTAAAGTAATTTAGATAACAATAGGTCTGTACGCAAATACAATAACTTCAAATCAACATTTTTATTCTGACTTTTACTTTACGAACCCGTTATAACTAGGTCACGTTATAATTGGTACCTGTCCTACCTATAATGAAGTGTTCATAAAATATAATCTGTAAGTCAAAACGTCTATGCAAAAACGCCCTTTCAGTTATAAGTCGTTTATTAATTTTAGATCCACAGGGTACGGAATCACCAACTGCGACGAGAGAACTGTTTACGACATAACTAATAATATATCATTCATATCCGCATAATAGGGATGTTTTCTGGGTAGAAAAATTATAATTCTTTTTTGTCCGTCAGTCAGATTATCAGATAATATTGGACCCTTATTTTTTGACGTATCAAATAAATAAAAACAGACAAAGATAAAACGCATAAAAGTTCAGAAGTGGGGTCTTGTGACGTCACTTTGTCAGTATAAATTATAGCACACCGTGACGTCACACGATATTTCAACGCGCAGTATCGTTGTAATTTCTTGTTTACGTGGCAAAAGAAAAAAATACGTGTCCAATATTTTTAGGTAATCTAACTAACGGACTAAAAAGGTATTTTTTATAGCATTGAGTAGAAGTTTCGGCCTTCAAAGCCAAGAGCAGATTTGTTACGGGCCATTAACTATGAGTAAACAGTGACACTCAATGACATGCTTGGTTTGGAAAGTTTTGACAATGCCGTCACTAGCAATAGCCGCCGAGGCATCTCATTCTTATTTTTTTCGTATCCATGATTCGAAATTATTATTATTTTTCTGCAAATTAAATGTATTTCATATTCAGCCAGTGTTCACGTTTGCCTCGTAAAGGCCTCTCAGGGTGCACGTGATGTTGCACAGAGAGCACGACAAGAGGGGAAGCATTGTTTGGGACGTACCTCCGCAATCGTGTGTAGGTGAGTTATAAGAGTACTCCCATATGGACTCACCTGCCCCTCTAGCCAAGTTACAAACGTTTCGTATCGAATCTCTTTCTACAATCGTTAACGCCTTCTATTTGTACGGTCTGACCACGTGAGTTAACGTTCAGATGTGTAATTCCCATACATTGATTCGTTTTCTACTAGCGTTTTCGATTGTAGATTGCTGCAGCTGATGACTTCGTAGTCGTGATAGCTACTCCGTGCACTGGGGCTGTTTATTGATAGAGTTACATCTATAAAACTGCTGTGTAATTAAGAACCTATCAACTTCACTAGAATTTAATTCGAATAAGGGATTCGCTTGCCTAGATTCGGCTGATTTACCCAGATATCAGATTAAATTTAAATATCAGACAGAATCTTTCAAAACATTGATTGATCGCCTTAGTTAACTTCAGATGATAGAACGGTTTTAGAGATTCCTAAATATTTCTCAAATTCATGTTTTTATTTTCGTAAACATGAGACACAAACAACATTGAGAGACGAATTTACTTAGGTAAGTAGTTTATTTAATTGAGAAAGAAAGTAAATAAAAGGAGGTTATTACTTACTGTTTTATTATAGTTTTATAGCTTCATTAACTAAAGGTTGTTTATTCGTAAATAATAAGTGCAAGTTACAATCCTCATTAAATTTTAGTAAAAAAATGTTACACCGAAACTGAAAAAAGAAAGTTGTTAAATGCAAACTTAATTATTAAAAACATATCACGCAATTTTCGTGGCCTAATGGGGTCCCAAAAAATAATAATATCATAAAGCTAACTAATGTATTTAATGAACACAAACAAAAACACAATCAATGAACAGCAAAGAGTTTAGTAGAATTATCATCAATTGTATTTTCCCATAAAAACGGTAAAGGGCCTTCTGCCGAATTAGGTTAAGCCCTATTTACGTGGGCTCTTCAAAGGCTTAAAGTCACGCTCCATCGACCTTCAATCGCCCTGTGCTTACACCCAGGCCCCAGACAGCGGCATAAGTACCTAATTATCTAACATGACCCCACACTTAGACGGACGAAAAATTTGGATAAACTTGAAAACCATTTGTAAAAGAAAAGGGCCAAATTTCTTCACTATTCTATTTGCCCTTCAGTAGGAAGGCATTTAGGGCTGTCTACAGACGATTTTATGACAAGAATTTTTAATTATTTATCGGAAATTTTTTTGCTGCGTAATTTCCCTATAAGAATATTGTACTACTTCGTTATGAAAATTTGAAAAAGAAAGAAAAGTGTTCGTTTTTCGTCACAAAAACAACATACAATTTTTTTTTGTGTTTTTTTCCTTAAATTAAACCCTAAACGATAGTATTACAAACAGAACTACACAAAACAGAACACACAACAGACAGAATTAGACTATTTTCAAATATTATTGTAAGGAAAGATTGCGTTGTTTCTAACCAACTTGACTCAGCGGCTAAATCAGGTAAAATTTCTATGACGAATACTTATCCAATGGATTCACTTTATTTCCGACATTCACTTTAGTCTTGATTTCATTGGGAATGTGACAAATGATACCTATAGGTAACCAATATAAGTGCTTACATTAAACATTTAATATGATATTCTATGCCATATATACCATTCACATAACTTGACTAAACAATTTGCGTAGGTTTTCATATAGTTTTCTATTTTTATGGCCAACAATATGAAAAATAAAATAATTAAAGATCAAAAATCTATATTTTTACTGCATATTCTGCATAATTACGACGTCAACGCAACGTATTTATGACACAACCACCTCTAACGGTTTTGTGGGGCATAGGTTAAGATTTAATAAACTTGTACCTTAATAAATAAATAAATAAAAAAAATAAAAAAAAAAAACGACGTCGTTATCGCATCTTATATCGCATATTTATATGAAGCTTCTAAGCAGCCTCTACGCATCGTCAACGCTTTAAGCTGATCATAAACTCTATTTAGTGAAAAACAGATTTGTTACCAGATATATAACGGGTTTTTTTAATTGTTTGTTCCTCTAGACGCTTTTACGTGCATGTCTTTATACATCGTTCTCATATATAATATTTATATTTTCAACAAGAATGATGTTACCAAATACTTGTAATTAAAACTGATGGAAAAGAATGTCCGTGAAGTTTCTTGCAAATTCTTCTCCATTGAGACCTACTGACGCTTGCGAATTTGCAACTAGAGTATATATTTTTTTTGTTTGGCCTTACAAAGATACCTCTAAGGTTTATTTGAAATAAACTATTTGATTTTGATTTTTTTTAACAAAATACTTCACGCATCCTTGTCAACTTGAGGCAAAAATATTTCACTCGTGAAAATGATAAACGCCAGATTGACAATCCAAATACTGGACTCATGAAAACTACAAATATTTATTTATTCCTTTACTAGCTAGGTATATGACACGTCCGTCGTGGTTCGTGTAATAACTCCGTGTTAAGTTAGAGGGTAGTTAACGCGTAGTAAACGGTTTATGACTCTCTCAAAGTAGTCCTTAGTGGTAAAGGTAAGATTGTAGTAATTCCTCGCAGGAGGATTATAATTGTGAATCTCAGAAAAGTTATATGTAGGTGCTGATGGTGGCTAAATTAATTAATATAGAATTTTAAAATGGGACTTTGTTTTTGTTTGCTTTTTACTCTTACAACGAATGTTAATTCGGAAGAACCAATTAGGTAGGTATACTAAGTAGCAATAGGGTCACTCCTTATTACCTGAACTACGAAAATAACTGGAAAATTCTACGCATTCCTTTGAGAAATATAGGCAACAGGTGTCGGTAATATTATGTTACGTAAGTATTTTTCTTGGAAACTTCCCAAGCACTCCAAAATATTGTAAAACAAGATAAGGAAAACAAAACTGAACTTCAGTATTAGATTAAGTGTAGGTAGAACAAACTAAAAAAAATGCTCAAACTCAAAGCATTTATGCCGTTAAACCATCTAAAGGATTTTTTTTATTGATATATATGAAGTTTAGGTCAAGTTTTTTGATCCGTAGTTAGCTCAATCAATGTTTAAAAATATGCTAACAAATGCTTTCAAATTTCGGTAAAACGCGTTTATTCATTAATTTTAGTCTAACAAATGATCGAATAATTAACTCTTCAATTAATTTTACCGTTTGTGATACCAAAAATTGATGCATTTAAAACCAATCACCGAAATTTAAAACCATTGATTAGCATATTTAACCATTGGTTGAGTTAACTACCAATCAAAAAACTGGGTCTTAGTTGTAGGTACATTCCACACAGCGTAGATCTCAATGAAAAATAACGTAAAAGAAACTTAATAAACTCACTCAAGGCCGATGCCTGAAAATTCGGAGTGAATAAAATATTTTTAAACATCCAAGTCGTTTTGGAGGATTTTCCTAAAGTTTCGAAAAAATATCGTGTTGTTAATTTTTTTTTAAAGCAAAACTATTAGTTACACGAAAAAACCTTGTGTTGAAAATGATGTATCAATAAATAATAATATTTTTTTAAACCTTTTAACCTAGCCTTTACTAAGGAGTATGCTTTAGAAAGTTAACGTTTTACGGCACTAAAGGGTATGTAGGCCCTTAAATACTCATTCCTAATTCAAAAATCGGCGATCATTATTTTAGACGATTTTGTCAACCCTACTCGTATGTATTTCGTCTAGCTTCTAAATGTTCCGCTCGTGATTTCGGCCCATTTAACGGCAATGGATGGCGCAGCTTTCGGGACATTTTTTACAAAACAAACGTTATCTACTGTAATATGATAATTTGTAACGACTGGTCCTTTTCGTCGCGTGATTTCTGCTGTTTTCACATGTTGACGTCACAGATTTAATCATTAATTTAAGGACTTCGACGTGATACATTTGAATTAATAATGACGTATTTCACATTGTAAAATATTATTTAATAAACGTTTAGTTGGAAAACACGTCAGCTTTCGGGTCCTGCTTAACTTATTAATAAAAAGTGGTTGACCACTTACGCTTACCAGTAACAACGTCCAGCCAGGCGAGCTTGGCCTCTGTAATAGGTTTGAGTCACGCATTTTATTTTACAGTTTTTGCTACCAAACTGTGATAAAAATGTGTAATTCAAGACTGCCACAGCAGGCCGTGCTCGCCCGCGTGCTGGATGAGTTACTGTACCTGTGATGCAAAAACGAGCCATCAGAGCGATTTACAATCTTCGCCGGCGCGAATCTCTAAGGGAACTGTTTAAGGACATTAACATCATGACGGTTCCTTGTCAATATATTTATGAAAACATCATGTACGTGAGAAAGAATTTACATCTTTTTAGTAAAAACGGAGACAGACATAATTACATTACTTGAAATAGGGACCAATTAATTCAACCAGGTTTCAGACTAGCAAAAGTGGCCTCATCTTTCATGGGGTACTGTACAAAATGTTACAATAAAATTCCTCCCCATATTCTAGAACTGAATGAGACAAAATTTAAAAATTGTATAAAACGCACACTATGCAGGCAGGCATATTATAAGTTGGGGGATTACATCACTGATAAAAATGCTTGGCTCAATGCTAGTCCTGCTCCACAACCACTAGGGCGCAAAAACCAACGATATGTTTATGTTTGTGTTATATTGACTCGATTTCTTTTAGTATTGTATAGCTGCACAGCACGTGTGTGGGTACTATGCCCAACTGTAAATCTACCATTTGCTATACCTCTGTGTCGTTCGTTGACTTGTGTGTGCCCTGGCAGTTGAGTGTGTCATGCTCTCTCAAATGTCTCTCTGATGGTGGCGCGTGTGTTGGATCATTCGGTTCCCTTCATGATGGTTGAGCTGGGTGGTGCCGATTCATGCGTCATGTTCGTGAACGGGTGCCGTCAGTTGGGATTGGTCATAACTTAACTGCTTCGGATGTTAATGTTTTTCTAGTGACTATTATATAACTGCACAGTACATGTGTGAGTACTTTTAATACTTTATACCTTTACGTAGTATAGTGTGTAGTGCTATTCTGGGTGCATTGTCCTCACATATGTAAATTTATTAATGTATGTACTCATGTACCTAAATATTATATTTTTTTTTTTTTTTTTTAAAAGAGTAACTATGGAGTTTCTTGTGCATTCTTCTCCATAACAAGCTACTTTCCGAATGCACGGTAGAATCAACTTTTATTCCATGTAAATTTAAATTGTGACATTCAAAAGTGCCGCTTGGTGGCCCAGTTGAAATAAATATCTTTTGTCTTTTGTCTTTGTCTTTGCCCCAAGCAAGGTAAGTTAAACACTCCAGCTAAGTTCATATAATTTTTGAACTGTTGGTAAACATAGACATTTTCATAGTCCTTGTCCAATATTATTATATTGGACAAGGACCAACGGCAAAGTACGAGTCAGACTCACGCACGAAGAGTGCCGAAGCATTATCGCAAAAAACGGCAAAAAAACACGTCTGTTGTGTGGGAGCCCAACTTAAATATTTATTTTGTTTTTATTATTTGTTGTTATAGCAGCAATAGAAAAACATCATCTGTGAAAATTTCAACTGTCTAGCTATTACGGTTCATGAGATACAGGCTGGTGACAGACTGGCAGACGGACATTGGAGTCTTAGTATAGAGTCCCGTTTTACTCTTTAGGTACAGAACCCTAAAAATGATTTATGTTGTGCTAACCCTAAATAAATTAGGATAAGGGCAAGGGAATCATGTTACCTTTGAAAAACTCTACCAGTTCCTGATTTTCTTCTAAAAGCCCTTTTAAGATCGTAAGTATCAATTCAGTATTTTGCCCAAACCGACATCATTAAACTGTCACTGTGTTGATGGTTTAAGTGCATTCTTGGTGGATATCATATTTTAAATGAGGCTTAACGGTGTCTCATGTTTTCGACCCCTTAAACTATTCTTTCAAAGCAACAATATCTATTTGAAGCCTTTTTGTCTTGTGGAAATCCTCATGGGTGCACTCTATCTACCTTATAAATAAAAACCGCCCAAGTGCGAGTCGGACTCGCGCACGTAGAGTTCCGTATCATTATCGCAAAAAACAGCAAAACAAAAACACATTTGTTGTATGGGAGCCCCACTTATATATGTATTTTATTCTGTTTTAGTATTTGTTGTTATAGTGGCAACAGAAATACATCATCTGTGAAATTTCAACTATCTAACTATCACGGTTCATGAGATACGGCTTGGTGACAGACAGACAGACAGACGGACCGCGGAGTCTCAATCTCGGTTCCATGTTTACCCTTTGGGTACGGAACCCTTAAAGCCAAATGGAAAATGAATATCGATGAATATAGTCGTTGTCGTGAATTTGCGGGCGGCATGAAAATTATGAAGCTTCTCTACAGTTTTTTTTGCCAAAATTATTTCGGGGTGTGAAATTGTACACAGAGAGGTTTTAATAATATCAGTCAGTTATCGTCTCTTCTCATACAGAAATAATACGAGAATTAATCGCCACACGTTTAGGAAATTGTTTTATTATGCGTACAGCTAATGAGTGGAATTGCATGCCGGAGTCTTGTGTTTGCCGATTCGTAGCTATCGTAACCTAGGGGTATTTAAGTCAAGAGTGAATAAGTTACTTCTAAACAAACGTATTTCACCGTTTACCACATCATCGCTTACAATCTGGTGAGATAGTGAGTGGTCAAGCGCAAGCCTAGATAACAAAAAAAGGTGGGTTGGTACCTGCAAACTTATATTAATATAACTTCATGTTCCTTTACTCCACGTTTTCCTTCACCGATATCAGTGATGTCCAAGATAAAGTAAGAAAGTACATATGTATTGAAAAAGGTACATTATATGGTGCTCGAATGAAATATAATAAATATAATATCTCGCGACATCAAGCACAAGAGACAGAGGCATAGACCTCATGCCTCTAGGCCACCACAACCGTTATACAGAGAGGCATTACAGAAGTGAAAATAGAAAATAAATACATCCCATGTTTATTTCCTCATGTCGGATACGGTAACATATCAAGCTTACAGTCCACTTAGGTGATATCTTTTTGTTTGTCCATTTATTGGCATAAAGTTGCTTTTTCCTCCCTACACTGTATTGAAATTATACAGTTTCTACCAGCGGCTTCACCCACGTGTAAATTATCCCAAGAGAACATGCTACCGGTCAAAAATATCCTGAGGCCTTAGATAAGTAACAGTTTATCCTCGAAATCGTGGCGATAGCGTTTGGGAAAACATCAAAAATGTATGGTCATGACAAGAAGAAAAAAAACAGAACAAGCCCATGATCAATCCCTTACATTTCGACAATCGAAATCGCTGACGTCGAATAACACTTCTTGTCTAGAGCCTCTGGAATATCCCAATCCAGGACATAGTCTACCTATGTGCCAATAAGTTTCATCTAAATTCGTTCAAGCTTTAAGTCATGATAAGAGGCCTATAATAATACAAGCTTCTGTATATGACCTTCATCGATTATGCGAAAGCTTTCGACAGCATAAAACATGAAGCTATATGGGAGAGCCTGAAAACTCAGGGAAACAGTGCTGTCTACATCAACCTTAACAAAACCATCAATTCCAACATTGACGCAAGAATACAACTGGAAACCTTAGCCGTAGAATTTAAAATCAAAAGAGGAGTAAGACAAGGCGACCAACCATCTCCAAAACTATTTGCCGCCGTTTTGGAAAACGTTTTCCGAAAACTGAATAAGGACCTACTAGGACTTAACATCGATGGAAGGAAACTGAACCACCTGAGGTTTGCTGATGACATTGTCTTGCTCGAAGAACAACCACATAAGCAGGAGAAAATTAGCTAGTTTTTATCCCTGTATTCCCACGGGAACGGGCACTACGCGGGTGAAACCGCGAGGCGACCGCTAGAGTATATAATTTCTGTTTAGTAACATTTTTTGTGAAGATATTGTATTTTTTTAAATTAATTTATTCATTAACACAAAGGTAAGGTACACATATTTTACAGGTAAACTAAAGCTAACAAAATCATTACCAAATGCGACACTCCGAGACGCCATTTAAAAACAGATCACACGCACATCTTTGCGATCCTGAATGACTGTTTACGGCTATATATATATATATTTATTTTAAAATTTATATACATGGTAAATAGTACTATCCTAAATAAATGCCTTCATATTTGAGGCTTTAATTGTCAATAAAATACGTTCCAAAATAGAACAAAACCCAAATATAATTCAGAATGCACTTCCTCAATTGAATTTATTATTCTTGCTACGATCTCTAAAAAATAAGTAGGTATTTCATTGAACTTGAAAAACATTCACGATAATATCAATGAAGAAAATGCTTTCCAATCATATTACATTTTCAGCCCGGCCTTCTGCAGAATAAGCTAGAAAAATGCTTATAACTTTTTGCTAGCTATAACGAGTATCTTTGAGTATGAATAGGAGATAGAAGGTATGAGTTTAGTTAGATATGTATTTTTAACTTAATTAAACTAATATTTTGACTAGGTTAAATTGTTTGTGTGTCGGTGGAAATCTGTGGAAGCAAACAAATATCAAAAAAATATTTCCCTTTCACTGATAGCTACACAATCACTATGTAGGACTAAAATATCATTATATGTGGATAAACCACGAGAGCAAAGCTAGTCTAACAACATTTTTATTTTTAACTAGCTGTGCCCGCGGTTTCCACTCCCGTCAACTGCCTACCCAGCTACCCTATCCTATTTAAGTAGACCTACCTACCTACCTTACTTATCTACCTCCCTACCCTACTACTTAACCTTACTTAGCTACCTATCCTACCTACGTACCTAACTACCAATTTTTTTCTGGTGCCATTCTTCCGCAAAGAATCTTAACACCGCCATTCAGAAAATGACGTCATATGTCCAACGCTATCTATCGAATATGGAGTTCAACTGTCCGAGTCTGAATTGCATATGTTGTAATATCTTACAGTTTAAATTCATCTAACTTTTGATAGAGTGAACCGAATGCGATGATACAGAAACTAAGTAATACTGCAAGTTACGCACAATTTTTATGTTTAATAGTTATCTACATCGGTTTCGTAAATTTTGCATGGTGCGTGCTCAACTAAACAGACAAAAATTCTAGCAATGGGTTCTGTTACGTATCCTTTAACCCTGGATATTTTTGAGGTACAAAAACGACTTTTCTACAGATTTATCATATGTATTGATATTGATAATGCTCGATTCGTAAGTCACTGTAACATGGTGCTTTAGAGGTAGTACCTACATTCGCAGAAGCACTCTATAGCTAGTTATACCCCACAGTGTCCATCTAAATAATCCGTAAACAGATATGCCTACGCATGTAGAAGAAACCTGTACAAATAACTTGTTATTGAAGTATATCAAAGCCTTTGTAAAGAGCTTAAGTGTTTTTTTATCAGTGGGTACGAATTTTTATAACATGGTCCTTGATTATAACTAGCGAAATAATAAGGGTCCAATATAGGTACACTTCATCGTAATTCTTCGTTGTACCTGTAAATGTATAATATTATATTATAACTTTTTATTACTTAATTATCTATGAATAATTAAACCGTTACTTGCATGCAAACAAACCCTAACCTCATGATTAAATTGCATGATGTTAATAAACTTTTATAATACAAAATTATTTGCTTTCACTAAGGAAATATAAGAATAATAATAATATGCAAACGTAAGTGTTCCTCGCAATAATAAATAAGGCACTTTAATTAATTAGTCATTGGACCAGCTGCAATTAGTATTGTGAGATTTATGAGTTCATTACAAATTATGGATCAATTCACATTTATTTCTTTTACCTTTACACCTTAATTAAGTAGCTACAGTAGCTATATTGTTTTGTTTTGATTACTTGTATTAGTCAGCATTATACAGAAAAAAAATACGCACATTCTTACTCACGTGGAGTTAGAGATTCTTTAGAAGACAACGTTTGTATTAAGAAAAAAATACGGTAGGTATAAAATATGAATATTTACAAACGTAAATCATTTTTTTTTAAATGTAGGAACCCAAGCCACCAAGTTTGTAGTATTTGTTCCTTAGAGTCGGATTGATAACGATGCATTCTTCTAAGCGTGCTGATAAATTAAAAAAAAATATACTCCTTTTTTGAAAAAATATATTAATCTATATCTATACTATATTATTATAAAGATGTGTATTTATTTATTTATTTATTTATATATGCTTTATTGTAGGTACACCAAGTTTAAACACGAAAAGGAAACTTAAAACTAAAATACATACAACGGGCGGCCTTATCGCTGACCGCGATCTCTTATCTCTGATCATGGACATGAAATGGGGTTGACATTGGTGTAACACATAACATTACGAATATTTTCCTTAAATATACAATGATATTAAAATAGATACACAAATACATACATATGTTATATAATAGATACATAAAAACATACATACTCAATATATATATAAATAGGCAATGAAAGCAAATGTTGACTAACGACAATCACAGTGACAGGTAATGGTCCTTTACGAGCCCTTTAAATACAGGCAATGACTGGGCGCGTTTTATAGGGTCGGGCAGTGCATTCCACAGACGAGCAGCTTGGACAGTAAAAGATTTATCCAAGAAAGTGGTGGAATGCATTGGCATCCTAAGTCGCAAGTTATCCGATGACCTAAGTGATTTCGTGTGGGAATCGCAGATGAACTGAAAACGATCCTTGAGGTAAAGAGGCGTGTAAGGAGTAAAGAGCACATTATACAGAAGAGAAAGAATATGAGCATTCCGGCGAAGGCGAATTGGCAACCACTTGAGCTTCACACGGAAATCGGATACATGGTCATATTTGCGCAAACCGAATATGAACCTTATACAAACATTTTGAAGCCGCTCAAGTTTATCGAGTTGTTCTTGAGTAAGGTCAAGATAGCTGGCATCGGCATAATCAAGGATGGGAAGAAGAAGAGATTGTGCAAGCGCAATCTTGGTGGCAGTCGGAAGAAAATTCCGCAGTCTCCTCAATGTTGCAGCAGATGCAAATAACTTGCGGCTTACCTCCTGTAGTTGGGCAGTCCAAGAGAAGTTCTTGTCGATGAATATCCCCAAGTTCTTAACTTTATCACTGAAGGGAATAACTGAATTGACAAAAAGAACTTGGGGAAGAGACGTCCAGTTGATCCTTGAAACCATTCTCGAACTGCCCACCACTATAACCTGCGTCTTGATAGGGTTGACCATAAGCCCGTACCGCTTGCTCCAATCGCAAATGCGAGCCAGATCCAGATTGATGGCAACAATAGCCTCAGACAGATTTCCGAGAGGAGCTCGCGAATAAATTTGCAGATCGTCTGCATAAAGATGGTAGGATGAAATGAGTTCATTGGAGATTGAGTTTATAAAAACTGCGAAAAGTAAAGGGGATAAAACGCCACCCTGTGGTACCCCGGCAGAAGTACTACACCAGGAAGATAAGTTCTCTCCGATGCAAATACGTTGCCGGCGGCCGAACAGGTAACTTCGAAACCAGTCAACCACCGATGGAGATACATTAAGAGAGCGTAGAATGCCAAGCATAACATCGAAATCAACAGTATTAAAAGCATTACTAAAATCTAGCAATGCTAAGACCGTTAGATTACTGCTTTCCATGGCTGATCTGATATCTTCCGTGATATTGAGTAGAGCAGTGGAGGTGCTGTGACCAGGACGAAAGCCGGAATGGAAGAGGTTGAGGAGATTATTTTTGGATAGGAAAGTGCTAATTTGATTATGAATTAATCGTTCTAGGACTTTGGACAGGAATGGTAAGACGGATATTGGACGGTATTCAGAATAGGATGTAAGATTGGACTTTTTGGGTAAAGGAATAATTTGCGCATCTTTCCAAGAGCTTGGGAAGACACCGCTAGACGCAGAAAAGTTAAGGATGTGGCAAATGACAGGAAGGATAACGTCCAGCACCGGGAGTAACATTTTATTTTATACGTATGTTTGTATGTAAAAAATAAACATAAAAACTACCAGACCGATTTCAAAAATTCATTCACTGTTGGGAAGCCACACTATCCTCGGGTGACATAGGCTACTTTTTATCCCTGTATTCCCACGAAAACGGGAACTATGCAGGTGAAACCGTGAGGCGTCCGCTAGTATTTTATAATTTATTAAAAATTTAATAAATTGTTGTAATTGTTGTTTGCTTAGTTTCTAAGCACCCGCCTTCCTGATCCGTTATAACAAAGATGGGACTTTTCCAATATTAATTATCATTAATCACAACGTTAAAAGTAGGCAAGAAAAAAAGTTCAAAAGAGTTTGTATTTTTAATCAGAGCACAAATTGAGGGTAGATCTGAACTTAAGGCGGTACCCCGAGAAAAACGCCGCGCTAGCCGTCTTTTGTGCTGTTTTGAGGAGCTATCTACTCGTTATTTAAAAAGAAATATCAATTAATAAAAATACATTAAATTTCTACATAATATTGATTCTAAAATGGAAGATTTAGTTTTTTTTTAAATGTTGTATATATTTCACTAACCTACTTCCAAAAAAACATGAAAATGAGAAACAATTATTTATATTATGCATCTCCTCGTAAAGTGTTCGTTGATTATTTTTTATACTAACACTAATGGATAGACAATTTAATAACGAACATTTTTGTAGAATTATTTTTTTAAAAAAGACCAAAATTCGATTTTATAAAGATTTTATTCTAAAATCTGGGCGTATTCACTACTGTAATTCATGCGCCACCAGTGCCGTTAGACCAATAGGAACGCTCATATCTCATGCCGATTTTTTGTTCAGGGTACCGTCTTAAGTCGAAGTGGTCTGAAAAAGCGAGGTATAATAAAATTAAGTAATTTGTTTACAATACTTATAGTTTAAATTAAATTAGTTTGTTCCGTATCTAATAAATAGTGTTTGCTGAAACTGAGCTTTAAATTTTAAAAAGTATTATCTTGCGATTACTAAAACTGATAAAGGTGTTTAACCCCGTGTTTGAGTTAAAAATCATTGAAAATGACTAGATTTGTATAAAATCTACTATAGGGGCTTATTTTAAAGTTAACGATGCATCACTTATTCTCGTAAAACACATCTTTTTCAATTCATATTACTCCTGAAGAAAATCTGCCTAAAGGCCCCCGGCTCCTATCAATTGTGCGAATTATAAAGAGAACATAAAATAGCTACTTTTTAGCGTAAATTTCTCAATGGACATGTTATATTATTATTTTCAAACACTAAAAAAAACCAGTAAAAGGCTTTTTATTTGGTGAAACTAAGAACTCCGTAATAGCCAAATTAAAATAAAATAAAATACTATGCACGTAATCATAATAAAACAAACATATTTTATGACCAGTAATATGCAAATGTACGTTAAAAAGCACACGGAAACTACAGCGCTTAAAACATCTGCTGAAACATGGCCGAAACCTGAAACAGTTTTGGCACTCATTTTCACTAAAAACAGTAAATTTTATCCTATAAATATATAAGTATGCGTTTATTTTAATCAGATTGTGAATGTACTGTGTTCACTACGCAACCGAATCGTACTAGGTAGGTCGGTGGTGTCTGAATAGAAAGACACCTCCTAGGACCAAGTCAATAGGTCTCCAATTAAACAGGAACGGGTGGCCGGCTTAATAAATGATTAATCAAATAACGTCTGTGCACGCCTAAATCAAGTCTGGCCTGAACTAGTTGATTGTTTCAACAGGTTCTATTTGTAACTGATTCTAAATATGTACGCATGAGAGTCAGAACTGTATTTTGTTGCAAGTTTGCATGCTGTTAGGTACCTTGCACACAATCGCTTGCCATCAAATGAAATAGTGGTAAAATGTTAGCTTATCAATAGTAACAAAAACAATATGTTAAATAAAATATACACAGACCTCGTAAATTTAATCTTATCCTGCGAGGCAAAAAAAAATTAAAAAATTATCCAAAAGTAAGTCTAAAACGAAAGTTCTAAAGATATGGCAACCATTTAAATTGTATAATTAATGCATGAATAATTAATGCATTGCAATGCATGCAATGATGCAGTGCTACAGCTCTCCAAGAGGATATCAAGGTGAAATTCAGATCGAATTTCCATTTTAAAAGGTGAGTCTTAATTATAAAAAGAATTTTCTTATACGAAATGTTTTCTCAAATGAAATATTATTTCGTTAAACAAATTAACCTTTTCTGTTGATTTTATACAATAGTTAGAGACGATTCAACGGTTTCTGATTTGGGACAATTTACTTTTACGGACCCGGTAACGACTGACATTGGGCATCTTGGGCTAAATATAACTGTCTTTTAATTTGTATAAATTTTATTGGAAATATGAAATAGATTTGTTTATATCTAGCTATTTTGAACATCCAATCATTGCTGTTAATTTTCGTTTCTTGGAAGGGGCTTAATTACAGCGAAGCCAAAGGCAGCAGAACCAAATTTTGTTCCCTCTAATTAAAACATTTTAGATTAATCATCATAAAGAAACATAGGCAGTAAAACCAATTTCTCGCAATCATTGCAAATGACATCGTCTTATGCCCCTCATAATTTGTAACTGCCCAAAACTAGTAAACGCAAAGCGTTAAAACTGGCACACAGTTGTCTTAACACGACGACATAAAACGCGCTATAAAAGAAAAATAAAAACCTCAAACGTCCAGAAATCAGAAAGAGGCCAGTGTCCCACTTACAGTGACGAAGTAAACAGTCAACTGACACTGTAATTACCTGAACTGGACGAAGATAAAACACCCTTCGAGACATTTATTGTGACTGGCCGTTGACTGCGATATCACCTGCTACGATAAAAAAACCAATTTATTGTTATCAAGTTGAATGCGCATATATTCATGCCAAAGATGTCAAAAACAAGATGCATCCCGTCGTACAAAAGACAAATGTCACAGTAAAGCGCAAGTCGCACCGTGAGATGAGCTGTCTTATTTCGCAAAGCTGCAGTGTCTTTATGTTCCTACATGCACGCTGTTGTGGTTCGCACTCTGAAATTGAGTTAAATAGGTATGTGAGTTATTTGATTTAAAGGCTTAGGACTATGTTTTATCTCAGAGATGTGGCGTTATTCAGAGGGAGTTCCAAGGTGTTTTTTGATCATCATGATCTCTTAAAAGACCGGGATCGGGATGGTTTTAGTGATGTAGAAATCCGAAACTTTCTGGTGTTTACTCAAGAAGTCCAGCCGCCTTTTGAAGGTTTGCCCCCTCCCGCTGCATAAAAAAAACTTATGTTTTAAGTAAAAATCCCTCGATTAACGTTAATCATTAACAATTTATAACTGACAATTTGATTTAGTTTAGTGGAGGAAATCACTTCAATTAATAGAGGTCATAGAACTTTAGCGCTCTTAACATGTACCTCCTTTCTCAACCATTGAGTTAAGCTTAGCTCGCGGTGTGGCCTGCGCTTTACGCGTGTGTTGTTTCCGTTCAAATTTCTAACTGACAGTAAATTGTCCATACTAATACGTTTTATGTCATTTCGGTGGAACGATTGTTTTGGCACTTCCTGTTAGTTTTTGCTTTAGCGTTGTTTTTACCAGAAACCCAATGCCCGTTCTTCAAAAACTTACAAGTCTTATATACAAGTCGCAATCTCATCTGGATGACGCGCGACGAACGATTCCAAAAACTTGTCAAAACTGTAGGTGATAACAATAAGTGATTTTGATAGAATGAGATTAGAATTCAAATTAACTTAAAAATACGGGAATAGGGTCTTTGACCGGGTTTTTATTAGATTTCTCAAAGCCTAGAAATATTATAAGTCGCAGTTAAAAAAAAAAGGGCGGTGTAGTTTTTTCTTGTATATAGTTAAACATTTATATGGTACTTACCCTTTTTAACGGATGGCCAATAGGGTCAAAAGTTGCGGAGTAGCAACGCCGTAACATAAGGCGCAGCCTAGGTGGGCCCCTCACTAACTACTCGGAGGTCCGTCCTGAGGCCTTAAGGTCACGGGACATCGCTGGAAGCAAACTGTGCAGGATCGTTAATTTTGACAACCTTTAGACGATGACTACGTCCAGCACTAGACATATTATAAATAAATATCGCGGCAGAAATGGCAAATAGAATACTCCGTTGAAGGTAGACAAAAAGAAATCCCTAGTTAATGTTAACGTATTTATTTTTAGCCAACAATGTTAAAACAAATGAAAGTAATGTCTAAAATACGTTCATTTTGATGAGAATAATAAAGACACTGTACAACGTCAAAAACATAAAGAAAAACTTGATACCAACAAAACTAATACACAAGCTTCCCCATTCCACCATTAACATGTAAAAGCTCCCAAAAAATTTAATTTCGAATTTCATCCACTTTGACTGAAAGTTCCGGGTACACTCATTGCATCAGAATACAGTCTATGTTGGCCTTTTTTAGTTGAACTTTCAATAGGTACTTTATTTGAATTTTAGTTTCAGGGACCTTGTGCCAAAAACTTTACTCAGAGTTAGTGTGTAAGACGAGGGTAAATTGTCAATATGTTATACAAAATGGGCTTGGGTTAGCTACTAACCCGGAACCCGGGCGCACGGTTGGCGCAGTGGTTGAGCGATTGACTGTTGCGCTGCGTGTCGCGGGTTCGATTCCCGCACGGAAAAAATATTTGTATGACCTACAGATAGTTGTTCCGGCTCTGGGTGTTGTGTATGTGAGCTTATATGTTTGTAAACGCACCCACGATACAGGAAGAAATGCCTAGTATGGGGCAAAGTTTTCAAAAAAAAAATAAAAAAAATTGCAATATAACCCGGGTTGAAGCATGCATAAGGCCCTCCTGCGCCAAAAACTTATTTCCGAGTTAGTTAAATTAACAATATGTAACACGTAATGGGCCCAGGTTAGCTGCTAACTCCAAATAAAAATTAAATTATAAAATTAAAAAACCCCCGACACAAAAACCTATAAAAAGCAAAAAACAAGTCTACTACTCGCGTCGGGGAACCGCCAACGTTTACAGCAGTTTATTTTGTTTATTTGGTTTTAGGTTCCCTTAGATATCCCGACGCGAGTGCGTGGGATATTTTTAGAGGTTTTGTGGCGTCCGTTTTTTTTTTAAATTTAATTTTTATTGCATGTTTTTTAAACTATCAATAATATACCCAGCCGCGCTCGCGATCCGCTTCCATCGACAATCTATCGAAACACGTAACTATGACACAATATCTTGCGGAAAAACCCAGATTCTCAGAGTACAATTCGGATAACTTTTAAACGGCTGAACCGATATCAATCAAACATATCTAATGACACTGTTGACAAAGTCACCATTTAAACAAAAAATGTCAGTTTATCCGTTTAGGAGCTATGATGCCACAGACAGACCCACAGATATACATTTTTTCAGTTTGGTCATAATTAGTAAGAGTGATATTGAAATTATAGCAGATAAACATTGGTCAAACGGGTATAACATCATGGAAAAGGTCTTGAGGCCAATACACATTCACGACGACATACACATAGGTATACAACGTCACTTCGTCCTGTCATGGCATGATGCGAAGCAAAGTTTTGGTCAAAAAACTTATGGTGTGAATTTACGCGTAGTTTCAGGAACACCGATGTTTTTTGGATGATGTGAATACCTGTTTAGTAAAACGTTGACGAACGAACCGTTGTCCAATAAAACACTTTTTGTTAAATTACAAAATCGCTGCAAACAACAAAGAACCAAAACGATGTATCTACTATGCAGTACTGCCTAAACATGAGCTGGAACACATCTACCAATGTCTTCAAGGATTACGAGCGTGATTTTAAAGGCTGGAAAATTAAAGAGAAGGAACTGGGTTTTCACCTCTAAACATATTCTGTTTGCACAGTCTGTACTTGTATCTCAAATCAAATTTTGAATATGTTTTCGCACCAAACGCTTAACAGAAAAGTTAAATCTAAAAAAAAAACAGCTGTATATTTATTTTGCTGGAAAATTGACTTGAAAGTTGTGAGGTTTTTAGTATTAGCTCAGTACTTTAGCCTCTATTTCTTGAAATGGAATGGTAATGCAATGTCTGCGACCGTAATCTTTGTTCCACCACCAGACGCTGTGCGCGTGACAGCAGATTAGCACTTTTTTCTCTTTATTTCTGATTCACTTTAGTGCATAACGCTTTATCCTATTTTAAATCTAAAACTATCCAGATTTTCTGTGCTCTTTTAAGATATGAATAATAGGGTGAGATCAAAATAATGGGTCTTAAGAGATATCGAATGTAATTAACAGTTTTGTGAACTTGCTGCAGACCGGCTTTAATTTAAGCCAAAGGTTAAGCATTGCCATACGTGGGACACTCAGAAAGTTTTGCGAAACTAAAAAAAATTGTTCTATACGTACATATATTTTTATTAAATCTTTTCAAAGTACTTTCCACCAGCCTCTATACAAAGATTCATGCGCCTAAACCAGTTTTCAAAACACTTTTTCCAGTCCGCCGCAGACACCTCGTTTACAGCCTGCTCGAACGCAGCCAGCGCATCTTCCGGCGACGAAAATTGTATCCCTTTGAGCTGATTTTTTATTTTTGGGAATAAAAAGAAGTCACACGGTGCTAGATCAGGGCTGTAAGGAGGGTGACCCAGGAGTTTGACTGGCGTGCTGTCCAGGAAGTCCCTCGTTTTGAGTGCGGTGTGCGCAGGTGCATTGTCGTGGTGGAGCAGTAGCCCGCGGAGCCCTGTGTTTGGTCGCTTGTTGCTTATATTAGAGAAAACTTCTGGCAAACATTTGGTAGTATACCATTCGGCATTAATGCTTCTTTGATCCCGTAAGGGAATTGATACCAAGTGGCCAGTCAAATTAAAAAAGCTAGCGATCAAAATCTTACCCCTGCTTCTAGATCGCTTCACTTTGGTAGGCGTTGGCTCATTTTGAAACACCCAAACAGTCGACTGGCGCTTGGTTTCTGGGTCGTATTGATAAATCCAGGACTCATCACCTGTAACGATGTCGTAAACACGCCGAGACGAGCCTGCTTCAAATTTGTTAAGCATATCACGGCACCATTCCACCCGGGCCTGCTTCTGAGCATCGGTGAGGTTGTGCGGCACCCAGCGTGATACTATCCTCCTCACGCGAAGATGGCTGTGTAGAATCTCGTGAACGCTTCCCGATCCAATTTTCAATATGTGTTGAATCTCCTGATATGTAATTCGCCTATTGTCTTGGATTAAATTTTTCACTGCTAGCACGTTTTCTTCGGTAACAGCCGTCAAAGGGCGACCGCTTCTTTCGTCATCCCCCAAAGTTGGTCGACCGCGCTTGAATTCGTTATACCAACGATACACGGTTGCCTTGGAAGGGCCTTCATCCATGAATGCCATTTGAAGTCTATCGTACGATTCATCCGGTTTCAGGCGACACTTGAAATCGTATAAAATCATAGCTCTAAAATGTTCCCGGCGCAGATCCATATTTCAGTGAGACACAATACTTTGAATTAACTCGCAAAAAATGTGGAGGGAAATTTTGAAATTGGAACTTACTTATTTTTACTTATAAATAATCATATTTTCGAAAAACATTATAACTGGCCAGTCTCCCATATATAAAAACTTTTTTTCGCAATACTTTCTGAGGGGCCTGGTACAATATGGCACGTTATATGCCTGCAACGTATCTTCTTGGGTTCTTTGGTGCAAACACTTATTCAGCCAATTATTATAGATTATGCCGATGCCTGCTACCTGCAACAGTATTGCGTAAGTGCGCAAAGAATATTAAACTCTATCCAACCGACCAAATCGACCAATCACAAGCGAGATGAATGACGCGATGTGGATTTCCGTTTTGAGTGATTGGCCGATTTGGTCGGTTGGATAGAGTTTAAACTCTTTGCGCAGTTACGCAATACGGCAGCTGGATGCCACAGAGGACCTATTAGACAAGTTTGAGCGCCTGCAAAACTTATGCATTGGCTTTGCTTATGGTCTACGAAAGTATGATCATGTTTCTCATCTTCGCAAGGAACTCAAGTGGCTCCCAATACGTCTTCGCAGGAACACTCGGATTTTATGTCTCCTCTTCAACATCTTGCACAACCCGTTTTATCCTACCTACCTGCGTGAGCGATTTTCTTACGCTCGCCCTAGAGTTGCATTATGTAGGTCACATCTTAGATCCCTCCTTAAATCCTATTCTTTAAAACCAGCTGTTATTACTATTCTTTTTCTGTCCCTGCTGTAAAATTATGGAACTCACTTCAGCCTGGCATCAGAGATCTAGATACTATCTCGCTTTTTAATAAGCGATTAAAAGTGCTTTATTTTTCCTTTTTAATCTGATCTTTATAAGCACATTATGTATGTAGATTAAGTATCTACATATTTAAGAATTATGTATTTATTTATGTATATATCACTTACACAATTTTTATATCTTAGATTAGTCGTTCACTTTTCTTTTATTTCTTTTCTCATATCGTATTTGTTTCCATTTATTTTTCATTTCTCCTTTTCGCGGGTCTGCTGGTAGAAAAGTGTATCAATAGTAATAGTTAATTAAGTATGGTCAGATTCAGATGTTAATCAGACCATTATAATGAAAACTTTATTTAATTTTATCTTAATCAAAAATAATAATGCAAAATGGTTTGATATACTTAGTTAAATATTATCTAGCTATGCATGTTCTTGCTTCGTGTGATGCTAGAAACTTTAGCTATTAAACAAGTTTACCTGATATATTGCTTAGAGACAAAACACACTGAAACTAAACTCGGCATATATTACAACTATCAACATTAATTACCTTTAAGCACCTGTAAATTATGAGGAAGTAGAATGAGAATATATTACTTTCTTCCTACTACAAAAAAAACATATAAACGAAGGTAGCATATTTGTTAGTTTTGATGCTGATTAAGCTGAACATTTAAACTGCACTTTGACCGCGCAGCTAGCTTGCAGTCAGCGTGCATTCATAGGAATTGAATGCCAACTGCACATCGACTGCAATCGGACTACACGGTTGGCTTGCAGTTTTATTGCAGTCATACTAACTGCAATCAAACTGCAAATTTACAGTCGGAGTGCAGTTGATATATTAATATAAACATAGTACCTACTGTTTACCTCATTTTAATTTATAAGTTGGCAACAGGTCACCAGGTAAATAATTTGGAGAACATGTTATTAATAAATTAAACGGTGTAAAAATTAATTATTTATTAGTCATGCGATCCTAGTGCCACATGGCTGATGTGACACAACAACAGATGCCAAAAAATACTATTATTTATTATTTTTAATGGTTGTATTACCCAGTTACAAATTTTACGGTAAGGTATTAAAGCTTGGTTAATTGTCATTAATAAACTTTGAATTAAAATTATTTTGATTCTTTATCGTATGAATTCCTATACATCATTGTGTAAATTATTTACCGCACTATGACTGTACCTCGTAGGCTTGCGGTAATATTACCAGTCGGCTGAGATCTTCATACCGCGACCGATTGGTGAATAGGTCACCATACATTACATAACGTAAGTCTACCGTTCCTAAAAAACAAATAGAGCTGTTGGTCTCGGCTGTTATACAGGGTGTTTGGAAGGGAGCTGTACATACGCCTAGGGTAGAAACTAGGGATAGTCTGCTACCTACCCCCGCCCATTATATTGACCTTGGCCTCAAGGTTTTTTTTTAATTTATTATTATTTTTTATTTGACTTTTTTATGATTTTTTGACTAAAACTACCTGTAGCTCAAAATCTATCCATGGGACCGGTCGGCTAATGGTCTTGTTTTAATCGTTAGAGTCTTAGGGTCCTGCAAAAAATTATTTTACACCAGAAAATTGTGAAGAAGAAAAGTTATGGGGCCTGAAGTACCGTAGTAAGGTAAAGAAATAATTTTAAGGGCAACTTTCTATGGGGTTTAAAAAAAAACTAACAGGGTTGGAGTTCTTCTGATTTTTTTAAAACATCCTCAGTCCATGCCCTTTCTAAAGATATGCTAAAAGTGTAATTATCACTTTTAGTTTTAAAGTTATTAATTAATTTCCGCAACTTACTACGGTACTTCAGGCCCCATAACTTTTCTTCTCCACAATTTTCTGGTGTAAAATAATTTTTTGCAGGACCCTAAGACTCTAACGATTAAAACAAGACCATTAGCCGACCGGTCCCATGGATAGATTTTGAGCTACAGGTAGTTTTAGTCAAAAAATCATAAAAAAGTCAAATAAAAAATAATAATGAATTAAAAAAAAACCTTGAGGCCAAGGTCAATATAATGGGCGGGGGTAGGTAGCAGACTATCCCTAGTTTCTACCCTAGGCGTATGTACAGCTCCCTTCCAAACACCCTGTATATACAGAGTTATTTTGTTGTTGTTGGAAGCACAAAGGCCATCAATCAGTCTTACCAATGGCAATTGAATTACCTAGTAACTCATGTAAAATTTTGCAGCCGATGGACGTCTGGGATTTCCCAATCCCAGATGTCCAGTGTAATCAGATACACTGGACATCGGAGATTGGGAAAAACCTTGGCAGATAATGTCTGTACTTACATTATCTGCCACAACTGCTATCATTATTTTTGAATCTGAATAGCAATTTAAGAGACAGCCAAACTATATTCAAGACGCAGCTGCATACCGTGACGGTGACGGAGCGGAAAACATAGCGGCTTGCGATTTGCCGGCTCAGCTGAGACAGCTTTATACAGATAGTTCTGTTCAGTCAGTTGTCTGGGAGAACCCTAGGATTATACACTCACTGCCTGTCTGTACACATACAGAGAGTACGCTCCATTATACTACAAGACGACTGTTACATTGTCCTTAACTGTTGTCTTAGTAGAAGCTTTTTTTATTGCTTGGAGAAATGTTTATGCATACTACGCTACCACGGGGAGATAGCTCAGATATGTGGGACTAAAACCCACTAAAACCACATGGTATCCACCTGTGTCGCTTATGGTGGAAACATGGGCACGCGTTAGCACTCACCCATGAACCCGCCGCGTCTTAGTATCACTCTAACTCCTATAATAAATTCTAAGTAATTTTTTCTACTCGACTTAAACACGATTTGCTCCAACATGCGTGGTCAATTCCAAATATTATGTTGGACGTTTGATGATGGTATTGCTGTTAGAATGCCACTTAGTCTAGAACCCTCCCTGAGTCATAATTATTATAATACCCATTTTGAAAAAAAAAAAATTGATGGACAAATCTTTGTCTTTGTCTAATTGGTTGTTAGTTAGTTTGTATTTTAACCCATTTTTATTTTTTTGATAATTCCTTTTATATGGAACCGTTCCTAACTGTTCAGCAACAGCAACGATGAATACATCTAAAAGCAACTTAAATAAAAATCAGTAACATGATTTATATTTTTAGTTGCTAAGCTACTTATTTTTATTTACTTATTCATCAGAGTTTTTTGACCTCTGAAGTATTATTTTACTTTTCTGTTGAATATTGAAACTCGATCCAAATCCATTATTAGTAATCTATCAACGATCTATCAGCATTTTTCCAGGATAATAATAGCCTATAATATTCTTGTAACTGAAACAGTACTTAGAGATATACCTTAGGGCGCACTATCCGTGTCCGTGATTTGAGTTCCATGTTCAAAATGAATGACAGATTATGACGGATAGAGTTCGGATGTAGGGGATCTTGTAGTATTACTTCGGCTACTTCGGAACCAAAATTTCACGGACACGGATCGGATGTAGTGCGTAAACGCCCTTATTCAATTAAATAATTATCTAATTTAATCTTACTAGCCCATATTGCCTTACTCCTGGGCAAGGACTTCTCTCGAACTTTTCTACATCATTCTGTTTTCTGCTAGTGCGGCCAGTCATTTCAGTAGGAGTCGAGCTCGTCTCGATGGTTCTTTTTAGCCTATTTCTCACACATGCAGCAGAAATTTCTAGACAGGGGCACAGATCAAAATAGTAGATTGTTTACCTAGGGAGCAAACAACAAATTTAAAGGCGAGAGTGTTTTTTTGAATCCAGAGCGGAGCGAAGGATTCTAGAATAGAATCCCGAGCGTAGTGAGGGGTTCTAAAGTAGAATCCTGAGTGCAGCTAGGGATTCAAAGTACGTCACTTGTGCTTAAAATAGTGATGCTCCCGAGGTGGACACTCTACTTTTATAACCCTCTATGAGAAAATAAGTAAGTACAAATTATGAATAAGAACGTTTTATTTATTTATTTACATAAAATTAAGAACCATTAGACATAGAACAAAATAATTAGAGACTATTGTTTATATTTGAACAATCATGGAAGTGCATACAAACAATTTTATTAATAGATGCCATCCGTTACAGTTGTAGATTTATTTACAGCTTGGAAATTAAAAATAGTCTCAGAAAACGGTGTCTCAGTATGTAGTTTTTGATAAACTTGATTATAATACTTTAACTTGAGGAAGACGCACTAATTTTTGATAATTCTAAAATCTGAATTTGAAACAACTACGAAAGAAGGCAGAATACATTTGATTTCGCGCGTCGTTTATTTTTTTTGGCACGGTCGCAAGTTTTCAGCCAGTCGCTTATTCAATACATTGTTCCCGCATGGTTTGTGATTCATCTCTGTCCTGATTGGAACATTTACTAACAATATCCACATTCCAAATTCAAATAACTTTTAGTAACTAAGGGATTAATGAGCTATTTTGGTCCCTGTTATAGGAATAAACTAGCTCTTTTTGAGTAAATGTGATAAAAAATAAATTACAGGAATAACTGTCACACATAAAATATTCAAGCTCTCGAGTTAATATGCGCGAAATGCGTGAGGCATTTTACCTATGTAGGTAGGCATGAGGGTAGAGAAAACCTCCTGCTTCTATCCTCGCACACGCCTTTTGCTTCGCTTACGCCCATTTTCGCACGCCGGCGCCGCGCCGGTTATGAGTACTACGCATAGACCTTTAAAAAGAACATCACCAATAAGATTCGTGTATATCCTTCTAGGGTGTTTTGGAAATACACTGCAAAATAGTAGACATCCCTAGTAGTAGTAGACATCCTATGACATACAACCAGGCTTCGGAAACTCAAGTGGAAATGGACAGGCCACATAATAAGAGGTATTGAAAAATGGAACAAAACCCATAGTTCATATTCATATTATTCATATTCTTTATTGTACACATAATAAACATTTAAAAATCCAAAAGGAAAACTTATGTACAAAGGCGAGCTTAACCCATAATTGGGTTCTCTGACAGCAAACCTCAGTGCTAAAGAGAAATAGTTAAAGAGAATAGTTTATTGGTATCCCAGGAACGCACAAAGGAAACGCGGCAGGCAGTTTCGAAGATGGGACGATGACATAATAGCAACAGCAGACGTAAAGCGTGGACCAGGATGGCATTGTATAGAAGAGAATGGAAAGAATTATTAAATATATTTTATCAAATATGGGCAAACAGACCAAGTTATCGATGTTGACTCACCAGAGTCATGATTGAAGTAAAATAATTTGTCAAAATGTAAATAAGTCTGAATAAAGACTTATATTAATAATATTATTCATGTCCTTCTAGGGCGTTTCGGAAGTAGACCTTCAGAAATATCTTTGTAAAACTAATTGCGAATATAACTAACACATTATGTCACATCAAAAGCTACGTACTACTGAGCAAGTGAGCAATACTACCCTCAAAGCTGAATCCTGACTAGTTTAATACCACTGCAATTACAGGCAGCAATATAGTTGGACTAAAATCCGCCATTATGTGACGTCACGACTAACTAAAACTTTACTTGGTTACTAATAGCTACAAGTAGTTAGGAAGAAAACGTCCTTAGCACGGTATTACTGTTGCCATTGAAGTTGATTTAGAACGGAACGGGACTGTTAGTAAATACTGAAGTATAGGTTTTAGGTTCTGTCGTTTCAACGTTATTTATTTAGAGTAAATAATAAATATCCAATAGAATAGAATATACTTTATTGTACACCATAAAAGTTATATGTCACGTCGAAGTACCTATGACTCATAGGACCACCATCATTACCCCAATGCCTAGAGGCAATTCCTTTATTCTTGACTGGAGCGGGGGAACTTCAATAACACACAACACTGGATTGAAACTCAGAGTATTTATTTGACTTAGTTACAGGCACTTTGAGTTTTCAAATGAACTTGAAGCTAAAACCACATCGTGTGTCTTGCTAGATCGCAAAGCCCTCGTCGATCGCTGGAGAAGATATGTTTATTAGGTTTTCAAACATCTATTCAATTAGATTTATTTATCAGTTATTATTTTTCACACACAGTAAGCGCGAAGCGCGTTCTAAAGTGGGCGGAACCTTCATGTTGTTTTTGTTTTGACACTAATTACTTGCATAGTTGAATAAAGCTAGCAAACAATACTTAAATGCTGCTCAGTTAATTATTTTAACATTAAACAACCCCAATACTCACAAATACAAAGTTGTTTGTAGATTATTATTGATATAGTCGTCTAATAACAAAACTATTCAAGTTCCGGTGATCTGACAATCTTACTAATCAGAAGGTTTCTCGTTATTACATAGCTGTGTAAAATAGTCTAATGACTTTTTAGTATTTAATAATTTATTCAAATTTGTTTAGTTCTCGTATTAAGGCGGTTCCCCGAGCAAAATGCCGCGCAAGCCGTTTTTTGTGCTGTTTTAGAAGCTATCTACTCGTTATTTTTAAAGAAATATCAATTAATAATAATACATTAAAATTCTACATAATATTGATTCTAAAATGGTAGAAATAGTTTTTTTTTAAATGTTGTATATATTTTACTAATCTCTTTCCAAAAAAACATAAAAATGAGAAATAATTATTGATATTATGCATCTCCTCGTAAAGTGTTCATTAATTATTTTTTGTACTAACACTAATGGATAGACAATTTAATAACGAACCTTTTTGTAGAATTTTTTTTTTCAAAAGACCAAAATTCGATTTTATAAAGATTTTATTCTAAAATCTGGGCGTATTCACTACTGTAATTCATGCGCCACCAGTGCCGCTAGACCAATAGGAATGCTCATATCGCATGCCGATTTTTTGGTCAGGGTACCGTCTTAAATTATTAAATCTGGTTATTGGTCATAGAAATTATAACATCCGCCATTGTTGACAACTTTACGTAATAAGAATAACATAATCAAACACATTTACTTCGTCAAATGTGCAATAGTTAAAATGAGAACAAATCTAAAAGTCCTACAATAAGTGTGCCCGTTTTATTTAAACATCTCGTATTAATTAGACATTGAAATTAGCATATCAAATGATCTTCATTCAAACAGATAAATAACTGATTCCACAATGAACCAATAGATGGCGCTGAACTCAAAACCCAACTTAAATAGACATTGACACTTAAAATGAATAATTAGGATAATGAATTAGCAAATTCACGCCTACGCGGCGACATATACATCTATTATATAAGAAAAACTTAATTATACAGGTACAAAGGCGGTCTTATCACTGACAGCGATATCTACCAAACAATAACCTTTGGATGGACTGAAAGAACTTATAATGAAAAAGGCGGTAGTCTGTAGTGTACTGCTATTACATTAAAAAATAAATATATACAAAAATATATTGTTATAATAAATACTAGGTTAGGTTAGGTTAAAACGGTCTGGTTTCCGCAACTCCACGACCAAGCGCGTATTTTGCGTACGGTAAAATAAATAAATACTATCCATAAACTTAAATAAACATATATGTACTTAGCTATATACTTACATACATAAATAATATTATAATGTTAACAAATTCAAAGAAAGGAGAGACAAAAAAAAGAAGAAAATAAAAGAAATTAGATCCAAATATTTTTTATATTTGGATATACGTTAGAGAGAAAAGAAGTGGTTTTTAACTAGGTTCCTAAAAGAAGCCAGTGACTGCATGGGCTTGTCCAACAGGCAACGGCAACTCATTCCACAATCGCACAGCCTGGACCGTAAACGATTTGCCGTAAAACTTAGTGGAATGAGCAGACATCAAAAGTTTCAAATTTTCCGATGATCTTAAGTGTCTAGAATGTGTGTCATGAAGGAATCCAATGTAAAGTAAATATATTTGTTTGGCACAAACGTACAGGAAAATAACTTTTTTGAGCTATTAGTTTTTGACAGCGGCTTCGTCTTGAAAATTAAAATACTCGAACGTACTACCGCATATTTTTTTTCTAGACTAGGTCATATTTTACCCGAGTGCCAAACATCAAAAGCTGTCCAGTCGTTGACGCATCAACCTCTAAAAAGTAAACAAAAAAAAAACAAACAAAGTCGAACATGGAACCGCCTCATTTTTGAAAAGTTGATTATATTGAAGACTGTCGACATGATTTCTGTTTCTACGCTAGATTTCATTTAAACCACGCAACAGATTCTGATATGGGTATTGGATTTCTCAATACATTTAATATAGGTTAAGAATGATAAACGAGGAAGGGTTGGTATACAGTTCGTCCCGTACGAAGCCGGGGCGGGTCGTTAGTGATTAAATAATATCTAAATATACAGACCTTCACACATTAATAATTATAGTAGGTCCATATTTTTATTTGTTGAAGTAACCATGACGGTTTTCTTCTTAATAACCTTCGTCCCCTTTTTGGGACTACGGTTGTCATGTTATAAATGTAAGCTTGACTTTTCGATCTTTTTTCCTAGAAGGTTGGTAGTCCCTGTAAAATTGTGAAGATAAGTCGAAGTCGTTTGGAATATAAACCGACCCAAATCTTGCTGGGAAAATTGCCGTAGGATAGACTTGTGTTTTTATGTTTTTTTGCCTAATACACAGTGGTATAAATATATGTATACCTTTTTTCGTGTACCGTAATAACAAAATATTACAAGTAGGGTCGAAAGTCAGACAACCCTTTCTGAGAAAATCGCTAGTATTACCATGTAACTAGGCTGCGAACATCAAAGTTTTACACAATCATATAGGAGTATATACCCCGTTTATTTTGGTGATCGTTCAAATTCTAATCTCATTCTCTCATATTAAAAATCAGCACAACCTCCCTTTCACCAAGTCTTTGACATTAACTGTCGCCGAGATAATATGATAGTGACTTGAATTTGACCGTTTTAATAATTACAAGAATGTTGGCCCGTTGAGTTCTTCAAAGTGAGGCAACACTTGCCGCTCGGTCTGTGGATTGGTAACCATCCATTACACTGAATCTCCTCCGTGCCTCGGAAAGCGCGTTAAGCTTTTGAACCCGCTGTCATCTGTAGATCTTTGACAGTCCATAAGGTGAGACAGGATTCAGGAACTCTGACAACAGTCTTGCCAAGGGGTATTGTGTTACCCAGTTCCCGGGTTGTGGAAAAATAAGAAGAAAGAAGGAAATACTTTTATTTAGTTGCGTCCGGTTAGGGATGTATTACATTATATCTAGGATCACAGATCTATGAGTTATATAGTTGAGAGCGCATGCTACTCAGTACACCGTCACGCGCTAGCGGCAGTGAACGAGGGACGCGGGGACAGCGGCTGTCGACGGCAGAGCGAGCGCGGGCCCCCGCGCCCCTTCACCATAATAGTCAGCTGTTGCACGTCTACAAGCACCGCTGCGCTCGCACACATTAAATTTCCGTATCATTTGTAATTTCATCTTTTATCATAATACATAATATACAGTCCACTATTACTATAATTGGCTTCACCACGACCTATCGTCGCGATCACATATTGATAATTATGATAATGTTATATAAACATATGATTCCATATAAATCATTTCGTCTTAGATAAAAAAATATGATGATGATGATTTTTTCAAGGTGATCCTATGTATGATTATAGATATATGATAGTGTAATACCCCCCAACAGGTAACCGATCAAACATAGTATCTAGTAGCAACGAGCAGATTGATTGATTTCACATTAAAGTACCTACACCACAAACAATCCTTGGCATATAGGAAAATACTTACTGAAAGATAATGCTTCAACTTTCACAAGAACTGACAAGTGATTTGAACACCTATCTTCAACGGACGAGCGAACACACAAAACTGATAAAGTCAGTTTAAGTTAACTTATTAAACTTTACTTCCTGAAAGGATAGAAAAAACCTTTGTCGATAGTTGACCTCACATTGTATAGACATTTCATATAGTGGAAAGTCAGCTTATACTGGAAATGTATTGCTTATACGTCGACTGGCGTACATCCCAGCACCAAGTATTGGGACGTTTTTATATAAAATCTTCTAATATTTAACTACCTTCGCATCCGTAGTCTTTCTTTTTTTTTTACTTCCCTTTTTCCTTATTCGGTAACATCATGAATATTTTGTGACATACGTAAATCCTGCGAAAACGTGCTCGCTGTGTGACATAAAAAAATAGTCCTAGATCGGCCACGATTGTTATTCGCGACGATAGGTCGTGGTAGAGGAAATGAAAGAGAGTGGACTGTATAACAAGATGAAGTATATTGAAATAGAGAAGAAGAAATTATAAAACAACGGTCGGTTAAAAAGTAAACAAAGGGAAATGATATTATGCGTGAGCGCAGCCGTGCGTGGAGGTGTGCAGCAGCTGACTGTCGTGGCGGTGTGTCGCTCGCTCGGCCGTCGGCCGGCGGGCACCCCGCTGCCCCGCGTCCCTCGTTCACTGCTGCTGGCGCGCGACGGTGTTGAGAGGAGCGGGTCTCAACATGCTCCCCCCGTTGAAGAGTCTTCAACAGTAGAAACCGGCAGCGGGCAGATGGTGTTGAAGGCGCGCCGGATGACACCCTTTCTTGTGTGGATGTCAGCGACCCTCGCGACGCCATCTCTGCCTGGGAGGACATGTTTGATGCGTCCTAAAAGCCACATAAGAGGAGGTAAGTGGTTGTCCTTTATGACAACTAAAGTTCCTTCCTTGAGCTCGCCAGACGACCGGCACCATTTCGTTTTCTCTTGGAGCCACATAACATACTCGTGTGAGAAACGAGCCCAGAAGTGCTGCTTCAGATATTCGATACGGCGAAATCGTTTCAAGCTGTTGACATTGACGTCCTGGATCTGTGGATGAGGCAGCATGATTAGAGAACGACCAATAAGGAAGTGTGCCGGGGTTAATGGAGCGAGGTCGGAAGGATCGCTGGACAGTGGAGTTAAGGGCCTTGAGTTTAAAATAGCCTCAACTTGAATTAAACAAGTCGCCATCTCCTCAAAGGTCAGGTTTGTTAAGCCCAAAGTGCGTCGTAGATGATGCTTGGTGGATTTAACTGCAGACTCCCATAGGCCTCCGAAGTGTGGAGTATATGCAGGTATAAATGAAAAGTTTATACCAGGGTCGATTTTATTGAGGTTTAAGTCTTGCGAAAGTAGCCGGGCCAACTCATTGAAAGCACCGACAAAGGTTGTACCGTTGTCGGAAAAGATGTTACGGGGTTTTCCCCTTCGAGCAATAAAGCGGTTTAGTGCGGCTAAGAAAGCTTCCTTTGTAAGGTTCGACACAAGTTCGAGGTGGATGGCTCTCGTAGCTAGGCACACAAACACACAAATAAAGCATTTGATGAGTCTACACCCTCTGCCTTTCCGGTCAGCTATCATGATGGGGCCGGCGTAGTCCACTCCTGTGTCTAAAAATGGAAACTCTAAATGTAGACGCTGCTCTGGAAGATTACCCATGATAGGCTGAATAGTGTTGGCCTTGATCCTACAACATTTCACGCATTGATGTGTGGTCTTTTTTGCTAAGTTCCTACCCCCAATAGGATAATAGTGATGACGAACAGTGGCCAATAAAAGTTGTGGCCCAGCATGCAAGAGGCGTAAATGAAACATGTTGAACCAGAGAATGCAAATTGTATGAGAACTAGATATTAGAATTGGATGCTTAACGTTATAGTCATAGAATGAGTTATTTAATCTTCCTCCAACACGAATTAGATTAGAAAGAGTATCAAAGAAAGGTGACAAAGATAATAGCTTATTCTTTGCTGGTAACTGTTTACCTGATTTAAGTAAGTGGTACTCTTCCGGGAAAGATTCCATTTGACTAAATCTTAATAATAAGTTTAAAGAATTGTTAAGTTCAGAAGAAGTTAGTGAACCAGTTTCAAGTGATTTTTTATTGCATTTATTAATGAATCGCATGACGTATGCCGTCACACGCTGTAATGTGCTGAAGCTTGAGAATTTTGAAATTAACGCATTAATTGGATTCTCTATAATGTGATTAGAAACCTGAAAAGAAGCAACTGTTTCCGGTAATTCAGAATTATTATGATGTGATTCAGGGAACTGAGGCCATGAAGATGTATCTTTGCTAAGAAATTGTGGTCCTGACCACCACAATGAAGACGACAAAAGCCTGTCAGTACTAAGCCCACGCGAAGCGAGGTCTGCGGGGTTTTCAGCTGACGGAACATAGTGCCATGCTTCTCCTGCTACAGTTTCCTGAATTTCAGACACTCGATGACGAACGAATGTCTTTAATTGATTTGGTGAAGTAGATAACCATCCCAAGACGATGGTGGAATCACACCAACAATGGACTTCATCAAATTGTAAAGTAAGTGACTGACGAACCTTTGAGTATAATCGTGAACCCAACAAGGCACCACATAGCTCAAGTCGCGGTATAGTTGTGGATTTGATTGGAGCTATCTTGCTTTTAGCGGTAAGGAGGTGTACAGTGATCTCGCCGTCTCTCGAAACACTGCGAACATAAACACACGCCCCATAAGCCTTTTCGGATGCGTCAGTGAATATATGCAGCTGTAGACAGGACGCTGATTCACACAACACCCACCGAGGTATCTTGAACTCGTTTAGAAGGTGCAGGTTATTTTGAAAATTATTCCAAGCATACTGAATATGCGTAGGAACAAGCTCATCCCACGAACATTTGGCCAGCCACAGAAGCTGCATAATAATTTTGGCTTCCACTATGCATGGAACGACTAGGCCAATGGGATCAAAGATTTGTGCTATGGTTGACAAGATATGACGTTTAGTAGTTTTGTCAGTGGAGTTTAAGTTAATAGAATAGGAAAACGTGTCACTTAAGCTCTTCCATAGAAGCCCCAGAGTCTTCGACTGCTCGTTGTCGCTCAGGTCCACAACATCAGAAACGTCATGTTCACCGCTTAGCGCCTGTAGTACCTGACTAGAATTGGACCGCCATTTTCGAAGGTTGTATTTTGCTGACCGAAGGATGTCGTCAACACGGCGGCTTTTTTCTAAAATTTCTGAAACAGATGGTCCACCCGACAAGTAATCGTCCACGTAAAAATCATGTGCTATCGAAAACTTAGTTGAAGAATCTGAGCACTCTTCAGCCAATTGCAGCAAACATCTGGTAGCTAAAAAGGGTGCTGATGCCGTGCCATACGTTACGGTGTCAAGCGTGTATTCCTTTAACGGATGAGTTGGTTCTTCCCTCCAAAGTATTTTTTGTAATGGACGATTACTGTCGTGAATAAGAGTTTGTCGATACATTTTTTCAATGTCCGCGCTTATGACTATTTTATGCTGACGGAAACGAAGCAGTATTGACAACAAATCATCTTGGATAGGGGGACCAACCATCTGTATTTCGTTAAAAGACCTACCTGATGAGGTTTTGGCGGAAGCGTCAAAAACAACTCTTAATTTGGTGGTAGTTCTTGACTCCTTCAGAACACCATGATGTGGTAAATAGTTAGAACATGTTGAGTCTAATGGGCGCTTACTTGACTCAGACATATGTCCCAGCTTTATATACTCACTAATGAAGTCAACGTATAGGCTTTTAAGGCGAGGATCTCTACCCAAACGACGTTCAAGTGATAGAAATCGCTGCTTAGCCATCATGTATGAATCACCCAATACGTCCAGTGACTCCCTAAAGGGGATACTTACCACAAATCGACCATCAGAATTACGATATGTGGTATCTTTAAAATGTTGTTCACAGGATCTCTCTTCACCAGAATGATTATGTATGGATGTCACTGAATCTAACTCCCAAAACCGATCTAAATCTACTTGTGAGTTATAAGTGTGCATACAAACATGTGAAGAGGAATCTGACGGATAATATGCACCCGAAATGAGCCAACCTAATTTTGACTCAAGTAAAGTGGGCTTATGAGTACCTAATGCGATACGGCCGGTGCCTATGATACCCCAAAAGACTTCTGCACCGACAAGGACGTCGATGGAAGACGGAACGTGATAAGTGGGGTCGGCAAGTCGGACGTTCGTAGGTATACGTATGTTGCTAGTATCAACATAAGTATGAGGAACTGATGCTGATACTTTCGGCAATACGAGGCAATCGATGTTCAGTTCGTACTCACTGTCATCAATTGATTTTAATGACACTGAGCATCCCTGAGTACAACTAGATGTTTGAGAATTAATACCTGTTACCTTGGAATTGGTAATGTAGGTAGGAACGTGTAGCTTACGAACAAATTCCTCCGAGATGAAATTCGTTGTACTTCCACTGTCCAGCAATACTCGTGCTGTATGGCGGTTACCGTCAGCGTCGGTCATCCTCACGAGCGCTGTGGAAAGTAAAATTACTCGAGATGTAAAAGATTGACTAGCTGATAATGCGGTGTTGTGTGCACTAGGAAGAGCATTGTCACTATCGATGTGTGGGTGTTATGTTTTTGACGACAATATTTACAATGACCAAATTTGCATCTGGAAACATCATGACCTGGACGAAGACAATTCATGCACAGATTTGAACCCTGAGCTTTTTTAATACGAGCCTGTATCGAGAGACCTTTAAACTGCTCGCATGTATAAATAAAATGATCCTGACGACACATGGGACATGACAAAGGTTTTGCAAACTTGTCAGGTACCACAACACTGCTCTTAGAATTGGTCGCAGGTGTGTTGGGTTCAATCTTGGCTGATACTATAGGCTTAGACTCCTCAAGTGTCTCTAGTAAGTCAGCCCTGCTACTGATGAAGTTGACGAACGCAGATAAAGCTGGAGGTTCAGAAAAGGTGTTTCTGTGTTCTTCCCACTGACGATTTGTAACGTGATCGAGCTTACTGGTCATTATGTAAATGATAAGAACATCAACAAAAGCGTTTTGAACAGGTTGACCAAGGGTTGCTAAAGCCCTAAGATTTTTATTAGTTGAGTCAATTATGTACCGTAGTGACTTACTTGACTCTCTTTCTATTGGCTGAACGTTAAAGAGTGCTTGCACATGATAGTTGACAAGCAATCTTTTGTTATCATACCTCTCACAGAGTAACTTCCAGGCAGCATCGTAGTTTTCTGACCTGAAGTCAAGGTTATCAACAACAAGAGAAGCACTACCCTTTAAAGAAGCACGTAGATAGTGTAATTTATTTATTTTATCCAAGGATGTGTTGTTATGTACTATTGAAATGAAAGTGTCTCTAAATTCCAACCAATCATGATAGCTACCTGAAAACTTGGGTAAATCAATTTTGGGTAAACGAATTGAATTGTGTTTGTGTGTACCAGTACCGGTGATCAGCTGGCGTGCAGAAGCCACCAAACTGTAGTACAGCCTTTCAAATTCCTCGCGTTCCGCATATTGCTCGCTGGGGTCATCCACCATTGCCTCCAATTCGTCCTGCAACGCATCATATTTTTCTTACATGCTTTCAAATATATTAATTCGATATTCGATTTCGTTAACTTGCACCTCACTCAACTTTTCGCAAGTCTTAGAAATGTTTAAATAATTATTAAACTGCGTTAGCTTGGCTTTAATTGAAGCTCGCTTCTTAACTAAGCTTTTCATGTCAGCCATGACAATTAAAAAATAATTAGCAGTTGCAGAAAATAAAAGAAAGTAAAAATAAAAAAATGAGGGTATTTGATATTATTCAGTGATATTTTTTAATGTTAGATAAAATTTACTGGTATTATAAGATTAGCAGTAAGTTGCGAAGTGGGCACAGAGCTATAAGCAGTAAGCAATGAGATTGCTATCACAAAAGCACTAGGCGTTTCCGACTGAATCTGCTGAGTAATACTAAGCGAATGATGCAATGTTTTCTTTACACAAAACTAAATAAATTCAAATTAATGCACTGGAATAAAACAAAACATATCCATTAATAATTAAAATAAGTAAGATTTAGATTAAAAACCGTTACAAATAACGGAATTGTGACTAGTACCTACCTACTATTAATAAATTATTAAAATCACTTTTCTTTTTTTTTTTCGGTTTATTTAAATTTTAAACCTGTGTAGGTACTGAATAAGAAATGGAAACTGTTTAAACAGGTTGATAGGCTGAAGATTATGGATAGAGTGAATTTTAACGGAATTGTAACTATTAAATAAGTTCAAATTAGGAAAATAATTTAGCAAAATGATGGTAAAAAGGAATTGGAACGTTCTCACGGTTTTATGCTGTCAACCTCTGATGATGAGCTGATGACTGTGGCCGAATGTTGAAGTCTTCTTGTCCCGTAGTCTCGACGATCTATTCATGCGCCGTCCGTTGGTTTGAAGTCGATAAGACGGCTGTTGCCGTATCGACGTTCACGATGCCCAATGCAGACGATGAGACGCGAAGAATGAAGATCTCTTGAACCCGAAGAAGAAGTCCTTTGTTCTTCAACCGACGAACCGTTGAATTTTTGAATTCGAAAATTCCGTTGTCTTCTTCGTTTGGCTCGAAAGTTAACGGTAGAAGGACCAATATTCGCGACGATAGGTCGTGGTAGAGGAAATGAAAGAGAGTGGACTGTATAACAAGATGAAGTATATTGAAATAGAGAAGAAGAAATTATAAAACAACGGTCGGTTAAAAAGTAAACAAAGGGAAATGATATTATGCGTGAGCGCAGCCGTGCGTGGAGGTGTGCAGCAGCTGACTGTCGTGGCGGTGTGTCGCTCGCTCGGCCGTCGGCCGGCGGGCACCCCGCTGCCCCGCGTCCCTCGTTCACTGCTGCTGGCGCGCGACGGTGTTGAGAGGAGCGGGTCTCAACAATTGTCAATATTAAATGTTAAGGAAACCCGTCAAGTTTAGAAGCATTTAAAATCCTTTTCACCACAGTTACCAACAGATTATTTGTATGCCAATTATTAGGAATTATTATTAGGAGGAAACCCGTCAAGTTTAGAAGCATTTAAAATCCTTTTCACCACAGTTACCAACAGATTATTTGTATGCCAATTAAATCTGCGACACTTTTCAAAAATTTTGCTAAGCTTGCTAAGAGCGTGCATCCTGGCGTAGCAATCAAAATTTATGCTAACGAGCGGAGCCAACTTTTCGTATCTAAAAATGTTTCGAGCACATCACCAGGTACGTGCAATTGGGACTTTATATAATTAACACCAAGATACATCCAGGGTTACTCCCCGTCTTATGTTTCAAGATAACAAACCCAAAGTGATCCAACCATTTAATTTACATACATCATTCAGGCCGTGAGCTGAGCTGTGTTGGCTGTGTGAAGTGGAGCGGACATTTCTTTTGTAAAAAACTTCATAAAAAAGGTGAATTCGTAGTTTTCTAGAATATTTTAGGTATACTTTGCTATTTAAAAAAAACTTTGGCCCACGTTAAGCACTTCTCTTGTATCGTGGGTGAATTAACAAACATATTAAAAACTCACATACACAAACAACCAGACCGGTACTACTATCTGTAAGCCAAAAAAATATATATTCCGTTAGGACATCGGACGCGCGATATACAGCGCAGCAGCCGATCGCTCAACCGCTGTGCTAACCATGTCATTAAATCATATTATATTTTTACAGATACATTTCGATATTGTTAGTAACCATCGATTCGATGTTTATTTCCCATCCGATAAACCGCTAAGCTATGCATGAGTTCGTCTATCTCAAGTCACAAACATCCAATACTCACCGGCGCAGCTCCACTTCGGCAAATTTACCCTTATTGATACCCCCCTTTTCTCCGCTTTACACATCTCCGTACATATCCACATTGGTGGAGTATGACCTTAGTTCTGTACTACTATAGTATTATATTCTCTGGCCCTGTAGACCATACACATACTTTATTACGCTCTACCACTAATTAGTGTGTGTAGTTAAGGGCTCCTAATGAGGTGAGCCTTTGTTTCATCATGTTAAGTTGCTGACGAAATATTTAGCATGGTTACGGTATTAAATAATATTGTCAGTGAGAAGTTTGGCAACGTAATGTTGAGTATTTACTTGGTGAACTGTAACAAGGTGTAAATACTAACATCTTGTTGTGGTTTCGAAACTTAGTTCGATTTACTTCAATCTTGACAAACTTTTCTGTCAAGCACACCTTTTTAAGGTTTCATAACTTCATATTTCTTACTACTGTGCCTTTCTAATGACTTATGCAAACGCTTTTGAATTCTTAATCGAAAAGAAAGTTTATTCCTTTCTTGTTTAGTAATAATATAATTTCGATAAAAAGGAACAATAAAACGCCCATATTAATTCCCGTGATATATTGTTTGTCAATTATGAAACGCTAAAGTTATAAAGTTAAAAAGTAAGTCTAACTCAAAACATTTCTAGTGAACTGTCCTGGAATCTTTCATATAGTTAGAAAGTAGAAGCTATCTATAGAAGATATGTAGGTAACAAACCGTAGAGAAATAAAATTAACAAACAAACAATTCTATGGACGCTATTTTAAACAATTGACGTAGTCCCAACAGCGGACATCTTTCAGCTGAAATGTTGCTGATGGTGCAGATAGCCATAATCTATAGCAGTAAATTCCCTCGAAGATTCATAAACATATTTACAGGTACAAGTTCAGGGGGGTAACCACAAGCTCTTAGAGTAAGGTTATTTTGAGATCGAGTAAGTGACAGATGTATACAAGTCAGATACATCTGTCCCTTAAACGATCTCAAAATAACCTTACTCTAAGAGCTTGTGGTCACCCCCCAGTACAAACTAAAAAAAACCTCATAAATACATTCTCTAACCTTGACTAATATCTTTATACCAAAGCAAACACAACATAAATCCCTTGTCTTCGCATAAAAGCATAGTGAACAAGGCAGAGTGACATGTTTATTTTCATTCACACTCTCTAACATATTTGTGTAACATTTATATCAACCGATAAAAGGCGAGAGAGTTAGTCTGGCTGTTTGCCTATGTCAATAAGTAGATGTTTAGTATTGCACCGATAAGGCACTGAGCTAAATTAGTTTTGCTCATACACTGCATGATGTGGTCTTATAGTCTTGGATATTGTCATATTAAGTTATGGGTGACTAGTATTGATTTACTGTTGATTACATTTAATATAACATTGATAAAATCCCGACTTTATCTCCAGAATAGTTAGGTTAGAGGTGTAGGTTTTTAAATGAGAAGTGACCTGTTGCTACCAACCGTTCGTCCATTGTTCGGCAATGCAGAGTCTTGGGACGCGGTGATCTCCTTCTGTGAGAATATCATCTCGCAGAAAGAGGTTGCGGAAAGAGAAAGGGAGACTTTGTGTGTGTAGTGCGGGACGGAATGCCCGTGCTCTTCCGTCCAGCACTAGGCGTACTGGGTGCCGGTGAAGAACAGATAATGCCGTCTTCCAGCCAGAGGGTCCTGCGATGACGGAATCAGAAACATCATGTGAGATAGTGGTCAAACGCGAGCCTATAGAATAAAAAATAACTAAACCATCTCCACCCATCAATCAAGACCTCTGATAGCATCCATGAGGATTTATACCATGAAATAAAGAGGTGTAGATTCTTATAATAAACCCAAATATCGTCAGCTCGTAGGAAGCCCCCACTTCTGGTATTATTTGATAATCTGAGTGACGGACTAAATATAATTATCATTTTCTACCCAGGAAACATCCCTATTGAATGCATTTAATCTCTTTATATTTATTGTTATACGTATTCTAGGTATGGCAAATTAAATAATTGAGGTTCAACATATCATCATCATTTCAGCCGAAAGATGTTCACTGCTGGACATACCCCCAAATGTCGACACATCGACCGACCCTGTGCGTCTCAAGGTTCGTAGAATTGTAACCCCACGATAATTCAAACATACAATCGATCTCAAAACAATCTTTATTACACGGACGGAAACAAACCTTTCCTCAAACAATATTCCATTACAAGATCCCTCTATCATGAGACACGTGGCATCTTTAGTCATCTTGCACGATTCCCCGCTGCGCGGGGCTCCTATTACTGTCTGCAGGGTCAAAAGTAACCTAACACGAACGAGATGACGGGAGAAGAGTTCGCTCGCTTTGCTCGCTCACTTCAGCTCCCGTCATCTCGTTCGAACCTAACCTGTCCGTGTCGGGGTGCCTTAAGTTCCCGAGCTCGCTTCGCTCGCTCTTGGACTGATTCTTTGACCATAATTTATTCGTAGATCAACTAATATTTGGTGCACGATCAGTATTTTAGATGTACCTTTAGATTTTTGGTGAACACAAAAATATTATCCAAACTTAAATACACATATATGTACTTAGATATATACTTACGTACATAAATAATATTATATGTTAACAAATTCAAAGACACAAAAAAAAGAAGAAAATAAAAGAAATTAGATTCAAATATCTTTTATATTTGGATCTACGTTAGAGAAAAAAGAAGTGGTTTTAACTAGGTCCTTAAAAGAAGCAAGTGACTGCATGGGCTTGTCTTACAGGCAACGGCAACTCATTCCACAATCGCACAGCCTGGACCGTAAACGATTTGCCGTAAAACTTAGTGGAATGAGCAGGCATCAAAAGTTTCAAATTCTCCGATGATCTTAAGTGTCTAGAATGTGTGTCATGAAGGAATCCAATGTAAAGTAAATATATTTGTTTGGCACAAACGTACTACCGCATATTTTTTTTCTAGACTAGGCCATGTTTTACCCGAGTGCCAAACATCAAAAGCTGTCCAGTCGTTGACGCATCAACCTCTAAAAAGTAAACAAAAAAAAACAAACAAAGTCGAACATGGAACCGCCTCATTTTTGAAAAGTTGATTATATTGAAGACTGTCGACATGATTTCTGTTTCTACGCTAGATTTCATTTAAAGCACGCAACAGATTCTGATATGGGCATTGGATTTCTCAATACATTACAATATAGGTTAAGAATGATAAACGAGGAAGGTTTGGTATACAATTCGTCCCGTACGAAGCCGGGGCGGGTCGCTAGTGATTAAATAATATCTAAATATACAGACCTTCACACATTAATAATTATAGTAGATCCATATTTTTATTTGTTGAAGTAACCATGACGGTTTTCTTCTTAATAACCTTTGTCACCTTTTTGGGACTACGGTTGTCATGTTATAAATTTAATCTTGACTTTACGATCTTTTTTCCTGTAAGGTTGGTAGTCCCTGTAAAATTGTCAAGATCAGTAGAATTCGTTTGGAATATAAGCCGACCCAAATCTAGCTGGGAAAATAGCCTTAGGATAGACTTGTATTTCTTTGTTTTTTAACCTAATACCACAAAATAAATAGTATACAGAAGGGCCAATCTTGCCGTTTCTAAAATTGACACCTAAACTTGACATATTCACTAGGGTTGCTACCATATTTATTCCGAATAAAAAAATAGTAGGTTGTATAAGTTACAAACATAAATAAATCGATTCGTCTAAACATACATCATATCATGCTTACATGCATTAGAGAGTAAGCAGAGCATCAAATATAAATGAAATATCACGACTCCACAAACGACGAAGAATGGATGGTAACAATATGTATCAATGGTGTAATAATGATCCCACCAAAAACATAAAATGTAAAAAGGCACCAATTCGACAAAAACATAAATGTGAAAAAGGTGCCAAGTTCGACGAAGAAGGGTTGAGATCTTGAAGGGTGACAAGTTTCATAGCCTTTCCTTAAACAAAGCAATGTACAGCTTTTTCGTCTATGACTTAAAATAATTTGTTATCTAATAAAAAATATTAAGGTATTGAATTTTTAACTTGTCTTCTTGAAAAATTTAATGACCTTTATAATTTAAAAACTACAGTCAGCATCTTTACGTCATTTCAGACTTTTTTACATTAGCTATACATCGCTTATTGACGTGTCTATATTAAGCTGTCCACCAATAAGCTAAATGGAAAAATAATAACCAGCCAAGTACGAGTCGGACCCGCGTGCCAAGTTTCGTAGGACTTAGGAATTTTGTTAAGTTTTCCCTGTAAAATATGAGTGAGACCCTTTGTACCACAAAATATAAATGAATTAAAATAGTCGTTACTATTTTTAAAACAAGAAAGTGACAAACGCCCGCACTACTCGTGACTCGTGACAGCCGCGACTGAGCTCGGTCCAATATTGCCCATTATTCCCTGTAAAATTATAATTGACATTATGTGTGCGTTCATAAAGGCGATTTGTTAGTAGTGGACTCTCTGCCTGAGGCACGCCGCCGCTTACATACTTTGTGCTAATACGGAGTGGTAGATATGTATTGTATACCTTTTTTCGTGTACCGTAATAACAAAATATTACAAGTAGGGTCGAAAGTCAGACAACCCTGTCTGAGAAAACTAGGCTGCGAACATCGAAGTGTACTACACATACAGGATGTAATCCCTGTATATTTTAGTGATCGTTCGTAAAAATATTAATTAAAAAATCACAAAACCCGACTGCTTAAAAAGCGAACTAAAAACACATACACAAGGAAAAAATCATCAGCTGGCTGAGCAAAAATAGATGTACTTTTTTAATTTATATCTTTTTAGTTATTTTATTTTCGAATTAGGTACATTTAAACATATAAGATACATATTTTTGAAATACTCTCTAAAACCCTTTATTTTGATGCCCCACACGATGGGTTTGGAAGAAGAAAAATTCGGCCCCCACAATATGGCACCCAAAATCCGCATTTTTTAACCGACTTACCAAAAAGACGGAGGTTCTATGTTCGACTTCTTGTATGCTTTTTTTTTTTTTATGTATGTTCACCGATATCTCCGCCAATTGTGGACCGATTTTGAAAATTCTTTTTTTGTTTGAAAGAACATGTTCCGAAATTGGTCCCATTTTAATTTGTTAAAGATTTGATGAAGAACTTCGGAGATATACAACAGAACTCTTCAATAAATACCGGCAAATCATTCGGGATTGCTTCAATCGCATGTCTGTTTATTGTTTATACATAACATCACGCCAGTATACTGAAAGGGGTACGCAGATCTCTTATTTCACCGGTTATGTTCAAGTTTCATGTTTTTCGGGTAATCTGTTCTGGCGTAATAGGTACTTACTAAACAACTTGCCTAGGTAGGTTTGGTAGGTTGTTTAGGTAGGTAAAACTAAAAAGGGAAAAATAAAAAACTTTTTTGCAAAAACTACAAAGTGAAAAATAACTATATTTTTGGAAGTCGGTGTCCATAATTATCGCAAATAATTGGTATCTACGAAAGACACCGAATTTCAAAAATATAGTTATTTTGCACTTTGTAGTTTTTGATTTGGAAGTCGGTAGTAGTTTTTAGCAAAAAAGTTTTTTATTCTATTTTCTAATTCTAATGTAGCCAGTGACACTCTCAGGGTTAAGACGAATCGATTGACGTAAGAACCATCAAAATCGGTATCAAATTACCCTCCTTCGGCAGTCGAGTAAAGCTGTTGGTCCCACTGTCATCTGTAGATATTTGTCACTTTTTATGGCTAAACAGAAGCCAGGAAATCTGTTTACGGTATTGCCAATGGGTACCATGTTACCTATTTACCGGGTTGTGGAAAAATAAGAAAGAAAGATAGGAAATACTTTGATTTAGTTGCATCCGGTTAAGGATATATTACACTATATTTAGGATCACTGATCTATGAGTCATATAGTTGAGAGCGCGCTCCTCAGTACACCGTCACGCGCTAGTGGAAGTGAACGAGGGACGCGGGGACGCTCGCGCATATTAAACCAACCGTATCGTTTGTAATTTAATCTTTTATCATTATACATGTTATACAGTCCACTACTTTCTTTTGCTTAACTACGACCTGTCGTCGCGATCACATATTTAAATTCAAATTCAAATCTTTATTGCATAACACATGTGTTTAACAAGGTCTTATATATAGTAATATAGTGCACATGGACCCTGTCGGGCACAGAAATTGAGTAAAACAATACATTTAGTTAATATTAGGTAATTAGAAAAATAATATTAAATTAAATGATGCTACATTATAACAATTGTAAAATAACGAATGTCAAATAAAGATTAGGTACAAAAGTCAAATAAAATGGAAAAATGACAATAAAAATAATAAAAATCAAATAAAAATGGCAATGTCAACAAGATAAAATACAATATAATATTTCAATCTGAAAGCGCAGTAATCTGAGAGTATAGTCATGAAACCTAGCTTAGTATACACTTGTTATAACTTGGAGAATTCATAATGTAAGTTTTAATTGTAAAATAAATGATGCCACAAAATAACAATGATAAAATAATGAATGTCAAAAATAAAGTTTAGATAAATAAATAGTCAAATAAAGGGGAAAAATACATTAAAATAAATTAAAAATGGCAATTTCAACAATATTAAATAAAATAAAAATAAAATTTGTCAAAAAACAATTAATTATGAAGTGTACCTTCAACGAGATAACTGCCCATAGCTGACATATCACATCAAAATGTTAACGTCTCTGGATAGTCACGACTCACGTTCGAAAGTCATCATTAAAAAAATTCATTCACTGTATAATAGCATCTATCAACCAACAATTTCTTGAGACGTATAAAGAATATTTTTTCATTTTTCTCGATTTGAATGTCGTTGGGTATTTTGATATAAATTTTAGTAGTCATGACATGAGGGCTCGTGCTGTGAAATTTTAACTTTGACGATGGTATTACGAGTGTAAAAAAAAGCGTGAACGCGGTGCGTATCGGCGAGGTTGGTCATCAATTTCTTGGTAAAAATTTGAATTCTGTCTTACAAATTTACAGCTGTCTAGGATGTAGATGGATATTAGCGTTAGAATTTCTAGTTTCCTAAAATGCGGTCTACAAGTTTCATCATTATCAATGTAAACCATTATTCTGACGCATTTTTTCTGAAGGATAAACAAATCGTTACTATCTACACTATTTCCCCAGAGAAGTATCCCGTACTTGATCCAGGAAAATGCATATGCATAGTAAGTGGATAGTGCAGTTTTAAAGTCAGTGGTTTTTTTGAGCTCACGTAATGCATAAATAAAGCTGGATCATTTCGATTTTACTTTCTGTATATGTGCTTTCCACGTCATGTGAATATCTAAGTCCAGACCCAACAAGGTAAAAGTCTCAACGCTTTCTAAATGTATACCATTAAACGTAAAAAAATCGTTAAAGGTTTTTTTTGGTATGGCCTAAATTGCATAATTTTGACTTTTGAAAAGTTCATTTCCAGATTATGATCTTTCATCTAGTTTTGTATGTTTAGCATTATATTATTTAAGTTTACATGTAGGTGTTGGGAGTCAGTACAGGAAATCAATATAGAGATGTGGTCGGTAAATAGTACACACGATTCCGTCATAATTTTAGGGAGATCGTTGATGTAAATCAAAAATTTATAATTATGATAGTGTGATATAAACATTATAAATTCATTTGAATCATTTCGTCTTTGATAAAAAAATATGATGATGATGATTATTTCATGGTGATCCTATTTATATTATAGTGTAATACTCTCCGTTAGGTAACCGACCCCAACAAGCAGCTTGATTGATTTGGCATTAAAGTCACCACATCAAGCCTTGGCATACAGGAAAATACTTACTGTAAAATAAAGCGTCAACTTTCACAAGAACTGACAAGTTATTTAAACACCCATCTTCAACGGACGAGTGAACACGCAAAACTGATAAAGTCAGTTTAAGTTAACTTGTTAATCTTTACTTCCTGTAAGGTTAGAAAAAATACCTTCGTAGAGAGTTGACCTCACATTGTATAGGCATTTCATATAGTGAAAGGTCTGCTTATACTGGAAATGTATTGCTTATACGTCGACTGGCGTACATCTGGTACCAAGTATTGGGACGTTTTTATATAAAATCTTCTAATATTGAACCACCTTCGCTTGTTGCGATCCGTAGCCTTTTATTTTTTTTCTCCTCCGTTTTCCTTATTCGGTAACACCATGAATATTTCGAAAACTTAAGTCCTCCGAAAACGTGCTGGCTGTGTGAAATAAAAAAATACTGCCAGATCGGCCAAAATTCTCAATATGAAATGTTTAGGCTGGAAAACCGACAAGTTTAGAACCATTTAATAGTTATTTATGATACAAGTGCGGAAGGTAGGTGATTTCCGATGAGTGGCATTTTTATTCACGAGCGAGTGAAGCGAGTGAGTGGATAAATCGACACGAGTCGGAAATCATCTTACGTACGTGTATCATACAACATTTTACTATGCATTGTGCGAGGAAATAAATAAATAAATAAAATGAAATTAATAAAATGGCGGGCTTATTCAAGCGCGTTCAGCATATCCACAGATTAACTAATAGTTCCTCGGGCATATCTACTGCGCATGTGCGAATAGCTGTCACATCGTAACGCAAGAAGGCACGAGCAAAATATACGTTCTGCTAAACATATTTAATGAATATTAAAAATTAATTTATTGATCAAAATCTAAATCTAGAGTAATTAAAAACGCCTAAAATAAAGTATTAGTTTTATTTTACCTTTTATATGAATGATAATCTGTACATAACTAATTTTTAAAACTTTTCTCACATAATAAAAACTCTATGCGTCGGGCTGACGTTGGAGTTAAAAATTAAAAAAGTACAGGAAAGTAAAAAGCACTAGTGAAAAAAAGTGATACTTTCCGCACAGTTTGGCTGCCTGGAAAACCGCTCTTTTCGAGGACATGCATTGTAAAATCCTTTTCACCACAGTTACCAACAGATTTTTTGTATGCTAATTAAAACTACGACACGTTTCTTAAATTTTGCTACGCTTGCTACGAGCGTGCATCCTGGCGTAACAACCAAATTTAATGCTAACGAGCGGAGCTAACTTTTCGTATCTAAAAATGTTTCGAGCACAACACCACGTACGTGCAATCAGTACTTTATATAATTAACACCAAGATATACCCAGTGTTACTACCCGTCTTATGTTTCAAGATAACAAGCCCAAAGTGATCCAACCATTTAATTTATATACATCATTCAGGCTCATACTACAGCAAAGCTGAGCTGTCTGAAGTGTAGCGGAAATGTGTGATAAACTTCATAAAAATGGTGAATTTATAGTTTTCTGAATATTTTAGGGATATTTTTGCATTTAAAAAACACGTTGCCCCACGCTAGGTACTTCTCCTGTATTATGCGTGCATTTACAGTCATATAAACTTACTTATACAAATAACCTGACCGGAACCACTATTAGTAAGCCGTACAAATATATATGATGAAGTATGTATGTTCCGTGCGAGAATCGAAGCCGCGACACGCTGCGCAGCAGCCGATCGCTCAATTACTGTGCCAAACGTGTCGTTACATTATATTACATTTTTATGGATACATTTCGATATTGTTTGTAACCATCGATTCTATTTTATTGCCCATCCCATAAGCCGCTAAATTATGCGTGAGTTCGTCTATCTCGAGTCACAACATCCAATTCTCACCGCTCGCAGCTCCGCACAACTTCGCTGAATTTACCCTAGTAGCTAAACATCTCCCTTCTCCGCTTTGCAGATCTCCGTACATCTCCACATTGGTGGGGTCTAGACCTTAGCTCTGTACTACTATAGTATTATACTCTCTGGTCCTGTAGAACATACACATACTTCATTACGCAATACCACTAATTAGTGTGTGTAGTTAGGGGCTCCTAATTAGGCGGGCCTCTGTGTCATCCAGTTAAGTTGCTGACAAAATATTTAGCATGGCTACGGTATTAAATATTATTGTCACTGAGAAGTTTGGCGAGGTAATGTTCAAAGCTGCAAGGTGAGTATTTACTTGGTGATCTGTAACAAGGCGTAAAAACTAACAACTTGGTCTGGTTTAAAACTTAGTTCGAGTTTCTTGAATCTTCACAAACTTTTCTGTCCAGCACAACTTTTCGATGTTATGAACATACAATATGCATATTTCGTACTACAGTGCCTTTTTAATGATTTATGTAAACGTCAAATTCTTAATCGAAAAGAATGCTTATTCAATACTTGTTTTTATCTAATTTCGATAAAATGTAACTCAAACGCCGAACATTTCTGGTGAACTGTCCAGGAGTCTTTCATATTATTAGATAGTTGAAGCTATGTATAGCGTAGGTATCAAAACATGGCGTTGCACAGAGGGGGTTTCGAGGTGACAGTGCCTCCTTCCATGTGGTGGTAGTGATTATCGGTGTGGTTTTAGTGAAGTCAAAAGCCCCCCTAGTCTTTACCCCAAAAGTTCAGGCGCCTTTTGAAGTCTCCGTAAAAAAAAAACAAACAAAATATTAACCAAAACGTAAAGAAAATAAAAAAACAAACACCTGGCGTAGGTCCAACAGCGGACATCTTTCACTTGAAATATAGCTGATGGTGAGGATGGCTATAATCTATAGCAGTAAATGCCTTCAAAAAACTATAAAAATATTTATATGTACAAGTTCAGTGCAAACTAAAAATAACCCCATAAATACATTCTCTAAACTTGACAAATATCTTTATACCAAAGCAAATATAAATCGTATGTATTATATATCTGAAATCTGAAACACAACATAAATCCCTTGTCTTCGCATAAAAGCATAGTGAACAAGGCAGAGTCACATGTTTATTTTCATTCTCACTCTCTAACATATTTGTGTAACATTTATATCAACCGATGAAAGGCGAGAATGTTTGTCTGATTGATAAGGCACTGAGCCAAATTAGTTTTGCTCATACAATGCATGATATGGTCATATAGTCGTGGATATTGTCATATTAAGTTATGGGTGACTAGATTGGTTTATTATTGGTACATTTAACATAACATTGATAAAAGCCCTCCTTTATCTCCCGAATAGTTAGGTTAGAGGTGTAGGTTTTTAAATGAGAAGTTTACTGTTGCTACCAACCGTGGTTCGTTCATTGATCGGCAATGCAGAGTCTTGGGACGCGGTGATCTCCTTCTGTGAGAACATAATCTTGCAGAAGGAGGCTGTGGAAAGGGAAAGGGAGATTGTGTGTGATTGTGTGATAGTGCAGGACGGGAGACCAGTGCTCCACCATCCCGCACAAGGCGTACCGGGTGCCGGTGAAAAGTAGGTAATGCCCTCTTTTCGCTAGAGGGTCCAGGGACGACGGATTCAGGGACATCAGGTGAGATAGTGGTCAAACGCGAGCCTATAGAATATAAAAATAACTAAACCATCGCCACCCATCAATCAAGACCTAAGATAGTATCCATGAGGATTTATACCATGAAATAAAGAGGTGTAGATTCTTATAATAAGCCCAAATTTGGTCAGCTCGTTGGAAGCTCCACTTCTGATATTATTTGAAAATCTCACAGAAGGAATAAATAGAATTATCATTTTTGTACCCAGGAAACATCCCTATTGATTGCAGTTAATCTTCTCAATTATATTTGTTGTCATACATAAACAGGTATGGCAACAAAACTAATTAAGGTTCATCATTTCAGCCGAAAGATGTTCACTGCTGGACATACCCCCAAATGTCACCACATCGACCGGTTGTGTGTGTCTCAAGGTTTGTAGAGTTGTAAACCAACGATAATTCAAACAAACAATCAATCTCAAAACAATCTTGTTTACACGGACTGAAACAAAGCTTTCCTCAAATAATATTATATTACAAGATGCCTCTATCATGAGGCACGTGGCATCTTCAGTCATCGTGTACGATTCAAGAGGTCTCTGGAGTATCCCATGGCGGGCGTTACAACTACTTTCTAAGCAATGAACCATCGCATGGATTTAGTCCATTATCTACTTACCACTTGCACGGAACAAGTCTATATTTTGTCGTATTGTTATCAAATCGACGAGATCTTTAACTCGTCTTCGGAGAGACTAGTGAACTTTTATTGTTTGTTTGTTGTGAAGGGCTTAGCTAGTTAGAAAGATTTAGGTGTTTATTATGTGACATAAATATTCTCCACTTTTAATAAAATTAACCCGTTTCTGTAATGAGTATTTTGTTGGGTACTTGTCACATTTGATCATACCCAAACGAAGATGGCTGGATGATCATGGCACCTGCAGAAAGGGCTGGTCTACATTAATCCAAAACCGGAAGAAATAGAAAAGGAGGCATTTGTCCAGCAGTGGCATAACTCAGACTGAAATAATTAATCAATATTTTTTAATAAACTTTTGTTTGTTTATCAGTAGCATAGTTAAGGATCTAAAAGCTGAACAAAGAGTATCGCTTTTCGTTTATTTTTTAGGCAAGTCTTTAAACACTAGTAATCCTTTGTTTAAAGAATTGACCTATTGTTTTAAAACAAACAAAAATGAATCTGAAGACAAAATAATTCAACTATAATCTCGTCTTAACTTAGATCGAAAAATAATTAAATTGTTTAGTATTGACCTCTAGCTAATTCTTAATTCTAACTCATTCATCTGGTGACAATCAACTCTATACCATAAAGATCCCAAATTTATTTAATCGTAACTAAATGATTTAATTAGCCAAAGATGATGATTTAAAACTTTTAAGATTTCATTTGAGCAAAGTAAATTAACTCAATGCCAAAGATAATTTATTTATTTATTAATACAAAAGGGTTCTTTTGTAATTCCTTGAATTGAATGAAGGTTTAAACTATTTTGGTTGTTTCATAGTAATAATTCTTAAGTACTTTTAAACTTAGTTAGTCTAGTTTAAGTGCCGATGATGAATTTGAGCGTTATTTATAATATTAGAAAATAATACTATAAGTTCTATAGAGTTTTAGGTCTTAGCCTATTGTGTCTAGACTTTTGATTAAGACTAAGTGGCAGACCAAAATAATAAAGCAGGTATAAAATAATAGTGATGTGAATAATGCTCTTAATATTTAAAATTAATAAATACTACTATGAATGAATGTACCGTGCACTGAAGTATATACAATAGTATTTTGATAATTATTAGATAAATAAGTATTGTAATATTCAAAGATGTAAAACAAAAAATGTACGCTGTCGAAAAATAGGAACAAATTCCATCAAAGTAAATAAAATAGTATTAAAATCGAAGAAACCGACCCATTGAGTACCAATTCGTTTATGAAAATAGCAGTCCCATAAAAACATATTCTGTAAATAATGTTTTATCGGGTAAAAAAAAAATGAGCTCATACGACCATTTAATTACATTACACGTCATTTATGTACCTTCGTATGACATGCTAGGGCCTTCAAGTAAAATCTATAGTCTAAGTAATTTTTAATGAGTAGATACTAATGTTTTTTATAAAGAATAACATTCAAATCGAAAAAACCGGCCCATTGAGTACCAATTCGTTTATGAAAATAGCAATCACATAAAAACATATTCCGTAAATAATGTGTTTATTGGTTAATAAATAAAAACTTGAGCTCTTAGGACATTTTAATTTCATTGCACGTCATTTATGTACATTTATATGACAAGATATGGCTTTCAAGTAGAATCTATAAGCCAAGTAATTTTTACAGAGAAGATACATTTTTTTTTACTGTACTATATTCGATGTTTCCAACGGCTTTTAGTTTATTGCATTTGTGCCTGGTAAATAGAGTTCAAGGGCAGGCGAAAATATATTGTAACGGTTAGGGGCTAGGCAGGTAAATCAAACTCTCCAAGAGCGGGTACATACAATAATATATTAACAATAAAATAATTATATTAATTTTAATAGTAATCCAGCAAGAGACTGGTGTGAGTTCTCGACATCCAGCGCGTATTAGGTTCAAGACCGCCGAAAGAAAACCACTATCCTATAGTCTCCAGAACGTGGGTGACTGGTGGCAGCCAGGTGGGTATGTCGAGCTTCGTATCGGAGGTAGCACGCAGGGTTGTCCAATCTCAGTTCTTGCAGCAACACCGAAAGACGTCCGGTATAGAAGAACCCCAATCTGGTGTTACACTGATTTTAATTGTTTGTCTATTTGTTCACGGTAACGGTTGTAGAATATGTCGTTTGAGGTGACGATAAGAAAGTGGCAGAGGTAAAATTACTATTGAGCAGTCCCTGTCACTCTCTGCTGCTGCGTAGTGACAAGTAACCGCCGGTCGAGACTGTTCCACGAACCGCAGAAAGTCCGCGAGCATTAGTCATGCGGTATTGAGAGGAGACAAATCAGTTCCATGCGCGAAGTTTGCGACAATATTAAATTAGTCACTGCAGTATTGCCAGTTAAAAACATCAGTTGCAAGCGTTAATAAGTATTTCTTACTTTTATCTTTTCTCTACTCGGATTTCGATGTGTTAGCAACCACGTACAACGTCACAATAGTTTAAGGCTAATATAGTTTGACTTATGCCTCTTCGAGAAATAAAGCTGCTTGTATTCTTTTTTGTTTTCGCCTTCTCTTGAACTCCGTTTACCAGGCACGAATGCAATAAACTAAAAGCCATTGGACGTGTCGAAAATCCTATGTCCTATGGTCTACGTATGTGCCAAACATCCAAATCCAATCGTTGACGCGTCAATCTTTTTTTATATAAAACAAAAAGAAACAAACATAAAGTCGAACATAGAACCTTTTAGGATAGTTGGTTAACGATCGGAGTCCTCGTCTGTCAACGTCATAGCTGATTCTACGCTAGATTTATAAACCACGCAACTGATTTTGATACGGTTTTCACAATACATTACTTTATAAAGGGTGATAAACAAGGAAGGTTTGTGTATTTAATTTATCCCGTATGAAGCCGGGGCGAGTCGCTAGTGATTAAATAATATATAAATATATGCAAGCACCCCTGCGCTCCAGCATATTAAAATTCCATATTTATTCACGTATAAACCAATATAAAACAACCGTATTAACTTCACCACGACCTTATCGTAACGATCACATATTTATAATTATGAAAGTGTTATATAAACATATGAATCATTTCGTCTTTGATAAAAATATGAGGATGATGATTCTTTCATGGAAATCCTATGTATGATTATAGATATATGATAGCGTAATACCCCCCAACAGGAAACCGATCCTAACATAATAGTAACAACAAGCAGATTGATTGATTTGGTATTAAATTACCTACACCACAAACAAGCCTCGACATACAGGAAAATACTTACTGAAAAATAAAGCGTCAACTTTCATAACAACTAAGAAGTTATTTAAACACCCATCTTCAACGGACGAGTGAACACACAAAACTGATAAAGTCAGTTTAAGTTTACTTGTTAAACTTTACTTCCTGTAAGGATAGAAAAAGCCTATGTCGATGGTCGACCTCACATTGTATAGGCATTTCATATAGTAGAAGGTCAGCTTATACTGGAAATGTATTGCTTATACGTTGACTGGCGTACATCTGGCACCAAGTATTGGGACGTTTTTATATAAAATCTTCTAATATTGAACCACCTTCGCTTGTAGCGTAGTCTTTTCTTTTTTTTTCTCTTCCGTTTTCCTTATTCGGTAACACCATGAATATTTTGTGTACGTAAATCCTGTGAAAACGTGCTGGTTCTGTGACATAAATAAAAAAATAGAATAAAAATAGACCGCCCGAAATTCTCAATAATAAATGTTTAGCCAGGAAACCCGACAAGTTTAGAAACATTTAAAATCCTTTTTACAACAGGTACCAACAGATCATATATATTTGTATGCTAATTAAATCCATCACACGTTTTAAAAAACCGGCCAAGTGCGAGTCTGACTCGCGCACGAAGGGTTCCGTACTTATTAAAAAAAAACTACTTACTAGATCTCGTTCAAACCAATTTTCGCTGGTAGTTTACATGGTAATGTACATCATATATTTTTTTTCGTTTTATCATTCTCCTATTTTAGAAACCTCAATATCATTTTTGAAGACCTATCCATAGATACCCTACACGTATGGGTTTGATGGAAAAAATATAGTTTAGTTTCAGTTTCAAGTATGGGGACCCCCAAAATTTATTGTTTTTTTTCTATTTTTGAGTGAAAATCTTAATGCGGTTCACAGAATACATCTACTCACCAAGTTTCAACAGCATAGTTCTTATAGTTTCGGAATAAAGTGGCTGTGACATACGGACGGACAGACAGACAGACAGACATGACGAATCTATAAGGGTTCCGTTTTTTGCCATTTGGCTACGGAACCCTAAAAATGCTATTTTGCTACGAGCGTGCAGCCTGGCGTAGCAATTGCTACGGCACAGCAACCTAAATTAATTCTAACGAGCGGAACCAACTTATCGTATCTAAAAATCTTTCGACCACATCACCACGTACGTAGGTGCAATTTGTATCTGTACATATTAATATAATTAACACCGAGATACTACCCGTCTTATGTTTCAAGATAACAAGTCCCAAAGTGATCCAACCATTTTAATTTACATACATCATTTAGGTCCATACTATATCAAACTTGAGCTGTGTGAAGTGGAGCGGACATGTGTGCTGTAAAAAACTTCATAAAAAGTTGAATTTGTAGTTTGTCTGAATATTTCAAGGATACTTTTATTGATTTAAAAAAAAAACACGTTGCTCTACGCTAGGTATTTCGCCTGTATCGTGGATGCATTAAGAAACCTATAAACTCACATACACATACAACCAGACCGGAACCACTATCTGTAAGCATACTAATATATGTTCCGTGCGGCAATCGAACCCGCGACACGCAGCGCAGCAGCCGATCACTCAACCACTGTGCCAACCGTGTCGTTAATTTATATTATATTTTTTATGTATACATTTCGATATATTCGATGTTTATTGCCTATCCCATAAGACGCTAAATTATACGTAAGTTCGTCCATCTCAAGTCACAACATCCAATACTCATAGTACTCAGCTCCGCACAACTTCGGGAAATTTACCGTAGTTGTAAAACGCCTCTCTTCTCCGCTTTACACATCCCTGTACATCTCCACATTGATGGAGTGTAGACCTTAGTTCTGTACTACTTTAGTATTATATTCTCTGCCCTGTAGACCATACACATACTTCATTACGCAGCACTATTTAGTGTGTGTAGTTAGGGCCTCCTAATGAGGCGGGCCTTTGTCTCATCAAGTTAAGTTGCTGACGAAATATTTAGCATGGTTACGGTATTAAATAATATTGTCAGTGAGAAGTTTGGCGAGGTAATGTTCAAAGTTGCAAGGTGAGTATTTACTTGGTGAACTGACATCATATCATCATTATATCAGCAGAAAGACGTCCACTGCTTGACATAGGCCTCCCCCAAGCGTCGCTACATTGACCGGTCCCGTGCAGCCCGCAACCAGCGGATCCCCGCAACCTTCACAGGTCATCGGTCCACCTGGTGGGAGTCCTTCCAACGCAACGTCTTCCGGTTCGAGGTCACCACTCCAGAACCTTTCTGCCCCATCAGGCTATGTCGGTAACCCTGGTTCTCTTGCGGATATCTACATTCCTGATTTCGATCACGCAAGGAAAGTCCGAGCATAGCCCTCTCCATTGCCCTTTGAGTGACTGTAAGCTTTCTGATAAGGCCTTAAGGCCCAAGATTGTAAGCGACCACGTCTCAGAGCCATATGTCATCATTGGCAACACACACTGGGCATAGACTTTCGTCTTGAGACACTGTGTGTCATCACTGTGGTGAATTGTAACAAGGTGTAAATACTAACATCTTGTTCTGGTTTCAAAACTTAGTTCGAGTTACTTTTGAATCTTAACAATTTTTTCTGCCAAACACACCTTTTCGGGGTTCATAACTTCTTATTTCGTACTCCAGTGCCTTTAAATGATTTATGAAAACGCTTTTGAATTCTTAATCGAAAAGAAAGTTTATTCAATTCTTGTTTTAATATAAATTCTATAAAATGTAACTAAAACTCCAAACATTTCTAGTGAACTGTCCAGGAGTCTTTCATATAGGTAGAAGGTTGAAGCTATGTATAGCATAGGTATCAAAACGTGGCGTTACACAGAGTCGGTTTTGAGGTGACGGGGCCCCCTTCCAAGTGGTGATAGTAACCACCGGGGTGGTTTTAATGAGGTAAAAAGCCCACTCTCCCTGGTCTGTACCCCATAAGTCCGGGCGCCTTTTGAAGGTTCTCCGTAAACAAAAAATAGAAAAGGACCAAAACGTAAAAAAACCGGCCAAGTGCGAGTCGGACTCGCGCACGAAGGGTTCCGTACTTGGTAAATTGCGGTTTACGATTTATGACGTATTAAAAAAAAACTACTTGCTAGATCTGGTTCAAACCAATTTTCGCTGGTAGTTTACATAGTAATGTACATCATATATTTTTTTTAGTTGTATCATTATCTTATTTTAGAAGTTACAGGGGGGGGGACACACATTTTACCACTTTGGCAGACTCTCTCGCGCAAACTATTCAGTTTAGAAAAAAATGATATTAGAAACCTCAATATCATTTTTGAAGACCTATCCATAGATACCCCACACGTATAGGTCTGATGAAAAAAAATATTTTTAGTTTTAGTTTCAAGTATGGGAACCCCCAAAATTTATTGTTTTATTTTTATTTTTGTGTCAAAATCTTAATGCGGTTCACAGAATACATCTACTTACCAAGTTTCAACAGCATAGTTCTTATAGTTTCGGAATAAATTGGCTGTGACATACGGATGGACAGACAGACAGACAGACAGACAGACAGACAGACAGACATGACGAATCTATAAGGGTTCCGGTTTTTGCCATTTGGCTACGGAACCCTAAAAATAAAAGAACAAACAAGAAACTCTATGGACACTATTTTAAACAACTGACGTAGTCCCAACAGCGGACATCTTTCAGCTGAAATGTTGCTGATGGTGAGGATAACCATAATCTATATTAGTAAATTCCGTCAAGGATTCGTAAAAATCATTATAGGTACAAGTTTAGTGCAAACTAAAAATAAACTCATAAATACATTCTCTAACCTTGACAAATATCTTTATACCAAAGCAAACACAACATAAATCCCTTGTCTTCGCATAAAAGCATAGTGAACAAGGCAGAGTGAGATGTTTATTTTCATTCACACACTAACATATTTGCCTTCAATTTATATCAACCGATAAAAGGCGAGAATGTTTGTCTGGCTGTTTCCCTATGTCAATAAGCAGACGTTTGTATTGAATCGATAAGGCACTGAGCCAAATTAGTTTTGCTCAACCACTGCATGATATGGTCATATGGTCGTGGATATTGTTATATTAAGTTATGTGTGACTTTTGTTTTGGACACTTGTTTTCGTATTTATGTTTACTCATTTACTTCATCTATTTTATTAATAAGTAGTTCATGTTCGCACTTTCTATTTGTATTTGAGTTTTTCCTATTGTTTTTTTTTTATGATAAGCATCGTACCTGGCGCAATACAACGATTTTCTTTATCTCCCTTTGGGTTAGGTTAGAGGTTTAGGTTTTTGAGTTAGAAGTGACCTGTCGCTACTGACCGTGGTTCGGTCATTGATCTGCAATGCAGAGTCTTGGGACGCGGTGATCTCTTTCTGTGAGAATATCATTTCGCAGAAGGAGACTGCGGAAAGGGAGACTGTCTGTGTATAGTGCGGGATGGAAGTCCAGTGCTCCACCGCACAAGGCAAGGGTGCCGGTGAAGAGCAGGTAATGCCCTCTTTTAGCCAGACGGTCCAGGGACGACCGATTTAGGTACATCAGGTATGATTGTGGTCAAACACAAGCCTATCTAAACTTCTATAAATACTTATACTTATATTTACTTATAGTCTATACTATAAAGAGGAAATATTTGTATTTTTGTATGTAACGAATAAACTTAAAAACTGCAGGACCGATTTCAAAAATTCTTTCACCGTTGGGAAGCTACACAATTCCCGGGTGACAGAGGCTACTTTTTATCCCTTTATTCCTACGGGGACGGGAAGTACGCGGGTAAAACCGCCAGGCGTATGCTAGTAGAATATAAAAATAACAAAACCATCACCACCCATCAATCAAGACCTGAGATAGCATCCATGAGGATTTCTATCATGAAATAAAGAGGTGTAGGTTCTTAAAATACACTCACATTTCGTCAGCTTGTAGGAGGTAAACTTATAGCCATCAACCGGACACAAAGAAACTGAGGGTACTGAGAAATTCTAGACGCACATTCGTTAGATATCTTTTGTAAAATAATCAATCCGTGATAACTACAAGCAATCAGTCATTTAATCTTTATTGATTGAATGATTGATTTTAGTTAATTGTTTGCAGTTAATAGGGTAATTGACTGAAAATAACAAACAATAAACTATTATTGTCTGTCAGGTAAATTCATTAAAAATGTTGGGCTCGTATTTTTTCTTTTAACACATAAACATAAAGTGAAAAAAAAAAAAAAAATGAAAAAAAAAAAAAAAAAAAAAAGAAATATCGTGTGACGTCACGGTGTGCTATAATAATAAATTGACGTCACAAGCCCCCATTTCTGAAATAGTTTAATAATCTTACTGAAGGACTTAATAGAATTATCATTTTCTACCCATGAAACATCCCAATTGATTGCTGTTAATCTTCTCAATTATTTTTATTTCATACATATACAGATATGGCAAAAATAGATGAGGTTCAACATAATCATCGTTGGAAGACGTTAATTGCTGGACATAACACCCAAATGTCGCCACATTGATCGGTCCTGTGCGTCTCAAGTTTCGTAGAATTGTAAACCACCGATAATTCAAACAAACAATAGATCTCAAAACAGTCTTGTTTACACGGACGGAAACAAAGATTTCCTCAAACAATATTCTATTATAGGATCTCTCTATCACTAGACACATGGCATCTTCAGTCATCTTGTACGATTCAAGAGGTCTCTGGAGTATCCCGTGGCAGGAGTAACAAGTACTTTCTAAACAATGAAACGTCGCATGGATTTAGTCCATTGTTTACCCACCACTTTTACGGTACAAGTATATATTTGTCGTATTGTTATCAAATCGTCGAGATCTTCTAACTCCTCTTCGAAAAGTAGTAAATTTTTTTTTGTTTGCTAGCTGTGACGGATTTTTATAGCTATTTAGAAAGTTTTATGTATTTATTCTGTGACATAAAATATTCTCTACTACTTACATTATTACCCTGTTTCTAAATTGAGTATTAGATGATGTAAGATCCTGCTTTAATGCCCAAGTTGAACAGATTTCATGCTACGGTTTAACAAACAACCAACTCAATAATATGAATACAGAAATCAGTGTTAAGACACCAAGTAACATTACTGATGGCAGGAGTTACAAGCACTTTCTAAACAACGAACTATGACATAGGTTCAGTCCATTGTTTAGTTACCATTTTTACGGCACAAGTCTATATTTGTCAAATTAAAATTTAATCGATGAGATCTTATAACTCATCTTTGAAGTGAAGTTTAGTAAACTTTTATTGTTTGCTAGTTCCGAAAGGCATCACTTGCACTAGTAAATATTACTCAGAAACTAAGCAATATTAATGCAATTATTCTTTCTTAGAATAATTTCAAAACATCAAATGTGAAAAATCATGAAGCATCATTATCTAGCAAAAATCTTAAAAAATGTATTTGTAATTACATTCAATTTTGGCATTTTTGTGTCTCATTCTACATATTATAATAGTTTTTTTATCAGTAGCATTAATTAGAGACCTCGAAACTGAACAAAGGGCATCGATTCGGTTTATTTTTAAATAGGTATTTAAGAACAACTTAACCTTTGTTCAAACTATTCACCTGTTGTTCTTATTTAAAACAAACAAAATTAATCTTAAAACAAAAGAGCTCAACGATAATCTTGACTTAATCGGATCGAAAAATCATTAAATTGTTTGTCATCTACAGATTATTGAATAGGAAGTTCTAAATCATTTATCTGGTGAAAATAAACTCTTAAAAAATTATCAAAGAAGCCGAATTAATTTGAACTAAATGATTTAACTAGCCAAAGATGATTAACGTACTACGACTTTTAAGTTTTCATTTTAGGTTTACGTAACCTAAAATGAAAACTTAAAAGTCTATTAACTCAATGTCAAAGACAATTATTTTATAAAGTAAAGAACCCTTTGTTCTTTTGTAATAACTTGAATTGAATGAACGTTTAAACTATTTTGGTTGTTGTGTAGTAATTAATGGTAAGTACTTTTAAACTGAAGATTAGTTGAGAAAATGATTTAGTGACGAAAATGGACTTTAAGTTATGTAATTAGAAAATAATGCGGTTAGTGCCCAAGATTTTCAGTTTTTAGATTATTATCCAAATATGTTGTTGGTGTGCCTTACTTAAATAAATAAATAAATTATCCTACAGAAAATGTGTATTTTCTTAAGACATAATATAGCTTTGCTTTAAAAAAAAATAACAATACGATATTTTGCGCTTCTTTTGTGTATTCCACCAAAATTACTTGGATCTTTAAAAACAGACAGAAAAATGATGGTTAGAATTTCTTCTTAACCAAATATCAACCAAAAATCAAAAAGAGGTTCAAAAGGAGGTCCAATATTGATATTCTGGCACCGAGCGGGCGCAACTTCAGTACCGCGTTAACATTGGGGAATAGTTCCACGTAGAAGGGATAAGCTCATTGGCATCATACGCCAAAATCCCAAACCGCCAATCTACTGAGATATTACAAATGAAAAAAACCTAATAACACTTGACCCGCCCTGATCAGTAGGTGTATCACTGTTTTATAAGATTTTCTGTTCCAAGAAACGCTTCTAAGAATTGACGATTGAAACTATGCTATGAATGGTTATTGGAATATTCCAAATCTGTTATTGGGTATTCGACGAAATACTACTCGTGTAATATTGGCTCCGTAGTGTATCGCGAGGTCTTTGTTATTGGTAAAAGAAAAATACTTTAGTTTGCTATGATTTTTGCAGCTTATCATAAGTGGTGAAACGACCTGGAAGGATTTCGAGAAGGACTTGAACCAACAGTGGGACAGTGTAGGCTAATATAATATTTTTGCATCTAAGATTGTCCGTTGTCCGTGTGCCGTTTGTAAAATCATCCATGACAGACAACATATCAACGTCCCACAAGAATTAACTCAACAACATACAAGCAAACTCTCAAATGCCGAACCCGATATAATTCTACCCTCATTTGTGAGCCTAACAATAACTTGTATGAACATTGTTTTTATGAACAGATCCTCATTAATCTGTCATACGACATGGCCGCGACTAACGTGACAAATTTGATTACTGCCGTGACTTAATGAGGGCTTGGGCGAAGCAAAGTGCTTCGCTGCCGTTCTCAAGCTATAAAGCAACTATCTGAGAAAATCATAATTTTGAGTTATAAATAAAAAATCGCGAATTAATTAAAAATCGATGCTGTTTATTGTTGTTTTATTCGTTTTTCCTCGCTCTGGAACTCCTTACAGCAATTATACCAATGGAGCATAAACTTAGAATAAATTATCTATAAGTCCAGGGTCCTCACGATTTTCGCAGGTTATTACGTTTGACACCACACTGTGTTTTATTGGTAACACCCACCATAATTATACCGAACAGTTTAATTCTATTAAAATTATTTGTAGCGCAACAATTGGAATGAGAACTGAACGTTGTTTTAATTTTTATAAACAAAATTTATAAGCATGGTAAAAATATTGCTTATACAGATAGATACGGCATTATTTGCCGATTAGCATTTCATCAAAAAACTAAAATCGGTAAATTGACAGATAGTGGCATTTTAGCACATGTGGCAGTTCGGACAAGGCCTGGGTGCCTTGGGTCACCATCGCCAGCGTTTTGTTCCGGACAACTTCATGCGATGCCAGATTGAGACAACTTCATGAAGCTGATGTTATGTTACGCCACAGGGGAGCGTTTTGGGTTGAGTTTGGAAGGGATCAAAAAGAAATGATGGAAAATTATTATGATTCATGATAAATTGGTGTCTGTATTATATAGAGGGTGTAACGGATAATTTTAATTTAAAAACTGCTTCTCACCATGTAAATGAACAATTTCTCAAAGAAAGTCACCGTCCAATCGCAAAAAAATAATTTGGATAATTTTCCATATAAAGTTTTTATTAGCTGTCCAGAATTTGTATGGGCGACACAATATTTTTTTTTTGAACTGGCCATTTTCTTCCTTGGAGAATGTTGTTTATTATCATGGGCAGAAGGAGTTTTTAAATATGACCACACCCCTTCGATACACCCTGTATAAATATTACGTAACACGTTACGCTAACACTTTCAAACTTTAATGTCTCTTGTCAAAGTGTATTTTCTAGGTTCTTTAAGAAATGATGTTTAAGCAATGTGCGCACGGTTGGCATAGTGATTGAGTTATTGACGCTGCGTGTCGACGGGTTCGATTTCCGCACGGAACAAATATTTGTATGACCTACAGATAGTTGTCCCGACTCTGGTGTCGTGTAACTGAGTTTTTAATACACCCACGATCATCATCATCTGCCTAGCCTTTTCCCAATTGTTGTTGGGGTCGGCTTCCAGTCTTACCGGATTCAGCTGGGTACTAGTGTTTTACATGGAGCGACTGCCTATCTGAACTCCACAACCCAGTAACTGGGTAATACTATACCCCTTGGCAAGACTGGTGTCAGATCTCAAGCTTCTGACAACCCGTAACGACTGTCAAAGATCTTCAAATGACAACCAGGACTACTTTTTATTATTTAGCCACGCCGAATTAATATTTACTGTCAATAATAATAAATATTTATTTTTATTATCATTTGTTGCTTATAATTTTTAACATGTGTTACTTCTGCTAATGTTTGTATGTAGTTTTGTGGCAATTAAATACTTTTTTTTTTCTTTCTTTGCTTACTTACTTAGGCCCAGTTTTTTATCCCTAGTTAACTTGAATGGTGTTGGAAATGGTTATGGTTATCCAATGGTGAAATATGCTAACCAATGGTTTTAAAATTTGATAAAACACGTTTGTTTATTAATTGTTAAAGTTGTCAAAAATAAAAGGCCCGTTTTGACTGATATAATAATACTTAATAATAATTAAACTTGATGCTTGCGAATGATACTCGTTGTTATAGTGTATGGGTAACATAGTAATTGATGAGGATTATAAATTTGATTTTTCAATTTCTTAAATAGAAAGTTAACGCGGCATGTAAAATGAGAAACGTCAACGGACTTCCTAGATTGTGACGACTTTAATCTAACAAATGGTCCAATGATTAACTCCTCAACTTATTTGACCATTTGTGAGGCAAAAACTTGATGAAATAACGCATTTTAATGAAATTGGAATCCATTGGTTAGCTTATTTAACCCTTGGTTGAATTAACTACGAATTAAAAAACTAGGCCTTACCCTTATGTACTCAAGGTTTAAATAATTGGCTTGATTTGAACACTCATTCGAATTTTGAATAGCTATATTAGATAGACCGACACCCTGGCATCGACACCGAGTTGCCAGCCTGTCGCTTTTTTATCCTTTACATTTCGGGGAGTGTGCGATAGAACTGCACAATTTGATGCCGCCTAGTCCGGAACATGGTGGACATCCCACCCATACCCACAAAGGGTATTGCGAATACTTTCATTGTGCGTACAGTTAATGAGTATTATTCCCTGCCGGAGTCTTTGTTTCCTGATAGCTACAACTTAAGAGTATTTAAGTCAAGAGAGAGAGAGTAAATAAATTACCTCTAGGCAAACGTGCTTCACCGTCGACCACATCATCGCTTAATATCAGGCGAGGTAGTGGTCAAACGCGAGCCTATCATAAAATAGACATATAGCAATAACCATTGCTATTTGTCTATTTTATTTAGCTGAACGGAGTTTTGTCATGAATGTAGTAAAAGTAATGATAAGAATAAATTATTAAATTTAGACGAAGGCGAAGATGGCGGGACAAGTCCTTGTCGGAATAAAGCAAATAAAAATGTTTTGTTTGTTTTTAACCTATAGATAGGTCCAGTCCGGTAGAGTCCTGCGCAGGACATCCCGTCCAACACATAACCGGACGTCTGTCAACGCTGCCGGGGTCCCTCACAGCACTGGTGCTTAGAGATACTTATTTAACGCACGGGCTACTGGGCCTCAGATCCGGACTCTCCGTGAGGCCATGGTTGAGCGCTTGAACCTGTCCTTAAAGGCAGTTTCCGATTGGGGCAGTGCCAATCTGGTCAAGTTCAATGTTACTAAAACCTGTGTGTGTCCTTTTTACGCTAAAAAAACACACCTGAATCCACACTTACCAAAAATCGGGCGGAATGGAAAGAAATAAAAAAAGGTGACTTCGCTCTGCAGTGGGGAGATACAGGTTAGAAATAAGTAAATAAATTTTGCAAAGCTAAACCGTATAAGCCGTTGCGTAACCAACCTACTGCAAAAATACACGTATCTGCTTTAATATTTACATTTCACTTCACTTTCTATGTAATGACATTCTAAAGAGCCCTTGCAAAGTGTGCTATAATTATACAAGATTTTTTTTAACTCTCTAAGTATTTGAAATGAAGGAGACGCAGGTCATCGACGTTTTTTGTTCGTCTTCACTTCTGAATAAAAATGAGTTGAGGCTTTAGAGATGAACTTTATAATTGATTCAGGAAAATTTAGCATAAGGCGCATTTCGAACGAAATTCATTCCGCTAATATCCATTATATTAGCGGATTCAATTTCTTTGAGCGCTTTTAATTTTAAAAACAGAAACCCTACTTTCTTTATCATCATCATCTTCCTGCCCTTATCCCATGTTACTTGGGGTCGGCGAGACACGTTTTCCTCTTCCATACCATTATGTCCCCAGTTACGCTATTACTGACTCCCTTTTCCTTCATATCACTCCTCACACAGTCCATCCATCTTTTCTTTGGCCTTCCTCTTCCTCTCCATCCATCCACATTTATATTCATAACACTTTTAGTAACATGCGTTTCATCCCTCCTCGTCACATGACCATACCAGGATAAACGGTTTCCTTTCAACTTTTCTGCCACTGGCACCACTTTCAAACAGCCTCTAATATACTCATTTCTCACTTTATCCAATCTCGTCACGCCGCACATCCATCTCAACATTCTCATCTCTGCTACATGCAATCTCCTTTCATCCATCTTTTTCACAGCCCAACATTCTGATCCGTACAGTATGACATGTCTAATCACAGACTTATAGATTTTACCCTTTAACATGAGGGGCATCCGTGGGGCGCAAGTTATTCCAGTGACCTGTCGCCATTTTATCCATCCTGATTTGATCCGGTTCGATACATCTCGGTCTAACTCGCCATCCTCTTGGACAAGTGACCCTAGGTACCGGAAGTCGGAGCAGATTGGTATGGGCGTTCCATGAGAGCTATGGGCACGGAACTGGAGAGACCGCCAAAATCGCAAAACAGGTATTCAGTTTTGCTTCTGCTCAATTTCAGGCCAACACTCTCCAGTCTGTGCCTACACACCTCCAATCTGCCTTGGACATCTAGGCCACTCTCGGCAACCAGCACAATGTCATCGGCAAACAGCACACACCAGGATGTTTCTTCCTGTATGTCCGACGTCAGAGCGTCCATTATCAACAGGAAGAGGTAGGGACTGAGGGCCGACCCTTGGTGCAAGCCGACTGCCACACTGAAGCTGCCAGTATTGCTCACAGTACTTTCTTTATCCTTTTATTTAATATTATAAATATGACAGTTTAATGTTTAGGTTCTTAGGGAGAGATGTTTAGGTACACACAATGACCGCTATATTGCTAAAATGAATAACTGTATAAGTAAAGTAGACTATTCAGCTTAATCATTACTTATAATTGCTCAGCTTATGAATATTTTAATGAAAGCGAAATCATTACCGTATCTATATTTTTTTATAGTTGGGATAATATCGTTCTTATTGCATTAAATTACTTTAACGTATTAATAAATCACATCGATTTAACTATTAATCGCTCGCTATCAATCATATAGCAATTGATAAATAATCCACCAACATCCACTAAACTTTTATGTAGGTCAATATACACTCTGCAGGACCAGTTTTCCTCAAATAGACCTGAGAGAATGTGTTCAATTTGAGGGTCTTATTAAGGATTTGCTTATGAAGGGCGACATAACGACCATGATTAGGGAAAGGTTACCCACTCAACAAAATAAACTTCCTTCAATTACTGACCGCGACTTCAACTTCGACTTTCGAAAGTTTTTTGACGTCACAACTTGCGAAGTCTGGTATCGCAGATTGTTATGTAATTTATGTTGATGTATTCCCGGTTTATGTTAATCTGGGGCACGTTTTCGTCTCTAAAGGACTAAGATATACCTAACAAGTAGGTGTGGTAGAGAAAAACGTTAGAACTAAGATAAAATTATTACTCTTAGATCGTTACCTAACTGTTAGTTCTTAGTGAAAAGCAATAAGCAATAGATAAGCTTCAGATATTATCATGACTGACACAGGCGCGGATCCAGAATTTCATTCAGGAGGGGGCCAATGTCATTTAAAAAAAAATGCTGTTCCTGCTTTCAGATACAGTATTAATAACCTCCTTGGTTTTGTTTCCCTGTAGAATGTTTGATTAAATGTAAACTTGAAAATCATTGTGGTCAAGAGCGAGCGATGTGAGGTCGGACATTTTAGGACTTCATTGGTAGATATAGCTCAGGTTTTGACCATTTTCCCAAAGATCAGAATGTACTCTGTTGCGAGAGCAAACGTAGCGAGCTCAAAAGTTTTAGCGCCTTGCATTTTGCATACATTTTCTGTTGACCATTTACACTACATAGAGGTCTAGTTTGTGCAGGGGGGAGGTTACAGGTAAAACCCAAGGTATCTATAAAAGTAGTCATACAATCTGACCCTCAGAGACGGCCCCTCGAAAACTGATCACACACCTACTGGCGTCCATGATTGACCAGTCCCAAGAAGCGGTTCCGGGTGCAGGCACAAGTTACATAGAGGACAATACACTAACAGTCACCCTCTGGCATTCCGCCAAAGAGCAGGAATAAAATGTCCAACCGCTGAGAGACGGTATTACGAGTAATAATCGGAATGTGTTGACTGTCTATATAATATTTATAAACAAATATGATCATTAAAGAGGTGCAATTATAAGTTTGTATTTTATAACCTACATGTGAAGGTAATGAATAAGTTGTCAGAATTTAGCACTGATATGATTAGGTACAAAAGTTCTGTCACTAATAGAAAGACACAAGATGGATAAGGCCATTTTGTCATTACTATTAAAAAAAATATTTTGTTTAATTGTAAGGTGTTTTTGTTTTTACTGCCAATAAACTCATTTTTCTTTACTTTCTTTTTCTTTTATAAGTGTGTAATTATAATCCTCTTTTTCTCGAAAATATGCGTGGTTCCTGTGAGGTAGGCAACAGGAGCTAAGCCTTGGGAAAAGTTAGTCACTCATAAAACATGTTTTCATCATCATCACCAGCCTTTTAATGATTCCACTCCTGAGATACAGGCCTCCTCTCTGTGAGAGGAAATGGGCCTTGATCCACCACGCGGGCCTGTTGCGGGTTGGTCACGATCTGTCATCATCAGTGATATCACGTCTTTGAATTTTCTTAGTTCACTCACGATGTTTTCCTTCACCGTTTTTAGAGCTGTGTTGATGAAATAATTCATACAAACTAAAGTGCCTGCCTGGGTTCGAACCAACGATCCACGACACGTAAGACGCTGCGTTACTACTGGGCCACCACTACTCTCCTAAAATGCTTTTCTGCTGCTGAAAAAAAAGTATATGAAAAAAAAACTGTATACCTATTTGCACAAACAAACTTCACTTGGCGAAAAACCAATTAAGTAACCCCGATGTACACGAAACTCTTAAGCAAATTGGCTTATAAAATCGATGTGGTACTAAACGCTGACCACTTTACGAGCCGAAAGTCTCTGCTATTCCAGGAAATATTATGTCCATAAAATTGAAAATCCCATTAAGTCGGTACGGTGCAATAGACTGTATAATTAGGTAAACCAGTTTCTTGAGGGTGACTCAGCTATTTATAGACAATTTAAATTTTATTGCAACATATTTTTATACAAACTTCATCTTAATTTTTCTGCCAGACTTATTTACATGGTAAATTGATTTGAAAAAAAGTGAATGAAAAATATACAGCCTAGCATCCTAAGGCGTGGAATTTTTATCAACATAAAATAAATTTCAAATGATGATAAATAATCAGGCTGTAATGATTTTGACTATGATTGTATTTAATTAAAAATTTGCTGGAATGATTATCTTTTATCCCTATTTTTTTTTACTATGATTGCATTTAATTAATTATTTTGTTGACAAAATAAAAATAATAAAAGTTTTGTTATGTTTAATCTAGAATGTGTTGTTTGTTATTATTGTTATATTTAATTATTTTTTTGACGTATTGATATTTACTTCAGAATGTTTTTAATTATTGTTGTATTAATTGCTGTTTTTTTTTAAAATTATTACATTCAACTGAACAATGTTGCATGTCGTAAGGTAAAATGAACCGGGACTGTCTACAAAAATTACCATCTTATATGTATACATACATTATTGGCATAAATGATTCTGATTCTGAATGTTTTAGTTTAAATAATGACACATGGTAAATTCGAGCACTAATAGTGTAACTGGAAATACCTTTTATGGTTCCACGCTTTTGAATAAAACGTTTAAGACAATTTTTTATTTAAAACGTTTTCACAATCACGAAACCTTATCACCACCTCAAAAGGAAAACTAACATCAATACGTATCATCATCATCATCATTTCAGCCTAAAGACTTCCACGTCACCAAACTGATCGGCCCTGTCAATAAGAATGTTTTCACCAAAAAGTTCTGCAAGCTATTGGAAAATATGGATTCCCGTTTTCGCGTAAGTTGTAGTCGTTTGCGAGAACGACATACTTAACGTCGATGGTTGGTGATAAACGAGTGAGCCGTCGTTATGTGCACTGCAGTGGACACCGATCATAACAAGTCGGAAGGGTATGGTAAAACTAAGGGAGTTATGGGTGAACAAAAACAAAGAATGGGTTAGGTACCCCTTTTTTCCTACTCCATCCACTTAGTAAAAGATCTTCAAGGGGTGTTATTCACATGGCAACAAAGTTTTAAACGATAAATTGTTGAACACGGATTAGGCATTCGTTTATAAGACTGGTACCAAAAAAAACGATAAGTTCATAGATATAATTTAGGACACCAAATCTCTTCGCTAGTAAGGTAGAATATCCGTTTCAGTTATTAAAATTTGAGGTTTATAATTCGTGTGCTACTGTTTTATATGTTTATTTACTGTCTGCAGGACAGGTAAAAATAACAAAATATTTCTACGTCCCGAATACCTCAAAATTTGTCTATATTCGTCACTTTAATTCTATATAATATTGCAATTCTCGCAAATCTTCAATAATATTTTCAATACAACGACGTGGTACAATGTTTTTGTATTCGTGACAAGTGAGATAATTTTCCAGAATATTTGGCGCAAAACGCCAAGACTTTACCTGTACCTATTTGAAAGAAAGATAAATTAAGCAGTTTAGATCAAAATCGATAGTATTACAGAATCATTTCTTCTGAAAGACGTTCACTGTTGTACATAAGCCTCTCCCAAGCGTCGCCACATCTACCGGTATCGTGTTGAAATATAGAACTTTCGACACTCATAACTTTCAAAATTATATATTTTTTTACTTTTTTGTTTTCATACAGGGCTAGATAATGATGAACGTACATCGTCAAACAGTAGAGTAATCACTAGACTTCGTTTGTATGGAGAAATTTTCGACTAGTGTAACCTTAAGGTTGCCCTAGTCGACGGCACGAACTATTTTGTGCGCGAGGTTAAAATGCATGCTATCTCATCCGACAACACGTGCGAAAGAGATAGATGCTGTGATGAGCAGTAAAATATTAGTCCGTGTACGAATAAGCACTTTTGCAAGTTAGTAGGATGATGATTTAGGACGAAAACGAGGGTGCGAAAATTTTAGTTCGAGTCTAGATATCATGAAAAAATCGGCCAAGTGCGAGTTGGACTCGCGCACAAAGGGTTCCGTACCATTATCGCAAAAAACGGTAAAAAAATCACGTTTGTTGTATGAGAGGCCCACTTAATAAATATTTATTTTACTCTGTTTTTAGTATTCGTTGTTATAGTGGCAACAAAAATACATAATCTGTGAAAATTTCAACTGTCCAGCTAACACGGTTCATGAGATACAGCCTGGTGACAGACAGACAGACAGACGGACCGCGTAGTCTCAGTAATAGGGTCCCGTTTTTACCCTTTGGGTACGGAACCCTAAAAAATACTAAATGTATATTATCAAAATAAAATGTATTGTTGAATTACTAATCCATCCCTGTATGGTGGCCATTTTGCAATTTTCCTTCTTTTTATGGTATTTATTTCCGCCTAAATTAGTGTTGAATTATGGAACTTTCGACGCTCACAACTTTCAATTATTTTTTTTACTTTTTTGTTTGCAGAGGTATATTTTTTTATTATGAACGTACATCGTCAAACAGTGGAGTAACCGCCAGACTACCTAAACGCATGTTCTTGCAGGTCCCTACTCTATCTAGATACTAAAAAAAAATCAAAAAAGTTATCAGACAGGATCCTTTTAGGTTGGTGTAGTTTTAGTTTCACTCGTAACTTATAAACAAAATTGCCAATATCAAAAGCAAATCGATTCCACTCCCAATTTTAATATGAGCGAGCAATTTTTTCGCAATACGATGTAACCTTGACTATAACTTTCAGCACGTACTAAATATTGTTCTTTAAAAGCACTTAAGCAACAGTTGGAATATATCGTGTGACTAGCTGTACCCCGCGGATTCGCACGCCCGAAATTTGACTATGTTTCTGCTTAACGTTCTTCAAATGCAAAATTGTATTATAGAAATGCGACCGGTAGTCTTAGAGACTAGCGCGGTCAAACAAACAAACTCTTCCGCCTTATCATAATCTTACAAAACGTGTAGTATAGGGTCGTATAGATATATACTGTTGTATTATAAAAGTAGAAACAGTTGGGATCAATCTATCTTCATCCTAATGTGTTCCATCTCCGCTGTTCCGAATTTCACATCTCAAATTGGCCGATTTAATTATTACCGGGCAATCCTTTTGTATGTGCGTTCGTGTTGATCAAACAGACGGCTCGTATCGGCGGCCTTCCGTGTGTTGTATTGTATGGTTGTAGGACTATATACGTAGGTATGCCGGCTGGATATTATGTGTGTATTTCGAAGAAAGTAGTGATTGGATTGTTGCTTGATACATTAGTTCCTACAAGACAACTCTGTATTGTGATCATTTGATTTTTGGTTATAATAAAAGCAGTACTTTATTTTTGTTTAACGAGTATAGTATTTTATTTTTACACCTTAATGGGGTCTCACTGTGCACAGAGTTGCCTCAAGCAGACAGTATGTATTGATTTCTCGGTCAGCCTGGCAGACTGATAAAAAAGGGCTTGTAGGTTTTTATAACCCAGTAAAAAAAAATCTGAGGGCCTTGGGGAGGCCTTTGCCCATATGTGGGACATCAACGGGTAAGTCTGTTTCTTTTTTTGTTAAACAATTTTTAATTTTCTCTTTTTAGTTTTGGTGCCTTATATTACCATGAAAATCATTTATAGCCAAATGGTTTCTCATAACAATTATAACAAGCCTAAACACGACTGGGATACATTTTTTTATTCCGGAGTTCCGGTGACTACCTTCCGGCTTCATCACCAGATCATTTCGATGGTTCCATTTCTGTGATGCTTCATCACAGTCATTCGATATATCTATATAAACTTATATCCAAAACATATATCTCATTGAGAAAATCCAGTGGGTATCTGTGGTCTTCCTCATCAGTTCCACTTCACCGAATGATACTTTCTGAATGCAAATGCTTGTTATGTTGATGAAAATACCAAAATCGTTACATATATGGCTATAAAATTTGAAGAGTTCCCTCGATTTCAATGGGATCCCCTCATCAGGTCCTGACTTTGTGACAATGGGACTACCTCGAGAGTATAAGTTTTCATAATTGACGGAGTAATACTGTTTAAAGTTAAACTCAACTATGCAGATTATTTTACACAATTAGTATGTACAATGTACACTAGGTATCTTTTACAGCTATAATTAGTAAGTAGTTTTAATTGAAACCACGGAGCAAGGACTGAGAAAGTTTAATTTTACAATGTTCAGGCGACTGGTGAAATAGTCTGAAACCTAGGAGTAGTCATCTGTAACTACAGTTTCGAAGTTTTGTAGTTCTTACGAAACAGTGGTACCTACTGCAATATCCTCTGGAAATTAGACTGTTACTTTTGTATGGAACTTAGCTTCTGGCAGCGAATTCACCCGCATGAAAATGAAATATTCCCAAGGAAATGTAATTCCGAAAATAAAAAGTATCCTTTGTCCTTCTGCAAGGTCCAATCTATCTCTATGACAAAATTTATTAAAATTATTTCAGCGGTTTTCGCGTGAAAACATTACAGACAAACAAGCAGACAGTTACTTTCGGTTTTATATTATTAGTAATAGTATAATGACAAGATTTTTATTGATTAAATATTTGTACTTACCCTCTAAGTAAATACTGAGGCAAAAAATATCTACCTTAAGACCAAGCTCACTAGTTGCCCCTCGCCCAAAGAATCGTTTTTTTTTTTTAATTCTGCGTATCGAAAAATTCGTTTTTCTTTTAAAAGCCGAGCAGTAGACACTATAGAAAAGCGGAATATTGCCTATTCTACTGAAACTGCATAAATAGTCGACTAGGCCAAGAGACTCCATGCGGAACAATTTAGTATGAAGTTTTATCGTTTCATTGCGCAGAGAATAGTGGTACTTCTTGCTCTTGCACTGAAACAATAATGACTCTTATAGGCAATTTACAACAATGCCGCAACATTTAAAGCCAACAAACCATAGCATTGATTGTTACAATTATTATCTGACTAGCTGTATGCCGCTGGTTCGCTCCCGTGGCCAATTCCTATTTGTTATCCGAAAGAAAAACCTATAGGACTTCTATCTGTGAAAAAAAACTTGTAATCGGATCAGTCATCCTGCAAACAAAGAAACAATTTTAACCTTAACATAATATTCGTTTAGAAAGTTTACAGATCAAACAATAACGATGTTCCTGACAAAACAAGACAAATCTGTAGGCAACGAACAGGGAACGTTTACACAGAGATTAGTCAAGCTTACTCCACCATCTTCACGATAAAAGGTTAATAACATTTACAATCAGTTCTTGACGCGCGTTTTATGAACCATTAAAGATATCTGTGAGGATTAGCTGGAGTAATTTGGCACACCCAGCCATCAACGTTGTGCGGGTGACTAATAAAGCTCTGGAGTACGGTACAGACACATTCTTGTGGATTACAACACTATCAAGGAAAATTAACTCGTTTAATGAAGGGATTTTAATATAGAATACAATGTGACTATGAAGGCTTAGCTCTAGAAATGGAATCAAACTCTTGACTCTTTTTAAATCCAGGGTTCTCAATGTTTTTAGTCAGACCTTTCTGCAACGAAAAAAAATACCTCCCCCTTTTAGTATTAGTATTTAGGTAACAAACAGTAATATACAAAATCTTAAGTTAATGAATAGGAGGAAAAAGGTCAAGACCTGAAGGGTAGGGGTTGTTTTGGCACAAGATAACTGTTACCCCACATGTATGCTTATGACAAGATTCCAAGTTCTGGATTGAATAGAAGACAGTAGACATCGTAAGTCATTAACATTATTAAGATTGCGTGGGCGACGGAGTAGGTACATGCACTCACCTCGCGGAATTAGGCTCCCTTTTACTTCTTGTCGCGCCACCCTAGTGAGGTGGCAATGATTTTCAAACTGGGGGGCGCGCCCAGTTTAAATATCACTGTTTCAAATCATTAAAGTCACATTCGTTCTTTTGCCAGCAGCTTCGCCCACGTGAAAGTAAAAAATATCCCGCGGGAACTTAAGCGCAGGCCACACCGCCAGCTAGCGGGCGGGCGGGCTAGGCGGGTGGGCGAAGCGAACGAAGGAAACTATACAAACTACGCGAAATATTGGCGAGCTAAACTATGGGGTTCACACCGAAAACTACGGACAGACGAGCTACGGGCGGAGCGCGCGGAGCGGCGAAGCGGATATTTCGTTAGCTTAGCTCGTTAGGTTAGTCGGTAGGTCGCGGTGTGAACCGAAGTATGTAAAGAGGTGAAACGATGTTCGCCCGCGTAGCCCACCCGCCCGCTAACTGGCGGTGTGGCCTGCGCTTTATACTTCGGCCCAATACAGATGATAGTCTAGTTGTGTTCCAAATCCATTCAGCCGTTACGGTGTGGATATATAACAAACATACATGCTTTCACATGTATGATATTAGTTGGATAACTTATAATTATTTCTGCTTCCAAACACCACTGCTGCGCTCCAGTTTGAATGGTATGGGCGCCGAAATTAAAGATATAATAAAAAAAAACAGTTCCTTTTCAATGGCATGTTTTGGCAAATGTCCTGAGGCAAGTTTAAAGTATGAATGTGAATGAGAATAAAAGTAAAGGAAGAGAAAATAAACGATGTATGTATGTACTGTAGTTATGACTAGAACGTTGGTGACGATTGAGAAGAATACAATATATCCTGAAGTATGGAAGATGATGAAAATCAATTGGTATAAGTGCAAGATAATGTTATAAGAAGATGAAACTTAAAATGTATTCGCACTACGAAAAATATCATACCATACACCAGGGGTCACCAAATGGAGGACCGCGGTCCGGATCCAGACCATCGACCTATTTTGTGTGGACCTTAAGTAAACAGTACAAAATAATTTACTTATGCTACTTGAGTACGTAATTTTATAATTTATCCCGCGTTTTGTCTTTAAAGCCGTCGATTCGACAACGGAAGAGATCGACGATCGAGATCATTAGTCGTCACGGTGGAAAATAAATTTGGGGGTATGTATACAATCTTCGGACGGATGAATTAAGATATAAAATGGCACTATGCACAATAATATTGGCAATAAATCTTTAAAATATAACTCAGGTATCTTTGCCCGATTATTTAAAAAAACGTACCCCAAATGAAATTAATTGGTGACCCCTGCCAAACACTAAATTAAATTTATTACTGTCACGTAGCTTTTCTTATAAAGAAAATGCGAACTAATTACATTTGTCAGTAAAAACGCCATTATCTTCTCAGTGTACTCAGAAAGAAACAGACCACAATAAGAAGACATACGTGGGACACTCAGAAAGTTTTGCGAAACTAAAAAAAATTGTTCTATACGTACATATATTTTTATTAAATCTTTTCAAAGTACTTTCCACCAGCCTCTATACAAAGATTCATGCGCCTAAACCAGTTTTCAAAACACTTTTTCCAGTCCGCCGCAGACACCTCGTTTACAGCCTGCTCGAACGCAGCCAGCGCATCTTCCGGCGACGAAAATTGTATCCCTTTGAGCTGATTTTTTATTTTTGGGAATAAAAAGAAGTCACACGGTGCTAGATCAGGGCTGTAAGGAGGGTGACCCAGGAGTTTGACTGGCGTGCTGTCCAGGAAGTCCCTCGTTTTGAGTGCGGTGTGCGCAGGTGCATTGTCGTGGTGGAGCAGTAGCCCGCGGAGCCCTGTGTTTGGTCGCTTGTTGCTTATAACAGAGAAAACTTCTGGCAAACATTTGGTAGTATACCATTCGGCATTAATGCTTCTTTGATCCCGTAAGGGAATTGATACCAAGTGGCCAGTCAAATTAAAAAAGCTAGCGATCAAAATCTTACCCCCGCTTCTAGATCGCTTCACTTTGGTAGGCGTTGGCTCATTTTGAAACACCCAAACAGTCGACTGGCGCTTGGTTTCTGGGTCGTATTGATAAATCCAGGACTCATCACCTGTAACGATGTCGTAAACACGCCGAGACGAGCCTGCTTCAAATTTGTTAAGCATATCACGGCACCATTCCACCCGGGCCTGCTTCTGAGCATCGGTGAGGTTGTGCGGCACCCAGCGTGATACTATCCTCCTCACGCGAAGATGGCTGTGTAGAATCTCGTGAACGCTTCCCGATCCAATCTTCAATATGTGTTGAATCTCCTGATATGTAATTCGCCTATTGTCTTGGATTAAATTTTTCACTGCTAGCACGTTTTCTTCGGTAACAGCCGTCAAAGGGCGACCGCTTCTTTCGTCATCCCCCAAAGTTGGTCGACCGCGCTTGAATTCGTTATACCAACGATACACGGTTGCCTTGGAAGGGCCTTCATCCATGAATGCCATTTGAAGTCTATCGTACGATTCATCCGGTTTCAGGCGACACTTGAAATCGTATAAAATCATAGCTCTAAAATGTTCCCGGCGCAGATCCATATTTCAGTGAGACACAATACTTTGAATTAACTCGCAAAAAATGTGGAGGGAAATTTTGAAATTGGAACTTACTTATTTTTACTTATAAATAATCATATTTTCGAAAAACATTATAACTGGCCAGTCTCCCATATATAAAAACTTTTTTTCGCAATACTTTCTGAGGGGCCTGGTAGATAGGTAAGTATAGCTGTTGTAGATATATCGAATAGAATATTACAGATGCAATGAACCAGTGAGACTACATATCAAGGCTGGCAACGTCCGATGTCGGCAGTAGTATATACAGACAAACGTCCGAGACTGTCGTCCGATGAGTGCCGAGTCCTACCCGAAATCGGCCGATGGCTCGGTTTTGGTGTATGCGTACCATTAGACGACCTTCGCAAACTCAATAGCTGCATTGAAATCAAAGGGATTACGAATACGAGACGAATTTCCCTTCACAACCCGTCACCTTAAAAACATTGGTGTCAATGGGGATCGGATATTGATTGGGAACCATAATGGTGAAGGCATTTGTTTAAATGTCCCTCTCATTAATTGGGCATATTGTGGATCGAAGTTGGGAATCAGCCAAAATCCTTTCTCTCAGAGGTTCTCCTCTGAGAGGAAGGAAGGAGGAAGGATGATTAGTACAGCTTTCTAGCTGTACTAATGATTATTTCCATTATACCCAACTAACAAAAATATGAATACTTTTAGAAAAGTTTTTAATGAAAATAGCGGAATATTCGAAGCGAAAAATTAAATGCCACATACAATTTTATCTTGTAGCAAACTCTAAATAATACGAATATTCACTTCTGGCAACACAAATGTGTGTTGCCCGGATAAAATTGGGTTGCCAGTAAAATGGATTAACTGGACTGTGTGCGATGTCAATGTCCCTTGTTTTTAATTAGAATTAACTCCGAATGGGCGTTTTGTGCAAAAAAATCTAAGAATTTTGTTTAGGTGTTTCATTATCTGCATTGCGGAAATAATGCTTGGTTTTTACTGTTTCTGAAGAAGATATTTTTTGGGGAAATTGTAAAAGATACGATTATAAACGGCAGGTAATTTGGAATAAAGTCAATAAACTTACATAAGGCTTCTACAGCAATAGTTCATAGCAACAGTTTGTTCTACAATATTTTTATGTCGTGCAAGTGGGCCTAAGTAAAATTGGTCATTCACTGACAGAAGAATAATAATAAGTATAGAAGAAGTATGGCTGAAGACGTTATTTTATGTAAAAATGAATTATAGTAAGGCTTTTTGAAAATTCATCCACAAAACCAGTAAAGGGATTGAAAGTTTCTAACGAAGTTCATATTTGTTTCCATTGGACAATATCATCGGGGGCACGACTTCAAATTTATAAAAGAACAAAAAATATAGTTGGCCATATAAAAATACTTTTGTTTGTATTATTGTATTTGTAGCATGTCTATTATCTTCATGTTTTCCTCAACACTTCCTCTTGTGTACTGATATGTATGCTCACTCACATTGTTTGTTCAGGTTTGATGAACCCATAATACCACAGAACAGTGCCCTGTCGAAACGACACATTGAAAAGCTATCAATAAACACAAATTTTCCCTTTACAAATGTGAGAATATACGGTAACTAAGGACATAAGTCTAACTAGATAACGCAAGTCTCCCCATCTGTATGAAAACCAAGCGTGCCACTTGTTCACAAACAATTTATAAACAAATTTACTTTCAAATGCAAGAAAACATTTCCAATGCCCCAACCAACTTTTTCTATACATTCTTTACAGCTCCATATGCTATAAAAAGGTATGTTTGTATATGTAGGTAATGTTTTGTATTACCTGCGGGTTAGAACCCGCAAACTATGGTTTGGTGGACCCCAACCAAATGGCATTTATGTTCTCCGTTTGATTTTAGGAGCAGTTTTTAAACTATTTTGTTTTGAAAAACAGCGTGCAAAATAACTTGTTATACCTGTGTTTTTATCTGCCTTAAAATAAATCTTTTAGAAAAGATGTATTTCTAGCTAGCAAATAATGTTAACGTAGCATCAGTGTTGATAAGTAAAATATAATATAAATCAAGTTGATTGAAATATTTTATTGGAACGAAAAGCTTCTGAACGAGTAATTCACTTACACATCTTAATAAGTTAAAGAAACTAGACACATTTCACTTAACTCAGAAAAAGCCTCAGAAAATCAGAAATCTAATAAAATCGTGTGTATTTGGTAAAATGCAATCACTAACGAAATAAAAAGGGCGGGCGAAATAAAATAAAAACGAAAATTGCGGCAATTATTCTTGTAAATAAATAGTTGAATGTTGAATATACCGATATTCACGTTCATACCGACAAATATATATATTGACAGTTGAAATATTGTGATCGACATTCCGCGAACTGTGTGAAAAAGTGGGCCATTTTAAGGTTTGGCCTTGTTTCACACCGTCACGTATCGAATTGTGTCATTTTATAGCCGAATATGAATATTTAAGTGTGAATTTAGAAACTGTTTTATTGAGTCCCGATGGATATTAAAATAGTGATATGATTCAATGAATTTCTTATTCTGAGCCGGAAGAGTTCATAATTTATCATTCAGCCCTGAATCCGGCCTCCTCTTTTTTCTGCCATACTTTCCGGTTGCACGCATTTTCATCCAGGGGACATTATACATCTGTCCCTTACGCACAATGGAAATAACCTTGCTCTAAGAGCTCATGGTACGGGCCCTACAGATTCTCTCGACTTTGATGATATCGTCAAATCAACGCGCTTTTGGACGGCCCTAGTTGCTTTGGCTCGACATAACCGTAAGAATTAAGAGTAATTAATTGATACAAATTAATTAGCCCTCTTAGCAAACGGCAGCTGATTACTGCGAGAAATTCTAAGAATATTTTGCTGTTTTACCAGAGGTTGGGTGATTAATCCTTTTACATTAATAATCCAAAAAGATGTAAAATCCCAATATTCTTCGTGTTCCAGCTGTTCCTCTGTTACGAGACAGTGGAAACACGGCCCCGGATGAACTAAATGACATAATTTACAGCCGACAAAAAACTACGATTTGTATGTGTCTCTAAGCTCGAAATAAATTAGATATAGTTAAAATAAATCGTATCAGATATTTTTCGTTATTTTTCAGGATTTCCGTGGCCAATCTAAGCGAGGTAGCTGATATCGGAACTTGTTTTAGAATCTTCATCTCTTTGCACCAACCAAGTACATTAAGGTTCCCCTAGTCGACGGCACGAACTATTTTGTGCGCGGGGTTCAAATGCATGCTATTTTAATCTGACAACACGTGCGAAAGATATAGGTGCTGTGATGAGCAGTAAGAAGCTAGTTCGCGTACGAATTAGCACCTTTGTAGCGAAATGGATGATGATTTAGGACGAAAACGAGCGCGCGAAATTTTATTAACAGACCTTTGGGAGTCTTGATATCATTCATTAATGGAACAATATGGAAAAAAATATTATTATTTATTATACTAGCACTACGAAAACTAACCTTAAGACGGTACCCTGACCAAAAAATCGGCATGAGATATGAGCGTTCCTATTGGTCTAGCGGCACTGGTGGCGCATGAATTACAGTAGATGAATACGCCCAGATTTTAGAATAAAATCTTTATAAAATCGAATTTTGGTCTTTTGAAAAAAATAATTCTACAAAAATGTTCGTTATTAAATTGTCTATCCATTAGTGTTAGTACAAAAAATAATCAATGAACACTTTACGAGGAGATGCATAATATCAATAATTATTTCTCAGTTTTATGTTTTTTTTGGAAGTAGATTAGTGATTGTATTATTATATACAACATTTAAAAAAAACTAAATCTACCATTTTAGAATCAATATTATGTAGAAATTTGATGTATTTTTATTAATTGATATTTCTTTTTAAATAACGAGTAGATAGCTCCTAAAAACAGCACAAAAAACGGCTTGCGCGGCGTTTTGCTAGGGGTACCGCCTTAAGCTAAATAACCTACACCCGCTTACTCTCCCATGAAAAGCACTATTTCATTTGTGAAATCCTAAAACAATGTATAAAACTAGTCAATTCCGCTTATTCAAACGCACTGTGCCATAGGCCTTAACAAACAAGTCACTAACTATACACTATCTCCACTAACATTTTTAACATCTATCCTACTAGAAACGCTAATCGCTTATTTTGTTTACTTATTATTGTAATCTTTTACGAAAAAAAATAATGTCTTAAACCGTAAATACACTGCTTTAAGCGGCGTAATAGCCGGTAAACTGGCGAGGAATCCCAACAAGTTCGGACTCACCGGTTGATCGGCCATTTTGGGGCCTCATCACACGATGGCGTTTTCTGTTTATTTAACATGCATTTGATTCGATCAGCCGATTGATTCTACGCGGAATGGGTGTACGTGGGCCGTTAGATGTTCACCTACCTTTAGTGGAAGCACGTAGACAAAGAGTTGCGGACATTAGCCCATCATACAATACATATATGTAACAAGCTGTAACATCTTTTCTTGAAGGTATCCATTTATCTATATAAAATATTAATCCTGTTATATCCCACAGCTGCCACTGTCATTATTCTTTAGATTTAAATGAAAACTAGCAGTGTTTTAGAAACTTACGAACTGTTATTGCGAATTTTGTATTCAAATGTTTTCATATTATTATTCTTGAACAATATAAGTATGATTTACTCCCTTAGTAGAATAATAACTAGTACCTACCTCTGAAATCTATTTCATAACTCATTAGATACTGAAACCTTGAAACTAAAACCTTCCTTCAATAGGAGCCGAAGAAATATTGATTTGATTCGACATCTGCGGAAGAATGTCGTCCCTGGAACAACTTCCGCGTCCAACTTTTCTCTTTAAACCTTTCAACAACTTTACACAATCGATACGCCGAACCAGGTTTTCAGAACTCAGAGCTCTTAGTTAAGTGAACATTGTTTTTTTACAAGATTCATTTAAAGAAAATACATACATACATACATATATTTAAACACACGCCTTTTTTCCATGGGGTAGGCAGAAACTACAAAATTCCTCCTGCTACGATCCTTAGGCTGCGTTTCCACCAGAGATATGCGAGATAGCTGAGCAGTGCCAGGATGCGTAGCGACGCTGTGACACGGTGCGCAGACAGGGCGGTGCGAGGTTGTGTATGGTGTGGTGGGAGCGGAGCACGTGATATATAACACCATATCTCCACCAGCTGGTTAGCCACTTTTGCCCCCTCGTTAAAAAGTGGCTAGAAGTCGCTGTTTTTTTCAACTACTCCTCAAAAATCGAGAGCTATTTAATTATAATAATAAAAAAACATTTTATATTTTTTTCCCTTAATTTTTCTATCTATTCATTAGCTTCATTAATTTCATTGTTAAGGTACCACTTAAAGGGAGAGTGAGACAGCTCCGACACAAGTACTATTGTAACTTCCTGGAGCTGTCTCAGTTTATGTATGACACAATGTATGAGATGAAATAAATATTTTTTTAATATGTCTTTTTGTATTTGTACATTCCTCGCACACATCCCTCGAAATACATTCCTCGCACACATCCCTCGAAATACAGTCCTCGCACACATCATTCACATTTTTTGTATTTACAAAAACCTCGCGCTTCCGTTTCCCGTGATTCTATTGGTTTTTAACACACAAATCCTTCGCTAAGTAACTTCGCACATCTCTTCTAGAAACGTAGCCCAGTCCTACTTCTTTTGCTTCATTCACGTTCATACATCTAGTCAGACGCACGTCGGATGCTGTATTCATTAAAAGTAGTTTTTTTTAATGATAATTGATTTATCATATCATTATTATTAACTTAAACCTGATTTCTGAAATAAGAATTTTAAATTATGTAGGTGTTTGTCAAACTCTACCTGAACACCTGTCAAACTTTGGTATTACAGTAAAGGTTGACACGTTCTTAACCACAAATAGGTACTCATTTCAGAATCCGGTCCTTAATTCCTACTTCATTTACTAATATACGAAATTACCAAATGTTTTTAGGTAATAAGTATCATCACTTATTCCAAACCTTCCAACGCAAAACGAAGAAAATGTCATGCGTAGATATGAATAACCTAATCGCTAATTGATTGTTTGATTAAGCTACTCAAACGTTCATTAACTTAAATTAAAAACACATAATATGTATAGGCCAACCGCTTAACTTTGACCGTTCTTATGGGAGTAAGAGATATTTTAACACCCATAAACAAACTATCAACTTACAGGTCACTACACCCGCAGCGATATTAAGTCCTCCCATGTACTTTTATGTTGTATGAGGTTTTAATAAATACACCCTATTCCGTACCGCGCAGCCACTTCAGAATGGGTCGTCTATAGTTAGTACCTAAATTCCACCGAAAATTAAAATAGTAGGTAAACATATGGCTTTACCAGATTTGAACCAACTTTTAACTGAAAACTTTTCGAATTTTAATTAAATAAATACTAGTTTGGTTTAATTAAAATTTAATTATTTTAATTTAATAAATTTCAATTATGCATTAAATCAAACAAAGTGTTTAACTGGCAAAATTAGCGAAACAAGGCAAAAAGCTCGCAAAACTTTCTTTTTATCATTGCTGGGTGGTTTTTCTTTTGTTTTATAATAAAACCAATTATTCCTAATAGATAACACAATTGAACTTCACTTTTCATGCCAATGTTTTAACTTTATTCGAACTTACAACATTTGGAGAGAATTTTGCTTATTCCCACTTACGGTATTGTTTAAAAATTTCGTTATGTTTTCATTAACATACTAATTTATTTGTTTTATTTGTAATGTCTATATCTTTTTCGAAGTTATGAACATCATTGTGCCCAACTTTACCTAAACTGAGAGGGCCAGGCCACTTGAAATGAGAAGAAATGATCAAACCTCTAGAGTGCTGTGCATAATTCACCATTTACTTCTTTCAACCATTTGTTGCAGTTTCTAATGAAGTGAGTGACTAATGGTTTTGTGAGAGTATACCTTCAAGTGTCAATAAGCAGACACAATAGAAATTACCATTGTTTTAATCCGATTCGGATGATTGGACAGATGACCGGATAAGGACAAGGCAGAAAACTCGTACTTCTTACAGAAATAATCGTTTTATTTAGTTTCTCTTTCGCAAAAACCCGCGTTTAAAGGCCGTTTAAGCCAGGAATGAGTTGGAGGAAGTTCGAGGTGCAACAAAAAGTAAGTTTACGGTAAGAAGAAGGTTGAAAGAACTGGTTTTGGTCCGTTCGTCCCCGCTGAAGGCAGGCCTCCGTCACTCCATGTACTTGCGCGCTATAATTACCTACCGCCCGACTTAGCGGTATCGGGCCTCCAGCGGTCCAAATTCAGTGCGGTTGTCGCAAGCGGAGCGCACGCACGCTGTTCAATTTTAATAGTTCCATTCGTTCGTACGCGTACCTACGATGCCGTCTGGTGCCTTATGTGCTGTAGATGGGTGCAAATCAAGTAAAAGAAGGGATAAACACCTAACATTTTTCCATTTACCTGTCAATGACGAAAGGTAAGTATTACTATTTTTTGTCGTTGAAACTATATTTTTATTATGTAGGTATTAAGCATTAGCTTGCCTTTCAGACACAGATTTACATATTTTTGTTACAAAGAAACGTTATACTTATCATAAACACTATTTTAACAACGTTTAAAAAGCTATTTTTCTTAGAATAAAATTGTTATAATATTTGACGGACAGTCGCGCAAATACCTACATACGAAACTTCCAACACAAGTCGCGCGGCGCGGCGACCTTTTTTTTTTTTTTTTTTTTTTTTGCGTGGAGAAATGCTCATGCATACTGCGCTAACACGGGGAGATAGCGCAGTTATGTGGGACTCTAACCCACTAAAACTCCACGGTGTCCTCCTGTGCCGCTTGTGGCGGGAACACGGGAACGCGTTAGCATACATCCGCGAACCCGCCGCGGCTGTCCGTCTCCGGACCCTCCTCTGGGGTTTACCCCCATCACCGGCGCACCAGAACACACAGTACGCCGTGACCACCCCGGGGACCAAACCAGCACATGGGTACCAGACAACCCCGTGTATGGCACCCTTGGTCCTCCTGTGACGGGTCAGGACAGTGGCCCCGCCACCTACCACTTTTCGGCCGCAGGGGATAGGGAGAGCGGCCAGCGCTATACCGACACTCCTCCTCCCCTGCGGCCCCACCGCGTCCGCCATCAGACGGTGGCGACCCCGTGCAGGCCGCGGAGGATAGGGCGAGCGGCGCACCGTAATACCGGCACTCCTCTCCCGCCGCGGCCTCCGACCCTCAGCCGCGATGCCTTCCATACCACATCGCGGCCCGCCGCAGTTGCGATGTCACCTAGGCAACACCGCAACCTACATGTTGGCCGCTACGTCGTCGGCTTATCGGCAAAAGCCCTGACGAGCGGCCCCTCCTCGGGTTCCTCTTGGCTTCACCGTGGTTGTCCAAGCCACGGCTACTGAGCCCCCCCGCCTCGACAATGCGGGAACCCACCGGGGGGGGCGGCGCGGCGACCTGTCTCAACTTGTCGTGCTGATAGCGTAAAGAAATGCTCGTGCGATTCGCTCGCTCGCTTAGCCTCTCATATTTGGCTCTCAATATTTTTATTCATAATTTTGAAAAAAATATGAAACAAAGGCCGGGTAGTACTCTTTATGAAATTTTAAATGACATACATTTTGATTCTCCCTGCCCTTGTTTTCCAAAACAATATCTCATAAAACTTTTTATTAGATTCAGGATTTTTTCTACACTAAAATTTAACAACCGTGAATTTAGAAAGGGTAAGAAATTTATAAAAAAATATATAAAAATAAAACACATGTAACTTTTAAAGATTTTATTATTTTACCTACACATTGACGTCTATAATTATGTTTATCTAGATGTATTGCACAATCAGCACCAATTTATAAAAAATATATTTTATAAAGGATACAATTTTAAACTGCCACATATAAGTCAGAACATATTCACAGTTCTCAATAACATAGACACAAAAAGTTGTTTTTTTTTATAATCAATAGGCTCGCGTTTGACCACTATCTCACCTGATGGTAAGTGATGATGTGGTCGACGGTGGAGCACGCTTGCCTAGAAATAACCTATTCACTCTTGACATAAAGACCCCTAGAATTTTATCGAAGAGGCAGCCCTGCGATTGCTGTGGGATCGCGCGGTGCGAAGCAATCACAACTGTACGCTTGAACGTTTAGGCACATTTTAGCATGCAGTGTTTGCTGACGCTACGGAGTAGGCTATTATAGAAATAGGTATTGGACATTTTCTACTGAGTGAAGGATCTGTTACGTAGTAACTAATATGTAATCTGTGCTGAAGGTCTAATAATTGAGGTACACAATATTTGAAACAGAATAACTTTTGCTCGGGAATATCGACTTTGGTCCACGGATTAATGGAGTAAAATGTTGTTCAGTTCACTCATGTGGAATTAATTTCAATTGAATAGAAGGACGGCAATGTATGTGTAAACATGAACAAAAACATCATATTCTGTCAATTTGTTAAACTACAGCAGCATATTGTTATATTGGATTCAAGTAGGATTTGTTTGGGAGCTCATACGGACTTGATAGTGATCGATGGAGGGAATCTTATTATACATGGCAATAGAAGTGTTATTAAAGAATAAAACGTGGTATCATTTGTTTCTTTATCAGTGGTTTTTTGATCCAGGAAAATGCTCGGTTCCATACCATTTTTTGAACTCCAGCCTATCTTAATTATGTCAATATCGCAGTTTTGGCGATACCGGCGATATCACCAGATATGCATCCGATAGAACACATCTGGGACCTGCTAAAACGAAGAGCAAAGATTAAACTCCCAACACCTGTCAATGTGGGTGAACTGCGAAGCGCCTGTTTAAGGAATAATTAAGACTACCACAGGAGACAATGAATAACAACAAATAATTTTCAACATGTCCAGACTGGTGAAAACTTTATTAAGAGCAAGTGGAAGAAACACGCAATGTAATGTGATATTATCTTATAGTAAAAAATATATTTTTTATAACTTTTTAACTTTTCTTTGTAACCTTAAAAAATCTACAATGTCTATTTTTTCCATTAAGTCAAGTTACTCACAAAAATTGTACTAAATGCGCTCTCATTTTTATTTTTAAAGGTGTATTTTAAAGCAAGGAAAAATGTCCTAATATAAGTTTTTGAAATTAAACCTTATTTAAAAAAATATCGTAATTTTTATTTTATCCGCTAATTTTGCCGGTGTGTGTATATATGATGTATACGAGTATGTAATGCAAAATTCTATTGTTCAGTCTACAATGTCTATTTACGACTACCGAGAGTAAGTAAATACTTTTAACATTATGCCCTTATCTTTCTAAAATAAATAAATGAAATAATTTTGAATGGCTGGACCGATATAGCATTTTTTTCAAATGTTCTCAATTGATCGAAAAAGGTTTTTAAGGAAAGACGTTGGAAAGAAAATTGGGAAAGTTGCTCGGAAAATTGGAAAAACTGACCGCTTTTTCCATGGAAGTTTTGTATGACCTTAGTTTCGACAGGATAATATTGTCTGTCGGGCCAACTATTATAGTATGGGCACAGTTTCTGAGTATTGACCTCTAACTTTTATAGCCTTATCCAAATTAATTCTCAAACATTCGAGGAATCTGCTTTATCCACGGCCACTTCCCTTTACTCAATTTCGGTTTCCTAGTCCTGTTATTTGTTCCGCTGATAAGTGTCTTCAGCAAAAACATTTTGAGGAACACCTACTACTTTCCTGTAAAAAAACAGATCGTTCAAAACTGAACCGTGTCAACCAAATAAAATATGAACAACAAGGTACACCAATCGGATTATGTTTGACAACAACACGAAATAGCCGACACGGTAACACGGCAATACACGCTCATTATCGGACACGGGCTAATGAATGACGTCATGCTAAAGCGCAGCTTTATTAATTAGGAAACGGACCTCATACGGTATTAGGCACATTCATAGAGCACGGAATCGGCTAGCATCTACGCTACTGTGATAGAGGGGTAAAGTTTGTAAGTTAAGTTGTAGCAGTTAATCTTCGACACATCCGATTAAAATTCTTTCATTGTTTGGAAGTTACTTTCTACTTACTTATAGTACTTTTTATCCAGGATCTGCGTGACCCGAAGAATTAAATTCAAGATATTCGGGTCCAATATCAAATCCGTGCTGCCATACGGGTGCAAAACGTGGCAGGTCAAAAAGTGAATCTCACGCCAAAGCCAAGTTTTAAGCTTAGCAACTGGATATGGATTGGCCACAGGCTCCGAATGCCGCTCCGAACAAATTTTGCACTGGAATCAGGATTGTCCTCCTTAGTAACTCAGTATTTAGACCGTGGAGAAAAGTGTCTGACAGTCTTCTTAGGTCTAAAAAAGTTGTCGACAATGTTTCTGTCCCGATTATTGTGAAAAAGATGGAGTAAATAGGCATTAATTACTCCACTAAAACTCTTAACTGATTACCTAAAAGATTACCCAAAGCGTAAAAATTGGCAGTTTCGCTAGTTCTGACACTAAAATTGAGTACGGCGTGCCCCAGAGAAGCGTCTTAGGCCCAACATTATTCTCGATATACCTTAACGAATTAACTAACCACGAGATTGAGAGGCGAGATGACACTGCCATTGTATTTAATGGTACTTCCTGGAATTCCGTCTTTCAGGCTGCTGAGCATGGTCTCCATAAGGTTGCAAACTGGCTCAAGTCTGTTATAATTTAACTTCTGACGTGTTGTCAGAAGCGGCGAACATCGGAATGACGTGGAGCGAGGTGAAGCGTAAAGCACTAGACCGATCGCGATGGAGGGCTTCTGTGGACGCCCTCTGTCCCATCTAGGGGATATAGTTAAATTTCCATAGATCACGGGAGCGAAGCCACGGACAGAAGAACGTAAAAAGTAAATAATGTAAAAGTAATATGCAATCAAGGGGGATTGCATATTACTTTCACGCAATGAGCGGTAATCACAAGTTGCGACTCTATTAGCCCTAATCATATTTATCACCGTCAGTCAATATCTTTCAGTAATCGGTGACACGCACTGACACTTTCGGTTTGTTTCGAAAGTTTTAACAATGCTAACTCTAGCAGTGGCTAATGAGGCGTTACAGTGTTCTATGTACCCGTAATTGATACTTTAATATGCTCATATTTAAGCTGCCACAAGCCAAAATGTTTCGATAGTATGGCCTGTAACAGCACGGTTGAATTTCAGTTGATTTCTGGCGAAATCTCATTACATAATTGGTTGTTATCATTTTAGTAAGCCTATTAATGAAGCCAAAATTTGATGAACATTATCAACAGTCAGGGTTTTAGAGTTATAGTGTATGTGTCGAATAAATGTTTTTAACGTTTTATTAGTAGCTTTAATAGAACAATATGGTTGGTAAGTAGTAGAATATATAATGTAAGTCATAGATAATGTAAGTCTGAAATAGCGAAGTCAGAGGCATATGGAGTTTCCAAAGGCGGAGGTGTGGCTACATCCTCACACCATAAGAAGAATAATACCTTTAATTTAATGTTACTCTTGTACGGTTAACAAAATTGCGCAATTCTTAGCAAATTTACTTATAATGAACACTAAAAAGTCCCAAGAATATAACTTTTCAAGCAGTCTGATAGAATTGTTGGTTGTTCATCATCAGCTGAAAGACATCTACTGCTGAACAAAGACCTCCTCCAAGTCTCGGATCCCTCAGCCTCAGCCAGTGTAATGTTGGGGTTTCGCAAAGCAGACAACCAGTAGGTCTAAGTAGGATTTATTGAATGTCTCATTAAAACATACAGTACAGTTACAATAATGCGCGTTACGTAAAGTACATATTAAGCATTAATATGATACCGTTTTGTTAAGGGTAATACTAAGTAGATTTACTTAAGGCTAATACACTTCACCTCCCGCGAAAGTGAACACTTCACCTCCCGCGAAAGTGAAAAAAAAAATTATAAAAATCATACATAGTTTTTTTTTTTTTTTACTAACAATATACCATAAACCGAAGTTAACATCTTAAGTAAAATAATAACTATTTCTAATCTAGCTCACAAATTTCTCATTTAGTTACAGTTCAGTTTTTTTTTTTTTTTTTTTTTTTTCTTTTATTCATAATAGGGTCTAGTCCTATTCTTATGCACTAATTCTATTTTATTATTCTTACTTATTCTAACATTACAACCTAAATCTTCTATTACTATATAAGGACCTTCTAATATCGCATCTAATTTCCGACCTGTCTCATTTTTCAACAAAATTAAATCATCTTTGTCATATATGAATGGATTCATGGATTTGTCATACAAACATTTTCTTCTTAATTTACTATTAAACAAATTTTTCTTTGCATCGGCATGAGCTAACTGTAATCTATACTTTAACTGTAAAGGATAGTTGTCAATATTGTACAATGGTTCTAACGTATCAGTAATTCTACTGGGTATTCTACAAAGTTTGCCAAAAACAAGCTCATGTGGAGTGTAATTTGTTTCGCTATGGACTGTGTTGTTGAAACTAAAACACCAGAACGGTAACCAATAACTCCAACCGTCTGTGTGGTTTTCACACTGAATCCTTAAAAATGAACCCAGGGTTTTGTGCGCATTTTCAAGAGCTCCAATGGACTGGTGATGGTAAGCTGTTGAGGATAACTTTTCAATATTAAGAAGTTTACATACCTGTTCCATAGTTGCTGATATGAACTCTGCTCCACGGTCAGTCGCTATGATCTCAGGAATGCCAAAAATTAAAATAAAATATCTTACAAATGCATCTGCAATGGACACAGTTTCCTTATTTTTTATGGGAACAGCTTGCACATATTTAGTTAATTCACATTGCATAGTCAATATATAGCAATTACCGTCAATGTCTCTATCCAAAGGTCCCACTAAATCTAAATAAATTTTCTGAAATGCCGAGGAAGCCGTTGTGGTTAGTTCCATCGGCTGTTTAATATATCGAAAATATTTCGATTTCTGACATTTCGTGCATTTTTTGACATAATTCTGGACGTCCTTATCGATACTTGGCCAGTAGTATCGTTTTTTAATCGTATTTACCATTCTACGGACTCCAGCATGACCACTGGATGGTAGCAAATGGAAATCGTTCATAATAATTGTCTTTTCCTTGTCGTCATTTATTTTCTTAACTCCTCGCAATATACATACTCGTGGTCCGGACCAATGCGTGAGTGAAGATATCTCATCGCATATACTCTTTATAAAATCAATATTCTCTTCGTTTTTAATTATACAAACTTCATCGATACGTATCTTTTTACAAATATCATTTAATTTCTGTACAAATTCGGCTCGCGAGAAATGTACCTTGAAATCAAGATTTATAAACAATTCCTTTTTATTTGCAATAAACGCAAAACATTCAATTTCCTCTGATATCTGGTTTTTTACTCTCAGCTTTTTTAATTCATTACCTTTAATTAAGCACATTTCTACGGAGTCTATCGGTTTTCTTAATATATCCACAACTCTTGGTTGATCAGACCTATTGTTAGTGAATTTACTAGGATCCGTTGCCTCAGTTTCATCCTTATTATCATCACACAGATCGTTCATTCTCTTCTTCTGAGCTCTAGTCATCACAGCTACAACTTGTTCATGCATACTCTTTAGTTCATCTGATGTCATATACATTCTAGACAAAGCATCCGCTATTACGTTATTTTTTCCTTTTACATAAACAATTTTAAAATTATATTCTTCCATAGTTAATCGAAATTTGAGTAATCTACTAGAAGGATCTTTCAAACTAAAAAGGTAAACCAAAGGTTTGTGATCCGTCATTATGGTAAATTTTCTTGCATATAAATACGGCCTAAAATACTTTAAGGACCATACTATCGCTAGAAGCTCTTTTTGAATAGTAGGATAATTCTTTTCTGCTTTATTTAGCGGTCTACTTGCATAAGCAACTGGTCGAAGATCTTTATTACACAGCACTGCACCAATACCTGTGCCTGATGCATCTGTTTGTAGCACAAATTCATTGTTATCAGAAAAATCTGGATATTGCAAAATAGGTGAAGAGATTAATGCATTTCTCAAAAACTCAAAAGCACTTTGACACTCATTACTCCAAACGAATGGTACATTTTTCCTACATAATTTATTCAATGGCATTGCTATATCTGAAAATGACCTTATAAATTTCCGATAATAGTTACAAAAAGCTACAAAGCGTTTAACTTCGTCTGAACTTTTAGGTGTTGGATAATTAACTAATACTTTAGTTTTGTCTGGATCAGGCAAAACTCCTTTTTCAGATACAACATGGCCTAAATACAAAATCTCTTTCTTTAAAAATTGACACTTTTGAGGATTCAATTTTAAATTGACTTTTCTTAATCCCTCCATGACATTAACTAAATTTTGATTGTGATTATATAGATTTCTTCCAAATATTATCAAATCGTCTTGATAAACTAAACATTTCTCATTGGTTAGACCAGACATTGCTACAGACATCATACGGCTGAAAGCACTAGGGCTTGTCTTAAGGCCCATAGGTAGGCGTTTCATCTGATATTGACCTGAATTCGTAGTAAATGCTGTAATTTTACGACTCTCGGGTTCCAAGGTCACTTGATAATAACCTTGGTGTAGGTCAAGATGACTGAAGTAAATAGCACCAGATAGGGAATCTAAAATTTCTGTTATATTGGGTAACGGGAATTTATCATCACAAATAGTTTCATTTAATTTTCTGTAATCTATCACTAACCTCCATTTCTTTTCACTTCCTTCGCTACTTCTTTTTGGTACTAATAAAATTGGACTTGACCATTCACTATTCGACTCTTCTATAATATCATTTTCTATCATTTTACTAATTTGCTTATCTATTTCTGGTTTCAATGCATGTGGCAACCTATAAGGTTTAACATAAACAGGTGTTGAATTTGGCTTTAAAATTATAGATTGTTCATAAATGTTTGTTGTAGTTAATTTATCTCCATTTACATAGAATTCATCCGCATATTTCGTACATATCGCCTCTATAGATTCTTTTTCTTCTCCATTTAAATGACTTAAATTCAATTCCGATAATAACGATTGAACTCTAGGAACATTAATGTTGTTATGACTAAATTCACAAACGTCATACTCACTCAAAGATTTTAAATCAGGAGTAAAGAATGGTAAGGTAATGTCTTCCTCACATACGTTTAGTATTTTAACAGGCATTCTATTATTTATTACTTTTGCTATCGTATTTGCTAAAAATACATTGTTCGTTAACTCTCTTCCGCAAACAATCACATCTTCATTCATAATCTGATCCACAAAAATAAAATGTATTGACTCTGACCTAGCTGGTATAGTTAAAGTATTCCTTATCCTATCACTTTCATCCACTAAACTAAAATGATATAATTTCTCATTTTTAACCAATGATAAAATATTCGAATTTAAATTAATATTTGCTTGAAACTTTTTTAGAAAATCTAATCCTATGATTCCATCAGCTTTTAATGGTAAGGAATCAAAAATAAAAAAATTGTGTGAAAACGTTTCGTTGCCATTTCTCAGAATTAAATCTACTGAACCTTTAGATCTACGCTGTCCTCCTATTCCATTTATTAAAGTGTTGTCTCCATGAGTAATACAATTTTTCGGTACTGTTTCATATTTTATAATAGACAATGTAGCGCCAGTATCTATTAGCCAATAATATTTAACATTATTAATATTAAACGCTACGTATTTAGCATTGCCATTACAAGATAGAATTAAATTTTTAAAATCGAAAAAACTGATTTGGATTTTCTAAATCTGGCTTGGGTTTATTATCACCTTGTGATTGTGCCTGTGGTATATTATTGTCAATATGAACACGTTGGCGTTCAGGGTCATGTTCAACAGAATATACACTTGGACCTTGTCTTTGATTTCTAAAATATCTTGGACCTCTATTACCTCTTTGACCGTTTGGTGACCCACGGTAGTAACCTCTAAAATTACCACGAAATGCTTGTGGGTAAGCACCACTATATTGGTGACGAGAACCACGGTTATAATAGCTATATTGACCACGCATTCTACCTCTTTGACCTTAACCATTTGGTCGTCTAATATTTTGATAACCATGTCCATTTTTAAACACATGCATGACGTTACCTGATGAAGACTGGCAGGATGTAGCCTCCTCATCTTTTGCAGCTTGGATGGCGTCTTTCAGGCTAGTGTAGTTTCTGGCGGAGATAATTGTGCCTAATTTGGAACTTCGCAGACCACCTGAAAAACGTTGTAGGGCAAGTTTTTCATTCAATGGCTTTAAAACTTTGAAAGTTTCCGAATTTCCGTCTGCTTGGGAAATTGTTAATTCGGTGAATAATTTTTCCACTTCGGAGCCATATACTTCGACAGACCTTGAACCTTGTTGCACATTCTGCAATTGAGTCTGTACGGCAACAAAAGATTTTTTGGGCAATAGATGTTGTCTCAAATCGGTAATTAATTCTTTAACTGATGTATATGATGTTGAAATTCTCAATTTAGCACTTTCAGAGAGTCTATTTTTTAAAACAAATATAATTAATAAAACCTCACCTGATTTATCCAGCATGTCCGCGTACATCTCTACTGAGTCTATCAACCGTTTAGTGGTGTCCTCAACACCGTCCATAACTGGAATTAAACTACAAGCCACTCTTAGGTCAAACTCCATTTTTTCTAAATTTACCTGAATAGGGATAACACACAATTTATTTATCTCTTCATCTAATTTCTTAATATCGTTAAAAATCTCTACTGCCGATGACAACTTATCATTCTTACTACTCTTTAACAATAAAATTATTTGAGTACTTTTATCGAAAATATTTTTAGCTTCCGTTAACTTTATCTCAATTACGTTACCTTTATACCTACTTTGTCCCTTTTTAATCAAATATTTCCGAATAGTTAACAATGTTTGACAATTATTTATTAAACTATCAGTCATATTCTAAAAATAGCATATCTACGTAAGTAGTTACACACGTAAGTCACAAACAAAGAATCAAGTTCAACATTATAAGGAAACGACACACAGGTTATCACTACGTTGCAGTTTTGCGCACGGAGTATCAAGTTCACGTATAATCACTGCACTATCGAAGCTCGTTTAAGTTATTGCGTTATGAAATGTGACACTTGTCTATAAAATAATGAAACGCTTTCTTTATCTCACGATGACGCTGAAATGTGATGTGGGCGGGCCAATTTCAATTGGCAGGTGAAGATTCGTTGACTCGTCCTCGTATGGATGCTCTAATCCTCTGCATCGTGCTGAGCCCAATTTCCTCCTGCATCCATCTGCGATGGCACTTCTTGTACACACGTATCCAGATGTAGATGGCCAGTACCAGTATACCAGCAAGAATGATGTAGGTCACGATGCTTAAGTGCTCAAGGTTGCTTCCCATGGTCTTCAATGTACCGTCATTTTGTCCTCCAGCAGCATTCTGGTTAAGGAAAACCTCCTCTTTCTCCACATTTGATCGACACATCGTAAAAATTTACTTGAGAAGAACTGTCCGAAAATAACGCCGAAAACTTTTAAATGAAAACGCGACAGTCTAAAAAATTTAGAGCCCCTTGGCAGGCCTTGATGGCAGGGTCGCCATGTAATGTTGGGGTTTCGCAAAGCAGACAACCAGTAGGTCTAAGTAGGATTTATTGAATGTCTCATTAAAACATACAGTACAGTTACAATAATGCGCGTTACGTAAAGTACATATTAAGCATTAATATGATACCGTTTTGTTAAGGGTAATACTAAGTAGATTTACTTAAGGCTAATACACTTCACCAGGTCATCTCCGTCCATCTAGTAGGAGGCTATTATATTAGGTCAGGCTTCATACCAGCAGCCACATCAAACTGCTTGAAAAGTAATAAGTTACCTAAATGAACAGTCAGTTGAGTTAGCGGGTAGTTTATTATAATACCAGACATTATTTACCACTAACTAATATTTAGTACAATAACATTCCTTGGTTATGGAACATGAACCTGGCAGGCTGTCAAGTCATTAAGTAGCATTTTAGCAAACTATTATGTAACACAAAGGGCAAAATGCATTGCGCTAGACATTTCAGTACCGTTACTGAATATTTGCTGGTTTATGATGGCTATCCAATCTATTTTCACAATTAAATGCAGGTATTGTGTCTCGGAAAAGTATTGTCAAAGGGTATTGTGTCACCCAGTTCAGTAACTTGTAACTTGTTGTAAAGGTAATATAGAGAATCGCTCCACGATAGTAAAATGTTATCCAGCTGAATCCGGTTAAGACTAAAAGATGGAAAAAGGCTTGGCAGATTATTTTAATAAACCGTCGTAAGTAGTGTTCTAAAGTTTCTGCCTAAATAGACCGTGCTTGTTGGTTTGTTAGATTCAAATTATGTTAAATACAATCTCGTAATTATGAGCAGAAGTAGTAAACATGTTAGAATCGCAGCAGGTGTCGTTCTGTAGTTCGTACTTACTGCCTTGGAAAACAGGCGTGAATTTATTTAAGTAATACGCGTAAGACGGTAACTACTCTTCTATTCCTCCTGATTTCATCCAAAAATAACACACAGAGCGATACAAACCCGTGCACAAAAAGGCACCACATGGCTCACATTCGCCACTGTGACCTTTTTTATTTTCCTTATTTAGGCCACGAAGCGATCCTATTCCGTTTCGGAAGACACCTGTCTTGCCTTATGTAGTAAACCGATCCTTCACTTACAGTGTACTGGGGTTTCTTAGGGCGAAGACACAAAGCAAATGTCAATTTCAAATTGACGTAGGTTACTTTGAATATTTATACTATTGATCAAGTCATAATGCTTCATTGGCCAATAAGGTTGACTCTCCAAAAACACTTATTATTTGTTTATAATGCATGTTTGGAAACTAAGAATAAGAATAAGAACAAGAACAAGAACAAGAACAAGAACAAGAACAAGAACAAGAACAAGAACAAGAACAAGAACAAGAACAAGAACAAGAACAAGAACAAGAACAAGAACAAGAACAAGAACAAGAACAAGAACAAGAACAAGAACAAGAACAAGAACAAGAACAAGAACAAGAACAAGAACAAGAACAATAACAAGAACAAGAACAAGAACAAGAACAAGAACAAGAACAAGAACCAGAACAAGAACAAGAACAAGAACAAGAACAAGAACAAGAACAAGAACAAGAACAAGAACAAGAACAAGAACAAGAACAAGAACAAGAACAAGAACAAGAACAAGAATAAGAATAATTAATTAGAAAGTAAGTAAGTTCACAAAAGTGTACATTAGGTGCAGTAGTTTAATTTCTAAAACAATTGTATAAATAGAGCTTATATGTAAACTATTCCTAAAATATTTTATTACAACTACAAGCTTATTAAAAAAAAGAATGTCAATTTTTGGTTAGGGACCTGCCTGATTTAGGTTCTTTCAAACCTGTGTTTCAGGCCATCACTTTACTTAGAGCAATAATTGGGCCAGTTAAATTATTGAATAAAATTTGTCTATTAACAAACATAACAATACATAAATTGGTACAAAACACAAAAAAAAATCAAATAATAAAAGAACAAAATATATATATATATATAAATTTAAGTATGTACAAGTAGATATGAGGACATATCTTCAAACAACAATTTCTAGAAGTTTTTCTGTGTCACTATAACTGAGTGTCCCTAAATAATTTGTTAAGGTAAAGCAACATCTTTTATATGTTAAGCTATAAACATCTAGTAACCTGTTAAGTCTATTATAAAGAAAAGGTCCTAAAAACACATAAAACCGATTAATAAAAGCATGTCTGGTTTGTGGTATTGTGCATACCAGATCCTTCCTTCTCTTGTCGGAAGGAACTGGATCATAGGGAAGTACAATGTGATGTTGCAGTATTACGTGAAGAATAAATAATTGCCGTACTGTAAGAACATTACATGCTTTGTAGAGCTGCTGTGTCGGAAAACGAAAAGGGCGAAAGGTAGAATCTTGTAGTACCTTTAGAATTGCTCTTTGAGCACGTTCTAGGGGAAGTAAAATTGAATTAGCCACACCACCCCACGAAGTTATACAGTAGATAAGAATGGATTGACACAACGCTAAATAAATCTGTTTAATTAATTTAAAGTCAGCTATATTACGTAAATTCTTAAAAACATATATTAATTTGCGAACTCTAGTACATAGTAACTCGATATGTTTACGGAAATTTAGATTGGAGTCAATAGTGACACCTAGATATTTCAAATTGTCAGCTTTAGCTAAAGTGGGGCAAGAACATGCAGTGTCAGCGTGCATGTTACAGTCATGCGCGTATATGTTTAGGTTAGTAAGCGGTATGTTAGTATTCCTCATTGTAAATAAAATGTATTTGGTTTTATCTGAATTTAGTGTTAAAAGATTATTCTTGAGCCAATTAGACACTGAATTAAAGCTAGTCTGAGCATGTTCATAAACCTCAGCTCGTGATTTAGCCGCGAACAATAGAGCGGTGTCATCAGCATAAGACATTATGACACCATTTTGCAGTGGCAGGCTACATAGGTCATTTATGTACACTTAAAATAATGTAGGACCTAAAATACTACCTTGTGGAATTCCAAAACAACTATTTGTAAGATCAGAACTTGTGTACGGACCAATTTTGACACACTGTTGCCTATCGCTGAGATAATCAGAAAGCAGTAGAAGTTGCGCTCCTCTAATCCCAAGCGATTCAAGCTTCTGCAAAAGTTTATCACAAGAAATTGTGTCGAAGGCCTTTGCAAGGTCTAGAAAGATCCCAGCCGTATGCATTTCGTTATCCAGATTTGTACTAATATAATTAGTCAATTTGTTTACTGCTTGGCTAGTAGATCTGTTGGGCCTAACCCCAAATTGATTATCTGAAAGTAGTTTAATATCTTCCAAGTATTTTATGAGTCTACTGTTGATAATTTTTTCTAAGATTTTTGAAAGGCCTGTTAACACTGAAATGGGCCTGTAGTTGGGCGATAGAGCTTAGGTTCGCAGGACGGACGAAGTTGTCGGAACCTTTCTTCACCATGCTAGCATAAGAAGATGAGCGGTTCAGCTTCGAATCAAAGACCTCTTTGAACTGTTCCAGAGAGTTCACCATGTTCTGCTGAAGTTGTAAGTGCTGGACGGTAGTGTGGCTCTGGATCATCTTCTGCTTCAACGATTGGAAAAGGACAGCCATCTGAGAAGTGCCACTTAAAACCTTTCGGCAAAGAGTTGAGACACGGAGTTTCTGGTCCGAGTTCATTTTTCCATCACCAACAATAGTGCACACTTCGTTCAGAATGCTGTCTATGGATACTAACCATTTCTGGATCTCTGGCGTGCTGATGACTTCACTCGGCAACTCATTCTCCGCAGGTGCTGATGGAATTGAAAGAAAGAAAGAAAGAAAAATATTTATTTGTGACCCGCACAGGAGACACGAGAAAATAAGCATACACTTAAACAATAATAAAATAAAAACCCTGTGCGAGACCAAAAAGGCTCCTATCTCAGCATGTGCAGCGATATCCAAAAAAGTAGTAACGCTGCGCTGATATTCTGATAGGGCCTACTGTTGATGCCACGGACACACTAACGGAAACAGGACTTATATAATAAAATAAAATAGAATAATATGTAAATAACAAACAAAATAGAACGAAACACTGAATGTGGGTCAACGTATGTGTAAGTATAATATATATATACAAACGCGATGCTCAAAGATCTTTTGTCGAAACCGTAGACAACCGACAGAGCGCGCGCAAAGAGTGGTTTAATAAAAAAAAAATACGGAAGAAAATAGAAATCTATGGTCGGCTGTCAAAAGACAAATATTATGTAAGTTTTGTTATGAAATAGTGTAAATGAATAAGTGTAAATAAACCTGGCGAAAAGAATTGCTGATTGGATAAATCAGAGTGGTGTGAATTTAATATGTGTGGTGTGGTGTTCGCAAGAAAGTTCATAATAAAGAAAATGGATTAAAGGCAGTAAACCTAACCGCGTGCAAACCACGGGTAAGCTTATCTTCCGGATTCCTTTTGCTTAAGTAATAAGTACTGCTTAAATTTAGTACTAAATGTTCCAATTGTTTTTATAGCACGAAACGGCGGAGGAAGATCATTCCAGATACGAGAGGCAGCGAATTTGAAACTGCCACGGAATGCAGCAGTTTTGTGTGACGCCAACAACAGGTAGGCAGAAGCCCTCGTTTTGACTTTATTTACATCGCGCGACCAGGTCAATTTACCGAACAGATAGTCTGGTTTTTTTGTGAGAATTGTGCCAAAGAGCAGGGTAGCCAGATGCAGCTTTCTACGATCTGACATTCTCATCAAATTACCCTTATTTAAAAAAGGAGTTACGTGACATCTAGGAGGGATGGTAAAACAAAATCTCGCACAAGCATTCTGTACTCGCTGAATTAACCTTTCACTTCTACCTAGAATGCACGCCCCGTACACAGTGTCAGCGTAGTTCAGCTTAGATAAAACTAGTGTTTCACAAAGCAGAATGCGCATATCCACACTTATGTAGGGACGCACACGATACAGAAGCTTAAGCCTGTAAAAGCAGTTGCGCACAGCCTCCATGATGTGTGTCTCAAAGTGCAGGTGCTCGTCAAACAGTAACCCAAGATTACGGGCTTCCCGGACCCTTTCAATGGAACACCCGTCGATCTTCAAGTCCAAATTCCCATTACCCATTTTATTTAAAAAACCTCTTGATCCCATTAAAATAAATTTAGACTTAGCTGGGTTCAAAACTAAGGCGTTTCTCATGGACCAAGCCGAGATCCTATCAAGATCCTCATTCAAACTTTTTACAGTGTCAACAACCTGCTGGGGATGAAAAGATAGGTACATCTGCAGATCATCAGCATATAAGTGGAACTTGGTGTTGAGCAGGCAGTTAATGATGTCAGCACTGTAAAGAATGAAGAGTAGCGGGCCCAGGATCGATCCCTGCGGTACACCCCTATTCACGCGCTTAGGACCAGAGGATTTAACAGCTCCATCACTGTCACTCGTTACCTGGACAAACTGAGAACGGTGAGTCAAGTAACTCTCAAACCACTTTACTGTCTCAGGCTGGCATCCATAGTAAGACAACTTCGATAGGAGGAGCGAGGTATTAATAGAGTCAAAAGCACGCGAAAAATCTAGTAAGACCAGCAGGGTACCCATGCCCTTATCTCTAGCTTCAAGAATATTCCCAACCACATCGAGAAGAGCTGTGGCTGTGCTGTGCCCCTTGCGAAAACCCGATTGAACAAGCGGCAATATGCTGTGTTCCTCAAGGTAAGACCGAAGCTGGTTAGAGACAACCTTCTCCAGGACCTTGGAGAGGCATGGCAACAAACTAATCGGGCGAAGTTATTTTACACTGGTAGGATTAGAAACTTTAGGGATGGGTCTAACTATTGCCAATTTCCACAGATCCGGGAAAGATGAGGTGGTGATGGAACGGTTAATGATGGCCGTTATAGCTGCAAGGGTCCGAGGAAGGGTCATCATCAGCATCTCAAGAGAGATATGGTCACAACCCTGTGCATTGGACCTGAGACTATGCAACAGCCTCAGCACCGTATCCTCATGAACGGGCTCAAGCTGGAAGTGACTGTTACTGAATCTGTGGTGCTCAAAGTACTTCAGGTCAGCAGAAGAAACCCTACCGGTGCCAGGCACGTCCAAAAAATGTTCATTGATTTTATCTGGGTTATTACAAAAATGAGGTAATCCGTGGTCTGGTTTATTAGAGATACTAGTGGCTATGGTAGATTTGATATGCTTCCATAACTTCTTAGGTTGTTTAATGTTTTTATTTATGTATGTTTTAAAATATGCATTTTTCTCACTCTCAATGGCAGCCCTAACTATATATTTGAGCTCTTTATATGAGTTGACATGACGCAAGGATTTAGTGGACTTGGACTTTATGTGGCTCTTGTCCCGCAATTTCATCATTTGTTTGATAGTGGGTGTTATCCGGGGGCAAGACTTTTGTTTTATTAATACTTTTTTAAGTGGTGCATGTAAATCGAACAAGTTTCGAATAAAATTATTAAATGTTTCAACCATACAGTTCACATCCTCTAATCTTTCAATGCACTCCCAGTCCATCTTATTCAGGTCCTCGTTAAACTGGTCAATTAGTATATCCCTGAGAGGTCTGTAGGTGACCCAATGGGGGGAAGGTTTCTCTACTTTGAAGTTTAGCTCAACCGACACAACGGCGTGCTGACCGAGCTCAGGCACGTGAGATACAGAGACCTCACGTACACGGGCGTCGGTGCACACGACGTCAATAAGTGATTCACTATGATCAGTGAAATGTGTCGGTTCAGTAACAATTTGTTGCAATTTACAGCATGTTAAGAAATTGTTTAGTAACTTAGCTTTATTGTCCGAGAGATTTAGCATGTTTATATTGAAGTCACCCATCAAAACAATCCTGTCAGCGCAAGCAAAGGAGAAAAGAGAGTCGGTAATCGGAGTCGGAATTGGATGTCTCGGGGGCACTTCATGGATAGGCGTCGGCGGATGACTTCGTCTTAGTAGTTGGTTACGGCCAAACGGGCTCGATCCTGCGGTAGACATACTACCCGCAACTCTGTGTATAATTTTGATGGAAAATATAAAACCAATTTAGTTCATCTTGCAAACAAAAGTCGGAAGAAACGCACTAGTCACACACGTGACACACTTAACTTCGTTTTTAACTGACGCCGCAAATGATTTATACGTATATGTTTTTTTTTGCAATTGTTAATATAATTTCATTTTAGCAAGTACAAATAAACACGTCCGCTTAGTCTCACAATTCGCAAACTGCTCTCCTACTACTGCTCCTAACTAAATGGTTATCGCAGGTATAGGAGTTTCGGTGGTAAGTAGCTTTGCTCATACAGTGCAACGTGTTTTGCTGATCTACGTGCTAGGAGTCAGGAACTCAGGAGCTAGGCACATTGCTTATGTACCTATGTTACCTTGTCTTATTGGCTCACAATGCGCCTTTTCGCTTGAAGATTCACTACTTGTTTAGACACACTAAGAATCATTGACCTGGTTAAGGCTACGAGAATGCGTTGGATGCGAGACGCACAGGACTGATCAGTGTGGTGACACTTGGGGGCGGCCTATGTACACCAGTGGAAATCTTTGGGCTGAAATGATGGTGATGATGAAGCATCATTGTGGTCATTGCAATGTTTCACTTAGCATGCCGCTGCAAGCTCCATACAGCAAATGATGCACTTGTCTTGTAGCTTCAACTTTATAGTGAACAGGAGTTCCCTTAATAAATAAATTTCTGTAGGAAAGTGAGAAACAGGGATTTGTCACTTTTTACTGATAAATTACTCGTTGCGACCCTTTCGTGCGATCCGTCTTGAGAATGGTCTGCCCTGTGTCAAGATTGTGTATGGCTTAAGGAAAATCTTCTCGTCTCGGGTTGCTTCAATCGGTTTGATGTTTCTTTCATTCGTTTCGTTCAAAGTAAACTATATTATAATATAGTTTTCCGTAGCTTTACTTTTGTAAAAAGCTTTTTGAAAAGAGAACCGAGCTAAAAGGATGCTACGACTATAATATTTGACGCGAATCCGTTCAGCTTTTGAGGCGTGATTGATTTTATATAACACTAGCAGCTTCGCCCGAGTTAATATCTAAAATTATCCCAAGGGAACATATACCCGGGATAAAAAGTATTCTATGTGCTATTCCAGACTATTATGTATCTCTGTGCCAAATTTCATCCAGATCCGTCCAGCCGTTTGAGTGTCAAAACGTAACAAACACACACACATACACACTAACAAACTTTAGCCTGTATAATATTAGTGTGATTCATTCTTTCAATGATTATAGTAGTAGGATATTATAGCTACAGAAACTATAATTAATGCACAAGGACTACTAACGTGACAAAAAAACCCAATGAGTTAGACAGTTCATGATCAAAGTTCTTCCAAGAATCTTTGAATTTATTTGTGATTTACTTAGTATTATTACGTCATAACTATATTTTTTACGTAGGTTCAAGTTTATCTCACTTCACACTCGTCTTCATCTGGCAATAAATATAAGCACCTGCGTTTGAGGAAAGTAATTTTCTTTTTATGAGTTTTCACGCAAAGGACACCTCACACATGTTGTGTTGCCAAAGGGCCTTATATTACTTTCATTCTTTATTTGAAAATAAATAACTTTCGTTATTTTTATTTCACAAAGCGCCGAAACTGAAAATACGAGAAATATTTTTTTTCGACCTTCACCGAATTTCATACGAGTATTTACAACATGTAACGCAGACATAACATAGGTCGAAAAATGGCAGAGCACATTTCTCAAAGAAAGGGTGACGGATCGGGCCGAAAGGTTCTTCAGTGTCGGTGTACCGGAAGACACAGCGTTGGAAGGCCTTGCAGAAGATGTTCTGGTTGGTGAAGGCAATGCGCTGGATGCGAGGAGCACAGGACCGGCCGACTTGGAGTCGATTAGGAAAGGCCTGTTTACAGCAGTGGATGTATTTTGGTTAAAATTATGATACTGTCGATATCATTGAGTTCATCAATATCATTTGACTATAAGCGTCACAATCTAAGAAGTTCTTCTCATTTTATATGCCGCGATAACTTCGTATGAACGTCTACGAAAAATCACATTCAGAATTTTAATGAATTACTATGTTACCCATACACGATAACAACGAGAATCATTCGTAAGCATCAAGTTTAAATTATGTAACGTATTTTTATAGTTGTCAAAGGTGACTTCATAGATTGTCACGAGCATGGTAGAACAAGACATGGTAGTCTCTTCCCGTGACAGCTGGGTCACGTGATTGGCCTAAGACTACGTCATCAATTGCGTTGCGGTTCTCAAACTTTTTTTGTGGGGAAAAACATAAAAATAATACAATAAGTACAAATGTTTTATAATTCTTAATAAATCGTCATATTTGATACTATTTTTATTTATTTACTTTGCTTTCTTTTAATTGATTGCGTTTTAGTATTTTTATTTATTTCGGAACGAAAACTCACAAAACTTGACTAAAATAAGTCAAAAACTAATTAAGTTAGGTTAAGTTCGGGCGTAAAGACGTATTGACACAACTATGCCTTAAATTATAGAACGCGTATATACATTAATGAAAGGCACTTAGCAGTTATTTTAGGTGAAGTTAGTTTCAATATTGAAGCCACGTATATGATAACGTCTCTTCATTGGGAAAAGAAAAAAATATATTACGCCGACTTTTATACTGCTGTTTTTACAGTTTACGGAACAATTAACAATTTTTCTTGTGTATCTTTCAAAGTGCACGGGTTCATCACAAATGTTTGGGAGCCACAGTATTTTTCTCACCGAGCGAAACAACGCTATAGGTGTGAGTGACACGACAATAGCGATGAAATGGCTAGTTGTCAGTATGACACTTGTCAATTCCATTTGTTGCCACTGTGTGTTATTGAAATACCCGAGCAAAATGCATTTTGTATCTTAACAAAGCAATTTTGCACTAATAATTCAAAATATAAATCAATTTAACACTAAATATACATGACATAGATGAACATAGATAAATCACATGAGTTACTAAATAGTTAAGCTAGTTAGTAATTTATTTTAATTTTCATTAACTACATGTGAAAGTACCTAAATTTTCTAAAAAGGACAATCAATGGTAACACTTATCGTGACGTAGGCTTAGGCCATCCTGGGAAGAACATACCAGGCGAAGTATACGGAGTATGTTATTATACCATAGTCACGAGTTTAAGTACCTCGAGTCTAAAACCCTTGTTGAAGTTGAAAGTTGGAATAACAATAACAATTTGCAGAAATACTTTGGATCTTTTTTACACACCAAACTTTTGATTATTTTACAAACAAATTGCCTTGCTATGCTCTACTATTTTTCGTATCTAGATGTTTGTGTTTCAACACAAATATATTATAATCACCACGGGAAAAACTTTACGATTTTAAAATTGAAAAATTCCCGACACGTGTTTATTTCATGCTACATAGTATAATAATAATAATAATGTCAGCCAATGGCTTAATAGCCACGAGCCTCGACCAACGCCTTAGGAGGCTCTCGTTAGGCGGCTGGGTCAAGGGCCTGATCCAGAAAGCAGTATTGCTGGACACGGCTCGTATTGTTAGGAGGTTGGAACCTGTTCCCGATACCGGTGGGCCTCTATTTTTTATATTTTTAAATGTTTTTTTTTTGTAATTAAATTTATAAAATATTTAAAAATGTAAACAATAAGAAAAGAAATTGAATAAAGGAAATAATAATATAATTTATTTAGTAGTAGACACGCTTCGATCTATCTATTAACACGTAATTATGACCCGAAAACACCCCGATTCAAACAGTAAAACGCTTCTCATCGAACCGATTTTCATCAAACATAGCGGAAAATCGGATTATCCGTCTAGGAGCTGTGATGCCACAGAAAGATAAACAAATACACGTATACACAAACACACAGATACACAGGACAAACTTATAACACCCTTCTTCTTCCATCGGGGGTTAAAAAATCACGTTCGTAAAGTTAAATTCAATTTAAACCCTAAATTAGTTAACAGCCAGGATCGAGCTTTAAAAACCACAACTGAGTGCAAAATCCAACTACCTACTAAAATGTTTAGTTTAGCTCGATTTCCTTACGAGCTATCAGCAGGCTACAATATTTTGTGGCTTCTCGAAAACGAAGTATATGGTAAGCATTCAAGGGTTAAAACGATCGAGGGTCAAAAGCCAAAGTTTCTTCAATATTCGCAATATGAGCACTTGGAAACTGGTCACGCAATTTTCAAGGGTCCAATAGAGGTGAACATTCTTATGCCCATAGCTCTTAGGTTGGAATTTAATTATAGATTTAGACCTGAGATAAGAACTGAGATAAAACTCTCCACTTGCAATGTAAAAAGGATTACTACCTAATGATAAGAAACATTAAGTTAATACATCAACGCAAACTTTTTCTTTTCTACAGCAGGCTCCGTGTTTTCTTTTCTCTATACGTAAGGTACGTATGTATTAACTTCATCAGTATTAAAATACTCATAGAAGCTCATTAAAAAAAAAACTTTTTGATGACTTTAAATACTGATTAGCAGATTGTAAATATTTAATTCCCCATCATCATCGTCATCATTTCAGCCGAATGATGTCCAATGCTGGACACAGGCCTCCCCCAAGTAACACCAGTCCCGTGCGTCTTGCATCCAGCGGATCCACGCAACCTTCACCAGGTCATCAGTCTACCTAGTGAGAGGCCAAACTTCCATAAAAAAGGAATCTACCTTTAAGTTTTCAAATAAGACCGCTACAGTGTGAAAAATACTGGCTGGTTGTCAACTATCGAAAAGCAGTTTACAATTAAACCTACTTGTATCGAAACTTTTCTCAATCATTATTTACTTGGCTCGTTCACTTCGTAAAGAATAAAGAAACAAATAACATAAACCAGGAAATGCTCCGTTGCAATAACACCCTGTAAACAGTTTAACTGAAACCGCTAGGAACAATAGTTGTGAATTAATACACCGCCTTTCTCTTGTTTAAAACAGCTGCACAGCGGTAAGCTGTGTTGGAGTATTGTTTTCATGCTAATCTGAAAGTCTGGAAGTTATACAAAAATATCAAGTCTTCTGTGTTAATAACATTGTATACCTGAGGTGCATTTTAAGGTATCGCCGAGTGCACCTTTACTAAGCTATCCCACTTTTGACTTGCTACCAAACCAATACTTTTAACTACAATGTGAGCTAATAGTATGGTCAGGTGACATTGCTACCATCGTGGGAAGAACCTGGATGAGGCTGGCTTAGAAACGTGCGGTTTGGCACAAGAAAAGAGATTCTCAACAGTTGACAAAGTCGGAATGTGGAATGATGGTTCCTATTAAAGGTGTTACGACACTCATCGATTTATCATCGACTCATATGATCAATCAGGGACTTCTAGTGAGTTTAATATAAGATTGTACCACGAGGGCCCAGTGCGGGTTGGTGGATGTCACATGTCTTCGAATTTTTGGTACTAGGACATGCCGGTTTCCTCACGATGTTTTCCTTCACCGTTTTGAGAGCAGTGGTGAAGATGTAGTCATAGACGTCTTTCTCTGACTCTTACGATGGCATCCTTGGCTTTATTGCTATTTGTCAGGTTGCCAAATTGAGCGGCAACATAGTAGACATAAGAATGTTGGTAAGCTTTCATTAAACTGATTATACGCACTCGAAATTGGAAGAAAATCGCAACCCCCTTACAATTTTAGCTTTCTGTTTCTGGTAGGTGCGTTCATACTATGCCTGTTAATTTCCATACCGAATTCTGAAAACAAAGTTTCTTATTCCCTATGTAGCATTATCGGATTGTAATAGCCCCACTGCTACTACTACTCTCCGTAACTTGAAGCGTGCTGCGTCCATACGGGCCCAGTGCGGTTTGGTGTCACATGTCAGTATATTCATTGTTTTCCTATATATCTCTACCAAAGCCAGTCTCTTATTTTTTTTATTTGTATCTCCACCAAAGCCTGCTAAGGGAGAAACGGTGAAACAACCTGAATGTTTTGAAACGAAAAACATTTCAATTTAAATCGCAACGTCATCAGCTACAATTAATGTCAAAAACTATTGAAAATGTAGCGTGTTTTGCGACTGAGATGAGTATAATAATATGCACATGTTACGGGAATTGGCCTTCTTAATTACGAGCCGCTTAGGGCTGGTTTGAGTTAACGCGTGAAAAGAGTTCCAAGGTTGGCCGGAGGGAGACCACAGCAGAGATGAGGAACATGCGATGGTAAACGTAACAAAAACATCTAGAACGGTCCGTTGTTCCATCGCAGTATACGTCAGCGGTAAGGAGGATTATGTGTTCTGCACCGCGTACTGCAGCGTTGTGCGTTCCGATCAAGAGACCAAAGCTTCATGAGGACCTGCATTTGAACAGTTCACGTCGAACAAGCGTGCTTAAAATCTATTCAGTCCAACTCCAAATACTGTCCAACAGGCAATTCATCAATACTTGCAACATTCTGGAATGTTACCGAACAATGGAGTACCATCGCGACAATGTGGGATGCAAGCTTATTGCAGCCACTCTATGCATCGTTTGTTGCAATCCTTTGAGTTGTGAAGCGGAGTATTCAAATAAACCGCTTGCGAGCGTTAAACTATGTAAGTGGTGAAAGGACCTGTGTTTATGTTTATAAAACACTGTTTAATAGACGTAGTCCATCAACCACTGTTTTCTTAACTTGGTTGACAAAATTACAGCCTTAGGAGATTTACTTGTGTCCAGATACCCTATGTTATTCTAGGAAATGTTTATTTAATACCTAAATGTTTATTTACTACCGACATAGCCCGAAGAATTGCCAAACTGAAGTGGCAGTGGGTAGGGCACATTGCTCGCAGAACGGATGGCCGATGGGGCCGAAAAGTTCTGGAATGGCGACCGCGAACTGGAAGACGATACGTTGGAAGGCCTCCCACTAGGTGGACCGATGACCTGGTTAAGGTTGCGGGCAGGCGCTGGATGCGAGACGCACGGGATCGGTCAATGTGGCGACGCCTGGGGGAGGCCTATGTCCAGCAGTGGACGTCTTTCGGATGAAATGATGTTTATTTAATTATTTTTTTAAACTTTATGCACATTTTATGCCTTAGGCATTTTCTACCAATCGGGGATAATCGGTAATTAGGGTGATGCAGAGATAAAAAAGCAGGTGCAACTAAATGAAAGGACAAATAAAGAAAAAAATATAAGAAACGAATATATATAAATATATACTTAGATGCATACATACGTAAACAATGTTATTCAGAAACCGAAACCAACAAATCAATTATGTGATGATTCTGCAAACTTTATGCAAATGAACTCACGTGCCTTTATTTTAAAAACACATTACTCTTCTTCGGCAGTCGGTAAAAAGAATCGACTTGTTTCCATCCTGATATTCTGAGAGACCGTATCCCAAAGGGAGATCGCCTGGACAAATAAGGACGAGTGGATAAACCCAGAGCGGTGAGAGGGACTTTGTAGAAGACGATAATTGGTATAACGAAGATTTTTACTGTGAGCAGAGCAAAGGAATTGAACATGAGAAGTCAGATAAGAAGGAGAAGTGGGTTTATCAATAAAAGAAAACAGGAAAACAGGAATGTTCTCTTTCTGCGGGAAGCGCATACGTGTCGATTTTGCCTAAAATCATTAAGTTTTGGAACCAGCATTCTGAAAAGTGCTCGTTCTGGTTAATCCTGGCAGCGCTCATTCTCTGTTCCACTGGACGTCTTGATTTGAAGTTCCCTGGGTACTGGCACAATTTGCTGACGCGAGAGTGGACTGTTTGCGGCGTGGCAGAAGCGAGCCACGTGACGCTGGCTCAAGGTGATTATCAGAGGTGACCAACACGAACCCGACGGCGACGATAGTCGATCGCAGACGATGCGGTTTTATAAAGCGGTATCGCTGTATCAGCGGTGGGATCGCACAGCGGGTGAGGAATCCAGGGTGAATAGCCAGGCGGTTGACTACCACGAGCGGTGAAGCTACCCTCGACGAGGGCCGAACTTAGACTGTTCGAGAATCGAACATGTAGTTTAATGCAGCAAAAATTGACAAGAATGGGTAAATAAAATATTAAGAGGAATGTGGGTAACTAAACAATAAGCGCACCTACAGGTGGCGCGAACAATATGATTAAATCATTGAATAACTAACAATGAATCTATTACAAAGTTCGCAATTAGAATTTTTAGACACCGGAAACTCTCGCTTATGGTTTATAGCATCGATATTTAATGGATTCGCGTTTTTTCGTTTTTTTTGTATATTTCTCAAAATAAAATTTGGTCAGATACTGGCATTATAGCTTGAGGACGGTAGAACATCGCTTCAAGCACCGTATTATTTTACACCGTGTAAATTTTATTAAGTGAGTTAGTCCCGTTTAGCGTGCAGCTCTTATTTAGTGACAGTCTTTATTAACTCGCTTTTATTAGCTTGGTATGTATGTATCAATGTATCTATGTATTAATGTAACGAAATCTTTGATCGTGATTTTCACCACCGTTAAAACGTCGGATTAATTTGAAACTTTGCACACTCATCACGGACCGATGACAATGCAATTTAATTTAAATAATTTGTTCCATTATCCTTACCACGATCTTCAGGATTAGAGATTGAACTAAAGAGTAAAAATAAATATCAGTTTAAAAAGACGCTTTAATAGAAAACCAAATTAAAAAGTTTGACATCAAACACCCTACGCTTGAAAGGTTCCTTACCCAAACGGTAAAAACAAGACCCTATTACTAAGCCCGCGGTCCGTCTGTCTGTCTGCCTGTCACCAGGCTGTATCTCGTGAACCGTTATAGCCAGACAGATATAATTTTCACAGATGATGTATTTCTGTTACCACTATAACAACAAATACTGAAAACAGAATAAAACAATTATTGTCCCATACAAAAAACGTGATTTTTCGTCGATTTTTGCGATAATGGTACGAAACCTTCGTGCGCGAGTCCAACTCGCACTTGGCTGGTTTTTTTACAATATATTTCTTTTAAGTTTAGAGTGATAAACTTAAAAGAAATATATTGTAATGTTGTGTGTATTGTTCTTAATTAAAATTAATTGAAAATTATTTTCTACTTTTTAATTTGGTTTTCTATTAAAGCGTGTTTTTTAGTTTTTTAAACTAATATTTATTTTTAGTATGGTATTCATTTTATTTTTGGTCTAAAAATAACGTAGGATTGGGTTTTAGAATCAGGATATTTTCAGTGTCAGCAGTATATAACATTAAAGCATTTTTAATAGACAGCACTCGTAAAATTTAACGAAGCAAAAGAAATAAAAAGTTGCGTGTAACAAATCATTTTAAATTTTGCCAATAAAACTGTCTAGTCTTTTCCTAGCTAAGAGTTTTAGGTTTAAATGTCTATTTCACAAAAGTTTAAAATAAGTTTTGTAAAAAAACAGCTTAAATATATCTTCAGTCATATAATGTCTCTACCATACCTGTCTAAGTAATTTTTTTGTTTATGCTGGTTTGTGCCGAATAATTACAGGGATATTAAGTCCTGTAACAGTTTCACTTTAGGATGATCTGCTTGAAAGCTAGATTTTATAGTCGCACCCTACATTTCGTTAGATTTCCATTTAATGAAATGAAATGGTTTCTTGCATTATCTTTCTATTTGAATATCCCTGTTTCAGGGAATTGGACAATGCTAGAGTCGGGGCATTGCTAAAGTGGCCGCAGACGCTCCGATGTAACGTGTGGACAAAATGTTCAAGTTTGCTTATATTTTCAGCTTAGCCCAGATTTGGAAGGGTGCCAGACAAACTTGTTTCTAGAAACAGGATAGGAAGTGCGGTAATTTGACAAGACTTCCTTCTTCTACTTCCTCAAAAAGCGGGATTATATTCACGTACATACATACAAGCTGCTTTGAGGTTTAAGCTTTATGCTTGCGTCGGTTTGATTAATTATTTACAAGTCTGGCGTTTCAAATGTGTGCCTTCAAATGTTTGTTTACAAGAAAATCAAATATATTGTTTCTGAATTATTTATTTCACAGTTAATATACAAGTTCACACACATTATAAACAAACAAGTAGAAGGAACAGAAAACAAGTAAAAAAGTGACCCTTATTTTTTTAATAAAATTTCTTCCAGCGTACTTACCGATATGCTACCCTTGTTTTTCTCTTACATAGCTGTGCGGCTCTAACTGTATTACGTAAAATAGTTCATACCATTGTACAAACATTAGCCAGCCAGTGAGGTGTTGCTATCGTGTCATAAATAATCGCTGAGTTAAGAAAAGCTTGGTATCGGGGAAAACGAAAAACCCGGAATTAAATAAAAACAAAGCGTATCTTAAGGTACCGCAGCACTCTATGGGTAGTCAGCGGACACACACGGAGTGTTTTCATTTCATCAGTTGATGTTAGACTGAAGTTAATAATGTTTTACAAGTACGAGTAAGATTATCCATACACATAAGACACTATCAAGCTTGTTTAACCCGAAGGCTTTTGCAGTGGTGCACTCACATTTGGTGGCCCAGTGGTAACGACCCTGACTTACGGGTCATAGGATGACCGAACCCAGGAAAGCGCTTTACTTGTTTTTTTTTTTTTAATTACTAAACCAACGAGAACTTACCAAAACTTTGATGGGAAATACGGAAAAGCTTCTAAAACAATGTAGTTTCTTAAACAATGGATTCCTAAACAATGTAAAAATTATAGACCAGAAAAAAAAAAAAGAAAGCCCCTACACCTTTTTAGGGTTCCGTAGCCAAATGGCAAAAAACGGAACCCTTATAGATTCGTCATGTCTGTCTGTCTGTCTATCTGTCTGTCCGTCCGTATGTCACAGCCACTTTATTCTGAAACTATAAGAACTATGCTGTTGAAACTTGGTAAGTAAATGTATTCTGTGAACCGCATTAAAATTTTCACACAAAAATAAAAATAAAACAATACATTTTGGGGGTTCCCATACTTGAAACTAAAACTAAAAATATTTTTTTTCATCAGACCCATACGTGTGGGGTATCTATGGATAGGTCTACAAAAATGATATTGAGGTTTCTAATATCATTTTTTCTAAACTGAATAGTTTGCGCGAGAGACTCTGCCAAAGTGGTAAAATGTGTGTCCCCCCCCCCCTGTAACTTCTAAAATAAGAGAATGAAAAAACTAAAAAAAATATATGATGTACATTACTATGTAAACTACCAGCGAAAATTGGTTTGAACGAGATCTAGTACGTAGTTTTTTTTTAATACGTCATAAATTGTAAACCGCAATTTACCAAGTACGGAACCCTTCGTGCGCGAGTCCGACTCGCACTTGGCCGGTTTTTTATTTCGTGCTACAAATTTTTATCTATTAGTAGACTCGATTTCGATTGACAATCTATTGAAAACGTAATTATGACACGATATCATATGAAAACACCCCGATTCAAACAGTGAAGCGCACATAACTTAAGAACGACTGAACCGATTTTCAGCAAACATAGCTAAGAACACCCTCGATAAAGTAACCTTTGTAACATCGGTTCATTAAAATCGATTCATCCGTTTAGGAGCTATGATGCCACAGAAAAATACACAAACACACAGGTACACATGACAAACATCTAACAACCATCTTTTTCCGTCGCAAGTTACAAAAACCATGAAACAAGATTGTTTTATTTCATAAAAGCATTTATTTTAGGAGCTTCAAAGCAAGTATTGACAAACAAGCAAAACTGTTTATTTTTACTTACGAAAGAAAGTCCTAACATTGTTGATATTTCACTCCATTTTCTCTCGTCAACGCTGTACAGACTTAGACACTTAATGAGTATAATTCGTTGTCAGCGCGCAAATCTTCTCGTTTTCAGGAGTCTAGGAAAATTCAAGTAAAACAAATGAAGCCTTTTCATCATTATACTTCCATGCAAAAACGATTTTCATTTTGCTTACAGCTAGGGAATGGAATTGCCTGCAAAGTCTATGTTTCCTGATAGTTATCACCTGCGGCTTTTAAGCTACTAATGTAAGGTAACTTCTGGCGCACTCCATTGTCAACCACATTGACATCGCTAACCATTCAGATGAGATATGTCCAAACGCGAGCCTGTCAATTTTAAGAAAAACCTACTTTTCAAAATTTGCATTGGAAGCCTTCACCCTACTTCAGTAAACCTATATCTTGACAAAAACCTATGCTAAAATTAATATGCGTAACGATACGCTGTTCTACGTTCAGGAAACAACAAAAACACGGAAGGCACTTCTATATTTAGATTCTAAAGAACGTAAACTACTCTTGCCAGTATGAGAAAACCGCAAAATGTCACATGTAATCAATCGACATCCAGACCTGTAAACAAAATAATTACAAGCAAGGAAAACCGCGAGGGAACTACCAAATTAAATTCATTAGTACCTACACTACCTACCTACTTAATGTTCTCCGAATCTCGATTCAACGCCGACATTGTGGTTTTGTAAAACAGCCTTTCATTCAATTTGAAGTCTCGTTTCGTCGAATTCTAAGGCATTCTCTGCTAACAGTAGGTAGGTATGTTCCATGTAGCAACTCTTTATTTTCTTTATAAACACAAGACATTAAATCATCGAAAGCAAAATTGTATGGTATTGACAAGCGATTTTGTTGTTTTTTTATCTACATGCTCGCGTTTGACCACTATCTTAATATCGAAAAATCACGTGATCAATCCCTAACATTTTGACACTTCGACTATCGCTTTCGCTGACATCGAATGCCACTTGTCTAGAGCCTCTGTTTGCCTCTGCCTGGCTGTTTATCCTAATACAATATATCTTAGGATCATACCATTTTTCTGTGGTTATTCCTCCTGGATTCTTTCCGTCTGGGGAACGGAGGGTTTTGTCGGACTTTCCTCCCGGTAGGTTCCCACATTTTCGAGGCGGGGGGTCTCAGTAGCCGTGGCTTGGTCACCCACGGTGAAGCGTAGAGGAACCCGAAGAGAGGCCGCTCGTCAAAGCGTTTGCCAATTAAGCTGACGACGTAGCGGCTAACGAGTAGGTTTAGGTACCGCTTGGGTGATATCGCAACTGAGGCCGGCCACGATGTCGTATGGGAGGCATCGTGGCTGAGAGTTGAAGATCACGGCGGGAGAGGAGTACTGGTATTGCGGTCCGCCGCTCTCCCTAACTTCCGCGGTCTGGACGGTGTTCCCACCGTCTGATGGCAGACACGGAGGGGCCACAGGGGAGGAGGAGTGTCGGTAGAGGCATTGGCCGTTATCTCTATCCCTTCGGATGAAAAGTGGTAGGTGGTGGGGCCACTGATCTGACCTGTCACAGGGCGACCAAAAGTGCCATTCACGGGGTCGACTGGCACCCATGTGGTGGTTTGGTGCCTCGGGTGGTCACGGCGTGCAATGTGCTCAGGTGCGCCGCGCGCCGGTGATGAGGTGTACTCACCAGAGGAGGGTCCGGTGACGGAAAGCCGCGGCCGGTTCACAGATGAGTGTAAACGCGTGCCCGTGTTCCCGCCATAAGCGGCACATGAGATGAGACCACCGTGGAGTTTTAGTGGGTCGGAGTCTCACATAACTATCTCCCCATGGTAGTGCAGTATGCATGAGCATTTCTCGAGGCACAAAAGCTTTCCAGCCACTCTTCCAAAACAGGCCTTACCGCCAATACCTATTGTGGCGTGCCCACCACTTGGTTGCGCAAGCCGCTCCCTCCATTCAGCCACTAGGATCTGTCGGAGTTCGGATTTACGTGCTTCGACTTCTGGAATCAGCCACTGACCTTCGATAGCTTCCGCCAGCGATAAAGCGACGCAAGGTTTTTGCATCCAAATCCCAAGGGTTGATCCAGCCAGTAGGGCCAAGCCCAAGACCTCATGCTCAAGAGAGCATGGGGTCTTGGGTTTTTGAGCAGTAAGAACTGCTTGCTATCGTTATACCGCAATTGCATCGTCAAACTACATACAAAACAAACGAAAATATGAAGCCTTATAGTAAACTAAATTAATTTAATCCATTTAAGAATGCTCTGCTGGTTCATAACAAGTCTAATAGAAAACTAAGATTTAACTTACTAGTACGTTTTGTAGCAACTCTTGCACCATTTTCATCTTTCTACTTTGCATAACACTGCTAAAAATTGCTTATCATGAGAAAAATATATGAACCGCCAACTACACGAGGAAAAATTCATTAGGACTTCACTTTCGAGTAATTTTGTACACTCCTTCAAAGTACACTGTACCTTAAAATGGTTATATTTTGTTTTAAGACGAATACGCAATATTCGCGAAGTGCATTTTTTTTACGTTTATGCACGTATTACGCTTTTTTTTTGCAAATCTATCCAGGCAAAAACAAATCCGACGAATTGAGAACCTCCTCCTTTTTTCGAAGTCGGTTAAAAATAAATAAATTACCTATTTCTGTTCGCTGATCTGATTTTGGCTTGAATTTTGGTCTCTCTCAATGTTTTTATGGCAATGAACTTCAAAATGTCTGGATTTAACAAACAAGATTTTTAAAGGCGTAGCTTTAATTTTCTACAAACTACAACTAAGTTCTGGGAACGCAAATTTATTTACGCAATTATCACAAAGCTGAAATAATTTTCAAGAACCAATCAAATCGTTTGACTTGCGTTTAATTAGATTCGTCTTCAAATATTCCCAGAATTCCAGATCCACACAGAAGTGATGGGAAACGCGATCCGTCAAAATACTGCATCACATTATAGAATCATAAAACCACACTACATTTTGACACCAGTTCCTTCCACCCTCTTGGACAATATTTCCTCATTCACAGTCAAATCTAATAGTGGATCAGTTCGGTGTCGCAACTTGCCCGGAATAATGAATAATTTTAACATTATCGAGAAAAAAATATAACTTCGCCGTGCTACGAAGGATAAACAAAATTTATTTACTTTCTGTTCCATTACACTGTTTGATGGGGCGACGCGGCGCGAATGGAACTAAAAAATTAAAGATATCTGGGACCTTAAAAAAATAATTAGCTCACAAGTCACGTCTAGGACGAAAAAAGATTTGAACTGAGGTAGGTACTTATGTAAATTGAAGTGTTGGTCATAAAACTTCTATGTCTTCTAATAAAATTTATTCAGAGCGAAATAATTTATTGATTGTTTTTTAATTTTTGTTTAAGAATTGTTAGGGATGTGGCTAGACTACCCTGCGTGCTACCCTCCGATAAGAAGATCGACCTACCTACCTGGCTGCCACCTGTCACCTACGTTCTGGGAACTATAAGATATAGGATAGTGGTTTTCTTTCGGCGGTCTTGAATTAAACACGCACTCGATGTCGAGAACTCACACCAGTCGCCTGCTAGGTTAATCTTAAAATTGTATATAATTATATTTTCTTCATTTTATTCTTGTATAAGATAGATACTCTTCGAGATTTTGATTTACCTGCCAGGCCCTAACCGTTACAATAGGAAAGATAAGAAGAAGAACTAAATTGGACACACATTCAAGTACCTACTAATTAACATTTCCCACTGTAACATAAACCTGTAAACAATAAACAACGATATCCTTTTCATCACTGCAAAATGTATTGTTTTATTCAATACGAAAACAGCACTTCAACTTTTCCTTTAATTAGTATTATATTGAATGACACATTTGATTTTTGACCTTCCCAATTCCCCTCATTCAAATTATTTCCATGGGCCTAAACAAGCATTTCCTTTTCAAAAGATAAAGAAGATATTGCTCCAAATAAATAGATACCTTTGATCCCAACATCACCACAAGATCCATTATTATTAAAGACCTTTTAAACATAATAAATTTCGTAGGTGACAATCGTTCTTGACCCCATATTTTTGTAATTTCTTTCAACGAAAACTAAACTTTACACTCGAATACATAAGGTGCTTTATAGTTGAATAGTTTGTCTTCACGTGTTGGTTTCGCACAATCGGATACGTCGAATATATCTTTTCCTGAGGCTTTCCTTTTACATATCACTTGGTTGGATAAAGTGATGTCGGAGAAAAATTGTATCTTTTTATACGTAGCGTAAACAATAGGAGGGTGGAAATCGTGGGTAGGGTAACGTGTAACCTGCTATGTTGATACTTCGATGATATGGGTTAAGGGTTAGTGAGGCCGTGACGTATTGGGAAGGTACCTTGTTTGCTTACGGTAGTTTATTTGAGTTTATAAGGAACTTTAAACCTACATGAATTATAACTAGATATATTATTTTTCCGCCCGAACAATTGCTAATCATAAATGGCAGTGGGCAGGGTAGATAGCTCACAGAACGGATAGCCGATGGGGCAGAAAGGTTCTGGAGGGGCGACCGCGAACCGGAAGACGTTGACAGGCCTCCCACCAGGTGGACCAATGACCTGGTGAAGGTTGCGGGGATCCACTGGATGCAAGACATACGGGACTGAACAATGTGGCGACGCTTGGGGGAGACCTATGCCCAGCAGCGGACGTCTTTCTGCTGATGATGATGATGATATTTTAAAAGGAAACGAAGAGTCCAAATTTATTACTAGCTTTTGCCAGTGGATACGCCCGCGTGAAAGTTGGAAATTATGCCAAGGGACATACTGCCAGGATAAAAGTTTTCTTTATACTAATTTAGGTTAGTGGTCTACTCGTGTGTCTAGTTTAACCCAAATCGATTCAGCAGTTATGACGTGAAAAGATGACAGAAAATGAGAGAGATTACTTAAGGAAGGTTAGGTATGTCATGCATAAACAAAAATAACTTTTCGTTAATATAATCGCCGGAATGCCCACATTGTATCTTAACTCTACTGTGTTCTGTTTATTCGTACAGCCCCCGCTTATCTCAAAGAACGCCTTAAGTTCCTTCATATCACACATTCTAGACACTAGAGAACATAGAAGAATTTGAGACTTTTGATGCCTGCTCATTCTACTAAGTTCTACAATAAATCGGTCACGGTCCAGGCTGTGCGGTTGTGGAATGAGTTGCCGATGGTTGTAAGACAAACCCAATCACTAGTATCTTTCAAAAACCTTGTTAAGAACCATTTCCTTTAATGCTTTTCAGTATCTATCAAATTTCGTCTATCATTGTTCAACCGTTCTTTGAAATTTTGTAACGTGTAATATTATGTATGTTTGTTTATTTGTAAGTTTATGTATTTATAGTTTTTTATATTGCTATATTTTTTTATGTATTTTTTTTTTAATGTAGCAGTTCACCAGAGGCTACCCCCTGTTTTATTTTAAGATCTTTAAGTCCATCCAAAGGTTGTCTGGTAGATATCGCTGTCGGCGATAAGACCGCTTTTGTACCCATACCTAGTATTAAGTTGATGTAAAAGATATGTGTTATTTATGTTTTGGTGAACAATTTTTAATATATTCTATTCTATCAGTAAAGCACTACGAAATTTATTAGATGCGAAAATTTAATTGAAGTAATTAGTTCGTTACTTAGTAGTCTTCTTAATTTTGCAATGTACTTATTTATTAAAAACAGTTTTGATAAAGTTTAAGAATTATACACATTTGATTACCCAATGATAAACTGTAAAAAACTTGACTACGATAAGAAAGAAAGAAAGAAAGAAAAACGTTTATTTGCGGCAGGCACGACGCATACCATAAACAACAAAAGGAAAGCTTAAATACAAATACAGAGCACACACAACCACGCAAAACGGTCATCGCTCAGCATAATGCTGGGACTCGCGTGCAAGACAGAGCCACAGCGCTGGTTTTCAGCGATAGCCGGTGTCGACTGGGTGACGCCGAAACAATTAAACCTTAAGTTGGTACCCCGAGCAAAACGCCGCGCTAGCCGTTTTTCGTGCTGTTTTTAGGAGCTGTCTACTCGTTATTTAAAAAGAAATATCAATTAATAAAAATACATTAAATTTCTACATAATGTTGATTCTAAAATAGTAGATTTCATTTTTGTTTAATATTGTTAATTGTTTCACTAATCTCCTTCCAACAAAACCATAAAAATGAGAAATAATTATTGATAGCATGCATCTCCTCGTAAAGTGTTCATTAATTATTTTTTGTACTAACACTAATGGATAGACAATTTGTTAACGAACATTTTGTGAGAATTATTTTTTTTAAAAGGTCAATATTCAATTTTATAAAGATTTTATTCTAAAATCTGGGCGTATTTACTAATGTATTTCATGCGCCACCAGTGCCGCTAGGCCAATAGGAATGCTCATATCTCATGCCGATTTTTTAGTCAGGGTACCGCCTTAAGGGCAAGTGACGGAGCGAACATGTTCCACTTATAAATAAAATAAACAAATAAATGAGCAAACGAAGTTTTCTTTAAGTAATTAATTAATGATTTTAATGGATTCAAGATAACATTATTTATAAATAAAATATTTTCAAAAGCAAATTTAATTTTATCTAACAATAAAACATTTCTAAAAGTAGATATAGGTAATTTAAACATGGCGACCTTGACTTCGAGATAAAACAAAAAATAAACCTTTTTACCCGACTGCCGAAGGAGGGTAATGTGTTTATCAGTCTATGTATGTATGTATGTATGTATGTATGTATGTATGTATGTATGTATGTATGTATGTATGTATGTATGTATGTATGTATGTATCTATGTATGTTTGTTCCTATATGGCGTTCCAGAGACCAAACGCGTTGGCCGATTTTGATGATTCATATGTCAATCGATGCGTCTTAACCCTGCGAGTGTCATAGGCGGATTTTTGGTTGCATATTGTGGGGGCCCAAATTTTCTTCCAAACCCATCGTGTGGGATATCAAAATAAAGGGTTTTAAGAGGTCATTTCAAAAATATATGACACTTATATGTTTAAATGTATCTAATTCGAAAAAAACTAACTGAAAAGTTATAAATACAAAAAAATAATTAAAAAATCAAAAAATCCGACTGCTTCAAAAGCGAACTAAAAAGTCGTAAACAAGGAAGAAAAAATCATGCTGTGCAGGCGGAGGATACACCAGATTTTGGTCAGCCAGCCCGCGAATATGTATCCTCCGATGCACAGCATGATTTTTCTTCCTTGTTTACGACTTTTTAGTTCGCTTTTGAAGCAGTCGGGTTTTTTGTTTTTTTTTTTTTTTTTTTTTAATAATTTAATTTATTATGCTCATTTTTGCTATCACTTAGTTTCTATAACTCTACCATTTAACGAAATAAGCATTAATTTTGTTTTAGTGGTTAAACAAACCAAACAAAAAAAATATAACCATTTTCTTGCAGCCGGGTAAAAATACTGCATACCATCTGCTTACTAACTTTTATTTTGCCTAGAATCATGCATGAATTAATGCACAATAATTCAAACTTCTACTTTTGCCATGAAACGTCCTCGATTTGTTTAGAAAAGTTATTAAAACTATCTCTGAACTGCTTCAATCAAAACTTTAAAAAGTAATTTTTCATGGCTCTGCATCAGGAATTATTTTTATCAAGTGTAGCAAAACGTGATCAAATCAGTAAGCTATGATTTACTATAGAAATATTATTTATCTTTCAAGTATTTATCATTGTTAGTCGGTATTTTATCGGAAAAAAACAGCCAAGTGTGAGTTGGACTCGTGCACCGAGGGTTCCGGACAAACTTGTATGTATATAGGTATAAATAGAAGTGGCCAGCCGGCCGGTGGTTGGCCGGTTTTTAGTATTTTTTTTATATGATGTATCTAAAAAAAATCGTGACGAAGACGTTGGTTCGTACCAAATTTCAAGATTCTGAGTTTACGGGAAGTAACCTGTAGGTTTTGGTTCCCTTGCGAGTGTCGAAAATTTGCGGCATAAACGACTGTACCTTTTGCGTTGGCTTAGAAGTTTGATTTTTTACAGCTTTAAGGGACAATAGACCTGAGTATTTGATACATTTCAGCTTGATACCTCCACGCTTTCCTGAAAAAAAGGGTCTTGATAGACAGACGGACGGACGGGCCACAAAGTGATCCTATAAGGGTTCCGTTTTATCCTTTCGAGGTACGGAACCCTTAAAAATGAAGCTTCAAAAATGCAATCCTCGGTCATTTTTTCTTTGTCACATAAACCTTATAAGGTTTTAGACAAGTGTTATGTTGTGTACAACATAACAAGCGTTATGTTACAACCTTATAAGTGTTATTACATATATGTTACAACCTTATAAGTGTTATTTAATGTATTGGAAAACAAAAGGAAAAAAAAAAAAAATGTTTCACCATCATAGATAATGTAAAAATTAGTGATATCTGACATATTTCGTTCAGTAAATATTTTCTATCGTATTTAATACGTGACAAGATAAGTTATTATAAGTATTTAAGAAGCTCTCGAGCAATGACTTTAAAATCTAAACCTAAGTCACCTTTTTACCTAGCTTGGCATGGCAATCTAGACTCTGATTTTAATTTCGTAGACTAAATTGAAATTTGGTGGGTTGCCACTTTATCGTTCCATGAAAATAGTGTTGTGTACTGAGTGATCTAAAATCGAAGTAGATCGAAAATGGAACCTTTCTACGGCAAAATAAATACATTTGTTATAAAACTATCGGCCCTATATTTAATTTCTACTCATTTATGTCAGATTTCATTCTATCAATCGCATCTATTCTATTGTTGATTTCTTATATAATACAATAATAGTTTATGTTCAATCCTATATTATTAAACAAGCAATATTTGTAAATATATATATATTTGTTATAACAAACGAAAAACAGCTCTAACGATTTTAATAAAACTTACAATATCAGGTCTTTTAACTGAGAAAATTAGTTTTGCCGAAAAAAATATTTTCTCTATTTTCACCCAAGCAGAGCTCGGTCACCCAGGTAATGTGTATTAATACTGTTATATTTAAATAAATTATGTTTATTAAACATTTATTCACACCAATTAGTAAAATACACCGAGCTTGCAAAATTTTAGAAAAAATAAGGTCATTGGCAGCTGTCAGTGTAGTGTACGGAATCAAAAACCAGAATTACAGAACATTCACATTCTACCTTTCAGCGATTTCCGTCTTTTCTTTCAAATACATTTTAAAACGGTTATTAACTTTACAGCGGTTCTTTCGACATCCTTAGTGCACTTCTTGCATGATATCTTTCATTTTCACCGATATTTGCTCATTTCTCGGCTTTTCTATAATGTGCATCTCTGGTATATATACGTACAAGGTAAAAGGCTTTTACTTACAGTGAAAGTTTATTTCTTCTAATGCAATATTAGCTTAGAATAATTTCTGTCAAAGTCAAGGTCCATATTGAGATACAACAGGCATGTGTGTTTTATTCTCAATACGGACCCACCTAACAGGATGACTGTGTCGACCTTATGTCGTAGTTTGAGAAGGAATCCTGCATATTCTCTAAGATAAAAGATCCATGATAATAAATTCCTTCTCTATTAATTGCGGCAAGGTCAACAAAAGACAAAAGACAAAAGATATTTATTTCAACTGGGCCACCAAGCGGTACTTTTGAATGTCACAATTTAAATTTACATGGAATAAAAGTTGATTCTACCGTGCATTCGGAAAGGAGCTTGTTATGGAGAAGAATGCACAAGAAACTCCATACTTTTTAAATTTACATGGAATAAAAGTTGATTCTATCGTGCATTCGGTGAGTAGCTTGTTATGGAGAAGAATGCACAAGAAACTCCATACTTACTCTTTTAAAAAAAAAATGATTTTCACAATATTTAGGTAAATGAGTACATACATTAATAAATTCACATATGTGAGGACAATGCACGTCCTGCCTGACACGTTTAGGCTTCATTGCATACCAATACAACTATTAATTATGGATTCACAAACACAGCAGTCAGTTTGCGGTGAACGGGATTGGTAGTAGCACGCCTAGTACGCTGAACATGGCGAATTACTTGCATGCAAATTAGCGATAGACCGAGAACGCTCGCAAATTGGTATTAATCGATTCACTCGGTATAAACTCACGGGCTATTTTGATGAGATACCTTATTGAAATGGGATATTGGTCTGCTTGATGATTCTAAGATTAAGGGTTTGAAGCTTATATTTCAATTACTAATGGAGACTGTTGAGGATATGAATAAAATCTGACTCGCTTGGATTTTACTAGATTTAATTAAGATTATTTCAGTTACAAATATACTTCTAAAAATAGATCGCACTGTGTGGTACGTCTGCTGATGACCACATCTGTTGGCGAGTCGGCGAGTAGTGCTGGAGGGCGGTGGCGCGGCCATTGTCTCGATCAGCTGTGTGACCCTTCCACCCGCGCGTCCCCCTCCGCTGCTGGTACACGCATATGATGCGTGAACATCCTCCGGGGCGTTGAAAGCCTTAGCTTTCAAGAAGAAGACGAGATAGGGAGCCTGGAAGCGGCCCTCTCTGCTTCGTTGTCATCTTTGGATTCTGAAGTTGGCAAAAGACATAGCTTATTGATAGCCCTTCGTATAATGCCCCTTGACGTACTGACGTCAGCTACCCTACTGACGCCGTCGGCCCCTGGATAGAGGCGACACACGCGCCCTAGCCGCCATTGTAAAGGCGGTAGGTTGTCTTCCTTCAGTATAGCCACGTCCCCGCTGGTGAGTCCTTGTTGTCCAGTGCGCCATTTGGTGCGCTGCTGCAGCTCCGAGATGTACTCCAGGCGCCATCTCTCCCAGAAGTGCTGCCTTATCTTCTCCAGCAGCTCGTATCTATTGGGTCTGGTAGCGGTGATGGGCTTCGTTGGAATAGACATGAGTGGTCTCCCAATTAGGAAGTGGCCTGGGGTCAAAGGAGAAGGATCAGTACAATTGGACGAGAGAGGAGTCAGCGGCCGTGAATTTAGGATGGCTTCAATCTGTGTGAACAGCGTTGCTAGCTCCTCAAACGTCAAAGCAGCCTTTCCAGCTACACGTTTTAAATGGAATTTAGCTGATTTAATTCCAGCCTCAAATATTCCGCCGAAGTGGGGAGAGTAAGCGGGACTAAATATAAATTTGATGCCTTCTGAAGTGGCATAATCACTGACGGGCTGGCGGCTGGATCTAAGCAGCTTACCCAATTCATTGTTGGCACCTACGAAATTCCTGCCGTTGTCGCAAAAGATCTCATGACATTTTCCTCTGCGTGACACGAATCGTCTTAGGCATAAAATAAAGGCTTGCGTACTCAGTTCACTCACAAGTTCCAAGTGTATTGCCTTTGTACTAAGGCATACGAATAAGCACAGGTAACATTTACTAATTCGGTTACCACGACCTTTACGGTTACTTATCATGAACGGTCCAGCAAAGTCAACTCTACACGAGTAGAAAGGGAAACAAGCATTAGTACGCGCTTCCGGTAAATGACCCATTATTGGTTGCACCGTATTCGCTCGCAAACGAACACAAATAATACACTGTCTAACTACTTGCCGCGCTAAGCATCTACCCCCAATAGGCCAGTACTTATCACGCACTGATGCTAACAGTAGCTGTTGACCTGCGTGGAACAAACGTATGTGTTCATTAATCATTATTAGTTTGGTTAAATGATGTTTTGAATTTAATATTATAGGGTGTTTCTTATCAAAGTTATATTTTGAGTTTTCTAAACGACCACCCACACGAATAATGTCATTTGAATCTATGAATGGACTTAACTGTAATTTTTTTTTTTTTTTGTGGTAGTGTTTTTCCTTGTTTTAGTAACTCAATTTCAAACGAAAATGATTGTAGCTGACCGAATTTAATTAATAGCATAACTGAATCATTAATTTCATCCGAGTTTATATTGCCTGAGTACCTTTGTTTATTTTTATTACAGTTGTTTACAAAACGCAGAACATACGCAAATAGTCTACTTAATTTATTGAAATTGGAGTACTTATTGAAATCTATAAATAAACTATTGTCAACAGAGTTGTTTGCTGCAGATAGTAACGAATGTACCTTTAACTCAGGTAATTTTTGAGCTACGAACAAATTCTGTGGCCATTCTAAACGTTCCTTCTTTAGGAAAGAAGGACCTTCCCACCACAAAGAAGAAGATGAAAGGTCCTGGGGTTCAACTCCCCTTGAAGCCAAGTCAGCTGGGTTCATATTCGTAGGTACATGTCTGTGTTCGAAACCATTAGTTAACTCGTTAATTTCATTAACCCTGTTGCAGACAAAAATTCTAAGATTTCTTACATCTGTTTTCAACCATCCTAAAACCACTGTTGAATCAGTCCAAATGGTTTTATAACTTATATTAAATCGCAATGACTGCAGAACTTTATCACATAATCTAGCTCCCAGCAAGGTACCAAGTAATTCCAACTTTGGTATAGTCATGGGCTTTAAAGGTGCAACTCTTGCCTTTGCGCACAAAAGTCTTACTGTAACCTCATTTTTGTCATTTTTGGAACGTAAGTATACACAGGAGGCATACGCTTTCTGTGACGCATCGACAAAACAATGCAATTCTATGGATACCGGAAAATTACAAAGTACATTTCTGCTTATTTTAATATTAGAAAGGTAGTGTAAATTAGACATGAATTTAAACCACGTATTTAATAGGTTTTGTGGTATAGGCTCCTCCCAATTTAACTTGATGACCCATAATTGCTGCAAAAATATTTTTGTACTGATAATGCATGCACAAATTAATCCTAAAGGATCAAATATTTTACAAATGGTAGCTATAACGACCCTTTTTGTAATAATTTGCGGTGGTGATTCGACCTTTGAGGGAAACTCAATAATGTCTAGTTTCGGAGAATAATTCAAACCTAGCACACTGGATTCTTTAGTTAAATCTACCGGGTCGAACATAGCATCATCAACACCAAATGCCTGTAAACAGTTAGTACGAATCTTTCTTAAGGGGAAGCATGCTGAATCTAAAATTTTCTTAACATTTTTATATATATGCTGTAATTCACTTTCACTTTCCGCCCCCGTGGTCAAGTCATCTATATAAAAGTCACTTTTGATAATGTTTGCGATAGTTTCGTCTTTACATTCTTTAGCTAATTGTAATAAACATCTGGTACTCAAAAACGGAGCGCTGGCCAACCCATACGTTACTGTATTTAACTGTAACACTTTTAAATTACTATTATTATCGGGTTCCGTACAAGATGAATCCCTCCACAGAATTAACTGAAGGTGACGTTGAGAAGTATGCAAAGCCGTTTGTCGGTACATTTTCTCAATATCTCCTAAGAGAACGAACCTATGCCCGCGAAAGCGTAACAAAATTGAGAATAAGTCGGACTGCACAACTGGACCTACAGCCTGTATGTCATTTAATGACTTACCAGAGGAAGTTTCGGCTGAGGCGTCGAATACCACTCTCAATTTTGTCGTTTCACTCTTCTCGCGAATTACGCAGTGATGCGGGAGGTAATTACCAAATTCTGGGCGATTTATTTCACTCAAATGACCTAGCTCTTTATATTCAAGTTATAGTTTATAAGTTTTGGATTTTTATTTAATTTTAATTCTAAATTCAAGAAACGTTTCTTAGCCAGATAATATGAATCGCCAAGACTAGTTTCTGGTTCTTTTAACGGCATACGGACACAAAACCGACCGTCAGGTAAGCGGCTCGTGTTTTCCATAAAATCAATTTCGCAAAACTGTTCCTCTAATGAATTTGTTCTTTTCTCTGTAGGCAGTTCTTCAATCTCCCAAAATTTCTTAAGGGAATTATCAATATTTGATAAATGATTGAAATAACAATAGACCTTAGGCTTGGATTGACTAATACCGACTGGGCCGGCTATCAACCATCCCAATTGTGATTCTTGTAAAGTAGGTTTGTTAGACCCTAGCTTAATTTGATTTGTCCCAATAATGTTCCAAAATATATCAGCCCCCAACAGTACATCAATAGTGGCAGGCTGGAAAAACTTTGGATCCGCTAGCTGTAAACCGCAGGGAATATTTAATTCTCGGACGTCTATTTCGACGCTGGGTAAAATACCTGTTATCGTTGGCACCAATAAACAAGATACCTGAGTACTATAAGTAGTTGAACAAGAATTAAGTTTCACTATACACTTTCCTAAAATGTTAGTTTTAATATTATTAAGCCCACATACATTTAAGGTTTCACTAGAGTTCTTATTTAACCCTAATTTCTCTCGCATAACATCTGTTAAAAATGACGATTGACTACCAGTGTCTAACAATGCTCGAGCCTTAACCTTTTTATTGTTTATCTCATTAACAATTTCTACCTGCGCCGTACACAACAACGTATGAGTCATCGTCGTAGCTGATAATGTTACCGGCTCATTGAGTGGACTTTGTGCACTTTGTTCTACGCAAGAATTATTATTGTTATTTTTATGGATCAAAGTGTTATGCTTCCCTTTACATATCTGGCAAGAACCCTTCAAACGACACTGATAACTGTTATGCCCACTACGTAAGCATTTAGTGCATAGTTTTAACTTATTCACTTCGCGAATTCTATCGTCGTAGTTCATTTGTTTGAACTTCGGACATTCATGAACAAAATGATTCTGATTACAAATTACGCATTGATTTTTTCCGGTACTCAAATCCGAAGCAGCTAAGAAAGATCTCACTGGTTTATTATTTTGAGAGTTCGTCTTATCATATTCCGGTTTTTGAGATCTATTAAAGTGGGTAGTTTCTAAGATGTCTGCTCGGTTACGTAAAAATGTGTAAAACTTTTCCAACGTCGGTAAATCCGATAAACTATTCTTATATTCCTCCCATTTCATACTAGTGGTGGAATCCAACTTTGCTGAGACCATGAATATTAGTAAAACATCCCAGTGCTCGGTAGGAAGCCCTAGAGTGTGCAAAGAACTCAAGTTTTTAGACATGTGATCAATTGAATACCGTAATGCTTTAAACGATTCCCTCAGAATAGGATCGATGCTTAATAATGACTTAAGGTGGTTATTTATTAAAATATTTTTACTGTTGTAACGGTCACATAAAATTTGCCATGCATTCTCATAATTATCAGCGGTAAACTCAATTGATCTTATAACGACAGCGGCACTATTTTCTAAGCTTGATCTGAGATAGTGATATTTGTTAATTAATGGAATCGAGTAGTTTTTATTAACGAGGGAATCGAACGTGTCCCTGAACTCTAACCATTTCAAATAGTTCCCATCAAACTTTGGCAAATTTATAGTAGGTAGCTTTATAGAATTCATGGAATGTGAACATTGGTTTGACATACTTTCATCTTTCACTGATTTTTGCTCTAAATTTGCACATTCAATCAATTCTTTAGCCATGGAAAGAAGGGAAAAGAATTGTGATTCAATAAAATCCCGCTCAGTTAATTGCTCATCTTCATTTGAAGAGAGAAATTCTATGTCCGATTGCATGCCGTTAAAATCTGATAACAATTCTTGAAATTTATCAATCCGTAAAGTTAATTCTTTGATTTGAATACTAGTCATTTTATTCGCGCCCACCTGCGTTAAAATATTTACATAGTCTTTAAACTTTGTTAGTCTACCTTTAATTATGCTACGCTTTTTAACAAGATCCTTCAAACCATCTCTTCCTTCCATAGCTAATTATTGCGAACAATGAATTTAAACAATGAATTAGGCAAGATAATGAAATGATCAAACCAGTTACAACGGTTCCGTCGCACTTTGATCCAACCGCCCTCCCGCAGTCGCCACTCTAGCGCGCGATGGGCTCGCTGACCACAAGCCAAGCACTGGGTACAGCTGAATGGATATTGCTAGACGCGACGTTGGGCTTTTCTTTTGGTTTATCTGGAATTTTGCATAAATGCGTAAAGTAAATAACAAATTTTATGAGAGGGTAGGCGGAATAAATTTCGATAACGGTTAAAAAAAAAATGACTATGCAATATTTGTATTATATTTATATATGCTTTCAGATTTATGTAGCTAGGGATGGAACTACTTTATGCATAAGCATGAAACATTATAAAAGAAAAAAAAACATAAGCTGAAACCTTGATTATTTCTGCTAAATGAAGTTTATATTGTTATAGATATTTAAATTATGCTTACAATTATTTATGTTTGTTGACTAATTACAATAATTTCTATGATGTTGTATGATAAAAAGTAGTTGTATTAACTTCTTGTGATTGGTCGAGACTTTGACAGTTATCGACGACCAATCACAAGCAAGTATAATGATGAGGATTGGTGGGGATAGAAACGAATCGGCGGGCATTTTAGTTGTAAGCCCAGCCATTCCTTTTTCGACAACAGTGCTAGTCACTTGTATTGTATCGCTATTGGTTTGATAAACTGTACTACTGTGTACTATATAGATAACAATAAAGCTGATCTTCGAATTTATAAAGCGTGTTTTGCATTCAAAGTCCCTGCTCCTGAGTGTTGGACCAGTACGGTTCACATCTCAGAAGTGGGATAAGCAACTTAGTGCCCACAAAAGGATTGGAGATACGCTTGAGTATTTGGCGTACTTAGAAAACGCCGCAAGAACATGGATGAACGTAGGTCTAGTTCTCGAAGAGAATGTGATGGACCTAGACGGACCCCTCGCGAGACGCTGACGCCGCCTCTGAAATGTCGTAATGCAACTCCAAGCCGCAGCCGTGGTCGAGGGCGTACGCGTTCACCTGAAGAAAATCGTGGCAGCCGCCGCCGTGTATCGCGGCCTAGGCGGTCGAGAGGAAGACTATCGACTAGTCGGTCTCGTTCCCGGTCACACTATTCAAGAAGGACGCGCCACGCGGAATCCAGGCATTCACCTAGGAGCAGAGCTTCTCACCTTCGTACACCGCCCCGTGAAGAAACACTTCGTGATCGTGAGTCAAATAATAATTTGTTTATTGAGAACTTTATTAATGCGCTTAAGGGTATGAATAATACAAGCGATCGCGATAGGTTTCCTGTTTTAAATAACGTAATTCCTGATTTTGACCCGTTATGTAAGGAACAAACGGTTGATACGTGGCTTCATAAAGTTAACGAATGTGCACAGATCTATGGTTGGAACGATAAACAAGTAGTCCACTATGCTCTGCCGAAATTAACAGGGGTAGCTAAAACCTGGTATCAGGGTCTACCCTCACTACTATTTTCTTGGCCAGAGTGGCAGTTAAAGCTCAGGGAATCTTTTCCAACTAGGGATAATTATGCAGATTTACTAATGGAAATGCTTAGTAAAAAGGTACGCTATGGAGAATCGTTGGAGATATATTACTATGCTAAAATGAATCTTCTAAATCGATGTGAAATATCAGGAAAACGTGCAGTTGACTGTATCATAGCAGGTATAGAAGATCGTGGTGTTAGGTTGGGAGCTCAAGGAGCAGAATTTTCAGAACCAGAATTTCTACTTAAATTTTTGAAAACGGTAAAAGTAGGTCAAGATAGGTCAAACGAGCAGCAAAAAGTTAGAGATAGAGATAGGCGATCACAAAATAACGCATTTACCGGTAATAAAGTAGGTCACAGTTCCACGAAGCCAACCGGATCCAGCATGGTTTGCTACAATTGTAAAGAAGCCGGTCACCCATTCTTTCGATGTACAAAACCGAAGATCCAATGCTCTAAATGTAATTTATTAGGACATAAGGACACTGAGTGCCCTGGGACAAAGCAAAGTACCAACGATAAACCAAAAGCAATATTGAAAGTAGAAAACACAGGAGATTCAAGTGCAAAGTATAAAATGCCTATTAAAATAAATAAGATGTTTTCAGAATGTCTCGTTGATTTGGGAAGCGAGGGTACTTTGGTTCGTCTCAGTGAAGCTCAACGTTTAGGACTAGACTGGAAGGTAGGGGAAGTGCCGCTATTGAGAGGAATAGGTAACGTGCCATATAAACCCCTTGGAAAAGCTAACGTCACGATTGAAGTGCAGGGTGTAGTAGAAAATCACGTGGAAATATTGGTAGTAGACGATTACTTAATAAATTGCTCTGTATTACTAGGCCACACTTTCACCGAAAGGCCTTCAGTCAAAATAGTAAAGACAGAATCGGATGTAATTTTTCAGCGTATTAGTGAGGAGTCTATTTTGATTTGTCCGCTTTTGTGCGTGGAGGAAACGCGCATAGAACGCGGCGAATTAGGGGCGATACCAGTTAGCTCGCGTAATTCTTACTCGGGGAAAATTTACGTGAATGGAACTGTACGCAATATTGAAGGTCATGAACATTACTTGTTGCCCGGCGAGTATAAGTTAACACAAGGTGCGGGTAGGATTCTCGTTCAGAATATTAGTGACAACCATCTGCTTATAGAGAAGGGTAGTCTTATAACTAGGAGCCACACTTTAGCTGAGAGCCTAAATGTCCAAAAATTAAATTTATCACCCATAGATGAATCACCAATCAGATGCGGAGAAAATTTAACAAACGATCAAAAAGACTCTTTAAGGATCTTGTTGAATAAATATAAATATTGTTTTTCAAGTGGTTTAACGGATCTTGGGTTTACGACGGAAACTGAAATGGTGATTCAACTAGATGACCCCGATCCTGTCGTTTACCGCCCATACCGGTTGTCTTTTACCGAACGCCAATTAGTTCAAGACATGATCAGGGAAATGTTAGAAAGCGGCATTATAAGGGAATCTAACAGTCCTTACGCGAGCCCTATAGTACTAGTTAACAAAAAGTCTGGGGAGAAGAGGTTATGTGTGGACTATCGTGCTCTGAATAGTAAAACAAAAAAAGAGCACTACCCCCTCCCTCGTATCGAGGATCAGTTAGACTTATTATCAGGCAGTTCACTATTTGTTACCCTCGACTTGGCGTCCGGTTACTATCAGATCCCAATAGCGGAAGGCTCTCGAGAGAAGACTGCCTTTGTAACCCCTCAGGGTCAATACGAGTACAACAGGATGCCCTTTGGGTTAGTGAACGCACCATCAGTCTTTCAGCGTACAATGAATAAGATCATCCACAATTCACCTGCTTCATCGTATGCATTGGTATACATGGATGATATTCTGATTCCTGCCAAGTCATTCGATGAGGGGATGGTACGTTTGGAAGAGATGTTGCGGTTACTGGCAAAAAGTGGTCTAACCCTCAAAATGAGTAAATGTAATTTCTTTTATGACAAAATAGACTACCTGGGTTACGAAGTCAGTTCAGAGGGTGTTAGACCAGGGTCGCTCAAAACAGAGTCCATATCCAAATTCCCTACGCCAACAAATGTTCACGAAGTTAGGAGGTTTTTAGGCCTTGCTAGCTTCTTTAGAAGGTTTGTCGCGGGTTTCGCCTTAATAGCACGTCCTCTGACTAGTCTGTTGAAGAAGGACTCTTCTTGGAGTTGGGGTAGTGAAGAACGGGAATCATTTGAGAAATTAAAACAGATTTTAATACAAAGACCGGTCCTAGGACTTTATGATCCTATTGCACTAACCCAACTCCATACCGACGCGAGCAAGTACGGGGTAGCCGGCATTTTAATGCAACAAGACAAGTCTGGGGTGTTCAAACCTATTGCTTATTATAGCAGGCAAACCAGTCCTGATGAGCAAAAATTGCACTCCTTCGAGTTAGAGACCCTCGCTATTATTGCCTCGTTGAATAGGTTCAGGCATTACTTACTTGGTACTAAATTCACCATAGTTACGGACTGCAACGCTTTACGTACTACTTTGAGTAAACGCGACTTGGTCCCACGAATCGCTCGCTGGTGGCTGCAGTTCTTAGAATACGATTGCTCAATAGAATACCGCCCTGGTGACAAAATGGCACACGTAGATGCCCTCAGCAGAAGTGCTATAGATGGTACTCCAGACGTTGATCACGTGTTAGATGTCCTTTCAGTAGGTACTGACGATTGGCTTGCAACGGTGCAACAGACTGACGAAGACATTAAAAATATCGCGGCGATTTTAGGGGATTCGAAAAGTAAAGATGCCGTTGACATATTAAAAAATTACAAGCTTTTAAATGGGCGGGTATATCGTATAATTGACGAAAATACTATCCGTTGGGTTGTCCCAAGTGGTACCAGATGGCAACTACTGAAAGCCAATCATGATGATGTGGGTCACTTCGGGTTTGACAAAACTTTGGCGCGCTTAAAAGCTACTTATTGGTTTCCAAAGATGAGACGGTTCGTAAAAAAATACGTCTCTGCTTGCCTTCATTGCGCATATCACAAGCTGCCAAGTGGTGCCAGGCCCGGTGAACTCCACCCCATCCCTAAAGCTATAATACCCTTCCATACCATACATGCGGATCATCTGGGTCCTTTTATCCGCACCAAGCGTGGCAACACATTCATCCTTGTTATCATAGATGCGTTTACTAAATTTGTTGACATAACCGCTGTGCGAAATACCAAATCGGCCACAAGCATTAGAGTATTCAGAGAGCATTTTAGTTACTTCGGCGTCCCAACACGTTTGATTACGGACCAAGGGACAAGCTTTACAAGTAGGCAGTTTAAAACATTTATTCAATCACGTGGTATAAAGCACGTGCTCAATGCTGTTGCCACACCCCGAGCGAATGGCCAAGTGGAACGGTACAACCGCACCATTTTGGCAGCGCTCGGTGCTATGAATCACGACAAACCAAATGGTATATGGGATGAACATTTACCAGACATACAGTTGGGTATCAATACTACAGTACACGCCACCACCAAAAAGACTCCAGCGGAGCTTCTTTTCGGGCGAAATATAACTAACCCATCTGAAGGTTTGTTAAATGACGTAATAAACGAGGTTACGTCTGAGGTCGGGGAGAGTCTTGACGATGTTAGGGCTACGGCCGGTGAGCTTATTAGGACTCAACAGGAGAAGGACAAGAAACGGTATGATAGGTACAGGAAAATGGGAATACGTTTCAAGGAAGGCGATTTGGTTAGAGTAGTAAGAGCCGTGACAGGAATAGAGGGGCAGTCTAAGAAGCTCGAACCTAAATGTAAAGGCCCTTACAGAATTAAGAAAGTGCTCCCATACGATAGGTTCGTGGTCGAGGACACGCCCCTCACAAGGACTAGTAAGAGGTACGAGGCTGTGGTAGCTATTGACAAAATATTCCCATGGATCTGCTTTAACGAACCCGTATCAACCGATTGTGAACCCGAGCGTAATGATTGCGAATCTGAATGTGAAGAGTTGTAAATAGATGTATAGTAGATTCATACGCATTAATAAAGAGTATAGTGTATATATGAATATTATAAATAGAATTAAATAAGCAGGCAATAAACAAATTGTTCGCCGACAATTTACATTGTGTACCTTTAATATGTACACATAAAGAACTATAAGGAATCGATGTCATAGTAAAAAGTAATAATAATGTGATTTAAAGTTTCGATGATTAATGTCATGTATCATCAAAACTATCCCGGTGTAATATATGTACTAATGGCTGAAATATTTGCTGGTCAATGTCATGGACCAGTAAATACCGACTCATTGGTTAGGGTCACGTACTAATGAGTTGGTTTGGGGCATCAGGTAACGGATGTCTCTCATTTTAGCAATTAGTGCATCAGTATATCTACTGGTCAAGGTAATGGACCAAAACATATACTGCCGATAAAGATTAAGTTAGAAGTGTCAGGTAACCGACACTCCCAAAGGTTATAAGCATTTTGTTAATCAAGGTCATGGGTTAATACATACATTCAGGAGTAAATCTATTGTATAGTGATTGTTTTTGAGATGTTTAGATACTAAAATGTGCCATATGATGACTTACAGTCAAAATCATTAATTAAGTACTAATCAGATAATGTATGATTGATAAAAATATGTTATTATAGTTTTCTTGGTTGAATTATAGAATAATGTTTATTTTATTGTAATTACACTCCCAAAGGTTATAAGCATTTTGTTAATCAAGGTCATGGATTAATACATACATTCAGGAGTAAATCTATTGTAAAGTGATTGTTTTTGAGATGTTTAGATACTAAAATGTGCCATATGATGACTTACAGTCAAAATCATTAATTAAGTACTAATCAGATAATGTATGATTAATAAAAATATGTTATTATAGTTTTGTTGGTTGAATTATAGAATAATGTTTATTTTATTGTAATTACACAAATAACAACGAGGGACTCGTTGCAAGCCGGATGGCCGAGCTGTTATAGATATTTAAATTATACTTACAATTATTTATGTTTGTTGACTAATTACAATAATTTCTATGATGTTGTATGATAAAAAGTAGTTGTATTAACTTCTTGTGATTGGTCGAGACTTTGACAGTTATCGACGACCAATCACAAGCAAGTATAATGATGAGGATTGGTGGGGATAGAAACGAATCGGCGGGCATTTTAGTTGTAAGCCCAGCCATTCCTTTTTCGACAACAGTGCTAGTCACTTGTATTGTATCGCTATTGGTTTGATAAACTGTACTACTTTGCACTATATAGATAACAATAAAGCTGATCTTCGAATTTATAAAGCGTGTTTTGCATTCAAAGTCCCTGCTCCTGAGTGTTGGACCAGTACGGTTCACAATATTTTAGAAAATGAAATTAGAATACAGTAGGTATAGGCAAGCTCTCACAATAGCCGAAGCGTAAATTATAAAGATAGTACGTGCACTCGAAATGCTATCTTATTGATGCTTTCGGAGCGGCTAGCTGCACACAAATACGAAGTGAAAATATGAGAATTAGTGGATAGGATTATAGGATGCAGGCCAACTTCCCTTGAGTATCCAGCTAGGCGTCCAGCAGTCCTCAGCAAAGTTCTTCACTCCACCAGGGCAGAAGGCAGCATAAGCAGCAATCCGATCCAATCTCCTTTTCGGTTAAAATTCAAATTCGAGTAGCGGTTATCCGTTGTTACTCTTGATCCGTTGAATGCAGTATTCTGTTTATATCGAAGACGGTCGCCAATTGTTGAGGATATGAATAAAATCTGACTCGCTTGGATTTTACTAGATTTAATTAAGATTATTTCAGTTACAAATATACTTCTAAAAATAGATCGCACTGTGTGGTACGTCTGCTGATGACCACATCTGTTGGCGAGTCGGCGAGTAGTGCTGGAGGGCGGTGGCGCGGCCATTGTCTCGATCAGCTGTGTGACCCTTCCACCCGCGCGTCCCCCTCCGCTGCTGGTACACGCATATGATGCGTGAACATCCTCCGGGGCGTTGAAAGCCTTAGCTTTCAAGAAGAAGACGAGATAGGGAGCCTGGAAGCGGCCCTCTCTGCTTCGTTGTCATCTTTGGATTCTGAAGTTGGCAAAAGACATAGCTTATTGATAGCCCTTCGTACAATGCCCCTTGACGTACTGACGTCAGCTACCCTACTGACGCCGTCGGCCCCTGGATAGAGGCGACACACGCGCCCTAGCCGCCATTGTAAAGGCGGTAGGTTGTCTTCCTTCAGTATAGCCACGTCCCCGCTGGTGAGTCCTTGTTGTCCAGTGCGCCATTTGGTGCGCTCTCTCCCAGAAGTGCTGCCTTATCTTCTCCAGCAGCTCGTATCTATTGGGTCTGGTAGCGGTGATGGGCTTCGTTGGAATAGACATGAGTGGTCTCCCAATTAGGAAGTGGCCTGGGGTCAAAGGAGAAGGATCAGTACAATTGGACGAGAGAGGAGTCAGCGGCCGTGAATTTAGGATGGCTTCAATCTGTGTGAACAGCGTTGCTAGCTCCTCAAACGTCAAAGCAGCCTTTCCAGCTACACGTTTTAAATGGAATTTAGCTGATTTAATTCCAGCCTCAAATATTCCGCCGAAGTGGGGAGAGTAAGCGGGACTAAATATAAATTTGATGCCTTCTGAAGTGGCATAATCACTGACGGGCTGGCGGCTGGATCAAGACTAACAAGTGGTTATAGAAATTAAGCAAATGTAAAAAAAATAGAAACATACTTATCTGGAAAAAAATTGACCTCCTAACCGAGCTGCGCCATGCCGTCCAACCTCTACGTCTACAAAGACTAGCGCTCGGCGCGGGTGAAATCAAAAGGAAGAATTGATTAAGAATGTTTTCGATTTTATTGCTTTATGATTCGATAACCATGTTGCCAAGAGCAGTTTAAAAATAAAATACGATAGAAAATGTTTATAAAATCCCATTCGACCACTCTCTCTCCCGATGGTAAGCGATAATGAGTTCCACGGTAAAGCGCGCTTGCCTTGAAGTAACTTATTCACTTAGGTTCTAGCTATCAGGATACACAGTACTTAAAGGTTTTACAATTTTACGCAATGATAAAGTCTGTCGTGATGCCCACTAAGTGATAATCAGGCACTACCTGTTTCCAAAGGATTTTCTTGCATCCCAAGATCTCAGGTAGATCAGTAATCTTGTGTTGTTAACTTGCGCGGCACAAGTTATGCTAACATTTATGACTCGCTCAGCGCAGGCGAAATATTATAATAAGCAATACACCGTGTTACATGCATGCTTACAAAGCCTTTATAAATATGAGGAAGATAATGGGTAATAACAGTGACGAAAATAGCATAATATTTGCGTAATTCAAGAATTGTGTCTCGTTGTTTAGAGCTAGTAAGCGCGAATACTCACCATCCGATAGATTCCCGAGTTGAGTAGTCTTTCCGGCTTTTTCCATCGGAAATTTCTCAGTAACAACCGTGAGTCTGTATTTGTGCCCGGTTAAAGGCAATCTTTTCCAGAGGCCTAGACAAGTGACATTCTATCATCGAAAGCGTGGCAATAGCGATTGTCAAAAAAACAAAATAGTATGGGATTGACAAGCGATTTCTTTCTTTTTTTTCTTTCTGCTTACTATATAGCGCGCTCAGGGAGTTTCAATTTGTGCACTTGCCTTACCGTCAGTGTCAAAGTTTCGTCACCGTTTGACTAAAGAGGCACTGATTCCAGACACAATTTTTCAAATATCGCAAGATAGGACTTGACAGATGTTTCCAAATTTTTTCTAACGTGTTGTTTGACTTGTCCCAGAATGACAAAGGTACTCTTTCTCTACTTCCAGAAGCGATGCGAAGTAGCGGGATGCGATAGGTTGGATGGATTGTCATAAACAAGGAACAGAAAGAGTTGGTAGATGCACGTCGAATGACGGAAGGGACACTAGTTCCAGACACAGTTTTTCAAATATAGCAAGATAGGTTTTGATAGATGTTACCAATTTTTTTCGCATCGTGTTGGTTGACTTGTCCCAGAATGACAAAGGTACTCTTTCACTCCTTCGAGTAGCGATGCCAATTAGCTGACTGCGATAGGTTGGATGGATTGTTAAAACCACGGAACATAAATAATCGGCAGATGCACGTCGTAGCGATGTCAAGAAGACCGCCCTCAGCGTTATAAGTCACAGCACGGCGCTGATTTTGACTGGTCTTAGGGGGGGATGATTATGGCAATAAGCTCATTCGATAATTTATGCTAGATCATTGAACTTTACACATTAGTATATAGAAGTAGCTAAACGATACACCACTGAACATGTCTGCCCTTTAATTAGTATGCGTTTACTAGGTAAATACACCATTGTAACTATGTGTTTTGCTCGTTAACTATCGATTGCTTACTGAGGGCTGATTTCTGAATTGAGTATTTGTGTTTGAAGTTAATTGTTAAATCCTTTTTTAATGACAAAGTTAAACCTATTAGGTTCAAAATCATCATCATCTTACTGCCCTTTTCCCATGTTAATTGGAGTCGGTTCAACACGTTTTTTTCTTCCATATCGTCCTTTCCTCCGTCACGCTATCACTGAGTCCCTTGCCTTTCATATCATTCTTCACATAGTCCATACATCTTTTTTTAGGCCTTCCTCTCCCTCTCCATCCATCCATATGTATATTCTGAAATCAAACAAGGACAAAACAAACAGGTTCAAAATGTCAACTTCAAAATATAATTCTAAAATCGTGGGTTTTTTCTATTTAGTATCTACCAATAACATGTAAAAAGAGCCAATCCACTACTAAAACTAACCCATTAGTAAATCACCACTTAACAATGATAAAGCCATCAAGTGGATGACAGGTTTTCTCATTGTCAAATGGGTAAACCAATGGTCATGGTGACAATTGACGTTCAAGGGGAATGTGATTAATTGACGCGTATTGTGACCTCGGAAGTATTTTGTAAGGTCAGACACATTTGGTGGCTATTTGCTGTGTGTGCACATACTTAGTATACGGCAGTTGGCTTATTTGTTGTGATACACACCTACTTAGTTGCTAAGTATAGTAACATCTACTATGTTTTGGTTTACAATAGCCCTGTAAAAAAAAAAAATTTAATCAAATCAAAGTTGTAACCGATTTATAATTCGCGCTCGCTCGTAGCATACAGACGTGCTCGTTAGCAATATTTAATTAAAACAATTATAATAGTGACCTTCTTTATTGTATACATTTTTGCCTACTGTGTAGTTTTGTAAACATTATAATGAAAACTTAGAAACAGTGAAGTGACTATCAAATAAAATGGATAACAGTTCCTGTTATCCAAGCGGCCGAGTTCAAGCCTCCACCTCGCCAGCGAAGTCGACAACGCAAATCCCAGCCCAATCAGATTTCTCGATTGAAGTCGCATCCACGCCTGACATACAAAGATGGATGTCAACTATAGAGCAGCACTTAAATGAGGTTTGCTCTATTGCCTCGGATGGCAAACTAAACTCGGAACAGAAACTGAAAATTTCGAACTTGTGTCGTAAAATAGGATCTGGCACCTCTCAGATGGCAGTCCTATACCAATCTCTGAAGCAGAAAGCAATTGTAGCACACGATATGATTGATGCTTTAAAAGAAAAGCGCAATTTGACGGAACACATCTCAGAGCTCAAGCAGACGATTAAGGACTCTGGCACTGCGGGTAATGTTTCATTTGCCGACATGGTGAAAAAGGGATCAAATGATTTCGTTCGACCTAACAATTTAAGCTCTGTGGTCATTTATCCTAGTGACAAACTCAAGTCCAGTGACGAAACAAAAGACATGGTAACAAAAATCATACGACCTGATCAAATGAAGCTGCATGTACGAGGTGTCCGCAAGACCAAAAATGGAGGTGTTATTATTAGCACAGAGACCAAGCAAGACGCCGAGAAAATCAAGAACGCCGTCCAGTTTTCTACATCTGGACTAACCGCCGATGAGCCCAACAAGCGCAAACCACGGATCGTGATTGTAGGAGTGCCGTCTTCCCTGGCTGAAACTGAAGTCTTTAGGTGCATTTACGAACAGAACATACCCGACAAGTTGCCAGAGATGTCCATGGAGTCCTTTTTGGCCTCTGTTAAATTAAGCCACAAATCTGGAAGGAAAGATGCGTCGTGCTGTAATTACATTATTGAAATTCCAGCCAATATACGTAAAGCCCTAATTTCCACAACAAGGCTATTTATAAATTGGACGTCCTGCCCTGTTAGGGACTTCACTCTGGTTACCAGATGCTACAAATGCCAATTATATGGTCATGCAGCAAAAACATGCAGAGAGGTCAACTCTGTGTGTGCTCACTGCGGTGAAGCTGGACACTCGGTGTCTGATTGCACTAATAAAGCGGACTCATCGAAATGCGCAACTTGTTCGCGATTTAAAAAGCCCAACAATCACAAAACGGGAGACCCTGAGTGCCCTGCTAGGAAAATAGCGGAATACAGGCACATCAACTCTATCGACTATGAGGGCGTCTAGTACGTCATACTCAAGGTCACACGAGTTGAACGTCTGCGGCTGACACTGCAATGGCCTACTAACCATCAATTTGTTGCTGGCTAAGCTCATTAGTCTTTGGCTGCAAAAAATTAAGTGCCTATGTTTTCATTTTGCAATGTTGACTTCACAATTCTGCTTAGCAATTATTTCTCAATCTTTAGTTATGTGTAATCAAAGTGCACTTTTTTGCATTGTAGGTAAATAAGACATTAAGTAATATTATGACCTAGTAATTTAGTTTTATGTTTATAGTTTTAAGTAAATTAAAATTAATTTCCAAACTTATACAATCTTGCCACTATTTTTAGACTTCATATACGTGGGACACTCAGAAAGTTTTGCGAAACTAAAAAAAATTGTTCTATACGTACATATATTTTTATTAAATCTTTTCAAAGTACTTTCCACCAGCCTCTATACAAAGATTCATGCGCCTAAACCAGTTTTCAAAACACTTTTTCCAGTCCGCCGCAGACACCTCGTTTACAGCCTGCTCGAACGCAGCCAGCGCATCTTCCGGCGACGAAAATTGTATCCCTTTGAGCTGATTTTTTATTTTTGGGAATAAAAAGAAGTCACACGGTGCTAGATCAGGGCTGTAAGGAGGGTGACCCAGGAGTTTGACTGGCGTGCTGTCCAGGAAGTCCCTCGTTTTGAGTGCGGTGTGCGCAGGTGCATTGTCGTGGTGGAGCAGTAGCCCGCGGAGCCCTGTGTTTGGTCGCTTGTTGCTTATAACAGAGAAAACTTCTGGCAAACATTTGGTAGTATACCATTCGGCATTAATGCTTCTTTGATCCCGTAAGGGAATTGATACCAAGTGGCCAGTCAAATTAAAAAAGCTAGCGATCAAAATCTTACCCCCGCTTCTAGATCGCTTCACTTTGGTAGGCGTTGGCTCATTTTGAAACACCCAAACAGTCGACTGGCGCTTGGTTTCTGGGTCGTATTGATAAATCCAGGACTCATCACCTGTAACGATGTCGTAAACACGCCGAGACGAGCCTGCTTCAAATTTGTTAAGCATATCACGGCACCATTCCACCCGGGCCTGCTTCTGAGCATCGGTGAGGTTGTGCGGCACCCAGCGTGATACTATCCTCCTCACGCGAAGATGGCTGTGTAGAATCTCGTGAACGCTTCCCGATCCAATCTTCAATATGTGTTGAATCTCCTGATATGTAATTCGCCTATTGTCTTGGATTAAATTTTTCACTGCTAGCACGTTTTCTTCGGTAACAGCCGTCAAAGGGCGACCGCTTCTTTCGTCATCCCCCAAAGTTGGTCGACCGCGCTTGAATTCGTTATACCAACGATACACGGTTGCCTTGGAAGGGCCTTCATCCATGAATGCCATTTGAAGTCTATCGTACGATTCATCCGGTTTCAGGCGACACTTGAAATCGTATAAAATCATAGCTCTAAAATGTTCCCGGCGCAGATCCATATTTCAGTGAGACACAATACTTTGAATTAACTCGCAAAAAATGTGGAGGGAAATTTTGAAATTGGAACTTACTTATTTTTACTTATAAATAATCATATTTTCGAAAAACATTATAACTGGCCAGTCTCCCATATATAAAAACTTTTTTTCGCAATTCTTTCTGAGGGGCCTGGTATTATGTTAAATATTGATAAAATTCTGTTGTCCTACGATAAGCATATATTTAGAGCTCCTACAGCCTGTGATACAGGATTACCTAGTACAGGCATCTTACATTATTATACCTACATTAGTTATCTAAGATTTAAACTGTTTTTTTACCTTTTGTAATATCTGAATAAAGATTTATTATTTATTTATTATTATTAAAGTTATCAATCTAGTAATAAATTATTACATGTGTGAAGAATATAAAAAAAATAAAATAAGAAAAAACACTTTTAGGCATTAGTGCCGTTTTGTGATGGTGACAAATTTGAGTATTGTCACGTCTGCTTCGAGGAAATTGATGCCATGCGAGAAAACAAATGGCGATTAGCTCTTAGGAACGTGGCATTTTCTAAAATATAAAGGCAAGGCAATGTCAAAATATTGAGTATCTGAAAATAAGGCTTGCAGCTCAGAATGGTTTCAAATTTGTAATAGATTCGGATATATGTATGTTCACCGACTGATGCGAGGTTTTAAGACCAAAGTTAACAGTGATTAGGGATCTAGAATAAATCATTTCCTCAGGATTTTGCCATGTCCAACCACCTTCTGCATCAGACTCTTGACTATTTAGCAATAGTTTCTGTAAGTGTTCAAAGTGTTGGTCAAAACTTATCTAAATCATACGAATTGGTAATCAACAATCAACTAAGCAAGATCGAGTTACTGTGTAACCTTTTTACGAGTTTTCCATGGGAAATATATAAAGAATTCATGATAACTGTGTTCTATGAAAGTTTGTGTAACCTTAAGGTGAGTATACACGAGCATTTTTGTGAGCATTACAATGTAATGTAACGTTCTTACAAAAGGTATAATACAGACAAATGCTCAGTTTACGAAAGCATTTCCATGTAATGTAACGTTCTTGCGAATGTTCAACGCTGCGTTCGACGTAATTCTCACGGCGATTGAGCATTTAACTATAACATTTCTTTGTTCCTTACTCCACGTCACTCGCGCTCGTGCCTTTGCTCGATAAAATGTTACACCAAAACGCTTATTGATTTATAAAATCAGATTGTTACAAAACATCGAGCGTCATGTTCGAAGTGTGGTTTGAGTACATTAAAAAAACAGCGAAGGCTTGATGTTCTGTTACAAGTAAGGCTTAGCATGCATTGCAATTTTTTTCCGCCCATTCTGCGACCTATGGAATTTTATGAAGCTGCAAGCATTGCAGTAAAAAAAACGACGGGAAATTATACTATAAAAATTCGTGCGAATAAAAATCACAATGCATTTGTTAAGCCTAAATGCTCTAGTCAGGGCTTCCCAAACTTTTTTACATTGTGACTCCTTTTACAAAGTGTATTTTTTTGCGACGCCCTTTGTATCTCACTAACTAACTGTATTTTACTTGTTGCTTGGAAAAAATGTTGCTTATTAGGAAAAAACGGGCTCGCTTTTTTGAGCATATCTTTTCAAATCCAAAGTTTTGAAATAGTTACTCTCCTATATTCTCAATTGATTTGTAACTGTACTTTTAATTACTGCAACTGCAGAATAGCCAGTTTGGCATAAGAAAGTATCAAATGGTATTATTATCTTCAGTACTCAGAGTTTTATAATCTTGAGATACATTACTGTAAAATTTATTTATCGAATAATTCCTGTTAGTATTTATCGAGTAGTATGTTGCAGCTTCAGGCTCGTATCACATATTTCATAGATTCAGCAACTGTTAATTCTCATTTACGACACCCGTGACGGAACACCGCGACGCCCCGGGGAGTCGCGAAGCACGCTTTGGGACCCCCTGTTCTAGTCTATACTCATCTTTACAGGCAATGACCGTATTATTAAGGAATGTTTGCATTAGCACAGCAGTCGCAATCAGTCAAAAACCCCTCTTAATTTACTACATTTTGTAAATTTGTCGACATTGATTGCCGCTGAGACACGAATTTGTTTTGAAACTTACTTAACTCTTAAATATGGCCTTCTCATATTAGTTTCCTTTTATTATCATTTCTTGTTTACAGCCCCGAAGTATTAACCCCGCGTAAATTACGTACATACTTAAAACATAGTAAAAAGCAACGTTTTAACTAAGAACTAGGTATCGAAAAGTGCTAATATAGAATTAAATGAGCCTTACAATGTAAGTTTGAAACACGTCGTCGGTGAACTGAATTTTACTACTTGCTCGTTTACTTGCGATTCTACATTGTCGATATAAAATATCGATATACATAATATTTTCTTTATGTATACGAGTAATATAGGATAACTGAAAAATCGTGAAATAGTTTTGAATACGTGCTAGAAACATTTTGGACGATAGAAAATACAAAGAACGAATTCATAAATAATAATGATACCGACAACATAGGGCTCAGCACTCAGTAAACAAGTAAAATTTCAAAAACCCCCAGACATTTTTATTTCCTTCTACATAATTTATCTAGTACATAGTAGATACGCTTCGATCGGCAATCTATTGAACACGTTATTATGACACGAAATCTTGCGAAAACAACCGATTCAAACAGTAAAACGCCAATACTTTTTGAACGGCTAAACCGATTTTATATAAACATAGCTAAGAACACTCTCGATTAAGTCAACTTTTAAACAAAAAAAACAAAATCGGTTCAGTCGTTTGGAAGCTATGATGCCACAGACAGACACACAGATACACAGCAACACACGTCAAACTTATAACACCCCTCTTTTTCCGGCGGGGGTTAAAAATACATAACCCTCCTTTTGGCCTCTTTCTGGCTACGCGAGCCAGTGCCGGTTGTATTCAATTTACAGTGACTAACTTTAATTGGATTGGCACCTTCACTAGATTTCTATTTGTTTTTTTTTTGTACTCGCTATGGAAGGCCTTGTAGCAATTACACCAATTCTTATGTATAAATCTCGTCTGCTCGACAACTATACTCTGATTTTTTTTTTCGTAGACTAAACTAACTGAACTTGGGGGATTGTCACTTTATCGTTACATAAAAATAGGGTCGTAATCCTCACTATCCTGAGTGATCGAAAGTTGATCGAAAATCGAAGTAGATCGAAAATGGAACTATTTCACGGCAAAAAAAAATACATTTGTTAAGAAACTAGCGGCCTTTATTTAGTTGCTACTCATTTATGTCCGACTTCATTTTATCGAACGCATTTATTTTATTGTTAATTTCGTATTTAACACAAAAAAAGTTGATGTACTATGTGTGTGAATACTATTATATTTAAATATATTCAGTCTTATTACAAAAAACTCAATAAACCTTGGTTTAAACCTGGCCTATCAAGTCCAGGCTTATCTGCAAAACCATGGTCTAAATTTGTCCGTATTACAAAACTTAAAAAAACCCTGGTCTTCTTAGTACCGTCATTTGAACCATTGTCAATATATCAACCACAGAATAAAACAAATATCATTCGTTCACCATAATATCGTTCAATTGCAACGTTCCGTATGCCCAGAAAAAAGAACTTTTTGATAATACGATAAGAATTAAATGATTTTTAGGAGTGTTAAAATATTGACACTTTGTTATTTTGCATGTATATAAACATTAGTTATTTTATCGATTGCAGTTTTGTTTAGGTTTAAGCACATTACTTAAATTCGTATTAATTACTAATATTACATCTACGCACGTGTAACGAAACCTAACATTCTCGCGCGTTAAATGAAACCATTGATAACAATAAACAAAACCATCGCTCGTTGAACAAAGTTCAGGCTAGGCTTTGGATTTTTAAGTTCTCCAAGTCTCTAATATAACAATTGCCTCTTTGTTAATATTTTTTTAATATATTATGTGTTGTGATGAACCAACAAAAAAAAAAACATCTGAGAATTGGAGTACCGAGGAAAAAGTAATATCCTCAATATCAATTAAATCCACCATGTTAATATCCATTTTCGGGTAAAAACAACACAACACAGTGAAAAAGATTCTATAACCTAAAAGAAAAACTTTGACAGATACGACTTAGACCATCGTTAAACTAGGGGCCGCCGAGGTTTAGCGTTAGACCATGATATGGTCCATGGTTTATCGCTAAACCATTATTTGTAATATCATTTTTATTTAAACCGTGGTTTATAGAGATTTAGACCTGGGTTTTTAGTTAAACCCCTTTTTGTAATAAGACTGATTATGTTTATATTCATATAACATTTATTTACACCAATTAGTAAAATTAAATTGACAAGTCATGCTACATCGATTCGATGAATCACTTATGATTGAGCTTAAAAATACTTTAACCCCCCTTAAAATATTTTCTTAGATTTTTTTATTATAATTTTATTAATAAATTTTTCCTTACCTACAACACTATGCTCCGCGAATGCAACATTTTAAAAATAAGGTCATTGGCAGCTGTCAGTTTTGTCTACGAAATGAAAAATCACAGTATAAAAATAGTTAAGTGGGTTGTCAGAGGCGGCTTTATTACCTCTGACACCAGAGGTGGACACACCTCACACGAAAAGAAGAATACTGTTGAATTGTCAAAATTATCCTGCAGTACCTATAGGAATACCAAGCAGCCTAGCACCATCTAGCTAAAATTTGAAATAAAGATTTACATATACAATTGTTTTTTTTACCTTTTTTTTCTAGACATTTCTTTCCTCCTCCTAGACAAAGGCTTTTTTGAAGTCGGCGTCGAAAAAAGGTAAACAATCGGTAACAAAGACACCGACTTCGGAAAAAAAAAAGTTTTTCTTTCACTTTGCAGTGTTTCTTTTGAAGGTCGGTATATTTTTTTTGTTATTTTTTTTTTACAAAATTTATATAATTTATCATTCGCCTCGCTATTCGCTATCTGTGGAAACTTTTAATTGGCCTTATTCCTGTTGCTCTTAATTGTATATTTTTTTTTATCTTCATGTTTTCCTAAAACTGTAAAATAAAATAAAATACTTCAAATTCAAATTCAAATTCAAATTAAATTTATTGCATCCATAATGTACACACAGGTGGTAAATATAAGTTACAGAAACAATTATGGACCCTGTCGGGCACAGCAACATTCTAGATACAGTCAGTGTCTAGGAGAGAGGAATAGCGCTTAATATTATTACAAATAAAAATATTTTCCTTATCTATTAACATTTTAGCTATCTATTTGTTTTGTTTAATGTACTAATACGTAAATCTTTTTATTTTCATGTCAAATTAAATATTAATCTTAAATATTAATTATTCGTTTAAGTTTTTATATTACAATAAGTATATTTGATTTAGATAGATTATATTGAATAAAATTAATACATAATAAAATTTAAAATGTCCATATTATATTTTAAGTCAATTATTTATTAATGTCATTTTAAAATTTTTTAGTTAACTGTTGTCATTATTTTTACTTTAATTTGTCTGTCAGATATTCGTCAATTGTGTAATAGCTTTTACTAATTAAGAATTGTTTTAATTTATTAATAAAAATATTGGTTTTGCTTACTTGTTTTATATATTCCGGTAATTTGTTATATATTTTTATCGACATAGCATACGGACTAGAAGAGTGTAATTTGAGGCGGGAGGAGGGTAGATCTAGTCTGTTTTTATGGCGCAACGAATAATTTTTTTGTATGTCTTCCCGTGTGCTGTAAGACTCTGGGTATTTGCGGACTAGTTTACATAATTCTAATATATAAATATTAACTAAGGTGAGGATTTTATGTTTCTTAAAGTAAGGTTTGCAACTATCTGTTTGTTCTATGTTAGTTATTATTCGTATCAGCTTTTTTTGTAGGATGAATAGGGAGGGAGTGTCCGTGCTATTTCCCCATAATATTACGCCATAGCTTAACCAAGAGTGGGCATAAGCGTAGTATGTCACTAGTGCGGTTTGTAGATTGGTAGTTTTTTTTATTTCACGTAGGGCATATGAAAACTTTGAAATTTTCGATTTAACTTTCTGTATGTGGGTTTTCCAATTTATATGTGTGTCTATTGTCAACCCTAGGAGAGTGAAATCGTTAACTACTTCTATTTTTTGTTGGTTGTATGTGAAGTTCAAATTAATTTGGTTTTTTTGCCGGGGGTAGAAAGTAATTAATTTGGTTTTTGTAAAGTTTATTTCAAGGTTGTGTTCGTTCATCCAGTTTATTATTAAATTAAGAATAGTGGTAAGTTTTTCGTTCAAATTAGCATTTGTTTGGCATGAGGTGAGGATTGAAATATCATCTGCAAACAGTACACATGGCCCATCTATGGTTTTGGGGAGGTCATTTATGTATATTAGGAACAATAGGCCGCTTACTACACTTCCCTGGGGAATTGAACCATGTATTGATCTGACATCTGACCTAATGAGCTGTACTTCTTTTATTTCTTTATTATAATACTCAACTTCAACAAATTGCTCTCTGCCTTGTAAATAAGATGTAAACCATTCATGTGCTTTTCCGATACTTGTAGAGTACTCGAAACCGGTATCCAAAAAGTGGAATAGGTATTCATCAAAGAACGCTTCGGACATGGTGCACCAGCAAAGCGGTCCCATAGGAAATTGAACCAGCCCCAAACTCACAGTGTCATCCCAAAGCATATTTATAGACACGTGTTCTAGTGGTTTCCTGGTAAGTGGTAAAACATCATGTTTCGTTAATGAAATGAATGGGACGTGCAAATGTTTCTTAGAGTGTGTTAATAAGTTATGATGTTTGGATCAGTAGGTGACTTCAAATTAATGTTATTTACTGGATCAAAACGAGATTTACACAAGTCGCGCCAATCTAAGATATCTGATAAGACAGCTATAAAAAAAAATACTTAGTAATAATTAAACTTGATGTAAGAATGATACTCGTTGTTATAGTATATGGGTAACATAGTAATTAATTAGGATTATTAAACTGACTTTTCAATTTCTTACGTACAAAGTTATCGCGGCATGTAAAAGGAGAAACGGACTTCTTACATTGTCACGATTATAATAGGTGCTAGCTGACCCGGCAAACTTTGTTTTGCCATAAAAAGACCAAACATTTATCTACCCTACCCTACCCTACCCTACCCTACCCTAACCTACCCTACCCTACACTACCCTACCCAACCCTACCCTTACCTACCCTACCCTACCCTACCCTACCCTACCCTACACTACCCTACACTACCCTACACTACCCTACCCTACCCTACCCTACACTACCCTACACTACCCTACCCTACCCTACCCTACCCTACCCTACCCTACCCTACCCTACCATTTCGTTGAATACGCGCTGGATCCTGTTGAGGTACACATCTATATCCCTATCACCCTCGAGATACACATTTATTATGCCCACTTTCAAATGTCCTACAAGGAGCACAACCGAGCTTACATTAGTGCAGTTCAGGTCATAATTGGCTATATGCCTTATATTTGGATTCAAGACGACAATAGCCGATTTCACGGGAAGATTTTTGGACCCGCGAGGGTGCTGAATAACCACGTGGGGTGCAGACAAAAGGCCTGTCACTCCCACGTAAGGTTCCTGGAGCAGTAAAACGTCAGTGCGGGCATTAGCGGCATCGCACAACGCTTCCTTGGTTGCTGCAAGGCCCCGGCCCAGGTTCACCTGCGCGAACTTTATGCTCGATGTGGTGCCCTCAGCAGTATCTTATCGCAGACCTAGAGATGCGATCCCACTTGACCCACTCCGGGCAAAGGCCAGAGTAGGCTGCATGGTCGGAACCAATTTGTCTTCTATTCTTAGTACAATTTATGCACTGGGGGGGCGACTGGCACTGGAACGATTAGCGCACTCCCGGGTGTCATGTTCACCTGCGGAATACCCGCATTTCGGGGTCGATAGGCAGTCACGTGCCATATGCCCGTATCCCAGGCCCTTGTAGCACTGGACTACGGGGGATTGATCCGAAGCCAGCACCACCTGGTATCCCAGCTTCACTCGCTGTCCGTTCAAACGCTGCCAAAGATCCGCGGAAACCTCAAGGACCACATTTGTGGTGGTCGAAATTCTGCCCTTGGTACTGTAGCGTTGTGAGATCTTAACTGAAAATAGTCGAATGATACTAATATCAAAATTAGTCGGTTAATAGTCACATCTCTAAAAACACGGCACAACTCTAACCTTCCGGAATACTGTCACTCGTTCATTTCTGTTCCGGTGGCTTAGCTGACTACATACTTTCGATCCTCACGATTCTGTGTGCCCCGATTTAGGGTGAGTTTCTCATTAGTTTAACTATTGTACCTTATTCTTTGTGCCAGGCGACCAATACCGATTCCATCACCTAATTAATATCAGTTTTGCACTGTCATGTTGGACGCGTGGCTAAGGGTCGCCTGGGACAAAGGAATTCGCTATGAGCATGTGTTTCTACCGCATTGGATTGTGTCTCCGTGTTTTATTGTAAGTGATCACGTTTACTTATGTTAATAAATGCTAGCGTGTTCATACTTAACCTAACTTTGCATCTGTCAATGTGCTTGCTATGTTTGCAAGTATCTTACCTGTAAGCCGCTGCGATGTGCTGAGCTTTCACCTATAATGTTCCCATACCGTTCCTTGGCCTAAAATGGGGACGAAGCTGGTACATCGCATGCGGCTTGCTGCTTTTTGCACCGCATCTAACATGCGCACCCTATGGTGCTTTCAGGGTTCATTGTACGGGCTGAGGCCTGACGTGCTCCTACTACTTGCACGCTGCCAACTACCTGCACGCTGCCTACGCCCACCGCCAGGTCCTTTTATCTGACACCTGCGGCTTACCGCCGTGCCAGCCTACGCACGTGGCCCGGTCTTGCTTGCCTACCTGCGGCCTGCCGTCGCGCGAGCCGGTGCCAGCGCAGCCTACCCTGCGCACCCTAGCTGCTACAGTTCCGGCGACCCTATCGCTGTGCCGGTGCTGACCGGTCCCCGCGTCTACCACGTGCTGCCAAGGGACGGTACCCTCTTACTATTTTATCCGCGTGAGGGAATTTGTTCAGAACTGAGTGGCGCTAGAACCCACGACCTAGCTGTTTTAAATAACCATAAATATATGTATTAAATTAACAAGCTGTTTTTCTAACTACCTCCTAACTATCAGTTAGCGGCCTGCACAGCTTACCTAGCGCAGACCTAGCCGTTACAGTACGTCGGATGAGATGGGAACCGGGAAGGTCATCTTCGCTGGCGACGTGAACGCCGCGAGCCCCTGGTGGGGTTGTGATGCGGAGGACATTCGGGGTGGTGCGTTGACGGACTTCTTGGCGCAGAACACCATGAATGTACTAAACCTGGGCGCAACACCAACACCTTCAAGGCGGGCAAATTGTACTCAAGCATCGTGGACATCACTGCCTGCACAGATTCGCTTTTAGCCAACATTTCGAACTGGAGGGTCGACACCGAAACGGCCATTTTGACCGACCATCGTACTATCCGGTTTGAGCTCTCCCTGGACGGTCGGGACCTTACCGTTAAGCACGCCACAACCAAAAAATACAACACCAATAAGGCCAAATGGACGCTTTTTGCTGCGACCCTTTGCACTGCAATGACGGATCTAGACTTGACCACAGAGAGTGTCCATGTTGGCGACAACCCAACTGCCTTAGAAAGTCTTGTGGGGAATTATCAAAATGCAATCACCAGGGCTTGCGAGGAGGCAATCCCCAAACTCGCTCAGAGGAAAAGCTCCTTGCCGAAATGGTGGACGGAGGACTTAGAAGCGGAAAGGAAATTGGTTAGAAGACTTCGTAGAAGAATCCACCACGCGAATCCCGGCAGAAGGCCCTTCTGCGTTAAGGAGTACACTGAGGCCAGAGATGAATTTAAAAGGCACGTTGAGCTGTCCCTTACCAAGAGCTGGAAGGATTTCTGTACAAGACAGAAAGAGGAGGATGTTTGGACATGCGCGCAGCGCATTATAACCCGCTGCTCCGGCTCAAGCCGGATAGAGGCCTGTCTTCTTAAGGACCCGCTTACTGGTGCAGTGCTGTCGGCTGAGGAGTCGGCTCAACACCTGGCTCAAACCTTCTTCCCTATTGACGACCCTGGAACGGACACCCCCGGGCAGGGGATAACCAGAGAAAATGTGCGGCTTGCATTAGAAGATCTTCACCAACCGCATAGCTGTCCAGCAGAGGCTACTCCTAAATTCACGCACACGGAACTGCTCTACGTGTACGCAGGAAGTCACCCTAAGAAAGCTCCGGGCTCCGATGGCTTCACGGCGGACGTCGGCCACGAAGCATATAAGAGCAATCCAGAGTTCCAGTTAGCACTGTTCAACAAATGCCTTGATATCGGCTACTTCCCCACTGTATGGAAAGAGGCCAGGATCCGGGTGATTCGGAAGCCTGGGAAGTCGGAGTACACGACTGCAAAGTCCTACCGCCCCATAGGGCTCCTACCGGTCCTGGGCAAGGTACTGGAGAAGTTAGTTGCTAACAGATTAACCTGGACCATTGAGAAAAACAACCTCTTGAGTCGACGGCAGTACGGCTTTCGTCCGCGGTGCGGTACAGAGGATGCCCTTTATGACATCGTGGAGTATATCAGAGATGGAGTTCGACGTAAGAAGATCGTTGCCGTAGTGTCGCTGGACATCGAGGGCGCATTTGACAATGCTTGGTGGCCAGCGATTCTGCAGCAGCTACACAGAAAACAAGTTGACCGGCGAACCCTGCGACTCCTGCACAGTTACTTGTCCGACAGAAAGGTTGCGCTGGAGTACCTCGGCAACATAGTTTCTCTGCCCACAACGAAGGGTTGTATCCAGGGATCAATCAATGGTCCCATTTTTTGGAACATTCAATTGGATCCCCTTATGGTGGAAGCAGATAATCTCAGAGCGCACTTGCAGGCTTACGCAGACGACATAGTGATTTTGGCGGTGGCTGACACTACGATCGAGCTGGAGGACATGGTCAACGAGGCTCTTGCAGTTGTCGCGGAGTGGAGGAAAAGTAACAAAATGAGGTTTGCACCCCACAAAACTCAGGCAATTGTTTGCACAAAAAAGCGCAAATACGACTTGCCTAGTTTTCACCTATCGGGAGTCCCCATTGAGATCTCCAATCGACTAAAGATACTGGGCTTAACTCTGGACGCAGGCTTGAGCTTCCTCCCGCACCTAGAGGAGGTCTCCAGGAAGACGGCTAACATCTTCAAGATGGTGGCAAGGGCAGCACGGGCACAGTGGGGATTGAACGCAAGCATCCTGAGGACCATATATGTCGGCGTGTTAGAGCCAGTGGTAACCTACGCATCGAGCTCCTGGGCACAGATTGCCGGTAAAGCGTACGCCAGAAAAAAGCTTGACTCGGTCACCAGGATGTTTGCGATCAAAATATCAAAAGTTCACAGGACTACATCGCTTATAGCTGCAGCTGTCCTTGCCAGGACAATACCCCTCGACTTGCGAGCTGTCGAACACTTGAGTGTGGCTGGGGTTCCGGCATATCGATTCGCCCGTAGATCTCTCCAAAATTGGGAACGACTTCCTCCGGCTTTACACGGACGGGAGTAAGATAGAGGGCAGGGTCGGAGCTGCAGTCTCGTGCTGGGGGCCGGATGGGGAGGTGGCAAAGTTGTGTCTTAGACTTGGCAACCACTGCTCAGTGTTTCAAGCTGAAATGGTTGCAATAAGTCGAGCCCTTAAGTATGCTGAAGATAGGAGGCCACCCACTTCAGCCAATGTTATATCTGACTCAAGGTCGGCATTAGAATCAATAGCGGATCCCAAGACATCCAACAGCATCGCTATCAGAATTCAGCGAAGGATTGCGGAGGCTGCACAACAGGGCAGGAACATACAACTTTTCTGGGTAAAGGCCCACGCAGGAACACCCGGAAATGAGAGGGTGGACGAACTTGCCAAAAATGCGGCGTTGCATCGTAAGACAAGCCCTGTCTATGACGACTACCCCTTGTCCTTCGCAAAGCGCTCGATCAGGGATGCAACGCTGGTCAAGTGGCAAGGACGATTCGTGGCGGGAACCCATCAAGACAGAGGCATACGTCTGTTCTTTGCTGACGTAGTGAGTGCTTACAGGATTCTTGGGAAGATAGGTACTCCCAATAACCTTAAGGCCCAACTGTTCACGGGACACGGTGGTATACGTGAGTACCTTTACAGGTTTAAGCTGGCGGGTGCCCCAGCCTGTGTTTGTGATGATGAGGCTATCGAGTCAGTAAGTCATATACTATTTGACTGCCCCCGTTTTATGCGGGCCAAGTATGACTGTGAGCAGAGGCTGGGTCGCCCGTTGGGCAGCATTCAGGAGCTGATGAATGACGATAATAGCCGATCCTGTTTTCTAGCTTACGCGGAAATGGTCTTGGCCAGGGCCGCGAAAGCGAATGGGTCTATCCTTAATTGATTCTGGCTCGCTTTCGCCATTGCACAGTAGGTATAGTTAACAAAAAAAAATAAAAAAATATATATATATATATCGTAAACATTGCAACTGTTTGAAGTGCGGCGGGGAAGGCTAGTCTTATTGACATAGTTAAAATGTATTTAGTTTTGTAATTCGTAAGTCCAGTGTCATAAAGATGTAACCCATGCCACGGCATTGCCTGTTCAATTTGTCATTGTTTTTAGTTAATAAAATTAGTTTTAGTTAATTATATTCGATCTTTTATTTTAGATAATGTAAGCTCTTTTTTCAGCCGGTTATCATTTAGTCTATAAGTCCAGTTCGATGTAGTTCGAAGGTACAATTAATTTGATAGTGATATTTTCTAATTATTTTTATAGTTATTTTAAGTAACGATGTATTATGTGCCACTAGGTATAACTAAGTTTTGTTTTTATAATACTATAAGTTGCTGGCAGTAGTTTATAAGTAGGCAGCAAAAAGGCTGTAATCTCGTTATAAAGAAATGAGTGTTCAAAGTGAATTAAGTTTTATTTTATAATATATGTTAAGCCTTATCTTCAGCTCTAGTTCTATTTAATTTAATAGTAATCAATCAACTTTACGGAAGTTTAAGAGGCGTGCAGCAACTGGGAAAAATTTGTATACTCGAGTTGTCAGTCTAACCTAACCTAACCTTAGGTCTAGTACTAGCCAGATAAAGGAAAAAAAAAAAAAAAAAAAAAACTAACCTCTACTAACACATTTAACAAGACCCAGACTCAGCAAAATGGGCCTGACCAAAGATTCTTAACGTAAAGATTGAAATGCTGAATTGACATCGGCAGTAAAATTTGGAGGCAGATGTGGTTTTTAGTCGGTAGGCACCATTAGTGAGTCCGACACTGCCCAGGCTGGCTCGTTCTGGGCGAGGCAGTTTGGAGCGTCCTAAGAGGATTTTCTACAACTGCCAAAACAAAAACAAAAAAAAAACAAAAAAAAAAATACCCTACCCTACCCTACCCTACCCTACCCTAACCTACTCGACCCTACACTACCCTACAATACTCTACCCTACACTACCATACCCTACCCTACCCTACCCTACCTATATAGCCTATGTCCTTTCCCAGGTCTCAAACTATCTTGATACCAAATTTCATCTAAATCGGTGCAGCGGTTTAAGCGTGAAAAGGTAACAGACAGACAGACAGACAGAGTTACTTTCACATTTATAATATTAGTATGGATTATAGAGATAGAAAGTTTGTATGTAGGAGGTAATCGCTGAAACTGAAAAAATCTAACTAAGTTTCACGGAGGCATAGAATTTTTCATATCATGTCATTCATAGAACTTATCTCGAAAAAGTGCACGATTATTGTGGTATAGGTCACAAGAGCCGAAGCCACAGGTCAGTGATAGGCTCCTAAAAAAATCGACGAACACAGGAAGACAAATCACTAAATATTATAAAACAAAGTCCCCCGCCACATCTACGCAATAAACTCAAAAACCAGGGAACGGATTTTCATGCGGTTTCCACCAATAAAAAGAATGAGAAACGAGGAAGGTTTTTGTGTATAGTTTGTCATGGGCGAAGCCGGGGCGGGTCACTAGTAAATCCTAAAACCTTTAGTAGGCGGGGATATCGTAGCTCGCGTGCTACACCGTAGCAAAGCTCGAGCTACGCCGTAACTGTGCTACGAATGATGAGCGGCAAAAGAAGCACAATGGAGATACGGTAATGACGGCAATTGTAAAAAATACATAGTTGCCTATTACTTTTATTAATGCAAATCTAAACCATTATATAAAGAGGTTGGAGTATTTTTTTATGTACAATTATGACAAGTAGTAGTAGTATTTTAGTTATATTATTGCCGAGTGCCTTATGCTACTGTTTTTCCTACGGTTCTGTATTGGAGCCGCAGGAAAGCCTATATGGCGTTCCAGAGACCAAACGCGTTGGCCGATTTTGATGGTTCATACGTCAATCGATGCGTCTTAACCCTGCGAGTGTCATAGGCTACATTAATATTGGACAATAGAAAAATGGCGGATTTTGGGTGCCATATTGTGGGGGCGCAAATATTTTTTTTCTTCCAAACCCATCGTGTGGGGTATCAAAATAAAAGGAATTAAGAGGTGATTTCAAAAATATATAACACTTATATGTTTAAATGTATCTAATTCGAAAAAAAATATAACTAAAAAGTTATAAATAAAATAAAAAAATCAAAAAAACCGACCGCTTCAACAGCGAACTAAAAAGTCGTAAACAAGGAAAAAATCATGCTGTGCAGGCGGAGGATATACCAGATTTTGGTCAGCCAGCCCGCGAATATGTATCCTCCGACTTTTTTGAATTAAGTTTTTTTTTAATATTTTTTTTTTTTAATTATTCTTAAAATTACCATGAAAACCTGGCTACAAAAGCCAGAGGGCTTCTCATAGCAATTCCAACAAGCCTAAACACGACTGAGTTCCGGTGCCTACTTTCCAGATTCGTCACCAGATAATTCGACGGTACCATATTCATTAGAATCGATTATTTAAATTTTATTTGCTTCATCACGGTCATTTAATTATTCGAGATATCTTATACCCAAAATATACTAATCATTGAAAAGATCCAGTGGTCATCTGTGGTATTCTTCTTTGGATTCTCTTCACCAAATGATACTTTCTGAGTGCAAATGCTTGCCATGTTGATTAAAATACCAAAATTATTATATTTATAACAATAAAATGTTAAGAGATTCCTCGATTTCCGTGGGATACCATCATCAGATTCTGACCTGATGACTATGGGACCACCTGGGAAGTATATCCTTTCAAATGAAAGAAGAATTTTCCAAATCTGGTCCAGGCGTCTTTGATTAATCAGGGAACATACATAAAAAAAGGTGAAGAGACGAATTGAGAATCTCCTCCTTTTTTTAATGTTGGTTAAAAATAAAGTCTCCCACCGCGTCTGTACGTAACGTGCAAAACTAGACAGTGATAAATAAAAACTTTTTTAACAAAAAAAAAACAAAAAGACTTCCAAAACAAAACACTACATAAATACATTACCTGTATGTGTCAAACTCAAAGTCAAAGTCAAATGTGTTTATTTCAAGTAGGCCATTACGCGGCACTTTTGAACGTTAAAATTTACAAGTAATAAAAATTGATTCTACCATGCATTCGGAAAACTAGCTTGTTATGGAGAAGAACGCACCAATGTGTCTTTGGTAGTACCTATTGTTTTTCGTTTTTCGACACCGATTTGTTTTTCGTTTTGTTTTTGTAGTGTTTTGTTTTGGAAGTCGGTTTGTTTTTTTTTTTGTTAAAATGATTTTTATTTATCTCTTTTTAATTTTCGTAGATACCTCCAAGAATTTTCCAAATTATTTTGCCACAAAACGACCTACACTACAATATTATTCATAAATTTTGAATACGTGAATATAATAGTAAGTCATACTTATTAAAATGATGTATGTGCGGCATTTTATACTTGTGTATGTAAACAAATTTACAATTTCATTTGATTCGACTCAAAAATACCCGAAGTGAGGACATTACGTTCGAAGCTTAGTTTGAGGTACAAAGCCATTCGTGATAGGTAGTCAAAAGCCCGAAATAGGATTACATCGATATCGGTATTTTCCCATTAATTGGATTTGAGGTCAGTTATGAATATTCAGCTATTTTGGGTTCAAGGAGAATTCGACCCTAACATTGTAGAGATGCTAGACAGACTATATGGAGTGCATTAACCTAGATAGTATGGCATTCAGCAATTTTTATACCTGCAAAGAGAAATTTAATCAACAGTGACTATCGTTGAAACACCAGAGGCTTTGGGGGGTTTTTACACTATCATTTATCTAGGATCACAGATCTTTGAGTCATATTTATATGAGAGTGTAATATCTAGTGATGTAATGATATTAAAGGCGAAAATTCATATGAAATCATATGTTTACATATGATTTTATATGAATTTTTGCTTTTGATAAAAAATATGATGATGATCATTTTTAACCACCGACGGCAAAAGAGGGGTGTTATAAGTTTGACGTGTGTGCCTGTGTGTTTGTGTATTTGTGTATCTATCTGTGTAGCTCCTAAACGGATGAATAAATTGTTATTTCGTTTTTATTGTTTGAATGTTGATTTTATTGAGAGTATTCTTAGCTATGATTTATGAAAATCGGTTCAGCCGTTCAAAAGTTATAGGGGTTTTACTGTTTAAAGCGGCCGGTTTTTGCAAGATATCGTGTCACGTGTTCAATCATGTTGATCGAAGCATGTCAACTATAAAAAAAAAAAATGTACTAGATAAATAAAATTATGTAGCAAGAAATAGTGAGCAGTGGTGGCCCAGTGGTCGCAAGTTCAAACCCAGGCAGGCGCTTTACTTTGTGTAAATTATTTCATCACCACTGTTCCCAAAACGGTGAAGGAAAACATCGTGAATAAACCGGCATGACCTAGAACCAAAAATTCGAAGACTTGTGACATCCACCAACTTTTTTGAAATTTACTTAGAACACTTTTTTGTCCACATAGCAAAAACAATACTTAAAGCAATTACAAATGCCGTATGTGCGTCATGGGACTGTGAACCTGTTACATAATATTAATTAAGTGTCAAAAGGAGAAACTAAGTACAAGAAAAAGAAAGTTTTATTATTATTAATTTAATAGGTATGAACAACGAAACGATACTTTATAAGCGACGCTGTTTCTAGGTAGTGAACAAAACCTGATATTTAACAGTCAACTTTTCAGCACATTTAATATCAATTAATCAAAAGCCGCTATTTAACACAGTTACCAACACACAGACTCCAATATTATAATTTTATTACTCATCCTTTTTCAAGCATACGTTGATTTCAAGTTAATTAGATAGAGAGTCTCGGTGGTGTGACGTCACAAAATAATTGTGTGAGCAACCGCGCCCTTACAAGCTTGTTCGTACATAATTAAACTAGGCGGGGTACACACGGGTGGGTGCAGGTAAACGAATTTCGGCTTCCTGATGCGTCTTTAAAGCTGGGAACAGTGGGAACATGCCACGGTACACGGTGGTTTGTTTGCCGGTTTTGTACGTTTTAGACCGTGTGATAAAATACTGTGAGAGTATTTTTTTAAAGAGAATTAAATTATGCATGTGGCAAGTTATTTAACGTTGTAGTCTCTAAATTTCTGAAATATTTCTTGTAAATCTTAACATATCGGCCAAATTCGAATTGGAACTGAACCAATGTTTGAAAGCCTGGCGATATGTGTGGCCTTTATCGCTACAAATATCGCTATTAGCGATGATGATATTAGCCATATTATATTAGCGGTGATTTCTTGCGGAAAATATAGATATTATAATTCTGCTAAAAACTTTGAAGGAGTTCTGAATCCATGGAGTATACCAACAAATAGAACTTGTAACTGAAACTGAAGCTGAACCCAACTATGGGTTAAGCTCGCCCTTGTACATTAACTTTGTATTTTTATGTTTTGAGCGGAATAAAGAATAAGAAGAAAGAAAGAAAGAAAGAAAGAAAGAAAGAAAGAAAATGAGTTTATTTGCATTAAAACAAAAACACCTTAAAATTAAACAAAATATTTTTAAAACTATTAATGCCAAAAGGGCCTCAGCTCAGCATAATGCCAAATGGTAACACAGGGCATACCACCTGACGCTGATTTTCAGCTGCAGCCCACGAGTGCCGTACGCTCGAAAACACCGACAAACATTTATAATAAGTATACAATTAATTATAATAAAACAACAAATATAAAAGTTCCATGTGCCCATTAATCAAAAGAGAAAAAACAATAATAAAAAGTAACAATGATAAAAAGTATAAAATTAATAACATTGGTAAAATTGTAAGATTTATAGAATTGATAAAATTTAAAATATATATAAACTATGAGTAATAAACATATAGGCAGAATTTTTAAGAAAATAAGAAGTATATCTGCAACCGCACGGCTCACATATACATTAAACATTACACGGATTTTCTAAAAAAATATCTCAAAGGCCTTGAGATGCAGGTTTGTTAGCTTTTACGCAACTTTGTGAATTGACGATATTAATATTATTTATGTTCAGTCTATTCTGTCCTACTGCAAGGCAAAGGCCTCACTTTCTTCCCTCCAATCCTTCCACTTTGGGGCAATTGTGGACCAATCCTGTCGATAGGCATCAAGTTGATACATGACGATATATACACCCTATTAACCAACTTTCTTAGAAAATCATTGTATCCAATGCAACCCAAACTAAACATTCTGCCGCCATCTTGAAAATATCAAGAATGCAATAAATGTAACACCCCTTGACCCAAATGTCCAATAACCTACATACATAAATGTACCGAACTAAAATTAAGTTCAGCTAATACATATTTAGTACGCAATGAACGTCGACCACGAAATAAAGTTGCCAACAGAAGAATTATATGGAGATATAAAGAGTGAAATAAAAGATTATTTGAAGCCACAATCTGAATACAAGATTGCTTAATTTATTTTATTTCATTTTACTAAAGTTTGAGGAGAACTTTTTGATTGGATTAATTTTGATATCTAGCGTTTTTTTTATTAATTTTATGGTTGAAGAAACTTGCAATTTAATAGCAATCAATCAATCAATCAATCATTTATTTTGTAAAACATAGGTAAGGTTACAGTTGGTATATTGTTAAAATATGTGCACTATGTTTTGCCAATATCTGGCGTACAAAATTAGCATAAGCAAGCAACAATAAATAATAAATAAAATAATACAATTAAGGTGGCATGTCAATAGATTACATTAAAAAAATAAATCAATTTAAAATATGTCAATTAGGTAAACAGGTCATTACAATTTTACAATTACAGGTCATTACAATTACATTTCATTACATTCATTCATAATCAATAAATAAAATCATAAGTGCTCAATTGGCAAGTCGGAATCGTCATATCTCTGTTTATCAGTAGTAAACTCAGTGATGGAGTAGTAACATCTATCTACAAGGAATTTAAACAAAGACCTCTTAAATGATCCCAGGCAATCTTTATTTCTAATAGCAGCTGGTACACTGTTATATATTTTTGGGGCCATACCTAGCACACTTTTGCCAAAAAATGCGGTTTTATGAGAGATAACATGAATGGTATTCTGGTAACGGCGAGAGCGCAGTTTTTCAAACAAATGCAGGTTACAGCGAACAAACACTCCCATTTCATATACATACATAGACGGTAGAGTGAGCAAACTAAGTTCCTTAAACAATGGTTTACAACTATCAATCGATTGCAATTTGCTAAATGATCGCAAGCATTTCTTTTGAGCTTTAAAAGCAATGTCTCTGTCAGTGGAGTTGCCCCAAAAAATGATTCCGTACCTAATGCCAGAAGCCACATAAGCATTGTAAGCTATTTGCACGGTAATGCAATTAACTGTTTTTGAAAGTTTGTACAGAGCATACGCAAATTGGCTAAGCTTCTTTGACAAAGCGTCGATATGTGGTTTCCAAGTCAGTTGACTATCTATGTAAAGGCCCAGAAATTTTGTGATGTCACATTCAGAGATTGCTACGTTACCATATTTTATATTCAGTTTCGGTTTATTTGTTCTTTGATTAAATGTCATTATTTTAGTTTTGTTTAGATTTATTTTTAGATTATTATTAACTAACCAATTTATTATATTTTTAAGATCGTCATTTATGTCATTTTCAAGAATATTAATGTCATTATTAGAGAATAAAATAGTGCTGTCATCAGCAAATAAGACCATCTGATGATTACTGACCTTAGGCATATCATTAATGTAAATGTTAAATAATGGAGGGCCAAGAATGCTACCTTGGGGAAAACCAAATGTAGTTTTCCTAGGACGTGACATATATGTTCTTTCAACTTTCGAGCTTGCACATAGCCTATCGAGCGGTGTGATTTGAGTGCGATCAGAGAGATAAGATTTTAATAGGTTTAATGCAGTTCCTCTAATCCCATATCGCTCTAACTTGTTTAGCAGTATTCCATGATCTACATGGTCGAATGCCTTAGACATATCCATGAACAAGGCCGCTACCGGAATTCTACCATCAACACTAGAAACAATTTTCTCGATCACGTCATAGATCGCCATGTTAATGGATTTACCCTTCCTAAATCCAAATTGCTCTTTAACTATGAGATCATGCTTTTCAAAAAACGACGAAAGGCTATTGTATATCACCTTTTCTATAATTTTGGAAAAAATAGGAATAAGTGCTATCGGTCTATAATTACCCATGATACTTTTATCATCTTTTTTATGAATAGGTTTAATAACAGTAATTTTTAATTTGTCCGGGAAATGGCCATGTTCAATGCAAAGATTGATGATATAACTCATAGCAGGTCCTATTATTGGCGCTACTTGTTTGACCACTTTTGTGATGATGCCGTCGTATCCATGGCTATTGGTATTATTTAAAGAGCGAATTATAGCAACTATGTCAGCTGGTACTGTAGGTGGAATAAATATGGAATTACAATTATTATCAATATTTGCATAGGAAGGAGTAGAATTATTCGGTTGAATTTCGTCTATAAAATAGTCATTAAAAGCTTGTGCAATTTGTCGAGGTTTATGTATTTTATTGTCATTTATTGTTACGTATTCAGGTATATTTTCTTTAGGAAAGTTAATTTTATTTTTATTGATAATGCTCCAAGTCGCTTTAGATTTATTACTAGCCGAATTTATGTGAAAGTCATTCTGAGATTTTTAATTCAAATTCAAATTATTTATTCGTGTGATTTTTGGTAATTTACAGTAGGTCTTATAATATTATAATAAAAATGTGCGCAAAAATCTACCCATTGGGTTTACACTATTACAAAGAATAAAACATCATTGACATTATACATGCAATTTTAAATAATAATCAATTCATTTAAACAACAAATTATCATTAAAAAATTGAATGTCAAAATATTAAGATTATAACAATTAAACAGCGTCAGTAAATTTAAGAAAACAAAAAACATCATCGATATTGTACAATAATAAATAATCAATTTATAAAAATAACAATTATTATAATTCAAGTTGGATGTCAAAATAGTGGAAAAAAATGTCATGTCAAAAAATTTTGGGTCAATGTTATTATTTTCTTTAAACGAGCAGTATATTGGTTTAATAAAAGTTTATTTTTAGAAGTAGGGGCTCGCCTGTATTGCCATAACATTTCTCTTTTCCGTTTACAACTGAGCCTAATTCCCTTGGAAATCCAGTTAGATTTTTTACGCTGAGTGATTTTTATTTTCCTTGAAGGGAAACAGAGGTCATAAAAAAGCATAAAAAGGTCATAGAAACAGTTAAATGCTTCCTCAGGATTGTCGTGTAGATAGACTTCACTAAAACCAAGATTATGAAGAGAGTCAATGAATTTCGTCAAGTTTTCTTGGCAATAGTCGCGCCTCAGAGTATACCAATGCTTAATGGAACAAGTTTTTTTCACAGGGCATTTGATCACTTGGGCAGTATGATCAGATAGCGCAAGATCAAGTACTGCACAATTACTACCTCTAATGTTATGTATGATATTGTCTATGCATTTTCCACTAGCTAATCGTGTAGGCTGGTGAATTCCAATTTTTAAGTCATAGTTTAAAAGGAGGTTTTGAAAATTGTTAAGAGGTTTTGATTGTGTCAAAGTGTCTATATTAAAATCACCACAAATAACCACTTTTTTTAAATCACCGAGGCTACACATTCGTAAAATACCATCCAAGTTTGCAAAAAATTGTTCTAAACAGTTATTCTTAATTTTAGGTGGTCTGTAGATGCAAATTACTATTAAATTATGTATTATTAATTCTATTGCACAGCATTCAATGATGTTAGCTACATAGAATTTACTTATATAAATGTTTTTGTATTTATGCATACGATTTATAAGGATGCATGAACCACCACGCCTAGTATTTCGCATTGAAAACGTAGCCAATTCGTAGTTAGGGATAGATAGATGGAACTGATCTCCATTCAGCATATTGTGTTCAGTGATACACAATAAGTCAATATTTTGTCCCTTGTCCCATAGTTCTTCTAAATGAAGAGTAAGTAGGTCCGATTTACCAATCGAGCCATTAACATTTTGGTGAAAGATATTTACGTATTTATACACGAAAACAATTGCCACTACCAGCTTTAGGCACTTTGTCCATAGACATAGACAAGTTACAGTTAGTAATTTTGTCATCAGAAATGTCACAAGTTTGAGTGGATTTGTCACAGGCAGTAATAACGACGTCGCCAAGTATGTTACTAGTTTGAGTTGATTGGTCAGGTTTAGGCTTAGTAAGAATTCGATTTTGCTTAATATATGTCATAAATTTAGTTTTGAAATCAATATGTAATATTTCTTTCAGTAAGTATCTACAAATATTAACAGTAAGATCGCGCTGTCTTTGTGGTACAGATTGACTATATCCCATATTCACAAATAGACCATTATATTTATTACATATGTGGCGTAGCGAACTATTTAAGCTCCATTCATTTAAATGATTGTTGTAAGGCACTTCTGATACAATAATGTTAAATGTGCAATGTTTTAATGTTGTAAACCAAACACCGAGGTCAATTTGAAAATCCAGAGGATTGGTATCATTAGTACCAGACAATATAATAACACAGTCATTTTTCGTTAAAGAATTAAAGTTATACGAATTGAATAAGACATCCGTTGTTTTTGCACCAGGTTTCCAGAAGCATAATACTTGAAATTCGTTGCCCAGAAGGGCTTGCAAGGTGTATCGAATATTTCGCCCTTGGTCATCACCTAAAACAATGACCTTCTTATGTTGCACAGATACGGTCTTGTGGATTGACGTCATCTTTTTAGTGGATATACATTCCTGTGAAAGAGTACTAGCGCTTGAGTTTATATTATTCACAGGTCCTGGAGTCAATATAGCTGGTGACGCTGCAATGCTTTTTGACAGCATATTATTATTAGCAGGAGACTCATTGACAGGAGAATCCAAATCACACTTGTCGGTGACTGGGGATACTGCAACGTTTTGTGTAGGGGACGAGGTTATTGGGGTTGCTCTGTTCTTTTCATGCATGGATATCCTTTTCTTCTTTCTATTTGATAAAGTTTTCGATACATCAGAGCAATCAATTTTTTTATAAACTTCTATCACTTTTAAATACTTAGATAATTCGTTTTTTAGGTTGCTAAAGGTTGTCTATTTCATTGGTCGCAGTTTCGAGATTTTTTGTTAACGTCTCCACCTTATATCGCAAGTCTTCACAACAGGATTTATGCGTATTAATAGACGTGTCCGGCAAACTTAGCTTTGTTGAGTCAAATATCGTTGTGTTAGATATTTCGTGAAGTGATATGGATCGCCTCATGCGTCGGAACGTTACATTCTGCTGCTCATTATTATCCATTATAATTATTATGTTACCGTACACACCACTCAACAATCTCTTGTGTTTTACGGGAAGGAAATGAAGATAGTTGTCTGACGAGAAATTTCTAAAACACAAAAAGTGCTAGTTGCAAGTTAGGACGGAACTCAAGACATCAAGCGCACAAGTTCGCTGTCATATCCACTGCGCCAACTTGCAGTTAGGAGAGAGTGTCGAAATAAATGACCTGTTTTTAGTAGTGTCTATAAATTAAACGATCGTCACATTTGAATTTGTAGATAATTTTACCGCAACCGTCAGTTTTACTTAATTTTCACAAAAACACTATATTTTGTAAATAATTTATTGTTTCACTAATATTAAGGCCTGTGTCCCAGCAGTGGGAACTGCAAAAAGGCTGATGATGTTGAAAACTTATATTTAACGATATTTTCACTGCACTTGTATTATTTAAACGTTATTTCATAGCCATAAATGTAAACATCTATATCCTTTATTTAAAAGTAGAATTTTATACAGTTTTCTTCCACGCAACACTCAGATAACAATAGTACTTGGTATTTACACTATTATATTTACATTTCAAAAGATATTTCTTGTTTAGATGCGCTTTAAATATTTTTTACGATATAAATACTCAGAGACGATGTTGTGCATGTCACTAGCGCCATCTACCCCAAGGGTAAAGGCAAGGGTTGTATGAACCTATAAGATAACTAGAATTTATTTTGAATATTTTGTTTAAAGGACTATGAGGTCTTTTGGACTACCAAAAAACCCATCAACAATACAATTCTCCTATTTGATAAACCGTTGGGCTAATTTCTGATTTGAGTATCAATGCCAATGATCGACAGGGTTTAGTTGAGAGTTTGAAAACACTCGACTTCGGATACAAGTTCGGGCAATAATCATCAAAAGATTGATTAGAACCAGATTTATAGATTAATTGAAGACAAAAATTAGAGTTAGCAAAAGAATTAATTAATGTTTATTAAAATGGTGACGCGTCATACAAGTGCGAACGTTCTTATTTACAAAAGGAACCAATTAATTCGCAAAAGAAGAAAGAAAACGTGTTTAATTGTCAAAAAACGACATACAATATAAGTACATGCTTATGCTAAACCCTTAACAGTAGTATTAGTAGTACTTAAATTAACTTAGTAAAGACGAGAAATAAATAAAACAATAATAACATATACTACCTAAATTTTGTATAAAACAGCAAATAAATAAGGTGAAAAAGATGCCAGGGAGATGTATGTCATGATTGTGGCAAGAAGGCTTCCACTCAGCATTATCCACAGCACCGCGCTGATTCTCAGTGGTCGCCTAGGACGTGACATACGGAAAACAACCAACCAACTAGGTTGTCATTGGCAGATACGCAGCCGCTTCATACAAAATACAGGTATTTAGCTGGATCCGGTTAAATGGGAAGCCAACCTCAACATTGTTTGCGAAAAGGGTCCCCAGTCCGCCGGTATAAGACTAACAAAAACAAGCAAACATTCAAGGTCGTATCGTATCTACCTAGGTAACGTGTCCTTGAACAACAAATAATATTGTAAAAGAAAAACAATCCATAATCAGTAAATATGAAGCTTGCTGATGATGGTTAAAAAGATTGAGATTGTCCCAGCAATGAGCACATTCAAAAGTAATAAATTTATTTAAAATAAAGATTGAATTCATCATTTTAATACGAACAACCACATCCACATGTCTAAAAATAAAATAGAAAACGCAAAAGCTCATACGCGTTTGATAAAAGGAAGTCACATCGGGCACATTAAAAAAGAACTTCAAATCGCCGAGCCAATAATTTCCAAGACTGCTTCACTATTTTTCAGTTAAACTGGTGTGAAATTGGTATCATCTGTAGCTCTAGCTTTTATCGGCCACTGTACAGGATATGCAGAATGATTACAGCATATGTTTTTACTTAGGGTCCGTTTCCTCTGAAACGTGCACGAATCGACGTGGGGAATCGACTAAACACTTTGTTAGAATATAGTCACATTACGTCTCTCATTCGTGGATTGGTCGATTCTTACCCGCCTCCGGTTCGCTCCGCCCGTGTCCGCTTCATGTTCACAACAATTCAAAAGATTTTATCCCACTATGGGTAAATATATGTCGGGTTTAGTCAATAGTACGGACACAAAATAGATAGTATACAGAAGGGCCACTCACGCAGTTTAGAAAATTGACAGCTAAACTTGACAGATTCACTAGGGTTGCTACTATATTATGAACGATTCAGAGAATTAAAACAAACTTTCACAATTCCACGTTTTTATTACGTTCTCACTAAATCACCTTTTACATTTACTTGAATAAGAAAACTCTTAAGATTGATACACGTGTTCACTCCGTAATGGCCCACGTTGACAGCGACCCGCCGTCAACCGACAAAAGTCAGTTTAACAACTACCACTGTCACTTCTCTTGGGAACATGGTTACAACCTGCAAATAAAATGTATTATATAACAAATCATTCAGTGCACCGCTTTAGTCAAACAATCCCACAAATTAATAATAGGCTAACAGTCGGCCTTTCCTGACATATTCACGTCTCGTGAAGACAATTATTTATCATAACATATTGAATCATCAAATAATCATAATATATTGCATATATTTAATAAAAATACATAGATAAAAAAAGATATTTAAATAATAATTAACGATTTTGTCTATTTTTGTGTTTATTGTTAAGTTACTCTGTATGGTTGTCTCTTATTCATGAATAAATAAATAAATAAATAATAAATAAATTCATTTTAAATTAACATTATATTTGTTGCAGTATCTAACAAATAAGTTATCATTCTGGGACGAAACCCCTTCATGTTTTCGCCTCAGAATCATTATTATATTCGATAGTAGCCTCTACATATCTACATCAAATACATAATTTAAATAATAAAGCGAGGACGAAACCCCTTCATGTATTCGCCTCAGAATTATTATTATATTCGATAGTAGCCTCTATATATCTACATCAAATACATAATTTAAATAATAAAGCGAGGACGAAACCCCTTCATGTTTTCGCCTCAACATTATTATATTTGATAGTAGCCTCTACATATCTACATCAAATACATAATTTAAATAATAAAGCGAGGACGAAACCCCTTCATGTTTTCGCCTCAACATTATTATATTTGATAGTAGCCTCTAATATCTACATCAAATATCTCATATTATGAGTAATCACCCGAGGACAAAACCCCTTCATGTTTTTGCCTCAAGATGTCACACTACAATACTGAAGCCCCTTCATGTCTTCAGTACTGTCTAGTCATTCCACTGAAACCTCTACATATTTTCAGTGGTTTGACAACTTAATAAGACTAAATAACTAACTTTTCACTGGAAAAAAGTATTAAGATTATACAATTAATTAACATACACAAATACACAATTAATTTGCAACAAATCAAACAAGTAAATTCTTAAATTAGCTGAGAAAACTAGCTTTCACCATCATTATCAGACTTTTGACCAATCATTATCAGATTCGTTATTGGTTCTATCAAATACTAACCATGGGTGGATCTTGACTACTGAAAAAATGCCAGTAAAATGACGATTACCTTTTCGAGATAAAGGAGTATCTTCAATTATATACCTATCATTATCTAATACTGTTAATATGCGATAAGGACCATTAAGTTTTGGAACAAGCTTCCGACCCAGACCGCAGGAAAGAACATCTCTTTCTACTCTGACTAGGTCACCCTGAGCGAAATTTACTGTTTTAATAGCTTAATCAAAACTTTATTTTGTAAATTTTCTTTAGAGGGCTGTAAGTGAGGGTGAGTTAAGCTGTAATAATTCATGTAAGTTGCTCATTCAGATTAAGACTAAATTTTGCTTGAATGAGGCTTTCTACTCTACCCGGTTGATGGAAGTTGAATTTTGTATAACCTTCTAGCCACAACCACGACATGCATCTGCTATATAATTTATACTCACATTTGTTATTTTATTCTTATTTTTACTTGTCTTCAGTAACATAATTTAAGAAATACTAATACTCTATTTATGGATTTAGTTTAAGCAAAAGTATGTATGTCATTCTGTGACAATTAAATACTTTCTCTTTCTTGCTTCTACCATCTTGCAAATTTGAACATTAAATGAATCATTAATCGTGACCTGGAGAGTATAAGTAAATGGGCTAAGACCTACGGATTTCAAATCAACACATCGCACTGCGCTTGACATATCCACTTTGACGTCTTTATCTTTGACGGCTTGACCGCTCGCTTACACCTTGAACCTTAGGTATTGTCTTAATAAACAGTAATCTCTCTTGGCGAGCTCAAGTAAATGAGGTAAGTCGTCTTGGCGAGCTCAAGTAAATGAGGTAAGTCGTAAGGTGCGCGTTTCCTTTCACTCGTTAAAATCCATACATAATAAAGAGTATTCTATTCTATTCTAGCCCTTTAAAATTAAAATCTGTCTAGTTGAGGCCTGCTATCGGGATGCCACGGAGGAGTTCTTAAATAAATTTGAGCGCTTGCAAAACCTGTGCATTTTGCAAATTTGTTTTTGGTCTGGAGAAATACGGCCACGTCTTTTAATTCCGCAAGGATCACAAGTGGCTCCCTATCCACCTTCGCAAAAAACTCGAGTATTGTGTCTCCTCTACAACATGCTGTTTAATCCTACGTACACGGAATATCTGCGCGCTTAATTTTTGTAAGTCTTATGATGAAATTTTGGATTCTTCACCCTAACAACATTAAGCATCCTTTTCTTTTGCTTTGATGGTTTCGCAGTTATTGAAAACATCATTTTTTATTTTCAAAAGAATTTACTAATCCTACAAACTGCCTAATCTTATGTTGGCCTGAGTAATTGATCCACAGCTCTGATTTTCTTTTACCAGGTTTTAACTCCAGACTCTTTAACTTCAAAACCTAAGTAATCTATAAATTATTATAAAAGAATTACATCTTGGATAATTTAGTGTGAGGCCGGCAATTGTAAAAGCTCAACTTATTTAGTACCTTACTCAATTAATTTGGTTCTATGAGCAATTCGATCGAATGTTACTGTATTATCTGCACAATGGTCTACTCCGCAATTATTATTTTTTCTAATGCCGCTACCCGAAGAAAGTGCCTGAAGTAGTAAAGCGTCTTTCAGCAATTCAAAATCAAAGAAGTTCTACTTTAGCATGGGTGGAATCTATTATATCTCGACACTGCATTTGCCTTAGCAATTTTAATGACAAACGCTACCCTGAGAGCCTTAAAACAGACAAATCCGAAACCGAGCATGAATTTACTAATTTCATAGCTGCCCGCTTACTAGCTGAAATCTATGAAACTATCCATAGTCACGACAATTTCTTTGCAATATTTGGGGTCACTATCAAGTTCTTTTGTAATTCTCTAAACTGTTTTATTGCTACTAGTTTCTATGATATCTGAACCACTATCAGCTAAGTGAACTACTTTATAAAATTTGTAACAACGCTTGTTAAGTGGTTGGCATGTTTTGTTTTTTTTTTTATTATTATTTTACCTTCATAATTTTCTGTCCGCAGGTATGGTTTAGACCTTTCAAACTTCTTTGTCATTCTTATGTTTCTGAGATAAACTAATAATTTGTCAGATTCTGTAAATTGTGTTGCTTCTACAATTGTTGTCTCAGACTTGTCCTCAATACCGACACTAACTTCTGGTAAAAATAATCTTCTAATGACACGACAAAACCAGCCCTAATAGTTGACCGTAATCCTCATCACTTGGAAATGCTAATTCCAATTAACCTTACCGTTCAGCCCATGAAAACAGAAGTCTAAGTAAACCCTGTGCTAATTTAGAAAGAGCATAATGGATAATCTGTCTTTCGGTCTACTTATAAATTTCACATTCATTGACCCTACGTTTACTAGGATCAACTAGGCGCTGCATCACGCGCCTCACTAGGTGACTACTCACGCGCCTCGCTAGGCGCCGCACTAGGCGCCGCATCAGGCGCCTCACCAGGCACCGCATCAAGCGCCTCACCAGGCACCGCATCAGGCGCCTCACCAGGTGCCGCGACACGCGCCTCTCTAGGCACCGCGACACGCGCCTCTCTAGGCACCGCGACAGGCGCCTCCCTAGGCGTCGCGACATGCGGCTCTCTAGGCGCCGCAGCACGCGCCTCACCAGGCGCCGCATCAGGCGCCTCACCAGGCGCCACATCAGGCGCCTCACCAGGCACCTCACCAGGCGCCACATCAGGCGCCGCATCAGGCGCCTCACCAGGCGCCACATCAGGAGCCTCACCAGGCGCCTCACCAGGCGCCGCGACACGCGCCTCTATAGGCACCGCGTCACGCTTCAAGGCGCAGCGGCACGCGCCTCACTAGGCGCAGCAACACGCCCGCCCTAGGCACTGCGTCACGCGCCTCTAGGCACCGCAACACGTGCCTTTAGGCACCGCGACTCGCGCCTCTAGGCACCGCGACACGCGCCTCTCTAGGTGCCACGTCACGCGCCGCTCCAGGCGCCGCATCACGTGGTGTACTTAGCGCCGTACCATGCGCCGCTCTAGGCGCCGTACCATGCGCCGCACAAGGCGCCGCACCACACTCCAAACTAGGACTCCGTGACATGTCTTACGGTTGTTCCGTCACACAACTCCTTCGTACGTTGTCAAGACTTTATTTTGGGAGTCATGATTTCTGAAAATAAATAATCTACAAAAAGTGGATGTTCTTTCTTTATTTACCTAAGGGACACTATCTATAAAGCATCTATAATATGTCTTTGAATATAAGACAATAGAAGAAACAAAAGAAATCACGTTCGAGAAAAAGAAGAAAATTAAATAGGTACCTCACCCAACACTTCAGTTTGGATATCATCGACCAAATTCTGATACCAGCGTTTAAACGTTTCCATTTGTCTCTTTAGTTATTTTTAAATAGAAAAGAAATAAACTAACAAATTTAACCATTAAATAATTTAACATTATATATTGCTACTGTACGTACGTACCTTTTATGGGCGTTCAGTCCTTCACGCAGAGAATATCACTCGCTATCTCGATTATATCCTGCTTCTGAACTATGAACGATTCAGAGAATTAAAACAAACTTTCACAATTCCACGTTTTTATTACGTTCTCACTAAATCACCTTTTACATTTACTTGAATAAGAAAACTCTTAAGATTGATACACGTGTTCACTCCGTAATGGCCCACGTTGACAGCGACCCGCCGTCAACCGACAAAAGTCAGTTTAACAACTACCACTGTCACTTCTCTTGGGAACATGGTTACAACCTGCAAATAAAATGTATTATATAACAAATCATTCAGTGCACGGCTTTAGTCAAACAATCCCACAAATTAATAATAGGCTAACAATATTGATTCCGAATTTAAAAAAAAGAGTAGGTTGCCCAAGTTACAAACATAAATACATAGATTCGTCTTAACATACATCATATCATGCTTACATGCCTTAGAGGGTAGACAGGGCATCAAATATCCATTTAATATCACGAAACATTTAATATTACGCCACATACGATGAATATTGGAGAGTAAAAAGACATAGTAATAGTGTAATAATGATCCCACTTAAAAAAATAAATTGTAAAAAGCTCCAAGCTCGACTAAAATATAAATGTGAAAAACAGGTACATAAGTTACCTCAAGAAAATCAAAAAACCAAAGATCGGAGTCGGAGGAAACATATTTGTAAGGTGTATGACTTGAACCTTATTATTATGACAAGTTCCCAATTTCATCTATGGGCTTAAAATAATTTATTATAATCCTAGATAATGAATTTCTAATTTGTCATCTTGAAAGATTAATGACCTTTATAACTTAAAAATAATTGTAAGAAAGAATTAAAAACAAAAATGTAAATTCGGTCTGTAATAAATAATAAAGGTAACCCATCCAATGCAACCAACCTCGTTACAGTACTTAATGTATGAATGACGTGACAAACGCCTGCACAAAGCAATCATGACAGCCGCAACTGAACTCGGTCCAATATTGCCCAATATTCCCTGTAAAACCGAAATGTCAAAGTGAGAGTGGCCCCTCTGTCTGAGGCGCGCCGCCGCTTCCGTACTTTGTGGTACGGACGTTAAAACAAATCGCAAGCACGCCATCTGGCGGCAAAGCAAGAACAACTACGCATTGGCGCGCTTATTCTAATCGCTTGCGTAGTGGGGACAGCAGAATATGGCAGTTGAGTACTGAACGCCGTAGAGCGAACACGTCATAGAATCAGTATAAATAAAATATAATAAAAAGCCTACTAATTACCTACTTTACATTATTTTTGAGTTACTTAACTAATTTAATTAATTAACTTCACATAACTAGATTTTCTTTGGTTGTTTTACTTATTACAAATTTTAATGCGCTTATCTAGTTTGTTTAGGTTTCTGCCTTTACATATTAACTTATTTAAAAATAACATGATAATTTAAAATATCCTTATATTTTAGTTTGATATAACGATATCTGCAGGAACCCCATATTGGGTGAAGGCCTTCTCCAAAGTTGCCCACTTATCTCTGTCCTGTGCGGTCTGTTTCCAGTTTAGGTCGGCTATCCGTGCAATCTCTTCATCCCAACGTGTCAACGGTCTTCCTCTGCTTCTTTTACCTGGAGGACCTTTCCAAAATGTCACTTTTAGGGTCCATCTCTGATCTTAAAGCCTCGCGACATGCCCCGCCTATTTCCACTTAAGTTTTTTTGCATAATTCAATGCATTTCTTGCTTTTGTTATTGACCTTATTTTTGTGTGTCTTATTTTATCAAATTTCTTTATTTTAAGCATGCTGCGCTCTAGTCCTCGTTGGCAGGTTGTAATTTTATTTTTAGTTTTGAGGTGAACTTCCACGTCTGGTATCCGTACGTCAAGCATGGCAAGAGACTGGAGTTCATAACCTTCGTTTTAATGGTTATAGGGAGGTTGCTTTTAAAGATTTCCTTTAAACTCCAGTATCTTTTCCATGTTTGTTGTACTCTTCTTTCGACTTCAAGTTCGTTATTTTTTCTGTCAAAACTGATTTGCTTCCCTAGATAGATGTACTTATCTGTATATTCAAGTGGCTCTCCATTAACTGATAATAGTGTTCTCCTCATATTTGTCATTGCCATAGTTTTAGTGAGATTCATTTGTAATCCCACCTTGACGCTAGCTAGATGTAAAAATTTGATCATGAGCTGTAGCTGGGAGCTGGACTCCGACAACAACACTAGGTCGTCTGCGAACCTTAAGTGACTTAAGTAATCGCCCTTTACACTCAGTCCTGTCTTGCTACAATCTAACTTGCTGATTATGGCCGCCAGGATGGCTATAAATATTTTTGGGGATAACGGGTCGTAAAATGACACAAATTAAAGGAAATAACAGATTGATGAAGATGGAATATCACAATCTACAGGTTGACTTATAATTCTATATTATATATTATATATTATATATTATAATATTATAAAGCTGAAGAGTTTGTTTGTTTGAACGCGCTAATCTCAGGAACTACTGGTTGGAAATGATAAAATCTTTTTGTGTTGGATAGTCCATTTATCGAGGAAGGCTATAGGCTATATAACATCACGCTGCGGCCAATAGGAGCTGAGCATAAATGAAAAGTGTTGCAAAAACGGGCAAGAATATTCCTTTTTGAGAGCTTCCATTGCGTGCGCTGAATCATGTATGTGGGGTAGGTAGAGTAGGATAGGTAGGGTAGGGTAGGGTAGGGTAGGGTAGTGTAGGGTAGTGTAGGGTAGTGAAGGGTCGGGTAGGTTAGGGTAGGGTAGGGTAGGGTAGGGTAGTGTAGGGTAGTGTAGGGTAGGGTAGTGTAGGGTCGGGTAGGGTAGGGTAGGGTTGGGTAGGGTAGGGTAGTGTAGGGTAGGGTAGTGTGGGGTAGGGTAGTGTAGGGTAGTGTTGGGTCGGGTAGGGTAGGGTACGGTAGGGTTGGGTAGGGTAGGGTAGTGTAGGGTCGGGTAGGGTAGGGTAGGGTAGGTAGTGTAAGGTAGGGTAGGTAGGGTAGATAAATGTTTGGTCTTTTTATGGCAAAACAAAGTTTGCTGGGTCAGCTAGTTATATACGTATATTAATATTATAAAGCTGAAGAGTTTGTTTGTTTGTTTGAACGCGCTAATCTCAGGAACTACTGGTTGGAATTGAAATATATTTTTGTGTTGGATAGTCCATTTATCGAAAAAGGTTATATAACATCACGCTACGACCAATGGGAGCGGAGCATAAATGAAAAATGTTGCAAAAACGGGAATAAATATTCCTTATTGAGAGTTTCCGTTGCGTGCGCTGCGTAAACGGTTTAAGTTACGCAACGATCATGTATGTAGGTTAGGCAGGGTAGGGTAGGTAGCCAGTAGATGGGAGCGAAGCCGCGTGGGACAGCTAGTTTAAACATACAATTAATGTACTGACTAGAACACTACGCCGCAGCCGTTCAGACTGCCGGCGCGCCTGCACGTGGCGGCGATGGCCCAGCGGCGTACCCGCTGAACCCAACTTACAATAATAATCGTGAGTTTTATATCAATCCCCCAACTTTGATTATTTATTTATAACTGTTATGAAACTCTACTTTAATCTGAAAATCTGACAAATGTTGGCATTAAGTAGGGTTTGACACATTCTTAACTCAAATGACATATAGTCCCCGTCACGAGAAGCTATACATTTTGTAAGTAAAGAATTTCTAATAAATTACGTAGCGACAATTTAATCAACAATCAATAATCCCAAATTCAATCAACTCAAAGTAACACACGTGTACTATGAAACTAACGAACGAGCAATTTCACTTGGTCAAGTTATATTTTTGCGATATATAGCGATGTCGTCTAATGTTTTGTTATACTGTAATTCGTCTATCTCATGGAACGTTCCAGTACCACACAATATTAGAGGACCTTTATTTACAAAATTTATAGCTTCACGTGACGGGGACTTTAGTCATCCAAGTGGAAACATACCTTTTGACTCACCTGTCTTCGCTGTATGCAGTCCGTTATATACCGGATGCGAATATGTAGTGCCTAGGTATTGTGTCGCGCACAATCAGGCCCCATTGTGATAGCATTTATTCTTGTCCGTGTCACAGCTTTGATTTCTTTTAGTAGAGCCCGTGTATTGAAAGCTACCATGTTATTGGAAGAGATGCTACTTTTTTATACTTTAAATTTTTTGATTTTGAAATTTGTATCCGAGAAGGAAGCGAACTTCACCCATCCGTTTATTAGATCCATTTAATAAATTTATGAATATTTTATCGGTTATTTAATTATTTAAGAGATTACCCTGTGCAATAGGACCGCCCATTGTACACTTCTTTTTGTAAATGTTTTTCCTGTATGTTTTTGTGGTGTACAATAAAGTATACAATAAAATAATAAATAAATAATTGATTTACTTTGTGTATTCTATACACACAGTAAAATCGATACAGATATCACACCATGACAAAAGAGTTCAAAGATACTGCTTATTTCTTTAGAAATATCTACCAGGAGTCCTGCAAAAGGATTGTTCCACATTGATGAAATATATTCGTTCCTTCTGTTCCTCGTTAAATCCCGTGCCGTGCGTTGTATCAGGAGAGGAAAGCAATGTATATTATAATGAAGACAAGGATTTGAAAAGGGACACAAACTCGAGCCGGTGAGATACTCGCCAGACTCTAACACGCGTTCCCGGCAAAGGCACTTCGCTGCGCGCGTTATATACACCAACACCAAATGCACACACACACGCCGCACAATACAAATCGCGAATAGCGTATGCAATTCCGATGCAGCTGGGGTTGATTATTTAACGATTATACATAATCACCCGATTTCGCGGTGCACGCGATCACACAATTTTTTCTCGACAAGTGTCAACTGTCAACTATCAAGTCAATCAAAAGCTGTCAAATCGATGACAGACGAGCTGACACAGTGGTGCAACAAAATAACAAAAATAGTAACGGAACGTTTGGGACGAAACAAATGAACTATTTTGAAATTTGTTTGCATTTAAAATTTGAAATTTGTACTGTGTATTTTTAGTGTATCAGCATTAGGTCTACTTGAACGAGTTAGATGGAAAGTCAAGAAGTTAGTCTTCTTTAGATTTAGCGTCAGTAGATTCTGCTCAAGCCATGTGTTTATGACAAACATCCCTTTTTCAGCCGCGTCGAGAGCCTCCGCCCAAGTAGCTCCATGAAAAATTATGGCAGTATCATCAGCATAGCAGATGACATCTGACTGTGCGATATTGAGTCTCAAAATGTCATCCATATACATAATGAAGAGGGTGGGTCCCAAGATGCTTCCCTGGGGCACACCGAAAGCAATCGGCAAACTCCCACTAACATTTTCCCCGATCCCAACGAGTTGATGCCGACCATACAGGTAGCTCCTGAACCAGTCCAAGGGCAGGCCTCTGACACCAAAGGTTTCCAGTTTTTGCAGCAGTGTAGGAATCGAGACTGTATCAAAGGCCTTGGCGAGGTCAAGAAATACTCCAGCCGATCGACGTCCCCTGTCAATATTCGAGGAGATGATACCAGTTAGCAAACTCACCGCTTGCGAGGTAGACTTCCCTCGGCGAAAGCCAAACTGCCGCTCTGAGAGAAGTGAGTTTCCCTCTAGAAAGCTTACGAGGCGGCGGTTTACTAATTTTTCGAGTATTTTGGATGTAACACAAAGCAACGAAATTGGCCTGTAGTTGTCAGGGGTGTTCTTGGACCCACTCTTGAAAATAGGCGTGACAAGAGCAGTTTTCCAGCAATCAGGGACGGTACCAGTTTCCATGCTCAGATTGCAAATGTATCTTAAGGGTTCGAGAATAAACTTTTTTATGTGTTTCAGGCGCAGAGGTCGGAAACCATCGAGGCCTGGAGCACTGTCATCTTTAAGGTCGTCTATGATATTGTTAATTTCTTGTGCGTCAGTGGGGTGAAAAAACAGTGAGCTTTTAGGTGGGCTTTTACCTTGAACACTGAGACACGGTTTTTTCCCTTTTCTTAGCTGCTTATTTAGGATGTCCGTTGCAAGTTTCTGACCTACTGAAACAAAGTACTCGTTACACGCGTTAATAGAAGTTTTGCAATTTTCTTTATATTTCAGTAGTTCCTGGTTATCGTTGCATCGTTTTGGTACTTGGCATATTTCTTTTATAGTCCGCCAGAGCTTTTTGGGTTGTTTGCTGTTAGTTTCCAGTTCCTTCCTGTCGTAGTCGGCTTTTCGCTGGCGCAGAATGTTGTTGCAATAGTTTCTGTACCTTAAGTAGACAATTTTTAAGACATCATTTTCCGGCTGCTGGCTTTTCTATGCATGAAGAGAGTCTCGATGACGGATACATCTTAGAAGACCAGGCGTAATCCACGGTTTCAGGTTAAATTTTGAACGACTTATTTTAATTTTAGTGGTGTGTTTAGATACGATATCAATCAGTATCTTGTTAAAAAGAAGAACTGCATCGTCAATGTTTTTTGTGGAAGTAACGTCCGCCCAGTCAACCTGGCTCACTTCTTCAATAACCTTAGAGTAGTCTGTAATTTGTTTGAATCGGTTTTTCATTTCAACTTTCGGTTTAGAGTAATTGACTCCGAGCAACACAAAGTGGTGATCTGTTACTGAAGCCTCACAGACGACCCCCTGTGCGGTAGCACCCTTGAGTTTAACGTAGCTGTGGTCCAGACAAGCTTTTCCTCGAGTTGGATGAGTGATAGCTGGTAGGAGCCCATGTTCAACCAGCAAACACTGGTAGGTCGTATGGACAGCATTAGGTGAGTCATTTAATAAGTCGATGTTTATGTCACCCGTCACTATGACATATGAAACGTTTTTAAGTTTGTCTAAGGAGTGATCTAGAGAGTTAAGGAAAGGATCGGTGTTGGTGAATGAAGGCGAGCGGTAAATTGCGAGAAGTGTGATTTTACTCTGCAGCTCAATCTGTAGGCAGCATCGTCAAATTCCGGTTCGCAGACTGACGCGGTCCAGATATCTCTTACGTAACAAGTCACTCCGCCGCTCTTGTTTATTTTTTTGAGGGTGTGGTAGCTTTTGTACCCGGGTAGTTGGTTAACGAGGGAGTTTTCATTCAACCAGCATTCCGTCAGGACGATGACGTCAGGTTGAAAGTCCAGTCGGCACAACGATGCCTGCAGGCTGAGGAAGTTTTTTTGTAAGCTTCTGATATTTAAAGTCAGTACCCTAAAATTATATTCCCGAAGTAGGTTCCCGCACAACTCGAGTTTCTTGACGGTGCGGCAAGTTATGCTCAGGGTCTCGTCTATTTCGGTCAGCAGGTCAGACTTAGCCATGGTCAGAAATGATTATGAGAGCAAAGACAAAAAGGGAAACAATTAAAGCCGCAATTATGTCAGGAATGACTAGTCCAATACACCGATGCGGGAAGTGAAAAAGTGTAACGCAAAAGCGTACAATCGTGCTACTTACTTCGTAATTATAAGTGTATCTGATGTATTTTTGGTTGAGTGTGCAGTGTTTTACAGGGGATAGTTTATAGTGATGAGGTGTTATAGGTTTGATAACTGTTATATTGCGTCTGTTAGAAAACTTAAGACATATAAAATAACACAATGGGCAAAAAGTAGATTAAAATTAAGTTATAGTTGGTAACAAAAGGAGTGGTGCTTGACCTGAGTAAAAATTTATACAAACGCAGACAAGCAACAGGAAGTTTTGAGATTATGAAAACATATTGTGGGTTTTTGGTATGAATTTACTATAGTATTTTCATGTCGAAGTGCTATTCGGTTCATGAGTGCCGAGAAAAAGATCAAGCTCCTTGATGGTCCCAACAGTGATGGCTGGTTGCCCCTCCATCTTGCGGACAAGTATACGTCCGTTATTTGTCCAGCAGAATTTGTGTCCCGTGCTCTGTGCACGGGCGCGCACCTCGCGAAACAAGATGCGGTTTTCCTTTGTCAGATGCTCGTTGACAAAGATCTTGCGGTCAGGTCCCTGGATATCAATGTCCTTGGTGGATAGTTTGCGTCTTGTTTTGGAAGCCTTTATCAACTCATCTCTCTTCAACCTTCTGAGCAGTCTCACAATGATTGGTCTAGGGTACTTTGTGAACTTTGTGTTTGAGTCGGACACGGGGGCTTTCCTTTGCCCCGCCTCGCTGTCCAGTCGACGTCGTCCAAGGTCAGCTGTACACCAAGCTTAGACGCAGTCAACAAGACGATGTGATGAAGGTTTTCGGAGGGGGATTCTTCTATGCCCATAATCTCAACCTCATTACGCATGTTTGACTGCGCCTGATGGTTTAATAGTTGATCCTTAAGAGTACATATAGTGTCGTTTAAAACAACTACTTGCGAGTAACATTGCTCGAGAGATTGGATTCTATTCTCACAGCGGTCAAGACGTGCATTGCAATTGTTTATACCGTCGAGCAAGGATTTCAGGGATGCGTTGACCACCTCCATGTCCGATCGCATCATCCGGATTTCTGACAAAGTTCAGCAAAAGACACAGAGTCCTCGGGAATATCTCTAGCGGGTGATCCGATAGCCACACGCTTGTGCCCGCGTGATTGGGTATTAACGTTCACTACGTCCACGCCAAGCTCGGCGGCCGTGGACGCTGGACGAATGGGAGCGTTATTGTCTTCTTTACAAGGTGTCTTTACGCGACAGGAGGAACACAGCCAGGTGTCATTTTGCTTGTGTGTATCAACTAAAGTTGCGTCAACACATGTTTTGTGATAGTGAACGCTACAGTTTGAACATTTAATCAGTTTGTCAGTCGTTATTTTCTGCTTACAAACTTTGCACTGCATATTCATTTTGTGTGGGTAGAATTTACACACAAAGTTTTGGTTAGCAAGCGATCGCATTCGTGGTGAGTGTGCAGACAGGACAACGACAGCCCGTGTAGCTGTGGAGTGAGTGCAACAGCAATAGCGTGATGTTGTGCGGCGATTGTGACTCACCCGTACCGAACAGCTGTTCAAATTTTACGTTTTGCACAGATTTTAAAACTTATGTTACTTCGGCAGCTGAAGTTAGAGTAAGGATTCACTGGCACTGTTTAATAGCACTCGAGTTAGGCTTCGCACTGGTATAACTTTTAGCTATAATGATGCACTTTTTGTTGTGTTTCGGCATTAAAAGTTAAGAGCGTGAAAATAAGCGTGCGCTAGCAAGCGAGTACGTCTACCGTCCAAAAAGATCTGACGAATATGCAGTACAACTGTCCGAGTATCTGAATTGCGTGTGTTGTGATAATTTTACTTCTTAAATACTTTAAATGCATCTATCTAACTTTTGATAGATGAAACAAAAACTAGGTAATACTTCAAAATACGCACTATGTTTATGTATAAAAGTAATCTACATTGGTTTCGTACATTGATGCGTACACAAATGAGCAGACAATCAGATAAACAGACAGACAGACAAAAAATGCTGGAAATGGGCTCTTATGGTAATCCTTAATATAATAGTTTTGTAGAAAAGTAATTTTTGTACATCGAAAATATTTCCAAAAAAATAGTATTTAGTTATACCTACTATTTTTTTGGAAATATTTTCGATGTACAAAAATGACTTTTCTACAAAACTATTATATGTATTTATATTGATAAACAAACAACAAGCATTTACTTTTTATTCTACTTTGGAATATAAAAACGTTTGAATACCAGATTTAGTCAATGAAATAAGTTGAAAGACTTTAACTCAGTTGACTTCGACATTCTCTTACGAATGCTTTCCTCCCTTAATGTCTCTGCTCAGGTAATTGAGTGGTTCAAATACTATCTTCGGGGTCGCTCGCAGTCTGTTCGATCCGATGAGGATTCCTCTGAATGGTGTGACTTGGCTGCGGGCGTTCCTCAAGGTGGTGTGCTCTCTCCTCTTCTCTTTTCAATTTTTATAAATGCTATCAGTCAGGTCCTAACTTCTAACTTTCATCTCTATGCAGACGACTTGCAGTTGTATCGCCATTTTAAAGTGAATGAACTCGCGGAGGCTTGGTGCTGCACTCAATGATGACCTTGAAAATATCAACAAGTGGACTAAATCCTTTGGACTCCTCCTGAATCCAACTAAATCTCAAGCGCTCATTATTGGTGGCAAATACATGCTCAATCTGTTGGATCCCCAGTGTCTCCCGCCAGTATTGTATAATTAAATGCCCATATATTATTCTAAAAGTGCGAAAAACTTGGGCGTCCATATAGACTCTAATCTCGCTTGGGAGGTTCATATCAATGATGTGAGTAGGAGGGTCTTCTAATCTTTTCAGTTTCTTAAATTTCTCCAAAAATTCTTACCGTTTCACACTAAGGTCACTCTTGCGCAATCTCTTCTTCTACCGCTAATAGACTATGCGGGTGTCTGTTTTCTAGATGCAACGGAGGTACTCCTAAAAAAACTCGAACGACTGCAGAACTTGTGCATCCGCTTTACTTTTGGCCTCCGAAAGTACGACCATGTGTCAGAATTTCGGACCAGATTGAAGTGGCTGCCGATACGGCGTCCTGAAAATTCCATTTGGAGTTAAGCTCGCCTTTGTACATGAATTTTATTATCAATTTGTTAAAATGTAATGTCTTATTGTACAATAAAGAATAAAAATTAAAAAAAATTGGCGAAGTTAATATTCCCTCTTGTTCTGGCTTTAACAACTTGTGCTATAATGCAGTACCAATATGCTCAAAATATTGGTACTGGTGATATCTTGGATTTAAACTGTGACTACGCGTATGTTATGTTTTTCAAGGGATGTAATATTTGATCTATGAACATTGAGTTTCAAGTTCGAGTTTTATGCGTATTTTTTTTTATTTTATATCTTGTTTTGTTATAAGGGGTTTTATCACTGAGTGATAATGTCACCCCAATGTGTGTCATATAACATAGTGTAATTGATTTGTAAAATCATGTCTAACACGTACACAAAACAGAAAATCGCACCAAAACCGCAGCAAATTTAATTAAATTTTCACCATCTCAAAGACAATTTAATTAACTACATTTTTATCTAGGCCTTTTTACCCCACTGGTTTTAAGTCATAGAATAATAGGGAAAATACCAAAAACTACTGAATTTAGGGTCGCGCGGGTGTGAAACGTGTGCGCCTTTGTGCCCACAAGGTCGATGGCGAATGTCCTCGTCATGTCAGTATTATTTTTTATGATCACCAATTCGATCCTGAATTAGCTGTAGTGTTTGTGTGCGACAAAATAACATAACTCGATACAGAGCTTACGGATGTATTGTTTTCTTTAACTAATAAAAGCTTAGTTACAGTTTTAGTGATTTTAGAAAAGCAAAGACAAACAAACGTACAAAAAAAAAGATAAAAGATAGCTTGATCTCTGCGACAGCTATAAAAGCTGTAAGCTTTTCTTTGTATCAATATACAATAGCGTTTGACAGGCTTGACAGGCTAACAATGATGTAACAATAACGTATACGTCAGTTTGACATATGTCACAGAGATCAAGCTATCTTTTACGAAGTATAGTTGATGTACGAGCTATGGTTGTTAACTTATGACAAGTTTTACAGGTGTTAAAATAAAATGAGCATCTCAGAGACTGCACAATAATCGTGACTTTCTAAGAAGTCCGATGACGTTTCTCATTTTACATGCCGCGATAACTTTAAATGAAATCAACGAAAAATCAAATTCATAATTTTATTAATTATCTACTATGAGTATTATTCGTAAGCATCAAGTTTAACTTAAATAACGTATTTTATAGCTGCCAAAGCCGACTTATAAGATTGTCACGATTTTAGTCCTTAACCGCTAATTAGCAGACACAATAGAAATTACCATTGTCTTTTGCCGCTACGGTGATTTTGACAGATAAGGGTAATTAGTCAGTGGCCTTTCGGACTCAGCAAGCAAGAAACAAGCAAGTATTAGCATAAGCATTTGATGAAGACCACGCTAGCTTTGGGCAAAAAATATACTAAGTGGAACTAGCATAATTATATAAAAACAATCACACAAGATATTGCTAGTTATTTTAATAACAAAACCTCAAATAATATCCTAAAGGAGTCGTACGTTTTTAATTTTTTGTTAAATCGCGTCTATTTATATATTTTTGTTTTCTACATTTGTAATCCCTATGTAGATATTAGGATGACAGAGCAAAATCCGAGCTTTGCGGCTTATGCAACCCTCAAATTAAGCTTACGGAGTTAAATGTCAAATGAAAGCTGTTCAAGGGTGGGTACAAGTGTGTGTATATAAGGATCGACATTATTGTGTTCTTCTTATGTAAAATCAAGTCGGATAATTTGTATGATGTTACCTAATTGACCGAGCGAGCGTGAAGCGTCTCCGTTTCAGCTTGGGCAAATATGATTTCGTATGTACAGCAGCATAATTGCGTAAGTGAATTCGGCAAGGCATAGGGTTTAAGCCCATGAAAGAGTATGACAAGTTCTCTTGAAATAATTAGGTATTGCCAAATTATAAAAATTATTGGACTCTTTCATTGGTGAAGATGCTCTTTTATATAAGACTAGCTTCTGCCCGCGGCTTCAAAGGTAAAAAAAAAACGGTTTCGATCGCCACCAATCTTTACAGGATTACCTGCTGGGTCAATCTTAAGATTGTCTGAAAATTTCATTAAAATTAGTCCAGCCGTTTCGGAGTCTATAAGGATCATACATACATACATACTACTTTTTTATATATATTTAAGATAGATATAGAAGATAGATAGATACGAAAGAGTCCAATAACTTTTGGCAATATTTAAAGAGTTTTTGTCATACTCTTTCATGGGCTCAAGGCGTAAGTGAATTCGGCAAGGCAAAGGGTTTCCTTTGCCTTGCCGAATTCACTTACGCAATTAACCTGCAGATGTCTCAACCGATTCTCCTGGATCGATAATTATATGGATTTTTTTTGTTAAAGAACGGATTTTTTCAAAATGGCGAACACGTTTTGAAAAATTTCAAAATAAACAGAATTGACGAAAAAGACAGACTCGAGAGGTCTACAGCTTACAAAGCCACTAGTTATTAAGGTATCTACTGAATAAATTACCCAACTTCGTCTTACATTCGATCTCACAACTTTTTGCTGTAGAGGAAGTGGAGACTTGTGTTGTTACCCGACTGGCGAAGGGTAATGTGTTTATCAGTCTAGTATGTATGTATGTTTTTTCCTTTGTGGCGTTCTAGCGACCAAACGCGTTGGCCGATTTTACATTAGAAAAATGGCGGATTTTGGGTGCCATATTGTGGGGGCCCAAATTTTTTTGAGAGGTGATTTCAAAAGTATATAACACTTACATGTTTAAATGTATCTAATTCGAGAAAAAAACTAACTAAAAAGTTATAAATAAAAAAACTTAATTCAAAAAATCAAAAAACCCGACTGCTTTTTTGAATGACGTTTTTTCTTTTAATTTGTTTATTTTAATTTAAAAGTATCAACACCAGATACATTTCAGCAACTAAAAGTACAATGAAACAAAACCCTTTTGTTTCCCACGCAAATCTTCCTAAAATAACTTTGTCTTCGTCGAAAGGAACCGAGACAAAAGATTTTCTCAAACTATTAATTTAAATCGTCAGTTCATTAAAATGCAGGGGCTGACATGACTTAGCAATAAACATAGGCTACTCCTAAATATTCGTTATCAGCTGATCGCGTTTCAACGTGGGCGGATCGCGTGGGCTCATGAACTTTTTCTACTCAACTACGACAACTTTTCCATGTTCCTGAGTTCAAGCCCACGATGTTTTGGATTTTCAACGATGCTATTTATGTGTAAGGGATCGTCTTTCGGTTTTGTAGATACGGTTTCATGACTAGACTTATTGGGTTATGCCCTGTTACTGAACAGTAAATTAACGCAAAATAATTTGACAAATTGTCAAGCGCGCGTACACTAATTATACGCGCCTACTGTTATTTGTTGAGTTAATCTTCAACAGCCAATTTCAACAATTTACGCTTGACAATTTGTCACATTAATTCTGCGTTCTAGAGACTAAAGATTACCTTGTCTTATAAATTCGGTACTTGATCAGTCGTCATCTGAATCGGTTTAATCATGGCCATGCAGCAGAATAAGATCAGACAAATATAGGTGCCTCATTCTGAGAAAAGGTGTAATAAAACCTACTGAAGAAGGTTTTTCAACAAAGGTGACTTGAATCATTGAGATCCATAACATGTATGGGCTAACATAAAACAATAGGTAACGTTAACAAATTTAAGGACTTTCTGACTCTAATTCAACTGATATTAATACAAAAAGACGTAGCCGTAGGTAAGTTTTATGAATTCTGATAATTTAATAGTAGCATCAGAGGCGTTAATGCTCTTCAAAGGTGCAGTAATGCTAAGTAGGGACACTTGGAGCACTCTAGCATGTGGGTCACATGGGTTGAAATTATCTAGATTATTAACAATCGACTCATGAATAAAATGAGAATTTAAATGTGTAGCTTTTATCTCTTTTTAGGCACCGATACCGGAGGAGAATGGGCACACAGAAACAAGAAAATCAATTTATGACGTCATAAAACTAACGCAACACCTACATCACTATAAATGTCAAAATATTTGTACTACAGACCATAAAATAACGGTGCGTTCATCTTTATTCATAAACGGTGCTACAGAGATAAACAGCCAGGATCATTATTTCACGTCAGGCTGAATATCGCTTGTTTACAGGCATTTACAGGCTTATTGAACAAGGGAATAGGCATCTTATTCGCTTCCTTGCGCGCGTAAATCGACGCCCACGGAATAGATCTGAAATACATTTTCTAGGTAAGTTTTTTTTTAGTAGGGATAGGAATTCCAATAAAATAGGGGCTTGGATATCTTTGTTTATAAGACAGTACCTATATACTTTAGAAATTTATATATTTTCTAAAACAAGACTCCTTTGTTGGAATATTTTAATTAATCAGCAACATGGCTAAGGGCCGATTTTTCAATAGTCTGATAATCTTTTAACTGAGAAATTAAAATGGCCGTTTGACATATTTTCTATACAAAAGCTGTCAAACCGCCACTTTTGTTCCTCAGTTTATCAGTTAAAAGTAATCAGACTATTGAAAAAACGGCCTTATGTGGTTGTTATGTCATTATTATTAACGGCTTCAGCTCTTGAATCAAGAATCAGCACTGTCAGAAATACACATTGCTTGTCGGCAGACGACAGATTATTATAGCCAAGTATCGTGATTGTGTTGTGAAACCTAGTCTAAGAGACAAAGAACCCATCATTGTTCAACAGCTGGTGACGTTATACCATAACTAACTCCTAAGTCAACGATAAACGCTTTCAAGATCCACAAAATTATAAGGCACAAGTAACATCACAAACAGCCAGCTTTGAAGTTGTCAAACATGTCAGGTACACTTACGTTTAAATTAACTGATGCCTATAATACAGTTTATTAAACATCTGCTGGTGAAGGCGGCGTGTCAAAAACCACATATACCGAACAATGTATCCCTATTTCCCGTGACGGGAACGCCACCATTAGCATGTTTGTTGTGTATAATAACTCTGACACGACATTCCTGACGTGGCTTTTTACGTCAAACACAAGTTTATTTAGCGCCAGGGTGGCAGTTCAAGCGGGCAGCTATGGGAGTGGCTGTTTGACGTTTATTTTGCCTCAAAGCAATAATTAAAAAAAATATCAGCAAAACCTTTTCTTTTTGATAGCATAGAAGAAAAACCAGAGAGAAAAACAAAATCAAAGTAAACTTCAGCAGATGACATTTATTTTGAATTTAGAACAAATTTTGTAGTAAAACGAATTCCACTTTTGGAATTGGAATTTTAATTTAGATAGGTACCTACCTACATAAATTAAAATATCAAAGAAAGTCACCAGCGTTAAACGTGAACCTACATTCAACATTACTATTTACGTTAACTTTAATTTTGTTGAAACTTATCAAGCCTGATCCGAATTAAACCAAAAGTAAAAAAAGGATTTTCACAGTTTTTCGCCTATATTCATGGTTAACAATAAATTTGTTATTTTTCCATCGTTTAAAGGTCGCGAGATTACTTATAATGCTGAATGCGCCGGGCTAGTTGTTGTGGTTATGTTTAGAGGAGGCTTATGCATAGCTGCGTCCACTGCAGGACTTACGCGGGTAATTGACTTGACGAACTTCATGCTTGAGGCATAGGTACCTCCTGTCCCTAGAAGAGGCGGCAAAATAAATTTCGAAACAGACTTATTGATGAACATATTGTGTGTAATAGCCGGCACCAAATTTAGTCCAAACTTCGGACAGTTAGTTCAAGGCAAAAAATAGATACCTAATTCATAGAATTAAAAAAATCTTTAAAATTAATTCAGGTATCCTTGACGCAGGGGAGGACCGCGAGGTATTTGGAATACTTGGTGTTGAAAATAGCACCCACGCAACACACTCATCTTTCGTTGCCTTTCGTCAGACCAATCTTTTTTATTTGGTTTTAGGTTGCACAACTCCCTCTATTAATATGCTTTTTAATATTCTGTGCCTACTTTTTATGTATCTAGATCTAGATGTAGAAACCTATAATTCTATTCTGGGCATAATCTATAATCTACCCACTATCTTCTACCCCTCTACTAGGTATAGATGGGTAGAAGAGCTGCCAAATATATCTATCTAGGTTTTTATTTGTTACTCTTTTCTTTGAAAAGTTCACACAATTTGGAATTTTCTAAAAATAGGATATTGTTACAAAGTAATTGGTAGGAAGGAACATATAAAGTCTGAAAAGCTTTTTGCACTGAACTTATATCAGAGTAACATATCTCCAGTCTATGCAGCTGACGTCTAGACTTCTATTTTAGGTAAAAGGATTTGAATATAAAGTACAAAAAGTGTACCTTATTTATTATCTACTTATGTTGCAATAATTTAAGTTTCTTTAATAAGAACTCCGAAAATATTTTTTTTTTGAATTTTCAAATATTCAGCAAAAAGGTTGCACACATTTTACTGTTAATATAAAATCGATAGCTACTGGCCGTTTGCTCACGAAAAAACATGTGAGGCCATTAGATCATTCTTTTTTCTGATTTTGTTTTCGTTGATTATTGGCTCGCATTTTTTTTTTTGTAATAGTTTGCTAGTTAAAAGAATGCAACCTTATTTTAAATTAGTTACTTACCTACTTAACCTTTTCAGTAGTAACTCTTTTTGAAATACGTATTCATAATGAAATATCAAAATACACACTTAAGTTTAATTAGCAGTGGTGGCCCAGTGGTATTGGCCGTAACTTGCAAGTTGTAGGTCGTGGGTTCGATTGTGTAAATTATTTCATCACCACTGCTCTCAGAAACGGTGAAGAAAAACATCGTGAGGAAACCGGCATGTCCTAGAACCAAAAATTCGAAGACATGTGACATTCACCAACACGAACTGAGCCCGCGCGGTGGATTACGGCCCATTCCCTGTCACAGAGAGGAGGCCTGTGTCCCAGCAGTGGGAACATTAATAGGCAGATGATGTGATGTAATGTGAAACCTATCTCAATCAGTTAACTGAATAATATACTGATAGGTATAACGGCCTTTATATAAAATAATTACTAATGCCAGACTTTAATTCCAGAGCTCAGATTAGAGAACTTTTCTCTAATCCGATTTCCAGAGGTTGAAAATCTGATAATTTATCACACTGTATAAATGATTACAAGTACATGCCTTTCAGGCAGAGGGTATGTACTTAATATTCTGGAACTAATATTCTGGAACTTTTAATGAGAGTCGCTCCAGTGAAACCTACTTTTCGGATAGGTGGGTATAGGCTAGACCAAACACTATTATATTTATCCAGAGAATTCTGTACCGAGATGCCTAAACTTACATACGAAAAACTGAAAATAGTGTTTTTAGAAAATGAAATTAGAATAAAGTGGGCAACCCTTACAGGTACCTATCTACTTAATCCAACTATGGGTATCTATAATGACCAGCAAATGAAAAATAGAAACACTACAAGGCTCGAGTATTGGTTTTACAAAATGAAAATAAAAGGGAAAATAAACCTGGTGGGAAAAGGAGAAGGACGCGTGAAAGTAAATTCCCATTGCAAGCACGGCGTCACACATGCAATATTTATCATGTCGCGTTCCCTTTTAAATCTGGCTGGAGTAAAACAATCGAGGGAAGTGAGTGCTTTAAAGTTTTATAGCTCGACTCGCAACTCCGGCTACCGAACAGAATAATCCCACAATTCCCACATACTGCACACTTCACACTCTCGAGAGATCGTATCTATCTACGTTTTATATCCCTTCTCTAAAATATTAAATACCTCCGAGACACCGTGAGATATTTATTATCACTACGAATTACACTGCTAGGGCGAAAAGCGCCGCGTAAGTACCTATTCACTTAGGAAAGTTACTGAAACAGCTCATTTCTTATTTCGGGTAGAACTTGCCGAAAATAAAGCGTAAGTGGTCTGTGGTCCACAAACTAAGGACCAATAGAGATACGTTTATGACATTATTTGCAAAGGGGCATCAGAATCTAATCCCAAATTTACTTTTAGAATGTTATACAAAAACGCTTTATGAAACTAGATCGATTGGCTTTGTAGGTACTTTTATTGCACTCGTGTGTTATGATGTGGAATCCACCGCGGCATTTGACACGGTTCCATCAAATTATTAGACTAGAGGCTTTAGACTAGTCCAAGCAGAAGTAGTAATGCTAAGTTACAACCTGCAAATACTCGGTTTAAGCGAACAATGAGAACAGGCGAGAAGAAACGATTTCAGTGAGCTGAGAACGTTCAGGTGATTGACTTTAATAAAAGTGAGGAAGATGTGCGCGAGGCACATCTTTATCACATTTTTCCACCGGCACATTACGGCGTGGGGCTCACTCTTTCTAATACAGCGAAGAATAGCATCATAGGACTAGAAAAAGTCAGGTCGAAACAATTACGCCCGTTTTTACTCGAGAGCCTAGAATATCTCTATCATACAATGCTACGCCCCAACTAATGCATCACCAGAGGATACCAAAGACGATTTCAACATCGCCCTCAATGCCACCTTTAGGAGCATTGAGAAACAAGATATCGTCATCGTCATGCGGGGACTTGAATGCAAAGTTTGGGAGCGTTAACACAAACCGCGAGCGGCACATGGGTACACAGGAGCTTAGAGTTTGTAATGAGAACGTAGACCGATTTGTCGAAATTTGCCAGAACCATAACCTGACCATTGGAGGAATATTATTTATACATGCGACCACCACAAGTACACGTGGAACTCAACCGATGGAGTCACCAAGAACCAGATTTCAGACCTTGCCATTAGCGCCAAACGGCGTTCCTCATAGCTCGATGTACGAAACCGCAGGGGCGCCGATATTGATAGCGACCACCATCTGGTAGTTGCTGAAGTCCGGCTTAAGGTTGCAGTAGTCCGTGTGGCTGGAGGGTATGGCAAGATCGGAAGAAAGTTCAACGTGAGCAAACTGCGGGACCCGGGCATCCATAAAATCTTTCAACTCGAGTTACGTAATCGTTTTTCGGGACTCGATACCGGTTCGGACTCATTGGACGAAGAGTGCAAAACGCATCAAAGAGGCATATACAGAAACCGACTCATCCTCGAGCTCATCACAGCACACTTGGAGCATGATCAAAAACAGAAGAAACCTTCATCTGACACCCGTAATGACGCCATGCGAGCCGACCTTAACATGCAATACCGTCAGAAACGCAAATAAATCAATCGCAGCACCCGCAAAGATAGATAGGAGGCAGTGGGCTGATGGTATAACTGACCGTGCTCAACAAGCTGCAAACACCGGTAACCTAAAGGAATTGTATAAATCTAGTAAAGTAGGAAGGCCAACTCCCACGCTAGCGTAATCACTTTGAGGAGGTCTTCCGTTTATCAACAATATCAACACCTGCAAGTCAGTTCTACACCATCCCGGACTCTTGACATCGACACGGAACTACTGTTAGTTTCGGAAGTTGCAAGAGTAATCCCACCAACCACCCATGGCCCCACCGACGTCTTGTCATATGGGCCGAATCTCAAGGAGACGGCTGCGGACATAGCCCGCCAAAGTCCTCTCCTCGAAGACAGGCAAAGCACCAGGACTCGACCTTATAACTGCGAAAATGCTACAATCTGTTAGCTGACTTATCTTCCGCCGTCTACGTTCTGACTCCTCTCATTGAGAGGATATGGTCCATCGAGGGGCTTCCGGATGAATAAGGGGGTTAAGAAGTTTGGCGAGAACTATGTATATGAGTCTGACATTGACCCTGCTGTTAGGGCACAGCAAAGCAATATACAAAAAATAAAACAGCATGTAGCTAAGTAGCTACCCATTTATTGTGATAACACTAAGGGCCCATTTTTCAATAGTCTGATAGATAACTTTTAACTGAGGAATAAACATGGCCGTTTGACATATTTTCTATACAAAAGCTGTCAAACGGCCATTTTTATTCCTTAGTTATAGCCTATTTAGTACTTACCTACTTAAGAACCGGTTTTGTAGATACAAAACCGATACTTAACTTACTTACCGATACGATAGGTATCTAGGTAGATACTTAGATACCTATCGTTAGTAAATTGTACTCTTCTAAAGTATAATAAGGCTGTTTAAATGTCCAAACCAACCAAAGATAGTAATAAATGGATTGTAGTCTGACTAGGAGTAGGTCGTAAATTAAATGCTTAGTCCGCTACCAACTGTCGAACAACCGACCAGGGTCTATAAAAGATATATTTTACGTAAACAAGAAACAAGAAACGGTATCTACAGAGTACCTAAATCTTGTAACCGCCAGACATACCCACCCAATAACTTTAGAAATAATTTTACCTTCTGCTCTGTTAGCAGGGGCGCATCAGCTGTATCAATGATTCGGGGCTCCCGAGCTACAGGGACCCCGGCGAGTGGAATCAAAAGTTAGGAAAATGTCATCCACAATCTCACTTTTTTTTTAGGTTCTTGAGGTTTTTAAATACATTTTATATGTTATGATGACAGTATAATCTAACTGCCTTCATAGCATCCATAAGATCCAATTTAGTAAATTTTGAAAATTGCAGCTTGAAATTTATCCGATCCCAGTCAGGATTCTCTTTCCGTAGTCAACAAGGAACCCTATATAGTTTTGCCCTATCCGCCTGTCCGTCCGTCCGCAGCTTAGTTCAGAGACTCTTAGTACTAGAAAGCTATAATTTGGCATGGATATATATATTAATCATGCCGTCAAAGTATCAAAACATGGCGATGCCAAATAATACTACGCCTTCTATAAGAAAAAAACAAACAAAAAACAAAAATTCCGATAGCCCAGGAAACACGAGTTATGCAAAACACAAACAATAATAAAAAAGAAAAACCCCGTGCGAGACCAAAAAGGCTCCTATCTCACCATGTGCAAGGTTTAGCGAAATATTTGAGTCTAAAAATGGTCTAAACTATCTAGTCACCCTAACCAAACATTACAAATTCATCAATATAACGAAAATAAAAGGAAAACTATCACAGCGGCTTTATAAATTTATGAGTAATAGTCGACCAACTTAAACAAAGTAGGTACTTGGAAAAGTAAAAACTTTTCTTTTCGTTAGAGCAATGTTCGGTACTTTCATTGTTTATGAATTTCAGTATTTTAGAGAATTAAGCTGTTTGTACAGAACCCTCGGTACGCGAGCCCGTCAAATCAAAATCAAATCAAATCAAAATATTTATTTGCTAGAATATGGTACATAAGGTGTTACAGTAAATTAGTTTCAGCATATCCTGCCATAACATGGCGTACAAATGTATTGACAATCAGTGATGTCACTTAATCTAACTCACAAATTACAGATACTATTGACTTGTCTTCCAAATAGTCCTTAATGCTATAATATCTTTTATATAATAATAGTTTGAAAAGTATTTTTTTAAACATAGTCAGCGGTAGGTCTTGAAAACTATTAGGTAAATGATTGTAAATAATAATCGACATGCAGTATACATTTTTTTTAAATAATTCTAACTTTATTGATGGCATCTGAAGTCTATCTTTATGCCGTGTTCTGCTATTTGGCCTGTCAGAGTTTGTTTCAAATAAATTGTAGTTTATTTTTACAAAAGTACATATTTCAAAGATATATAAACATGGGAAGGGAAGAATTTTAAGTTTTAAAAATAGTGGCCTACAGCTGTCTAAAAAGTGGGCTCCACAAATTGCTCAGATACATTTTTTTTGAGCTTTAAAAACTCTGTCAAAAACTACTGAATTACCCCATATTATAATGCCGTATCTAAGTACGGATGATACATATCCATGATAAGCCAGTATTGCAGTGTTAAAGTTTACTGTTTGTCTAATTCTTTTCAAGACATTTATATATTAAACGATCTATTTTTGTAAGAATTTTATCAATGTGTATTTTCCAGTTACAATTTTTATCGACCGTTATACCCAAGAATACACAATTATCGACAGTGGTCAAGTGAGAATCTTTATAAAGAATGTCTAATTTATTTACGTTTGCATTGTATGTTTGAAATTGTATTATGTTTGTTTTAGTCATATTTATTTTCAAGTTATTTTTTTCTAGCCAATCGATTGCTTTATCCAGAGTTTGTACGATTTCATTCTCTAAGTTTTTGTTATCGTCACTCTTAATAATTATTGTCGTGTCATCAGCGAATAGTATGCAATCTTTGCCTATCGCCTCTGGAATGTCGTTGATGTAAACTAAAAAGAGTTGTGGGGATAGGATACCTCCCTGTGGCGTGCCATAATTATTTTGTTTATATGCCGACCTATAGTCTCCTGCCGTCTCCCACCTGGGTGGTTTTTTTAAGATCGTTTCACTAGTGCTTCATTCATCCTCTGCCCTTAAAAACCGTTAAGAATCCAGTCTCCTATTTTATTTATCTATTTTAAAAGATACATTACCCACAGTTTTTGGTATTTTTTTGCATTCCGGTAGAAAGGGCCCCAACAAATTTTGAAACAGGGCATAGCAACGCCACTGTCTCTTAGTACAATAATTTCTGGGAAACTTCGCGCCAGGTAAATTATGCTACCGATTGATAGTAAGAGCTCAACAATTGATTTTCTATTATTTCGCACCTGATTCAGGTTTCTCGGCCGTTGAGGGGTTGATTGAGTGATAATAAATTTATTAATAATTGTGATATAATTAGACTAATTAATACTTCACCCGACCGAGTTTCGGCCAAGTTGGCCATCTTAAAGGATATTAGCTAAGTACGCAAGGGATATTTATATAAACACATCAACACGGTCTAGGGATATTTTAAAAAAAGCGAATTACTATCAATGTGTTAATTATTTATATGACATGTATATATTTAAAAGATACGTTATTTAATATTCTACCATTTTTTAATAATGGTTACTTCGATTAAAATTTCAGGATTTTATGGAAAAAAATGAAGCATAGACGGAAACCGTATATGAATTAACTTTTAATTTATGAGTAAAAACTGAAAAAAAATAGAAAAATCATTTAATTTGTGTTTATAAACTTGAAGTTAGTAGTCTGAGAAAGCGCCCATGGTGTTCATAACACATCGGCATCGATTCGGCATTCTCAGAACAAGGTTGTCAATGTCTTGCTGCGGAATATTGTCCCATGTCCTTCTGAGGTGCGCAAAAAGTTGATCTTCTGTAGCCAGATTTTCAGGAACTTCCTTCAGAGCTCTTCTTTGCAGCATATCCCACGCATGCTCAATGGGATTTAGATCTGGCGATTGAGCAGGCCAGTCTAAGGCCCTAACATTGTGTGTATGTAACCAAGCTGCTACCGTTCTCGCCGTGTGTGCCCGGGCATTGTCGTGCATGAGCAGGAAATCTTGCCCCATTTGTGTTCTGTGGGGCAAGATTACGGGCCCCAGCACCTGTTGGACGTATCGTTTTGCCGTCATATTGCCCCGCACCCAAACGAGATCCGTCCGTCCTCCAAGACGAATTCCTGCCCAAACCATAATTGTTCCTCCTTGGTATGGGTGAACTTCCTGAGGGTTCTGAAGACGGCTCCATCGTCCAGGAACTCGCCAAACACGCGTCCTTCGTGAATCTGGATGGAAGCCGAACCTGGATTCATCCGTGAACAGCACATTGGACCATTGCTCACGGCCCCAGTCCACGTGGTTCCGAACCCATTCTAATCGTTGTCCACGATTGCCTCTCCGTAAAGGTGGGACCCGGAGTGGTCTACGAGAGCGTAGATTGCTTTCATGCAGTCGCCTTCTTACAGTTTGGTCACTCACAAGCACTTGGTGTTCCACTCGCAGCCTTTGGACCAATTGAGTCGCCGTTGCATTTGGTTGAGCTCGCGCAGTAATTTGCAAAAATCGGTCTTGTCTGGGGGTAGTGATGCGACTTGGCCCCCGGTGCCTCTCCGCTACTTCACCTGTGGCACGATAGCGTGTCCACAATCTTGAAATTACATTTTGGTATATCCCTATGGCCTCAGCAACATTACGCTGAACAGATCTAGCTTCCAGCATTCCCACAGCTCGTAACATCTCCGCCCTCGTCAGATGTTGGCGTTGCATGGCTACAATACCTCAATTTTAACTTTATCTTTCGTTTAAAAATAAAAAAAGACTGTAACTAAACGAAATTCGTATTGTTTTCAAAATTTCGCACAAATGAAAATTCCCTCTCCTACACATCAAGACATTTTTATGCCACCGAAACAAAAGAATTATCAAAAAAAATAATTTGGAATTAGTCTGAGATAAATTACAAACAAATCGGTGTATAAAAGATTCCAATGCGGCCAGTACTTTTCGAGTTATTTAATTGAATATGAAATATCCCTAGACCGTGTTGATGTGTGTATTATTAGGTACCTGTGCATAAGTGTGTGTGCAAACACTTCTGCACTCTCTGTTCCTTTAGGTACCTACTCTCATAGTCCCATGTGAGTGGGCAATCCAATACGACCGGGCTAAGATCAGGCGCAGGACCAAAGACTTTATGTTGTTCCCGAAACACAGAGGTGTCATACCACCAACTTCCTAATTCTGGGCTGCTACTAGTAATTTCCTAATGGAAAATACAATACCAGTATGCCTAACTTGGGAATCGAACACCGGATCATAGGAAGCCACAGCCAGAAGTCGCACTTGAGTCCGCGAGAAACAGTTATATCCAACCAACCAAGAGCTAACTCTACTAGTAATCGGTACCTATCCCTACCACGGTCAGTGGATACAAAACGGGGCACTATCGAGGTCAAGGCCAAAATTCCGAAAGTCAGATTCGCGATTCTCAGCAGTGACAGGTCAATATTCATTATTAGTAACCTTGAGATCAAGGTCGTGTCCTTAGATTCAAGGACAAGTGACATTGAGGTCAAGGTCAAGTGATCCTGGAAGTCATGTTTCACTTTAAATTTGCTTCTGCATCGTCTTCGGCGCTGCGGGAAGTGCAACCCCTTCGCCCTTACGTAACAAAGGATAGGCACCCATTTTCACCTTTGCAGCTTCAGCTTGCTGGTTGCCTCCGACACGGTAATGATATCTAACAGTATTGTGACTCGGCCCTGTCCTTGAAATAAGTGCCTACAAGCGCGCGTCACGTAAACACGCGTCAGGGCTGCCCTTCTTTACCTACTTCAGTTTCTTTCTTGTTTTGTGATTGTACATATCTCAGATTCTTTTCTCTAATCTGAGGTAAATATCATATTTTTTATTATCTTATTTTAAATCTTACTAGGTACCTACCATTTAGAACTCTCATAGGAAATCATTTCATATAGATATTTCGTCTAATTCAATAATATATATAAGTAGCTTAGTTCGTAAGTAAGTAGATAGCCTATGCTAGGAAACTACTTACTAGTATTTTTTAACCCGAGCGTGGGTAGGTCACTCGTTTGTAACTTCATCACCATATCCACTTATTTATTTATTAATTCAGGTATTTTACTCGGTGGAAAAAGCGAAATACCTACCTATAAAAAAAGAAACAAATTAGGCACTATACTTTATAAAAGATAGCTTGATCTCTGCGACAGCAGTCAGTATCAATACAGTAACAATACCGCTTGATAGGCTAACAATAACGTATACGTCAGTTTGACATAATGCCGCAGAGATCAAGCCATAGACTAATATATAATAGATTGAGAGATCAAGCTACCTTTCCGAAGTATAGTAGGTTAGTTATATACCTAATTGTTTTGTTTTTCGGAGGCTCCAGGTAATTAAAAAAATGCTATCTCTGGGTGCGTTAAAGAAAAATTCAAGCAACCAAAAACAGCACAATATAGTCTCTAATTGCTCTCTGCCATAATATGTAACTAAGTAGGTAGATATACGTATTTCAATCAAATATTCACAAAGCGCACGCTTACTGCTTACAAAATCATCACACCGTTCGTGACTGTTTGCGACTGTAGTGTATCGAGTGTTGGCTGAACTCGAGGCGCGTAGGTATGACTCGCGTTCCGACCGTTTGTATGAAGATAGAATACTGTTAGTTATCATTGATTACCGTGCCTTAGCAACTGCGGTTCGCACGGGTGCCTGTGCTTTGTTACAGCGGGCGGGGGTCGCTCTCCCTTCACGCCTCCAGCCTTTGTATACACTTTAGGGGTAGCAGCCAAAAGACTACGTGAAGTCGGGGTCCCCCGATTCGATTTTGGAACAGATTCGACCTTACATATTTTAACTATGAAGTACCTATCATGAACCAATCCATTCGACATAACTTTTACGACAAACGGCTGATCGGAGACAAAAAATACCAAGATGCTTTTAGCCATACCTATAATTAGGTTTTTTTTTTTTCTTATTATCGATAGGTTCGCGTTTGACCACTACCTCGCCTGATGGTAAGCGATGATGTGGCCTACGGTGAAGCACGCTTGCCTAGAAGAAACCTATTCACTCTTGACTTAAAGACCCCAAGGTTGTAGCTGTCAGGAAACAAAGACTCCGGAAGGGAATTCCACTCCTTAGCTGTGCGCACAATGAAAGTATTAGCAAAACGCTTTGTGCGTATGGGTGGGATGTCCACCATGTACCGATGGCGCATGGCCGTACGTCTTGTAGTCCGATGATGGAAAGGGCTAGGCGGAATCAAATTGTGCAGTTCCGTCGCACACTCCCCGAAATGTAACCGATAAAAAACCGACAGGCTGGCAACTCGGCGTCGATGTTTGAGGCTCTGGAGCTTTGACGCGACCAGTGCATCATTGCCAATAAGCCTCTTGGCCCGTCTGTCAATCGACTCAAGTGCATCAAGCTGGTATTTGGCAGATCCATCCCAGAGGTGAGAGCAGTACTCCATGCACGATCGAACTTGCGCTTTATACAAGTTGAGCAGCTGTTCAGGTGTGAAGTACCGTCTCACCTTTGCAAGAATCCCCAACTTTTTTGCAGCCAACTGAGCTTTCGCCTCTATGAATGGACCAAAATTAAGGGTTGATGTCAACGTTAGGTGTTGAAAGAAACGCGGGAATAAATGTTTTGCTAAAATATTGTTTCTTTGGCTAAAATTTTGTCTTTTTTCTTCAGTGCCCCGTTACATAAACTCCAACCCACAGCTCCAACCCTGCTCTATACACCCAGTACATCTACAGATACATCATTGGCAAGCTAACCTTGAAACGTTAAAATTCATTGATAGTGTAGTTTCTCGGGCAAACACTGCATGAAATGTTGATCTGGTACAGAGATGGAACCGATGGAACGCTGAAACACCCTGTTCCACGACTAAAGACGGAAATACACTTACGTGTCGTGGTGTGGCGTGGCGCCTTCTGACGCAGTTGATTGGCAACAAAACTCGTTGTGTTATGACGTAGGCTGAAACAGAGTTGATGGAATGGTGGATTTCATGCCACGCCACGCCACGACACGTAAGTGTGGTTCCACCTTAAAATGTCGCTTCATCAGCCGGTTTTTCTCTTTCACACTAATCAAAAAATTATATATCTGTCCTGTTGTCACATTGGGGTTAATTTATAATCTGTCTGACTTTGAATCTGTCATCAATTTTTGATTGTGATTCAGCGTTGCCAGAAGGTTACATTTCTTACATTTTTCGTAACTTTTGACCCCCTCGCGTAACATGTAAGTAATTTTTGTATTTAAGGCAATTTTCGTAACTTTTGAGAACAATGAGGTTTGTAATACTAGATTTTTATTGCAGTTTACAATTGCATCCAAATTGAACGCACCTAAAACTGGCGCTTCTAAAAAGTATTTCACTCCATATCATACTCAGAGATGGCTCTGAAAAAACGCGCCATGACAAAATGAATCATATTGTGCATTTTTTTAAACTTGATTTTGCTAGATCGTGTGCACGTACGTTTTCTACTTTGCGAGTTCGCGCGGTTTCGTACTAGAAGTTCCGGTGATTACCTACATTTATGTAAGTTTAGCGTTAAAGTTTCTCAAATTATCGAGATTCTAGACATATACCTAGTAGAATGTAAGTACCTAGACATATGTCTAAGTTTGCAACTAATAAAAATATTTTATTGCAGGTGCAAATAAAAATTTAGTGCAAGTAAAATTTCTGTAGAAAGTGTGGTTTAAACCTCTACGATTATTACAAATACAAATAGTTTATTTTCTTTAACAATATTACATATCGATATTATAAAAAACTAATGCTAGGTTGGTGGATTTGGTGTTATTTTTGTCTCCAATTCGCTATATATTTAAACATTTTTTTTTAGTTTTCGTCTTAATCTAATAAGCCTGTGTATTTTTCATGTTTTGTGATTTCATAAAAAAGAAAATTTAAAAAAGGATAGAACAAAACATAATGAAAGCGATTCACTAGTACTTACTTAATTTAATACACAATAACAATATTATAAAAAGGAAAGATTTTTTTGTTTGTTTGTACCGAATAGGCTCCGAAACTACTACCGATTTTAAAAATTCTTTCACCTATGGAAAGTTACATTATTCCCGCGTAACATAGGCTATAATTTTGACGGGAGCGAAGGCGCGCGGATCAGCTAGTACATAATAAAGAGAGATAATTAATTTTTTTGAAAGTTTTTTTTTTAATTTATTAACAGCCCTGTTAAGAACATATGGTAAAAAAATATGACAAGAGGGTTCTATACATGATATCGAATATTAGTAGTTAGTTCAGTGTAAAACTAACAGATGCACCACCTCTCGTGGATTTGATTCAAAGTAATAGAATAAGTTAGGTGCTAGACTAGATAGTAACAACTGTGAAGATGGCGCTGTGATCAAATAAAACTAGAGCAAAGATTACTATTATAAACTAGTCTGTTTTATCATAAGATTAAATACACCATTAGACATCATAGATTCCTTTATATTCCGCCAATTTGCTGACATTAATTTGCCTCCAACCTCGAAAAAACTAAATTTTAAAAATATGTAACTTTTGTAGCAAAAATGTAACATTTGAGGATATAAAACGTAACTTTTGACTTAGGGGCCCTGGCAACACTGTTGTGATTTTGTGTTGTCATTTGTCAGTTTGTCACTGTTTTCTTGTCTGGAAATTTAAAATAATTTTCTATTAGATACCTCATTATAATACTTTCTCTACGCGTAAATCGCAGTAAAAACCAAAATGTCAGCACAAAATTCGCCGGTCAAGGTGTCAAGATCGCCAAGCGTTATTGAAACAGCGGAAGACTTTGATAGCCAGGTATTGTGATGATACTACGCCTACTTTTCTTTATTTAGGCCATAAATATAATATATCCTTGTTTTTTTTCAGGATGCGCTATTAAAACACGTTGATATATCGATAGTGGAGTCGGAAAAGCGCGCTAATGGGACCTTGCACGTCCGTGATCATTACACCGTATATCTAATCGATCTGAAGTAAGTGTTTCTATTCTTTTGTTTTCTTAGCAAATTAGCCGTCCATTGTGAGACAATAATTAGCCTCATTACTTGTGCCCATTTGCTTTCAAGCGTAGGAAAGGCTGTGATTAAGATGTCAAAGCTAATTAGGTCATATCCTTTTCAAATAAAATGGTAACTTGGTTTCTATTTTTGTTGTTTTGTGATGATGTATTCCATGTAGAACTGAATAATAGTTGCCGCAAAACATTTTATCTGCACACTGCAGATATCCCCTGAATACAAACTAATAATTTCATGATAAACCTGTTGATAATAATACATGCAAACTTGCCGCTAAAAAGGTCACTTGGCTATAATAAATATATCTAATACTAAATTCATAGATGAGATCAGAATAACAAGTTTATAAGCAAATTAATACTTAAATTCGATCAAAATATGCCCTTGGATTTCATAATGAAATACAACCCTGTGTTTTTATTTATACCTACATTATTCTTATTTCTATTGAATTATTCCAGAGTGACAGATCCAGACTACAGACTGGTATCGTCAAAAATCAGTACAATATGGAGACGGTACACAGAGTTTGAGCAGATTCATGATTACCTACTAGTTACATACCCACATGTTATCATACCGCCACTACCTGAGAAGAGAGTGAGTTTTATGTTATTTTTAAAATACACCCCGAACCTAATATCTGTCATTAATTTTGGCAAGGGGTATTATGTTGCCCAGTTAATGGGTTGTTGAGAATGGATAGGCAGTTGCTCCATGTAAAATACTGGTATTATCCCCTGCATGTAACTTGGCAAGGTTTTGGCGCATTGGGGTAAGTTCCGCATAGTGTGCGAAGTGACCATAGGGATAGAACAGAATGTGGACACAACACAATTGATCAGTCAATCCTTGTGTCAACTGACCAATGAAAAGCGTGCTCAGAATGGTGCTAAATGTTCCCCTGCATCCTGCTTGGTAACCTAAAAAAAAACTTGTGCACATCAAACAACTCTTGCCAACTTTGGTGCCAGCAATTATATTCTGCTGTGTCCAGTTAAACTGCTAACCCCAACACAATTAGACAAAGGCTAGGCAAATTGACACTAATTACCTAATAAATAGCGATACATTAACCCTGGCCTGTAAGGCTTCCTAGCCAATATTTTACTGTGAACTTTAACTTAGTTAAGGATTCTCAGATAGTTTACTTTTTCTTTTTCCTTTTTTTCTATTGCAATCTATCTAGAAGACATTCAGCAATGTTTGTGTTCATTAAATATAAGTTGTGCGAGGTACATGTCTAATCATGAGGTGACACACACATGTTCTCATAATTTATGCATCAAATCTTGCGGTACTCTTTTTTTAAGTCTCCGAAAGATTGGAAATATTTCATCCATGAGGTGGTGTGCCTGCCATGAGATAGTTTACTGATACAAAAAATAAGTAGAAGTATGATCTTCAGTAATACAGGGAAACATTGTGTCATGAATATTTGTCATCATAGGAGTAATGTTCCAGCAGTTTTCTAGGAATAAGTTGTATGTGAATCAGCAGTTTTGTTGCAAATCCTGTATTCTAGAACTAAATATAACAAAACATCAGAAAATGACTATATTTAAAGTCAAAGTGTGACAGATAAATAATGAAATAAAAAGCTGAAAATAATCATTAAAACGTTAAATATAAAACAAATACCTACCTATTTGTTTGTAAAACTAATAATAAATATTACATTATTTGCATTTTCAAAATGAATTTGTAAACACTGGTACACTTTATCACAGTTCTTATCAGGTTGTTGTAATATGATGCTTATCAGAACAAAATTAACATTTGTATAAATTAACATAGATTATAATTATGAAAATTACACAAGAAAGTCACAACATGTTAAAAAAGTTAGTTTCGTTGTAATAAAGATAGACAATTATAATAATTTTCTATATATTATTTGATAATAACAAATATACCAAAGGAAATGGAGCAAATACATTACTTTTATCAATTTCATTATTTATCCTTAAACTAGGTTTTGCCAGTGGCGTCGAGCACGTGGTTGTCGAAAATTATCGCATAAAATGTCCAATACGAAAAATGGACACCGTACCTACGAAAAATTAATTGAGCAAGTAAAATTTTTCGAAGCTAATTAATTTAGGGCTAAAAGTAAGATATGTTGTGTATATTACAATAAAACGCTATTTAAAAAAACCTTTCTTACAAAAAAATACAACTGACTTAAAAAGGTTTTTTATTTTTCATTTTAGTTGTGGTACATAATGAACAAGTTCTATAGTAAGGTAATGCACAAAACGAATAGATTAAGTACCCGAAAAAAATAAAATCGTTCTCAGCCTTGCTGATTGATGTGTACAACTGCCCTTAGAATGTCTCTATCTCCCTCAGAAGCTCCGGTTTGGCGGATGCAATCCTGCCATTGTTGGTCTTCAGTTTCGTGAGCTGGCTCTGCCAGATCCCTTGAAATAACCTTGGAGCCTTTATTTCGCTCAACCGCGTCTTTAATACGCTTGGTATTAAAGCGGCGGATATTTCTTTTCAAGGATTTAGAGATCTGTCTATTGAGCTGCCTGTATATGCACGCCTCATCTGAAGACTGCAGGATCATCTCACGCCTCTCCTTCATAAGCTTGAGAGTAGGATCAGAGAGCTTTGTTTCTATCTGTACGACGGGTTTTGAAAAACTTAGACCCAACCGTATGGACAGCTGCCACGAACCCATCGCTGTATTCGTTCACGGAGCTCCCTAGGCACTCGAAACGATTTTGGAGATCGAGCTGAAAGCTCTCGGGGTTTTGACCTGAATCTGTGCTGGACAGAGCGTGGACTTTCATCAGTCGAGACCTTTCAAGCTTAATATTAATGTTCAATGTGCTTCTTACCTTGCGGTGATCGCTCCCGGTTTTCACCGAATTGATCACAGAGACATCTTTGAACATTTGCTTCTTGGTTGACATGATGAACACGATCTCATGTTTTGTTGCACCATCGGGGCTCTGCCAGGTCCACTTCCTGTGTTCACGCTTTCTGAAGAAGGATTTCATCATATAGAGGCCCTCTTCTCCATAAAACTGTCCAGTAGGTTACCACGGTGGTTCCGTCATCCAACTCCAAATTGCCCCACTTGCAACCCACCATCGTCTCGTTTGCCCAGTTTCGCGTTGAAGTCTCCCATGACAACGGTTAAGTGAGTTTTGAAACCATCCATGTCTCTAGAAATAAAATAATACATGGTCTCCGCCTCGTCGTCGAAGTGTGCCGAGGTCGGGACGTAGACCTGTACGACCTTCAGCGAATATTTCGAGGATATTCTGAGTATAAAGCGCAGGCCACACCGCCAGCTAGCGGGCGGGCGAACATCGTTTCACCTTTTTACATGGTTAGTTAGTTAGGTAGCTCGCGGTGTGAACCGAAGTATGTAAAGAGGTGAAACGATGTTCGCCCGCCTAGCCCGCCCGCCCGCTAGCTGGCGGTGTGGCCTGCGCTTTAGGTACGCCACCCTGGTCGACACACTCTCGATCTTTAGCACGTTATTCACAAGGCATTTGTGGACGATAAACCCGACACCACCCTAGGACTCCCGGTCATCCTCTTAGAAATAGAGCAAGTTACCGGATTTGAGGATTATCGAGTCCTCCCCCTCTGTTCGGATTTCAGATAACCCTACAATACTCCATCGTAACCTGCTCAATTCCTCTTCGAGTTCGGTGATCTTCTCGTCGGTCCGGAGTGTGCGCATGTTGTACGTTGCCAGGTCCAGTCGTCGGTATTTTTTGGGGTAGCCGGATCTCGTCCTGAGATTCTTAGCACCCCTTGCCATGCCGTAACCTCGACCGCTACCGTAGTTGAGGGTGGACAGGCTGCCGGGCACTAGGTTGCCATAATCGCCACGCTTGGCAGGCGGGTGGCGATCGCTGTATATTTGTTATAAATGCACAGAGAACGCTGCCAATTCTCTGGTTTGTCCCTTAGTCGCATCTTACGACACCTACGGACAGATATGGGATGGTGAGATTCTTAATGTCCGTCACCATACGGAACCGGTACCAATATTATTAAGTATTAGGATTCACACAAAATGCATAAAGAGAGATTAATGCTATAAGACCACAGCTGTCACAATAACTTATCAAGAAAATTATCGCCTTATGCAAACATACTAAAATCAAACTCATTTCTCAGGTCTTATATGCTTGGAGGAAGTCAGACACCACAGACCCTGAGTTTGTGGAGAGAAGACGCGCTGGCTTGGAGAACTTCCTACTGCGGGTTGCATCGCACCCTCGACTCTGCTTCGATGATCAGTTCATCAACTTCTTACAGCAGGAACATGGCTGGCGGGAAACTATTACTGACAGCGGTAAGTTATTATTAGATACTTTTTTTTTATTTATATTATTTATATATAATTAACTTAAAAAAGTAATTGTTGCCAGTTGCCAGTTCTTTTCCATAAGAAAAACAACCAATTAGATCCATGCAAACAATTTTTCTTTTTCTCTTAATTAAGGCATTCTTCTAGTGTGGTCACAAACACGATTGCTAAGCAATGTTTTGGCTTTCTGGATTCGATACCTGGGTGGTGAAAATTAATAGGGTTACTTATTCCATTGGGCAATTTAATGTAGGACTCCAGACTCCAGGTATTCGCCCAGCTAATGGTAATTACGGTTCCTTCTTCGGGGAATACATGAGTGATTAATTCTAAAGAAGTTAAACGGAAAATAATTGGACTTTCCAATTGCTTTCCATTAATTAATTTGTTTCGTACCTTTTCCTTAATAAATAATATTATAAGAGAATGTAGCTATATTTTCGCATCGAGAGAAGATCTTTATCCTGCAGTTTGCCAATACAGGCTAGATTAGATATATTTTAAAACTTATGCTATTGATTCCAGGCTACATACTACAGGCGGAGAACAAGATCAAATCGTTGTCAGTATCAATCAGACTAAAAAAGCCCGATCCAGAGATTGAGAGTGTGAAAAACTATGGGAAACAATTAGAGACTAATTTAGGAAACTTTCTTTATACTAGGTGAGTTTTATATCATCTTTTTAAGTTTCAATAAGTTTGCCTATATATTATTGTAAGTAATCAAAGATAATGTTGCTGAAAGATAATTGATGAAATGGTTTAATAAATGACAATTTTTATAATGCATAGTTGCAAAGGCTGTCTGGTAAATATCGCTGATAAGACCGCCATAGAATTAATAGGCATGTTCCCTGAGTAGAAAAATGATAATTCTAATTAGTCCATCATTGAGATTATCTAATAATATTGGATACGTATTTTTTTTACCAAATCAATAAAAAATTACAAAGTTTAAACTGCATCAAAGTTCAGGTGTGGGGCCTTGTGACGTCACTAAGGCAGTATCAATTCTAAATACAAATAAATTGCTAATCGGCCATTCTTCGTAAAAATAATGCCAATGAATCAATACCAACATTATCCAATGAATCAATACCAACATTCGACTTTTATAATTATGTAGTGTCAATAACATTCTACTTGGTAATTGTATAATTGCGGTATTTGTATTGTCTGACTTATTTGAAAAGGTTTGTGACTAATAGGAATTCAACAAAATACCATAAATTAGGTTTCATATCAGTCATGATTTATGTCAAAAGTTACATTGAACAATTTATTTTGATATGGTAATTAAAACTGCGGGTTTATTATCGCTATTGATACTAAACCAGACACCCGATTGGAACGGAGTTCGATTCATTAAATTTACGTTAAAAGTCTTTCAGTTTCGTAAAATATGACGAAATTGAAATAACAACAACACAGCTGATGCTCAGTGTAAACACACAATAGTGGCTGCTAGCGTAGGTACTGTATGTGTCTAGTCAGCGTGCGCTCGTACGTGTTCGGTTTTCTTCGTGCGCATGTTGCTCTCGCCTCGGCGTCTCCTTTTTGTGCGGATCTTCGCTTGTACTATGCTGTGCCTCGCACAATTTATCACGCAAAAATGTTTATTAATATTTATTTATATTAATAAAAGGGTATTTAAAATTTAAAAAATAAATATCTTTGCATATTCCCAAAACTGACGGCATCAATTGAAAAGTTGTAGTTTTCTAGGTGATCGGGCGCACGGTTGGCGCAGTGGTTGAGCGATTGACTGCTGCGCTGCGTGTCGCGGGTTCGATTCCCGCACGGAACAAATATTTGTATGACCTACAGATAAGTTGTTCCGGCTCTGGGTGTTTGTGTATGTGAGTTTATATGTTTGTAAACGCACCCACGATACAGGAAGAAATTCCTAGTGTGGGGCAACGTTTTTTTTTAAAAAAAAAAAAAAAAAAAAAAAACAAGCCTCAAAAATCACTGCAACGAGGTGTCCGTTTTTTTGGTATAGTTTTTGGTCTAGCCCCTCTGCCCGCACACAAATCAGAACTATAACGTGCGATAAGAAACTCCGTTCCATAAACCTTATTGTATTTTTTAACATTTCAGATCAAAAATAATAGAAAAGAATTACGCGCTATGCAAGCTACACTCAAACTACGGCAAACTGTTCAGTGAGTGGAGCGTCATCGAGAAGGAGATGGGCGATGGACTGCAGAAGGCAGGCCATTACTTCGGTATGTTAGTGACTATCTTACTTCCGTATCTATTTCTGCCAGTAACCCTGTCCATAGTGTAGTATAGCTTTATATCAGAGAAATATTAGGGTTAGGGTTCTGTTCACAAAGGGTAAAAACGGGTCCCTATTACTAAAACTCCACTATCCGTCTCTCTGTCTGCCTTTCTGTCACCAGGCTATATCTCATGAACCGTGATAGCTAGACAGTTGAAATTTTCACAGATGGTGTATTTCTGTTGCCGCTATAACAACCAATACTAAAAACAGAATAAAATAAATATTTAAGTAGGGCTCCCATACAACAAACGTGATTTTTTTTGCCGTGTTTTTGCGATAATGGTACGGAACCCTCCGTGTGCGGGTCCGACTTACTTTTGGCCGGTTTTTTTGTAACTAGATCAGTACTTCCACAGATAATATAATACTAGCATACAGATGCCTCATCCCATACAAAAGAACTGTGCCGACGTAACTGGCGTTTTTTGTCTGATTAAATGATTATTTTTATAAGTACTTCGAACGCGTTCAGTAAAAGGGTTTTCTCGGCTCGTAACATTTTTTCTTTAAATATAGTGATGATGGTGACAAATTAAAAATCGAATGGCATGTCTCAGAAATTTTAAACTGCGCCATCTATTGGAATCAATTTTAAATAATCCGTTCAAATAATCTTTGAAATGTGAATTAAGAGCCCAATATCCCAATAGTCCCTAAATTTGGTACAAATAAATGTTACTAGATGGCGCGGTGTCCATCGATTTGTATTAAAATGTGTTGTAAAATTAACATTTTCTAGAATTGGTCATAAACATTGTATGTTCTTTTTTAATCAACTCTCCTAAGCACAAAATTATGGAATATTTGGCTCTTTATTCAAATTTAATTCAATTCAATTCAAAAGATTATTTGAACAGATAATTAAAATTGATGCCAATAGATGGCGCGGCTTTTAGTTTCTGAGGCATTCCACTCAATAGGGAACTATCCGCAAAGCTGAGCTCAGATGGCGCCACTGAAAACAAAGGATAACCACAGAACATATATACCCTAAGCCGGGAGGTTAACAAACTATACCAAAGAGTATGTAACACTACGTATCTTTTTTTATACTTTCAAAGTCGAGCGGCAATATTTCGCAGTTTAAGCATACAAAATATAAAACTAATAGCATGTGCTTATAGTGAAAGAACAATGGAGCTTACTAATAATTGAGGAAATCAGACCATACTGTACCTAAAATGCCGGCTTCAAGAGCGCGGTGCCTCAGTAAAAGGAAAAAGAAAACGGATTTAGTTGAAAGGTACGAATATGAATGCGAACATTGGAAATCTTGTGTAACTTGCAGATATTATATCAATTTAATATGTAATGAGATCAATGTACTTCCAATTAATATTCGAAACAATACTTCCAGGTTGATTTTATATGACTTACATAATTACTTTGCAGTGGAACCGTTTTGCACACGGTTACATTTTGATGGTGGACAGCAGTCCAATGCACTATTAATTGCCAAAAGCCTTACCAAAGACCTAAACGCTGACTTCCTTACCACCCTTAATCATTTCGAATAAATATATATATTCTTTTAAGAAGGTGATTTGTAAAAGCAGATAATAAATATCTTTGTTTTGATAGTTCTTACTCTAAAATTAGAAATCTTGTCTTTGAATCATAAATAAGTTTATTGGCACTTGATATTATTACATTTCATTTACATCTACTGTCTTCATTCTTTCAGGTTTGATCTAAACATAGAAAAAGGACTGAAAATGTATCTGCGTATCTGCTGCACTTTAGAATGGCATTTGCAGCTAATGCTTGTTATTATGTTTTATTGCACCACCCGGTCTAAGGCCTCCATGAAAATATCAGTACCTATTTTTACAACAACAAAATAGATATTATTATTTTATGTGTCACCTGGATGAAAACTGAAATTAACATCTAGAATACACACAAAATTTGTTTTGAGTGGTGTTATTTTCCATTGTCAATATTGTCATAACATAGGATCACACCTATTTTCAAGAAGGGTCAAGGGCTAGATAGTTGTTTATAAAATAAGTACCTACATTTACCTAAATTTCAGTGCTGTGCTATTAAAATGTACCTACTGTGTGTTACTTAATTATAACAAGAAATAAATGAAAATTCTTTGTACTTGTATGTTATTTATTTTTCTTAGGATTGATTACTAATACAATTCATATACTATGTTGTCTGCCAATATAATCGGAGAAATCCTGGTCAAACTGAGTAATGTGTCAAAACCGTTAAAAATAAACCAACTGTTAAAGTAAGTAACCGGTGAAACTTATTATTTCTGAGAGTAGGTACTGAATCTATATTATTGTCCAAGTATCAAATTAAGTTAAAAAGAAATATATTTCTTTATTTACAATATTTCACATCAATTAACAAGAGTTTTAGAAGGGTTATTGTCATGAAACTTGGGTCCAGAGTTGAGTCTAAATCTAGGCTATCTGGGTATATCCATGATATCAAAGTTACATTCTTAAGGGCCAAGTTATTCTACTTACAAAAGGTGTTTTCTTATTGTTTTACCACAAATTAAATTTAGCTTTTTGAAACACCATTTTTAAGGCATTATTGTGAAACTTATTCCAACAGCACCAGAAATTTAAAGTGCTGATTGTTTCTCCTCAATTTGTTCAAAGTTTCCTTCTCTGTTTATCTTTCATCGACTCTTTTTCTCCAAACAATGGTAGGTAACCCCCTAATTTAATATTTTTCTATTTAGTTTCAGTCCTGTAAGTATAAATTAGGTTTTATTAACACCGTATGGTCAAACATGCGTATTTATGTAGACATTAAAACCATTTTGTAGTTGTGTTTAATTAGTACACAATGTTATGTACTTTATTTTTAATGTCTATAGCATTAAACATAATAATTACTGTTATTATTTGAATAAAGGTTGCCTTAGGATAATACACTGACCTGTAAAATACCTTCTTTATTAAATATTCCGCTTTAGAACGGTCAGGACACAGCCTTGACTTTTTTGTAAAATTCCTGCGACGAATAGTAATTTCCCATTGCTTGCGAATATTGGCGTTTTCTGGGATCATATGGCCGGTTTTATTTCTGCATCCATAAACACAACACTGATGCATTCTTGACCAACAGCTAGCAATATTATTATTTAGTTTTTGAACACAAGTTATACTTAAAACAGTAAAAATAGTTCGGTAACCACTAACACAAACTGTAGTAGACGCCATGTTGTTATGTTTTTGTTTACTTTTATCCTTCAAGCGCCATCTGGCGGGAGCAATTGGCAGTAATGTTCCCTATTGTTAAAATTTGTATTGTAACACATTTTGGTTCTGAAAAACGTGTAAAAAAAATCTATACTACAAATCGTCACTGTAATTAACGATAAAAATATTCACGAGCCGAATAAACCCTTTTACTTGCAAGTCGCTGCTAACACCATCTATCTATCGCTGTGGAACGGAACCGAACGCGATCGATGAACAACAAGTAAAATTTCACAATTTAAAAAACCCCCGACGCATTTATCTTGCGAAAACACCCCGATTCAAACAGTAAAATGTTCATAACTTTTGAACGGCTGAACCGATTTTATTCAAACATAGCTAAGAACACTCTCGACAAAATTACCTTTCAAACAAAGAAAACTAAATTGAAATCGGTTCATCCGTTTAGGCGCTATGATGCCACAGACAGACACACAGATACACAGCAACACACGTGAAACTTATAACACCCCTTCTTTTTCCGGCGGGGGTTAAAAAATAATCGTCGGCACGGTTTCTTTGTATGGGATGAGGCATCTGTATGCTAGTATTATATTATCTCTGGTATTAGGCACTAACTAATAACTAGAGAAAAAGTTGTACATGGTATATGTACAACTTTTCCTACTAATTTATTTTGGTAATTTTAATCATACCTTTTCTCTTTTATAGACTCAATAGCAGACAGCATAGACTCAGTAGCAGAGGATGAAGAGCAGCTAGCAGACCAATTAAAAGAGTACCTCTTCTACGCGAGCGCGTTGCAGCAACTTTGTAGCAACCACGAGACGTTGCAGCGAACGTTAGAGAACGCGCAGGACACACTCACTAACAGGTAAGCAATGCTACAGTACTTGTTCTACGAGCGCGTTGCAGCAACTTTGTAGCATCCACGAGGAGTTGCAGCGAACGTTAGAGAACGCGCAGGACACACTCACTAACAGGTAAGCAATGCTACAGTACTTGTTCTACGAGCGCGTTGCAGCAACTTTGTAGCAACCACGAGGAGTTGCAGCGAACGTTAGAGAACGCGCAGGACACACTCACTAACAGGTAAGCAATGTTACAGTAGTTGTTCTACGAGCGCGTTTCAGCAACCATGACAAATTGCAGTAAATATTAGAAAATACACTGCTTACTAATAAGTTAGGATATCATAATAAATTATAACGCACTGGACCATTAACTACGGCTAACATTTATGAGCTAATGTAGTTAACCTACAATAATGCGATTAAAAATAATTAAAAAAAAACTATGTTGTTGTTTCTACTTTCTTTATTTTGTTTGCGAAATTTATCTCCCCAAACTACTGACCGACAACTACTTTAGCAAAATTCAACACCAGAGCACCTAATATTAAAATAACTAAGAAAAATTCTCTTCACCTCCTGGGTTCTCATATTTTTGATGAATCCTTTCCAAATTTCATTGAACAGAAAATACAAAATTTTAACGATGTCTCGGAAAGACTTTTTTAAATTAACATGCATTCGGCCTACACACTTATCCAATATTGTTGCTTTGGACCAAAATTTACTTATAGCCTTCGCTCCTCTCATTTATGGAAACACCCACAACTTTTAGAAAAAGTAGACCAAATTATAAAGAACACACTTTCAGCTATCCTAAATGTGGCCTTGGACGACCGAGCATGGCAACAAGCCACGCTTCCCATTCGCTTGGGTGGCCTCGGCGTCCGCAAAATTTCAACTATAAGTTTACCAGCCTTCCTCTCCTCGGTCCACAGATCTGATAAATTAACCAGGAACATCTTACCTTCCTCTCTGGTTTATTTTGTGGTACCGTGTTTGACCGATGCGTTGAACGTTTGGCAAATGGCTTGTCCCAATACGGATCTGCCCAGAGACGATGGGATGTGCCGCTCTGCAGTATTATACAGAATAACCTTATAAATACATCGTCTACTACTGCTGAGCGTGCGCGTCTGCTGGCTGTGGGGGAATGGGAGTCGGGTTTGTGGCTTCAAGCACTCCCGTCATCCACCATAGGCACTATGATGGATGACTCTTCGTTTCGGCTAGCGACCTGTCTACGCTTAGGCGCACCTTGTGTTGCTCCGCATCGGTGCCATTGTGGTGAAGCTGTCGGCAGCCTTGGGCACCATGGCCTGTCTTGTTGCAAGAGCGCAGGACGCCTAGCACGGCACGCCAGCATCAATGACATTATTCGTCGGGCCCTTATCACCGCCAGCGTACCAGCTGTATGAGAACCTAGCGGCTTGGTACGTGACGATGGGAAGAGACCAGATGGCATGACATTGGTGCCGTGGAAGGTGGGTAGGCCTCTGGTGTGGGACACAACCTGTGTCGACACCCTTGCACCATCTCACGTTCCTAGTTCGGCGGGCTGTGCTGGCGCTGCTGCTGCGGCGGCTGAGACCCTCAAGCGGCGCAAATACTGTAACCTAATTGGTAATTACAGTTTTGAGCCGTTTGGGGTCGAAACGCTTGGGTCATGGGGCCCGAGTGCACGTCTCCTTTTTAAGGAGATCTCTCGCCGACTGATCGACACTGTGCGTGACCAGAGGGCTGGCTCTTTCTTTGCGCAAAGAATCAGCATTGCCATTCAACGTGGCAATGCTGCCAGTCTTCTGGGCACGTTCCCGGATGACAGCGATGTGGAGGAATACTTTGACGCCTAAGTGTACTTTTCTTTTGTATATAGTGTAAGTAGTTAGGTTTAGTATATTTTTTTGTATAGTTTACTTTTGTTTAGTGTTTAAGTATGTACATATTTACACCTTTGTTTTACAAATACATTCAGTATGTATTCATTTATGTTGTTTCAAATACGTGTCGAATTTAGAAACTTCTTATTTTGTGTATAGGAAATAAACTACTTCCAATAATAAAGGTATAAATAATAAATTAAATCTATGTACAGCAGTGGACCCATCGACGAATGCCCCAGTTTCAATGTTGGCAGTATCGGTGCCACTTACAATCGTTCTGTATTCCTTATCTCTTCATCTCTTTCTCCAGGGTATCAGAACGCAGCCGCGCGGCAGCTGGCAAGTCAGGCATAATGTCGCGTCTCTTCGGCACCACCGACCCCGACATAGTGCGCGACCAGACCACGCGAGCCTTAGACGGCAAGATAGTTGCCGATAAAGACGCCATTGAGAAGGCTAAGACGGATCTAGAGTAAGTACTAATCTATACTAATAATACTAGCTCTCTACGCAGCTTTTCTGCAGGCTCAATGCCATTCTTTTGGCATAAGATTGCACCGACTAGGATTCGAAGTCGGTTTAAAGATTTCCAGGTGGGCCATGAAAGTTGGTGGCCTGCGGGGAGCTTTTCTGCAGGCTCAATGCCATTCTTTTGGCATAAGATTGCACCGACTAGGATTCGGAGTCGGTTTAAAGATTTCCAGGTGGGCTATGAAAGTTGGTGGCCTGCGGGGAGCTTTTCTGCAGGCTCAATGCCATTCTTGTGGCATAAGATTGCACCGACTAGGATTCGGAGTCGGTTTAAAGATTTCCAGGTGAACCATGAAAGTTGGTGGCCTGCGGGGAGCTTTTCTGCAGGCTCAATGCCATTCTTTTGGCATAAGATTGCACCAACTAGGATTCGAAGTCGGTTTAAAGATTTCCAGGTGGGCCATGAAAGTTGGTGGCCTGCGGGGAGCTTTTCTGCAGGCTCAATGCCATTCTTTTGGCATAAGATTGCACCGACTAGGATTCGGAGTCGGTTTAAAGATTCAGGTGGGCCATGATAGTTGGTGGCCTGCGGGGAGCTTTTCTGCAGGATCAATGCCATTCTTTTGGCATAAGATTGCACCAACCCGGCACCAACTAGCCATCGGATTCGGTTTAAAGATTTCCAGGTGGGCCATAGAAGTTGGTGGCCTGCAGGGAGCTCTTGGCTCAGTTCCATGTTTTTGGCATAAGATTGTTTCATTGCATTAATAAAACCGTTGGTCAAAGTTATTTCGGTTCCCAGTAAAAAAAATCGTAAAGATTTTACCGCCACATTTCACTGCTCATCGGAAAGAGACTCCATGATCTGCTTACTAGCGATTACTGACCTACTTTGATCATATCGCTCGGAGACGGCCGGACAGCCAGGAGAAACAGGTTGTGGTGGAGAAGGTGGATGGCAAGACACCGCGCGGATGTTCACCTTCTCGCTGGACAGACCAGATAAGGTGGATTACAGGACTGATGGTGACCACTGCCCTGAGATAAATGATAATGATGGTCTGATGGTGGTGGTTGATGGTCTTGATCTTTTAATTAATCGCATATTGTAATATAAACACTTTCGAATTTATTTTATTTTACTAATAGTGCATCTTTCTTACAGAGAATTCACCAAGAAGGCGCAGGTAGAGATAGAATATTTCCAAAAACAAAAAGACAAGGATCTCCACGAGTCACTCGTTAGCTTTATTACTCTGCAGGTGAAGGCGGCGAAAAAGGTTAGTTTACTCAGATTACTAATAAGGATGGACTTTAGGAGATCATCCTCAAATAAATCTTCTTATTTATGGAATATGTAGGTGAAAGTTCGCAGTCGAATACCAATCTTATTACTAGGGGCATAAGGCAAATAGGAGTCGACCAAGAGCTCGCACGTTGTACCTAAAGACACTTGCCGTTCTAAAGAAACGTGCGTACCTAGGGCTGTTACGCACTGCATCCGATCCGAATTCTAGAAATGTTGGCTCCGAAGTAGCCGTAGTACTGCTTGTAGGGAAGCTTACGCACTACATCCGAACTCTTATCTGTCATCATTCTGAACATTTTTCATTCGGATAGAACTCGGCACTCAGATCACACGGACTCGGATCGAATGTATTGCGTAACCGCCCATACTCCATTCTCTTCAATACTTTCGGTCTCTATTTTTCTTTACTCGTTTTGTGATAGGCGCCAAGATTGCATAATATACAATGTTTTTACCCGACTGCCGAAGGAGGGTAATGTGTTTATCAGTCTATGTATGTATGTATGTATGTTTGTTCCTATATGGCGTTCCAGAGACCAAACGCGTTGGCCGATTTTGATGATTCATATGTCAATCGATTCGTCTTAATCCTGCGAGTGTCATAGGCTACATTAAAATTGGATAATAGTAAAATGGCGGATTTTGGGCGCCATATTGTGGGGGCCCAATTTTTTTTTTCCAAAATCCATCAATCAATCCAAACCCATCGTGTGGGGTATCAAAATAAAGGGTTTTAAGAGGTGATTTCAAAAATATATAATACTTATATGTTTAAATGTATCTAATTCGAAAAAAACTTAACAAAAAAGTTATAAATAAAAAAAGTTAAATCAAAAAACCCGACTGCTTCAAAAGCGAACTAAAAAGTCGTAAACAAGGAAAAAATCATGCTGTGCAGGAGGAGGATACATCTGGTTTTGGTCAGCCAGCTCGCGCGTATGTATCCTCAGACTGCACAGCATGATTTTTTCCTTGTTTACGACTTTTTAGTTCGCTTTTGAAGCAGTCGGGTTTTTGATTTTTTCCAAATGTCAAGTTCCTTTAACACGGCAGTTGACAGCCACTTGAAACAGCAACCTACTCAATTTAAACGATACAAAAAACGAATATGTTTAACTAATTAACTTTTTTGTCTGCCAGAACCTACAAGCATGGACACAGATCAAGGAATGCCTTCAGAACATGCCGTAAGCCTGCCAAGGAGTTTTTATACCAAATGTACCTATGAGCTGTATGTAAAAGTTAGTCTTACTACTTTTCTATCTCACTTTTTAAGTAGAACGTAAGTCGTTACGGAACTGAGTAAGAGTATTTACTGACAAGCGACCCATAGCGAAGTAAATTATATGCGTAAGTCACTGCTTGTTGTAAAATTTGAACTACGAAAACCACCCTTACTGCTACGGAATAAGGGCTCTGTAAATGTCAAAATGTTAACGTGGACGTCCAGTTTACCGCACTATTTTTATAAGAGCTCTTTTTGACACGCAAGTCGTATCAAGTGTAGTAACTCTGTTTGCGCACACGCTTGTACGCTATAACATTTACGTAGTAGGCTATTCCCCTTTGAGAGTGCCCGAAATTCTACATTACTCTACAATCACATTAATAATTGGTTTTCGACCGCATTGGCCGGGTTTGTAACTTTAATGAATTAGCTAGTGTCCGACCGAACTGGTTTGTGCGACCGAAACCTAATTTCGGCAACAGTCTCAGTTTCGGCCGAAACCGAAACCTCCTTACAAGGATCATGTTTTGAGGGAAAAATAAAGAAAACGTTATTGTTATCAGTCTGTCTTTATTTTTTTATCTTTAAATCACATAGCTATGCAGTCTTCGACATTTTCACTTATTGGTATGATAACAAACCCTCATTTAAGAAAAAAATATTTGCAAAAAAATACTCGCTTGGATGGAATTTAACGCGCCGAACCTGACCGATCACAGCGCGAGAACTGCCGAATGCAGTTTCGGTTTCGGTCGTATTTCGGCAGGTTTGCTGCCGAAACAGAAACTAAACCGAAACTCGTTTTTTTGCTCGAAACTCGACTGAAACCGAAAACAAACTTTCGGTCGTACACAACAAAACCATCAAAACCATTCCATACAAAATATTTCACCATCTTCAACTCCGCTTTAAATGTTCCACTTTTACTGCTTAACTTAGGGCTTCCTCACGAATTGCTTCAAAGCTGTTTGCCGTCCGCATCTACAGTATTTCTCAAAAAAAAAAAACTTAACTAAAAACACTCAAAGCTTTACTAGATCAATCCGTCTTGTGGAGGGCCTATCCACCCCAACTATGAACTATTTTAGAATATTAGAGGCAGCTTTTATAACACTATTTAGAAAGTAGTCAGATTTAAACTTACTCAGTTTCGAAACGACTTCTGTATGTTTTTATTTTCTCATAATTATGTGGTTTATACTCATTTGTGAAAGAAAAATCAATGTTTAAAATAGCTCTCAAAGTATTTTTTTACTCTGTGTCGTAAAATTGTGACTACTTACAATCATTATTATAATCAAATCACATAATTATTTTATTATTACATCGAAATTATTTAAATTTATATTTTGTATATTTTTTTCGAGATTTCAGTCAATAGGTATTGAAAAATTGTCTAATATATTCTAATTTTAAAATTTGTTAAAAATTTAACCCATCGTACCCATTCCATATCAATTAATGTATGTTTGAAAAAAAATATAATTGAATAGTATTTGTAAAATTGTACCAACACTTATTGCGAATAAACTGATTTGATTTTTTGATTTGTCGATTCTATTGTAAGCATTGTTTTCTCATACCATACCATTATATTTAGTACCTAAATGTTCAAATAAGGTATGTTGAGTTCTAGGGGCCAATAAGATTCGGCAAGAGAATGTGCGTTTGCGCCGAAAGTCCGAAGTTTTCCGAGACTGTCCGAATCACAAGGAGTAAACAAGAAATCGTTTTGTAAATTGCATTATGCGCCTTCTTCCTTAGGAAGACTTTGTGGATCGGAAGAGTTTCGAAAAACCTTTTAGGTTACCTTTTACTTAATGTTCGACAAAGACATAATACTTACCTACTTAGCTATGTGTACATAAATACGTAAACATTTTAAATTAAATAAAAATATACTTATTTACCTACCTTAAATATCTTAACGTGTTCATAATTAAACAAACCCAAAGATTGTATCAAATAAAATAGTTCCTCTAAATTCAGATAATGCAAAGGAAAATGCGCAATTCTCTGTTATCAGGTATCTCGGTCAAGCACATCTAATTATCCTGATAACTAATCTTAAGTCTTTGATTAAGATTATTATCAATTCCCATTTCACCCTTTTCACCGATAGTGATTGTCCCAAATGCAATTCGATGTCCCAAATATTACTTTGGTATATTATGCCAAATAATTACCAGGTACTTGAGTTTTGTCCAAATTATTCTGTATAATCACCCTTCTGCACTTCTAAGGCTGAAATCGCTGGAAAGCAAGTCACCTGACGAATAGCGAAGAGAAACGAATGTTCTACAAGTAAAATTAAAAAGTTTAAAATATCCCCGACACATTTTTATTTCATGCTACATAATTTATCTAGTATACGCACGACAATCTATTGAACACGTAATTATGACATAATATCTTGCGAAAACACCCCGATTCAAACAGTAAAACAACCATAACTTTTGAACGGCTTAACCGATTTTCATCAAACATAGCTGAGAACACTCTCGTTAAATGCACCTTTCAATCAAAATCGGGTCATCCGTTTAGGAGCTATGATGCCACAGACAGATACACAAACACACAGACGTGTGGACACAGGTCCACACGTCAAACACCTTTCTTTTTACATCGAGGTTAAAAAAAATCGTAACCGTCTGCAATGCGCGTTTGGCCACTTCGCGAGGCGACAAGCTAGGCGTTTGTAAAAAAAAACAATTCAAGTCTTAACATAATTTTTCTGATAGCCAACAACCAAAGGTCTATAATGTTCTTAAAAAATATATTGATAAACTAGTCTGTGATGTGTGTTATTGTCACAAGATTTTAAATAAAAAAAAACTGAGGACTTTTTCCATTGCTGTAGAGTCTTTGTAAAGCTTTCGAGAATTTCTAAAACCTACTGTATCGGCTGCAGAACATATTCCTAAAAAAATATATAATTTTGTAAAATTGATTATGTTGCATATTAATTTTGTAAATTACAAATTATCGTCTATCTCAAACATTAATACTCATCTGTGATTGTAAAATGGAATCGGATATAGTTTGTATTGAGTAGAAACAGTTTTTTTTACTTCTCTGATTTGGGAAACAAATATGGCGATGAAATAATGAAGTGTAAATTACTGTTTCTATACTCATAAAAAATAATTTAAAAAAAACATCTAGCTGGATATTTGTATATTTTTATTACAATTGGGATAACTTTAATTAAAACTAACTCCTAACTTTATTAATTTTGCCAATAATAAATATTTAAAGTGTTTACCGCAAGTCTTTATGTACCAAATCATCTGATTTAAAGTTAAAACACTAGATTTATTGTAAAGCTACATTTATTATTCTACGTTGACTATGTTTAATTTATGTTATAATTTTTGAATTCTCGATGAATCAGTTTAATAAACGTGGAAACTTTATAAATCTGTCTTTCATTATTTTTAGTCTATGGTACCCTTCTTTAAGACCCTTCTTCAAGAAGAGTACCACCATACAACGCCCTAATGAAGAACTGTAGGTTCATCTCACTTCATAGCCATGTCTACAAGTTGTTTTCAAGAGTCATCACGAATCGTCTCGCGCGCAGGTTTGACGATTTCCAGCCTCCCGAATAAGCCGGATGCCGTAAAGGCTTCAACACCAAATATTAGGAACTTACAAATAAAATTGGCGTTTTGTAAGGGAGGAACATATGGTAGTTTTTTTTTAAATATAATATATTTACTCAATTCAAAGTATGTACCATTGCTATCTATGCACTTTTGCCATCTTATAGGTAGTTCATTGATCCCTTGACTAAAATACCATTCGGACGGGAATAAATAAAATCTTTGAAGGCGCTTTGGACTGTCCCATCGGAGTTCAATTTTTTCCCTTGCAAGAAGTGATGCAAATTTCGAAAAAAATGGGAATCTGTTGGAGCAAGGTCCGGGGAGTACGGTGGATGTCTTAGACATTCCTCTAATTTGGTAGCTGTGTTGTGCAGTGTGTGGTCTAGCGTTGTCCTGAAGCAGCAGTGGCCTAAAGCGATTGACCAGCCTCGGCTGTTTAACAGCAAGCTTTTCCATCATGGTTTGCAGTTGCTGACAACAGACTTCCGCCGTAATCGTCTGGCCAGATTTAAGAAAGCTGTAGTAAACGACACCGGCACTAGTCCACCAAACGCTCACAAGTATTTTTTTTGAGTCAATTTTCGCTTGGGGCAGGATTTGGCTGGTTCGCCAGGGTTCAGCCATTGCGATGAGCGTTTCCGATTATTGTACAGAATCCACTTTTCATCACAGGTAATGATTCGATTTAAAATCCCTTCATTATTGTGCCGGTTAAGTAATGTAACGCAGCAGTCTCATCTATGGCGAGTACGTCACTCACCTTCGGTTTGTCGACGATATAGTGGTCATGGCTGAGACCATGGAGGACCTCAGTACAATGCTCGATGACCTCAGTAGAGCTTCCGAAAGAGTGGGTCTTAAAATGAACATGGACAAAACCAAAGAGATGTTGAATGCCCATGTTAAACCCACTCCTATCAAGGTCGGAGACTCGAAGTTGTGGACGACTATGTCTAACCTGGGACAAACGATCCAGTTGGTTCAACTTCGAAAAAGAGATCAACCGTCGAATCCGACTCGGCTGGGCAGCATTCGGGAAGTTGCGCGGTATCCAACTTACCACAGTGTCTCAAGACGAAAATCCAGTGACCAGTGTTTTTAGCCAGTTGTGACCTATGGCTCTGAGGCGTAGTCGCTCACAATGGGCCTCATCATGCAGAAAGCTTACAGTCACCCAAATGGCAATGGAGAGGGCTGTTCTCGAAGTATCCTTGCATGATCGAATCAGAAATCTGCAAGAGAACAAGGTTTACCGACATAGCCCGAAGAATTGCCAAACTTAAGTGGCAGTGGGCAGGGCACATTGCTCACAGGACGGATGGCCGATGGGGCAGAGAAGTTCTGGACTGGCGACCGCGAACCGGCAGACGTTGCGTAAAAATATAACCCCGAGCGAGACCAAAAAGGCTTCTATCTCAGCATGTGCAGCGATGTCCAAAAAGGAAGTAACGCTGCGCTGGTTGCGAGGATGCGCTGGATATGGGACCGGTCAATGTGGCGACACTAGGGGGAGGCCTATGTCCAGCAGTGGACGTCTTTCGGCTGATATGATGATGTTGATGATGAAGGTACCAAATGAAAGGTATCTTAATACAAGATACAAAATGAAATTAAAAAAAAGGTATTAAAATACCTTATAATAATATCTAAAGATACCAGATGAAAATACGTATTTTGTATCTGTATTCCAGATACTTGTATGGTAATTAAGTCACATCTCTGGGTTACGATCTACATACGATCCTTGGAGTTGAGAACGTACCATAATTTAATGCCAAAGTTCAACAGGAAGTTTTCGGGCTAAAGTAGTGTGACAAATAATACTCTTCAAATTCTATAGGTACTACACCTATTTTCTTTTTTTTCTTGGAGAAATGCTCATGCATACTGCGCCACCACGGGGAGATAGCGCAGTTATGTGGGACTCCAACCCACTAAAACTCCACGGTGTCCTACTGTGTCGCTTATGGCGGGAACACGTGCACGCGTTAGCACTCACCGCGAACACGCCGCGGCTGTCCGTTACCGGACCCTACTCTGGGGGGTGCCCCCAATCACCGGCGCACCGAAACATATTAAACGCGGTGACCACCCCAGGGACTAAACCAGCACATGGGCGCCGACGCCGTGTATGGCACCCTTGGTCCCCAAGTCTATAAATACCCTTATATTAACCCTTCGCAAAATACAGGCGTGAAATTATTATCAGATTCTTAAATCTGAAATCAGATTAAAGGCATTCGATGTTTGTTTAAGTTAAATCACTGTCGCCCTACATACGCCTTGAACTAAACAACATAAAACGCTGACAAAATTCCAAGGACAAAGAAAACAAACACTTTTTTTTTGACTGCCAGATCAATAACACATTAGAATTTGCAGCCAGTTCCCACGAAGCAAGACAAAAGAAGGCCCTGATAAAATATAAATGTTATGCGGTAGTGGCTAAGTGAACATTTTCCACCATATGGCATAGTTGTTTGTACCGGCCTGTGAGTTCACACGTTGATAATTGCCCGCCAGCGGTGTTTTACTTATTGATTTTTCGATTCCATGTGCTCGTAACATTTTATGTGTGATTGAAGGCATTTTCTTTGAACCTTTTAGATGAAAGCACGGTTTGACTCGGTCGAAATGGTGGAAAGGTCTTTTGGATAAAGCTTTTGCGAAATATCTCGGTTTTAATTATTGTGATATTAATTTAATACTTATCTCAAATGTCACCCATGAAAAACGTACCTAGACATGGGTTAGTAGGTAGGTACAGTGCATAGTCAAGCACACATAAGATGATTATTTATAGTAGAAATGTAGGGAAATCTCGGAGCAACACAAAGAACAAACGGTTTTGGTATATTGTCGGGACGGGTGGCAACTCTGGGGTACAATGCTCGGCGAACGAATGATCGGAAGGTTCAGGAGGTATCGCAAGATACATCGTTGAAAGGCCTCCCACAAGATTGTCCGACGCGATGATCCGGTGAGTGCCGCGGTAGTCCTGTAGAAGGCCTACGTCCAGCAGTGGACGTCTATTGGCTGTAATAATGATTGATTAGTTAGGAAAAACTTTGAGAAAGAGTTACGTGCTAGGGATTATAAATTATTCGGACATGTCCGTACATTTGGCCTGCTGTCCGGACTTCGGCCGGCCTTCTACACAAACACACACTACACAAATGAATTGTAAAAAAAATATCCGGATTTTTCACTTGGACGTCAAAGTTTTTTCCATTCAGCACACGTACCATCATGACTCTATATGTATCTCATAATTATCATGATTGCCATAAGCGTAGATACTAATACTGCTAGAATTACAGGTTGAATAAAATAATTAGATAATTGAAGTCTCTAAGTGTCTGCCTACCAATTTTATATTTTATTTTTATCAAAATAAGCAGACCTGTTTAGGATAATCTCACACCTTGACACACTTTGGAATAAAAATATAGATAGCTTTTTTATAACGCCAGTTATAACTTATCAATTCTGTGATAATTTCAAGGATTTGATAAACAGAACTATGGCCCCTATTATATTATCATTACGTAGTGACAATTTTATTTGTTTTTTACACGGAGATACATCTATTTGTCTTTGCAAGGTGAGCAGATGTCATTGTACGATATTGTGATACTCTGTAACTATTGAGAAACTTGAAGATATCAAAGGAAGAGATTATTAATTGCCACAGAGATAGGTACCTAGGTACTGAAGGGACAAGGGCCGGCAGCCTAATTGCGTAAGGAAATTCGGCAAAGGAAACAATCTGGTTCTTTCCCAAAAACACACACATACACAAAAAAGTTGAATAAAGATTCAACTTTTTTGTGTATGTGTGTGTTTGCCGAATTCACTTACACAATTAGGCTGCGGGTTGAGTCCCTTGACTCCAACAAAATAGAAACGCTAGGACTTTAAATGTATTTAATTGCTCTCTGTACCTTGCACCTTGTAAGTCCTTTACGAGGCAAACGCTAACACTGTCGATGTGGCTGAATTCTGGTAATAATACATTTATTTTAGAATCACCGATACGACAAAGGAGAAGATTTCATTTTCCGGTTTTTTTTTTTTTTTTTTATATATTAAAGGCTCGCGCTTGACCACTATCTCACCTGATGGTAAGCGATGATGTGGTCGACGGTGAAGCACGCTTGCCTAGAAGTAACCTATTCACTCTTGACTTAAAGACTCCTAGATTGTAGCTATCGGGAAACACAGACTCCGGCAGGGAATTCCACTCATTAGCTGTACGCATAATGAAAGTATTTCCAAAACGTTTAGTGCGTATGGGTGGTATGTCTACCATGTAGCGATGGCGCATCGCCGTACGTCTTGTAGTCCGATGATGAAACGGGCTTGGTGGAATTAGATCATGCAATTCCATCGCACACTCCCCGAAATGCAACCGATAAAAGACCGACAAGCTGGCAACTCGGCGACGATGTTCAAGGCTCTGGAGCTTTGACTTAACCAGTGCCTCATCGCCGATGAGCCTTTTGGCCCGCTTTTCGATCGACTCTAGTGCATCAAGCTGGTATTTGGCGGATCCGTCCCAGAGATGAGAACAGTACTCCATGCATGATCGAACTTGCGCTTGATACAAGCTGAGCAGCTGTTCTGGCGTGAAGTACCTTCTAACCTTTGCAAGGATCCCCAGCTTTTTGGCAGCCAGCTGAGCCTTTGCCTCAATGTATGGGCCAAAATTGAGAGTCGATGTCAACGTAACGCCAAGAAGCTCAAGATGGTCAGTTATTGGCACGGTCACATCTCGGAAAGTTGGAGCCGGTTGGAATTGGCTCTTTTTAGCGGAAAAAAGACACGCCTGGGTTTTAGCAGCATTAAACCTGACCAGATTGGCATCGCCCCATTAGTCGCCCGGTTAGTCCCGCTTTGCTCTAGTCCCGCTATGCTCGACTCGAAAAATACCTACCAAAAAGTTCCACTATGCACGAAATCACATTTGCGGGAAGTGATGAAGAAAAGTGTTACAGTGTAATATTTTATTTAACCATTTAAAAAGTAAATTAAGAAAAAGTAGTATGTAAATTCCGTTACTTTCGCAAAAAAAACCATAATAAACGTTCTAAAAATATTACCAACTAAGATTTCGAGGTTTTTAGTTTAATTTCTATATTTTTCAGCTTTCTGCTCAATGTAATTGAATTCAAACACTTTTCTTTCCAACTGTACCTTCCATTGTTTACGTAGAATCAAAAAATTTCGTGCATACCGGTACTTTTAACAGTCTGTGTTTCCCGATAGCTACAACCTTGGGGTCTTTAAGTCAAGTGTGAATAGGTTTTTTGTGGGCAAGCGTGCTTTACCGTCGACCACATCATCGCTTACCATCAGGTGAGATAGTGGTCAAGCGCAAGCCTATAGACGTTAAAAAAAGGTATTTTTTGAGCCGAGCATAGCGGGACTAACCTTAATTTTGAGGCCATGGAACAAATCTAACCCGAAATCAACAATCGTCAGTATCTACAATTTAAACTAATGGCTTCCTAACCTAAACTACCTACGTAGATAAATTGCTGTAAGAACTTAGTCAACCCATTTAAAATTTACACTTTGATGTTGATCATCTGAACCAGCGTGGACTGCGTGGGACTAATATACGTGGGAGGATTTTAAAACGGACCTTTCGGGCCAGTTCAGTGCATCAGCCATACAGGTGTAACTCAAAGCTATTTAAGTAGATAATCTCATAATAGATGCTAATAGAATGAACCTCGTCGAATAAATTCTGGGAATCAAAAGGTCGTGTACGACGAAATAGATTACGACTCTCTACTATTTGCGCAATATGAACACAATATGACCATGGAAACAAATCCTTATCAACTAGATTACTACTCAACACAGTGCGCTTTTCTATGCAAATAGCTTACAGAGGTAAGTAAAACTTGCGCAAGCATCGGTGGCCAGTAACAGCAGTTACCTACTATCGGAAATCTCTCAACTATTGCAATTCAAACCTACACAACAATTCAAAGAACGTCCGTCCGGTTTACTCTTGCAAATAATTTCAAAAGCCCGGCCTAAAGCTTAGCATAGCTATTAGGTCATAGACTCCGGTAGAAATACCTTTATTCGGCCTCATTTAGCATCGCTTTTCATTCTATTGCAGTTACCACTTGAGATGCTTTGAATGCTTCTGCGTCGAAGAGCAATGAACTCAGAAACCTAAGTATTAGTCCATCATCTGCTTAGGCTTTCCCAAACATTTTTAATCGGCTACCAGTCTTTCCGGATGCAGGATGCAGCACCTTTGTTTTATAAGAAGGGACTGCCTGTGCCTATCCGACCTCCAACAGCCCATCCACTAGCCAGCCATCTTTTGAAAATATATACTTCCAGGCTTCAGTAAAGCTATAAACTCTGGTATTTTACTGTGTAAATGTAAACTTATCTCTTTGTTGTAGTCAGAGCAAACTCTGAGGCGTTTAATAAGCTAGTTAAATAAGAGGTAGGTAGACGTCGTTTATTTTCCATGATTCAGAAGGTTGTACTTGCCTACCGAGATAATATTCTATGTATCCTCTAGAGTGATGATTAGTTACAACTTTCTACAGCGTATACCTACTCACACAGTGTGTGGTCTGCTAATAGGTTCCTACCTTTCTGAACTTTTCAGTCTTTAATCTTAATGTACTAGCTGTCCCCCGCTGTCGCTCCCGTCAACGGCTACCTACCTACGTACCTCTCTCTCTACCATACCTACCTACCTGCCTTAAGATTAAGATACAAATTTAAGTTAAGTACATAACACCAACATTATACACTTAGTTCGCAATAAACGTTTTGACTTTGACCTACAGTACTCTACTCCACCTACCTACCCTCCTACCCTATCTACCAACCTACCTATCCTACTATACCATACCAGACGGACAGAGTTACTTTCGAATGTATAATATTAGTATGGATTAATATATTATAAATCGAAAAGTAGGGATGGATGGATGTTTGTTACTCAATCACGCTACAACGGCTTAATGGATCTGGATGAAATTTGCCACAGAAATAGATTGTAGTCTGGAATAGCACATAGTCTTTTCATTCCGGTAAGCGAAGCTGCTGGTAGAAGCTAGTATCAAATAGATCTTTAATTTTACTAAGTTAATCCCCGATTTTTGAATAAATTAAGAATTCGAAGTTGAGTTGAACCTAGTCTGAAACCTGCCAAACTTTAGCGTACGTTAGAGTTTGACACTTTCTACTCAATTCATAAAGCAGCCGTTACCACTTACCAGTCTTCAGTCTAATTACTAGAATCACTATAATAACTACCTTTATCCTCAGCAATTATTCTTAGGTGCCGCAGCGACAAAACGTCAACTTTTGTTTTCGCAAATACGAAGTGGCTCTATTTTAAGAACTTTACGAGATGCTGTTAACTGTGTCGGAATTAGACCAACGGCTCTTATCGGGCGTTGCCCTCGCGAACTGACTTCCAGTTCAGATAAGTTAAGAGGTCCTAGACTTTACCAACTGTAACGAGTAAACGGCTTTGTGTCGTAAAATAATAAGCACTTCTGTTTGAATTCTACGAAGATGATCTCTTTGAGACAAATAAATAAGTTGATTAAAGCTACAGAACCAATAAAGAGACTTGTCGTCTGTTAACGTGGCGAGAAACTACCTTATAAGCCAGTAAAATATTAAACAGCTTAGTGCCTGAAACAGTACACTGAGACTACGTGCTTTTAATTTAGGAAAATCAACAAATTTCAGGCTTAGTTAAAACCTACAGTCGGAAATCCTTCTAGATTAGATGAATGCGAAGAGTGTGTAGATCTTCTCATACTTACACCAAAGGAATACCGATTCGCTTTTCTTCTTCAGTAGAAGCCTATTACGCAGATAAGTACGGTAAATTTCAGCCTAATCTCCTGGGGAAAACTGTCGCAACGCCAATTTTTTTGTAACAAATAAGTTCCTATCTATTACAAAAATAAGGTAGCCAAGGAATAGTTATGAGCATTTTGTGTATTTTTCCAAACCGTTCCATAATTCTAAATGTTCTTCAAGTTTGAAGCAAAATGAGAATTTACAACGCAGTCGCCATAAAAACTGGCATCAGCCGATTCCTGCTATTGCTATTTAGAGACCGCATATACCTACGGTTATTTTTATTAAAATCTGGATGAGAAAATAAATACTTACCTTGCCGAGAAGAGGTATAGTTAAGATACTTTGAATTGGGGATTTATCTGTATAGTTTGCCGGATGAAAATTAAACTCTCGATATCACTTCAAACCTCTTCTGGCTGTACGTAGTATACCTCGGTGTCTTTATGTTTTCTGATGTCACGGGCAGTCGTTGATAATGGTAGACAACACCTGAAAATCTGCTAACGGCAACTACTAGTTAATCTATGGCTAAGGGGTACCGTGGTACCTAGTAACTATAAGTAGGAGTTTTTGCGGGAACGTGATGGCGTCTATGTTGCTTCTCTGTTTAATTTCCCATAAATGGTAACACCAATTGAATATTAATGGTGTAAAAATAGTTGTTTTTTTGTCTAATAATGTGCATGAGTGTGGGCAAGTAAAACATAGCGGTAGAACATGAGTTTGTTCATGTTGTCAACAAAACTCTGTGGAAGCTTTCAATAAAGTTACCGCCATTTTACTGAGGCTTAAGTAGGACATTGGACTAAAAACTAAACGAACTAGAACTTCTAAACGTGATACTGGCTAAATGCACAAACCGTGCGACGCCAAAAAAAAAAGCTATAGGTAGAGGCCGTAGTGGGTATCAGATAGGCAGTGTCCGTATATATAAGTTTCTCTGTGATAGGCTCAGCATAGGTCGTTGGAAAAAGAAAAGGCTATCAGATGATAAAGACCTCTGAATGCAATGGCCCGAAAAAAGAAGTTTTAATTTATCTTAATAAAAACTTTTACTTATTTAATATCTTCTATCAAAGTTGACCACGTCTGACTGCATCAATTATTCGTGAAGCCACGTCCACATAGAATCGATAGTGAAATGGGTCACTGTCATAAACACAGCCGTTTCTTGCGGTCCATTACTCACGTGGCCATTAGACCGTAACGACCTAAATCACGTTCATAATAAGAACATAACATCTTTTCCAAATACACCTGAAAATACGCGGGAAATTTTTAAATTTAGAACCAGCAAAAACAAATAGACGTCAAAATTCGGCAGGCGCAAAAATTTTGAATTTAGAACCTGATAAGACAGACAATATTCCTCACTTCACCTATCTCGGGCCTTTGATCATAGAATACATAATGAAGCACCAGCAAGTAAGCGTGGATTACTGGGCCATGCTAAAATCTATGTTGATGTATGGAGTCCTGACGGTGTTAGGATGGATGATGTTGAGGCTGTTCAATGCTGTGTTCTCGTTGCCGAGGCGATTGAGGTCGCAGCAGGAGAATATACAGGCTACGTTGGCGGAGTTTCAGGTTAGTACATACGCTTCTAAAGGGCTGGTTCAACGTAAACTTTGATCCAAATCGTATAGAGTAACGTGTCAAAAAGAAGGTATTAGTATTACCTTTCCTGCACAAAGGAGCCACTCACATTGGTATGATTTAATTTCCATAAGCTTTAAGTTATTGGACCCCTAAACTCCATGAACAAAGAAGGTATTTCTCGATATTTTCAAAATTATCGGATCATAAGTGTTATTTTTAACCGACTTTCCAAAAAGGAGGAGGTTATTTATTATATGTTCGACTTTATGTTTGTTTTTTTTACGTACCGATATCTTCGTCAATTGTGGCCCGATTTTGTAAATTCTTGTTTGTTTAATGTATGCACCGAAATTGGTTCCATTTTAATTTGGTGAAGATCTCTTTACTTAAACCATATATTCTCTAACAGGGCTGCAGTAAACGCTGCTGCGCTGTTCTAACAGTAACCTCTGTCAACTAAGCCTGTGGCACTGCTAGACATAGGTCTCTCCCAAGGTCTGCCACAACACCCATCCTCCGCCTTCCGCATTGTAAGTTCCAGCTACCATTTTAGGTATTTGGTCCATCTAGCTGGGGAGAGTCTCACGTTACTCTTTTCGACACGTAATTTTCACTCTAGAAGATGCTTCAGACAAGTGTCATTCGAAGTCAGCGATGGAAATGGTCGAAAAGCCATAATGGAATGGTCAAGCGCGAGACTATATTAATATAAAAAAATAAGAGATTTATCACGTGGCATTCCGATCGCACTTAACAATCCCATACATGTTTGTATGTCACTTGGGATTGGTGCAACACGTTTTCTTCTTCCATACTTAAGTTCCATACCGAGTGCATACCGACCTGTCCGTGTCCTCGCTATTCTGTGGACCTGTCCCTTGTCACACTGCAAAGAGTAAAATAATATATTGGGTCATGTATTGTGTATGTCATTGCCAATATTCCTATTAATCTAGTTCATAAATAATTTACCTTTTCGTCAACCATTCAACCAATCGTTACACACTTCCGTAGAATAATATTTGATTCTACAATCGTAAGTAGGTACTATTTGTCCTCATATTATCACTTTGTTATAGTCAACTTTCAGTAAAACAAATATTGATTAAAATAAATAGTTCACGTGAAATCTACTGCTTGTTTTATCCTTATTCCTTTATCCATTGGTTCCCTGAAACTTGGCATTTGTAATTGAATATTATAGTGATCTTGAATAACTATGATTGATAATTCATGGTTCTGATTGGTATAATCAATCATACAGGGTTGTTTGGTTAGATTAAATATTCAGCTAGCAACGCATGTTGGGGTTTACGTGTCCTTTGAATGATTTCGTTACTAAGGGCATAAGGGGTTTAACAAATTATGGAGAAAGCAGTTGCTTCTAAAAAAAAACTGTTAAAGAGTTAAAGCATAAATGAAGAGCAGGTTGCACAATTAGTTTCTCTCTTAATAAAGCAAACTATTAATGTACCACCCTATTTCTCCTAGTAAGCTAGCAAAAATTTTTGTTTCGCCATCCATAGCTGGTTATAAGCTTTTGTAGTGTTTTCAGGAGAGTGTTTGATCTCGCACAGATCTTTTTAATTATTGTCGTGAGAGCAAATTTTTATCTTGTCTTTATTTATTGTGCGAATATATATATTTTTTATTGAATACTAGCTTCTGCCAGCGGTTGCGCCCGCGTGAAAAGTGGTTTTCTAATGGAGGGAACATTCTACCGGGATGCAAATAGCTGGGTCACCTATGTGCTATTCAAGACTATATATATCTATATCTGTGCCAAATTTCATCTAGATTCGTTGATTGAGAAATACATCCAAACTTTCGCATTTGTAATATTAGTTAAAAAAAAAACTCATAGTCAGTTCGAAAATACTTATGCTCGTTTACAACGGCTTACAGAGGCGGTACCCCGATCTAAACGTGACAGAGGATGACATAAAAAATGCTGAAAAAGAACTAGAAGAGTGGACCAAAGAAATGGATGAAAAGGTAAATAAAGATGAAACTAAAGAAGATGAAAGCAAAGATGAGACTAAAGAAGAATCTAATGAATGCGAGACCACCACTGAAACCTGTGAAAAAAAACCTGCTATTGAGGAAGACAAGAAAACTATTCAATAAATCAATAGCTGAGTAGGTAGGTACCTAATAAGTTTTCTCTTCAGGGTTATCTGAAACCTATATTTTATTGTTAATAAACGTGAATAGATTTTTATTATCAGTGCTGTTTTAAAACTATATAGTCAATACTTCGTTTCGTTAGTAGAAGAAACTTTCTGAAGCTTTCGTAATGTCCAGGCATTGTTTCTGGGTAATGTTCTTAAGATTAAAAGTCTTACTGTATCACCCTATGCTCAAAGGCAAGTACTCCACCTCGACACCACCTCGAATTATAAAATTAACAGTTATAACTTGTTTATTTATTGATATTATAATTAAAACGAGGATATTTTCCCTTTTCATGGCGGTTGAGTCGAGTGGAGGTCCTTCAAACTGACTTGGAATATGTACCTTCTTCCTAGGTAAAAACTTATTTATGTACATCAATATTCTCATTAAAAAATTTAGATATAGATTAATTTCTAAACCTTTCCTAGTATGATCTTGCTTAGCCGAAATTCTAAAAAAAGAGCTGGCCAAGTGCGAGTCGGACTCGCGCACGAAGGGTTCCGTAATTGGTAAATTGCGATTTACGATTTATGACGTATTAAAAAAATACTACTTACTAGATCTCGTTCAAACCCATTTTTGGTGGCAGTTTACATGATAATATATATACCTACATCATATATTTTTTTTAGTTTTATCATTCTCTTATTTTAGAAGTTACAGGGGGAAGTTGCCCCCTCCGGCACACATTTTACCACTTTGGAAGTGTCTCTCGCGCAAAATATTCAGTTTAAAAAAAAAATATATTAGAAACCTCAATATCATTTTTGAAGACCTATCCATAGATATCCCACACTTATGGGTTTTATGAAAAAAAAAATCGTTTCTGTTTCAAGTATTCAACCTTCAAAATTTATTGTTTTTTTTTCTATTTTTGTATGAAAATCTTAATGCGGTTCACAAAATACATCTACTTACCAAGTATCAACAGTATAGTTCTTATAGTTTCGGAAAAAAAGGGGCTGTGACATACGGACGGACAGACATGACGAATCTATAAGGGTTCCGTTTTTTGCCATTTGGCTACGGAACCCTAAAAAGCGCAACACATGAACATTTCCTATTGTTAATAAACGAGATCATCAATAAAAAACTATTCATTTATTTCAACTTCATGCAACATAAAAGTACATAAGTGGACTATGCCTGAGGCATTCTCTACCAGTCGACCAAGGGCGGTGAAGATATAGCATGGCAGCCATTGCAGGTGCATAAAAATTAAATAATAATATTATAAACGTAAAATGAGTACAAAAGTATATAGTTTAAATAAGCATATTTATATATTTAGTATAATAAATACTATATATATAAAATAATATATATAAAAATTTTTAGAAAGGTGCATATCGAGACGATTCTGCTATTCGTTTAGGCAATAATGCCACAACTTCCTGATATAGAGAGGAAGCGCATTCCAGAGAAGAATGGATTGAATATGAAAGGAAGAATGAACAAAATCAGAAGTATGAGAAGGACAGAGCAAAAGAAGATAGTTAGATGAACGCACATTCCTTGCGTGTGAAGGACATAGGTATTGAAAGTGAGGTATATTATGAGATAAGTAGGAGGTGTGTTGAGTAGAGAGAAAGCGCAGTCAAGGCGCGAAAATTTCTTCTCTGCCGAATATATTTGAGTTCAGTTCTGCAGCTCGACACATGGTCATATTGCCGGAGGTTGAACATGAACCGGATGCAGTAGTTTAAGAGCATATCCAGGAATACCGCGTTCAGGTCAAAGTAGCACACGTCACCATAGTCGAGGGAAAATAAAAGTCTGCACAAGCACAGCGTTCGTTTTTGCAGGTAGAAAGGCATCGCAAGGTCTCATTGACTCTTTGACTGACACTTGAAACCTGACTTTGCCAGTATAGCGTCGAATCAAGATGTAGACAGAGATCTTTTTCACTAGGGATGACGGGGATGACAGTACCATTAAACATTATAGGAGGAAGAGAGCTAATCCCCAATCGACCTATCATGCGCGAGCTTCCAATCACAATGGCCTGACATTTTGAGGGGTTTACACTTACAGACACCCCAAATCTATCAGACCAGTTCTTGATAGCGCCCAAGTCCCGGTTTACGACGTCTTTAGCGTCTGACAAACTCTCTACCCGCGCAGCTGCATTATGTTGAAGGTCATCGGCATAAAGATGATACGAACACCGAAGACGATGAGTTATAAAATGTATGAAGATGGAGAATAACAATGGAGAAAGAATACCGCCTTGCGGGACACCAACAGTCAGGTCACATCAACTCGACGAACTCTCTTCAACGCGAACCGGCGGCTGTCGTCCCCGGTGATAGGAAGAGGAGATTCATGAATGTTCTTTTCTCAATATGTATAATAGTATACTTACTATATAGGCACCTAAGATATAGCTGTGTTTAAAAAAGGTCATACAAATTTAATCATGCAGTTAAATGATGTAATGATGTTTCTTATCAGCCCATAAAACGAAACTTCCTAAGCCATCAATGACTAACACAATGAAAAAGCAGACGAGAAATTATTGTCTGCTGTCATCATTATGAAAAATTTCGTTTGACAGATTTCAATATGTTGTGCAATTTTGCGTATATATAATTGGTACAATAACAATTACAAAAGCAAGCTGAAGTGTAGACATTGATCTATAACTTCGAGAAAATATGAAGAAGATGGAAAAAGTGGATGGAAAGTATCTTCCTGCTTTAGAATAGGCTAATAAAGGTTGGATCACTTCATAAGATGGCCATCTCTCCACACTATAGTCTCCAGTAGGGATAGGAATAGTTGTCAAATTGAATGGCAAATAATAATTCTGCAACCCCTAGAAGAAATTAGGATGCTATGCAGCTGAATGCCAAAGATTTAGGCATTCCTTATTATCCGCAGTCATCTGCCGCGCTTCTTCTTCTTTTCGTGTGAGGAATAGAACCAGTAGCAGCAGAAGCAGAAGATATTCTAATGGAAGAAGAATCCGATGGGGTGGATTCCCTGAATGTGAATCTGACATTGGAGCAAGAATTGGAGATCGCACTAAAGAGTGAGAAAGATAATTTCATGAAACGAAAAGGATTATGGTAAGATATTGATAAAAGAAATGGCAATATATAAAAGGGAGGGAGTAAGAGCTTCTTCTTTTTCGTGTGAGGATGTGGCCAGCTAGAGTTAATTAAGCCGCTTCTTGGAACCCCACAGGCCTATAATTTGGCTGTTTCAGACTTACAATAACTATATAAGTCCAGGTTTCCTCACGATGTTTTCCTTCACAGTTGCCTGTGATCTCCAAGATAAACTTAGAAAGTACTTATGAATTTGAAATAGTCACATTGGTGCCGCGCTTGTCGTGTGTTATTTAGGATTAGCGGAACACGTTTCCTTCTTCCATTCTTGTCCACCGTCACTATTACTACTATTATACAGTTCATTCTCTTTTCATTGATATCACTTATCATTCATTCATCCGTCTTTACTTTAGAGTCCCTCTCCCATCCACATTTATATTCATAACTGATTCTCTGTCTTGATTTCCCACAATGCGACTACTTATGCGTACATAACTACTTACTAGGTAGGTACAAATACGTATAGTATGTAGTTGTGTAAACCAATATACGCCACACAATCTCCAAATTGATTCTGGAGTCAGTCATGCAGGCTGAAAATCTGCATTCAGCAGGGTTCATGGTTGGATTCGCTCCGCGGTTCACACTCCACCGGGCTTGGTGAGCGCTTGGGGAAACATGCTCTTCCTATACGGTGACGGATATATTTCAATATAATTAGTGGCTGTATGAGTATTTTAACGTCTCAGCGAATACGCAGATGTGTTAATGGTAAATATCGTATAGAGGCCTGCAGTTTATTTTTACTGTATTATCGAGGAAATACTTACGATTCCCTTAGTAAAAAACAAACTAAGTTCTTCAGGTGATGTAATTTCAGTACTTTATATACCCAACAAGGATTAATGTAATGTACAAAATGTATTCGTCATAATTATGTTAGTAGTACTTCTATGTAGGTACCTGCACTAGGTACCCAAAGGGCAATGGAGAGAGCTATGCTCGGAGTATCCTTGCGTCGAATCAGAAATGTAGAGATCCGCAAGAGAACCAAGGTTACCGACATAGCCCGAAGAATTGCCTAACTAAAGTGGCAGTGGGCACGGAACATTGCTCGCAGAACGGATGGCCGATGGGGCAGAAAGGTTCTGGAGTGGTGTCACCAGGTGGACCGATGACCTGGTGAAGGTTGCGGGGATCCGCTGGATGCGGGACGCACGGGACCGGTCAATGTGGCGACGCTTGCGGGTGGCCTATGTCCAGCAGTGGACGTCTTTCGGCTGATATGATGATGATGACTGTAGGTAACGACCTTGGCTGAGGTGTCGAAAACACTCCGGGAAATACTAGAGCAGATTTCATCGAATTTGTATTTTATATTTATAGATATTATTGGGAAAAATCAATAAAGACTAGGACAAAGTTTTGTTTGTAAATTGAAGCAACAGTAATGTCAGTCAACACAGCAAATATGCTCAACAAAAGAAATGTATACGTTGATGTCATCGGTGTGGATCTGGTCATAATAAACACAGTTCACATGTTCAACTGTTTGTTTTTCAATGTCAACTATAGGTCAGTTCCAGCTGCTGTCTATAACAAAAAGAGAATCTACTGGCTTACTCATTACTGTGAGTAACTGCTAGCTTGTCTTCACATAACATAGATGAGTCAATGATTTCCACTCAACAATGCTAAAATTGATCATTAGATATCATCAATAAAAGGTAATTTATTTATTTACAATAATAAAACTCTCATTAATAAATAAGCAAAATAGAGTACCTAGTTATCAAACCCAATACAAACAATATGGTCAGGATAAAAATCATCCTGGCATAGCAGTAAAAAAATAGGCCCAGAAAAAAAACAGCTAGGTTCTATTTTTAAACTCTCTCAGTTGGGCACGCAATCAATACTTGACTGGAGCACTCCACCAGATTACAATAGACTCGTTCAGGCATTCACCCCATGAAAGTTTAGTTTAAGAGCCCACCGATAGATGGCACTAAACAAAATAACACAAAAGCTCGCGAAACCGGCCCCCCGAGGCGTGGTTCAAAGAGCTTTCACCCTAGCTAAAACTTTATTGATCGCTGGCCAGAGTACCAATGCAACAGTAAATACACAGCCGTATTCGGCGTGTTTATTGTTATCATTTGAGTCGTCGATATGAGGAATATGTCCTCGATGTATAGATAAGTTATCAAAGAGCCGGTGGCGTAGTAAACAGTTAAACAGTCTGTTGCATGGTGCTCGCTCCGTCAGGCGCGTCGATTGCTCAATTAACTCTATCGTGATTAGTGATGTGTTGTGAACTGAGGTGGTGACAGTTGACAGGTGATCATCATGACCAGGTCCAGCTACCGGCCCCTGGTGCCCAGGTCTTCTAATACCTCTTTGGATACCAGAGATATTGGGTAAGTTTTGAATTGTTTTTATTTCATGAATATTTTCGTTTGATTATTTTTCTTTTCAGCCTGCATTATTTATAACATAAAATTTATATTCTACGCAAGTATTTATTTTTAATTATATTATTGAAGTAGGTATTCGATGTATTGTTCCAACTTAAACGATAAGTTCAGGTTCCTACCTGCATGCTGAAGTGTGTAATCAAATTATTATGGTATGATCATTTCAACGAGTTCCATATCAGGTTTTGCTGGCTGACTGGTCACTGTTCAGGAATGTGTCCACCTTTTTACGGCGATAATTTATGTAGGTAGAGGTACAAGCACTTAATTATTATCGTCCGCCCACTTGGCAATTTGAGAACGAAATCTTGAACTGGATTATTGGACCACCTATATGATAATTATCTGTACTTACTGTACATTATTTTTATTAATTAATATGCGTGCTCGGCAATTGAATTACTTATCTGTCCAATTATCTTAGCTTCTCAATTGTTTTTTGTTGTTGTACCCGTTAATATAAAGAGGCAACTTGTCTGAATCAGGAGGACTCATCTACGTACCTGTTTCATTTTGTAGTGGCTCTTCCACCAAAAGCAAAACTAAGGCAAGTGCAACCATTGTTAAACCAAGAGCGTTGTTACGTCTCGGAAACTGAAAATGATATTTTTATTTAATATTTTAATACATTAAACCCTGATTAAGTGGTTCCTGAATAAACCTTCTACTTCTGATGCTGGACAGGTTGCGACATAATTGTTGAATAACTAAACATTAAAATTTCTTCGCAGAGGCTGTCCCCTGTAAATGAAATGCCATTATGAACCTGGCTTTTTGGGCATCTGGGTAAATGAAAAGCCCTGTCCCTTCAGATCTCATTTAATTTTATACAATACAATCGATAACGCTAGTAGAAAACAAACCAATGTATGGGAATGACACATCTGAACGTTAATTCACGTGGTCAGACTACACAAATAGAAGAAGTTAACGATTGTAGAAAGAGATTCGATACGAAACATTAGTAACTTGGGTAGGGGGGGGGGGGGGGCTGGTGACACCATGCATATCCATATTTTTGTCGAGGAAGTACTTACACCCGTAATTGCCAATATATTTCTCAATCCTGATAACCACTACATAAATTCTCCAAATTATGCATCATCACTATTACTAGAAGATTCTTCATTCCATAGATTCGTATCTAAGAATAAAATGACGCAACTGAAATGAGGAAACTCAATAAAATACCTATGTCTCTACATTATTTACAAATAATTAACAGGCAGGTAGGCACTTGTAGGAAAAATATGATAACGATTGAAAATAACATGATCTAGAGTCACTAGTTTATTTATATAGTCAATGCGTAGCTGATGTCCTAGATAAGACAAAGACAAAGATATTTATTTCAACTAGACCAACAAGCGGCACTTTTGAATGTCACAATTAATGTTTACATGGAATACCAAGTACCAAGCTACCTACCGTGTACCAAGTGACATTCTATCATCGAAATCGTGGCGATAGCGATCGTCAAAAAGTCAAAATTGTATGGAATTGACAAGCGATATCGAAAATTCACGTCTTTTTGATATTTCGAATATCGACTTCGCTGATATCGAATGCCACTTGTCTAGAGCCTTTCGTAGCTTTTTACCCCCGTCTGCCGAAGGAGGGTTATGTGTTTATCAGTCTATGTAGGTATGTATGTTTGTTTCTATGTGGCGTTCTAGAGACCAAACGCGTTGGCCGATTTGGATGATTCTTAAGTCAATCGATTCGTCTTAACCTTGCGAGTGTCACTCGCTACATTTAAATTGGAAATTAGAAAAATGGCTGCTTTTTGGCGCTATAATATGGACCAATTTTAATTTTTCTTCCAACATCTGGTTTGGTCAGCCAGCTCGCGAATATGTATCCTCCGACTGCACAGCATGATTTTCTTCTTGTTTACGTCTTTTTAATTCGCTTCTTAAGCAGTCGGGTTTTTTGTATCTTTTTTTATTTCTCTCTTATAATCTCCTAGCTGTCTTTGTAGTTTCTGTGACCTAAGTCCTATTAGCTCTAAATTTGGGTAACATAAGGTTGAAGATTATGATAACCCTGCTGGAGGCAGGATGGGTTTCAGGCTATTCTTCCATCTCATGCATCACAAGCGTCGCCCTAGCCTCGATAAAACAGTACAGTGTGCTTGTCGATACTTGAAAATGACGGGAAGAGCCGGTCTCCTACGACAGAGACTGGTCCCAAATATCTCTAGATACAGAGAAGTGGAAGGAGAGTAAAGTGAGACCTTAATCCTGCTGAGGAAAAACCCAGCTTGTAATAATAACAACTTCGATACCGACCAATGAAAACCGAATGGCGAAAAGGTACTGCCCTCTATATCACTTTTATTAGATTCGTCCTATCCTGATTTAAATGTGGAATGTCTTGTTTGCCTGGTCATTCGGCGAAAATATTTGTGACCTTCAAGAACTTTTATGTTTACTTGGCAGAGGAACAGAAAACTTATTGTTGGTAATAAAGCTGACATAGCAACATACCAGAATAGCTTTGAACACGGATAAAGTTTAGGAGAACGAATTGGTAAAGTTTGTGTCATTTTACGGAAGGTGACAAGCCAGCAGTGATTCTAGAAATTGGACTGTTGGATAATAAGTTAGTACTAAGCAATAAGAAAATATCATGGTGGTTTCCAGGTTTGCTTCTTAGCACCCAATTTTCGGGCTTAAAACTTTATTGACTTTTAATTAAGATGATGATTACAGTCCAGTTTGAAATTGCATTTTTTAAACGTAAGAATCTCAACTAAACGATTTAAGATCGCTAATATTAGTTACTTTAACTAGTCCTAACTAATTATTCCTAGCCCGTTCCATCATCGGAGTACAAGACGTACGGCGATGCATCATCGGTACATGGTGGACATCCGACCCATACGCACCAAACGTTTTGGGAATTCTTTTATAATGCGTACAGCAAAGGAGTGGAATGCCCTGCCAAAGTCTGTATTTCCTGATAGCTACAACCTGGGAGTCATTAAGTCAAAGAGTGAATAGTTTTCTTCTAGGCAAGCGTGCTTCATCGTCGCCCTCATAAAGGTATAAAAAAAACTCAGTAAAAATATATAATAACGTAAGATACGCATCAATGCTTACATATTTCTTCTAGTGAGGCCTTCGAATCTTAAACCAGCAGATAATGCTTAACTCAATTCGAGGAAATATCATCACGGATAATCTTTTCATACCACAAACAACAAAATAAATAACCTTATTTGAATTATTCAGAAAACGTCTATCATTGAAATGAGAAAAACAAAAATACCCGCTCTTACCTTGAAACGTGTCGAACGTCTCCGCTTCCATTGAAGAACGTTTTCATTGACAAACTGTCACGATTGATACGCCATCTTTCAAATTAACAAACGACGAATGACAGAGATTGAACAAAAGACGGTTGAAGTACGCAAGAGTGACGTCATAGCTATGTAATAAATACCTTGATTTATTAAGTATTAGCTGTTTCCCGCGGCTTCGCCCCTGTGGCCGTGGTGTACCCATAGGTAGAAAATATCATGCATTTTTCAGGTAAAAATGTAGACTGTATGGTAGGTACTCAGACATCAGTGGCAAAGAATTTTTGGAATCGGATCTGCTACTTTCATTACTTCTACTCTACAAACAAAGAAACTGCTGCTGAAGGATGCTGCGTATCTCGTGGACGGCACACAGGACGAACATCTCGATACAGCAGGAGCTCAAAATTGAAAAAAAGGCCAAGATAATCGAATGTGCGCGTCCGCAAGATATGAAATTCATGAATAATATGACTTCTAAGGCCATATGGCCAGCAAAACTGGTGACATCCTACTTAAGGTAATTGCCACAGGTAAAGTCGAGGCAAAACGACCCAGAGGTAGAAGACCTATACACTGGTCAGACCAAATCCGAACCTCGCTGAACGTTAAAGCCTCGGTAGCCGTGCATGTTGCTGAAAGTAGGAGCAAGTGGCTATGCATAATAAAGGAGAAAGTTTTTAAACCATGATGTGGTCACGACCCCCAGCATTGGGAAACGACGCAAGGAGAGGAGGGCAAACAAAGAAACAGTTTTATCTTCTTATAATACCTAATTAAGTATAGAACCAGGTGTATTTTGTCACGATGTGTTTACTGCATGGTTTACTGGTAACTTGATAAGTGTGCAATACAAGCAAGATGATGACGATCATTGAACGGAATCAAAGTGCACTCACGTCAAGCATGGTAGTATCTTGTAAAGTAACTAACGCATACATAAATAATGATTGCAGGTATAGATAGAGCATGAAGGTTGTATATAAATAATAGATAGGTACTTATTTATGTTGTTCCGTGTCTCCTCTGTCATACGCCCCGGTTGCCGGGTAGCCGTTACCGGGTAACCGACGGCGGTGAAATTTATAGCCATGTACGTTAGCTTTCACAGAGTACATGGCTGTACATTTGCCACCGGGATCCGAAACCGGCTACCCGATAACCGCAAAGGTCATCAGATTGACATCAAACTCTCATCATTGCTTCTCTGAAAATGAAATGGGACATAAGTAAAGATCTTGTTTTCAGTTTGACGTTACTTAAATGTTAGAGTTGCATCAGCAAAATTAATACAGAAAATCAAACAAACGTCATAATAAGGAGTGAAATTTAATGAATTAATTAATATGCGTACAGCTAAGTCAGGTAATGAGTGGAATTCCCTGCCGGAGTCTGTGTTTCCCGATAGCTACAATTTCGGAGTGAATAGGTTACTTCTAGGCAAGCGTGCTACATCGTAGACCACATCATCGCTTACCATCAGGTAAGATAGTGGTCAAGCGCGAACCTACCTATAATAAAAAAAAATATCACAGAATTTTCTAATTATGTACTGCGGAAATGGCTCTAGGTATTAAAAATAGTTTTGAATGAGCTTTTATCATTCTGACTAATTACTTACGCCATAATTGTCAATTTTGATAGACCGTTATGTTATTGTTGTAATTATGGCGTAATTTAAGACGCAGATACCCCTCAGCAGCTTATTTTATAACGAGAATCACATCTAAACGGCTAGTTGTAATTTTTTGGAAAAAAATATATGTTACACTAGGCCATTTTCTTTATAATTTGATCTGAGAAAATTTTGCGTTTTATTCGTATCAAAACGCAAAATTTACATAACGTATTGTAATTAATTTGTAAAGTAATGTCTAAAACGGAAAAAACACGACAGTCGCACCAAAACCGCCGGTCGTATTTTGATGAAATGTTCACCATCTCAAAGACAATTTAATTATCTACCTACGTTTTTGATCTAAGGCTTTTTTATTTAAAGTCATATAATAATGAGGAAAGTACAAAAAAATTACTGAATTTTGGGTCGCGCGGGTGTGAAACGAGTGCGAGTTTTGTTCCCTCAGGGTCGTAGGCGACTGTCGTCGTCTTAAACATTATAGATACATATTGTAAATATATGAAATCAATTCAATCGATACAATTCAACCTTGATATATCCTAATCAGTCACACCTCTTAATTACTCTTTGCTTAACTTCGATAAGTGCGACCCTGAAAATAATCGTTCAGCAATCAACTGTCACTATGGAATAAAATCACGTTTGTTGGCAAAACTTGAATGATTGATCTATATTCTTTTCTTTAGGCACATAATACTCAATATTTTCTCGTTTGCCTTCACAAACTTCCCTTGGTAAACTTAGCTTTGAAGACATTTTTCCTAGAAGAAAGTCTCAGAAAACGGATCAAAGTTACGACTGGTCCTCGGGGCTTGGTTTTATCAGAATATTGGGTAGGCACAATGTTTTAGTACAACTAAATTGTATTTTTTGCGTTAGTCGACTTTCGTTAAAGAAAATGGCGACGAAATAAAGCGTTTTTACTTGAGCCATCTTGAACTGAGTAAGTATGTGCTAAAGCAGTAGACAAAGAAAACTCTACATGCCTATATTTTATAAGCCTATAAGGTATAGAATCTATCACTAGGGCTCTGCTAGGGACTTACTTATTTACTTACTATTTTACAATTTTCAAGAATTTTTAGTAGAAGATTTTTTTCGGTAATTGTATCAGTAGACACTTACAAAGATTTAAGGGACTGCCAACGCTTTAGTGCCGTGAAACGTTTACTTTCTAAAGCATACTCCTTAGTTACGGCTAGGTTTAGTTAGGTTTGATTTTGTTTTATTTATTATTATTTCATGTACATTATTTGTGTAACATGTTTTTTTTCGTTTAACTAATAGATTTGTTAAAAAAAAAATAACAATACGATATTTTTTTCGCTACTTTGGGATACTCTTCCAAAACGACTTGGATGTTTAAAAATATTTTTACACAGAAAAGTTGATGGCTAGATTTTCTTCATAACTGAAATAGCGTATGTAAATCAAAGAATATTTTGCAAACAAAACTGTACAAAAGGAGGTTCAATATTCATATTCCGGCTTCGAGCGGGCTCACGGCCAGGGGGGTGACCTTAAACTCTTAGAGCAAAATTATTTTTAGTGTGCGTAAGTTACAGATGTATCTGACTTATATACATCTGTCGCCTTTTCACCGTCGAACCGTAATAGTTATGATACGTCATGGTACGGGGGCTGTACTGCGTTAAAATTGGGAAACATATACGCCTTATCATAAAACCGGCGAAGTGCGAGTCGGAATCGCGCACGAATGGTGCCGTACCATTATCCCAAAAAAAGGCAAAAAAACACGTTTGTTGTATGGGAGCCCCACTTTAATATTTATTTTATTCTGTTTTTAGTATGTGTTGTTATAGCGGCAACAGAAATACATCATCTGTGAAAATTTCAACTGTCTGGCTATCACGGTTCTTGAGATACAGCCTGGTGACAGACAGATAGCCGTCTGTCGCGGAGTATTAGTAATAGGGTCCCGTTTTTACCCTTTGGGTATGAAACCCTAAAAACTATGTAACTATTTTACCTATGCATAATAGGTATATACAAATCCTTGATCCCCACTTAGGACAGGACATCAATGTCATCAATTTCACAGCATCGATAATCACTCCATCTCTATTAGTGGTTCAGCATTATCTATCATTCACACGCTGGTGCAAACGTGACACTTACTATTAGCGGCCGTCTATATTCTAAGCAACTTAATTAGTTTATCGATAATTGTTTGAAAACAATGTATGGGAGATTATGTATTTACAGATCATAAGCAGGGGTGGGTACCGTTTTGTCTAGCGGTTTTGATAAACGACTTAGAAATTGCAATGATGCGACGATTGGTAATGACCATAGACATAAATCTAACTAGATAACGAAAGTACCTCCATCTGTATAAAAACCAAGCGTGCCACTTTTTCACACACAATTTAAAAAAAAAATTACTTTCCAATGAAAAAAAACATTTCCAAAGCAGCCAACTTTTTCTATACAGTCTTTAAAGCTGATTCTTATTGCTAAAGAAATCTCTTCCAGCATACGAATGGAGATGTATGTTTTTATTGCTCTAAAAAATAACTAGGAGCTCCGTAATCCAAAGCTTCTAGCCTAATATGAAAATGTCTCTATGTGTATTGCTAATCTGTAAAAATTCACACTGAAAACTCAGGTAAAGTAAGCTGGCAATCCCTAGCAACAGGTGGATCCCTAGCAAAATTCACTTCAAACCACTTCATCTAAGTCTTCACGATGAAAATTTACAGAATTGACGAGCAGCTCTATCTATCCTGCCACATTAAACTTTTACTGCTGAATTTGTCTGTAACACAATCAAACATCGAAGAAAACGTCCTTCTTCTTTTTGTTTCGAGTGTATTGAAAACTCTTTAAATATTTTGTGACCATCAGTCGGCGTCGCCAAAAGCAGCATCCAGTGGCGACGAAGAAAATTTTATATTACTGGAACCTCTATTTAATTAACCCGAGTACCCGACTACCTAGTATTTCATCATCATCATCATCAACCTTTTAATGTTCCCACTGCTGGGACACATATCTCCTCTCTGTGAGGAGGAACGGGCCGTAATCAACCACGCGGGCCCAGTGCGTTTTGGTGGATGTCACATGTCTTCTAATTTTTTGTTCTAGGAAATGCCTGTCTCCTCACGATGTTTTCCTTCCTAGTGGTGATGGCTTAATTTACACAAAGTAAAGCGCCTGTCTAGGTTCGAACCCACGATCTACAAAATTCGCGGACGATACCTAGTACCTACTTGTAACTAATTATGCATAAAATCATAGAACAGAAAAAACGCCTTCTACAACTTCAAACTTCTCTGTCTTTCTCTGTTCTGTGCATAAAATCCTATTATCCATTGTCATCAGTTTCTTCGCACTTTGACACGACGCATGTCTATAATACACATATTTACGACGCATATAGTGCCACGTGCATGTATATGTATATCGATCTATATATACCACAACTAGACGTACTATGTGAAGTGGGAATGTTGTACATAAATAAGTAGGTAGGTTCACATAGGTAAGTAACATAATTTATTTTATTTCATCACCGATACTAAATTAGTGATAACAAAGTAGGTAAGTGTTACTTTAATTAAATTAATTTTAATTAATAAGCCCAGTTCACTACGGGGCTATTATAAATTGCGTTCTACGTACGTGCATTTAAATTATAGGTATGTTGTTTTTATCTACAAGTATGTCCTATAAATATTACAATCATGTGCATACAAAATGACAATATTGTGTATCTGCTGCATGGTGTAAGTACAAATAGAATAGTTATATATATATAAAAGATAGACCAAACTCTACTTACTGTAAGTTGAGAAAGCATTACCGCAATTAAGCATTATACTCTATTCAGAAACCGGCGAATAGATGTAGGAAGAGACCTACTTGATATAGGTTCTTCAGGATCACGATTTTTCACAATATACCATCATCATCATCACCCTATTAATGATCCCACTGCTGGGACGCAGGCCTCCTCTCTGTGAGAGAGGGGATGGGCCTTAATCCACCACGCAGGCCCATTGTGGGTTGGTGGATGTCACAAAATGTCTTCGAATTTTTTGTTATAAGACATGCCGGTTTCCTCACGACGTTTTCCTTCACCGTTTTTATAGCAGTGGAGATGAAGTAATTTACACAAAATAAAGCGCCTGCCTGGGTTCGAACCCACGACCTACAACACTTAAATCGGGGCCGTTACCACTGGACTACCACTGCTCTTCAACTTCTGCTTTGCTTTCCGTACGATTTAATTTTAAAATATTTAAGGAAATATGTGATTCCACAATAAATATATAGATATGGAAAGATGTTGGAAAGAATGTCACCTTTGCTCTCTTCATTAAGAGGCACAAATTCACTACTGAATCTGCTGAAAAGCATACGCGACATAAATTCAAGTCAAAGTAATCAACGGAACTTTACTGAACGTTTTTAAAGTTATTCGTACATTTTTCATCTGAAACCAGCGCTAGAGTGTTTCTGCCTCAGCGTCCATTTTTAATGAACTCTTTTCATGATAATATCGGAGCTTAAAGTTGAACGCAGGAATATGCGTTAAGTCCTGAGCTCGTTCGTCCAGTAGCTGAAGTGAAACTTTTTTTTTCCCTTTTTTACGCTTTTATATTATAACTGATATTTATTTGAGTTACGTATATAAAAATGAATTTTAGATCATGTACAGTAGTAACAGCGGATCTTTGTGTCTCTGAAGTTGGCTGCAAGACCCTGCACAGTTGCTATTTTTGTGTTAATGCTGAAGTAGAACTCCTCTTTCACTCGCTTACGTTTGTCGCATCGTCTTATCTCGCTTAATGTATGCAGTATAATCGATGACAAATTGTTTCTTGGTCAATGGTTCATAGAGCCTAACTTCCGAGACACACAGGTCCGCTATGGCTACTGTAGTTTTAGTAGGTTTTAAAAGAGTTATAAATTTAAAAGCAAAGTGATAGTGCTAGGCTGACAGTTGACAGAACAGAATGGAAGCAGATAACGTGTCGAACTCAAATAAGTGCTCATTCACACCGTTTGTCGCCCGTGTTACTACCAATCTTACTACCAGTAGTAATAATGGTAATTTTATTCCCTTTCTTACTACTGCAGTAGTAAGTTGTTAGAAGGGTAATTACAATTTCCCCTTGTTACTACCAATGATAATAATAAAGAATATGGCGACATGATGCAAGAAGGCCTACATGATTCGATGCCACATACATAACTTATGAGGGTGCTGGAGTTGTACAAAATTGTTGAGATTCTGCGCATCTTCCTGACGTCACGTATGGGGCAGTGACGGACGGTCCTTCTCTATCCAGCATGTCGACAGATTCAGGAAAACAGCGAACCTATAAGAATCGAGCGTGGAATATTTCAGGGCGACAGCCTGAGTCCTCTGTGGTTTCGCTTAGCCCTGAACCCTCTTGAGTACACTGCTGGAGGGTTCGGGCCTTGGCTATGAGTTGAGAAGAGGGTCAGGTCATATGGTGTAATTATATTTTATGAGTCATCATCTTCCTGCCCTTATCCCATGTTACTTGGGGTCGGCGCAACATGTTTTCTTCTTCCATACCGTTCTATCCCCTGTTACGCTATTACTGATTCCCTTTTCCTTCATTTCACTCCTCACACAGTAATGGATAAAAAAATAAATATTACGGAACATCCGACATCTTGATGTCAATATGGCGGGCGGGTGTACCTTAATTTCGTTCTGAAGGAGGTACAGATTTTTTAGATCTAGGTACAATATAGTATATTTTAGGTACATTTCTTTGGTAATTGGTATAATTTAATTCGCTATGGTACACCCGCCATTTTGACTCTCACCAATTACCGGTTGGTGCAGGACTACTGTTAAATATGGAGAAAAAGATATTGAGCTATAGGTTTGGAAGGTTTAGTAAATCTATTTTTTGTTGTAATCAATGTGCGGACTTTCCTATCCAGGGCATCAAGTTCTGTCTGAGAGAGAACATCAAGACCGGCATGACCCAGCCGTTGAAGACGCGCACCTTGTTCCCGCTCGATAAAATAAAATTTAGTACTTTTTTCAAGCGACCAAAGAAGCTACGACTTTTTGACGTCAGTAGCATTGATGCCTAGTGCTTCCGACATACCCAAATACTTGTAAGTTTCGGTTGAGGAAAGGGATCTAAGGTACATAGAATCTGAGAGTTGTATTCCCACGGATACCATAATCTCCCCTCGCTTTACATGCATAACTGCACATTTTTCCACGCCAAATTCAGTCCTGATGGCGTCACTGAAGTTTTCTGTTACCTTTAGAAGCTTCATCAGTTGCAAGTTGTTGGGGGTAAAGAGCTTTAGGTCATCCATGTAAAGGTGTGATATGATCTGACCCTCTTCTCAACCCATAGCCCAGGCCCGAACCCTCCAGCAGTGTACTCAAGAGGGTTCAGGGCTAAGCGAAACCACAGAGGACTCAGACTGTCGCCCTGAAATATTCCACGCTCCATTCTTATAGGTTCGCTGTTTTCCTGAATCTGTCGACATCCTGGATAGAGAAGCACCGTCCGTCACTGCCCCATACGTGACGTCAGGAAGATGCGCAGAATCTCAACAATTTTTTACAACTCCAGCACCCTCATAAGTTATGTATGTGGAATCGAATCATGTAGGCCTTCTTGCATCATGTCGCCATATTCTTTATTATTATCATTGGTAGTAACAAGGGGAAATTGTAATTACCCTTCTAACAACTTACTACTGCAGTAGTAAGAAAGGGAATAAAATTACCATTATTACTACTGGTAGTAAGATTGGTAGTAACACGGGCGACAAAGGATTCACACAGGGGTCCGTTTTACAGGTCCGCTTTATCGTGTACGTTTTTATTCGGCAATGGCATAGGTAGTTGTATGAGCGAATTCACACACACACAACAGTATTAAAATACTGATCCGTTTTATTGGATCGAAGCTACGTGGGGCGTGCTATTACCCCCAGTAGTGACGTTAAAGCGGTGTCTGCTGTAAATTTGTTGTGAACTTTACCCCCAGTAGCGACGGCTCTGTAAAAACGGTACTGTAAATGCGGTGTGAACATCACCTCCAGTAGCGACGGATCCGTAAAAACGATCCTGAAAATACGGATTTTCTGTGTGAACGAGTTCCATGGGACAAAGGCAGGAAGATGAAGATGAGTTTTAGTAACTTCGATAATAATAGTGGCTTGTCTGTGAAGATAGTTTGTGTCTGTGAGGATTACTTTATACAGATGGTTTGTTCGGACAAATACTTAATTCTGATCATTACGCAACATGTGCTTTAATATCTTGTTATGCTGTGTCTTGGGTAGTAAGAATTTCTGTGAAATTTCAGGCACATCTGTACTGTTGACTGTTCGACGCAGTTACCTACACACCTAAGCAACCACTTCTCATACGCAGACCTTAGGACAGGACAGGACCGTGATCGTTAACTATTAATTACCAAAGTGTGTATATTGTCCATTGCTTTAAATCTTTCTAAGAAATGTCTAGACTACAAAACATTACTAGATTAGAAATCTAAACAGCACAGTTCTCTTTGTTCTAAGTATGCCTACAGTCATTTGTTTTGACATAAATTTAACAGTTACCTAGCTTATTAATCCTTTGTATTAACAGTTACTAGGTACCTACATAATAGAGTTAGTCAATAGGTATACTTTAGTGGTTTCTTTGAAATAAAACTATTGTCTACTGATTGGTAGGTTTACGTAAGTTGAATATCGGTTACGTACAAATTAATTGAATTTGATTTCTTTTAGGAAGCCTGATAAATGTGGTGTGATATTTATAGACGCGATTTATTGAAATGTTAGCGTTCTATTTGACGTAAAAGGTACCTAATATTAGCTGAAATTCTAAATTGAATATTTAGAGTTGTCAACGCCTGCTTTTATACTAAAGCTTGACGTAATTTTAAAATACTAAAGTTTTCAAGCTAAATTAGAGTATGGCAAATACTTTTTTCAAATTCTTAATTCAGAAATAGGAGATTATTCTATTTCACTAGGTGTAGGTTTAATCACTTTTGGAATCATAAATTCAAGACCTACCGTAGACTTTATTAAACCAGTTAACTTAAGCACATTATCCACTAAAGGTCTATCCACACATATCAGGGCCGTGCCAGGGACGTGGACGGCCCCGTCAGGGGCTCAATAAAATATCGGTGTGTACATTTTATATGAACTTGTTCACACACGTCCGTGCACGGGCCAGTGACGTCCCGGTCACGGCCCTGATATGTGTGGATAGACCTTTAGTATGTATATATAACCTAACTCTTTATTACTGAATCTCAAGTAGGTATTTGCAAACACAATACCTATTGAATTGGCAACTTTCTACATAAATTCCTAAACAATATTGGTCTAGGTAGAGTAGTGGTTCTGACAGCTAGTCGTAGGTACCTAGAAACCAATATACATACAAGCTTTGCAAGCCTATATTTATAAAACGGAAATCAGCATGTTCAGTGAACTTTCCATTAGCCGCCACATTATTGAATAGCATGTACGAACGAGCTGGAACAAACTGAACGCTGAACGTAATCCTGATGCTTTCGATAGTCGACCTATTTCTGCTAAAACAGCTGAGCAGTTTTTAATACTAATCGCCTATTTTTTTTCAAACTCATTCATACTATTCCTCTTTAATGCTTCACATACTTTCATTCTTCATACTAAAGGTTCTTCTTGCTTACGTCTTCTTGTATACTGTGGGTGGGACTCCCACTGCTGAGCAGATATTGGGTAACCTGGTAGTTTAAATGAATACTGTAGCTTTGATAAAAGAGCGCAATTTTTCAAAATAAATTCTAGTAACATTTTGGTATAGATAGTTCAACTCATCTGTGCGCGCGGCACTATGTGTGGGTAAACCTTATTTGCACAGCGCGTCACTGCCACACAAATTAAATCTGTATACAAGCGCACGCACACATGGCGCCGTGCGCACAGATGAGTTGAACTATCTATAGCGTATGTCAATCCGATTATTATTTAGACTTTTGGAAAAGCGTTGTCACTGATACAAAATCAGCTTTTCTAGGGCCTCTTGCAAACTTTATTTTCAGGGTACAGTCAGTGACTGAAGTCTTTCCGCTGAAGTGATGATGAGAATGCAGCAATTTCCATTTCGAGTTGACTGTCTTTTTACCTGACTGCCGAAAGAGGGTAATGTGTTTATCAGTCTATGTATATGTGTACCTGTGTGGAGTTCTAGAGACCAAACGCGTTGGCCGATTGATGATTCTTACGTCAATCGATTCGTTTTAAATTTGCGAGTGTCACTGGCTACACTAAAATTGAAAAATTGAAAAATGGCATGATTTTCTTCTTTTTAGTTCACTTTTTAAGCAGTCAAGTTTTTTTTTTATGAGTGCGTTGTTCTACTACGCGTCGCGTGCAACATTGTAAGTCAGGTATGCAACATTGTTGGACAGGAAATGCAACGCATTTTCGTTGAATCACTTCAGAACAAAGTAAGTTACTGCTCGCTTGTCTAACCACACCCTAAGGTTAAAAAGGTTATTTGCCACGTGTTGCTTTAAGTGATGATGACGTGTTAGAATTTATTATGTCGCCTTTGTAGGACGCAACAGGCTAATCAGAGCTTAACTTGAAGCTAAGCTTATCAGGTCAACTCCTTCGTAAGAATGTGTCGTCGAGAGAGCGAGATAAAAAGAAAGAAATAATAAAAGTAGGTATTTTACTTATATGTTTTTGGTGGATACAGTAGGTTAAAAGGCAACTTTTTAAGCAAAGACCTCCCCCAAAACCATCCAGGTATGGTTTTCCTGAGCCACCTCCAGCCAGCCCTTGCAGTAGGCGTCTCACCACCTCTTTCCGGGCCGAAACGGCTACTACGAAAATTAAATTATGATTTCTATAAAATAGTATGTAGGTTAGGGAGAGAGGTCAGAGTCCGGACCGCCGATCTATTTTGTGTAGACCTTATCCCTCTTACTAATAAACGCGGAATAAAGTTATACCAGGTATAACTAAGGTATACCCATACATTTTAATAGGTTTATACCTGGTATAACTTTATTCTGCGTTTATTTGTAAGAGGGTAAGTAAACACTCTAATAAAATTTACTTGTGTTACTTGAGTGCGTAATTTAATAATTTTATCCCGTGCTTTGTCTTTACTGCCCTCGGCGTCTATTCGACATCGAACGAATCATCTCGTCAATATCGTCATCTAATTTAAGTAGGTACTTACATATATTCAAGTTTTTCATTTTTAACAAAGTAATTAGGTACACGCGACGATTATGGGGGAGGGGACGTGGCTTTAAACCTTAGGAACCGCGAAGATCATATTATTTAATAATACGGGCCCCAAATGAAATTAATTGGTGACCCCTGGTCTAGGTAAATTAATTCATTCGAGATAAAAGGCGTGCGAACGAAGAGTAGGCCTCTGTCTAGGACTGACTGCTGTAGCCTAGACGCTATAGATTCGCAAGACTTAGTAACGCTTTTCTTCTCCATTGTTGGCAACACTACGACCGAAAGCAGCTATGCAGCGCCCCTACCGGACGAGAGTGGCAGCATACTTGTATCCCCAACCCTTCCCATCCGACACAGGATTATAAAAAGACACACACGAGCTGCGCGCGACGATTATTATTTGGAAATTAGCCTGATAAACATCAATTTGTAAATTTGTGTTTTATTAAAGTATCTACTGTTAATTGTAGGAGCAGGCCTAGTTTACTTCTAATTGACCTATTCCTCAAAACCTGCCTTCAGTTAGTTAAAACCATCTAGATAGATTAATTCATACTATTTCAACAAACCGTATACTTGCAAATACCACAATTGCTTCAAACAATAAATTTCACTTAGAAACGAAAAACAGACATCTCTTATCTAAAACAATTAACGACTTCAGTGGAAACATACAGAAGCAGACAACCAGAGCATAATACACTATTTACTTTTCATTTGTTATATATATCTTTATGATAAGTGATAAGAATGCATTGTGCAATACATAGAAGTCTGCCGAACATTTGCACCAACGGAAGTTTTTGAGATAAATTGGTATTTGAAGATATTATCTTTTAGTATCAAAATATTATCTAAAGCAGCCAGACTTTTGTTATGTCTACCTAGGAGAATGTTTAGATAGTGGTGTATCTAAGTGCACCTGCACTCGTCTATTTACTATGAGATAACTACCGTGTATATACTTCTCGGGAGGCATCAATATTTACCCGACTGCCGAAGGAGGAAAATGTATTTAACAGTCTATGTATGTATGTATGTTTGTTCCTATATGGCGTTCCAGAGACCAAACGCGTAGGCCGATTTTGATGATTCATACGACAATCGATTCGTCTTAACCCTGCGAGTGTCATAGCCTACATTAAAATTGGACGATAGAAAAATGGCGGATTTTGGGTGCCAAATTGTGGGGCACTAAATTTTTTTTTCTTCCAAACCCATGGTGTGTGGTATCAAAATAAAGGGTTTTAAGAGGTGATTTAAAAAATATAAAACACTTAAATGTTTAAATGTATCTAATTCGAAAAAAACTAACTAAAAAGTTATAAATAAAAAATCTTTTATTTTTAGAAAAAGTTTATAGAAAGGCACGTGTTACCAGCCTAACAATTCTTGATATATTATCTACTGTTGCCACTATTTTATTTCACAATAATCCTTCCGACCGAGTGTTGCTCACGGTAGCCAATCTAAGCGGAGATTAAGCCAAGTGTATGCAGGCGATATAGGCTTCACCCTCGTGTAAAGTGTTATATCACCCCAAGAGAACATATTCCAGACTATAATCTATATTTATGCCAAATTTCATCCAGATCCGTTCAGCCGTTTGAGCGTGAAAAAGTAACAAACATACAAACACACACACACTCACAAACTTTCGCCTTTCTATACCAATATTATAAAGAGGAAATATTTTTTTGTTTGTTTGTTTGTACCGAATAAGCTCCGAAACTACTAGACCGATTTCAAAAATTCTTTCACCGTTGGGAAGCTACACTATCCCCGGGTGACATAGGCTACTTTTTATCCTACAGGGATAAAAAGTTCCCACGGAAAAGGGAACTACGCGGGTGAAACCGCGAGGCGACCGCTAGTATTATATAAGTAAGAAGTAGCTGTTGCCTGTAAAGTAAGTAGAAGTTAATTGATAACAACTTCTATAGTATAAAACAACTCCTAGAGCGAAAATAGCGTTGTTGTAATATAATAATAATTTTACTGTGGAAATTGTTATTCCAAAAATTTACATGCTGTGTTCAATCTTGACAAAACATGTCTGCTCTATTTTTGTACTGTAAGACCTTTTTATACCATGTTTTACGCAAATAAATATGATTTGATTTGTAAGATAGTGCACAAGTATGTGTGCAAACATAGTTACACTCTCTTTCTTTACTCCAATAGTCCGGAGGAGAGACAATCCGACACTACCGATGAGAGATGACGCGCAGCACCAACGGCTCTACGTGCTTTCCGAGGCACGGGTTGTCGACCAGCAACTTCCAAACTCCAGGCAATTTGAACTTCAAATTGCCTAATAATGAAAAAGTGTTATTTCACAATTTCAAAAACATCATCATCTTCCTGCCCTTGTCTCATGTTACTTGGGGTCGGCGCAAAACCTTTTCTTCTTCCATACCGTCCTGTCCCCCATCACGCCATCACTGACTCACTTATCTTTCATATCACTCCTCACACAGTCCATCCATATTTTCTTTTGCCTTCACAATACATAATACAAGTAAATACAAACAGTAGATACCTATAAAGCTTATCTAAGAATATATCCATGAATGAGTATAATGGCCCTGATAAGGTGTCACAAGTAATATAAGATGCAAATAAGCGTGAGTTTCAAGAAAATTGCCGCGGAAAAAGATAAGCCTTTTCAGCATGTCAGCGTACCTAGTTGATAGCAGGGCTCAGTTTTAGGGTGTGCCTGTACTTAATTAAGTATCGACAATCATGATGGTCCTTTTGATAACATTACAGCACAACACGCTTGTTTTATCCGAAGGTAAAAGCAAAGGTGTGCCTGTCGCACACTCATCGCATAACGCTTAAAGCAGAGGTGTACCTGTCGCACACTCATCGCATAACGCTTAAAGCAAAGGTGTACCTGTCGCACACTCATCACAATAACGTGCACACATATCGCATAACGCTTAAAGCAAAGGTGTACCCTTCGCACACTCATTGCATAACGTGCACACATATTGCAGGTCGCGTAAACCAAAGGTGTACCTGTTACACACTCATCGCATAACGTGCACACTTATCGCATAAATCTTAAAGCAAATTTGTACCTGTTGCACACTCATCGCATAACGTGCACACATATCACATAACGTGCACAAATATCACAGAGATGTGCCTGTAGTAGTAGACCTACATTTCACCCGCTATGTTTAGTTCCCATGTAATGGGGGCTAACGGCGGACGTATATATATGGTCGCAATCCACAGCGATGGAACGAAAAAGAAGAAATATACTAGGGATGGGAGCCTTAGTTCCAATCCTGTTTACAAATCTAGTCTCCCGGTAGCTACTAAGAAATTCCATTGGAAAACCACAATAGATGGACAAATTGTCATCCCGAAAATCTAAACCAGCAGCCTAATTGTGTAAGTAAATTTGGCAAAGGAAACAATCTGTTTCTTTCCCAAAAACACACACACATACACTCTGAAAACGAAAGAGTTGAATAAAGATTCAACTTCTTTTATCTTTATGTATGTGTGTGTGTTTTTGGGAAAGAAACAGATTGTTTCCTTTGCCGAATTTACTTACACAATTAGGCTGCAGGACGTCATGCTAAGCAGGAGTATTCGCGACCACTAGTACAACGAGGCAGGCAGCTCTTTTGGTCTTCTACCTTTTTTTTGCTTGTCACGGGGGTTATAGTGCAGTGGGACTCCAACCCACTTAAACTCCAGGGTGTCCTCCTTTGCAGCTTAAGGCGGGAACACGGGGATGCGTAAGCACTCATCCACGAGCCCGCCACGGCTGTCCGTCACCGGACCCTATACTAGAGAGTATCCCCCATCGGCGCACTAGAACACATTGCACGCAGTGACCACCCCAGGGACAACATGCGGGTGGGTTTATAGCGTGTTCGGTGATCTTTCGCAACGCACTGACTGAAACACGTTTTCATCAAAACAACAGTGCAATGAGTTCTTGTGGACACGTGGCTTAGAATAATCGTCTCGTGGAGATCAACTGAAGCACACCGGAGTGGACACGTGGTGAAATACTCGCTCATAGATGTAGCGCCTAAGTATTGCACCTCTTGATATCATCCAAATATAATATAATCGGTTAATACGTTTCACTTTCATATTTATTTACGTGCTGTTCCAGTATCAATATAATCAATAGATAAGCTATTCTTATCACAATGATAACAGTTTGGGCACGTTTCAATGACGAACCCGTTTGTTTGGTCACGTGTGGCGAATTCCCGTAAATGTGTGGGTTAGTCAGATATGATGATTTAATAATTATATTGTGTCTACCTGTAAATGCATGTAGCACAATCAGTTTATTTCCACTGCTGGGACATAAAGCCGCCGAGACATGAGAGGGGTTTTGAGCCTGCGGAGCCGATTTAATACACGGGCTCGGTGCAAGTTTGTGCAAGTTCAAGGCTATCAATCACATTTATCTTCGAATTTCTGTTTGCCTTATATAAAAAATGCGTTTTCTTAATATTTTCATTCACCCTTTTAAGTTCTAAATATATTTAGATAATATATAACTGCATGGAATTGCATCTTGATCTAAAATATTTTAGTAGATTCCGAGGTATCATCTATGTCAGCACAATGATAGCATTGAGGCTAAGTAAAGTTTGTTACTCAAATTAAAACTACAGAACACTACCATTTTACTCAAACGTTCACATTTCAAAAAGTAGAACAAAGTCCTTTCATGTAAATTACGGTTCGAAGGACCATATTAAATCCTCCTAAACAAAACACAAATTAGCCTTATTTAAAAAGAAGACCACACTATCTTTAAATGCTTTGTGCCCAACTTATCAAGATCGCCCAAATTATGACCATTAGGTACACCAACCCGCTAAGTTTCCAATAATCAAATGACAAAAGCTAGCGACCTTAATGACACGCCAAGTTCTGTTTTCAGGGCAGGTCAATAAATTTTATAACTTTGGGTACGAACCTACGTCAAGTACTTCCAAAGTTACGGACAAAGGAGGGTAGAAGAACTTAGTTCGATCTTATCGGCCTGAATTGTTCAGAACTTAGGAGTTTGCCCTATTTTCTAGGCGAGGGCTGAGTGAAAGGGCTTCTACTTTAAGTGTAATTTTAGCATGTGCCTAAGTTTATAATTAAATTACTATATCTGAGATTCTTGTCAATTGTCATCGTAAGACCTACACATGCAAAAGGGGCGTAGTTGTTATTTTGCTTTCGTTCTTCCCAACCATATTTTAACTATATTTTACTATTAAAAGCAGTTTTGTTTATTGCAAAATAGAGTAAGAATGCAAATAAAATGCATTCGGGTTCAGAATTCCTAAATAGTAGCAAGGTAGTTTATAAACACATTTCATATGCCCTAAAAGTAGTATATAATGCACAATATTTCCACTGTGCATTGTCTAAGATTTTGACATAAACAAAATGCCCAAAAATAGCCATGATTTACTTAACTAGTCCAAAACGACTCAAACTAAAAAGCTGCAAGAAACAAATACCTTCTTAAATAAAACTATATAAACACACAAAAAAGGCTGTCTTACAAAACCCTTGTTTACAACAAACATACCATCACTAGGTACAATCCACACAAACTCATAAATTCTCATTTTACGACACAATCTCATCTTATGCGGTGCTCACTCCAGCACTAAGCCCTGCTGACGCGAGATTATCACGCGACCCAGATTAGGGCGGCGGCTGACAGCCAACAGCTGGTCTGTATCAAAAGTTTCATGACCTCGCACCATATAGGTACTGGCCTATGTACTTTTGAATATAGAAAAATAGATAGATTACTCTTTATTGTACACTAAATATAATGGATATTAAAGAACTCTTAAGAATAAATAGGGTCTGACAAAATACATATATATGGTAGATGACTAGAAGCTGGGTAGGAAAATTGTTCAATCAATGAAATATTTAAATCTATATCGGGTTGTATTACAGAGAAATCTCTGTTTCGTCGTAGGTACACTTCGAGGAATACTTTTGGTGCGCTTCATTGGGTGCGCTTCGAGGAATACCCCTTTTTCATACAATATTTACCAAATTACGATTTGATATAATGATGATTTAAATAAAGATTTGTCAATAAGATTCTCTATCCCTAAATGTAATTAAGGCAAGGTTGTTTTCTAATCCAATCAAATCAAACAAGATATCTATCACCCTTTTTTTTTCCGAGCATTAATCAATATGTGCCACATACGCCTTAAAGATCATTTGTGCTCAACAATAAACTTTCCCTTATGTGTTTATAATACACCATACATCATATAATTACGAATTCAACTTTATATGAAACTCATAAAACTATATTCACCATGGGTATGGTAACATCATATTAGATACCAGTAAACCACAACAGCGTGTCAGAAAACTTTATAACAAACATCGTGTTTATGACCGTTATTAACCTCTTTTCTGAGTTAAAGCTTGCGCAATTTAAGGTAAAAATTATATTCAGTACCCACTCCGTGTTCCTGTATTTACGAACTGTTGGTTTTCTTTACCCAACGTAGTTTTTTAGGGTTCTGCTCCTCAAAAGGAATAAAAGGAACCCTTATGGGATCACTTCGTTGTATGTCTGCCTGTCCATATGTCACCTTTTTCCCTGGAACGCCTGGAGGTATCAAGTTGAAATTAATATCTTATACTCAAGGCTGATTGGATAAGATCCAGGCACAAGGTGAAACCCATTTTTTATCTCCTAAAATAAATCGTTTAAGACCGGCTGAGTAAGTGTTCATCACAACTGCCTCGTAAAACCTTCGGCTTCTAAACGCTTTTCGTCCATATTTCATCTGTAGTTCAAAAACTTTCCGCTACAAAACTTTCTAGATTACTTAGGTTTACAACCGGCAGAATTTAGCGTATAAGGTTCTGTTATTCTGTTTTATCAAATCAATTACCACAAAGCATTTTGCTAATAGATTCATTGTGCGCACAGCTAAGGAGTGGAATTCCCTTCCGGAGTCTTTGTTCCCTGATAGCTACAACCTTGGGGTCTTTAAGTCAAAAGTGAACAGGTTACTTCTAGGCAAGCGTGCTTCACCGTAGACCACATCATCGCCTACCATCAAGCGAGATAGTGTTCAAACGCGAGCCTATCGAAGATAAAAAAAAAACGTTCTACGTAAAATCATTAATTTCTAGATACGGTCGACAAATACCTTTCGCTTTCGCACACACTTATCTTCTGCGGCGGCGGCGATGGCTTTTCTCCGCTGATTCTGAGATTGGCCGCCCAGACCGAAATTCGGTCTGGAGGAAACATTATTACATGCTCACCAATATTATAATGTTGCCGAATCTGGGCCGCATACAAAAACTAACCTATACGACATTTCCACAATTTCCTATAACAAGATTTCATGCCAGATAATCGCTAGGCAGGTAAATATACCTACGACGTTCTATCAATATGTGGAACTAGATTATCCAGAAATCTGCTTAACTACATGAAAGTTGATTGAGAGAAAGTAGGTTACAACTTACTGTTAGGCAGTGAGCCAGCAAGCACTCCAATACATATTGCGAGCTTTGAGCACGTCAGTGCTAGGAGGATTGAAAATGGAAAAACCGGCCGAGTGCGAGTCAGACTCGCGCACGAAGGGTTCCGTACTTGGTAAATTGTGGTTTACGATTTATGACGTATTAAAAAAAACTACTAACTAGATCTCGTTCAAACCAATTTTCGGTGGTAGTTTACATGGTAATGTACATCATATATTTTTTTTAAGGTTTTATCATTCTCTTATTTTAGAAGTTACAGGGGAGGGACACACATTTGCCCACTTTGGAAGCGTCTCTCGCGCAAAATATTCAGTTTAGAAAAAAAATATATTAGAAACCTCAATATCATTTTTGAAGACCTATCCATAGATACCCCACACGTATGGGTTTGATAGGGAAAAAAAATAAGTTTCAGTTTCAAGTATGGGGACCTCCAAAATTTATTGTTTTTTTTCTATTTTTGAGTGAAAATCTTAATGCGGTTCACAGAATACATCTACTTACCAAGTTTCAACAGCATAGTTCTTATAGTTTCGGAAAAAAGTGGCTGTGACATACGGACGGACAGACAGACAGACATACAGACAGACAGACATGACGAATCTATAAGGGTTCCGTTTTTTGCCATTTGGCTACGGAACCGTAAAAAGGGAATGCATTGAAGACGTGAGTGGTCAATCATAATACATAGTTACTTCTACGAGAGTATTATCCTCAACATAAAGTAGGTTACCAGCAGTAATGTAATCGGTTAATGTACCCTAAAATTAATGTTCTAGAGAAACGCTTTTAACGTCCATAACAATTTTAGGGCGGTAATGTCCTACGGTCAAGTGCGACCATAACTCAGTTTGGCAATTTAAGTGCCAAGTACTTAAGTACGATCCGGCAAGAAAAAAGGGTCTATCAGTTTTGACAACGCCTTTTTACACAAGTTACGAATATAATCATCTCTATTCTGTGTCACTTCTAACCTCCAGTTTCCCAGCTCAAAATTATCGGAGAATTAATGTGACAAATTGTCAAGCAAGCGTTATCCGCTGTGATTGGCTGTTGAAAATTCATTCAACCAATCACAGCAGATAACGCATGCTTGACAATTTGTCACATTAATTCTTCGATAATTTTGAGCTGGGAAACTGGGGGTAAGTGCGAGTTTTTTAACGTACTCAATAACGGTAACGTAAACGTTCTCTTATGTCACATTTATATACGAAAATTCGGGAAAGCCATTACTGTCACCAGACGGCTCTTAAACAGTTTCAATACACATTAACATTTACGTTAACGCGATCGACGAGTAACGAGTAAAAACTCGCACTATTACTCGCTAATTTATAGTGGTAAAGTTTACTTAACTTACAAGCGCATTACCTGAAAGGTCACGACGTCATGTCCACCTGGGACGTGTGCTACATTTAATTGCATTGCGCTTGTAACCTAGAAACTAAGTAGAAAACTCTCGTATGGCTAGTTCAAAATTAGGTTAGTAGTGGAAACTTTACTACGGGCTAGCTTTTTCGTCAGAAAAAGCTCGCTCATAGCAAGCTTTACTAGATACTATCTACAGGCTACAAAGCCAAATTTTAGGTTATTCTCAGCTTCTGAATTGATAATTCGAAGTTGAGAACTATTTAAAATCTGCGTCAGCAGGAACTTGCCAAAATCTATACCAATATTATAAAGAGTAAAGATTTTTTTGTTTGTTTGTTTGTACCGAATAGGCTCCGAAACTACTGGACCGATTTTAAAAATTCATTCACCAATGGAAAGCTACATTATTCCCGAGTAACATAGGCTATAATAATAACGGGAGCGAAGCCACGGGGTCAGCTAGTTTAACATAAAAATAGAGTTTGACAAGTTCTGAACTGCAAATTCTCAATTCAGAAAACAGAATTATGACGTTTTAAAGGTTCCAAAATCACCAACTTATTTATGGCAATAACATGTCAACTATTAATTATTAATGGTAAACTTGAGCAGATGTTATATATTGCAAGAATCCCTTAAACCTAAACATTTTCCAGCCGTGCCTTAACAATCATCGAAATATTGAATAGAACGGTTGTTTACACAACCAAAATCATAATTCTTACGTCGTACGTAAGTGAGATAAGTATTTGACGGTATATTGCGTCTGTGAGCTAAATACAGACGAACATGATAAACTCTGGGGGCACGCACGCAACCACAGTAGCAATAACATTTGGCCAAATTAGTGTTGCGCCAGCAGCAAAGTTGTGAAAAATATGTATTATCTAGATAGCCCAGCAAGAGTGATCAGGTATCTTCTGGGTGAGAACTTATCCATCGTTTTCCATCAAGGTTAGCTGACTCATCACGAAATGAAATAAATTTAAAATATTATTCTTATTCTTTATTCTTATTCTTTATTGTACAAAAAACATTAAACATACAAATACAATAGGACAATTTATGTACAAAGGCGAGCTTAACCCATAGTTGGGTTCTCTAACAGCAAACCTCAGTTTCGTAGAAATATGACATTTGAGGATAGTACATCCATGTGCACAACAAAATCTTATTAAAAAAAAATCTTAACAATATTAAATACTTACTCACTAAATAAACTAAACAAATACGTGTGCAACACACAATGCATAAACATAATACATATATTTACAATATAAAACTAAAATATTACAATCGTTAATACATAAATAAATGAGTCATGTTGACAGGAAATATTCCCTAATTCGTCTCCTGAAAACCTCCAATGAAGGGCTATCTCGTATAGATTGTGGAAGAGTATTCCAGAGTCGCACAGCGCGAACAGTAAAGGATCCACCGTAACGACTTGAAGAGTGGGAAGGAAAACGAAGGAGAAGAGATGATGACAGACGACAAGGTTTTCCTCTCGGAACAAGATACTCAAAGCGTTCTCGAAGATACAAAGGAGACTTAGGATTATGAAGTACAGAAAAGAGTAATGAAAGAGTGTGGGCATCTCGGCGCTGTCGAATAGGCAGCCATTTCAACCGCTTCCGAAATTCCGACACATGGTCATATTTTCGGAGGCCAAATATGAAACGGATGCACAAATTCTGCAGACGTTCGAGCTTATCAAGAAGTTCCTCAGTCGCGTCAAGAAAGCAGACATCAGCATAGTCAAGAAGAGGAAGAAGGAGAGACTGAGCAAGAGTAACTTTAGTTGGAAAAGGCAGGAACTTCTGGAGACGCTTCAGAGACCGAAACGAGCAAAACACCCTCCTGCTTACTTCTGCAATGTGAACATTCCAAGATAAGTGGCAGTCAAGAAAAACCCCTAAATTTTTAACTTTATTGGAATATTCTATGGCGACGGCATCGTACAAAACAGGGGGGAGAGACTGGCTACTCAACAGATTGATAAAGTATCTGCCACCAATAATAAGAGCTTGTGATTTTGCTGGGTTGACTAGGAGTCCAAAACTTTTAGCCCATTGACAGATGTTTCCAAGATCATTATTGATGGCATCGATAGTTTCAGTGAGCTCTTCGATTTTAAAGTGGCGATAAAGCTGCAGGTCGTCTGCATAGAGATGAAACTGTGAAGATAAGACCTTCGTGATAGCGTTTATAAAAACCGAGAAAAGAAGAGGAGAAAGGACGCCACCCTGAGGAACACCCGCAGCGAGATCGCACCAGTCAGAGGAAGCATCCTCTGAGCGAACCGACTGCGAGCGGCCCCGTAGATAAGAATTAAACCATGCAAACCCCGAAGGAGACACATTTAGAGAGGAAAGGATACCTAAGAGGATGTCAAAATCAACTGAGTTAAAAGCACTGCTAAAGTCCAGTAAAATCAAAACTGTAAGGAACCTTTTTTCCATGGCCAGTCGGATGTCATCAGTTATTTTAACTAAGGCCGATACAGTGCTGTGGCCAGGACGGAATCCGGATTGATAAGGACTTAGCAGGCTATTAGAGGAAAGGTAATGAGACAGCTGATTATTAACAACCCTTTCTAGGACTTTAGATAGGATTGGAAGTATGGAGATTGGACGGAACTGGGTAACTGACGAAGGTTTAGGGACTTTGGGTAGAGGCAGAACATGAGCTTTCTTCCATGCGGAAGGAAAGCAGCCAGAAAAGAGGGAGTAGTTGATGATGTGAAGGATGACAGGAGCGAGTTCATTTAGGATTGGAAGGAGCATCTGGAGTTGCAGACCATCATCACCCACCGCCTTCGTGGATATAGATTTGACGGCCCGCTTTACATCCCCTTCTGTAGCTGGTTGAAAAGAGAATGAAGTACATAATGGCAGAGGAAGTTTAGAGAGATTGTTCAGAGTGGAAGCTTTAACGTTATCGTCAAGAATAACAGGTGATTTAGAAAAATGAAAATTAATTGTGTTAAGGTCAATATCAGGCGTGCTGTCATCTACAGTTTTGCCGATACCAAGGGTTTTGAGAAATTGCCATACTTGTGCTGTGTTGAAGTTTTGAACAGAGTTGTGGATGTGACGCCTTTTAGCATCCCTACACATACGACCGCAACGATTGCGCAACTTCTTGTATATAGACCAGTTCCCATCCGTAGGATCCTTTTTGTACCGCCTTTTAGCCTTATCCCTTTTCGACATTGCGCTCTTGATGTTGTCAGACAACCAGGGAGCTGGAAAATGCTTCACTCTGACCTTTTTAAGCTATTAATTAGAATTATGAATTTGATTTTTCAATTTCTTACGTAGAAAGTTATTGCGGCGTGTAAAATGAGAAACGTCAACGGACTTCTTAGATTGTGACGACTTTAATATTGTAAAAAGTGGGTGTAAATTTTATGAGCTTGCGTATATATGGGAGGAAATTTTCAGAACCACTGCACTGATTGAAATAGTTGAAACTTTTGTACTTAGATTATTTGCAAAGTACAAAAGCGTTTTAATCTTCTAAGCTTCATAGGCTATATAACACAAGCAAATCTTGGTCGGGCTTCAGCTCAAAAATAAATATTTTAAAAGCCTTTATCAAATTCCGGATTAGGTCATGCGGTTTTACCGACGTTTGACCTTTTCACGGTTCCTATTTCAAACGTTGGGCGTTGACTGAACTTGAAATTAGAACACGTTAACCGTTTTGACATTTATCCTTCTATTTCGCCTGATTTCTACGCATTTAATCTTATTAGAGTGATAGGTTACTTTATGACAAATGTGTTCCTTTGTCGAGCACATCATAGCTTAGATACCATAAGGTGAGAATACCTACTCAATTCTTATAATTGTTACCTTTTCATGTCTTAGTGGCTAAACGTATTTGGATGTAATTTGACATACGGATATGTTCCTTGGGCTAAATTTCTGGCTTAGAAATCCTTGTCAGAAGCTGAGAACGTTACCCCAGCAAGAAAGTGGCTTCTAGAGTGATATGAGTGGAATGCTGGAACAACTTTACTCCAGCAGGAATCGTCTTTCCGTTTTTTTTACAAAAACGACGACACGCACTATTTTTTTATTTGGCGCACCTTCATAGCAGATTACGCACTAATTTCACGTACTCCAGAAGCTAGTGTTTATAAAAGTTCATGCTACTATTTAGCAAGTAGGTAATAACTTATCTTTTAAATATCAGTAGATTATAACGGAAATTTCCATTACTATAAATTTTCGTGATCAGTGCTGAAAGGAAGCTTTAAATCTACATAAACATGAAAAAACGAACAGCGACCGACGTTTCCTCGAAACAGAAAACAGAAATTACATTAAAGGTTCTATATTTATCCCGGAATTGTTTTCGCAATAAACAATAGAATTTCATGGTAAAATATTCATGACTTTTTGTATACCGACATAATATGAAGTAGTGTTGTAACTGGATTGTGCCAATAAAGAACAGCTCCAAAAAATTATAATATTTAGTAAAATTCTCTATATAGAAAGTAAATCTAAACTTTCTACTTAACTAAACATTTCAGATATTTTTATTAATAAGAATTTGTATTTACGAACATTTACGCAGTTTCAGTAATTCCGGCTTAATTTAATAATAGTTAATGACAAAACTGATAAAATTATTAGCTAGGTAGGTACTATGCCTGCCTGGTGCCTGCTTACTAATTAAAACACATTTAAAAATATGAAAACCTTAAACGGCAACTTTGTCGAGAAAACTTAATAATTTCAGCGAACAGTTTCACGTTGTTAAATGTTAATTTTCCGCATTTTTTCTCTTTCAGCAGCTTTTGTTGAATGGTACCTGAAAAGCATAGCCAGGATCTTACAATGTCTGAAATTAACAATTAATGAGCATTTTTGAAAGTCTTTTTGAAATGTCTGCCAACAGATATCGCGCCAACAGATTCGAATCCGCGTTGAGAATCTGTTGGCGCGATATTTCAATTTTGCACCTTTTTGTTGTTACGCGGTATTAACAAACTGCTGTTACGCGGCTTCGCACGCGCACCGACGTAGTGTTTTTTTTTAAAGTATATATTTTACACGTAATAACGAGAGGAAGCAAAATTCTTAAAAGTCTGGTTTTCCTGGTCCTATGTTGCCTAATTTTCAGAAAATGTTTTTCCTAAGTTTAGACATTGAAGTAAGTAGTTTGTGTTGTCAGGTAATTTTAATGTAAAATTCCCCATGAAAATAGATTGTTATCAGCCAGGCTTAAAGACAGACGTATTTGCAGTTTGCATATACGTATAGGGTCTTTGGCAGTTTGTGAATAGGTGTCAGAAGTTGGTGAAGGCTGTACTGAATTTGACGTATGTATCTTTTCTTGAAATACTGCCAAGACACCCGTTCTGTTTTGCGTGTAGGAAGAAGTAGGTAGGTACCTCTTTGATGCCCTGTGTTGTTCTTTGTTCCGACAAAATAAATGAGCCTGAAAATTTACCTGTAAACAATGTTACAGGTAAATTTTTAATATTATGATTTATTGTGAAAACAATGTTGAAAGTCAAAGGGCCGCTCGCTTCTTTATAGTATTTTCATAACATCAAAGTTAATTTGCACTTTTTTTCTATCCATGATGAACAAAGTAAAAATCATGGAAACTGAAGAAATATAACGAGATACCAAAATACAGAGGAAATTGTTCCATGGCAGTTTGCAGACATTTCAAAAAGACTTTCAAAAATGCTCATTAATTGTTAATTTCAGACATTGTAAGATCCTGGCTATGCTTTTCAGGTACCATTCAACAAAAGCTGCTGAAAGAGAAAAAATGCGGAAAATTAACATTTAACAACGTGAAACTGTTCGCTGAAATTATTAAGTTTTCTCGACAAAGTTGCCGTTTAAGGTTTTCATATTTTTAAATGTGTTTTAATTAGTAAGCAGGCACCAGGCAGGCATAGTACCTACCTAGCTAATAATTTTATCAGTTTTGTCATTAACTATTATTAAATTAAGCCGGAATTACTGAAACTGCGTAAATGTTCGTAAATACAAATTCTTATTAATAAAAATATCTGAAATGTTTAGTTAAGTAGAAAGTTTAGATTTACTTTCTATATAGAGAATTTTACTAAATATTATAATTTTTTGGAGCTGTTCTTTATTGGCACAATCCAGTTACAACACTACTTCATATTATGTCGGTATACAAAAAGTCATGAATATTTTACCATGAAATTCTATTGTTTATTGCGAAAACAATTCCGGGATAAATATAGAACCTTTAATGTAATTTCTGTTTTCTGTTTCGAGGAAACGTCGGTCGCTGTTCGTTTTTTCATGTTTATGTAGATTTAAAGCTTCCTTTCAGCACTGATCACGAAAATTTATAGTAATGGAAATTTCCGTTATAATCTACTGATATTTAAAAGATAAGTTATTACCTACTTGCTAAATAGTAGCATGAACTTTTATAAACACTAGCTTCTGGAGTACGTGAAATTAGTGCGTAATCTGCTATGAAGGTGCGCCAAATAAAAAAATAGTGCGTGTCGTCGTTTTTGTAAAAAAAACGGAAAGACGATTCCTGCTGGAGTAAAGTTGTTCCAGCATTCCACTCATATCACTCTAGAAGCCACTTTCTTGCTGGGGTAACGTTCTCAGCTTCTGACAAGGATTTCTAAGCCAGAAATTTAGCCCAAGGAACATATCCGTATGTCAAATTACATCCAAATACGTTTAGCCACTAAGACATGAAAAGGTAACAATTATAAGAATTGAGTAGGTATTCTCACCTTATGGTATCTAAGCTATGATGTGCTCGACAAAGGAACACATTTGTCATAAAGTAACCTATCACTCTAATAAGATTAAATGCGTAGAAATCAGGCGAAATAGAAGGATAAATGTCAAAACGGTTAACGTGTTCTAATTTCAAGTTCAGTCAACGCCCAACGTTTGAAATAGGAACCGTGAAAAGGTCAAACGTCGGTAAAACCGCATGACCTAATCCGGAATTTGATAAAGGCTTTTAAAATATTTATTTTTGAGCTGAAGCCCGACCAAGATTTGCTTGTGTTATATAGCCTATGAAGCTTAGAAGATTAAAACGCTTTTGTACTTTGCAAATAATCTAAGTACAAAAGTTTCAACTATTTCAATCAGTGCAGTGGTTCTGAAAATTTCCTCCCATATATACGCAAGCTCATAAAATTTACACCCACTTTTTACAATATTAAAGTCGTCACAATCTAAGAAGTCCGTTGACGTTTCTCATTTTACACGCCGCAATAACTTTCTACGTAAGAAATTGAAAAATCAAATTCATAATTCTAATTAATAGCTTAAAAAGGTCAGAGTGAAGCATTTTCCAGCTCCCTGGTTGTCTGACAACATCAAGAGCGCAATGTCGAAAAGGGATAAGGCTAAAAGGCGGTACAAAAAGGATCCTACGGATGGGAACTGGTCTATATACAAGAAGTTGCGCAATCGTTGCGGTCGTATGTGTAGGGATGCTAAAAGGCGTCACATCCACAACTCTGTTCAAAACTTCAACACAGCACAAGTATGGCAATTTCTCAAAACCCTTGGTATCGGCAAAACTGTAGATGCCAAAGACCCTATACGTATATGCAAACTGCAAATACGTCTGTCTTTAAGCCTGGCTGATAACAATCTATTTTCATGGGGAATTTTACATTAAAATTACCTGACAACACAAACTACTTACTTCAATGTCTAAACTTAGGAAAAACATTTTCTGAAAATTAGGCAACATAGGACCAGGAAAACCAGACTTTTAAGAATTTTGCTTCCTCTCGTTATTACGTGTAAAATATATACTTTAAAAAAAAACACTACGTCGGTGCGCGTGCGAAGCCGCGTAACAGCAGTTTGTTAATACCGCGTAACAACAAAAAGGTGCAAAATTGAAATATCGCGCCAACAGATTCGAATCCGCGTTGAGAATCTGTTGGCGCGATATTTCAATTTTGCACCTTTTTGTTGTTACGCGGTATTAACAAACTGCTGTTACGCGGCTTCGCACGCGCACCGACGACTACAAAGTGAAAAATAAATTCAATTTCGGAAGTCGGTGTCAAAAAATCAAGAAACGAAAACAGGAACAACGACTTCCGAAATTGAAGTTATTATTCATTTTGTAGTGTTTTTTTTTTGAAGTCGGCTGTAATTTTTGTGAAAAAGTTTTTATTTTTCACTTTTTAGCTGTGGTACATAATGGATCAGTTTTATAGATTAACCCCATACCATATAACTTAAACAAAACCGGTGTAATGAGAGTATACCAGGGTGAACTGTTCACATCTGTTTACCCCTTTAGAGCGTACCAGTGTGATGTTATGTTATGAATTGGTGTAAACAATAAACAGACATGCGATTGCACCTATCCCGAGTGATTTGCCGTCGTTTATTGAAGAGTTCTGATGTATATCTCCGAAGTTCTTCATCAGATCTGGATGAAAATTAAATGGGACCACATGACGAGCACCAGCGTTCAGATAAAAAAATAATTATCAAAATCGGTTCACACAATAAAAGTTCTGAGGTAACACACATAAAAAAAAATAAAAAAATACAATCGAATTGAAAACCTCCTCCTTTTTGCGAAGTCGGTTTTAAACCTCCTCCTTTTTGCGAAGTCAATTAAAAAGGCAATATCCCGCCTGACATATCAACGCCCAGTCTATACCACTCGGTACGGTTTGTTTGTTTTGTTCTCTGGTTTCTCTGTCTACGATACCACTAATGAAAGAAGTTTGAAATTTTGAGAAGATATTGATTTTATAATGTAGATGTCGTTTAAGAAAGAATTTTCGAAATGCATCCCCTAAAGGGTTAAAATAGGGGATGAAAGTGTGTATGGTCACTTTTTATAACTCTAAGAACGTCTGGGAGATCAGTTATTGGCCACAACTGACCAGGAGGCCAGAATCCTGAAGAAAAAAAACAGGGGCTGGAATCATGAGTGGGCACTCTCAAACTACCAGGAGTGTTCTCCTGAAACATAAAGAAAATAAGTATATCCGAGGATAAACTAACTCCAGGAAATCAGAATCATGAAGAAGTACAAAATTACAAAATCTATATTATCTAGAGCGAAGCCGGGGCGGGCAGCTAGTCATGCATAAAGACATTCTTCTATTCACAATCGATACAAAACACTGTCATAACACCCTTATCCTGACCAAGAAGCACAGAAAAGTAGTGTTCTTAAAATAGCCTAGCTCAGTTGTTTATCAGTCATACTGGTGTGAGTGACTTATTTACGAGATGTAATGCTATCACTTCGCCTGTTGTAGAGCGCAGTGGAGCAGGGATAGTTTATGGCTCGCTGTAAGCTACAGCTATTGCGGATAAGCTGTGCTTGCTACGTGGTAAGAGAAAAACAAGGAAGAGAACTTATCTGTTGTAATTTTTTTATCTCAAAGGATTCAATAGAACTTCAAAGCATGCTATTTAAGCTATTAGTCAGTAAAAAAGATAAAAGTTCTTTATTTCAATTAGGCCATGAAGCGGCACTTTTGAAAGTATTTTTTTTTATTTAAAATAATAATAATAGATTCTACCGTCCCTTCGGTAAAAAAAAACTTGTTATGATGGAGAAGAACGGACAAGAAACTCCACTTATTAATTTACTAGATTTGAAAACAGCCAGTCACTGTGACAGATTGCATCGGATATTTCAAATATATATATATATATTATATTGAATTCACATAAGACAATGCCTATCAAATAGTCGTGATGGCTGACTAACAGATATACGTGTGATGTGAACAAAGGCTAAATCAAATTTAAGCCAATCTTGTGATAATAGTATTTACAAAATTGTATATTTACTGTGTACATAATACATACAGATTTCTTACATCATCTTTTGACTAGGTATCTACTTTTCTTTATTGATAAATAATATATACAACTGAATATTTCTAATCTTATGACTAATAACAAAACAAAATTACATACAAAGGGGAGAAGGAAAAGGGCTCATTGCGCATCAAAAAATTCGTCCACATCGATGTCAATGGGAAACGTGCCCAGAACGCTGGCAGCATTGCCACGTTGAATGTGGCAATGCTGCCAGCGTTCTGGGCACGTTGAATGGCAATGCTGATCCTCTGGCTGAAGAAAAGGCCAGCCCTCTGGTCACGTGAACAGTCGACTAACCGTTTACTTATGTCTCGAAACATTCGGTGAGCACTACACGGCGCTCTTTTGACTTATGTTTAGGAGTTTAAAATCTATCCAAAAAATCTCTTCTAATAATATTATAATTTTAAGACTAAACATACACGTAATATAATCTTAACACTGTCGGTCACACTATAAGTAAAAAAAATACACACATTTTTTACAAGAACTAGGAAATTGGCTTTGGTTAATCATCTGTCACTACTAACGATAATCTTCACACTTTATGGCTTCTATAAACCTTTGGCACTTCAACAACGTAGATCACAATATACAACAAAAAATAATATATCTTCAATGTCACCGAATAGTAACATCAACTGTCGCCTGCGTATTAGTTAGAATTCCTCTCACACAGTAAGAAAACAAGGTCAAATATCAGACGAATAAATCCTGACAAAAATATCTAGCTAGCAGGGAGTTCTGTCTTTAATTACACTCAAGGGAATCCTTCGTGCTGTCATTACCATTTTAATGAAACGCTACGAACCTACGATGGGACGGAGACTCGTCACTCACGCTCGTTTCGGTGTGAATGCGGCCGAGCTGTTAATTTCAGAGGCTTGGCAGCCTGCCAATACTTCGTTATGACTATTGTCAGTTTTGTTGTCAAAAAGTCGTAAAGGAATATTGTGAGGATGTTTTTGTAAATGTTTGTATTTCGTTTTAATATTCGTGAAAGAAAATACTGCAATATTTGCTTGTAGGTAGCTCAGTTTAAATACCGAAAGGAAGATAATAAGCATTATCTATAATTGACATGGGCTAGACTTATATATACCTGTTTGTGAGTAAGCGGAACAAGGTGTAAAGTCCCACAAACCTCCATAGAAAAGGGAGGATCTTCCGACCAGACGGGTGTTGTGTCTGGTCCGGGCAACTGCCCAACAGTTGTTGTCGGACTGTTGTATGTGTTCTAATCGCGCCGAAAACTTTGCTTGCGCGATACAGGATTTGTGTGACGTCATGTCATTAGTTCGTAAGTGGCGGCGTCGGTGCCGCTACACCTGTATTCAATTATAATCAACTTTTTCCACTTCTGGGACACACGCCTACTCTTTGTGAGAGTAGGCATGTGTCCCAATGGGCCTTAATCCATGAGGTAATGGGTCTATACGTATATACACCCACCTACAAAAAAAATTGTTAAGATATACACAGATTAGAGAAGAAGGAAGACTAAATTAACTCCAGACTAGTTCCTGTATGTAGTAGTAGTTTTCGATGATTTTCCTTCTTCATGCACGATGTATTCGGAGAGATGAATCGGAGGGGAGGATAATATACTTCCCAATAACTGATAGAGACACATTGTTTCGACCATCAATTAAATGGCACAAGGGCAGGTGAATGAAAAAAATATGTGCCTAGACCTTCATCTTAAAATGTTGCTACTCTACAAAAATAGATTTCAGACTATTTTGCGAAAATTGCTTACAAAAGTAGGAAGCTGCTTGTTGGTTGTTTCTCATGAATTATAAATAACGTATTCATTTACAAGCACGTGTATTTTATTTCCCTGTTCACGCACAGATAATATATTACCTGCTAAGCGTAACTTCAAAGAGACTTCTTGACACGACGAAATTTATAACGAATAACATCGGTATTTACTTGCAAAAATAACTTCAAACGATGTGCCTAAACCTAAATATGTTCTGACAAATTAACTTATTTCGTAATATTAAGATCCTTTTAATGTCAGAATTACCGTTAAGTTATTCCCAGATGAAAGGCTCGCGACTTCTGTATAAGTACATATAGATAAGGTAGTACGTATATATATAGGTATAAAGTACCTAGCTACTTTATACCTATTTATTAGCTATGTTACCAAGTCTTATTCTACTGATGAATTACTTAAATTAGGATTCACATTAAATATAATTAATTGAAGCTAAGCTAAGATTCTTGAATCCACCAATTGGATACATTCACGGTAATAAAGTAGGTGCCTATCATAATGTTTACTGAAATTCACAGTGTTCCACGGATTATTTCGATGTTATTGTGGCATGACTATGGTCACGAGATCCCAGCACTAGCATAGAATAAATGGTTGAAATAACTGTCACTAGATGGCGCGATATCCGTCGATTTTTTATTGAATTCAATTACACAAAATTGTGTGTATTTTTTTTATTTTTTTTGAATTGGTCTTAAACATGGTTTAATCAACTCTCCTAAGCAAAAATTATGGAATATTGGGCTGTTATTTCACATTTCAAAGATTATTTGAACCGATCATTTAAAATTGATTCCAATAGATGGCGCGGTTTTTAAATTTCTGAGGAATCCAATCGATTTATTAAATTTGTATAGTAACACATTTTGGTACAATTAAACTGTAAAAACGTGTAAAAAATACTATAAAACGATTTGGCATTGTATTTAAACAAAAATATAGTTACGTATCGATAAAACCCTTTTACTTGCAAGCGCTGCTAACACCATCTATAGCCGTGGGACGGAAACGAACGCGATCGAGCCCATAAAACTAATCATCTTAATCAGACGAAAAACGCTAGTTACGTCGACACGGTTTCTTTGTATAGAATGAATTGAATTTTATTATCTGTGCTGTGGAGTTCCAAAAGATGTGCAAAGAAATTGTCAGTACCTACATAGATCTAGTAGAAATAAGTTTAAAAACTATAAAATAAGAATAGAACATTTATACGACAATAATAATGTCATATAAATTATCCACTTAATAGTGACTCCACGACGTACAATATGATTTAACGAGATAGCTCACAGCGTCACATTGTGCAATTTCCTGCTTCACCTTATGAGACACCGGTGTATCACTAAATTAATTCCAAACCCGGTATAGAGACATCATGAGCTATTTTATTACCACGAGTTATTTCTGCAACTGCCATTCTAGACAAGAGAATACTGGATTTATGAGTTAAAGGTTTCTAGGACCTCCCAGCCCCAGCTATGGGAAAGGCTATTTATGTAATATTGGAAATAGGTAATTCAATAAGAATGGGTCTAGCAGAAAAAAAATGCTTATTCTTTCATGAAAGATTAGGCTAAGGTGACGAGTGAATAGCTTTTGTAGATAAAATAGGCATTACTTTCATGAAAGTGCTTTAGTCATTGTAAAGGATATCGTTCAATGCTTGTAAGCATAGAACAGGGAACCGAGAAAAATCTATATTCGTCGCGGTCCGTACGTATGGTTTAAAGGCACATACCCCAACGGCCTTTACATCATCACGTGTATGTGCTTTGTTAAACTACCGTTCCCTTAGTAAGCTAACACAGGGACCCGACGCTAAGAAATAATTTTTTGTTGAAATAAATGTCACTAGATGGCGCGATATGCATCGATTTGCTATTGAATTTTGTGTAAAGTGTACATATCCTAGAATTGATTCTAAAGTTTGTATTATCTTGATTAATCAACACTCCTAAGCATAAAATTATGGAATATTGTGCTCTTAGTACACATTTCAAAGATTATTTGAACGGATCATTTCAAATTAATTCCAATAGATGGCGCTTTTTTAAATTTCTGAGGCATGCCGCTCGAGTTTTTAAATTTGTATTGTAACACATTTTGGTACAATGAAACTGCAAAAACGTGCAAAAATACTATAAAATAAATTTTCACAGTATTTAAAGAAAAAATATTATCGAACCGAATAAACCCTTCTACTTGGAAATCACTGTTAACACCATCAATCGCTCGGGGCGAAACCAACCGCGTTCGATGTACTTCTTGTAAAATAATCAGTTTAGTCGACGAAAAACGCTGGTTACGTCCACGTCGGCACGATTTCTGTGTATGGGGTGAGGCATCTATTATGCTACTATTATATTATCTGTGCCCGTGGTAAGAATGATTGTAAGATTTTCGGGATGCCGTCTACCCGTAACAATTTTCAAAGTTCAACAAATAACAGCAGGAACCAACAGCTTGGCGTGTTTTCCGTAGCAAACATATAAAATGTTATATTGCTGTTGCCACAGTAAATTCAAGGTCTTCCTGGCCTGACACTCAATGACACGGACAAAAATAAAGCAACAAATCTCCATATAATACCACCACCGAGTTACCGACACCTATCATTAGATGACTCACAAGTGCACAGGGGGGCCTCAATCCCGACAGCAAGCGGATTGGAGACCCAAGGCCGCTCTACTTGTGCTACAGGATGCTGCAATCGTCACCTTACTTATTTACAATGGGATGAGAACCATTAAGCAATTTGGCATGTCAAATTGTAAATAGGAACTCTTTGAGTGAATATAGGATATGGTCTAGTAACTGGACTGACCCAATATCACATATTTAAAGGCAAAATTTCTGCAGTGTGTGAGCGATAAGGAGGAGAGAAAATTAAATCTATATTTCCGCAATCTCAGTAATCTTTTACTAATGTACAACTACACTATCTCTGGTTTCTATATGCTCGCGCTTGACCACTATCTCGCCCACATCTCGTCTGATGGTAAGCGATGATGTGGTCGACGCCGTCGACGGTGAGGCATAGTTTCAGAATGAAAATATTATTTATTTTGATTTTCTGCAAGTCGTCCTAAATGGGTCGTAGGCATGTAGAACGAGTTGATGAATTATCTCGCACCATGTACCGATGTTGCATTGCCGGAGGCTCCTATTAATGTGGGATACGCGCATTGAAACGAATCCGCGGGCAAAAGCTTTTATTGCATAGAGCCAAAGGAACATTTATTTTCAGTTTCTCGTATAACGTATATCTCAATTTATCAAACGTAAATACGTAATTCCAATCCCCGGCTATCATTTAAGTTTTATCAAACAGAAAAACCTAATTACACTTTTTGAGCGCTTTAGTCCGGCCTGCAATTAATCTTGGTCGCCAAGGCCCAAGGCTGTACCATTTACCTAACCAGAAGGGACTATTTTTAGATAAACCAACATACTCGTACATACTTAGGTTCTATTAGATTTTCTTTTTAGAAAACGCGAAAGTTTTAACTACAGAAAATCAAAGTTCTACACAATGTGACGAAATGGCCAAACTAAATTGACTGCCTATGGGCTTACTAAAATACAATTCTATCAGCAATAACGATTGTCAGAATTTCAAAATGTAAGGGATTGATAAAAGATAGAAAGTGCTCGACCACCAACATTTTTGACATTCTTTCGATCGCTATCAGGACGCTTTTGTTGATAGAATGACTATTGTTTAGAGACTTAGGACCCCTATAGTCCAATCGCGTTAAGAAAATAGTGAGTCATCGTTGTCCCCTGGCCCTCGACCAATCGGGTCGCAAGCTTTCTTATTTGTTGCGACCCGATTAGTCGTAAGGCTGGATATTTTCTTAACGCGAATGGACTATTAGGGACCATTTCACATGTCAAAATTCAAACCAGTGAATATGTTTCAAAATTACACCAAGCAACAAACACTCTCAAACAGCTTTTGAACTTCGAAATGAGACTTGGTGCAAGAAAGCAAGATCTAGGTTGTGCCAACAACAACCTGAATACTGCCTCAAAAGTAGGTCGGGTTTAACTTGTTAATGAGCCGGCTTGCATTTGCGCGATATACAAATCAAACCAGGTTTTTAAAATTCAAATGTAAAGCTGCTAGAGGTTTATTTTTAGCCACACTTAATTAAGGTAATGGAAAAGGTCAAAGGTGGAGATTGGTTTCGATCCCAATACTGGTTAAAATGTTAAACATAATTAAATGGACAGATTCGATTTCTTGGTAACAGCCTGAGGGTTGGAAATTTGGAGTTGGGCCCGGGAAATATCGATACGCTCGCTTCTTATTTACTTGGATTTAACTTCATTGTTGATAACGAACTCTGGGCTTGAAACAGAAAATCCATAGTTCCTTTGATTTACTACCACTACGCAACTGGGCTTATCTCAGTTGTAAACGATCCTTTGTACCTCTATGCCTTGTTATTTCTGTCTTCTGCTTGATTTGGAGGAAAGTGGAAATTATGTTTCTTTTTACTACTCCTCTGTTATTTTTTCTCATTAATTTCGTTGCTTCTCCGGGACTTCGTCGGGCTTCAATGCCTCGGTGCTTTTCCAGTGGTCGCTACTGTTGATTCTGGCTTTCAGGAGTTCCAGTGGTTTGGCAATAGGGCCGAAGGGTAGCAACAAAAAAAAAGTTCCTTCATTTGAACCTTCGCCGAATGCAATCTAAAAAATAAAACATTAAAAAATATTGTTTCAAACAAGCTTTTTAGCTTACCGTGCATTGTCATCCAAAGCAAACGGGTTTGAAAAATTTCTTCTCAATTAGTTGGGGATAACTATTTTAAAATTTTGTTGCATGTTTTGACCCACACATACTACTATACACAACTAACTATGTAACTAAAAAGCAAGCTTGTAAAAATACGTATGCATTTCCGTTTGTTTTCTTTTTTTACAAATTCACGCATTTTAACTTTCCCATATTCAAAGGCAGTAAAGGGATCACATACGAATGTCCTACTCAAACTAATTGGATCTCGTAAACACAGACCCACATGGTTTTGAATTTTATATGCGTATCGATCATCCTCCATCCTGTTATCAGTCCCCTGTCATCATCATTCCTCTGGCGTGACCTCGTAACGATTGAAACGTTCGTAATTTGTGCAAAAGCATTGAATAGAGCGAAGATAGAACTCGGGCCATTTCTCCCCGACAGGTCTGTTACCCTGGTACCTGATAGTTATTTAGGTCGGCACGTTGGCCAGGGGAATGACAGAAACGTGGCGAATAGTCGTCCATTAATTAAACTATGTCGGCATCCCTTGTTTGGATAAATTAATGGATTAGTTTCTTTGGTACGTTGTCTTGATGTATTCTCTGGAGAGGTTCTCTGATGAGATATTTATAACTTCATGGCTTACGGCTATCTAATAGGTTTTTTATTAGTAGGAATTTTATTGTAATACAAAGAAAACAAAGGTTTGTAACCGAGTTTAATAGGCTTGTAACTTCTGCTTTCTCAATTTGTTTGCATGCTTTTTTTCTTTTCCCAACAAAATTACTAAGACTTGTCCAATAAATAATTCCGCAAATGATTAATGTGAACTTTGAGAAAATGATGATGAACATCTCAGCTGCCAAAAGTCTCAAAAGCTGTCCACAACTTTCAAAAGGAGTATCCAAAAAAAATTAAATCCTAATTTAATTTTAAAACAGGGATTGCAGCCCATATAATATTACCATCATAGACTATACACTTATATACAGAGAATTACCATTGTTAATCCAGTTATTGTACAAAGGTTAATAGAATATTTAATAAAAGAATATGTTTCAACTTTTAACGTCGATAATGTTGATAATTAGCGGAGCGAGCGATAAGATAAAAGAGGAATAAAATGAAAGCTTTTTTAGATAATTGAACATAGAAACCTTATCTTTAGGGTCGCTGTTATTTTAAGAGATATCTATTTTTTTTGTCTAAATCCGTAATTATGTTATTTAGAAGCTATTTGTTGAGATAACATCCACAGCTTGGCCCGTAACATTCATCACAGCTGTCGTACATTCTTTTGGTTTTTTTTTGGTGTACATCATACCAAATACAAAATACTTTTTGCCAAACGGAACATAATGGCGAGCTTTCACCCACAAGTGAGGAAACTGGCAGGCTTTTAAGGCAAGTATATCCAGGCCTGTGGTTAGGGTTCCAAAAACCTAACGCTAACGCTATCGTTAAATAACGAATATAAAAAAAATCTAAACATTTAATTTATAGCGACATAGCAGCTGATTTCGGGGTCAACGGACGCACTGAAAGCGTAGTTACTTTACTTGAAATTAAAAGTTTCGTGTATTTTTTTTGTACTTTATCTGCATTAGATATCGCTTCTTTAATATTACATTTGACCCTGTATAAACTCATACCTATTACTTCACGCAATCAATCATTATTTTCTTCCTAGAACGACACTACTCGCTACACTATTCGCAAAGCCCTGTGTCCAAATAGTTGGAAATTTATTACATGGTTCGGTAGATGTCAACCATGTTGTGTAGTACATGTTCGAGTTAACAGATGGCGCTACGTGTTGTACTATAACCGATGGTTTATTACGTCTGGTCGGTGTCGCAGTTAAAGGGCTTGCTTGAGGCAAACCCCGGCTTTCAGCTATCACTGGAATATTAATATTTACATATAACTATCTAGCTTTGACTGTACATCATTTGCATATAACTGCCTAGATCTGCCCATAAATGCTGCTAAACTTTCGTACAAATAATTTTAGTTCGGGTGACTGCCGGGCAAGCACGGCCTCTGTGATAGGCTTGAGTTACGCATTTTGCCCCCAAACTGTGATAAAAATGTGTCACTCAAGCTTGTCACAGTAGACCGTGCTCGCCCGGCTGGTTAATGTGAGTGGTCTATTTTACATGCTAAATGCAATAATGAGTCATGCACCTAGATTTATAAATAGATGTCTCATGTCATGATTGTCTGTAATCGTAAGAAAGATAATTTAAGTGGATTGGCCTTAAGTACCAACTTAGCAGTCGGTCACATAACCACATATTGTTGTTACATACAGTGAGTAAGTAAGTCTATATTTCAGCAGGTCACAAATTATACCGTTAACAGGAATTCAGGAATCCGTCAATCAAAGCTGTTACCGAGAATTGTGTAAGAGGTCTGTGTAAGACCGGAGTTAAAATAAAGGATTTTCTGTCAATGTCGTACGTAGACCCGTGCATAAGAACTAAATTATTTAAGGTTAAGCATCACAAACTACCAAGAGATCGGAATCATGAATAAGAATACGGCGCGGGCACCCAACGTGAAGAAAGAAAATTTGGTTAAAACAAATTGCACTAGATGGCGCGATAAGCTTCGAATTGTTTTTGTGATTTATGAAATATTAAGATTTTCTAGAGACGATCATAAAAATGTATGTTTTTGTTTAATTAACTCTCCTAAGCACAACATTAAGGAATATTGGGCTCTTCATTCACATTTCAAAGATTTTTTTTAATCGATCATTTAAAAATTGATTACAATAGCGTTTATAAATTTCTGAGGCATCCACTCGATTTTTTTTATTTGTTTTGTAACACATTTTGGTACAATGAAACTGAAAAAACGTGCAAAAAAATACTATAAAACAAATCGTAGCTGTATTTAAAAAAAAAGTATTCACGAACCGAGTAAACCCTTTTACTTGCAAGTCGCCGCTAACACCATCTAAATCGGTGGAACGGAACCGAACACGATGTATGTTCTTAGAAAATAATCGACTTAATCAGACGAAAAACTACCGGGGCTAGAATCAAGAGCGGCGGTAAAGACAAAAACAACGGAGAAAATTTAATAAAATCCAAAGCCGAATTAACGTAAAAATACTAGTTTAATATCGAATCCAAATAACAGAAAAGACATTAAACGTCTTTTCTATTATTTGGATTCGATATTAAACTAGTATTTTAAGAATTCTCCTAATACTATTATAATCTTTTCTATAAAAAACTTTCAGGTCGTTAAGCCGTAAGCTTAAGATATTCATCAACGTATATATTATTCGTTATTGCAAATGGATGAACAGATGAATGTATGTTACACAATCGTATGCAAATGATATGAATAGTAATTACGCTAAGCGTTTTGGACGGAGTTCTGATGGGAATCCTGTTAAATTTCTGATAGCCGAATACAATTTAACTTGGGCTGGCTTATGAGCGAAATCGTGTTGGCTTTTATCCTGTACACGGAATTAATAGGTTCCTTTTTAATAAGGGAGATGTGTTTTTTGATGTGAAAATCAACGTTGGGTGTCTGGCGCCCAGCAAATGCTGAGTTGGTAACATAGCGCAGCTCTTCTTGAACTTTGTTTGTGCTTTTTACTGTTCTGTATTTTAATTAAAAAAATGAAAGAAGAACAACCAATACATGAAGAAGTCTTCATCAGTCGTCATCTCAGTGAAGTGATGAAGAGCAAAGACATGCCTATGAAAGACAAGAGGGAAGTATACAACATGTGTATTTTACCTTACTTAACTTACGGATGTCAAACATGGGCGCTGACAGACAAACAAATGAACAAAGTAAATGTGTGTCAACACGGAATTGAAAGGAGTGTAATTGGTGTGAAAACAATAGATAAAGTAAGATTAGACGAAATAAAAAACACAACAAAACTTTAAAAATGCCAAACAGGTATGCAAGACACTAAAATGGAGATGGACAGGAATCAGATAAATGGACAAAAAGATTAACTGAATGGTACCCTCGGGACGGAATGAGAAACAAAGGCCGAGAAACAAAGCGTTGGGAAGATGAACTTAAGCGTGTGGCCGGTCCAGAATGGATGAGAATAGCTAAAGATAAAGAGAAGTGCTGGCTCTTAGATGAGGCCTTTGTCGAAGAACAAGCTGTGGCAAGTAACACCGATCGTCATTGATTAATCTAAGTTGCATTCATAATATTGTAACAACAATAAATGATTATTTTATTTTATTTTACAGTTCTGTATTTTAATGAAAGCAAAGCATGTATTTTTCCCAGCTCTGCCCCTAGGTATAAAACGTTAATTTAATAAGATCATAAAGTAAATCAATCACTAATCGCTCCTTTTCTTCGCGTAACCTTCAGACGTAAGGTGACCGATGACAGGCGTTTCGTTTCTTCTTTCAAACAGTGTCTGAATATTATAATAGAAGTTCATTTTCATAAAGCCAGGTTATATAATATTATTTTATAATGAATAGCTTGAAGCTATGGTAATATTATATTATCGTCATATTATCGTAGTATTTACTTATTTTATAGTTTGGTGGGAATTTTATTAAAAGCTAGAATTCATAAAGTAAAATTCTGAAAAGTGCTAGGATTTGTTCGCATAGGGTTATTTTGTAAGGAGCAAATCTTAGTAAAATGCAGTTTTTTTTAGATAGACTTATTTATTTATTAAAACTTCATGCAACATAAAAGAACATAGGTGGACTATGCCTGAGGCATTCTCTACCAGTCAACCAAGGACGGTGAAGAGATACCATGGCAGGTGCATAAAAAATAAAATAATAATATTATAAACGTAAAATTAGTACAAAAGTATATTGTTCAAATAAGCATACTTAAATATTTACTAAAATAAATACTATTATACAATTTTATATACCTAAATTAATAGAAAGGCGTATATTGAGACGATTTTGCTATTCGTTTAGAAAATAATGCCTTACCTATGAATTAAATAATGCTACTAACAAAAAAAACCGGCCAAGTGAGAGTCGGACTCGCGCACGAAGGGTTCCGTACCATTATCGCAAAAAACGGCAAAAAAATCACGTTTGTTGTATGGGAGCCCCCCTTAAATATTAATTTTATTCTGTTTTCAGTATTTGTTGTTATAGCGGCAACAGAAATACATCATCTGTGAAAATTTCAACTGTCTAGCTATTACGGTTCATGAGATACAGCCTGGTGACAGACAGACAGACAGACAGACAGACAGACAGACGGACCGCGGAGTCTTAGTAATAGGGTCCCGTTTTTACCCTTTGGGTACGGAACCCTAAAAACAACTGCAACTAAATTCTTTCAAAACTAAACCATTGATCAGCAAATCTGATTACTATTGTGGCAAGTCAATACAATCCTTATTATTCATAACGAAACCATCACAATTTGTGCATTATTGTAACCACGGTACGAGTCCAATTGGCTTGGCTTGTAGTGCTGCTTTACCACTTAGTGTGGCCATCATAGCAGACCATAGCCAACGTGAATGTATCGCCTTTATGCCCATTTAAATAAATAAAACACATAGCGCTCCCAAAAGTTAGACAAAAATTATTTTTATATTTTTCTGTTGGAATATTTTCCGGTAAATTGTGCTGTGGTTTGGTCACCTGAAAGCTTCCTGGTGGTCAATTTAAAATCGAGGGTTATTAAATTATCTACACTCCAGTCTATTTATACCGTAAATGGGTTGATCCTGAACTTTACTAGATTAATAAATTAGTCAGATTGATTAGGTACCGGTAGAAAACAAATTTGCATTTTGAAATTCGAATCTTATAGCGCTCTATCGAGTCTACCTTTCAGTTCAAGAAGCGCTTTTTAATTCGCCCGTCCTTCTGCTGGCCAATAGTTGCAAACTCTTTTCAACCTTTCACCGTCTAGATAATAGAGCAGCAAAAGATCAATTCAGATTCGAGAAGCGCTGAGTTTAGATTCATCATCATCCAATCAAAAATTCGACGTGTGAATAAAAAAATAACTATAAGATCATAGATCAAAGTACGAACACGAACTACAGACAGTGCGACTCCTTTCATAATACCACAAGAGTACTCGCGGTTTACTAGTGTGACATTACTATATTACACCGTGTAATAACTTAAGACTTTGTTCCACTGCAGTGCAACGTAGATAATAAAGTTTTGTTGGTCGGTTTGTCGAGTCTGCGGCATTAAAGTTATTGTTCTGTTTAATTGGGCGGTACACGAGTTTGCACTGAGCTTTTTAACTGTGGTCACAGTTTTCAGCTTATTTGTGTTACGGTTAGGGTACTAAATGTTATTCGGGGAAATGCCGTTTTGAAATACAGTACAGAATTAGCTAAGTATCCGTATGTACATTGTACATATGATTGGAAGGAGGGGAGTTAAGCACAATAGACTTTAGAAAAGTTTTACTCTATCAACGATAGTGATTGTTGAATTGGGTTGATTCCATGATACTTTAGGTCATCGTCATCATCCGTAACCTGACTTAACAGGAGAAGAGACCTAAAATGCCAGAGAAAACAGGTATTTTGTGACAGTTCAGTACTGGTGTAACCTATAATCCGGCACCCACGTCTTCTCCTCAAATTCGTACATATTCGCTTATTAAATTGGTATCTACATTATGATAGCTTTATTTGATTTATCTTGATTGATTTCTATACAATCTAAGTCGTTCCATCCAAAATTCCAATAAGTGTATTTGACAATCTCTTGATGAAGTAGAAAATCTTTTGATTTTGAAGCAATTGTGAGAGTGATAACAATTGTCAACTTAAAACTAGTTCACCCTAAACTCAGTACATCGTTTGTTAGCTTTCCACAAACACAATAACTGTAGCATAAACCTGAACAGACAAGATAATCCTGTAGCCACCGAACCGAACATAATTTTCAGTTACACCACAGTGTGAAGTGACCTTTGTGGAGCATGTATCGTATCTGGTGGTTTGCCAAATGGCGGCAAGGCACTGACCACGGCTGTATGCTGCCAAACCACGATGCTGCTCGCTGCTCTGCTATTATATAATGCAATACCACTTAGATATTGCTTTTGTGGTACTACGTTATATTGTATATCGATATTGTTTTGTTTATAGTGGTTCTATGTGACGTCATAGGAAAATATAAGACAATCAACTGTTTCAATTTTAAACGCTGTTTCAGTAACAAAGAGACATATGGATGCATAAATTGTAGTTCCAAAAACTAACTAAAAAGTCGCTAATCCTGAAAATCCTGGTAAAGATAATGGTACAAACTATTTAAATTATTGCATTTTCATCGGTCCTTGATAAGTGTGCAAAGTTTCAAATCAATCCGACGTTTTGAAGTGGGTGAAAATCACGTTCAAAGATTCCGTTACATAGATACATACATACCAAGCTAATAAAAGCGTGTTAAAATACAGGATATCTTGAAAATAAACAAGTAAAATTTCAATATTTAAAAACCCCCGACACATTTATCTTGCGATAACACCCCGATTCCAACAGTAAAACGCCCATAACTGTTGAACGGCGGAACCGATTTTATTCAAACATAGCTAAGAACACTCTCGACAAAATCACCTTTCAAACAAAAAAATCTAAATCAAAATCGGTTCATCCGTTTAGGCGCTATGATGCCACAAACAGATACACAGATACATATATAAACAGCAACACACGTGAAACTTATAAAAAGGGATCTTTTCCGGCGGAGGTTAAAAAATAATGTAGGTACCGTTCGAACTTATACCGTTCGAATTTTAAACGTTATTCAGGTAAAAGGTATGGCCGTATGGCTGAAAAATACAGAATTCAACAGGTTTTCAGAAAAGTACTTATTGATTCGAATTGCGGTCTAAACTTCTGAACGAATATACGAGGAAAGTTACTGATCCGATTTTCAAAGATACACTATTGCTAAATTTCGTAGGCTTATTTTTATACTAGAAAAATGCATGAATCTAGTTGGGTAAGCCACGAAAGCGAATCTGCGGGATTAAGCTTATATCTAATAAACCAGTTAATCCGACTTTCTCACCTCTAAATTATTTTGGTTGGATGAATTTTCAACAGCCAATCACAGCAGATAACGCGTGCTTGACAATTTGACACATTAATTCTGTGATAATTTATAGTTGAAAAACTCGGCCTTAGGCTCGCGTCCTGTTACATTGGATTTTAAGTCCTTACTAACTTTATTTACTTTAAGACTTAACTGGTGAAATGGTGGCACTGGTGTAATTCAGGTGCGCCTCTGCTTAACCCGGGGTATATTGGCTTAATGTTATGTTATACTTATAAGCCAGTAAGCCACATCCAGTGTCCAATTAATAAATCTGTTGTCGGGCTACAGTTTACATTGTGAGACCAAAATAACTACTAATAATTATATTTATTGATCGTCTTAACATAATTGACATACTACAGCAATTTATTTATCGATAACGAATATTTGAAGCTCCCATTCAGCCAACATGATGAACCAAATTATGTGTTCAAAAGTATATGTTATCAATTGACGTCAAACTAGAGTGTGACCTCACAACCTTTTTTTTTTAATTGTAAGTCAATGCCTCAGTTTGAGGGTATTGTTTTGAAAACGATGTAAGTATTTTGTGTTTGTTGTGTTTTTTAGTGTATGTTTTATTATTATGTCCTTTATTCATTACATTTCTTTTTATCTACATTTTTAAATATTTCATAAAATAAATTAAAAAACAAACATTTAACATAAAAAAACTTAATTCAAAAAATCAAAAAACCCGACTGCTTCAAAAGCGAACTAAAAAGTCGTAAACAAGGAAAAAATCATGCTGTGCAGTTGGAGGATACATATTCGCGGGCTGGCTGACCAAAATCTGGTGTATCCTCCGCCTGCACAGCATGATTTTTTCCTTGTTTACGACTTTTTAGTTCGCTTTTGAAGCAGTCGGGTTTTTTGATTTTTTGAATTAAGTTTTTTTATTTATAACTTTTTAGTTAGTTTTTTTCGAATAAGATACATTTAAACATATAAGTGTTATATATTTTTGAAATCATCTCTTAAAACCCTTTATTTTGATACCCCACACGATGGGATTGGAAGAAAAAAAAAATTTGGACCCCCACAATATGGCACCCAAAATCCGCCATTTTTCTATTATCCAATTTTTATGTAGCCTATGACACTCGCAGGGTTAAGACGCATCGATTGACGTATGAATCATCAAAATCGGCCAACGCGTTTGGTCTCTGGAACGCCACATAGGAACAAACATACATACATACATACATACATACATACATACATACATACATACATACATAGACTGATAAACACATTACCCTCCTTCGGCAGTCGGGTAAAAAATAAAGGTCCACCGGTATCGGGAACAGGGTCCAAGCTACTGGCGCGGTCAGGGACAGAGAGAGGAACCTCCGAACAATAAGAGCCGTATCCAGCTTCCTGGATCGGGCCAGATCCAGTAAGCTGGATATGGCTCAGGACTTATTTTTATTATTGTATTATCCCATTTAGATATATCGATCGTGATTAATTTGATTTGGCTGTTATCACAGGACGTAGTTAATAATTTTACAATATTTCATTCAAACAATTAATTCAGAGACTAGCTAGATTTCAAGAATACTTTTTTATCAATGTCATGTTATGTAAATTAAAAATACGAGTAGGTACCTATATATCAAAACACTATGGAGAAATTCAGCTAAAGAAAAACCGGTTCAAATAAATAAAAACCACTCAATCTGCTTGCTAGTTAATCATAAAAATTACGTCTTGTTACCGAACCTAATTCTTAAGCTTAGCCAATTTTAAAGGAATGTATTTCCTATAATGCATTTGCAATTTAATCAGTTTCCATGTGGTTATTTGATTGGACTCAGTTGAAACTCGTGCTTGCAATGTGCACAGGGAAATTATGCGTGAACAAGTAAGCAAATACATTTAATGCATTAACCACTATTAACATAAAATAAAATGATGTATGCAGCCAACATATTATAAAACTAGGGCCTATTAGGTAGGTACAACTTAAAAATGAAAAATAAATATCTTTTTTGCAAAAAAATAGTACCGACTTCCAAATAAAAAACTACAAAGTGAAAAATAACTTTATTTTTGGAAGTCGGTGTCTATAACGCAAAAAAAATGTACCTACAAAAGATTTTTTATTTTTCACTTTTAGTTGTACTAAATATTTAGGAAACGAAGTAGCCATTAGCATATGTATATACTACGAATATTATTAGATATATATATTTTTTTTTTATAAACGTTGCCCCACACTAGGAATTTCTTCCTGTATCGTGGGTGCGTTTACAAACATATAAACTCACATACACAACACCCAGAGCCGAAACAACTATCTGTAGATCATACAAATAAAATATATCATATATATATAAGGTGATGGAGAAGATTTATGCTGTGCAGTATTGTGTGTACTAAGTTCATCTTTTTAATCACTTTTATGTGGCTAATAACAAAAGAACATTATTTCAGTGCTTAGACTTTCTCCCCCATTTTCACGATGGGTTGCAATACCGCCATACTAACATAACAGAAATAATTACAAAGCGCCATGTTGAATTATCGGCTCCGGAGAAAATTTAAAATTCAGATTATTTATTCGTGTTATTTTTGGTAATTTGCAGTAGGTCTTACAATATATATTAGAATTGTTCGCATAAATGTACCCATTGGTTTTACACTATTACCCCCAGTTTCCCAGCCCAGAATTATCGGAGAATTAATGTGACAAATTGTCAAGCACGCGTTATCTGCTGTGATTAGTTGAATGAAACAGCCAATCACAGCAGATAACGCTTGCTTGACAATTTGTCACATTAATTGTTCGATAATTTAAGAAAGAACATGAATGATGTTTGAAGAATAAAACATTATCGATATTATACATACAATAATAAATAAAAAGCAATTCATTAAAACACAATTATCATTAAAACAATTTGATTGACATATTGAGATTAAAACTATGAAGTCAGTAAATTAAAAAAATTAAACATCATCGATATTATTACACAATAATAAATAATCAATTAATAAAAAAAACACAAGTTATTATAATTCAAGAATTATTCGATCAACTCTTGATTAGTGTCCATTTGGACACGGACAAAAAAATGATGATCAAACGACACTTTTACGTACTAATTTCATATAATGTAGGGAGTGGTTACGGAGAATATAGCTTACCTACTCAAATTCAACCATTTTATTGCGGTCCATTTACGAGTTTGTTTGTACCATTCTCCCATTATATTTACTACAACGGCTAAAGTTAAGTGTACTGAGAAAAATAGAAGTCCAAACGTCTAAATTTAAGCTTTTGTTCAACGCAAACAACGGATTATTCCGAGAATAATCTTTAAATGTCTTCAAAAATTTATGAAGTAGAAATAAGTAGGATATCTATTGTTTTACATAGATTATAGGATGATCTTTTAACATTGATCGATCATAATTCACTCGTGAATCATACAGAGTTGTTATTCTAAAAAAAAACTTTTCATTTCACATGGGTTTTTGCCACAAAACTGGAACAAACTACCTACGCTGAAAAAATATTATTAAATGCTATATTTTTATTAAAACCGGCCACTACTGTATGCTACACAGTATACTATCTATCAAACATAACGGTTGTAGGTACATATTCGCCAGCAAAGTGATATATTTGTGATATTTGTCTATGGTCAGGTACATAGAACAAATATAGCCCCATGGGATGGAGCACCGTTGTGTTTAATGTTTCTCTGCTTATTCCTTCCCTGGTCCAATTTTTACAATCCTCATTTTCTTGCACCAATTTGTTCTGTCTTGGGTTTTCTGTTCTGCCAAAGAGGTTTGCTTGCGGTCTCTTTCTATGTATATTGGAGCACCAGGTAAACGGCGCGTGGCTACAGTAATTTACCACAAAACCTTGGCTCATGCAATGTTGCAATATATTAATTTGAAAATTTTGAATCTTAAGTCAGTTACATCTTCCAAACTATTCCTTTCGTCATCATCATCATCAATTCAACCGAAAAATGTCCACTGCTGGACATAGTCCTCCCCCAGGCGTCTCGCATCCAGCGCATTCACGCAACCTTAACCAGGTCATCGGTCCACCTAGTGAGAGGCCTTCCAACGCATCGTCTTCCGGCTCGCGGTTGCCATTCCAGAACTTTTCAACCCCATCGACCATCCGTTCTGCGAGCAATGTGCCCTGCCCACTGCCACTTAAGTTTCGCAATTCTTCGGGCTATGTCGGTAACTTTGCTATATTATAACTATTCCTTTAGTTTAATAATGTTTCTAATAAGTCCCACTCAACCAAATAAACTGCATCAACTTTTATTTAACACTATCCAAATCAGCAAGCATATGATAAACAAACAGATCGCATTGGTCTACTTAATACTGAAAAACTGACTCACTCGACTGGGGGGTAACCACAAGCTCTTAGAGTAAGGTTATTTTGAGATCGAGTAAGGGACAGATGTATCTGACTTGTATACATCTGTCACTTACTCGATCTCAAAATAACCTTACTCTAAGAGCTTGTGGTTACCCCCCAGGTCTCAACAAATTCAAGGAAATCTTATTTTCACCGGAAACATTGGTTTACCGAACTGACGATTCCTGAATTTCATGAACACGACTTCTTAATAAAAACTGAATCTCGTTTTCCTGTAACCTCAAGGTTTTTCAGAAACCTGTAAATTATTCGTAATTCGCGAATTTACTCAGTGTTTATATACGATCTCGAGATTGGAATTGCGCTTGATAAATTGTTATTGGCCGACTGGCTGATAGAAATTATTGCATAGGTACTTACAGATTATGTATGTATTAAGTAGGTGGTACCGAACTAGCCGGGGGAGAAACCAATGATAAATAATAGTTAGGCACTCTGTCACATCACATCCGTTAGGGAATTTTAAGACAACAATTTATTATTTATTATTGTAAATATTGCCTAACTTTATAACCAGACTGCAGCGAATCCCAAAAGAAGTTTAATTTTGTATTTATATAATGAAATAATAATATCAGCCTGCTTCTTTCCCTCTGCAGGGCAAAGCCTCTTCTCATACAGAGAAAACAGAGAAGAGTATGTATTTAGTTGTGTGTTAGTACAACAGCTAAATATGAGAGTATAATAACATACATACTTACATGATATAGGAACATACTTAGTATGAAATTATTTATAACTTTGTCGCACGCTGTGATGGGTTCAAAGGTGCAGGAAGCATATAATGTTTAGTGCATCCTAAACACATTGTAGTCACAACAGTCAGGTCACACATTTGATGTTATTTAAGTGGCATAATAAGGAACTAACATATTAGCGTCTTTACTTCCTACTAATACAATGAATGTGAAAATCTGTATGTTTGGATGTTTCTGGCGCAGATAACCCTCAGTAGCTGATTTTAAAATGAAAATCACGTCTAAACCGGTAGTCGTATTTTTTTGGAAAAAATATATGTTACATAAGACTATTTTCTTAATAATTTTATCTAAGAAAACTTTGAGGGTTATCCGTATAAAATAGTGTAATTAATTTGTAAAATTATGTCTAACGCGGACTATAACACGACAATCGCACCAAAACCGCCGGGCGTATTTTATTTTATTTAGTGAAATTGACGCCATCTCAAAGACAATTTAATTTTCTACATTTTGGTCTAAGGCTTTTTATTTAGAATAATAAGGAAAGTACAAATAATTCAAAAAATCAACTGCACAGCATGATTTTTTCCTTGTTTACGACTTTTTAGTTCGCTTATGAAGCAGTCGGATTTTTTTGTTTTTTTTATTAAGTTTTTTTATTTATAACCTTTTAGTTAGTTTTTTTCGAATTAGGTACATTTAAACATAAAAGTGTTTTATATTTTTGATATCACCTCTTAAAACCCTTTATTTTGATACTCGACACGATGGGTTTGGAAGAAAAAAAAAATTTGGGCCCCCACAATATGGCACCCAAAATCCGCCATTTTTCTATTATCCAATTTTAATGGAGCCTATGACACTCGCAGGGTTAAGACGCATCGATTGACGTATGAATCATCAGAATCGGCCAACGCGTTTGGTCTCTGGAACGCCATATAGGAACAAACATACATACATACTTACATACATACATACATAGCCTGATAAACACATTACCCTCCTTCGGCAGTCGGGTAAAAACTACAGAATTTTGGGTCTAATACCAGTGCGCGTTTTGTTCCCTCAAGGTCGTTGGCGACTGTCGTCAATCACGCTTCAACTGCTGAAAACATGACACACGAATAGACCATGGTCTACTTTTTATCCCGTTAGTACGTTCCTATGCGATTATAAAACTTTGACTATCACGAAGGCGAAACTGCTTACAAAATCTCGTTCCAATTATTGTGACACACATAATATACAAGTTCGTAAAAATGCCCTCAAAGCAGTATGTTAGACCTAAAGTAGTTAGAGATTCCCCTGAAGTTTCCAACAGCGATTTTCCTGTAAGCCAGGAAGTTTACGAGTGTGTGGCTTCTCTTGAGCCGAGGTCGACTGCTGACCTCGCTGAGCGCATGAAGAGCTCATGAATAAAGACCCGAGTCCGAAATACGAGCGTGAGCAAAGCCGGGTGGATCCTTCAGCGTGAACTGTCACGTTCTTGAACTTAAGTAGGTAGGTACGATCAGCAAAAATAGTCGGATAACACTGCCAATTTAATATATCATCTAAATTGACACAAAAACATTTGATGCACTGCATTGTTGTTGTTTTGATAGTATGTGTTTTTTTTTTTAAATCTGCACTGAGTTTTTTTAAATTATCTTCATCCATCATGTTCATGTTATTTTGTTTTTGTTTATTTTATGTTGTTGTGTTTTGTATGTATATCAACAACAGTATAGGCGCACGGTTAGCGCAGTGGTTGAGCTATTGACTGCTGCGCTGGGTTCGATTCCCACATGGAACAATTATTTGGATGACCTACAGATAGTTGTTCCGGATCTGGGTGTTGTATATGTTTGTAAACGCATCCACGATACAGGAAGAAATTCCTAGTGTGGGGCAAAGTTATTAAAAAAAAATAAAGAAAAAAGAACAGAAATGAAAAAAGTATACCTAATCATTCTATGTGGTTTGAATAACTGAAGTGTTAATAATTAATAGACTTTCATTGCTGAATATACCCTGAAATCTCTTAAGTTATGTCACATGATGCTACGTATAAATATAATCATTCATTAAAATAATTCATAACATAGGTAAAATACCTATTACCATTATCTACAATACTAGACAGAATAATATTGGCAATCGCAGCTCTAAAACTTACAGAAGCACTTATAAATCAAAAACTAAAGACATATATTTACGACCCCCACGTAGAATAAACTTCATTTATTCTTCACCGGTAAACACGTTGTTTTCAGGCAAAGATAAGATAACTTTTACAATAGAGAATAACACTAAAACATGGTAACTATACGAAAAGCGTTTACATCATTAAAAAAAGTTAATTCAAAAAATCCAAAAGACCGACTACTTAGAAAGAATGCAAACTAAAAAGACGTAAACAAGGAGAAAAACATGCTGTGCAGTCGGAGGATACATATTCGCGAGCTGGCTGACCAAAACCACGTGTGTCCTCCGACTGCACATCATGATTTTCTCCTTGTTTACGTCTTTTTAGTTTGCATGCTTTTAATGCAGTCGGGTTTTTGGATTTTTTTATTTACTTTTTTTTAATGATGTAAACGCTTTTTTTTGTCGAATTAGGTACATTTAAACATATAAGTGTTTCATATTTTTTAAATCACCTCTTAAAACCCTTGATTTTGATACCCCACAATATGGCGCCCAAAATCAGGCATTTTTCTTTTTACCAATTTCAAAAGCCAGTGACACTCGCAGGGTTAAGACGAATCGATTGACGTAAGAACCATCAAATCCGGCCAACGCGTTTGGTCTCTAGAACGCCACATAGGAACAAACATACATATATACATACATAGACTGATAAACACATTACCCTCCTTCGGCGGTCAGGTAAAAACGCCCGCGAAGTTAGTTAATACCAAATGTATCCCTACCGTCAAGTGGTTTTTTTTCAGGCAAAGATGAGGTAACTTTAGAAATAGGGAAACACTAAAACGAGGTGGTAAAAAGTTCGCGTTCACATCATTGACTAATCTTCTAAGAACTCGCGATGTTTTCTTATTACTACCACGTGGTTGTTTTCAGGCAAAGATTCTCATCTTAACGCGCCGATTCCCTTGAGTAGCTGATTTTAAAATATATGTTACAATATACCATTTTCTTAATAATTTGATCCAAGAAAATTTGGAGTTTTATTCGTATAATATAGTGTAATTAATTTGTAAAGTTATGTCTGAAACGGACAAAAACACGACAATCGCACCAAAACCACTGGGCGTATATTAATGAAATCGACACCATCTCAAAGACAATTAAATTATCTACATTTACATCTGAAGCTTTTTTTAAAGTCATAGAATAATAAGGAAAGTACAAAAAACTACAAAATTTTGGGTCGCGCGGGTGTGAAACGAGGGCGCGTTTTGTTCCCTCAAGTTCGTTGGCGTTAGTCGTCGTCTTAAAGGATAAAACTAAAAAGAGGAAATTATAAGAAGAGCGTTCACATCATTGACTAAATTTCTAAGAACGGTCGCGATGTTAGTTAATACATTTCTCATTACCACTACGTTTGTTTGGCTCTTAACCAAAAGTGTGGACGAAGCTAAAACAGTTCTGATTCACATCTCCGTTGCAAGGATGCGCGTGAGTGGAACACGTTACTCAAATGTTAATCACGTTCTTTGTTCAAATATTCGTAATGTTATGAAACTATGCGAACTTTTTGGTCGATAAATCGAGCAATATTTGTGTCGCTTACGCCTGCGCGAGTGAGTAATCTTTATCAATGTTTCGTGATAATCTCTAATCAGTTTATTTTGTTCGAGGAATCATAAATAAACGTGAAGTAGACATTCAGGCATCTCAGAGTTTTGTATTATTAAATGTAAACAAACAATAGAAGTAGTCACTGTTTTCGTAATAAAATAAATCTCGGAAACGTTAAACAGAGATACGTATTTGATTATGAAGAGATTGATTAATCATTGTAGGAAATAATGCAGTAATTATGTCAATAATATGTATGGGTATTGGAATTCTCCTATTGCAAATACCGATACACATGCCAGATATGTTACTACCTTATTCAATACTCATAACTCATAAGATCTTAGCTTTGGTGTTTCACTTTAAAAGAAGACCAACACCTTTTTTTTTGGAGCATTTGTACCGACGTTAAGTTCTTTGGACAGTAATTGTACAGCTACAAAACGTATGTCAATGTACATCTTAATGTACAAGAATAATCACAGAATTAACTTGCTTTTGATGTGTGAGTGGGATTGTCTAGATAACTTGATTCAAATATTGATGCATTTCGTTACTTATTGGGAACGGTCAACGGATAACCTGCATAACCTATTTTTGTCGACAGAGATGAATTTCTCTATTATTTTTTTAATTAAGAAGATTGTGCTAAGGGAATTTTATAAAAATAATAAACAATGAAATAGAATGTACAACGCGGTACCAATTTGATTGATACCTTAAAAGATTGGGTAATAATTTCAACAAAATTTAATTACTTTTTAACATTTTTAGTTGGAGGTCAAAATTTTCCTCCATTGCGAAGGCAGGAACTTCACATCTCCCATCATCCTTTTGCCCTTGTCCCATGCTAGTCTCTGATCTTCATTTATTCGACAGACTATAAAGATAAGCTTAGAGCTATGCGTATACTCACAGATAATATTATACTAGTATAGTATAGCAGAAGCAGACGTCATCAACAATCATTATAATAATGATGGCGCCGATGACAACTCAGTCTTTGATCGTGGCACATTCCATTAGTCTTAACGTAAATATACGCGCCTACTTTATCTACGCCTGCCAAAACTTGCGTATAATATTAATAGTACACTTACGAAAATAATGAAGGAAGCAAATAAATACATATAGAGTTTTTTTTTTCCAGCTTCTGGATCGAAAATATTCGCAAAATTAATGTGATAAGTTTTCAACAGTCATCTCATTACTTGACCAGCTTTTAATTTGTGACGCATCGATAATTTGTTTCCAGAAACAGGGTGTAACGCCAGTAAAGCTACGCAGTAATACAGTAGTTATCGTGAATTTAATGTTATGTGGAAAGCGTTTATCTAGGAAAACAAATCACATTTTACGATTGTGAATCGCTCTTCTATTAAATCGAAGAAGAAAAGAAACAGATTCTATATTCAGGCAATCTAAAAGTTATCAGAACTGCTTTCGCACTGCAGTTTGCTTACCTATATTAGCCGTAGAACCGATGACAATAGGGAGTAGGCGTGTTCTTGAGTGGAAACCGCGAGTTGGAAAACGTAAGGCCGCCTTACGTGTCAAAACTAGAATAAGAATAGAAAACATTTATTCGACATAGACACAACACAACATTCACAAAGTAACAGAGAAGAATAGTAAAAGTACAAACATGGTATACGAGTGATTGCGCCGAGCGTGCCCACACCGAAAGGGTTACCAACTCAGCATTTGCTGGGCGTCAGACACCCAGCGCTGATTTTCAGTTGGCACCCCGCTAGTGACACACGGACGTGGGTAAATAAAATAGATACTTAAAATAATGTCATAAAGTGAATATGTGTGCTTATCTTATAAATTGAAAAAATAATAATTGTAAAATAGATAATATAAAGTAATATAAAAAATATATAATGTATTATAACATGAAGTGTATAAAGTGCTACAATAATATGATGGTTAAAATTGTCTCAAAAACCCCAAAAGACAGTGTGGCATAGACGCACTACTAGCATGGTTCCACTGTGAAAAGTCTGGCATAGCACGTAGGATACTTTTTATCCCGGGAATACGTTCCCTTCGGATAATTTTCGATATTCACGCGGACGACGTCACTGGCAGAATTTACTAAATAAATAACTACATTAACCTTTTCAGAACATTATTTTGATACAATTCCGCTTGAATACCAAAGCTTGTGAACCTTTAGAAAGGCTTTTCATCGAACAAGATAGGGTGAATGCTTCCCTCTTAAGCCTTTTAAATCCTCGATCGTCATTCTAAGGCCTTAAAGTGCGATGACCTCAGTACTAAGTGAGAAAAGCTGTGTATACCTAATGCCTAATAGGTTGGTTTCACAGAGCAAGGAAGGTCGTGCCGGCAGAGACTAGACCCTTTGCTAATAATATTCTTGACTGCGCAATTGTTTGAGCATAAGCACGAGTTCCTGCTGTCATAACTCATAAGCCATAGTCAGAATTGTCACGGGCCGTCAATTTCTATAGGTCCTTAGGATGGTTACGCACTACGTCCGATCCGTGCCCGTCATTTGAGTTCCGAGTTCAAAATGTTCTGAATTGTGATTTATGACGGATAGAGTTCGGATGTAATGCGTAAGCTTCCCTACAATAAGTACTACTAACTACTACTGTACTGCTACTTCGGAACCGAAATTTCACGGATACGGATCGGATGTAGTACGTAACCGTACCTTACGCACTGCATCCGATCTTTATCCGAATCCGAGAGCCGAGTTCTATCCGAATTGGAAATTTACTGATTTCAGGCTGACAGAGTGTTGTTGGAGGCACAGGAGGCCACCGTGGAGTTTTTTTTTGGGTTGGATTCCCACATAACTGCGCTATCGCCCCGTGGTATCGCATTATGCATGAGCATTCCTCCACGCAATAAATAAAAAACCGGCCAAGTGCGAGCCCGACTCGCGCACGAAGGGTTCCGTACCATTATCGCAAAAAACGGCACAAAAATCACGTTTGTTGTATGGGAGCCCCACTTAAATATTTATTTTATTCTGTATTTACCCTTTGGGTACGGAACCCTAAAAAAGGCTGAAGGAGTTCGGATCCGGTGCGTAACCTCCTCTACAAAAAGTACTTCGGCTACTTTGGACCGAAATTTCCCCTATTCGGCACGGATATAGTGCGTAACCGCTCTTATTTATAAAAATATCTGAGCTGTTGAGCTGATTCCGATTCCATTTGCTATTGAAAAACAAATTACATCTGCTAATCAGTCACTGACCGCCAGTTTCCCAGCTCAAAATTATCGGAGAATTAATGTGACAAATTGTCAAGTACGCGTTATCTGCTGTGATTGGCTGTTGAAAATTCATTCAACCAATCACAGCAGTTAACGCGTGCTTGACAATTTGTCACATTAATTATCCGATAATTTTGAGCTGGGAAACTGGGGGTTAGCCGTGTAATTTTTTTATAAAAACGGGGGTATCAGTAAACGTTGATACTCACTAACACGCTTGATTTATATCGAAAGGTTTGACAATGCCGTCTCAAGCAATGGCCGCCGAGGCGTCTCCGTGCTCTATGGTTGGTTCTAAAGTTACTGCTAAGTTGTCTGATCGTAGGCTTGGACTAATGATCCAAAGGAGGATGACGTAGAAAATAAGTTTAAAAAGAATTAGAATTAAGTGAGTTTTTCGATGAATAAGGTTAATTTAAGAATCTGTTTAGTATAATTTAATTTTAGTAAATATCAAAAGGTGCTAAAATTTTATGATAAGCAGGTTTTGTAGTTCTCAGTTTCACTATAAATAATTGTATTTGTAATGCGTTTGAAATTTTGAAGCACTATTGATAGTGTCCTGGCATGCTGGTGTCAGTTTTTAACCGACTTCAAAAAGGTAGAGGTTCTAAATTCGACTGTGCTTTATTTTATTATTTGTGTTATCCCAAAACTCTTTACCAGGTGAATCAAATTTTTATGTTAAAATTTAATGATTATTATTTTTCAAAGCTGATGCTTTTCATGTGTTCCCATTAAAATTTTGTGAAAATCTGATTCAGAAATTCGCAGATATACAACAGAATTCTTTTATAAATAACAGAAAATTCAAAATTACACCATTACATAACATAAAATCACGCCGGTACGCTCTAAAGGGATATGCAGATGTGTACAGTTCTCCCTGGTACACTCTCATTTCACCGGTTATGTTCAAGATTTACGTTATTCTATCTATTCTGTATTCGGTAATCTATTCTGGCATAATTTTATGATATCACAGATAATATAATACTTAGTACCTTTCTAAGAACTTGCTCATTATGTACCATAACTAAAAAGTGAAAAATATTTTTTTTTTACTAAAAATACAACCAACTTCCAACAAAAACACAACAAACTTAAATATATCTTCAATTTCGGCAGTCGGTGTCAAAAAACGAAGAAACAAAAACAGGAACACTGACTTCTGAAATTGAAGTTATTTTTAACTTTGTAGTTTTTTTGGATGTCGGTTATTACTTTTCTTGTATTTTCTTTGCTTACATAAATTATTAGAACAGTGGTGGCCCAGTGGTAACGGCCGCGACTTACGTGTCACAGGTCGTGGGTTCGAACTCAGGCAGGTACTTTACTTTGTGTAAATTATTTCATCACCACTGCTCTCAAAAACGGTAAAGCAAAACACCGCACCGTGAGGAAACCGGCATGTCCTAGAACCAAAAATTCGAAGACATGACGTGACATCCACCAACCCGCACTAGGCCCGCATGGTGGATTACGGCCCATTCCCTCTCACAGAGAGGAGGCCTGTGTCCCAGCAGTGGGAACATTAATAGGCTGATGATGATGATGACATGTATTATTTCCTATCTGAAATTCTAACGACAGTATAGAGAACAGAAGTAACGCTAGTGCACAGTGCGCAGCTTTCAAGATGTTTTCCTTCCCCGAGGTAGAGTTTTCCTTAGTTCTCATATCCTTCAAAATCTTATGTAGCACCTACCGCCTTACTGTCTTTTCGTAGTCTGTGGACACGTTCTCTCTCTTTAGTTTATGTTGGAAGTCGATAACAGTCGTCACTAGCCCCCAAATTGCGTATTCTGCATTCCAGACTCATCCTGTAACTTTATCGACTGTCAGGAGAACTTGAGTTGTGCAGATTAGACAGTTTTATTCGACACACGTCGGCGAAATAGAATGTGAAGTGGTTTATTTGCATAATATGTGCCATTCTCTAGAGTCAACTATTTTCAAAGGCGGCGTTCTAACTTTTTGAGAATTGTTGGTAAATAAATAAAAATAAACGTGGCTATGAAAGATTGCCGGATTTGATCCTAACCTCAGATTAAAATGAGCATTTTAAATTATATATATCGTCGGTTTCGATACTAAAAAGTCTAAGAAAAACTTTTATAAGCTGTATAAGTTGTTAGATAGAGAACCTTTAGCACAGACTAGGTACCGCATGTTAAGGGTCCCGCATATAAGTGTCACATGCGATTTAAATTGTACAGCAATTTTAACAATTTCTATAAAATGAAAATGAAACAGTGCTGTTGCATTATGGTGGACCCGGTTATTGAAACCTCGCATTTGTAACGTACAAGTCACCATGTATAAAAGTTTTTCAATTACTTTTACTGAGCAAAGAATGCCAGATCTATTCTGAAAATGGCAGAGCTTAAAACAAGTAAAATTGCCAAATTTAAAAAACCCTTGACACATTTTTATTTCATGCTACATAATTTATCTAGTACATAGTAGATACGCTTCGATCGGCAATCTATTGAACACGTAATTATGACACGATATCTTGCGAAAACACCCGGATTCTAACAGTAAAACGCCCATAACTTTTGAACGGCTGAACCGATTTTATTCAAACATAGCTAAGAACACTTTCGACAAAATCACCTTTCAAACAAAAAAACCTAAATCAAAATCGGTTCATCCGCTTAGGAGCTATGATGGCATAGACAGACACACAGATACACAGATACACAGCAACACACGTCAAACTTATAACAACCCTCTTTTTCCGGCGGGGGTTAATAAATCATTTGACGTGTATTCATAACAAATTTTCCGGATGATTCCAATACTCCAGAATATCACTCACCTAAATATTTCTTCGGAATGGAATCTCAAACAGTTCCATTTCTTGTCATCGACTATTTTAGTTAACGTCGTCAGAATTCCAGAAATCCTATCTGATGACGAATCTGACTCATCCATTCACTTTCAATGACAATTAATTATCAAAACAGTTAGAATTATTTTAGTGTGACACGAAACACTCAAAACAGTTACCCATAGTTACATCACTAGCGTCAGTATCAGTACTCACTACTTTATTTATTCTGAACTAGCGACTTTCTTCAATTATTATGTTACTTCAATACAAAAATAAACATAAGGCGAAACTCACATTCTTCAATTCATAATACTCAATACTTTATTGCATTCCATATGTATTACATAGATCTAATAGATATTGAACATAAAGATTCAACAACCTCGCATATAATTGTTTGTGATCAATTGATCATGGTCATTTTCGTTGTTTACCCTGCTTGAGGGCAATATACGGAGCAACTAGCGTTTGCCAGCGGCTCCGCCCGTGTGCAATTCATCAACTTGTCCTACATGCCTACAGCCCATTTAGGACGACATGCTGAAAATTAAAATAAGTAATATTTTCATTATGCAACTCGTGTCTTTTTGTGTCTACCGGGATTAAAAGTATCTTTTGACCTAATACAGTCCATCGTTTGCCCGTGCTCCAAATTTCATTCAAATCCGCCGTTGCAGCGCTATTGATTAGCAAACATCCAAACATACATAATACTAATAATACACACTTTCATATTCATAATGCTTGTATTAGCAGAATAGCGGTATCTATTCTGCTATTTATAAAGAAGAGCTTTCATGCGTCTCTAACGTATGTAATGGCCTGAACTGCAATGGAAACCACTACTTATATGCACTATGCAGTATATATTATATATTGACACCCATTTTACTACCACTGTTTACTGCGACGGAATATATTCAATATAACTGCAAGACGTTTTATATTCTCGTTTTAGTGTTTCGTATTAAAAGGTGATAGTAGAGAAGGTGGCTTTTAAAACATTTCTGTATAGAATTGTGTAAGTAACCTATCTACGTAACTAATACCTTTAAACGAGCAATTCTTGTATATATATATCTGAATCTCGGAAACGGCTCGCAACGATTTTCATGAAATTTAGTATGCAGGGGGTTTCGGGGGTGATAAATCGATCTAGCGATCGGTTTCATTTTTAGAAAACGTTGTCTTCTCTATTTTTCCCCAAGCAGGGCTCGGTTGCCTAGGTAATATATAATAATCAATATCCACTAAAGTCCCAAAGTTTATCACAACACCCAATATACTTGATAGTTGCCAAAATTTGCCAAGAACAATTCGCAATTAGTGTTTGCCAAGAAAACAAATGCCTCATTAAAATCACTGTCTGAATGATCTTCACTAATTTTAGTGGAATCTCAAAATGTCACTGAGGCAATGAACGACTATAGTTCAGTCAGTCACACTATACCAGGCCCCTCAGAAAGTATTGCGAAAAAAAGTTTTTATATATGGGAGACTGGCCAGTTATAATGTTTTTCGAAAATATGATTATTTATAAGTAAAAATAAGTAAGTTCCAATTTCAAAATTTCCCTCCACATTTTTTGCGAGTTAATTCAAAGTATTGTGTCTCACTGAAATATGGATCTGCGCCGGGAACATTTTAGAGCTATGATTTTATACGATTTCAAGTGTCGCCTGAAACCGGATGAATCGTACGATAGACTTCAAATGGCATTCATGGATGAAGGCCCTTCCAAGGCAACCGTGTATCGTTGGTATAACGAATTCAAGCGCGGTCGACCAACTTTGGGGGATGACGAAAGAAGCGGTCGCCCTTTGACGGCTGTTACCGAAGAAAACGTGCTAGCAGTGAAAAATTTAATCCAAGACAATAGGCGAATTACATATCAGGAGATTCAACACATATTGAAGATTGGATCGGGAAGCGTTCACGAGATTCTACACAGCCATCTTCGCGTGAGGAGGATAGTATCACGCTGGGTGCCGCACAACCTCACCGATGCTCAGAAGCAGGCCCGGGTGGAATGGTGCCGTGATATGCTTAACAAATTTGAAGCAGGCTCGTCTCGGCGTGTTTACGACATCGTTACAGGTGATGAGTCCTGGATTTATCAATACGACCCAGAAACCAAGCGCCAGTCGACTGTTTGGGTGTTTCAAAATGAGCCAACGCCTACCAAAGTGAAGCGATCTAGAAGCGGGGGTAAGATTTTGATCGCTAGCTTTTTTAATTTGACTGGCCACTTGGTATCAATTCCCTTACGGGATCAAAGAAGCATTAATGCCGAATGGTATACTACCAAATGTTTGCCAGAAGTTTTCTCTGTTATAAGCAACAAGCGACCAAACACAGGGCTCCGCGGGCTACTGCTCCACCACGACAATGCACCTGCGCACACCGCACTCAAAACGAGGGACTTCCTGGACAGCACGCCAGTCAAACTCCTGGGTCACCCTCCTTACAGCCCTGATCTAGCACCGTGTGACTTCTTTTTATTCCCAAAAATAAAAAATCAGCTCAAAGGGATACAATTTTCGTCGCCGGAAGATGCGCTGGCTGCGTTCGAGCAGGCTGTAAACGAGGTGTCTGCGGCGGACTGGAAAAAGTGTTTTGAAAACTGGTTTAGGCGCATGAATCTTTGTATAGAGGCTGGTGGAAAGTACTTTGAAAAGATTTAATAAAAATATATGTACGTATAGAACAATTTTTTTTAGTTTCGCAAAACTTTCTGAGTGTCCCACGTATATTTTATAGTGTAACTGACTGAACTATTTATATTTCCATCAACTAATTGTTTATAATGGAAAAAAGAGATGTACTACAACAACCATATCAATGGTCCGTGTGTGTTGTGCCTGTGTAAAATATTTATTTTCTATTATATTCTATTCAATGTAACAAATTGTAAACAGGTCAATTTCTTTACGTATTGCGTTTATTTATATTTCTCCATTGATACGCAACACCATGTTTTAGTTACGAAACACACGATATGACTGTCAGTATCCTCTCGTTTTAAAATATAACGCTCCTGCGACACGTCTCGAGGTCGTTCAACTTTAAAAATTCGTAAGAATTTTATGCAGTAGGTAAGGCTTATAGTTTTTGTATGTAAAAACGTACTGAGGTTTTTATTATTAAGTTTCGTTTAAGCTCTACAAGGAATAGTCTCCGAATTTATTTTATACAAACCGTTGTAGATTCTATTAGTTAAGATTTATTTGTTTATCTAACTTTTATATATAAAGTATAGATAACTTTTATACATAAAAGTAGTGCGTATTACTAAGTTTTTAGATTTTTCGCAATCGGTGCACAGTATCAAAAGTTATATGAATTTAAAGTTTTCAAGAAGTAAAACATCACAACACCCGCAATTCAGATATTCGAACAGTTGACCTCCATATTCGATAGATGGCATTGTGCATTTGACCTCATTTTCTGAAAAGCGGTGTTAAGATTCGCCGCGGAAGAATGGCCCTAAAAAAAATGGTAGGTAAGTAGGGTAGGCGAAGCCGCGGGCACAACTAGTAATTAAAGATATTTGGGATCCAAAGCAACATTATATAATATCTTCTTTTTCCGTAGGTATTTTTTTAATTCCTTTTTATTAGCCGTTATATCAGTATTCAAGAGGTTTATTTTTACAAATTCCTTCCATTATTTCTCTTATTACATAATATCTCCAATATTTCTGGTGTACAGCCAAAATGTCGGATCACATCGTTAAAATTGACTTTCCAATCATGAAAACTGGTCTGTATTGTGCCGTTAATTAACGAACGAAAATTTAATCATCGATTCTCAAACCCATCGGAATCAAGTGCCGAGTAGCTTCAAGTACACAACAGAAAGACGAGATGACACGGTCTTCCATCCAATTACCGGACAACAACAACAATCAATAACTGAACGCTATCGAGTAGCCGATATAAACAATCACTTACTTCCACTCCTAACTATAGGTTGAAATATGTGGCCAATATTAGGTAGGTATGCTAGTTTACTATACTTCTTTGGTCTAACGACTATTCTCTAACCTGCAGACATGACCAGAGAGTGAGTGAGTGGATATCAAGAGATCAAAGCAGAAGTAGAGGTTGCCCCAGGAAAAGGTGGGAAGACATATTTTGGGAGATATGTGGACCTGGTTGGATGACTAAAGCTAGGGACAGGAATCAGTGGAAGGAAATGGGGAAGGCCTACGTCAAAGAGGCGACTACTGCTTAAAGGCGTGATATACACTCGTACAAACGTTTAAATCAATTTAGAAAAAAACAAAATTTAGCAAATAGAATATAGTGTAAGTAAACATAGGAAATATTTATGTAAAGTAATAGAATAAAGGCATTATTTTTTAATTTATTTATTTAGTTTACTATAAAGTGCCCATAACGATGTTGACAAAAACCCGTAATACCGGTTTAATAACTGAGGTATTTTTCCCCAGAAAACATACCAAAATTATACATTTCAGCATAAAACATGTTTTTGTTGATATACAATCTGTTTTCGGAATCTGGACTAAAAATACTATGATTAGATAAGTTCGATATTTTTAGAACCTAGTTTTTGAAGTGGATGAATCATGGATACTAATAGCGTATAGCAAACCACAATAAACCGAAAATAAAAATGAATAGCCTTATTCCCCGACAGCGTAATGTGCAATCAACCAGGCTAAATCCAGAGGGACAAATCTTAATGAAAAACCTTATAACAATTTACCAAACCTCAGGAGGATATCCCAGGACAAAATTACTCAACTACTTGAACCAAGACGGGACGAGGCAATCATGGTAAAAAGTTGAGGATACTTCAAAACTAACTTTTCTAATAAAGAATTCTATAAAAATGACAGAGATGGATGAGTAAATCAAAAGTAACAAAGAAAAGGCACCTTGGGCTGTTTTCTTTAGTTTCCTTGTTGAAGAAAACAAAGGGATGAGAGACTTTCATATAGGATTATAAAGAATCCCCGGAGTCAGATCAGCATAAATGAAAACTGAAAAGGTCGTTGTAGGTTCCAAGAAGCAAAGGACTCACCTGACAAAAGGCGAGAAAACAATAAAGAGGAAATTATTATAAGTTCTTTTGAAGAAATATTTCTCCAGTCGAGTGACCCCACTCGACTTAGTCGCAAGACAAAGGAATACAATTTAGAATTGAGGACGATAATATCAATAATTAAACAAGCTTCATCATCAATCATGAAAACTGGTCTGTATTGTGCCGTTAATTAACGAACGAAAATTTAATCATCGATTCTCAAACCCATCGGAATCAAGTGCCGAGTAGCTTCAAGTACACAACAGAAAGACGAGATGACACGGTCTTCCATCCAATTACCGGACAACAACAACAATCAATAACTGAACGCTATCGAGTAGCCGATATAAACAATCACTTACTTCCACTCCTAACTATAGGTTGAAATATGTGGCCAATATTAGGTAGGTATGCTAGTTTACTATACTTTTTTGGTCCATCGAATATTCTCTAACCTGCAGACATGACCAGAGAGTGAGTGAGTGGATACCAAGAGATCAAAGCAGAAGTAGAGGTCGGCCCAGGAAAAGGTGGGCAGACATATTTTGGGAGATATGTGGACCTGGTTGGATGACTTAAGCTAGGGACATGAATCAGTGGAAGGAAATGGGGAAGGCCTACGTCAAAGAGGCGACTACTGCTTAAAGGCGTGATATACACTCGTACAAACGTTTAAATTAATTTCGAAAAAAACAAAATTTAGCAAATAGAATATAGTGTAAGTAAACATAGGAAATATTTATGTAAAGTAGTAGAATAAAGGCATTTTTTAAATTTTATTTATTTAGTTTACTATAAAGTGCCCATAACGATGTTGACAAAAACCCGTAATACCGGTTTAATAACTGAGGTATTTTTCCCAGAAAACATACCAAAATTATACATTTTAGCATAAAACATGTTTTTGTTGAAATACAATCTGTTTTCGGAATCTGAACTAAAAATACTATGATTAGATAAGTTAGATATTTTTAGAACCTAGTTTTTGAAGTGGATGAATCATGGATACTAATAGCAAATAACAAAACACAATAAACAGAAAATAAAAAATTATAGCCTATATTCTCCGACAGCGTAATGTGTAATCAACCGGGCCAAATCCAGAGGGACAAATCTTAATGGAAAACCTTATAACAATCCTCAGGAGGATATCCCAGGACAAAATTATAACTACTTGAACCAAGACGGGACGAGGCAATCATGGTAAAAAGTTGAGGATACTTCAAAACAAACTTTTCTAATAAAGAATTCTATAAAAATGACAGAGATGGATGAGTAACACAAAAGCAACAAAGAAAAGGCACCTTGGGCGGTTTTATTTAGTTTCCTTGTTGAAGAAAACAAAGGGACGAGAGACTTTCATATAGGATTATAAAGAATCCCCGGAGTCAGATCAGCATAAGTGAAAACTGAAAAGGTCGTTGTAGGTTCCAAGAAGCAAAGGACTCACCTGACAAAAGGCGAGAAAACAATAAAGAAGAAATTATTATAAGTTCTTTTGAAGAATTATTTCTCCAGTCGAGTGACCCCACTCGACTTAGTCGCAAGACAAAGGAATACAATTTCGAATTGAGGACGATAATATCAATAATTAAACAAGCTATAACAGTCACTATCACACTCGACTCAATCTCGACTCACACTACATGAGTCGAGATTGAGTCGAGTGAAGAAAATTTTTTTGTTAGAATATGGTTATACTTCGTAGATATCATTTAGAATGTCTCAATAGAATTTAATTTATTACGAGATGGTCACTTTAATTAAAAACACGCCAACTATGACGCATAAACACAAATGAGTCATCTAAATAATGATAATAATCACTGCTTAATAATCTTCTGAATCTATGATACACGGCAAGTTTAGTAGTATTGAGCGTTTTATGAGAAATTATAATTTTCTTGACTCACAGTCATCCTACGCTGTATCTCATACAAACTGATTCATTTCTCAAAATTCTATTTTTAATATCGGATTAGTTTTCGGGCTGTATCGTCATTTGTTTTATGACGATATCCATAACTTATTCTCGTATTATGCCATATGCTTATAAATGTTCCATTTTCGAAATTGCTGATGCTATCTCAGTATAAGAGGTAAAATCGAGAGAATGTTTAGTATATCCATAGAGTCCTATAGTATATATATGTTATCTGACAATGGCACGGGCCTGATCAAATTGAGCATCGCTGTATTGTATCTTACAAGAAGAAACAAGTGACTACCTTTTAGGCAAACATGGTCTGAACCTAAAAGCATGTTTGCTAAGTCTGATTACCTAATAGCATTCTACAAGAACTGTTTGTAAGTCCCAAACAGCATCCTTATAGGTGAAATAAAAACAAAGCAAAATTACCTGCAGAAAAACAGTCACACAACTGTTGCCCTTTACAGACTTATTCCACAATGGAATGTTTACGAAATAAGCAACAAAATTAACAACTTATATGGCCACCCCTTTCATACGAAATTAAAAGCACGTTGCCCGTAAAACGTGTACCAACCTAAAGTATAAAGAATAACATGGAGACTGGAGATATGAGAAAACGTGGGTTTTATTCACGTCCCGTCCCCAAACGTTGCCTACTTTATGTAACCGATACGAGCCCGGAACACTCGGCCCTTGTTGCTAGCTTGCGTAATGCTAATGTATTTTCTACCGGGTTTCTGAGATCGTATCTTTAGAGCTAAGGCTGAAGAACTACCTACCGACGTGAGAAGTTTCCAACTAACTAATCAAGAATGATGAATTTATATAAGCAGAGTAGAGTAGGCATATTTTTCGGGAATTCCTTAAATTTTCTTTTGTGTGTCAATTCCACCAATGTGCACAAATCAAAATACATTACTGTCGTGCAAGCGTGCTCCATCCATCATCAACTACATCATCCCTTACTATCTATAGGGTGAAATAGTTGTTCAACACAAAATACATAAACAAATTTCAAAATCTAAAAAAACCCCCGACACATTTATCTTGCGAAAACACCCCGATTCAAACAGTCAAACGCCCATAACTTTTGTTTAACCTATTTTATTCAAACATAGCTAAGAATACTCTCGACAAAATCACCTTCCAAACAAAAAAAACTAAATCAAAATCGGTTCATCTGTTTAGGCGCTATGATGCCACAGATACACAGCAACACACGTGAAACTTATAACGTCCCTCTTTTTCCGGCTTGGGTTAAATAAATATTCCAAAACAGACTTAACAAATCCTATTTATAAAAAGAAAACAAAAATCTGAAAATATATGGCACAAGTTGCGTCTTTACTGCCCGCGTCAAACGCATACTGTGTAGGTGTCAATTGGCGTGAACATTGCAAAGAAATGCAGTTATTTCGAATACTGTACAATTTCAGCCTGTCAGGACCAAAACAGTTTGACAGCCGTTAAAAGCAGCATCCATTTTGAACTATGTTCGATTATTAAATCGAGCTTCTATTATGCAATATCCGGGATAATGTAACATAGATAATATCTCCGGTAAAGCTTCCTACATTGTGGTGTTGGAACTTTTTGAACAATAATCTCCAGTCTTGAAGATCGTAAGTGCTCTTCGTGAGACCGGAGGCTGTAGAGAGGCACTTGACGATAAACCCGTCTTTACCGCTGTCTCTACACAAAACGCTGATATCTTCGACATCTTCAACATTTCTAACTTGACAATAAAATGAAATTCGGAACAGATTAATCTTTAATGTGGCAAACTTCACGATCCAACAAGTCTTAAAAGGAAAAGAGATAAAGCATGTTCTGTGCTAGTCCAGGCGTAAATATAATATTACTCATCGAGCTTTAGAAAGAGTCTTTTAAACTGGTTTAAGTGATAAATACGACGCTACACAAACACTTGTTTTTTTACCCGACTGCCGAAGGAGGGTAATGTGTTTATCAGTCTATGTATGTATGTATGTTTGTTCCTATGTGGCGTTCCAGAGACCAAACGCGTTGGCCAATTTTGATGATTCATACGTCAATCGATTAGTCTTAATCCTGCGAGTGTCATAGGCTACATTCAAATTGGTTAATAGAAAAATGGCGGATTTTGGGCGCCATATTGTAGGGGCCCAATTTTTTTTTTTCTTCCAAACCCATCGTGTGGGGTATCAAAATAAAGGGTTTTAAGAGGTGATTTCAAAAATATATAACACTTATATGTTTAAATGTATCTAATTCGAAAAAAACTTAACTAAAAAGTAATAAATAAAAAAAGTTAAATCAAAAAATCAAAAAACCCGACTGCTTCAAAAGCGAACTAAAAAGTCGTAAACAAGGAAAAAATCATGCTGTGCAGGAGGAGGATACATCTGGTTTTGGTCAGCCAGCTCGCGCGTAGGTATGTATCCTCCGACTGCACAGCATGATTTTTTCCTTGTTTACGACTTTTTAGTTCGCTTTTGAAGCAGTCGGGTTTTTTGATTTTTTGATTTAACTTTTATTACTCATATATTTTAAGTCCAGCCCGGAACAGTTCCAGGTTTGCCCTGGTTCAGGCCATGGTACGGAGCGAGAGGGCATGGGAGTCTGTCACATCTTTCAGCGAAGCAGTAATGCTCGCGAAGGAGGAGGCGAAACGCGTGAGGTAGACACAACGCAGACGCCCTCACGCCCGCAGGAGACGCCCCGGGCGTCGGGCGTCGCAAGCCGATTCCCGGCCACCGTAGGCGCCGGCTCGCGGACAGCGAGTAATGGGTAGCTCGCCGTCCGATAAGGACCAGGCCCGAGTCGACGGCGCGTAGTGTTCCACGCGCGCCTCAAAGAGATGTCAGCAAAAGTTGACGGGGTCCTTGAGGGCCGATGCCTGTCTGGGTCGCGGATAAATTTGAAAGAGAGTTACCGCGGTCCTGGCACAAGCAACTGAAGGAACACGGGTGGGTTTTAGTCAGTAAAAGTCTGACACGCCCTCCCGCTTCACCCAGAGCGGGATAAGACATTGAATGATTTCCGAACAAAAAAAAATGGCAGTTCCAGGTTTGAATAGTTCAAGAGAAAGCATAAACAAACAGCAACATTATACAAATAAAGTGACTAGTATAGCTAGACTATTTACATTAATTTAGAACTGCAGCCTGTGCAACGCTTCACCTATGTACAATGTAAAGCTGTTACTGAAATGCGAGCTGCCGCTCTATATTAATAATTCATTTAATTTAGGGAATGGCTGCGGTTGCGGCAGTGTTTGTGGTGGAAGGGAGAATATTGGGATGAGACTTATATGCACAGTGTCTATAATAATATCATTATGACCAAGAGAGGGGCGAACGACAAAAAATAATTCTAAAATAAATAGCGGACAGCTAACCATAGATATTTAGTGGGTGAGACAGTGGTCAATCGCGAGCCTATTAATAATAAAAAAACAATTCAATAAATTTTTAAGAATTTTCGGCTCTTTCATGTCGTTATTTGTAGTAGCAACTATCTATAGCTAAATGGAATTTGTACCAGCTACATCTTGTCTATGATGAACGTTATACCGATTGCGACACTTTCTAAGTCTACACGACAAAGCTAATATTAGTCACTCTGAAATCTATTTCAGTACTAAATACAAAATAAAAAAAATCCAGTCAATGACACTATTAATCAATTTAAAAATATGTTTCTCTTGTTGACGACAGTTCAATTTTCGTTATTTGATTCGCCTGAAGGATTTTCTGAAGAGCTTCTCCATCTACCAAAGTCGTTGCCCCCAGGTAATGATCTGTTTAACATTATATTAATGTACTTTGGTATCTTTTTATTAAGATGTTTTTGGTCTCGAAAAAAGACTCTGTTTTGTGATAAAAGTTAGTCATTTACGAGTCTTTGTAGACAGTTTCTTTTATTTTGCAAATTTTTGTCGGTTACGACATGTATATAGTTTCGTCGGTTCTGACATTAGCGAATGTGTAGTCCCTTAAGCGAAAAGAAGGGTTGATAATCGCTAAAACGTCTAAGCATTGTTTAGAACTTTCAATGATTTTCAAGGAAAAAAAGCATTGAAATTTTTGACATGTCCTCAGAAGCTAGTTCAACGATATTTTTTATACACTATGGACTAGCCATAGTGTATAAAAAATATCGTTGAACTAGCTAATGTTGTACTAAAATTAAAAAAAGGAAAGCAATCATGAAAGGAAATGCCTCCAAGCTGAAAACGATATAGCACGTTTGATGCGAATGCCATCACATCAAAATCCACATTCGAATATCGTGCGCAGAATCGGAACTCAATACGTGTCTATTGCCAACGGCGCTCACCAAACTTTCCTCGAATGGATTTTCGCAGATATTCCTACATTTTCGAGGATTTTCGTAGGTACATTTCCGTCCAGGCCCCGAGGCGTCGAAACGGGAAATTATTCGACGCTCTAAAACATCCCATATTTTTTATTTCATTGGGAACAGCGACAAATTCGTTAACTTCTTCTACCGCGTCATTTTGTGAACAGCGATGTTCCTGACAGCGCTATTTCCGTTACCGACAATGTGAATCTTTTTTTTTTTATAAAAGATACCTTGCCCGCCTATGTTTACTATATTTTATTCGGTTTCTTTACATCCAGAATTTTTGTCCAATATTTGTTTTCTGACATTATTTGGTTTGAATTTGGAACAAATGAACGAATCGAAGATGAAACCATTTGTAATGCTATTTTCTTTACTTACTGCAAATTGAGCGTGAATAATAACGTCCTGGTTCTGTTTCCGAAATCTAGTTAACAGTTTCAATTAAAGCACAGGTGTAAAGTTACCTGTTCTCATTAATCAATTAACTCTATTAACCCGGTTTCTGAGCTTGTACGTTTTAATAATGGTGGTTACTAATGTAATCATAGCAGTATTCGCGTAAATATTCTATTACTAGCGATGCATGAAAAGTTCAGAAACAAAAATGATTAATTCACATTAAAACTGGAAAAACATTAAGCTTGTGCATCGCTTTTCTTTTGTTTCAAATGTAAATCTTCGTCGACGTTATTGTTTTTAGAGTTCCGTTCCTCAAAAGGAAAAAAGAGATCCTTATAAGATCACTTCATTGTCTGTCTGTCCGTGTGTCAAGACTTTTTCCTCTGGAACGTCTGAAGATATCAAGTTGTAATTAATATTATATACTTAAAGCGGTACCCCGAGCAAAACGCCGCGCAAGCCATTTTTTAGGCGCTATCTACTCGTTATTTAAAAAGAAATATCAATTAATAAAAAAACACTAATGGATATACAATTTAATAACGAACATTTTTGTAGATTTATTTTTGTCAAAAGACCAAAATTCGATTTTATAAAGATTTTATTCTAAAATCTGGGCGTATTCACTACTGTAATTCATGCGCCACCAGTGCCGCTAGACCAATAGGAATGCTCATATCTCATGCCGATTTTTTGGTCAGGGTACCGTCTTAAGTCTATATATTATGACTTACTTATATTTTATATGAGACTAGCTTCTGCCAGCGGCTCCGCCCGCGTAAAAGTCGAAAAATTCTCCCAAGGGGACATATTCCCGGGATAAATATCATAATTGCCATTCCAGACTATAATCTACCTCTGTGCCAAATTTCATCCAAATCCGTTCGGGCGTGATTGAGTAACAAACATACATCCATCCATCCATCCAAACCGCATTTATAATGTTAGTGAGATTACAGTTAGAAAATCATATGTAGAGAAACCTAGTTTAGTAGATTAGCCCAATTCTGAAGATAGATTTAATTGTAAAAACGTAGTAAAAGACCAAAACACAACACCGAATGTTATGGCAGATATTGATGACTCCTTTTTCTCATCTTAAAAATAAAACAGAAAACCGCAAACCAATAGATCACCGCATAATGACGTCTGAACACACAGCTTTTTGTAACCGTTGTTTTTCGACAAAAGTAAATAATACACAAAAGACGTTTAATTTACGAGATAACGAATTACATTTCGTTGCGGAGTTATATGGGCATGTGGTAGCACTCACGCAGTGCAACAAACGCTTATTTGTGAAGACAAAGAAACACATGGTAACAGCCTAACAGCGTATCACTAACGTCACGTGTCACAAGTTACGACCTCTGTTTCTTCTATATTTGTAAATCATCGCGTGAGGTACAGACAGATAAAGATACTACTGCATTCATGTTTTTACGCTTCCTAAACTCTGTTGACAGAGACGAAGTTTGCTTTACGTCATGCCCTCTTTTTTGCGATTAGCTCAGGTTGTTGGCATAGTAATTTGGTTTCCGTGTCTGTCTGTGAATAAAAATGCCATCAAATGGTTATCTGTGCACGCAAATCATTTTCGTGGAGAGAAAAAGGTTACATGATGTCAACAATGGCGAGCCTACTTTTTAACCGACTTTCCAAAAAAGAGGAGGTTCTCAATTCGACTGTATTTTTTTTTTTTTTTATGTTTGTTACCTCAGAACTTTTTACTGGGTGGACGGATTTCTATGATTCTTTTTTTATTTGAAAGCTGGTGCTTGTCATGTGGTCCCATTTAAATTTCATCAAGATCTGATGAAGCACTTTGGAGATATACATCGGAACTCTTCAATAAATGACTGCAAATCACTCGGGATAGCTGCAATCGCATGTCTGTTTATTGTTTTTACCATTACATAACATAACATCACACTAGTACGCTCTAAAGAGGGTACGCAGGTGAGAACAGTTAACCCTGGTATACTCTCATTCCACCGGTTTTGTTTAAGTTTCATGATATTGGGATAATCAATTCTGGCTTCACTTTGGACATTATAGGTACCTTATCTATAGAACTGGTCCATTATGTACCACAACTAAAAAGTGAAAAATAAAAAAAACTTTTTACAAAAAATACAACCGCCTTCCAAATAAAAAACACTACAAAGTGAAAAATAAATTCAATTTCGGAAGTCGGTGTCAAAAAACGAAGAAACGAAAACAGGAACACCGACTGCCGAAATTGAATTTATTTTTCACTTTGTAGTGTTTTTTATTTGGAAGGCGGTTGTATTTTTTGTAAAAAGTTTTTTGTATAGTCTCAACTTCTCAAGCCATTATAATAATATCCCTAGTATTTTAGTCTGCATTCCCTAACCAAGTTGATCGGAGATTGCTCTGGTTGCATATAGATATCGATATCCGTTTCTGGTTGTATTGCTGCAACAGTAGTCGAAAGTTTTCAGATCGTTGCTAAGCATTTGATTATAACAAAATATAAAAATATAATATATTAAAATATATTACATTGTAAGACTCAAATCCTAAAGAGTAAAAGAATGGGCAAGAAGTCAAAACTTGTATAAACAGAACACAGTCAAATGATGTCAGAAGAGAAGAGTCATTCAATGCTATCGTGATCAAAATACAAATTGCATAGCTTGTACCACTCAAAGATAATTTGCCTCGGCAAAAACTACCACCAACCAACAAAAAGTAGCGCTATACATAATTATATCCATACTTATCATACGGTGACGTACATATAATTTACCAAGCCCGTTAATTAATCATACACATTCATTTATACACAATTAATTCAATAAATTTCACTTGGACATTAAAATTTCATCAATATAACATAATGAGTATTTTTTATTCATTCAAAGGTTTAAAAACTAATTAGATAGAATATTCAATGTTTTTTCTAAGCTGAAATGATGAATCAGAAGATAAAATTTGTTAAATTAGGTTCTTATTATATTATTGTTTGTTTTATCTTCCAATGCTAACTCTACCCTGAAAGAAAAATATAGAGTTTATTAGCAATGATTCTCATTTGTATCTAGGCCAACAACCTTGCCATGACCTGTTATATCCATGTTAAGTTTTGCTAATTAACTGCCTTTATAATTTCATAGATTGGTACGAAGTCGTTTATGTAGGACATTTAATAGTTATGTTAGAAGTTGCAACTGCATGGGACAATGAATCAAACAAGTTGATTGGTTGTTTGATTGGGATTCAATGCCTTAATAAAGAAATTTTATATATATTTATATACTAGCTACCACCCGCTGCTCTACCCGCATAGTATTACTACTACCTATTCTTGTATTTGCGAAACAGTCTGGCTCTGTCAAAGGTCCAATTACTTGGACCACTAGCAACTCCACGTTCTAACGAAAGCGGTAACTAAATCTCATTATAAAATTCATGTAAATACTCAACCTAATTCTCAGTTTTCAGAAAAGTTATTTTTGCGATCACTGCAATAGTGATAGAAGTGAAATCATTAAAGCCAAAGCGAATGATGCAGGTAATAGAAACATACATGTTTAGACTACTACTCATCTTCACCATACTTTGCAGAATCGTTGAAAGATGATGGTACTATCTAACACAAATGTTTGGGATGTGTTCAATCACTCTGTCAACGCTGTTACAATGACTGGGAGATTTGTTGGTAAATAAGTAAAGTTTTGTAAACTATTATCCGCATGTTTTGCGCTTCGACTCAGAAGAGTAAGACAAACACATTGTACTAAGACGAATTACAGAGGACATTACTGTAGCAAATGTACTGGTTATATTATATTAGGGCGCCCACACATAACTGCGAATTCGCATCGCATCGCAAATATCTGCGAGCTCTCTAGTATTAAATGTAAAGAAATCGCGTCGCATCGCATCGCAGTTATGTGTGGGAGCCCTTAGTCTATAAGAATACAGGTACGAGTATTTTCAACCTTCCGGCGACAGTTTGGTTTTGTGGTTACAATAATAACATTAAACATAGTTTGTTTCTTTGTTTAATCTTGGGATGGTAACAAAATGAATTCGTACCTTCTTTCGATGCGAGGATTTCAGCGGCACCACCTTTAAGAAATTAAATCTCATTTTGTGGCATTGTTGTAAACAGTATTAAAAATGAGCATCCATTGTTTTATGTAGGACACGATGATACGAAGTTAAAATTTTGATTACCATCCGGCAACCCAAATTGGTTAAACTTTAATTTGGATTATACAACAAAGCAATTAAAGAGGCCTTCTAAACGGACCCATAGTAGTAACATGGTAACAATTAACCCGTGTTGTAGAAAACGCAAAATAGGATGATAACTATTTATTAGAATCTGAATAGTAAGTTGTTTTCCTCTTTCTTCCGTTGGCGTACTTATCATCTTCGTTAATCCATATTTGTGTTTGCGTCAGCTTTATTCAAAAGGGTTCGTTATATATGTATTGCTTTATGAAAACAGTCCTATTTCTGTAATACCAATGTTTAATGTTAGTCCAGTGGTCTGTCGAATGCTCGAATGTTGTTAATGTTGAAACAGCTGTACAGCTGCAATGGCTCGTCCTACCACTAAACATGCAGTACCACCACCGTCAGACCACTCGCTTAGAACCGGTTCAATGGTTCCAATAGATCAACTTTCCTTTTTATTTGAACTTACTTCCACGCTTAGAATCATTAATATGATAATCAACTTATCTTTATTCCGTTATGTTTGCAGGTAAATATGCCACGTTTCTGCACCAGCATGCGATATTTTGGTAACTAGAACATCACCTTTCAAAACAAAAATATTTATACTGGAACATGGTTTGTGGTTGTGAGCTTCACTTCTAAAAATGGATGCTGGAAAAATGAGTTTGTATACGAGATGTTGACTTCACGTTTGCTTATGGCACCAGCAAAATCAATGAGGGCGGCGGCTTACTCTGTGTCACATTATTAAATCATGAAACAGCAGCGACACTGACCGCATTTTAGTTTGCAGCCTGCAGCATCCAACACGGGGAAATGCACCTACTTTCTTTCCACTGCATCTAGCGGGATGTGGCTACAATCACCAGTTCTGTGCCCGGTCATAACAACACATGTTTATTTAGTTAAATCTTCTTCATCATCTCTATCTTCTTCGTCATAGAGTCCATATTGGGTTGTTCTGTTTCAATTTAAGCCCTATACACACTGCGCACAATCCCGTTTATTTTTCCGTAGCGAGATGGGTGTACTCGCGGAGCTCCTCGGTTAGTCGTTCGTAAGCCACGGCGCGGTCGGGCCGCGTTCGCGGGTGCTTCATTTATTAAACTGACGATATTTGTGTGAGATCTGTTTTTTGGAACATGTGCTGTGTTTGATAACGAAGATGACTGGTGAAATTTGCTGCAGCCAAAAATGGTATGCGTTAATTTGTGCGCGTAGCTGAAAGGAGAGATGCACTTGCGTGCTCTACTCTCACTCGAACGGACAACTGCCGGCATGAAGGGCCAACCGGTTTGGTGAGATCTCCTCCCGATCCACACTCTTGTAGAATAGAAAGCCCTTAGCTTAGACCATTCTGTATTTGTCCATCGTTCGCAGTTAGAGTATTGCTTGCCATTTATTGTTGCTTATCATCGGAACAAGGATGCTGTATCATAACATATATGTGGATCACGTCGTTAAAGATTTTGTTTGTGTATATTTCGAAACATCTTTCTTATTGGTCACGCAACGTTTGTGTGAAGCTTTTTATTTCTTAGCAACATTACATAATTGCAGACACGTTGATGTCAAACGTTGTGAGTTTCATTAGTAGCTCTACATAATGTGCGCTTAACAATGAGTACGATTACGATTCCAAAGTCGAGCGCCAGCATTAATAGAATACGCTTTTATAAATTTGGTATTACGAGATGATTAATATTCTTGGCATATTTCGCTTGGAATATTTGTATAACATCGTTTGTTTTACCGTTCGACACTATCGGTGTTGGATGTAATCGAAATATACGGTCACTCGCTTCGATTATTTTGAAATTATTCGTCTTTGATGTGGTATAATAAATTATTTTGCGATGTCCATTAAGCGTAATTAATAGTCAGGCTTCCGCACCCCAGCTTGCTTACTGCTTAAATGACTTCTGAATGCAAAAGTAGGTGCAGCTTGTTACGAATTAATTTACAGTTATTATCTTTTCATACATCTAAATCTACCCTGTTTTCAATTATCCTAATGATAATGTTATTATGTCAAATTACTTCGTTTACAATAACTTTAAGAATGTTATCAAACTTAGTATAGGTTGCTTCGTAACGAGAAGTAAATTACGGTAAATTGTTTACCTATTACATAGAGATAACTCTGTGGATTATGTTTCTTTACTCTAAAGAACATGACTTCCATATCTTAACGTGTGTTTGTTTTTAATTAACTGGGTAATTTGGTAGGAAATTCATGAGACAAAGCTTTTATGATTATATGAATTATAGATAAGGAGATAAACAATTTCTTTAACACTATTCTCCAGTCAAACCTGGATGTAATTGTTGGTTAAAAATCCATCCAATCCGACTCTCAATTCAAATTGGCTCTGATTTAATTTCGTTGGAGCGGAAAGACCTAACTGTTCTGAATTTTCTCAAAGTAATTCAATTATATTTTGTCTTCAAAGATCAAGAGCAATTACTAACTTAAATAACAACTGTCAGCTCTTTGGCACTTCCTTTCTCCTTTTGGCAAAAATGTCTTAGACATTTATTTCTAAATGCAATAAGCAGACTTACCCATAATTATAACCCCGGGTTTGTAGCTACCTACAAATTGAAAGTAAATAATTATTGCCGTGATATGCGTAGTCAGGTCATTGTCCATCTTCACGTGTTAGAACCCAATCTCTTAGCCGACTTTCTCAATTGTCATATTACCAAAATACAAACGTAGTCACTGGTTAAACCAGAATATTCAATTATTTCCGTACTTGACAAAATTCTTAATGGAAAAGTATTCGCAAAGTTGTATTGTAGGAATCACCCAAAAAAACTTTCTAAGGAACATGTTGACTCGTCACAAGCCTTTGATTACATTTCACTCCTAATGATCCTAAGCAGTTCTAATTTCTCCTTTTTATGATAAACCTGGTGTTTCTAGCCGACTTGCAGCATATATTGTATGACAAGCCCCATAGTAACGTTTTGAACCGCTTGACTCAGTTTTATTATGTTATAAAATTCTGTTTCTAGAGTAAAGCGAATTGTAATCTTTTGCACATTATGATGATATAAAAATGAATAAAATAATTCCTTTAAATAACTACGTTATTAAACTCGGAAACTCCAGATAGAAAAATGCACGTGACTCATTTATAACTAGGTATGTCTGTAGACTTAAAGCTGGTCCGCGAATACATCCTTGAGGAACCCTTCAAGCCATCCATAGTCTAAACAAATAAAAACACGTCAGAGTAGTTACGCACTGGAAACTAGCATCTCATTCATCGATATTAGCTCGGCTATCTACTTACTTATGTACTTAGGCTACTTACATATATTATTTAATTAAAAACAATATAATTATCACGGGAAATTTAACGCGATGATTTCGATTGTTTGTTTACCTATTTCGCCCGACGTTTCGGCCGTGTTGCAACGACCGTGGTCCCGGGTAGACTGTGTGTCTACCCGGGACCACGGTCACAAACAATCGAAATCATCGCGTTAAATTTCCCGTGATAATTATATTGTTTTCAATTATGAAACGCGAAAGTTTTAAAGTTAATATTATTTAATTAGACAAAATATAACTATCAAATGATTACCTATGAGATTAATAAATGGTAGGTACCTACCTAGCAAGATTTAAAATAAGTATAAGTAATAAAAAAATATAATATTTACCTCAGATTAGAGAAATGAATCTGAGATATTTAGGTAGAGGCGGGCGGCCCTAACGCGTGTTTATGTGACGCGCACTTGTAGGCACTTATTTCAAGGACAGGGCCGAGTCACAATACTGTTAGATATCTTTACCGTGCCGATACAAAACACACAGACAATCTGAACCCGAAAGATAAACAGAGCCCTAGGATAAGCACGTGTCTCGAACATGTGCCATGCCATCTACAGATCTATCGCTAGACCTTGTGGTCACGACTCACGGGTATGTCAACCTGATCACGCGGCATTGCCTGCTATCACGTTGCCTTTACAAATCAAATTGAATTAAAACAATAAACGCAACATAATCCGCAGTTGCTACATTTCAATATACCGATGCAAATTGCAAATCTCGAGAAAGTAAAGTGGCGTGTAAACTATTTATAGTTTATCTTTATTCTGTTTATATATTTTCCTTATACAGTGATTTGGTCATGCTTGTAAATATACGTAACATTTAGTTTTTGCGACGGCAGGGCAGTCCCATTATATTCCAATTTCATATTCATGTCTTCTCGCAAAAGCTGTTTTAAAAGCAGAATACTAAACAGACCAAATTCCGCTTAAAAGCTAGTTAAACTGCAGTTTTGTGTGATAACATTTTTTAGAAGTTGACGAAACAGCGCTCGAGCTCTGGTAACCGCAACAGATATCAAAAATAAGGCGTTTATCCATCAGCTGTTCTGCTGTTGTGGCAAATAAATCCGTCGGTCATTTGCAAGTTTGTTTGTACTCAACTTGTACTCATGCCAACATCTCTTACTTTCGTTTCAACTACGTCAAAGTTGTACTGAGAATTTCTCAGCTGTTTCGCATAGTGTTGTAGAATGTTTGGACCATAAAATGTATGGAATAAGAAGTTACACAATGTTTGTAGAACGATTGCATTAGCTCCTTACATATTTAAAACCTATAAAACCTTATGGTTTAATATACTGTAAACTATTGCTTAAAATAGTCTAATACCACTAACATTTTTGTTAATCCCTTTTGCCATCATTGAAAACTTCCTTAAGAAAAAACATATGTATATATATTTTGCCACATTTCAATGTAGCTAAAAGCTTTCATGTTTTTTGTATCCGAGTCCTGTAAAGAAATCTTTTCTGTTTTATACTCGCCAAGAGATTATCCATTCCCTAACCTTAAACTTTGTAACATAAAGATCCTGATTATAGATAGCAAGAACTGGAAGGGGATCCGTTTTAATACTTTTTAATTTAACCTTTTTAATCTCTATTGTGCTTGTTCCAAAGTCCCATGTTATCCGATCCCTTATCGAAATTCCTTTACGATTTGAATGGCATCCACAAGATATGCGGCATGAACCGTGCGTTAACCTATGCGTCATAAGGACACAATAAAAGAAGAAACAAATTAGGAATATGGAGGGATCCCAAATTGGATTGCCGCGCTCACAGACAAAAAGATTTTTGTTCATAAGAATGTACCCTATTAATTTGTCTAGCAGTGTAGACTAACCACGGAGAATATAGACGGAATAAATAAATAAATGTTCTTTAAAAATAAAATATTCTTATTTTAAAACTGGGTCTTCTGAATGAACGATATACTTCACTCATTACTGTTATGTATACGAAATGACATTTAAAATGCCCTTTGGAGTGAACGTAATTGTCATTTGTCATCATCAGATGGTACAGGAAGGGGGCATTGTAGCAAACCCTTTCTTAGCAGTCTCATTAAAGTTGTCGACGAACACTGTCCATTGTTTCTCACATCGTGCTTGTGACATTCTACTGTTACGCAATGGACAGTAATTTAAAGTGATGCAAGGTGAAGACGACCCGTTTTAACAGAGATATAAAAGAGGTTTTAGGACTAAAAACAGCATCACATACCCTGATCTTTATGAGCATTCTTAATCTTTTTTAAAGGTAGGGAAACGTAAACCGTTTATAGGGTCCCCTTTGTAATTCGTTACCATTTATGTCTATTATATAGATAAAGTACGTAACTATCTATTACATTTAACTCTTTGTTATATTGACCTGATTAACTACAAAACACCCTTCTCCCTATGCGCATGCATAGATAGAAGGGTGCACCAAAAAACCACTCCATCATAACCAACACTGCAATAATACCAGTCCAGTTACGAGTATATCTCGTATATCATTAATTCATAAAAGGGCAAAGTTGTAGCCAGTAAAGGCCATACAGAACTGTCAACAAAACTTTGTAAGCAAAACAGAATATAAATTAAATATTGCTATAAATATTAACGATGTTTAGGGAGGCTCTTCTCGACTCCATGTAATTGAATAGACGGCAAAGCTACAGAATGCAGCGTCGAGAGCCTAATCGACTTAAAGTTATAACGATGTTAGCAATCCGAAATTCAAATATAGAACAATATGAATGGAGATGACGTAGACTGGCTGGACTTCATAGGCTATGCCACAGGTGTAGTTAGAATTTGAGCTGCTACTAATTGAAAGACAAAGGGAATACATAGAGAATAACGAAAAAAGGATTGATTTTATCACTCTACGATTAAATCGTACAATAACCTGAATACAACTGTACCGAAATATTTAAGATTTAACATGGTTTGGGGCATCACATAATAGCCCCAAAGCAAAAAAGTGTTTGTCGTACATAATAAAGAAAGAAATAACAAAAAAGAGAGTATAATAAACAGCGTGACTCGTTAAAGATCCTCCCTCAAAAAGCCCTGCGGATAAAGCCGCATTTTTCCCCTATCTCGCCCTGCCAACAAGGAAATAACCACGAACATCTTACAAATAATATTTTCCGCCATAACGACCTTTTGTACCACTGAAAGAACCCTAATGCCTTCAGGTCATGACCGCTGTAATGGCTATTGATGGTAGCTACGGGGCACGAAACGAGAAAAATGAAGATTCAGTGGTCTCTCGTATTGTCAGCCAATCTTAATCTGAGGTCGAGATAGCATTTTGATAAAACCTAAGTCTCCAAAGAATGACCAATAAAACCTTATGTAGAACGTCAAACGAAATTCTCTTTTTCCAGTTTTTTGCGAAACAATGAAAGGAGCAATGACCGAGTTGTGGTACTAAAACAAACACAGATTTTCATATCGACGATAAATCTAAAGTAACTGCGTTTTATTTTCGCTAAACCGCCATGGAATATAAACGACCATTTTGTTCATATTCAGTGGTATTTTAGATATTAAAAGGGCATAGCCGCTGGCTGCATAAATTAAACCATAATTTATTTACCCTGTACATCAAGAGAAATTATATTAAACAGTCCACGTTTGAAGCTTGACCATTAATGTTAGCTTCATTTCAACCTCATTTGCCATCTTTATCATCATTTACTTTCCCCCCATTTTTTGTTTCATCTGCTGCTAAAAGTAGGTCTTCTTCATCTTTTACCGCAATAAGAGTAGACAAATCTAATTGCATCGTTGCATTGTTTGTGCACTGTCCGAGTTCTCTCGCTATAATAACATCTTCATCTAGCACAGTTACTAATTTTTCAATCAACCTCATCAGAAATGATGACAAGCAAAGGCGTATCATTATTACTGACAACCCACTCTGTCATTACGCTGATTTCTCTTATATCAACCTATTTTACTAAAGTATGACAACTAGGTATAGAGTATATTCCTTACAAGTCTTACAAGCTCTAAACTAGCCATGACCTATTTCGTTATTGATTACAATGCTATACCTGATCGTCACGGTCTATCGTTTCGTCATCTTCTTGTCTTTATATAATTTGCTGAGCATAACTTCTCCTTTAATGAAGCTTTATCAGCCCGCCGACTTCTCATCATCTCTCCTTTTCATGTCATCTTTCACACAATTCATTACCTAATCGTTTCTTTGATCTTCCCTGCTCAATGGAGCCATCACATTCTCCATCAACATTTTAATTCTCAAATAATTCCTGGCCTAGATTTCGAATGTAGTTATAAAAAAATCTAATCTAGATCTATTCATACTTGTCGTGATCTAAATGAAATAAACAATTGAGTATCGATGAATGATATAAATAGATCTAGGTAACAAGTTATAACTCTTCAAGTTTGTAACCCAAACTAGGGTCAACGTAACGATGGTAGGTCGAAGCCAATTTCCTTGACATACATTTCCATATTGTACTAATGTATTTGTGCATGTAGGCCAGTTTCCCGGGCATTTTAGTAATGTTACTATTCCTTGTAATAAAAGGACATTTCGATAATTGGCCGCGGTATTATGCAGCTGACATTTTTGGCTTTTTTTGTGTTTTGGTAGCGGAAAAGACATTCATATGTATTAGTGTTGTTTAATTACTTTTAAAAGTGTGGCAAGAAATAGCCTTATGGTCGGTATTTTTTGAGTGCTTTCTTTTAAAATTATGTTTGACATACCATAGATAAAAAAGAGAAGACAATAAACCATGACGTTCTTAGAATTATAAAGCTGAATATATTATCTTTAAATTAAGACCATGATATCTTCACATCGGTGATTGCATATACATTAAAATGGTACCTGAAAAGTACTGTTATTTGTAGAAAAATGTAATAGCGTCCTTAAATATCTTACTCTCAAAGCCGTTACCAATGATAAATGTAAAATTATACTTCGAAAAGAATTCTTTACAAATAAACGTCGGTATGTAGAACACATGATGTGCACTTAATCTTAAAAGCAATACAACATTCTTAAAACAAAGAGAAATAAGAACACCTCGCTTGATTGATAAATAACACGTTACTTTTTCTCTAATTCTTTAAGCAATGTAAAAAAATAATCTGCTTGTAATATGTTTTTACCACCTAAAGTATGCTTTTTTCTGTTTTTAACAGTGATTTATAAGTTTAAGATATAATTGGCTTTTTGTACCTTATCGAATTGTTATATATTTAAAGATATATAATCATCATCTTACTGCCTTTTTCCCATGTCACTTGGGGTCGGTGCAACACATTTTCTTCTCCCATACCGTCCCGTCCAAAAGATATAAAATACAGAGATAAAAAAAAAATCGCTAGTACCTATCTGTCCTTGTAAGTTTATTGGACTGTACATATCAACCCCGAATAAAAATACACCACATAAACATTTAATAATAATTAAATTTGTCGGTTGAACGAACAGCCTAGAGAACGAATGAAATGAACGAGATGGTCAGAAAATTTGGACGAGCAAACATCACTACCAGAATAATTCACTGGAGGCTTTGTTGTCGAATTCTGGTCGTAACTTTACAAGGACTTACATATCCCATTTATAGTGTCTGTAACCTCTTCTTTGGAATTCCCACCAAAAATAATATCAAACCCATAAAAATTCGCCATTCAAATCGATGGAAGCATCTTTTAGAAACCAAACAATCGAAAATTATGATTATTATTCCAAGAAGGTCTCAGTTTAGTATTCAAAAAGAAAGAAATCAATGCAATGCAAAGGAATTAAGGTGTCTTTAACATTTCTGCGAAAGCAAAAGAAATTCTAACGAATTTCGCTCCCAACCAAATCTCAGAATTATGTTTATGTACCTATTTCACAACTTCTGAAATACTAAAAACTAATTTAAATTAACAATGGTGGATGCGTTCTTATAATATCTATTTATATAGTTATTTAAACATTTCAATGTTAGGGGCTAGGGGTTAAAGGACTTCACCTTTAGCCTTCCTTTGCGTTCAAAGTACCTAAACAATACCTCCTACTAGATGCTAGCTACCTGGTACCTAGTCAGAGTTTGTAGAATAAATATTATGAATTGCCATACATTCTCATATTTGCGCACAATTTAAGTCAGTTCCATAAATCACGTTGTAGTTCATTCATTCAAAATAGAACGCGTTATAAAAATCCGTGATTTAAATTCCGAACAGATCACAGAGAAAAATATGATAATCGATATGTCTATATTGAATGTTTCTGTTTACTAAGCGTATGTGCGTAATCATAGATAATCACGCATGTAGTAGGTACTTCATTATAATAACTAAAGCGATCAATATACCTATTTATCATAACTTATACCTAATTGCTAGTTTTATACTTATACTTATATATAATTAATTTCATTCGGTTATTGGCCTTTCATATCAGTCATGTTACCAATTCGTTAATGAGAACCATATTTCCTTGCCTTATATACCTATTCACAATTTATTGAGTCCCTCATTTAAAGAACGCAACTCTTCATCATTCCAGTTCCTACTTCATTCATCGTCAACTTTTTGCTTCCCACTCTATTCGCAAATTTTACCGTTGTTTCCCATCAGTTTACCGTTACTTAAGAGTTGATAGGCACAATGAAGGCTTTACTTACGTCTTATATGACCCTAAGAATTTATTAGTGTAATTACGATCCATTGAACAAGGAACTAGGCTATCACTCCTAACAGTACTAACGGAATCTGGGGCTAATATTCGCCAATTAGAGTAGGACGGTCAGGACGGTGAACTAACCTTAGTAATAGACACAATTTTTAGACTAATAAGATCAACGTACTAAGAAATGAGTAATAAAAAGCTGTTCCTGTAACCTATCTGCAGTGACAAATCTGTCACTAATTGAAATAAACTTCCCAGTAGCGTGAGAAAGTAATGAACGAATGATATCTACTGTCAACTTCCTTCCCGCGCAAATCTTTGGATTCGTAAATCGAAGCGAAAGTGTATCTATGGTGAATGTAGGATTGTAGGACGTGGGCGTTGTCCATGGCCACAAATACATGTCATGTATTTTGTAGAAAAACAAAATAATGGATATTTCCTTCACGTTCGTTGACACTGAGCAGACGTCGAATTTATTCGTTGGATATCTGAGATTTATCGGGTGTCGAATTCGAGATTTGAGACCGATTCGTCGGTAATTGGAAGTGAATAATATCTACCCGTCGAAGAGAAAACAAAGGCGGTAAAAAACGAGAGTCATAATAAAGAGTTTCTCCTGCTTATGCAAATTAGCGTAGTTACGAAGGAAACCATACATACAATGTTTAACAAAGAAATTTGTAGGTACAGGTCAGTATGCTAAATTACGTGTAAAAACAACGGTATTACATCTCTATGAATCATTGGAATGAAGTCTTATCTACACACAAACGATAAAATCGGTAGGGCTTCAATTTACAATCCTATACTGTTTACAAATCTATCATCGAATTTCATATCGATGTGAAACCGTAAAGGTGCATAAAACGATTTTATTATCTGTGTGGTCGAATGGCTGAACCCCAGTTTTCTGGGCAGCCAGTGTACCATAGTCAAAATGTTATTTATGAACGTCACGTCTTCAACCGAGTTACCGTTATACCAGGCCCCTCAGAAAGTATTGCGAAAAAAAGTTTTTATATATGGGAGATTGGCCAGTTATAATGTTTTTCGAAAATATGATTATTTATAAGTAAAAATAAGTAAGTTCCAATTTCAAAATTTCCCTCCACATTTTTTGCGAGTTAATTCAAAGTATTGTGTCTCACTGAAATATGGATCTGCGCCGGGAACATTTTAGAGCTATGATTTTATACGATTTCAAGTGTCGCCTGAAACCGGATGAATCGTACGATAGACTTCAAATGGCATTCATGGATGAAGGCCCTTCCAAGGCAACCGTGTATCGTTGGTATAACGAATTCAAGCGCGGTCGACCAACTTTGGGGGATGACGAAAGAAGCGGTCGCCCTTTGACGGCTGTTACCGAAGAAAACGTGCTAGCAGTGAAAAATTTAATCCAAGACAATAGGCGAATTACATATCAGGAGATTCAACACATATTGAAGATTGGATCGGGAAGCGTTCACGAGATTCTACACAGCCATCTTCGCGTGAGGAGCATAGTATCACGCTGGGTGCCGCACAACCTCACCGATGCTCAGAAGCAGGCCCGGGTGGAATGGTGCCGTGATATGCTTAACAAATTTGAAGCAGGCTCGTCTCGGCGTGTTTACGACATCGTTACAGGTGATGAGTCCTGGATTTATCAATACGACCCAGAAACCAAGCGCCAGTCGACTGTTTGGGTGTTTCAAAATGAGCCAACGCCTACCAAAGTGAAGCGATCTAGAAGCGGGGGTAAGATTTTGATCGCTAGCTTTTTTAATTTGACTGGCCACTTGGTATCAATTCCCTTACGGGATCAAAGAAGCATTAATGCCGAATGGTATACTACCAAATGTTTGCCAGAAGTTTTCTCTGTTATAAGCAACAAGCGACCAAACACAGGGCTCCGCGGGCTACTGCTCCACCACGACAATGCACCTGCGCACACCGCACTCAAAACGAGGGACTTCCTGGACAGCACGCCAGTCAAACTCCTGGGTCACCCTCCTTACAGCCCTGATCTAGCACCGTGTGACTTCTTTTTATTCCCAAAAATAAAAAATCTGCTCAAAGGGATACAATTTTCGTCGCCGGAAGATGCGCTGGCTGCGTTCGAGCAGGCTGTAAACGAGGTGTCTGCGGCGGACTGGAAAAAGTGTTTTGAAAACTGGTTTAGGCGCATGAATCTTTGTATAGAGGCTGGTGGAAAGTACTTTGAAAAGATTTAATAAAAATATATGTACGTATAGAACAATTTTTTTTAGTTTCGCAAAACTTTCTGAGTGTCCCACGTAATTGTAAAAAAATTCGCACCGAGCCGAAAACTGAGTCACTGATTGAGATTTCTGGGTCATTTTACTTCTTATTTTGACGTGTTGGTTAGAAGTATGTAGTATTCGATCTGGCAGGCCAATAATTAAATATCGTTTGAAATATAAGAAATGTGTTAATAAACGCTGTCGAGCTCTATTTGATTTGCGAAAATATATTACATATTTCATTTCGTTTTCAGCAACTTTTATGTGATCGGGACATACAAAAGCCGTAAATATTTCGCACAAAAATAATTGAAACGCGTTTCCAGATGTACCCTGTGTTATTTAAAGTATCCTCGCGGCCGTACGTGGTTCCATCCAATGAATACAAAACAATACGAATTGAGCATACCCCGACCCGCAGTAAATAAATAATGTATATTTGTACAACACCTGCTGACATCCCTACAATACTTACAGACCCAATGGAAATTCAATTTATTTGGCCACCTGCTCCTATCTCTGAAGGCTCAGTATTTCGTAACAGGTTCACTAAAATAACAATTTCTTTGTAACCAGCTACAATACCTTTTGGAACAGTTATTTTAAATACATAGTTCTAATCAAGTTCTAATTAAGCTTTGGAACAGTTATTTTAGATAGGTACCCATCTAGTTCTAATTAATTCATAATTACTTATATTATTCTTATGCAAAACTTGGTTTTACGTTTGGCTGATCCAAAAGTTAAGATTGCCTACTTCAGAAATTAATTTATTCATTCTCATGATGAAATGGTTTAACATTGTGTGAAACCATATATTATCATCATCATCTTCCTGCCCTTGTCCCATGTTACTTGGGGTCGGCGCAACACGTTTTCTTCTTCCATACCATCCTGGCCCGCGTCACTCCATCACTGCTTGCCCTTTTCTATCATATCACTCCTCACACAGTCCATCCATCTTTTCTTTGGCCGTCCCCTTCCTCTCCATCCATCCACATCTATATTCATAACTCTTTTAGTAACATGCATTTCATCTCTCTTCATCACATGACCATACCAGGACAAACGGTTTCCTTTCAACCTTTCTGTCACTGGCGCTTCTTTCAAACTTCCTCTGATATACTCATTTCTCACTTTATCCATTCTTGTCACTCCGCACATCCATCTAAACATTCTCATCTGTGCTACATGCAATCTCTTTTCATCCATCTTTTTCACAGCCCAACATTCTGATCCATACAGTACGACAGAAAATTTTCCCCTTTAACTTGTGAAACCCTATATTATGCGAGACAAAATAAATGAAATGTTAAATAAAATATGTTACATCAACATCGTTGATTGTTATAGCTTACAAATTGATTATTACTAAGTGTTATTAAATTACACACTTTCAACCATTGTACTTCGTAACATCGAAAACTCGATATAATAAAATACAATAACTAAAATGAAAATTTTCATTTGCATTCGTTTAAAACTTTGTAAAGTAACATCCACCCAAACAAATTTTAAAATGTTTATGAAGCTCAACCAATAACTTACTATCGAAAAAAACACAAAAAATCTTGCAATAAACTACAAAAATTAAAATAACAAAAAAACTGGTTCCATAAATGAAATAGGTACTAAAACTTGCATAGTCTATCAGACTATCATTCGTCGCTCGAGTTCATTGAACCTTTTTTTTGCTGCGTCAAATCACGTTTAAGTTTTTTTTTGCTTTTAGTGGCCAGGCAGTTGGCAAAAGCTTCATAGCTTTTGAGACACGATACTTTGTACTCACTTCATTTAAAAGAATTGGAAGATAAATTATTCAAAAAGATTTAATGATGACTTATTAGATGTTTGGAGAGTAATTTATTTAAGTTCGTTGGACTCGATTCCGCGGAAGTAATATTAATAGATATTATGAGGCTGGTCATTGAATGTGATCGAACTTTTGTAGAGTATATAATATAATTAGGTATATCGATACATATTTAAAAAAAGAAAAATTTGTTTTTTGTCCGTCAGGTAGATTAATAAAAAATATTGGACATGAATTTTTCTTTTGACACGTAAACAGAAAGTGACGACAATATAATGCGTTGAAATATCGTGAAACGTCACGCCGCTAGTACACCTTATACTGGCTTAGTGACGTCACAAGCCCCCACTCCTGAACTTTGATGCGCTATAACTTTGTAATTTTTTATTGATTTGATAAAGCAAAAAATACGTGTCCAATATTATTTGATAATCTCACTGACGGACTAAAAAGACATCATTTTTCTACCCAGGAAACATCCTTATTGTGATCTTATCTCCGGACTATCCCAATTTATTTGGTGTTGGTGCAGTATGTCTTCATCTATATATCTTCTTTCCGTCATATCAATTGTCATCTTCTTTCACGTTGTCTATCCATCGTGGCTTTGGTCTTTCTCTACTTCCTTATCCTTACTATATAATATTATAAATGCGAAAGTAACTCTGTCTGTCTGTATTTTAACTTTTAGATGAAATTTGAGAGAGAGAGAGGAGATAGTTTGAGACTTTGAGACCCTGGGAAGGACATAGGATAGTTTTTATCCCAGTAGTGTATTGCCTTGGGATGATAAACACTTTTTACGTGGGCAAAGCCGCGAGTAGAAACTAGTTTACTAAATAATGGAGTATCCTCTAGCATCATCGTAGTAATAAAAAAACTTAAACTTAAGTTATAAAATGAAGAATAGTTAGAACGTTACTTGCTCCTCTAGATCAAACGCTAAACAAAGACAGCGTTTAAAACATAATTACTCTAACCTTAATACACAGTTCAAATGTATTAAAGCACATTACATAAAGTCTGAAGCAACTTTGCACTCGCCCACAATGAGCTTGAGAAATATGAAGTAGGAAGACCAGCTGTAGTGCTGGTAGACACGCCACTGTCGCCATAACTCCTCGCAAACAGGTTTCTTCCATCTAATTATCTATACAGTCCAATAGATAACATCTAGTATTGTTTATTTGGAAATTATTTCAAATTAAACCTGTATAGATAGATACAGTACATTCCTAGTTGTTGATAAATACAACGATTCTTATAGATGAGATATAACAATCAGCTAGAAGAGTGTTCTTAAAAATAAAATATAAAAGCAAAACGTAGATTTTTATTTTATATAAGTAAGGCACGATTAAGCCATTAACAAGTGTAGAAAAGGCAACAAATGGTTTTGATACAGTCAATTAGATAGATCTTTTAACTTACACATATACAATTGATTATTCAAAAAAAGAAAAAACTTATACAAATACAAAAAGGAGAAAAGAACTCATTGTGCATCAAAAAATTCGTCCACATCGATGTCAATGGGAAACGTGCCCAGAACGCTTGCAGCATTGCCACGTTGGATGGCAGTGCTGTTTCTCTGGCCGAAGAAAAGGCCACCCTTCTGGTCACGTGAAGAGTCGACGAGCTTTGTGCTAAATCTTGAAAACTCGATGCGCACTCGGACCCCATACATAGTACACATGTATAGGTACATCAGAATTATGACAACCAATTTTGTGATTTCTTTTGATTTGATTAGTCAAATTCTTGTCCTATTCTTAACTTTCCTTCATTAATACGAATTCACATGCTAATTCACACGACAATGTATAATTTAAAGCCAAAGTTTTAAACAGAATTAAGCCAAAGTTCATTCCTATTTCAAGTTAAACATGAATTATTTTCGGGCGGAGTCCCCCACAGGCGATAGAAGTTATATTTAGAACTTAATAGACAACGACGTTTAATTTATGAAGACTTTTAATAGACATTGCTTTGTTCGTCATACTTTGACATATTAAATATGGATTCGCTTCGAAACGTAGTAAAAAAACACACAAATTGGTGTAACGACAAAGGACTATAGGCAGTAGGCAACTACGTAATGCCTACGGAAGACTATGGTTAGCGTCAAGTCAACTAGCCACATTGGCCATGAAACAACAGCGCCCCGAGAATGTATTGAACGATAAGAAAGAGCTAGACCGCTTATCTAGTACTTGATTTATTATATCTGCTAGCTAGCCGCAAATGGAAATACAGGCACGAAGAAACTTGCTTTTCCTAATTGCAAAGGCTAAGTCAGAACGTCAATGAATCACCGATATAATTATGGTCGAAGTGAGCGTGTTTATACATGTTATAAAACATTGAAATACATCGGAATAAAACATCAGTGAGTGTTTAAGGTAAAATTTGTAAACACCGAACTGAAAACAATGTTATTTTCAGGACGCTTCACCTTAAAGCTAATTCTAGATACTTCTACGAAGATCTTGAAACACGTTTTCACTTCCATCGATCGTTTGAAATCTGACGTGTTTTGTTTCTTACGTAATTTGGTGATTAAGAGGTATGCGTGTGAGAAAATCGCCGGGAAAACGTTAAACGAGAATCGCGTGTTAACCGCGGTTAAACCGAGCGCGGTGAAATCTGCCCTTTTCAGTGTTAAGCATCGCATTGCGGGACAGCAGATCCAATTTGCATAAAATACAAAAAAATAAATAATTAAATGCAAATTAATTTATTTCAGTTTTCATTGTCCGTTTTCTTTGAGATCGTTTTCTGGTATAGTAATTGCGGCTTTCTCATTGCTTATTTAATATATTTTTTTGTGGATATATTTTTTAGCTCCAGTATCTTGAGCACAGCTGGACATAGGCCTCTTCCAAGAGTCGCAACACTGATCGGTCTTGTGCATCTCGCATCCACCGGACTCGCGAACCTTGACCAGGTTATCGCTCCACCCAGAGGGAAACCTTCCCACGCTGCCTCTTCCGGTACGCGGTCGGCACTTCAGAATGATTCAGCCCCAACGACCATCCGTTCTGCAAGCAATGCCACTTATGTTTGGCAATGTCTTCGGGCTATGTCGATAACCTTGGTTCTCTTGCGGATGTATTCATTTCTGATTCGATCACGCAAGGAAACTCCGAGCATAGCTCATCGCCGTCTGGGTAACTTTAAACCTTCTGAAACGTGGTGACGTTTCACGTTTCGGTCCCATAAATCCTCACTGGCAGCACACACTGGTCATAGACTTTCGTCTTGAGGTATTGTGGTAAGTTGGACTAGAAGGTACCGCGCAACTGCCCAGCCGAGTCGGATTCGATGGTCGACCTCTTTCGCGAAGTTGGCCCTACCCAACTGGACCGTTAGTCCCAGGTATATAGACATAATCGTCCACAACTTCGAGTGTAGAGTCTCCGATCTTGATAGAAGTTGGATTTAACATGGGCATTCAACATCACCTTGGTTTTGTCCATGTTCATTTTAAGACCCACTCTTTCAGAAGCTCTACTGATGATAGGTCAAATTATCATTATTCTCTAAATCGCTATCACTTGATTGTAAATCAAATCTAAATCTTTTGATTGTAGATAAAAGTTCATTTCAAGTTTTGATGATAGATAAACATATCTGTGAAAACCCACATAATTATGATGAAACTACCTATATGTACAAGAATCACGTGTTCCTAGTTTCCTACACTGTATTTAATTCCGTGCGCATGCCTTGAATTCTTCGAGAGTACATATCAATTGAAGTTTGAACTCCTAAATATTTATTCGCTTCGCTTCGTTTCCGCCAAAGATATTGGAACCGCAGCAGAAATCAATCATCAAAGTAATAAAGGTTTATTCACTGATAAACATCCGTTTCCTCTAATGGATCTAGGCCAAATATTCATCATATGGGGTCAAATCATTCAAATTCTGCATCTAAAAATCAGGTTTCCAGGTTGTAATGGAAAATTTCAATGCTCTCACAGTAAAAGATTTCTCCTTGATACGAATACCACCTGCAATCTTAGTAACGTCAGTAATAAAACAGGAAAACATTGAGTGTTATGTTCGGCCTATTTTATTTTATTTTACTGGAACATTAACACAATTCGCTTCTAGTTCAGATAATATTGCTATTTCTGTACTGAATGCATTTGATTCAATTTCATTTGGATGTATAATCCGACTTATATCATGATTTTTACAAGAATCGTCCATGCTTTTTTATCTCTAGCTAAAAAATGAGACACGTGCCAAAGCTCAGTACATTTATATTCGCATAAACATTCCACCACGTGGAACATTTAAAAACTATGCGGCTGAATACTAAGTTATTTTAATGTAAAAAATATTAACGAACATCCAAAGCGCATGTAAAAGAGGTTGACACAAAGTCTCCGTGTTCAGTTGTATAAGTGAGGCACAGGCAACGTCGCCGACTGCCACGGTACCGACCTTCGCAACTTGAGGGCCAAGGCTTTCACGCAACACGTTACACGACTAATTTCAGGAGACCCACCATTCAAAGCAGTTCCTTTAACACGCTAAGACTTCACAACTTTCAGTATTATGTCTGCTAAACACGAAATAAATCGCGGACTTCTACTACTAAAACTCGAAGCTGGTATAATGTCTTTGAAGATAAAACAAATGTTTACATTATGCTCAGCAGATGTGGCCTTTTCGACACCCGAACAAAATACACAATCGCAGTAACCAGGTTATAGCTCCGGTCAACCTATTTTTACGCAAGAGAATTATTTGTTCTTTTATTGGTTTACGTTTTCAGGCAATGTGCTAATAAAATGTGTATTTCACGTAAGTGCATCTAATAAATAACTCTACATATCGCTATTTGATCTTTTCAGAGTTCTGAAGAAAACAGTTACGAAAAACTGAAATAAAACAACTGTTACTTACTTGTTGTTCTATTTGCTAACTTCAGAGTGCTAGAATTCACAATTTAAACAATTGTTTGATAACTGTTATTGCAAACACAACAACAACTAAACCAACTCAACAATTTTACTCAATTAACCTTATTGACACTAAGCACGCAAAACACCTGTCTAGAATAACACCCCACTTTATTAAAAAAAAACATTCTTAAAAAAAAAGGAAAGCAAAGACAACTAGAGCACTGTGCTACGGCCTACGACGCGACCTAGCATCGTTTGTAGGCATATTTAAAGAAAGAATCCAAACATGTTTTTTTATTTCTGCTCGATTATCGTAAACTCGTAGTAATCGGTTGCCTACTAAGTTCTAATAAGACGTAATCACGAAAGCCGTGACCCTGAGGGATATTACTGAACGCGTAAGCTTGGAGTTTTCTTACTTAATTTATTAATCGTCTGCTGAGGCGTGATAAAGCAGGTTCCAGACAGGAAGATAAATGATCATCTTGTGTTCGTCACAATTATCTGATTGACCTAGTCAAGGCTTCCTGTTTTTTTATAGAATAGGTTTTTACCGCGGCTTCGTTCTCATGGACTATCCGTGTATCTTTGAACGTATTTTTCTAAATCGGGTCAGATTATTTTTTAAACTATTTAAAAATATCTACTTAAAATTTTTTGATAGTGATAAATTTTTATTTATTTTTCTATGTCATGTAAATTGGTTTAGTTATGAATGTCTAGTGATTATCTTTTTTTTTCCATCCACAAAGCTTGATAGTTACTTTTCTTTGATCAGATATAGTTTGATTTATGTAAGAGAGTTATGAATGCGCGAATTAATAAACTAGTCTAGATATTATAAATCTTCTAGTGAAATTATGGTGTATGAATGTTACTATCATCATTTTGTCATGAATTAGTAGTTTTTGCACTCGTTCTTTTTAACTTCTCTGTTGGATGACTAAATTGCCGGCTGCGTTAAAAGAAATGCTTTTGCTTACTCACTAATAAAATCGTTTCAATGCGAAGACAGGATATGAAGGTTAATCAGGTTATCAAGACATCTGCCAAATAGTTCGCTCACTTTAAGTGAAATTGATTGGATTGAAGAAGACGAACAGAAATGCACAAGTTCATTCCATTCATTCAGTTCACTCGTTCACTTCCATATAGCGTTATGAATATAAATGTGGATGGATGGAGACGAAAAAGCACGCCGAAGAAAAGATGGTTTCTTTGAGGATATGAAAGAAAAGGGAGTCAGTGATAGCCTAACGGTTGACTGGACTGAATTAATAAAGAAGACGTGTTGTGCATACCCGTTTTCTTTTTAAATACAAAACTAGCTATGTTTGTAAAGTGTATCGAGGCAAAAATGGACCAAGTTCAATAGCAAAGCCTATCGAATTTGCCAAGATTTGCACACCTACGGCTGCATCCAAATATTGGCATAGTGTATTCTATTTATAGAACTGTGACGTCATCTGGATCTAAATAAAGAGAACAGTTTTAAACCGACCAACCGACTGCACTTTCGTGGTTTGCCCTACATTTAAATTTTAAATAGACTCTGCCCTATATTTCGACCCTGAGAGATGCCAGAATTATTTATAATTTTATTGGGACACTTGTTTAACAATATTTCTGTGTCGGTGCATGCGTGATTTATCATTTCTTGGTTTGGCTGCATCTTTACCTACAGACACCTACGAAGGCATAAAGCTCACTGGACAGATTAGAAAAGACAATCGCATTCGCAAATTCGAATGCGCCGGTCTATATTTTTTTTAATTATTGAGAGGCTCGCGTTTGACCACTATCTCACCTGATGGAAAACGATGATGCGGTATATATATCTAATATATCTATAATGTATATAATCTTCGTAGAAATGTTTGCATTACGTTTTGAAGATAGGGATTTAGTTACTAAATTGTTACGTAGTACATTATTAAAAAATCGCTTCGACTCAGGGTCAATATGCTTTAAACCCTACAGTCTTGCTCTGTCATAGTAATTAATTGATCTGTATACATGTCTTCCCTGTGATTAATTATTACTTCTTTCTCTCTATTTTTTAAGGGATTGGAAGGGTTCTACATATTTTAATTTTAATAATGTTATGATTCAACATTGTAAAATATGCGTGGCATATAGACGAAAGCCCTAAATATACCCAACGGTGGGCTATATCGAGCTGTGACGAGATTGAGAATGTTGAGTATGTATTATCTTCTAATAACTTACAACAACGACTACAAGAGAGAATTTCAAATACTTGCTATACTTATCTGCACAAGCAGTTCATTGGGCTATTTTTCAGGGTTATGTCTGATAACAATATTTATACGCAGTGCAGTTTTTTCCGTTGTTTATAAAATTCGTCAAGTAAGTAGGAGCCGACATGATTAGGCCAGCCAGAAAAAAATATGACTATGGTTTCTTAAATATTTACAAAAAATAAACACACAATCAATCTTCGTATACTCTTGTCTGTTGTTATCATAAACCCAATATTGTGATGCATATTTCTGCTAACAGAGATCTGACCGATTTAAACAGTATCATGCTGTGGAAACATGAGGCCCGGGTGGTCATCAGCCCGTCGCAATTGTATCAAATTTTTACGTGGGTTAAAGTACTGATTTTTATATCAGCTAACGAATGAAATTTTTTCAGGTGGAAAAGGATAAAAACGAAAACCAAATTGGATACTGTCACTTATATTAAACTGCGAGTTTGACATGTATTTTGATTGAACAAGGTTTTTCTCTAAGCACGAAACATTTTCCCTCCAATTTACCCACTCGTGGGTACCAAAAAATTATTAATCGGCTTGGCCTTAAGAAAAACACGAACACCACGTGTTAAGCACCCAATATAAAACGCCAACTAACTAACTAACACTCTTTATTAACAACCTCCTCAGAAACAATATTTTTTTACAAATATTTTCTAACTGGCAACATTAATCATGTGTTCAGCGTGTAAGGCACACTGCGACCTCGGCCATAACCTGCAGGGCTTCAGGCCTTCAGTAGTTAAGCCGAATAATGAACTACCACATTACATGAACAGTATTAAACACGCTTAACGAGCTAAGAGTATTTACTATTGACGTATTTGCTGGATCATTTGAATGCGGTGACATGTTCTCAAAACAATTTGAATGTGTGCATTTATATGTGTATAAACAATTCTGAGTGATGTTCCGAATTGGAAAATGCATCTGGAAATTGTTATTAGTTTCGCTGTAGTGCGACGAAATGATTGTAACGGGTTTTTTGAACGAACGTTTGGTACGAAAGCGCAACAATTCAAAAAAATTGCTGATGATTTCCTTTTGAATTTCAAAATTTAAATACCGAATTCCTTTTCATTTCCCCTGGACAACAAGCTCGATTCCCATTATCCAAATTCAAAAAAACATGATCTAACTTTTTTTTTGTGTGTACTATGCAGTGTGGAATAATGTTGCCATTAAAAATAATATACAATGGTCGTCAGCGCCAATCATCTGACTCGACCACCGCTTAATGAACCGGAAGGTGTGATTAGCGCGGGATGAGCACTTTATATTAATGGATCAACGCTGTAGGTACTGCAGGTACCATCTAGATGAGTCGTGGGGACATATGGAATATTCCATGGCATGGTCAATTAATGCCTGCTCTTGGTTGACAATTGACGATGCTAGATCAGATTTCATGGAAAAATGCAAAGGGTCTTCAAGTCATACTGTAAAACTATGTTTTAATCCAACTTCAAAAGAAATAAAACCCTCATATTAAAAGCTGATTATTTTTACGGCAAACTTTTTGCCAATTGGCCTGATATCAGTAACAACACTTTGAGTACTTCCAGTTTGTGTTGCCAAGGCTTGCCTACGTATAAAACGATATTTTTGTATCGTGTCACCTACACAAAGACGGCCATCTTGACGAAACTTCACGGCAGTAACAATAGGAGTACGAGTAGAACATGTTGTAGACTATGTATGTACATAAGTATAGTCGGGTTGGAACGTGAACGTCAAGCAGGGCTATAAATAGAACACAGGTGACATTGGACCACCCTTTTCAAATTAACATTAGAAGGTGTTTATTTTTGTTATTAAAAATAAGTATTAATTGACAGTTTATCGGCTATTGACGTAAATTGACGAAGCGTTTAAAGCTTACGTCAATTTATTAATAAATACCTACGTGACAGTGAAAACATTCTGAAAATTAATGACAAAAACACATACTATCACAAACTGTTTAAACAGTCTAGTTAAAACACTTAGTAGTATGGCTTACTTATGTTGCACAAAACCTCTTGCTAAACCATTGGTAAAAACATTACCATTTATCTTTAAAAAATCTCCTCTATCCAACTCAACACACACATTTGTTAGCCGTAGAAAATCAATAATTGCGAACCAACAAAAACAGCCAGTGATTTTTCTAATTCTTTTCTTCACGTCTATTATTTATGACTGGGAACGAGTTCGGCGCCTCGGTATGTTGACCTGACATTCTATCCAGCCAGCCTTGCCTATAAAGCTTAGCAAATATTAGCCCCGGATTGATTTACCCGCTTACCGTTCACATTTGATGGTTTGTTCCACAATGCTACTATATTAATATGCTAACGGCAACTCCCTTGCTCCCAGGAGTGACGTTGATATGAATATAAGTAGAAGAAAAGTATTCCGGAAATATTCTGTGTCCAATTATTATTTGCTACAAGCAGGAAAGAAAACTTTCCTAAATTAAATAATTGATGCCAAATATTTGATGACATTTTCTCGTCATAGACAATCCAGATTTAAAAAAAAAACAGATGTGTCAGAACGTCGTTCGGATTATTAAAGGTAATCGCTTGTGCCAGCCTTTCTGTAATTGAATCGTGCAATAAATAGCCCTTTTTCTGTGGAACGTTAAAAGCAAGAAAATAAACAAACTCAAAATATCACACTATAGCTAAAAGAAATTTACGAGACGCACTTAAGCCAATCATATCAGATTCGTCTAATAAAATCTCTCATAACAGAATATTATTTGATATTTCATTCGATTCCATACATTCTCGAGTGATGGAAATTAATCGGATCATTCGACTGTGGCGTGCCTTATGGTATCTATTAACTTTACGTTTTACTGATGCTACCTAATTGGATCGTGAATAACCTATTTAGTAACTAAAACGCGGTGCTATTAAATCGTGTCCCAACACGTGAGTTTTGTGTTTAATCCAATTTAGTATGGTTTATTTTCGGATTACTGAAACTAATATGGAATGCTACGTAACTCATACTAAACTGACTGAAACTAGAAAATGATTTGCACACGCCAAATATAATGTTAACACGTGAATTGACGTGAATCAAAACTTTATGTTTGACATCATAACTTGACATGAAGAGAGAATTTGTTAGTGTTTATTGTATCAATTTGTAACCAAAGGACGCTAAATAATCCTAAACTATACATCACTACATGTTCACGTGTTTCACGCTGCAATCCAAATTTTTGCGTCAAAATAAACATTAGAACTAATGTCCGTAAAACACATTATAACGATAACTTGACGTCATACGTAAATTTACGTCTAAAGGCACAACACTTATTTTAAAGCAATAAAATCAATTCCCTGGTATCCTGAAACCAGGAGACACTTCATCTCTAGGTACACAGCCAAAAATTATGATAATGGCCACAACTCAGCTTGTCCGAAGGCTGACCAAACAATGACCTTTGCCCAAAGCAGTTTAATTTACGAGCAATCGAAACCCTGAGCCCATAGATACCTACTCAGCTAAAACCCTTGTCAAATATGTTCATGGAATGCGGGACTCATAATAATATAGTACCAAACAATGACGTAAGAACGGTAAAGACTTTCAAATTCTTTTTCACAATGTCTCTAAAGACGTAACAGTGTAACAAAGGATTTTCTACCATTTTACTAAGAAGAGTAAAATAATGTTACAGTTTTCTTAAAGAACGTTTACGTTTCATGTAAAAAAGAAATAAACGTGGAAAGGTCCTGCCGTTTCACTGCTCACTACTTACAGTAACGAATTTTGTAGCTCCTCGAATGTATTCCATGTCCCACAACGTGAGAAAAACTTTAACAGTTGTATAACGTGTCTGCCCTGTTAGATACCTGTTCTGGGGGAGCGAATGAGGACGCCATTTTCTTTATTTTTGTTCTATATTCAAAATATCTGTATTACCAGTGTATGCTTTATGGAATACTGCGACTTGTAATCACACTTCCTTATAGAAGGGCTGGTATTTTTATGACTACATTAATAAAAGATAAATATTTAATATTATTAAAAGATAAAACCTCTTCAACATCTTACGCCCTTTTAAATCATTCCGTACAGTTCCAAAATATAATGGCAGTATATTTCTTCCTTAAATGGGCATCAGTTTTTCTAATATATTTCCATTCACCTTTTCCTATCTTTCATTCATTCTATTGTTGACGTTTCTTTGTTCATTTAGTTCTTTCACAATAGCTATCGAAATCAAGGTTCAGGAAAGGGACTATTATGTAAAGATACGTCTGTTCAGCCGATAACGGCTGATTCTTTTGTGAGAATTATATTTGATTAAATAAGACATTAGTGAAAACTTTTGGTTAATACCTAGTGCGGAGCTTCGTACATGAATAAAAGTATGTTTCTAATATAATTATTCATAAAGAGCTTTCCTTGACCTTGTGAAAAGTGATAAATTGTGATATAAACCAGCAATAGCTTGCCGCTCTAAAAGTCACTTTAATCTAAGGATGTTTTCTCATCATCTTATTTTACGGAGTAAGAACATCCTATCCTTATTCCCTATGTCAAACAAAATATTCTTCATCAATCTCTCAAAGACGCCGTGGTCCGTGCTCCAAATATCTCAAGTATGAATTTCCAGAGACACAAATTTGGCAGTACGTACTTCCCAATTAAAATCTTATTACTCGCTTTGTTGCACAAAGGACCTAATTTCTAACATGACATCATCTAATCTATCTAATCTGAATATATATATATATTCAGATTAGATAGATTATATATATATATATATATATATTATCTGAATCTCGGAAACGGCTCCAACGATTTTCATGATTTTTTTTTTTTTTTTGTATGCAGGGTTTTTCGGGGACGATAAATCGATCTAGCTAGTCGTTTTCTCTATTTTCACCCTAGCAGGGCTCGGTCGCCCAGGTACCGTTTAATTAAACAAAAAGGTAAGAACTCTGGTTCTATTAACAATACGTTGAGATTACTAACTGGCTAGCAGCCAATCACTAGGTCGAAAATAGTAGATTATTAACCAAGGGCTGTATGACATCAATTGCATACGAGGTTTTTGGCGCCTGAGCGAAGCGAAGGCGCTAATTAACCCGAGTATGCAATTGATGCTTACGCCCGAGATAAATACTCTGCTTTACATATCGATTGTGAGGTAAGTAAACAACAAGACAGCAGGTTTCAATGAACATTTATTAAGAAGAAAAAAATGTGTATTTAATTAAAATTAATAGTAAAATTATTACAATTTGTAAGAGATATGGTCACGTTCTTTTTAGGAATATTTATAGTTTGAATATGAGTTTGTGATGATAAGACTTGAGTTTGAGTGACTTGAGGTTCTTGCATCGTAAATGGCGGCAGTTGACTGGTACTATTTTCTTCATTAAAAAATGGCTCAGATGATGTGCTTTGACGTGGTGATTTCAAGTTTATATTTTCTGTTATTTTAGAAGTAATTTTGCTTTTGTTTGCCATCGAATCTTCGATATAACCTTCGGCCACTTTGCTGGACTTCCAGCCGCCGTGCCTTTTTAACAGAGTGAGGTTGGCTCCCGAATCAGCCAATAGAGTCGCTGATGTTCTGCGAAAGCAATGCCCGGTGTATAACTCTACGTTACTCAGTTTTAAATATGTGGCTATTTGCTTTGGCATGCCTGTAAATTTGTTTTTTCCTATTACTTGTCTGTGGCATTTTCCTTTACTGTAATTAAGAAAAAAACGATTTGTATCCACGTTTTCAGGCCGAAGAGCTTGATATTTTTCAACATAATTTGCAAATTCTTCATGCACAACAAATGACCGGTCAATTTTAGTTTTCGTGTTAGGCAGTTTTATGAGTAGTAATTTGTTATGTTTTTCTACATTTTCTATTGTCAAGTTTGTCAATTCCACGGTTCTGCAGGCTCCCGATATCCCAAAAATTAGAACAACCTGTAAAAAAGACATAAGTTGTATTAAAGGCACCAAATTCGCATAGTATTTTTGTGAAATATTTTGGTAACTTATTAAAAAGGGCAAGTAAATACGTAGGTACCTTTATTGCTAAATAAATTTCATCCGGAGCTTCATTTATGAATTTCTGTACTTCTTCTGCAGTAAATACCTTCGATTTCTTGCTTTTAAAGCCGTCAGACTGCCTTTTCAAGAAAGCAGTAAGTTTAGAAAAATCTTTCAAATTCACGTCATGTTTTGTCATCATTGTAGATTTTAGCATGGAATAAAAGCACCATAAACTGGAAGGTTGTAGCCTCTTAGATAATTCATCAAAATATGATATAAAAACACTTTCAGAAAGAGATTTCACTTTTTTTTCTGACCGCCATTTCATAAATTCGTCGTATGCCTTTACATATCTTTCTTTCGAGTTCGGCGGTAATATATTTTCGACAACTGTTTTTGCCCTTTCTTTAATAAAATCGGGCGTTAGATCTATGTCTTCGTCACTAGACATGTTTAAAACTTTTGAAAAAGAACTGAAACAAGAAAATTAATTATTTTCGCGATGCTTTCGCGCCTACTAGTAGACTGCCTTTTTTTTTTCACGCACGCGAGCGCGTCAAATCTTGCTGGCCAGTTTGATTTTTAAATCGATTCCATCTAACATACGATGTGGAAACAAATAGTTCCATATTTAAAATAAAATCTTTATAAAATAAATTGTCTAGATTCCGATTCGAGTAATTAATGGATACCGAGAAAAAAAATATTAACTTTTTAAAAATATTCTTCGTGCAGTAGAGTATGACAGTTCTTTTTTCAAATTCCAAAACCTATGCTGTAATGATAGTCATACACCCCGGCATTCAGGGGTGTAAGGGTGTACTTACAAAGCAAGAGATATGTAAAATTGTTTAATCGCACGAATCCGAACATCAGCGTCAATCAAGAACACGGTTATCGGGAAATAATGTGAAAGGCACGTGCTATGACGTCACACGTTATGTTCTGCAGATACATTTAAATGTTACATGTAATGTAACTGTTTATTGTACGTAAATTCTAAAATCACGAATTTTTTTATCTTCTTCAATTGGTTCCATTGATTTTTTCATTTTTAGACACAGTTTTAATTCAATTTAATATCAGCATATTTGGTAGGCTTCTTGAAAAGTCTGTTACTGGCCAGATGCGACTGAATTTTCAAATACTTTTTTCCTCTAACTTTTTTTACGGAAACCAAGATAATTTCAGGAGGACGAAACATTAAATTTCAATAGATAGTAATTAAAAGAGACCATCCCACATTTGAAACAACAACTTATTAATTACTAATGCTCAATCATAAATATTCTTGTCACCTGACAAGAATGTCCTAAAAACTTTCATTCTAACAACCCATTTCATTTATGAAAAATACCTCTCATATTTACCCTTGACTTTACAATGCTCGTGAACTCATAATTTAACCTCGTTTACATTTGAAGAGAATTTTCCGTTATTATAAATACGCGCCATTTTGATTGCGCCGATAAATTAACTTAAGGCGGGAAAGTGGTAATTAGAAAATTGATTTTGGGTTTTTACTGTTATTTTGTCTATTATTCTTACGTTTTGACATTTGTGTTGTTCGGACGTCTCTTTAGTAAGATATTTTTGTTTGTTTGAAAGCTTAACTTTATCTATTCTTTTATAAGCAGCGCGGTCTGTTACTAGGTTAGCTTAATTGTGACGATACTAAATCTTTTTTATAACCATGATAATGAAAAGAAAGCAACACGCTGCATATCCAAACTTTTTACTAATGAAGAACGTGATCCAAAAAGACTTTAGCATATTTGTAAAGCTAACTGCTGCAGTCTTTGAACTTTGCTTAACTAATTTCTATTTACTTTTAAATATTCAAAATAGCTTCCTCAGGAACCGTCTCTTCGGCACCGTCTAGCCTTTGTTTACTCCATATCCTGTATAAGTGCATAATATTTATATTTATAAGGTGTTGCCAGCTACAAAGCGCGGGCGCCGCTGTGGGACCGCGCCGGGACAGGGACGTTGAACCCAGTCTGGTTTCCACTCCGCCGCTTCCGCACGTTGGCAGTGTTGCCACTATTTATTCACCTGTCGCACTAGATAATCATCTCGATGTTACCTATTACATCGAGTCGTCGGAACGTAATTCACACCTGATGAAACTTTCATGTGGCGAGATTAGAAAAATTGCCGAGATGCCGAGATGAAACCTAAAAAGTTCCTATGAAGTTTAGGATACTTCGCCTAAATTACTTAATTTGTGCTTACAGCTATGTATGTACACGTTTCAGGCACGCCCTTCATACAATAATTTCGTATTTGTAATGCAAATATGAGTGTACTTTGGAGATGTTAAGTGCTAGTTATGAAAAGCCAATTAGTTACGCATTTGCAATTCTACATAGAGCTACTTAGTAACTGTGACTTTAGTAATAAAACATACCAGCTCGATAATTTATCCATTAGCCGACATACCTTAGCAACAGCAGGTAACGAGACTGTCTGGCTTTTAGCTACTAGTGTTGCTACCATAAATAAATACCAAGATGGCCGCCTTCGAAATTCGAACCTGAAATAATAAACCAGCCAGTGGCACTATCCTAACAAAAGATAAGATAGTTAAGATTAAACAAGTTTAAAGTTAGCTAATCTAGCAAAATACTGTGTCTATTGTTATTAGATAATAGCTGAGATAAGATAAAATCTAGTTATTAGAAGATAACACGGTACGACTTTCATGCGACCCATTATTTAATAGGATTCCAACGATGTTACATAAACGTTACCTACTAACGTATTAAAACTTTCACAGTACATTTCCAAAGGGCTGTAAAAGTTAAATTACCAAACTTCAGATATTATTACGAGATAATATTTCCGAGTAGCAGTTGCAGTTCAGTTGAACGTCCTCCAAACGACTCATCAAAACTTATAGTGCCTCGAAGCTTCCTGAAAAAGCAACAGTTTAAGCGCTTTCGATATTATTTTAGCAGCTGCTTTTATGATAAAACCAAATCACGATTCAGTTTAAATCTAAAGGTGAACTCAGACGGAACAAGTGAAGAGCTAGAATAGATACCTACCTACTAAAGATTTCTGAATTGAGAACTTGGAGACTTGAACAACGTGTTCAAAATCTCAATTCAGATATCAGAGGTTAGGTTAGAAACTAAAATTACATAAACCCTAGGAGTCTTTAAGTCAAGAGTGAATAGGTTACTTCTAGGCAAGCGTGCTTCACCGTCGACCACATCATCGCTTACCATCAGGTGAGATAGTGGTCAAGCGCGAGCCTATAATTTATAAAAAAAAAAAAATACCCATCATAACACAAATGGATGTCCCATCCTGTTCATGCTCTCAGGCGTTAAACATTTACCGCATATCAAAATAGAGAAGCCTTTGAAGAATCCGAATGGCGACCGCATCCGGAGAATAATCACTAATCACGGTCTCAGACTAAACACTCGCTCACGTTCTAAGAGCATTTATATCTTTGCACCACAGAAATATTACAACGAAATAATTGTTTGGCTCAGATACAATTGCGCTCTAAATAGACTGACTTTGAATTCTTCGCCAATTTTTCAGAGGGCATCTCACTCTGGCATAAACTAAAAAGTCATCTGCTACATCTGTGAGTTTGTGTATCTGACTGTGGCATCATAGCCCCTAAGTTGGTGAACCGATTTTGATTTCGTTTTTTTTTATTATTGGCTCTTTTTTATTGTTGCGTCGTTTCTTTTATATTGCTGAGTTCATCACATTGTAAAAGTTTCTCATGTCTGAGATTCCTGTACCGCCTGAGACTTGGGCAGTTTTGTATCTAGTCTGACCGCAGCTTTACCCAGGCCCATCGATCGGTGGGTGGAGCTCGTTCTCATTAGTATTCCGATAACGCAGAAAGTTCCGCTCAGAAAGGAAATCTGTACTCTGTAGACTCTGTAGTACAATTCTATTGTGTGTTCCGTTTCAAGTGAATTGTGTTTAATTGCCTCTCCGCTTCCTCATCGTTTGAGGCTAGTTGGAAGAAGACCGTTAGTTGAACTTTTGAAGTTGTTCCGTTCATAAATTCCTTTTTTATTCGCAATCAAGATTACTTTCTGGCCAGACTACTGCTACTTGTCCAAAGTAGATAGAGACCAATCAAAAGCTTTTATTAATTGCTTGTTTCTCCATATTCTTAGAGACCAATACCAGTTTGTTATTATTGCCAACTTTTACAACATAAATAACATCTCTCTCATCTATCATATGTTATCAATTTGAGCTTCAAAAATGTTTTGAAACTTTCTTCTTCTTATAAACGGAGACGGTAGACCTTATATTGCAAATTATTTATTTAAGCAAAGAATTATCTCAAGTCTCTTGTCCCCTTCTGCGAAAATGCCTCCCGTTCTTCAACCAGCAATCCTTCTTTTCTGTCTGGGACAAAATAGAGGCAAGCTTAGTTCTTGCTGCCATATATAGTTTCTTTTACTCTTTTCAGTCTGGCACAAATGAGGGCCAATCTGCTCGTTAGTCTAGCCCGTCTATATCAGAACGGTTTATATAATGCAGCAGATATACGTATGAAACATCACAATATCGGACTATGATAACATTTGTTGATATAATTACTTCTGGTTATGAAAAGACGAGCATAATTTACGAAAATAATGGTTCTGTTTTCCCACTTGAAATTGTTCGGAAACTTTTCAAGTGCTCAAAGCTTGCACGTGACAAAACTATTTGACCGATCTGAAGCCAAATAATAATATATAGTATGGCTATGTTCAACAAGAACCCAAGCATCAAAGTGCTTTGAAGTTCCAAGCTATCCCGATAAATAAGGGCTCCGAGGGATCAAAGCAGCGAACTGTCCCCGTCGTGGGATCAAATTGTTCCCATAATTCTCATAATTGTTGCATCTTTACCCATGCTTTGAGACGAATTCCACTGCAGCATTCCCGCACCAATTGGAATGCCTTTTCTAATCTAATTTTAGCTTCCGACGGTCTCGTGTGAGGCCATTGTGTATTTAAAGCGGCAGTTTCTTCTATACTAAGTTCCAGGATTGGAGCATAATACGAGCTTAGCCTTAAACCGTAATCTCCTTACTTAAGCTCCAGCCGACCTCTTTGTTGTATCTCATTTTGTTCCAGAAAATGTATTTTACTTTTACGTTTTCCCTGTTATCTTTAGCAACAGCCTTGAGGTATTCGCTTTAATATAAAACGAATTTAAAACTTCGTAGAACAGGCACTTTCTCATTTCCTTCTGAAACTTCGTTGGTTCTACGAACAGCTTTGGTTTCAAGGTTTCAGCGTTTAGGCATGACAGTCCTTTGTCAATCAACACGCTTGACTACGGAATTGCGTCTCGTCTCTATGAACGGGATTTGATCCCCGCGTGTCGTGTATGTCGGAAGCGTCAAATAAACGGTACATCCAATCATCCGAGCCGTCAGACCAAAGATTACTATATTATAATGCGTCAGACAGCTTTGAACGATTCGTCAGATAGAATGGATTCATAGTTGATGAAACCTTGCTGCTAAAACAGATGAGAAAAAAGTAGAATATGTGGTACGAAACTTTATTGCAAATAAATGTAGGATTCGGAATTTAACATATGCAAATGTCGCCTATTAAACTGTTATATAATGCAATTTGTTTATATAACTTAAAACACGTGGTTGATACAGAAACGAGACACTTCAATAATACGACTGACCGTTTAAAAACCAATTAATCATAATGTTATACTTATTATAACAGCTGATGCAAATTAACTACTAATTGCAATGAAATCCACGCGATATATCGTATATTCTTTTCATTGGTCATTCAAATAAACAACGATTTTAATACTTCCGGAAAGGCTATAATTTGTTATGCGGTTTTATGCAATCCCAAATCACTCGTTTGAGTTTTACTACGAGATTTGTTTCAATAAAAAGAGTCGGATGTGAATCGTAAAGTTTTATTTGAGGAAAATCGTTTCACAGAAGACAATTTTAAACCCATCGCTACGTGTGCGTGTGTACGTAAAAATAAACTAACTATAGTCAAATATTCATCAGAACTCTCCCGGTTTGTGTGAGCCAAGTGCGTCACGCCACTCACGACGAATTTCGTCGATTTTTACCGGAGTGCTTATCTATAGACATGGATATTTACCACAGAAAGGACCAGACAGCTATGACGCTGTGTCCAATTTTGGAAAACCAAAAATCATTGTACTTTTTTTTTCTTGAATTTCCCAAGTAAGGTTAGGTATGTAGAGTTACACTGAGTCAACAACCTACAGTGACTTTAATGTCCTCTTATAAAAACGTAATTATTTAGGTAACTGTTTAAATGGTAATTTTGTACCTATTCTGCGCTATCTGCGTATGTTTTTCTTGGTCAACATCAAAATTTTGATATCATAAAGTAGCACAATAAGCATTATGATTCTCAATATAACACTTTGTATTTCACGGTTGTAGACATTCTAGTCAATTCTAGATTCAAATCGGCAAACTGGCCGGAAATGTCAATAAGTTTTTTTTACGAAGCAAAACTTCTTTCTCATTGGTGTTTATAGGTCGTATACCTACAGGATATGTTCGTCCGTCACGTCCTCCATCGCTTGATTGTGTGGGGGGACGGCGACTATTTTTGAACAGTTAATGACGGCAAATTGCCCCCTGCGTCTACCAGAATAAACTCACTGAAATAAACGTTGCGTGTAACCACACGACGTGGTAGAGTTGGTTTACAATTAAAATTATCTTTATTTAATCTAAATCGAAATAATCTAGAAATAGCTGCTGACACTGTTGATTGTAATGGTTTTTTTTTTGTCGGAAATAGTCGATCGTATAAATTTTGAATCCCACATGTCTGATTATTAGAAGAAAGCAAGGACGATGCCAATTTTAAAGGGTATTAAAAATAGCTGAGTCCAAAAATAATGTATCACCAAAAATAACTTCAAAGAATATAAAAATAACCTAAAAACCCCTTTACTAAATGACGTTAAAAATAGAAAATATTTGAATGCCGCTGTAGGAACTCGTAATATCGCCGAACATGTACACAATCCATCATAATAGAAAACAGTAACTTTGTCCACGGCCAGTGGATCGGAAACCACGGTTAATTGACGCAGCCGAACCGGAACCACCGTTAAGTTCCCGCCATTATTCTCTTGTCATGTTACCATCATGGCCGCCAATTGATTTGTTATAGAAGGAATTCTGGAATCTGGATATTGCAGCGGACACTTGTTGAATTTTCTATTTACGACTAGTTGGCAAAGTTATTGATTAAACTATGATTCACATTCACATAGCACTCAGTAAAGACATAATTAATTTTTGAACAGATAGTCAAAAGTTAAAAAACAAATCATGTTAATACATCAACAAATTTGAATAATAAAGTAACAGATTAGAATATTTCGTTCATATAACGACAACACATCGAATTTCTAAAATAACCAACTACTTATCAATGAATAGGAACGTAATCGAAGGTACTACAATCAAAAGTCTTAACTACCTATATAATTGATTTGTCTCTTTCCAACGTCATGTCACAAGCACAACCTAATAACAAAGCTAAAGACCCATAACACCAAAGAAAAAGCGAAATAACATCCCCATTTGCTCCCCAAATCCCATTTGTCGTGTCAACATTAAATCACAATTTATTGTGTGTGTATATTTAGGTTAGGGACATGCCAGATATTAGGATAGCTTAACGTCTTAGGGTCGCAATCGCAAAGTCAAAAGGTCGCTGTGGAAAACTTGGAAGAGTTTTACAAGATAACTGCGTCAAAAACCGAAAATAGCGGGTTCCAGCCAATGACAGAAGACCAGACACATCATTCAACTCGTATTACATTAATATATTCGTTTATTTTAGAATATATGAGTCGCATTTTAAATCGACTGAGGACGGAAGTGATGCCCAGTGGGTATAACATAATTTAGCGTCCTACACGACTATTGTTCTCCAAATTGGTAGGGAGCAAAGGTACATATGTACCAAGGCTACAACCTCAATTGCTACAGACGAAAAAGAATGTATAAAGGGAACAATTAATTATGGCAGTGCGACCCGCTGCTGACGTAGACTGTCTGTGGTTTTTGTATTATGTTCTGGCAACTCTCATCACCTTTAATCCAAGCTTCAGTGACGTTCTCTGATTCGTTAATTGAGTTGTAGATGTAATGGTTTGATAAGAACACTGTTCAATTTCCCTGATACAATATGAACTTTATCGATTCAACAATTATTTAGTGCCGAATTCATACTATTCTGATAGATTATAGTCATCAATACCATACAAAACGAGACACGTATAGCTTCTACATTAGCAAAAATATAACTGGAATGCTTCCTATATTATTGAGAACTATTGTATGCAAAACAGTCATTCAATGATATCCAATAGCGTCTACATCCATTTAGAAAGTAATGATTAATCTAAATGTTAATCGAGGAGCTTTATATTCAGGATAAACAATGGGTGCTCCCATAATTTTATATAATTATGTAAATGGGAATAAACTAATTGATTGGTGAGATACTTATCTTTTTCCAAACCTTGAATTAAACCGTGCCTCTTTTTAATAACACCAAATACGTGATACGAACACGATACAAATGATGGAATTGTAGATTAAACACCGAAAATACGAATAGAATTTTCAACTCCAATTACATGTAATCTGCACACGTGAGTACCTATCATAAGTATAAAATACGTTGTTTCAGACTGAGCGTCGCTTTGTTTTGAAATATCATACCAAAATAGCCAATGTAACTCAGGAATGAGATGTACGTTTTGGAAATATATCGGAATAAATGACCGAAATTACAAATAATTTGTTATATAGAGAATGGAAAGTAAACTTCATAAAGTAAGTATATGTAGAGAATGGAAAGTAAACTTCATAAAGTGCTAAAACATGAAATAAATAATGTGGACGAGCAATATAGAGTTCTAACTAAATAACTTAAAATCGACATCCGATATTAGATATTCACGTAACATTCAATCAATAAAACACGTTTGATGACGTCCCCTGGAAACGTAAACTTAAACGAACCGAAATTATCGTTTGCACTTTACAGAATTACTTCGGTAAATATCAATTCTTTGGAAAATGGTGATAAACCCTAAACAGTGACACACATGAGCCGTTAAATTGACCAATAGTCGTATAACACGAGTTATACGACACGTCGAATTCAGTGCCAAACTCACGTTTCTATAATAGAACCATCCACGTTGTGGTGTACGTGTCTCCAGAATTAATGGAGCACTTTTTATACTAAAAGTGTATGATTTATCACCTGTTGATGGCGTTGAAATGCGTCTGGCTGAAGTAGCGGCTAGACCTAAACATAATAATAACGCCGCTGCCGCGCTGGTGGGCAACGGAAAAGAACTCAACTAAATGTTTTCAAATCTAGCGGAAATATTGTAATAGGAGGGAAGGTAAAAACAATAGAAGGTAGAAACAATGGTTTTAGATGGCATTTTAGAATGTCAAACTTAACTTGCAGTATGACTAAAATAACGAGAAAGTATTATGAATCATATCAAAACAAGACAAGGTAACATCCATGATGATCCATCTCGCTAGCAACGTCCAAACAACATATTTGTCAAATTAACATTAACATTTGTGAGAGCAATTTCAAAAACGTATTCTCATATATAATTTAAAGACGGAAACCGTACTTAAAATACCATTACGTGAGCCGATGATAATAGTGTTTATGACACTAGCTGTCTTCAAAGCAAATGGACTATTCATAGAATATAACTTCACTTATTTTAGCCCTAGCTGAGCGGGAGATGTTGTTTATTGACTGAACTAAATTATATATTTGCGGTTTACGTAGGTTGGATATTTAAGACTTAAAATATCACATAGCGATCAATCAAATAAAATACAAACTTAGGTATAGGTTGCTAACATGACACCGATGCTTTCAACTAGAGACGTAGTCAAACAAATTTTAATTATTATATTCATATTACAGTCATCTCTTGTTGCACATTTAATTTTTACCATCTTGAGAATCATCTCAGATATTTCATTTCAAAATATTTGCCAAAATCTGGTACAATTTCGTAAAGTAAAGCCGAGTGATTAATGTTTTCATGTTGGTAGCCTCAAAACTTAATGTTTCGGGCGTCGAGGTTAAGCACGGCTAAACTGCGCTCATTTCTCAACATGAATAATCTGGCACCATCCTTGGATTAGGTGGTTTTGGGCAAGGAGAAACTAATATTGGTGAAAAATATTACGTAGACTGTGGCAAACTAAATGAAACTGGTTGATCTACTTTATTCTGTTTACATAATTTAATAGTCGTCTAATAAATCAGAATCTCAAATCAATAGAAAGATGTATAGAGCTGCAATGCAAAGACTCTACAGAGACTGTCGGAGATTTAAAAAATGATAATAATGATTAAGTAACTACAGCTAGTCTTACGTATCATTCTTAAATCTGGCTACATTCTGGCGCAAGGTAGTCTAAATAATACTCAAACAGATAGTTAGACAGACAATTTGCGTAGGTGATGATATGACTTGCGCTGTGAAGCGCTCCAGCGCTGGCTCATTACCAGTCCAATTCTCTGACTGCTTTCTGTTGTTTCGACTTTAATGATTTTTTACAAGTTTTTTTATTAACGTCTTCATTGCATCTGGCCATGGTTTACGATTCGCTCAGCCTCGTAAAACACCGAACGTTGATAGATTAGCGGTTTAACTGTTTTTTGTCGTTTTTAAAATACCGTTAGTTCTTTTTGTTTTACCGTTTTATGTCATTAAATAGCATTGAACTGAGTTTTCTCCAGCAATAACTAATTTATTATTAGATTATATAATTTAGAGGACCTATACAGATTTTAGTGAAAGCTTTTTTTATCTTACTGAAAATAGACCAAGTTTATTACTTTGTGTTCAATGGTATTGTTATCAACATCGTCTTCCTTATCACTATTATCTTTAGAAATTTTAATCTCACTGGAAGGAGGATTAGGGCTTCCTAGTCCGAAGCATGCTTTCCTCTTGAATATTCCTGCTCCACATATTTGAATTTCCCCAAAGCGTGACAAAATACATTTGAATTTCCCTTAAGCGTGACAAAATACACGGTTATTTCGTTTTGTAATGCCACATATTCGGTAAACGACAGCTGATATTTATGGGTATTGAAAAGCTCTTTCAGGAAAATCGCACATGCGTAAAGTAGGTATATGGAGGTGGCTAAAACAAAACAGATTCGAAACTATATTGAGCAACGAAAGTGACAATCATCACGAGACCGTATCAGAAATAGCATGTTCCCTGGTCTACGTTGAACCCTCAAGGTTAAGCCAAGATTATATTAGATACTCCAACAGCGCCAACAAAATATTTGCTTTTACTAAATAATAATTAGCGGCGGCGAAATGTTGTCTCCATTGTTTTCGTTAGATAAATAGAACAAGCAAATAACAGGGAACTCGTTTATGTTGACAATTAATTATGTTGGTTTAAATTATTCATAATTAAATGTGAGTGTTGGAAATGAAATAATTATGTTTGCCGCTACAATTATTACAATAAAACCTTTTCATTAAAAGCAGAAAGCAAAAGCACATAAATCATACAGCCTAGGTAAACTAAACTTTTCGTTCGCATTGTTTTGTTTTTTTTTTGCCGTTTATGTTTTTTTATTAGCATTTATAGACGGCTCAATAACATTAATTTTTAAATATCGAACGTCATACTAATGTTCTTTTTCTTTGTTGGCAGGACTACGTCACCTCCCGGGGAGCCATTGGTGCGGGCCCCGGTGGGCAAGCCAAGATGTCCGCCAGCCATATCGCGTCTCCGCGTGGAGAAGGTGGAAGGAGGGCTGGCGGTCGCTGGCGTCGTGGTCGCAGCCAACTGCCAGATAGTACTGCCTATATTTGGATTCCTGTTTATGCTCGTCGGATGTGTGTTAACTGGTAAGTGTTTTGTTCAAATACCCGAGAAGCAACGCAGATCATGCGTTGGCAAAATAGAGACAACACTGATATTTCTGGTATGCCAGTGATATAACCAGCACCCATGATCATGTAATAGTAACAACAACAACGCTGTTTGGTATCAAAAACAGTTATGGTGGTGTCGAAGAAAGAGCAGCACTCTTTTTAAGGCCTGCCCGGTAACATCGCTCCGTCCATGCGTTAGGAACTTAAAAAGGCACAAACAAGACAAAGAACTATTTTCCACTTCCTCCTAACCAGACGAATAGCTCGTCTTGCCAAATGCAGAGCTGTAGTTTCAGCGAAAAACTGAAAAGAAAATCCTGAATGGTTCGCTTCAAACAAAATTTTTAGGAAGCAATCTTTTTAATTTGCTGAAGTGTTTATTATCGTTTAATACATAATACTGTTATATCATAATTCATAATAAACCTGAACTTGAGCAAACTAGTAAAGTAATACAACTCGACCATTAATTATAAAAATCCGAGGAAAATTCTTCATATTTTCCACGTAGACATTGAACAGATAACAAAAACAAAAATACTTTCAAAACCAATATTATAAATTTTCCAATTTCCGTCTCGTCAGGGTCGATGCTAGACTAATAAAAACAAAACAGAAGCTTTTATTTGATCTCGAAACGAAATTAGAAAGTGCAGCTTCGCCTACGCTCATATACGTCCATCAGACTGTATATACAGTATTTAACGAACTAGAAAACGTTAAACTGAAAATAGATGTCCATAACGTACCTACTCGTGACCCGGCTCCCACGCCCATCCCAGCTCATACAAAAGAGCCTATACAAATAATGAATCAATAAAGGTAGCTACGGGGATTGCCAGAATCCTCCGTTTCCATTCGAACATTATTGACATAACTTCTCAGTATTTCAGCTCTTATCCGAAATTTTTCGCAACGTAATTGCGTTGAATCCAGGCAAACATGACGCGTTTCACATCAATACGGTGTCAGAATGTTATGATAGGAACATAAACACTATGTACCGCTTCCTCCAGTATACTTTTCATGTAACCTAGCATCCTCGGCGATATAGCTGTCTATATCTGTTATTTATTTCTTGGGAACTGTGTGAAGAACATAATATTTGCTGCAGGCATCTTTTTTAGACTTCGCACTTTCAAAATTACACATAATATCAAAGCAAATTTTAATACGTAACCGTCGTTCGTCACGAAAACGGTCTACACGATCTCCAGAATATATTTTCGTGCCGTAGCGACGAAAGATGAATGTCAAATAAAACGTGTTCCTTTGCAGTTCTCTTGAGTCACATGTCCGAAAACTGACTACTTTACACTGATTAGATGTTTCCTATACCTTTTACAGACCTTATATAGCAACTGAGATCTCTAGTAGCTATATCTGGCATGACCATGTTATTTTCAAAGATAATATCGACGTATTCCGAATCGGGCACCCGTTTTAACGGTAATTGAGGTATTCCACTGTCGGCACCTATCAATATATTTCGCTGGGATTTCCCACCCAAAAAAAAAAAAAAAAAAAAAAAAGGTGCCGTAAGTGGAATGATGTATTATTTATAACTTTATTCCACATTTATCACCTACGAATCAGTAATTTTGCATCTTTATGATCCTGGCCTCCTGGTAGTTCGGGTATAAATGCTTATAATGTATCTAAAAAAGCAAAAGAGGAAGTTATATTTTTAACACGTTATTAAACTCTCTACTGATTTTAATCGCGCTTTTGATTTGACATCCTTAAAAAATAAACGTCCCAACACTAGTACCTACTGATCCATAGGTGCCATATTGCCCTTACGGCACCTGCGAAAAATATTGATAGGTGCTGAATTTGGAATACCTCAGGTGCCATTAACTCAGGTGCCGTTAAAACGGGTGCCCAATGTGGTATACGTCTTAATATCAGCTCTCTCTTGTTGAGCCTCCCAGATTGCCGTCTTTCGCATCCAAACTGGATCTTTACTCGATGAAAGATGGAAAGAGAGGGCTTATTCTACCCAGATAATATTGAACATAATATTATTAATGGACACATAATGTAACATTGCTTTGCTATTACAGCGGCGTCATATCGCGGTTGTGGTGAGAATGAAGAGCCTGACCACTACGCGGCGCGCATCGCTTTCACAGGCAACTCGCGAGTGTTGGGCCCAGTGTGCATCGTTGCTGGAGCTTTAATGACTATTGCTGGTATGTATTAGCTATATTATCTAAACTAATATTAAAAAGACGATTTTTTTTTTGAACATAAGCCTCTTTCAAGTGTTGCCACATTTTGCGGTTCCCTGCGTTTCGCATCCATCGGATGCCCGCAACTTGAACCGAGTGGGAAGCCTTCCAACGCGGACGTCTTTCGGCTGAAATGATGATGATAATGATAATGGTTTGGTTATATGTTAGTAAAATGAAGTATGTAATATTACTGGATGGAAAGCTATACTATCACTCAGTGTCATCGGTTTTTATTCATCTTTATTGTTATTATAATATCAAAGGTGGCATAGATTTGATTAAAGTGGCTCGTGATAGCGAAGCGAGGGCTCGTTCAATCGCATGGCCTTGCAGAATATAAGGATGGTCAGACTGAACTAATCTCTTAAGAGGCAATTTGATGCAGTGTCGGTACTAATATAGTAACTCTTGGGTCCCGGCAAATGAATCAGACATATAATGAAAGTGAAATCAAATTTGAGATTCCCTGTCAATGACTTGATTAAAGTGATTCGAGTGAGAGATCTTCAAGCGGTGATCAATCGCGTGGCTCTTTTAGGAGGCAAGTTTATGCTGTAGGCAGGGCCAGATCTAGGGGGGGCGAACCGGGAAAAGCCCAGATCGGGTTAAATGAGGGGCGTCCAAACTGCACTAACAGCCCTTTTCATTTTATACCTTATTAACCTAATTTATTCATGGTATGATGCTAAAATGTACAAGCTCGTTTCGCTGTAGAATGTTATTGGTTCTTATTATAAACCCACCGTTAAATAACTGAACATGCATAATGTTGCAAAAATTATTAGATGAACTTTTCGAGATCACTTCGTTTTCACTTCGCTCTAAGTTGTCAAAAATGCGGTTTTATCCGATCTGACCGTTACAAACCGCATTTTTTTCAATAGTTAATATCCTGAAACATTTACTTATAAAGTGTCATTTTAAAGTGCGCCAAGGGCGGAAAATATTGTCTATGCCCGGAGCGACGAATATGCTAGATCGTGCCCTGGCAGTCGGTATTTATGGTAACTAGTGTATTTAAAAGGTAATGTTGTAGCGTCCTCGAGAAAGAATCTGTCCAAACTAGAACTAACGAGAGTGAAATCAAATTAGAGATTCGTGCAGGAAACACTTACTGCTTGACTTGTAAGAGTTAATTAACGGAAGCCAGTTATTATGGCAATCATGGACGACAGAGTAGTCTTGATTATACGCTACGCCGAGACTAATACGTCGACGTCATACGTGACATCAAACGGTTTCAGATTGAACAAGTAATTGGCTGAAAATGTTACCGATTGTGCTTGCGTCACGCTTAATTCGTTTTCCTATAAGTAGATAAATAGCCGGCACGAAAGTTACGACACGTGAAAATTTAATGTCCAATTATCAAAACGATTGTAACATCACGCTTGTGCTATCTGTCTCAATCAGAGAGGTATATTACACATAATTATGTAGTTAGGGCGGTTACGCACTACATCCGATCCAAGTCCGTGAAATTTCGGTTCCGAAGTAGCCGTAGTACCTACTTCAAAAGGGAGCTTACGCTCTACAGACCGTTCACTATAACTTGTCCCTTGCCGTCATGTAGCAGTTGCTTCTGTCGACAGTAGCAGTTGCCTCTGTCAACAATTGAAGTTCGCTCAGACAGCAAAGTGCTGCTCGTCTGTTTGACGCCTTTTCAATATTGAAATTAATAATATCTAGTAGTAACAGTGCTACCAATCTCGTCACGAGACAGGTTATAGTGAACGCACTGTACATCCGCACTCTATCCGTCATAATTCAGAACATTTTGAACTCGGAACTCAAATCACGGACACGGACATGTAGTGAGTAACCGCCCTTACATTTCACCAGTAACGTTTTAAGTCTTGTGCTCATAATAGGAGTGAGCCTATATCTATTAAACGGATCCGATCCAGTCTCCGGGCTGATTCTTATATAGCAAAAACTCTTTCTCAAAGTATTTAACACACTAACCTTTACTTTTTAAACGAGGGTCGCGGCCATGTAGGTTAAAGTGCTCTCAAAGACGAGGTCACAATGAACCTAAAGGGTCACACATCACCCGCATCAGATATTGTGTTATTGATCGTTTAAGCTCTGTTTGAACTTAGACGATGATTAGTATTCACCAAGACATTATTAAAGCAATAATTAACATGTGTAAATGCTTCAAAGCCATGTGCTAACGATATATGTTTAGGTTCCTATATATATCTATCTACATTTGTAATTGTAATTAGCTTGTTGAAGCATGATTTGAATGCTTCAAGTAGGATTGGACTCGGATTTGCCTAATGAAATTGGATCAATCTGAATACTTCATAACATAGCGCCTATCTATCAAGGGATATGTAGCTGATATATTAAAGTTCCACGTAATAGTCTATTATATATATACTTTTTCAATATTGAAACTAATATTATAACTAACTAGACTCAGATCAAATAAAAAGTAAAGATGGAACGTTGCAAACAACTAGCCCTCAGTTTCCCAGCTTAGAATTATCGGCGAATTAATGTGACAAATTGTCAAACACGCGTTATCTGCTGTGATTGGTTGAATGCATTTTTAACAGCCAATCACAGCAGACAACGCGTGCTTGACAATTTGTCACATTAATTCTCCGATAATTTTGAGCTGGGAAACTGAGGGTAAGTGACGCCGCCGCCGGTTCAAACTACGCCTTGCCGTACAAATACATAATTAAGGGGTACTTTCGTTGTAAGTGTGTGCGTGTAATTGTGTATTTATACAGCAAGGCGTAGTTTTATTTGATCTGAGTAATTTGATGGAAACATAAATCAATTACTGCATCATTAATCATGCATTACTGCTTCGCTGGACAAAGACCCCTCCCATAGATATCCAACGGCATGAAAACAGTTCTTTAAACAGGCCTAATTTGGCCTCCTTACGTATTGACGCCATAATACTGGCTGATACGGCAGCTAAATAAAAGGAATGTATTGTCTATTCCAGGTATCGTGTTATGCATGCTAATGCGGGCGGCGCAACGTCGGCAACGAAGGCTGGCTTTCCACTGCCCCATCCATGGAGACTTCTACCCACTTAGCCCCCAGAATAGCAGAAAATATTCTCGTAAGTACTTAAGCTAGCTTTGAATATGCAATACGTTGTTACGAAATTGTTTGTTTTAAACTTCAGAGGCTTTTAATGCTTCTGTAATTTACTTGTTTGTTATCGAAATAATGTTAAGGATTCGTCTAGCTCTAATATGGTAATTTCACAGAATAGTTGGAAAGTAGTTACATGTTATATTTTTGAGACTTGCCTCATCATTTTAACTATTATAAATGTGAAAGTTTGTGAGGATGGATGGATGGATGTTTGTTACTCTTTGACACAAAAACTACTGAATGGATTTTGATGAAACTTTACAGAAATATAGCTTATATAGCAGAATAACACATAGGCTATAATTTATAAAGATTTTAAGATAAGTACTAATACCACGCAGGCGGAGACGAGGGCACAGATTACTTAATTGTTACTACGTAACGAGGGCGGCAGTTAGTTTTAATATAATTATACCATAAAGTATGAAACGGTGAAATGAGACCTGTAAGACTTTAGGACCCCGCAGAAACGCTTCTAATTCTCATAGTTTGCGATGACTTGTACGTTTTTGAAAAACTGTCGTATGCGCTACTTTTTTCTATGCATTTGTGAGCTACCTACCTTTTATTACTTCTGTGGTTTTTTAACGATTCTATCTTATCTTATATATATCTTAAAGTTGTGTTATAAGTTTTTAAGCTGACATGGTCACATTCATTAGAATCAACCAAAATCTAAAAATACATGGTAAATATCCCGAAATAAATATTAATTCTAAAGTCGTGTTAGTTACACCACTTATAACTCAAGAACGGCTAGACCAATTTTTATGATCTTTGTGTTTTTGGATTTATCTTAGGATAATAAGTACTATAACATTGAAAAATTAACGATTTCCCATATTTTTTTCGAACACAGCGCCTTGAGCGCCATCTCTGATACATGATAGAAACAAAGCACACACAAAAACGCTTTTTAATATAAATCCTTTGTTGACTTGTATTTGTGTATGCTAAGGATTAGTGATGGGTGTTGCAGGCACTCCTTCAGGCCTGTGGCGCTGGATGCGGAGCTGGTTGGGCCTGATAGAGGAGGGCGAGGCGGCTCGCTGTCCTCGCTCAGCGGAGCCCGCGTCGCCGGCGCGCGCTGATGCGCCGTGTCCCCCTCCTTTACCTTTCTTGGTGCCTTCGGATTCTGTTGTGTAAGTATTCTTTTATCTTAACTATAAGAGTGCATTGTAGGAAAACTAAAAGAAGAGTTAGCATCATCATTATTCAGTTAAAAAACATCCACGGCTGGGTAACTTGAAGGCAAAATATTGGTCACGTATTTTTTTCTTTTGACACGTAATATGACGACGATATAATGCGTTGAAATATATGACGTCACGCCGCTAAAACACTTTATACTGCCTTAGTGACATCACAAGCCCCCACTCCTGAACTTTGATGCGCTTTATCTTTGTTAATTTTATTGATTTGGTAAAGCAAAAAATACGTCTACAATATTATTTGATAATCTCAATGACGGACTAAATACATACATACATGCATACATAAACTCACGCCTTGTCCCATGGGGGTAGGCAAAAACTACAGAACGCCACCTGCTACGATCCTTACATACTTCTTTTGGTTTACACACATTCATACATCTAGTCATACACACAAATAGAAGTATCATTTTTCTATCCAGTAAACATCCCTATTATGAACACTACACGAGCTTTTCAGAAGCTTTTCTATTTAATGCTTCTTTGATCAAGAAAACTACTAACTAATTTCTAATAAATATTTTTCACCCTTACAGAGGTATGGCGTCAGTGCTTGGAGCTCCTCTCAGCCCTGAACAGACGTTCGGCTCCATCAAATCCCTCGCGATATCGAGGGAGGTCGCCAGCTTCCCTCTGTCGCGCTCTCCGACACCGCCACCATTGAGGTAAATATTTATATCATCCAGTATTATGTAAAACCCTTTAGATCCAGGTATTTTCTGAAACATTCAGTACTTTTAGAGCAAGATTATTTATAGTGGACGTAAGGGACAGATGTAAATGACTTGTATATCTACATCTGTCCCTTTTTTACAGTCGTACTATCATAGTTTTGACACGGCGGGGTACGGAGGCAGGTCTTTAGATACCGTTGTAGCGGCACCAACGCCGCCACTTACGAACTAATGACATGACGTCACACAAATCCTGCATCGCGCAAGCAAAGTTTTCGGCGCGATTTGAATACATACAACAGTCCGACAATAACAGTTGGGCAGTCGCCCGGACCAGACACAACACCCTTCTGGTCGGAGGATCCTCCATTTTCTATGGAGGTTTGTGGGACTTTGGGACTGTGGGACCCTGTTCCTGTACCTCTCATCGCAGAATCATACAGAAGCGTAGTAGGTACTCTGCCTTCTAGGCTAAGGCAGGGTGTCTCATCCCATACAAGGAATAAGTTTCTTAATAGTTAAGTTCTTTATGTGATAAATTATTTTCCCCCCATCTAAGTACTAATGCTGTAACATGAAAATATTGTAAATCCAAACCATTTTTTAAAACAGTAACCGTGGAGTTTCTTGCCGGTTCTTTTCCATAGAAAACGATCAACCCGAACCGTGCACCTTTTGTCGACGTTTTATAAGTGCCCAAGTAGGCCAACGCAAAAAAAAAAAAAAAGTTTTCTTTTATTTTGATTTTTTTTGGGATCTATGTCTTTCAGTGGTTAGATAGCCATCCAGCACTTTTAAGGTATAAAACTAAAACTCAAACATGTTTTTCTTATTTACAGTTGTCCACCATTCAAGGAAGAGCCGAAATGTCTCGAGGACATACCGAATGCTGTGATCATACGTCCAGACTTCGACTGCGGCTCCCCCACCTGCAACTACCGCGTCGTGGAGTGCAAACTCACCACCACGGAGGAGATCCACCGCGCGCCCCACCACGCAAGTGCACATAGCGACCACAAACAAACCAGACCCAACACAGTTTCTATAACGATACCCGACGAGGGGAAAGGTTAACGACACGTGTTAGATTAGACAATTTTTTAATTAATATTGTTCAAAGTGAGCTGGAATACGCTATTCGGAATATTTGGCGTAAGGTTGGCGACGACCTAATTGGGCATAAATGTTTGTGTAGTTTTATGCTCACTGTTGTTTGTCGTGAGCCTAAGACAGCCACGATACGCCTATTAAGGCCGCACCCTGATAAAAACGATGTACATAATAAATTGTTTTATTTTAAGGACCACAATATTATTGTTTCTTAACTTTCGTCTGCTCAAACGATCACGATTTGTCTTCCGCTACTGCTCACTTGATTGGACACCTCGAAATTGATCACAGTAATTTTTTTATTGACACAAAAAGTTGCTGCATTTAAGTTTGCGCTGATATTTCATTTACCTAATGCAATTAATTAACTGTTCTTACACAATAGGGTGTGATGGTGAACTCTGGGTCGTGTTTGTTCCGATTACAAAGGACCATTTTTTCCCAAATATTCATAACAGTCATAAAAGACTACGCGTTGGATGTTCTACCCTAGATTATAAATATCACAGTCAATGTTTATTAGCAATATGATGCGCCAAATATCATAAGTGTACAGAGAGATTGGATTAAGAATGTCTATGTCAAATGTTTATAAATGGTGAAGTGTTTAAATGTTATTTAAATGTTTTGCTTCCATTTACTTTGAACTGAGCAGAGCATTTCATTCATTTACATTATGCATGTTAGGTTTAAATAGCCTTATTTATGTGATACTGAGAATTATCGATAGAAAACACAAAAAGAGATCAGCAATGAGTCAACTATTTATTGAATTACAATACAATACGATAGGTACCTAGTGTTTTTGTAACCAACAAGTCAAAACGACCGATTGTCAATCGCCTACGTGCTTTATCAATTGCACTAAACATTTAAATACATACTTAGGAATTACAATAGGCAATCACCTACGTGGAAAAAACCGGCCAAGTGCGAGTCGGACTCGCACACGAAGGGTTCCGTACTTGGTAAATTGCGGTTTACGATTTATGACGTATTAAAAAAAAACTACTTATCTACTAGATCTCGTTCAAACCAATTTTCGGTGGAAGTTTACATGTACATCATATATTTTTTTTAGTTTTATCATTCTCTTAGAAGTAACAGGGGGGGGGACACACATTTTACGACTTTGGAAGTGTCTCTCGCGCAAACTATTCAGTTTAGAAAAAATATATATTAGAAACCTCAATATCATTTTTGAAGACCTATCCATAGATACCCCACACGTATGGGTTTAATGGAAGAAAAAAAAATTGATTTCAGTTTCAAGTATGGGGACCCCCAAAATTTATTGTTTTTTTTCTATTTTTGAGTGAAAATCTTAATGCGTTTCACAGAATACATCTACTTACCAATTTTCAACAGCATAGTTCTTATAGTTTCGGAAAAAGTGGCTGTGACATACGGACGTACAGACAGACAGACATGACGAATCTATAAGGGTTCCGTTTTTTGCCATTTGGCTACGGAACCCTAAAAATACACCTAATGTTTCTTCTCACGGTCTATCTAAAGTCCAAAGTATCACGTAAATAAGGCAGTGTAATGTTATCCTAATGCTCATTGTGTCGGCATTCTAGTCGTATCGTTCTATCTTATATTTTGTTGGTGTAATTACTCATAAAAGTACGCGGTAGAAGAAATGTATTGGCTCAGTAGGATTACCGTTCCTTATATTAAATCATATGTGTAGGAAATTGTCCATTACATTCGTTTACACGTAATATTAGTGTAAGTATATTATATAAGAGTACATACAAAACACGTGCCCTAGACATAGTTCCGATTGTGATATTTTTTTAATTTTTATCATTCTTTGACTTGTATGCAAACGCAACTGTGGTTGCGGCCGCAGAAGACGAAATTAATGAAAGAAGAGTTTTCTTATGTTTTCTGCGGTAAACATGATCAATATAATTTGAAATCATTTTGTATAAAATATTATATACTTAACGCCCTATTTTGTTGAATCATGAATCATTGTTTTGGTGTATGAGCCAAAAGGAAGATGCCAAAATAAAGTTCGTCGCGTCCATGTGTCTCGTATGATCGTTTGTTTTCACACTAAATTAATTAATTGTGCTCAGAAAAGACAATTGTATAGGAAACAAGGATGTAGGTAAAAGTTATAGTCCACGTATGTAATTTAGGTTGGTATATGTTCCCGCCAAACTTCTTGGCCGTCCTGAAGTTGACTTTCCGATGCGCAAGGCACGGATTGGTGCTGTTTTTGTATTGAGATTGACTACAGCGCAGCCTGTGCAGCCAACTTCAGGGCGGCCAAGAAATTTGGCGAGAATTAGGTATGATCGAGTTATAAGTTTTGTGATGAAGGCATTTATTGGCCAAGTTATTTGAAATTATGTGGAATGTAATTTTTTATAATCCGTAGGTAAGTGCCACGCCTAAGTAATCTATTATAATATTGTATTGTATACTTAAAATAAGCTATTTAATATTGTTATAAATGTAAGGACGAAAAAATGAAAATACAAACTTGAGTTAAAAACGAGTTCTTTTCTTAATTTTTTTAGATACCTATTTTTCCCTTTTCTCATAATATATCGTAAGGTGGGTGGGCCACAAAAACTACTACAACAAAAAATAGTATACTTAGCAATTAGTGACTAAAGGACGGATTTAAAGCGAGGGCCATAGATAAATCACGAGTAAGTTAAGGATTCTAACGACTGAATCACGAGCATAGCGAGTGATTCAAGTGTTAGAATCCTGAACGACGCGAGTGATTCATGGCCCTCGATATAAATCCGTTTTATTCAAGAGTTGCATACTATACTTCATACCATGACTACGAGAAAAAGAAAGATTTGAGCGAAAAGCACAAAGAGTTTGCGTGTCGAGTATTATTTGCACAAGGAGTTTGAATCGAGTATATTTTGCGCAATGAGTTTGTGTAGCACTGAGATAGAGGTTGAATATATTGGTGTGTTCTAAATTCAAACATCAAATTAGTGATTGAAAGTGCTTTTTATACACTGTTTTCAGTGAATAAAATAAGCGTTCTAGAGTGGGAATGGTATAAGCAGTTATTATACGTTATTAAGTAAGAAATAAACCAATTATTAAGTAACACTTTGTTTTACTAAGTAAAATAAACACACTTTGTTTTTAATTGCAGATTTAATCACTATTTCATTAAAATTAAGTTTATTAAACTCGTCCAAATGGCCTTGCTAGGCACCATGCCCGCTAGGCACAAAGCTTCTTATAAGGCCGATATAATAAATCAATCTTTTATTTTGAAACTAACGTTGTGACAATCAAAATATCTGCTAAAACTTAAACTACCTACATTAAAAGATCTTTCATTAAAACGAAAAATTATATGCTTACAATACTTATATTCACTTATAAAATACTCAACGAATATTACTTGAATACTTATATAAGAATGTATAACTAAGAATATTTGATCGGCCTATTGACTTTTCTAGGAACACTACGGATATTTTAACTGAAATCGAAATAATTATATTTTTTTTAATTTCGTAGGTAATCCTTATAAATTAATTTAGAGTAAAAATAAAGAAAATAATAGGTTATTTACTTAAAAACTTCTGTTTTTCTATGAGCGCTATTTTGAAATTTACAATTTTAATGTCGTCGACCGAAGCAATAGCGGCGCGAGAGAATTCGCCGCCGCGGTTCGATGGGTGTTAGTGTGAGTAGAAGGCATTTCTCATCACATGGCAATAACTACAAATTTTTTATAATTGCCCTTCGAAGGAGCATGGCCTTCCAAGGTAACTTATCTTATGATTAAAGATGTTTTTTGTTTAAAAAGAAATCCTACCTAGTGGGTATTCTAATGAGTACAAAATACATCTACGAGAGATAAAAATATTAAAAGAGCTTAAAACCTTATTAAATAACATGTTTACCGGGTATAAAGGTGGCCTTAAAAAGGCATTCTAAAGGGACAATATTTAAGTAAAAAAGATTTGACGTGGGTCGCTCTGGGGGGTCCAGAGCGACATATTTTTCTGGAATAAATCCCATAGCAAATGCTTCGGCCTTCGCCGGGTAACACGTAGGGATTATTTATGACCAGTATGACAATAGAAACACTTGTATTAGGGCAGGTGCGTACCTACATCTACAGGATGAATTTTTCAAGTTGGCGTGGATGGCAAAATAAAAATGTATTTGGCAATTAAAAATGAGTTCTTTACGACGCTAGAAACACCTGTATTAGGGTAGGTGCGTATATCTGTTGTGGCCAGATCTTAGAATTGATTACCTTATGATGTGGCGAACCATTTCATGAAATGATTGTATTTCCAGCTAAAAGTGACCATATTCATTATTTATGTGAATCCATGTTTGGCCATATCATTAATATTACAAACCCTAAGGTACGATTATATACCCTAAGATACGTTGCGCTCGTTTTTGAGTGGCTTTTGTAAAATTCAAGTAGTTTTAAGTCGTAACAACATTTCACTTCACTTTTACCTTCAATTGGCGCATTATTATTAGCTTTTTAATCAGAATAATTATTGTCCATCGCCATGTTGTGTCACAAAAACAAACCGATATCAGCGCCTCTAACGGTGGATAATGTAACTGTTTTACGATATGATCACTGTATAACCCCCGGCGGAAAAAGAGGGGGGCTTATAAGTTTGACGTGTGTTGCTGTGTATCTGTGTGTCTGTCTGTGGCATCATAGCTCCTAAACGGATGAACTGATTTTGATTTAGTTTTTTTTTTGTTTGAAAGTTGCTTTTGTCGAGAGTGTTCTTAGCTATGTTTGAATAAAATCGGTTCAGCCGTTCAAAAGTTATGTTCAGTAAAACCTGTTTGAATCGGGGTGTTTTCGTAAGATATCGTGTCATAATTACGTGTTCAATAGATTGCCGATCGAAGCGTATCTACTATGTACTAGATAAATTATGTAGCATGATATAAAAAAAAATGTGTCGGGGGTTTTGTAAATTTTGATATTTTACTCGTTTTCAGTATATTAAAATGTACTCTGTGACTATTATGTTTAACCATTTCATAAACTAGCCGTGCGTTTAGCTGTTCATATCGTCAAACGCTGATTGTTCATTAATCTTTCCAGACCATATCATGAAGTGGGCAGCGGGTATTATCAATTTCATGAATTACAACCATTTTATGAAATAGTCGGCCACATCATGATCAGTGATCAATTCTACGATCTGGCCACGACATATCTACAGGGTGAACTTTTCAGGTTGGCGTGTATGGCGAAATAAAATACTATTAATTTAAAAAGAGCTATTTCCTTATGTTTGCTGTATGTCCTTACTTCGCGGACGGTTTAATAATATAATACCATCCTGTGGCTGTACCAGTGGCTGCAAGGCAAAGGCCTCTTGTAATCACGTTCTCGAAAACGGCTCTACAAATTGCGATCAAATTTGCAATATGGTTTTCGCAGTTCTCTCGTGCGAAAAGTCGATCTAGATAGGTCTCATAGTTGGGAAAATTGGTTTTCTTTATTTTTACCCGAGCAGAGCTCGGTGGCTCAAGTACTGAACTCTGACTTAACTTCAGTTCAGGTTTCCTCACGATGTTTTTCCTCACCGTTCCCAGCGATTTCCAAGTTAAACTTAGAAATAACATACCTATGAATTTGATAAAGTCATATTGATACTTGCTCGGATTTGAACCCACGACCTCAAGCACGAGAGGTGAGGTCTTAGCCACTGGGCAATTTTCAAAATCATATAATAGTTCAATGATAGATGAGAGACGTGGTCGCTCACAATGGGCCTCATCAGAAAGCTTACAGTTACTCAAAGGACAATGGAGAGGGTTATGCTCGGAGTTTCTTTACGTAATCGAATCAGAAATGTAGAGATCCGCAAGAGAACCAGCATTAACGACATAGCCCGGACAATTGCCAAACTTAAGTGGCAGTGGACATTGCTCGCAGAACTGATGGCCGATGGGGCAGAAAGGTTCTGGAGTGGCGACCGCGAACCGAAAGACGTTGCGTTGGAAGGCCTCTCACCAGGTGGACTGATGACCTGGTGAAGGTTGCGGGGATCCGCTGGTTGCGCCACGCACGGGACCGGTCAGTGTGGCGACGCTTAGGGGAGGCCTATGTCCAGCAGTGGACATCTTTCTGCTGATATGATGATGATGATGAGTTCAATGATGCAATTTTAAATTTCATCAAAATCGTTTTCGCTATTCCTCATAGTTTAGTATTTCTCCATCCATGCCCACTTAATAAAATCACCCACTGCATAGGCTAATCATTCGTAGGAGGTACCTTACCTACCTACCTGAAGGTGCATCTTGTCCTCAAACAATAACGCACTTTTTCACCTGTTCAATAAATCCATACCCATGGGATAAAAGTAGGCAAGATAACAATGGCAAATCGGTTCCCCCTCGGTTTTGTCTGCACATGCGTAAGCAGTGTTTAGCCTTTCGAAGCCGGGGTGAAAGCTGCTAGCATAATTAATTAGACAACTTTATAGTACTAACAAGCAGACAACCTAGAAGTATACAGTGTACGTCTAATGACATTAAGGCCCAGCTTAAATGATTACGGATACTTGGGCCTGATGATACAATAATTTGACATAAATCAACATAAATCACCGGATCACCGGAAGGAAACGCCCCAGTATGACATAGAATTGTAGGTGCTGCCATAATGAAGAATTTATTTTTCTTATTTTGCGAAAACTGCTATCGCGACATTCGCCAAATGGAAAATCAATTCATAGTTAGAGCTAAATTAAATCAAGTGATTTAGCGTGCAAAAAGCTCATAAAGTTCATTGGTTTGGAACAGGTAAGATAAGATCGGCAAGGCAAATATATAAAACGCAAAAATGGGGCAATTATTTGTTACTTTCGCGTTTGGCTCCGGTTAAAATACACACAAAAAGAAGTTTATTTGCAAAAACAATTTTTCAAACTGGCATTTTTCGTTTTCTTTGTGCTCAAGTCGAGCAGCGCCAGCTAGTTGAAATGTCGGCCATCTTGAATCAAATTTCCTAATGGCATGTGTCTTTCCAAATATCAAGTGATAGCAAATATAGCAATCGAGGAAATAGTTAAATCTTACCATAAAAAATTGCATATTTATAAACTAAAAATTGATAATCCCAACTGGTTTTAAACACTTCAAAAATTTAAAAAGATCACCAATAAAACAAATCAGCTGTTAGCCGTCAATCGATGTCAACAAAATTACATAATTTTGTTTAGAAAAACAGTGCAGCCTCCGTTTTTTTAGTGTCATTTTGAAATAATCAAACATGAAGATTGGTTCTATGTTTCAATGGACAAATTGATAAAGTAATGTATACCCAGCGACTTACAAGTTTGGCTACTGTGATTTTTTGTATAATGTAGTCCGAAATATTTTAGTTATGGATCACAACAATATTATTGAGTGCGGTGGATTTTATTTTATACACAATTTTGACTCTGGAAATCTCGGACATGTAGAACGGGTACCTACGGAGCTAATAGGTAAGCCCATATTCCGATATTTAACGCAATTTCGCAAAGTCCAAAGAACTGCAATAATTTCGAGAGTAGTTGCCAATATAATGCCCTTTTCACGGAGTTTTTGTTATTGTTGAGTGCTCGAAATAGATTTGTGGACATTTCAATGCATTTACAATTGCCCTGGTGCACCAACCCATTCAATATTGACTTGACACAGATTAGATGTACTGACAGCACAGCAAAGAAAGTTAATTTAATCAAATGGAATTTTCCAGTAAACTTGTTTTGTAGGTGTCCCAAAATAGACTTCAGTCATTAGTATTATGCAAAATGCATCTATATATATATTGGAATATAAAAATAATTAAAAACAAAATGATGAACAATCCAATTTTCAAATAAAAAATATATAAACACCTTTCACTTATTCATAAGTCCAAACTTTAGTAAGTGTGCTATGCGAGTACACCAGCTTTTCTTAGTGCATTTCAAAAAGATATCCGCTTAGCTCATAATCTTGAATTAATTTACTATACTGAATTGGTCCTACAACTTCTTGTTAATAAATTGTTCTGTTACAGTACTACTATATATTTTAGAAAAAAGTTATTTTATTCCTAATAAGATTCATTCTATCTCAGCTCCCGCTGTGAACCCGAAGACAAATGTAACAGAAATCCCAGACTATGAATTTAATTTGTGGACTCGGCCCGACTGTGCTGGCACGGAGTTTGAGAATGGGAACCGCACCTGGTTCTATTTTGGGGTGCAGGCCAGTGAATCTGACGTACTGGTAATTCAAACTTTTAATTTATATGCCTTTCTTGATAATTGATTTGATTGACAACTAAATGATAAAAGTAATGGTTAAATACATATTATGTTCTAATCATTCTTTTCATCTTGCTGACCGAGAGAAATGGAAAGAATGGTGGGAGGGCTTTGGCCAGGATTGGAACAATTCAGGCTGACAAAAACACACACACACACTACTTGCTTACTTTGCTTTTATTTTTAAAACTTTAATATGACCTTATTTATTTTAATTATAAGACTTTAAAAATTCTGCTGTTTTTTCATGGGCAAAATGTAGTAGGCAAAGTGTAGGCATGTAGTAAAATAAAATATTTTGAATTGAAAAATAAGTGTTTTCTATTATTTATTTAACAAGATGAAAACAGAAAATGTTTGTCTTATTGTCATTTTATGAAAGCAGTGACGAAATAAATGAAAAAAGAAATCCCCATACCTAGATGCTAATGTAATCATTATTATTACAAATACAATATCAATGCTTTACATTCCTATGTGATATTTGAACAATAAATAATGATTTTACATAACTTTTAGAGACTTGTAGTCTCTTCTGTATTCCTACGTGATATTTGAACAATAGAGAATATGAGAATAATTTTACATAACTTTTAGAGACTTCAAGTCTCTAAAAGTTATGTAAAATCATTCTCATTACAAAAAATCTATATCACTTTACATTAACTAACAACAATTGATGGGTTAAACCTAAGTTCAGATACATGTTTGCAATTGTAACAATTTTTGTATGTTTCGCAAGTGCAACTTCTGAGCGTGAGTTCGCGGGTTCGATTCGCAAGTCGTGCAAAGTATATTTTTTTTTTTTTTTTTTTTATCTATAGGCTCGCGTTTGACCACTATCTCGCCTGATGGTAAATGATGATGTGGTCGACGGTGAAGCACGCTTGCCTAGAAGTAACCTATTTACTCTTGACTTAAAGACCCCAAGGTTGTAGCTATCAGGAAACAAAGACTCCGGCAGGGAATTACACTCCTTAGCTGTGCGTACAATGAAAGTATTCGCAAAACGCTTTGTATGTATGGGTGGGATGTCCACCATGTACCGGTGGCGCATTGCCGTATGTCTTGTTGTCCGGTGATGGAAAGGGCTAGGTGGAATCAAATTGTGCAGTTCCATCGCACACTCCCCGAAATGTAACCGATAAAAAACCGACAGACTGGCCACCCGGCGTCGATGTTCAAGGCTCTGGAGCTTTGAGGCGACCAGTGCATCGTTACCGATAAGCCTCTTGGCCCGTTTGTCAATCGACTCAAGTGCATCAAGTTGATATTTGGCAGATCCGTCCCAGAGGTGAGAGCAGTACTCCATGCATGACCGAACTTGCGCTTTATACAATTTGAGCAGCTGTTCAGGCGTGAAGTACCGTCTCACCTTTGCAAGGATCTCCAACTTTTTTGCAGCCAACTGAGCCTTTGCCTCAATGAAAGGACCAAAATTGAGGGTCGATGTTAACGTAACACCAAGAAGGTCGAGATGGTCCGTTATCGGCACGGTTACACCACGGAATGATGGAGCCGGGTGGAATAGGCTCTTTTTTGCGGAAAAAAGACACGCCTGGGTCTTAGCAGCATTGAAACTGACTAGATTGGCATCGCCCCATTCGGAGACAGCCTCCAAAGACAGGTTCAAGCGCCCAACCATGGCCTCCCGGAGTGACCGGATCTCAGGCCCAGTAGCCCGTGCGCCGGACACGTATCTCTCAGCAACCGTGCTGTCGTCGGCGTACCCAAAGGTTCCGGGTTTTAGCAGGTCATTTATGTGCAGCAAAAACAGTGTAGCCGAGAGCACCGACCCCTGAGGGACTCCGGCGTTAATACCTAACTGACCGGATGAGCAGCCATCGATAACCACTCGGATTGACCGATCCCTCAGGAAGTCAGCAATCCAATCACACAGACCACTAGGCAGACCGAAGGAAGGAAGCTTACCAATAAGGCTCTCATGCCAGACCCTGTCGAAAGCCTTCGAGATGTCAAGGGAGACAGCAAGCGCTTCCCCATGCCTCTCGATGGCCTCATGGCGGAAGCCGTATTGGCGGTCACTGAGGATATCGTTGTCTTCTAAGTATGCCAGGAGCTTATTGTTCAGCACACGTTCCATACTCTTACAGAGGATGGTCGTTACCGAGATGGGTCTGTAGTTGGCCGGGTCAGCCCGACTACCCTTTTTGGGCATGGGCTGAACGTTAGCTTGCTTCCAAGCCTTCGGCACCTTTCCAGTCACTATCGAAAGGCGATATAGGCGTGTCAGGATTGGAGACAATTCAGGCGCACAAGTTTTTAGTACAATTGCCGGTATCCCATCGGGGCCACTAGCTTTGTTCACGTCAAGGTTACGCAACACCCTAAAGACTTCCCTCTGATAGATGCGAATATCCGACATACTCGTCCCACATCCAACAGGAGACGGAGGGGGCCGCGCGCCATCAGAGTTCAGACGTGAAGATTCCGCAAAAAGGGAGGCAAACAAGTTTGACCCGTCGGGTCCCAGCAGTGGTGGTAGTGAGGGGCGACAGAAGTTTGATTCAACCGACTTAGCCAGGGACCAAAACGCTTTGCTACCAGCAGGGTATGAAGCTAGTTTGTTCCCGATTCTGCTAATACGGTCAAAACGTGCCCTTCGCATCGCCTTTTTGCAGGACTTGGCAGCCCTATTGAAGGCTCACTTCTTCTGAGTAACGTCACTCGCTTTGTGCACACGAGCGTCGACCCATGCCAGGTAAGCCTTGTGTTTAACTGCATTTGCGCGGTTGCACTCGGCACCAAACCACGGTCGTTCAACACCGGACAGCGCTACGTCAGAGAATGGAATGTAGTACTCCATCCCCTACCGCAACACATCAGTGACGGCGTCAGCGCTTGACGATGGATCTTCCGAAGAGAAGCAAGTGGGCCGCCAAGGATAGCATGCGAAGAAAGATCGCATCCCACCCCAATCTGCCGACCTGTACCGCCAAACCCGCCGGGTGCCTCTCGGGCTAGGATCGGGCGGTGAGTAGACGGATACAGAATTCACCAGACAGGTCGGAACTACCCAAAGGTGATGATATCGACACTGAGTATCGGTCTGGATCTGTTGTCAGCAGAAGGTCCAAGCAATTGGCCGTATGCGAATCAACATCCGGCACCCTCGTAGCCCCCTGCACCAGCTGGGTGAGATTAAGCGCAATCGAAAGATTTCGTATCTCTCGTCCAGCATGGTCAGTGCACTGGTATGGGAAGAGCCACTCCTGGTGGTGGGCATTAAAGTCCCCCAGTAACACTAGTTGGGCGGAGGGGTACCGTAGCTGAGCCACATCTGCCGCCTCACTCAGGTACTGTGTGAGCCTGGTTGTCTCCAGATCACCGCTATGCGATCGGTAGACACAAGCATAGATGATCTTATCCAGACCTGTGTCCACCAGGGCCCATAGCACTGAGTAGTTAGAGTCTTCAAGGTCACGGAGACGCCGATAGCAGATGTCGTCACGGGCGTACATGCAAATCCTGGGTAAGAAAGGTACGCCACGTCCGACGGACATCCGATCTGCGTCTCCGTAAGGAACAAAAGTGCTGGTTTCTCAGTCTCAAGGTGGTGATGGACTGCGACAAGGTTCGAGTGCAGAACTCGGATGTTGCTGAGGTGAACCTTATGTGAGAGTGAGTGCTGCCGCTGTTCAGCTTTTCTCTTTTTGTTCCTTGGCATTATTGCTGTGAGTGAAGGAAGGTGAGGAGAAGGAAGTGAGATGAGGTTCCACGCTGGCAACCTTCAGACACACGCAGACAGGACGCCATCGTTGGGGGACTAGCCTGGAGACTGCGGGGACGCCCGAGCCCCCCCGGGAATGTCCATCGGGCACTCTCGTCTGGTCGCCAACCAGCACGATGGCGCATCCCGGGATTTTTCGACAGTTGGCGGGGCAGCCTTTCGTGTGTGGCTGGCACACTACTTGGGCCCCCAACTACCTGCGGTCGGCCAGCGGCGCACCGTGCCTCGGATCCCGCTACCCTCCGCGACTAGACTCCCGATAGGCCCATAACAACGCGAGTCAGGCTGGTCTGCCTGCAGTGAAACAACTACCTCGACCCAACTCCTCTTGTGTCTACACCGAGCATCGTACCAGAACACGGCTAGGCCGCTTGGCGGTACGTCTTTGCTCGGTGGGTGGTCGCAAGCCTTCGGCCGAAACCTACCACCAATAAGTGTCACCTGATTGATTTTTGCATTATGAATTTCTTAATGACAACCTGGACTACCACCTCCAAATTCCGGTTGGAGGTGTGACATAGCCGTGCCTCGCAAGGCACTTTAAGAGAAAATGCGGTCGCAGACTACGACTGAATTACCTAAGTAAAAAGTCATAATTCGAGGTTTGCCTCTCGCCTATTTCCTCCTCCAATATTAGACCAATTTAAAAGATATTCCATAAATTGAAAAAGAAAGATATAACTGTGCCCAGTCTAAAGTAAACTAACATGAAGGAGATGACGGGAGCTGAGTTTGTTAGCTTTGCTTACTCACTTCAGTTTCCGTCATCCCTTTCGAACCTAACCTAACCTATCCGTGTGGGGGTGTTCTAAGTTCCCAAGCTTGCTTCGCTCGCTCTTGGACTGATTCGTTGAAAACACGAATACACCCGAACTCCCCCTCTGCAAAGCGATGTCACCTCATCGGTTGTTCTGCTAATTTCAAAAGAATAATATGCTTAAATAGAAAAATAGAACCCCAAATGCAATTAAAGTATGTAACAATATTACTAGGTACCGCAGCTCAAAAAAACCTAAGAGGTATTACTCAAACCGGTTAATAATTTCCCTTATTCTTATGTTCCTAAGATTCGAATTCTGATAACAGGTGCGGTTGAACCTCATAAACCTGAATAAGCAAGGCAAGATGTACAACCAAGGTATGGCACCGGTGACACGGACACTGCCTGGGAAGCCTCAGTGGGAAAGGATTAGGGATCGTCCTGTACACTCGGTATGTATTCAACTTGTCCTTAAACCAATACGCTGTGGCTCTGTGTTACACACAGGTCCTCTTGTCCAGCATTATGCTAAGCGACGGCCGTTTTACGGGGATATGAATGTGTTTTGCCCTATTTGTAGGTTTATAGGTCAGTTATTCATTTTGTTTTTCTTTTTTCGTCCCTTTTCCTTATTTTAAATTAAGCTCTTAATCTGTTCTTGATTTGAAAAGATTAGACAACCAACAATATTGGTAGAGTTCTATTCCTGGCTCTTGTGATACAGAACTTCCTAGTCCAAGAGCCAGGGCTGCACTGATATTTGTGACATAAAGTGTGTGTTAATAAATAAATAAAGAGTAGCTGCAGTCCACAAGAGAGCATCAACCATTGGATTTTAAACCTTATGACAACGATGTAAAGTTCGCATTACGCTCGCTCGTGATCCCACAGCCTATAGCGTTAGCTTACGATTATTTTCCGATAGGTACCTGAAAATCTTAAAATATAAATTCTCTTGGGTATATTGTTTATCACAGTCACATCTGTACACAAAAGCTTATCACAACTTTCTTTCAGACGGACGACAACACCTTCACACTGAGCTTCAAGTACCGAACCCCAGAGAACCTGAAAGCTACCACATTCTTCGCGTTCACATACCCGTTCTCGTTTGCTGAGCTTCAGATAGCTCTCAATTCCATCGACCTGAAGATGCTGCCCCTACCTCCCCCGCAGTCTTTAGACGATATTTACTATACGAGGGAATGTCTCATTTATTCTCTGGAAGGTAAGATAGATTGTTGTTCACCTACCCGTTTTCATTTGCTGAGCTGCAAATAGCTCTCAATTCCATCGACCTAAAGATGCTGCCCCTACCTCCCCCGCAATCTTTAGACGATATTAACTATACGAGGGAATATCTCATTTATTCTCTAGAAGGTAAGATAGCTTTTTGTTCACCTATCCGTTTTTGTTTGCTGAGCTGCAAGTAGCTCTCAATTCCACCGATTTGAAGATGCTGTCCCTACCTCCCCCTCAGTCTATAGACGACATCTACTATACGAGGGAATGTCTTATTTATTCTCTAGAAGGTAAGATTGATTTTGAACCGTTTTCGTTTACTGAGCTAGGGATAGCTCTCAACTCTATTGACTCGAAGTTGGAGCTTCTACCGTCGATATCTACTTTTCTAGGGAATGTCCAGTTCAATCTCTAAAAGGTAAGAATCTCTTTTGTTTGTGTTATGGGAATATTCGTCAGTGTTCTAAGACGACTAAGGTCGTTTGAAGTCTAGTCGTGACCCACAAATATTTTATAATTCAAATCGGTTAATGTGACTGTGCGTGTAGAGGTCGCATTTGACCTGCAGGCTTATTATGTTTCTTGCAACAGCAAAACTTTAGCGATTTTAGCGCAATAATTGCTCTTTAATACAGAAATAGAGTTTCTGGCAGTTTTTAGGGTGCCGTACCCAATGGATGTTTGGATTACATCGCAAAATGGTTAATTTTGTAGCACTCTTTAATTTGTTATACTTGCAAACTGCAGGCTTTCGAGATAATGCTTTTTAGGGTTCCGTACCCAAAGGGTAAAAACGGGACCCTAGATTACTAAGACTCCACGATCCGTCTGTCTGTATGTCCGTCTGTCAGGCTGTATCTCATGAACCGTGATAGATAGACAGTTGAAATTTTCACAGATCATGTATTTTTGTTGCCGCTATAGCAACAAATACTAAAAACAGTATAAAATTAATATTTAAGTAGGGCTCCCATACAACAAAGTTTTTTTTTTGCCGTTTTTTGCGATACTGGTACGAAACCCTTCGTGCGCGAGTCCAACTCGCACTTGGCCGGCTTTTTTAGAAAGAAGTGCATTTAATATAAACAATTGTGCAGGACCTACTATACCTACACTGTAGGTAATTCCGACTTTTATTAAATAAAGCGTTGGATCGCGCGATGATATCTGATTGCAGTTTCTTACGTAATAAGCCTGCCGATTGTATTATTGTCTTAATCAACAAACACTACAATCGTCTTTCCAAATTCTCTTCATAAGTATAACAGCCAAACCCCAAACTATGCGAATAACTTTATTAGGTCCGATATATGAATGTTTATCATTTAAGTTGTCAAAAAATAAAAAGCCCGTTTTGACAGCTATAAAAATTAAACTTGATGCTTGCGAATGATACTCTTTGTCATAGTGTATCGGTAACATAGTATTAAATTAGGATTATGAATTTGATTAGGTATCCCATTTCTTACGTAGAAAGTTATCGCGGCATGTAAAATAAGAAACGATTTATTCTTCGTTCGGCCCGAAGTTTTGTCCCACATACCAAAAAAATCTTAGTTCGTCCCACATCATCATTGAAGTTCTGTTTCGTCCCATATTACAAGTACTTTAAAGGTACAGTCAATAAAAATGACACACACACATGCACACTGAAGCGTAAAAAACATCAACGGGCTTCTTAAATTGTGACGTCTATAGTATAATACTCACAACAGATCTTTGTGTCTCTGAAGTTGGATCTGTCAACTATTGCGCACGAAACAGATTAACTGCATAGAGTAAACGAGATAGGATGATGCGACAAACGTATGCGAGTGAAAGAGACAGTTATACAATGCTATTTGCACTTTCAATATTGACACAAAAATTGCTAGTGCGCAGCCTCTTGCAGCCAATTCAGAGACACAAAGATCCGTTGTGAGTATTATACATTTTAAGACAACAGATTGTTTTTAAACTTGCCAAAAATAAATAAAACTCAGAAATTTTCCATTCATCATCATCAGCCTTTTAATGTAGGTACCCACTGCTGGGACACAGACCTTCTCTCAGTGAGAGGGAATGGTCGTAAACCACCACGCGGGCCCAGTGCGGGTTGGTGAATGTCACATGTCTTCGAATTTTTGGTTCTATGACATGCCGGTTTTCCTTCACCGATTTGAGAGCGGTGGTGATTGAGTGGTGATTAAATAATTTACGCAAAGTAAAGCGCCTGCCTGGGTTCGAACTCATGAGTACTCACGACTTGTAAGTCGCGTTACCACTGGGCCACCACTGCTCCAAAATTTCTAGGCCCCAATACAGAAATTTTCCATTCTAGTCCATAATTTTACCAACATAACATTTTCAGCCTTCTTCAAAGTGATCTGTTTCTTAAACACAGGGAGGCGAGTGGACCTATTAACCATATCTTCGCACCACGGCATCACATCAGAGAGAGAGGACAGGCTTAAGAACTTGTTCCCTGACAACCAGGAGAGACCGTTCAAGTTCCAAAATAAGAAAGTAAGAGTATTTCATTAAATTATATTTTAAATTTGATCCCATATTTTCGATGTTTTTCGGTAGCTTCGGCCAGCGGCTTCGCCAGCGTGAAGTTATTCGAAGGGATCGTACTACTGCGATAAAAAGTATCCTTCTTTTTACTTTTTCGTGTGAGGATGTGGGAACCTCTGGTGTCAGAGTTAATTAAGCCACCTCTGGGAACCCCACTGGCCGCTGACTTGGCTATTTCAGTGAATTCGGTAAGGCGAAGGATTTGATCACATTAATCGACCAATCACATGCGAGATAAAAGACGCGTTGTGGTTTTCCGTCTATGTGATTGGTCGATTGAAGGGGACAAAGCCTTCGCCTTGCTAAATTCACTTACACAATTAGGCTGCTGGTTTCCTCACGATGTTTGCCTTCATGACCAAGATAAACTAAGAAAGTACATTTGAATTTGAAAAAGTCACACTGGTACTTGGAATTGCACCCACGACCTCAAGCACGAGAGGCGAGGTCTTAACCACTGGGCCACCACGACACTGCGACAAAAGTATCGTAAAAATGTCCTTCTCCAAGGTCCCAATCTAACTCTATATCAACATTAGTTCAGCGGTGAAGTCGTGCAAACATAATAAATATACAAACATACAGTATGAATGCAACTGGTAATATTTCGTAACCAATCCCAGTTTTCGAAATCAACGTTTTACTTCTTAACCAGCTATCGAAGCGGAGGCCTCGGCAGCCTGAGCGCTTAGCAGATTTTACCAGGAAAGTTTTTATGGTCTTTATAAGGTTTAGCGAAACTGCTTTCCAACGCAGAATCAATATTCAAAATAACCACGATCACGAAAACCCTACAAAACAAAAAAATAATTGAAGAAAGAATAAGAAAACAAAATAATAATAAATTGAAGTAACAAAAATCGTGCTACTTTTTGAATAACGATTACACAAATTCGCAACATCAAATAACCTTTAAAAGTTGCTATAAATCGGTATGCCCTTTGTTTTTCCCGTTTTTAAAGTCTTAGGTTCGTGTTATAAAGGCATTATTAATTTATTAAGCTTCTGTATAAAGTGAGAAATGAGTATATTAGAGGCAGTTTGAAAGTGGCGCCAGTGGCAGAAAAGTTGAAAGGAAACCGTTTGTCCAGGTATGTTCATGTGATGAGGAGGGATGAAACGCATATTACTAAAAGAGTTATGAATATAAATGTGGATGGATGGAGAGGAAGAGGAAGGCCAAAGAAAAGATGGATGGACCATGTGAAGAGTGATATGAAGGAAAAGGGAGTCAGTAATATCGTAACTGTGGACAGAACGGTATGGAAGAAGAGAACGTGTTGCGCCGACCCAAAGTAACATGGGATAAGGGCAGAAAGATGATGAATTTATTATGCTTCGCATACGAGTTTATCAATACTATCGGTTTTTGTAGTATTCTGATGAGAGCAATATTTTCTCACAACCATCAGAGGGTCTATAGTAAACAAATGTGTGAAGATGTTATGAACAAACAAATCTGTAGATGTTATGAATCAGTTATGTGACGTTATTTTGCTATGAAAACATTCAGCAACAAAATTGACAAGATTAACCGCAATCAAGGCAGGTAGAGCACCTAATTTTTTTGAATCATGCGTGCCCGAATTCAAGGTTCAGTATTCACTAAAGTGTAAGGAGGCAGATGTGGGTATATATTGCGCCCGCATTTCGCCATTTAAATCAAGACAATACTAGAAATCTATGAACTTGTTAAACAGAATAGTCAGAATATTTTAAAGCACCCGGTAGTTGTGTCTTTGTCTGATAATATTATAACGCTTTAAGTTTTTGTTCCAAATTCTTAATATCAGAGAGCAATGGCAGGTGCCCATACATAATGTTTTAGCTGAGATTAAATTCCTACGTCATTAAATGAAAAATATCTGGCTTAACTCAGGGTGATGTTCTGAATTAGTTTGCGCAAGTATTTTTGTTCGAGAATGTCGAGAGTAATAGATATTCAGTCATACACTTTTGTAGGTTATGTCTAGGTAACTTTTAATAATGTGTTTAATAGGTAAAATTATTCAATTTCGTGGAAGTAAAAGGGCAATATCGCATTAGTATTTCCCTTACCTAGTTATATCAGCATGAAATGTATAATATACTGTTTGGCAAGAGTTTATTTATTTAAACTAAGCGACTTTGACGTGTATCAAAAGGTCGTGGTCAACAACCAAGCTATATTTTTATTTTATTTGGATACTAGTCTTTTTGCCGATCATTAATGTAAAATGTAAAACTTGTTATGCAAATATACTATTATTATTATTATTAAGTGTTTCAAATTCTCAGCTCTTAGGCTGGTTTAAGCTATATTTACTGGTCGAGACCAAATAAATACAGCGTATGGTGTGTTATGTTGAGGATGAATGATGTTGACCTATTTCGTTTTCATGAATTTGCATGAACTTTCTGACAATTCGACATGTGTTTAAGATGGCAGCTTTTTGAAGGGTTAATTATTATTATTAATTTATTTATTTCAACTAGACTACAATATTCTTACCCTACCTGCAAGGAACATCTACACTTAAACATAAACTGTTTTGTTAACTCATTTACTGTAATAAATATAATAATGATATTATTACTTAATACAGTTACTACTTGTCACTTAGCAGATAAAATATACCTATGAAGGCAACACTAAGCTAAAGAAATTAACAAAAAAAAACAAATAACTTTTTATTTATTATGAGTTTTTAATCCGTTTTGAACCAGCCCAATTATACTTTAAAAAACGTAGACAGTTAATAGAATTTCTTTCGTATATAACTCATTTTCAGTCGCTCAAATTTAAGTCAGCTAAGAATTCGCCATTGTTCTTTATTTCAACTTTATTGAGTCGTAACCAAAGAGGAGTTTGATCTGGGATAAAATAACTAATTTTGCGGCCAACCCGATGTTCTGCGCTTATCTTTAGCAGAAACACAACAACGTAAGCAAAAAAGTTGTATCAAAATCATTTCCCCGCAGGTGATCTTCATATCAGCTCGAGTACATCCAGGGGAGACACCCTCAAGCTTCGTCTTCAACGGCTTCCTCAACCTTTTGCTAACAAGGAATGATCCCATAGCGATACAACTAAGGAAATTCTTCGTGTTCAAGATGGTTCCTTTCCTCAACCCTGACGGAGTTGCAAGGGGACACTATAGAACAGACACAAGGGGGGTTAATTTAAACAGGGTTTATTTGAATCCTTCGTTAAATCTGCATCCTACTGTGTATGCTTCTAGGGCGCTGATAAGGTAAGTTATTTTACCATATTGTTTTTATATCAAACAAAAACTTTATCTGAAGTATATATAATAACCGCTCCCGTCAACAGGCTACCTACCTACCCTACCCTACCCTAGCTACCTACCAACCTATCTACCTCTCTACCCGACCCTACCTACCTACCCAAACTACATACCTTACCTACCTAACTACCCTACCTACATACCTACCCTACCCTTCCCTACCCTACTCTGCTTACCAACCTACCTTACCTACTCTACCCTACACTAACAAGTTTTTTTTTTCTTACTTATCGTATCCTTTCCCAGGATGCCATCTATGTCCTTGCCAAATTTCATTGAATTTCATTCAGTGGTTTAGGCGTGAAAAGGTAACAGACAGACAGTTACTCTCGAATGTATAATCTAGTCTACAATACAATTGATTAAAACTCCTTAATATCTAAGGAGTTTGTAATCAATTGTATTGTAGACTCCGTCCTAATACAAAACGAAATCAAATGAGATCTAGGTAACCCCAGGCCTGAGCTTAAACCTTCGAACAAGTGGTTGCATTCTTAACTTTTTTCCGACAAAGTTCTTAAATCAAAACTAAAACTGACAACTTACAACCAGTTTTGTAGGCAGTTTTTGTAGAAGCAGAACTTTAAAAGTAAAGTAAATAAAAAAATTAAAGTCTAGAATACAAAAACGACTCAATAGTTTGAACCAGCCAGTCTACTATTAAACTCACCGCGAAAACTTAGGAGCTATGGTCAGCTCCTAAGTTCACCTAAGTTTTCAGGGTGAGATGTTTACTTGATGAATATCTCTGTATAGGTAGTACCTTGTATATAATGAGGGCGATCGTTTAAATTTGCCTCTAGGGGCGCTGGTGTAGAGTGAGGTCTTCAATATGTCAAATTTCATAGTTTTTTTTTACTTTTAGCGCGAATTTATTTACTATATTTTCATTGTTATGAATATTTTCCAAATATGGCAGATTAAGATAGGTACAGTACAACTATTTTGTTAATGTCCCTCGGGAAACGTCGTTGTTCGTCAGTCCTCGGATTTCTATTTTTTGCCCTTTGCACTTGGTGGAGACTGGACGATCTCAATCGACTTGGAAGTCTGATAGAAATCCGACGACTGACGAAACACGAAGTTTGCCGAAGGGCATTAAGACTTTTTACCCACCGCTGCTTTAATAGAGTGTTATGTATCCCCATTTTTTTTTCGAAAAAAACTGAAAGCGTGAAACAGCTGCATACTCGATTTTATATTTAATCGCACTTCTTCGGCATTATAAAATATTTAAATTTAAATTTACTTACATGCGCGTATTAGCAACGTTTATCAGCTATATAGACCTTATTCGCCAGTGGCGCTAACTGGTGAGCACAAAAACGGAAGCCCTCATTATATACATCTGTGACTAGTAAGTAACTCTTCCAGAAGTTTTAACAATTGATAAAGCAAATGTTATTTTTCGATAGGTACTATCACAGTGGTTTATTCGTGAAATGGTAACAGACAGCCAGAGTTACTCTCGATTTTATAATATTATAATGGATATATCTAAGGAGTTTGAATCAATTTTTGTTGTAGACTTCGTCCTATTACAAAACGAGGTTAAATGAGGTTTAGGTAAATATCCTTAGCCGGAGCTTAAACATTTGAACCAGTGTTTGCATTCTGAACATTTTTTCGACAAAGTTCCTAAATTAAAACTGACAACTTACAACCAGTTTTGAAGGCAGTTTTTATAGAAGCAGAACTTTAAAAGTAAAGTAAATAAAAAAAATTAAGTCTGGAATATAAAAACCGACTCTATAGTTTGAACCAGCCAGTCTGTTCTATTAAACTCACCGCGAAAACTTAGGAGCTATGGTCGGCTCCCTAAGTTCACCTAAGTTTTCAGGGTGAGATGTTTACTTGATGAATATCTCTGTATAGGTAGTACCTTGGGTATAATGAGGGCGATCGTGTTTAAATTTGCCTCTAGGGGCGCTGGTGTAGAGTGAGGTCTTCAATATGTCAAATTTCATCGTTTTTTTTTTACTTTTAGCGCGAATTTATTTACTATATTTCTATTGTTATGGATATTTTCCAAATATGGCAGATTAAGATAGGTATAGTAACACTATTTTCTTTATGTCCTTTGGCAAACTTCGTTGTTCCTGAGTCGCCGGATTTATATTTTTTGCCCTTTGCACTTGGTGGAGACTGGACGATCTCAATCGACTTGGAAGTCTGATAGAAATCCGACGACTGACGAAACACGAAGTTTGCCGAAGGGCATTAAGACTTTTTACCCACCGCTGCTTTAATAGAGTGTTATGTATCCCCATTTTTTTTCGAAAAAAACTGAAAGCGTGAAACAGCTGCATACTCGATTTTATATTTAATCGCACTTCTTCGGCATTATAAATGATTTAAATTCAAATTTACTTACGTGCGCGTATTAGCAACGTTTATCAGCTATATAGACCTTATTCGCCAGTGGCGCTAACTGGTGAGCACAAAAACGGAAGCCCTCATTATATACATCTGTGACTAGTAAGTAACTCTTCCAGAAGTTTTAACAATTGATAAAGCAAATGTTATTTTTCGATAGGTACTATCACCATGGCTGTGAAAAAGAAGATTTGTATGAAGACACCAAGAGTACCACGTCAAGAAGTATTCAGAATATCAGTGAGAGCGCCGAGGTACGAAAAATCGAGAAATTTTTGAGAATGCATCATGTATATAACCTAGAAAATCTTATAGCAGACTACCTAACGGACGATATATTAGAAATATCTCATACTTCGAATTACCTACTAAAATGTGGCTCAGATATAACCAAAAGGATTATTTAAGGATCGTAGCAGGAAAAGTTTTTGAGATCGTTTACTTGCATTCAGAGAATTTACTAACATCCGAAATACACAGTGAACAAGCAGGTCGTTTTCTTTTTTCCGAAGAGATCTTAGTCTTGCATGTAATTTATTCTGCCGTATATCAGAAGAGCTGTAGGCTAAAATAATCACTGTTCCCATTAAAATATGCTAGTGATTTCGCTGCAGACCAATACAAGGGATTAACTTGACTCTTATTGGAAGTACTGGCTCGCAATGGGAGGTAAAAAACGTGTGTGGGAAAGGGAGAGGAAGATTATTTCCAAGTAGACGGACGTAACGGGCTAATTAGATAGGTATATAAGATTATACATACTCGATACTGGAGGACCTCGTAGCTAAATAATAACAGCCGCACTGGTCGATCATCAAGGTTAAGCAACGCTTAACGAGGCCGGTAAATGGATGAGTGACCATTTTAACATACCGAGTTTCCTCCGTGCCTCGGAAAGCACGTTAAGCCGTTGGTCCCGGCTGTCATTTGAAGATCTTTGACAGTCGTTACGGGTAGTCAGAAGCTTGAGATCTGACACCACTTGCCAAGGGGTACCGTGTTACCCAGTTACTGGGTTGTGGAGGTCAGACTGCCTATCTGACCATCATCATCATCGCTCCATGTAAAACACTGGTACTCAGCTGAATCCGGTTTGACTGGAAGCCGACCCCAATATAGTTGGAAAAAGGCTAGGTAGATATATATATAACTAGCTGACCCAGCAAACTTTGTTTTGCCATAAAAAGACCAAACATTTATCTACCCTACCTACCCGACCCTACACTACCCTACCCTACCCGACCCTACACTACCCTACCCTACCCTACACTACCCTACCCTACCCTACCCTACACTACCCTACCCGACCCTACACTACCCTACCCTACCCTACCCTACCCTACCCTACCCTACCCTACACTACCCTACCCTACTCTACCCTACCCTACACTACCCTACCCTACCCTACCCTAACCTACCCGACCCTACACTACCCTACGCTACCCTACACTACCCTACGCTACCCTACACTACCCTACCCTACACTACCCTACCCTACCCGACCCTACACTACCCTACACTACCCTACCCTACACTACCCTACCCTACCCTACCCTACACTACACTACCCTACACTACACTACCCTACACTACACTACCCTACACTACCCTACCCTACCCTACCCTACCCTATCCTATGTCCTTCTCCTGGTTCTAAGCTACCTCCCTGCCAATTTTCAGCTAAATCGATTCAGCCGTTCTTGAGTTATAAGTGAAGTAACTAACACGACTTTCTTTTATATATATAGATACTAGCTGACCCAGCAAACTTTGTTTTGCCATAAAAAGACCAAACATTTATCTACCCTACCTACCCGACCCTACACTACCCTACCCTACCCGACCCTACACTACCCTACCCTACCCTACACTACCCTACCCTACCCTACCCTACACTACCCTACCCGACCCTACACTACCCTACCCTACCCTACCCTACCCTACACTACCCTACCCTACTCTACCCTACCCTACCCTACACTACCCTACCCTACCCTACCCTAACCTACCCGACCCTACACTACCCTACGCTACCCTACACTACCCTACCCTACACTACCCTACCCTACCCGACCCTACACTACCCTACACTACCCTACACTACCCTACACTACCCTACCCTACACTACCCTACCCTACACTACACTACCCTACACTACCCTACCCTACCCTACCCTACCCTATGTCCTTCTCCTGGTTCTAAGCTACCTCCCTGCCAATTTTCAGCTAAATCGATTCAGCCGTTCTTGAGTTATAAGTGAAGTAACTAACACGACTTTCTTTTATATATATAGATTATACATACATCACTGTGGAGAAGAGAATTGAGATAAATGGAGACCTATGTCCAGCAGTGTGAACATGAGCTGTAGGCTGATGATGAAGATGATGAATGCAATTCCACAATCTTGCCTTGCAATATTTTAAACAAATATTTCTTACAGCTCCTAGACGTTAATTCAAAGAAGAAAGGTGCCAACGAGCGTTTCAAGGGCGGGGACTATTACAAACGGGAAAAGACTAACAAACCGATAACCAGTAACAAGTCTTCGACCACCATTAAACCTCCATCAACATCTTCGGAAATCTCCAAGAGAGAGTTCAAGATGCTTAGTCGAGAGGCTGCGCATTTGGCTGAGCAAGTTAGTATGAAATAGTAGATTGTTTGTCTTGGAAGCAAACAACTATTTTAAAGGCGAGAGTGTTTTTTTAATCAAGACCGGAGTGAAGGTTTGAAAGTACATCACTTGAGCTTAAAATAGTGTTGCTCCCGAGGTGGATACTCTACTTTTTATCACTCTCTATGAGAAAATAAGTAAGTGCAACTTATGAATAAAAACGTTACGATTATTTATTTACATGAAATTAGGAATCATAAGACATAAGATAGAAACAATTAGAGGCTAATGTTTATATTTGAACAATTATGGAAGTGCATCGTAACAATGTATTAGTACCATCCGTTACAGTTTTAGTTTTTTTTTATTCGGCTCGCACGCGGTTTTCCAGCCAGTCACTTGTTCAATACAATGTTCCCATGCGGTCCGAAATAGAATTAGGTACAATCGCTTATTAGCCATTCACCTCATACATTCGTCGTAATCGATTTTAGCGATGTAATCCTTGGATTTTTGACTTTCATTTTGGACCGCATGGTTTGTGATTCATCTCTTTGCTGATTGGAACATTTACTAACGATATCCACATTCCAAATTCAAATCACTTTTAGTCCCTAGGGGATTAATGAGATTAAAGATAAAAACGTAATTTTATTATTGTAATTTGATTCTTATGCCTATGGCGATAAGGTTCCTGCTGCACGATCGTGGTTTTGAAACACGGTACGAATTTGTTTGCTTTAGAAAATTGAGTTTTCTGATGCTGGTTTCAGTTCTTTTGTGTTTATCGTAAGATTTTTGATGACTTAAAGAAGCTTCTAATAAAGTATTGGTCTTCAGGGACATTGATTTTCTTCAAGAATATGTTTTTAGAGCACTGGGGATAAAGCAAAGTGCTATACTATCTGGTAGTTCGAAGCCACGAGATCTGCCAACGTTCGCCTGAAAAAATGCAATTAATATTTGGCTCGCGTGACCAATTCAAACAAATTGTAATTATTTTGACAAAATTATTGGCAACAGAATTGTTTTATTTAAAGTGCATTCTTTTAGTACCCGAATTACAATGGCACTCGCCCGTAATAACAATAATTTAAAAGTAAAATACTTTTAAATTGTGTTTGAGTTGTTTTTGGCAATAAACATATAAACAGTTAAATAATTGACTCACGTTTTACTAAAAAAAATGTTATTTCGAGAGCTGTACCTTAAAAAGTCTCAAATATTTCTGTGGAAATAAAATAAAATCTTGAATTGGAATTGAGCTGGGCGGTAAAAATTGGCTTACAACTTTGATTAGTTTAAATAACTTGCTCATTATTTTGATCTTGATTCGGGTTATTAATATTTCTGTATCCGAACTACAAACTTTTTGCTTCAAACAATTTACTTATTTACACGACCAAAGATATCAAATGTGGACTTAAGTTTGCCCTAGTCGGCATCACGAACTATTTTGTGGCCGGGGGGGTTAAAATGCATGCTTTCTCATCCGACAACACGTACGAAAGGGATACGCGACACGTACACGTACGCTGTGATGAGCAGTAAGTAGCTAGTGCGCGTACGAATACACACTCATGGTATGAAAATAATAAATGGATGATGATTTAGAACGAAATTGAGCGCGCGAAATTTTATAAACAGACCTTTGGGAGTAAGAGTATCATAAAAAACAACTGAATGTATTTGTTTAAAATAAAATTATTTGCATTTTCTGCTAATCTATCCCTGTATGGTGAAAGTTTTGCAATTTTCCTTCTTTTTATGGTATTTATTTCCGCCCAAAGAGGCGTTGAAATTAGTGTTAAAATATGGAAGTTTCGACACTCATAACTTTCATTTCATACACGTTTATTTTTTTTACTTTTTTGTTTACATACAGGCCTAGATAATGATAAGACAAATTGATATATTTTTTTATTTTGAGTGTACACCGTCAAACAGTGCAGTAATCGCCATACTACGTTTGTATGGAAGAATGACTGACTAGGGCAACCTTAAAATATCATACCAACACAACAAAATATATTATAAACATGAGGATCACGACTAATTAATTCTCGCACGTTCTGACATTCAACTTAATCCTTCTCCATAATTAATTTCGTGTCGAGTGATCCGTAAAAAGTGCATGAATTACTTCGTAAAGCTGATCGGCTCAATTCGGAATAAAGTCAGTGAAGCGGCACTAATGCGGTTTACGTCGAAAGCTATCCTCTCATTTATTATTAATACACGATCTGATAAATCTTCGACTCGGTTATTGGCTTTATGATAAAATGACAACTTTATACAGACGTTTACTTTTTCCCCTTAGAGCTGATTTGACTTCTTTTCGTTGAGATACATTTAGTCGTTAAATAATATTAACAGATTTTGCATGTTGTCAAAAATCCTTCGTTTGTAGGATAAGACATGAAAGTTTGGTCAAATTAGCTCAATTTTTTTAAATAAAGCAATCGTTTTAGAGTCTGGAACAGAGTACACGAAAGAGATATATATGGAAGCCAATCTTTTTCGACCATATTGCAACTTTGTTCCAACTTTCGTTACATCACAAACTGAAGTTTCGTAATGTAACGAAACCAAGTTTCCTTGTCTAAAAGTAAGATTCTTCCTAAATTTAAAACTCTGGCTTCCTAAGACAAAACCGACGTTTAAAACCCTCCATTCTCGCAGGTGTACGACTTGAAACTGCAAGAGCAGCCATCGCAAACCAGCAACTTATCTTCCAAGCACTCGAACGAGGATGCTGGCTCCGTACTCAACGACAATATGTTACGGACCTGTTTGGGCTCCACGGTCCACGTGAGCACCAGTGAAGAACTCAACTTCAAGGCACCCAATCCGCTACGACCCTTGCGAGATACGCTGAAGAACAGTATCAGTCTGCTTATGGAGTCTGCTTCGAGTGCTACTGGGTGAGTATTTTATGCCTTTGCCCCTCATTTTTAAACCTCGACCAAAAAAGGAGAGGACTTATACAATATTTTTTATTATTAATCATAAATTATATGTATAGGGTGGTTTTTAGAGGTATAGAACTTTGAAATGGAATAAAACAAGGGTGAATTTTTAAAATTGACATGAAATTGACTTTATTCAAAGGCATTATAATTTAAATATGATTTCTGGCATATGGCCGCTCGGACGTAATCTAATCTGGAGGTCCAATTTTCAATCACTTTTTGTAATATTTGTGGCCGTATATCGGCAATAACGCGGCAAATGTTGTCCTCCAAGTGGTCGATCGTTTCCGGATTATCGGTGTAGACTAGCGACTTCACATATCCCCAGTCTAGTGAGGTTAAATCGCACGATCTTGGAGGCCAATTCACGGGTCCGGAACGTGAAACAATGCGGTTACCAAACGTTTCCTTCAGTAAATCAATTGTGGCACGAGCTTTGTGACATGTTGCGCCGTCTTGTTGAAACCACAGCTCCTGCACATCATGGTTGTTCAATTGAGGAACGAAAAAGTCAGTAATCAGGGCTCTATAGCGGTCACCATTGACTGTAACGTTCTGGGCAATTTGCACAATTTGGAAGTTCAGGTTTCATGTTGAAATGCCAAACCAAACTAAACACAAAACATTTGACCGCTGACAAAATGGCCGCCAGTTAAAACAGTATTGCCAACTTATAGTTCTCGTTACTTGTGACCTGTTGAAGAATCGGTTAGTTAGTCTGCAAGTTAAAACTCTGTTTACATTATTATTGTTATTTATATATAGTGAGAACAATGATACAAAATATAAAGATCTTTAAAATGCAACCAAGCACTAAATTCGATTCTAATGATTCCACAAGGAATGTGTATATTGGTGCATATATTCAACTAGGCCAATACACATACGATGATTAAATTCAATGCACAACAACTGCCTTTGCTCAACTGATATTCACGGCGTAGACCAAATCACAAAATGAAGTTCTAATTTACATATTTATTCTAATTAGAAAACAAAGTCTAACCCTTTGGGAAACTCATGCATCTTTATTGTACACAAAACGTAAAACTTACAAATACCACAGTATAAATATGGACAAACAGTATGGAAACTCCCTACAAACGCTCGAAACGGAACACTCACACAAACATGCGCATCGACGAGACCCCTAAGCAACGTTCGCAGTGCTGTCAGTAGTCTGAGCCGCTTAGGGATGCGCATGTTTGTGCGAGTATGCCGTTTCGAACGCACCATCACGCCGCGGCGTGATGGTGCACATAAAATATCTTTCTAGTTTATACACACGTGGACTCACGCTTTTTTCAAGCAGGCAGAGAGTACAGAACGCCACCTGCTTCGATTCGTCTGATATTAATATTAAGTGTTCGTTTACAGCGACAGTCTAGGTGCCAGGGATTCTCGCTTGTCCAACTTGAAGATGGGCTGGTGCCAGGAGTGCCGGCTGGCCGTCTCCAAGTTGGAGGACACCATGCCCGGCATCACCAGCATGGTGCCCGGGTATAATATGGTATGTATTCAAAACAAAATACACAACAAAAACAACCCAACCAAAACTTCTAGATAAAAATTAACGACTCTTTGCAAATTAAAATGCAGACGATTGGCTGTTGAAAATTAATAATAATTTTCGTTTCTGAAACTACACTACACAACATATGCAAAAGTAATCTGTGGAGATCTTAGACCAACTGGTAGGCAGAACCCTGATCATAGTAGTCTGAAGAATAGTGGCCTAAGAAATAGGCAAATATATGACTAGTATCCCTTCCCAGCATCCCATCCAACCTTCTCCCTTTTTCCCACTCAGAACCGAGACCAGACAACTTACCACACCTCCATAGACGAGTACAGACAACACCAGAAACAACAGATCGACGAGCAATCGAAGAAGGTATTAAAGAATCTTTTAACGTTTGTAAGTACTGAAACAAACAAGCATTTTTGGGGTTCCGTAGTCAACAAGGAACCCTTATAGTTTCGCCATGTCAGTCTGTCCGTCCATCCGCAGCTTAGGTCAGAGACTCTTAGGACTAGAAAGCTATAATTTGACATGGATATACATATTAATCGCGCCGACAAAGTGGTAAAATAAAACTAAGAAAAAAAAAACTCTCGTCTATTCCATGATCTAGGGTATCGTTGGATAGGCCATTCAAAAATATTACGGGTCTGTAAAAACTCATTTTTGAATCAGGAATCCGTTTGCGTAAAATTAAGTTTTAAATGGCTCATTTTTGTTAGAGTCAAGTCTCCTCCCCCCTCCCTCCTCTGTTAGCTAAACGGCTGCTTTGGAAATGTGAAAAAAATCAAGGCAGTAGTATATTAACGAAATTAAAAGGAAATACTATCACAGCTAATTAGACTTTACAAGTTTACGAGTAATAGTAGACCAACTTATAAAATGTATGTGGAAAAGTAAAAAATATGTTTTTTGATGTATGGGGACAACAGTTTTCGAACTGCAAAGTTAATTTTGTCCCTTCGTTGCAGCAAAGTTCGGTGCTTTAATTGTTTATGAACGTTAGTAATGGTACCTATTTATTTTGGTGAAAGTAGCTGTTCACACGGAACCCTCTGCGTGCGACTCATACTAGCACTTGGCCGGTTTTTTTTTTGTTATGTACCAGGCGATGCTAAATTTCGTCAGACACGGCTTATAGCTTGACAAAAATTACAAACTGAATCCTCTTTAAATCTGTAAATGTCAGCACCTTATGGCCGCGTCAGCGAATGGTGTTGCCGTAACTGAATACTGGGCCAAAAATAATATTTTAAGTATTTGCCACCAACACACTAAGAAGAACCCTTTTAGTCCGCTCCTCCACCATCGATGCGCTATGTAGAGAGGCTGCGTGAAGATGCGTAGCGAACTTGTGAAACGCTGTGTAGCTAAGTGTAAATATATCCCTTGCATTCCTTGCTTTTTTGTATCTCAAAATACATAGGTCTGCTAGCCCTGTTCCGTCGAGAGCTGCACTAAGCTTGGCTATGAATATGAAGTGATGCCGTTGATGGATATTTTCCTCGCGCATCGTCCAAAACTTAGCGCATCTGCGATGGTACAAAATACTTCTTTAGCTTAGTCAGAGACACGGTATCTAAAAAAATTAATAGAATTATCATCTTTCTGCCCTTGTCGCATTTTACTTGGGGTCGGCGCAATAAGTTTATTTCTTCCATGCCGTCCTGTCCCTCGTCACGCCATCAGCTTGACCGAAACGGTTTCCTTTCTACTTTTCGGTCACTAGCTCCACTTTCAAACTACCTCCTCTATAAATTTTAATAAAATAATCATGTTAATCAGAAATGTAGAGATCCGCAAGAGAACCAGGATTACCGACATAGCCCGAAGAATTGCCATACTTAAGTGGCAGTGGGCAGGGCATATTGCTCGCAGAACGGATGGCCGATGGGGCAGAAAAGTTCTGCAGTGGCGACCGCGAACCGGAAGACGTTGCGTTGGAAGGCCTCCCACCAGGTGGACCGATGACCTGGTGAAGGTTGCGGGGATTCGCTGGATGCGAGACGCACGGGAACGGTCAATGTGGCGACACTTGGGTGAGGCCTATGTCCAGCAGTGGACGTCTTTCGGCTGATATGATGATGATGAATCATGTCAATTGGAAAGCTGTGTGCCAGATAAGATTTGCCCATCGGCAAAGTGATGAACTACAAAAAAAAAACTATATTAAACCCCTTTAGGATATACGTTTTCTTATGTCCTGTCTTAGCAGGAAGGTTTGCCAACCTCCATTGTAAAATGTATGGTTACTGACCCAGCAGTCTAGGCTATACTGTGTTTGTCAGTGAACGACTTTAAGACCATTTGCAAACCACATTTTATTAGAAAATAGTTCGCGTCCTTTTGTAAAACAGTGCTTATCTCATTTCACAAGATTTTTTTATCACATTCACAGGACGTGGATTGCCTGGCCAAAGACGAGGAGAACGTCCACTTCTGTACCAACTGCTTCAAGAGATACGTGATCACGGACTCCAATCAAGAAATTGTAAGCTTTTTGTTACTTAACACTTCCAATAGGGTGACAAAAATACAAGTTCGGATTTTCAACGAGCTACAAAAATGACAACATACGTCATTTTAACATCAATAATTAATTAATGATTCAATTTTTATGCCAGGTTACTGTCAAGTAATATAAACATTAATATAAGTATAGAATTTTAAGCAGTGACACAACTGTGATTTGGCAACATTAATGTCAAACTAGCATACTTGTGTGGGTATCTATGGGAAATTGTCAAACCGTCTCTATCATAATGGTGATAAATTCGGCATAGAAATGCTTCATTTTGTATAGACCCTAATTGTAAATGAGGAACTTCACGCACCAGTCAGCTACGACAATGACTTCTCGGATGACCGCCGTGCCTCGTGCGGCCCAATTTACTTTTTGGTCTGTTCTTTTGCAGCCAGCAGTAAGGTCGATTGAAAGTTAATGATTTTCGCTGTGCAGTACCACACCCCTCACGCACCCTGTCACATGAATTTGCTACTGCGCAGCGAGTTGCGGAGTGTTCCGAGTGAGAGGCCACTAGATTTGATTGTACCTATACGACAAGCTGCGGGTGCCCGCTCCAGAATCAGCAAAAGTTCTCTTTGATATCCTTAGTCTTCTTCAACACGTGTCTTTATATTTTTCCTCAGAAATTGAACTCTGTGGTATCGACACAAAGCGTGGCGGTGTCGGTAGTCGACAGTGAAGAGCAGCGCTGCGACACTGACTCCAGCTCGCTGGCGGCCGGCAGCACCGGGGATGTACTGCCGCCCGTAGTGAGTATCACAAGTAGCGTCATCTATGCCACCAAATAAGAACTACAAACAAGTAATCCTACGTCGCGCAAGCAAAATTCTCCATATTGAACAAAGACCTTGCAACAATCATTGGGCAGTTGCCCGGACCAGACGAAGATTGGACTTGTGACCAGTTGATGGCTGCAAACTCTATCCCAATTACATGTCACTTAAAATATTAATGGCGAGATATGTGTGTTCTCTAGGTGCCTCTGCCTAGCCCTTCGGGGAAGACAGGCTCGGTGTTATGTATATGTCGGGTTTAGTCAATAGTACGGACGTCAAAACAAATCACAAGCACGCCTCTAGCGGCAATTCAACAACAACTACGCATTGGCGCGATTTTTCTAACCACTTACGTGGTGGGGACAGCAGAATATGGCAGTTGAGTACTGACCGCCTTAAAGCTAAGACGTCGTAGAATCACTGTCCGTAATATTAGTAAGCAAGATTATAACTGAATTGTGACTATTTGAATAAACCCAGTGCAGTGTATCGAATAATTTGTGTGATTTAATTTTCACCATTGTACCCACCGACCTGCCCACACACGATGTCTTAACCTAAAGGAATACATCCTGACCTCCCCGATGGTTTACATTATCTGCCACCATTGATGCGACATATAGTAAATATCGAATTTTATCTTTCAGCCCTTAAGCCCACCATTAAAACAAGACAAGCCCAAGTCGGCGCCCTCGAAGCACGCCAAGAAGAAGGGCGTGCCGGCCAGCAGCAACACCGCTAACAACACGCCCTCTAAAGTCTCATCTGCACTCAGCCCGCCGAAAGAGGTCGAATCCGGACTCTTCTTGTATATCGACTTGCACGGACACGCTTCCAAGAAAGGTAAGATTTTAACACGGCTTCTTGTGAGAAAATTACTGTTCAGTGTGCTTATTCCGAGTTTTTTTAACATACTCACTCGTGATAACGTAAACGATCTCTTATGTCAAAATGTATACAAAAAAGAGGTTACTCCTTACCGTGGCCAGACGGCACTTATCCAATTTCAATACAAATTGGCGTTTACGTTAACGCGAATGAGCGTGAGTAAAACCGTCGCACTAAGTCCTCTGTAGTAGATACATTTTGACATAAGAGATCTTTTACGATATCACGAGTGAGTAAGTTAAAAACTCGGAATAAGCACACTGAATACAACCAAGCTCGGTTATGAACACCAAAACTCGACGTTGACGCAATCCTTCTTGTTCATCCTGTTTTTAAAATAAAGAACAGTGTTTTACTGTCACAGAAATTGATATATAAGGGTGGATCTCCTCAAAATATTATTCATATTGTTCTTGACAACTATGACGTATTTTAAAAAGTCCTCGCCTAGGCACATTTTAAGCAATTAGCAACAGAAGAATTCAGTACGCGGTATTAGTTTCTTGAATATGTCCTCATGGAATCATAAAAACAATTACCATGCATATATAATTATTGATATCTGGTTAAATATATGAATGACGATTGAGATGAATGGGAGAATCAAATTCAAATAATTGTCTACTCGAAACGCATGGAGCCCGTACTTTTTAAAGCTTGTCGGCTGATAAGGTGCGGGAGGAGTGTTACTTAAACGTCAAATGACACATCAAGTGCTTTTTGTTTAACTGATATCTTAGGCCGCTATCCCACTGGCCTTTTACGAGCGTTGGCGTTCCTCCAACGTCAGCGCAGCGTCGACGCTACGCAGTCGCGACGTTGACGTCGCGAGACTCTAGTGGCGTTAGCGCTAAGACTTCGCTACGCCAACGACGCGTCAACGCGACGACAACGTTGCGTTTTTTGGCAACAGGTACAATCACGCCGAACAATAATTATTGTAAAACTTATGCTAGTGTCTTTGAATAAATAAAACAGGTAGTTAAAAATATACACAAAAGCGTTTTATATGCATACCTTAAAGTTATAACAAGCCTCTCTTCAGTATCTTCTGGTCATACTGAAACTCTGAGATTAGTGTATAAATATTGTATGTTATTTTGAAGCACTTCTAAAAGTTCGTTAAATGTAGTCTCTGGCATTCGCAAATATTTATAAAATTCTGATTTATATAGAGATTACGAGTACAGTGCGAAATATTCACTTTCTTGTAATCGATTGGACCATAAAGGATTTACCCAAAATTGACGATGAGACTTTCTTTTTCTTTTACGTAATTTTCGTCGAAGTAGCAAAGCCAACAATGGTGTTGTCTTTGATTGTACGCCTCAAATTGTAGCATGTGCGCGACGTTAACGTTGCGTTCAGCAGATGTAACGCTTGTCACTAGTCTCGAGACGTCGCGTCTGCGTAGCGCCGACGCTGCGCAGACGTTGGAGAAACGCCAACGCTCGTAAAACGCCAGTGGGATCGCGGCCTTATAAAACAACACTGTTGCAACTAATAACGAAATTTTTTTCGACGAGCTACCAATTAAGTTATTTCATAAGTATTTAAGAAATACAGAGTTTATTGTTTCTTCAATAATTAATAACGTACTCAATCTAACAAATCCTTGACAATTAATATTTCACGCCAAGAAATTACGATAAACGTAAAAAGGCGACAACAAAAATACGCTATGCCAAAAATCAATAAACTTTAAAAAAAATGCGGTGACATCAATTTCGGTTCTCGACCAGTTAATTAATAAAACTACTCCAAACTCACAATGAACTCAATTCCCAGGTATATTCATGTACGGCAATCACTTCGAGGACCTAGAAAGCTGCGTGGAATGCATGCTACTGCCTCGCATCATGTCCATGAACAACCTACACTTCCACTTCTCTTCCTGCAACTTTACTGAGCGGAATATGTATCTCAAGTGAGTAGTGTATTTCTATGTGTTTCTATCTTATAACTAAACTAGCCGACGTGGGACCTTCTAACATAAAGTCACTGCCATAAAAAATTGGCGGCATCGTAAAATGTAATTTCCACCAAACGGAACGCATCGGCTCGGAACGGATTTTACATTCTTCAAACGAAATGAAATCGTGACACACAGTATTTAAAGTCTTTATTACCAAGACACGCATAGCAGCTTCACCGCGGGCGTCTTCCGCGACATGCGTTCGGAGCCGAAAGCATGCTGCGACGCGCGGTCGGCTCCGTTCGGGTGCCGTCGTATCCGGTCAAATCCTTTCGGCTGCCGTCGTGTGCTCTCGTAGCTGTGGTCGGGCGGCGGGTGGCGGCATCACTCATTCTCAAGAGTGCATTGTAATTTGACGTCACTTATGCAATCGTGGATTAAGAAGAAAAACTGATTTGTTTGGTGCAAAAGTATACCACTACCAGAATTGAACATACGGATACGTACGCAACCGACGGAAGCCGTACGGAGCCGTTCGTATGCGTCCACATTCTGCCGGACGCGATCGGCTGTCGCCGTATCCGTTCGTATCCTTTCAGATCTGATGCGATGCGTGCCGTTCGGTAGAAATTTTACTTTACTCGTTTTGGTGCTAAATATAGATGAGTTATTCATGGGTGTATAACACCGTGTCTTTATTTTTTTCTTTCAATATTCGTAATCAGTGCTGGCCTATGACACAAATTATTTATGTCAGAGGGGCTTGTTTTGTCCAAGCCAGACTATCGATACAGATCCCAAGGGACGATTCGAAGGAAACGTAGCCAAACACTTGCTTTTGTTTAAAATTTTGTGTATTTTAATGCTATTTTGGTCAAGGAGCCGCTAGCGTTATAGTTCTCGCCAGTTCTTTGCTGCCCTGAAGTTGACTACATTGGCTGCGCAGTAATAAATCTCATACTTAAACAGCACCGCGCCGCGCCTGGCGCATCGGAAAGCTAACTTCAGGGCGGACAAGAAGTTTGGCGAGAACTATGCTGCTGACCTTGAGCGAGATTCTGGGTTCAATTCTTGAGTCGGGCTAAGAGTTATTACGTTTTTCCATCTGGAATTTGTCAGTAGTAGCTCGGAGTCCGGATGTGTCCCCTATAGATGGGGGAGTTAAACATAACTGGCAAAAGGAGATATTCCAGAAATTTATGGAGCCTGGGCCAGCACTATGTACACTATGTGTAAAATCGCTATATAATATTGTAACCGTTTTTATTGTTCATTTTCTTTATCTTTACTTCGTTTCAATGGACACTCAAATTAACATAAAATTAAACATGGTGGATCAGATCAGCAGTATGCGAAAAATTTCATTTTGACAATGACTTTTGATTGACGTGTCAGCGTAATATCTGCGTTAAAAAAAGCAACACGAATTCAATTGCAGCAGAGAAGCAATCAATCAATGTCCGTAGTAGTAAACTAGGTTGCAAAACAATCACTAAAAACTCCGAAACATATCCAATTCAAAGACAAAGCAAAGAAACACTCAAAGATGTAATTTTCTAAAACTGTCAAAGTTGTCAAACGTCATGTCAAAAACAACTGTCATGGCTGCCCTAAAAGGGGTTATCTTATCAAAAAACTTTTTAAATGATCATTTTTGTACGCCTGTACCCTTCTTTTTAGTATCTTTATGGAGTTCCCCTAATTTTTTCTATTTATCTATGTAGTGTACACAGTGATGGCCCAAAATCAAACATCTTTAGGTGTACTATAAGTATGTAGGTGCAACCCTACCTAATCCTTCGGGGAATAAATGTATGATGTTGTGTTATGTGTAAATAAAATGTCATCTTACTAATAATCCTAATGTACAGTACTCCCCAATCTTATTGGCCGGGTTGAACATACATTTATGATGCGCAAGGAACAACGCGCTGCTGGTTTTGTATGAGTTTTATTACTGCGCAGAGATTGTAGCCAACTTCAGACCAGCTAAAAAGATTGGGGATTACTGTACTATACTATATTTAGGGACAGGCGCGACGGCATGTCCCGGGAAGGCTCGGGCCGGGTGGCGGTGTTCAAGGCCACGGGGCTGGTGCGCTCCTACACGCTGGAGTGCAACTACAACACGGGCCGCCTGGTCAACGTGCTGCCGCCCACCGTGCGCGAGGGCCCCGGGGCCATTCCGCTGGCCCCCATGGCGCCGCTGCCCCCCAAGTACACGCCTCATATCTTCGAAGAGGTAAACCCTTTCAAGGTTTGTGCGCCGCAAGCCTCTAGGTAGAAGTTGCGAAGCGTTGGTTTCACTCGGCACTGGGAGACGATGGACTTAGTTATAGGTGAAACATCGATATGCTAGAAATAGTTATTATGACAAAAATAAACTATTTAGTCCGTCAGTTAGGGAGATTATATCAAAATAATATAATGACTTACTTTTTTTTACTGTCACAAAAAATTACGACGATACAGTGCGTTGAAATTTCGCGTGACGTCACGCCTTGGTACAGATTTTTACTCAGAAGTGGCAGTCACAAGCCCTCCTCTCTCACTGAACTTTGATGCGCTTTTTCTTTATGAATTTTGATTGATTTGATAAAGCAAAAAGACACGTCCAATTTTTTTTATAATCTTGCTGACGGACTTTGAGGAATCATTCGTATTATGATTGATATGAGATCAACGAGACAAGATTCGAGTTGAGATGTTTGCCTGAGCATCTTTATAATCACACGGTTGGATAATTAACTCTAGCGTTATTTCGGGACACATTAAAGCATTCTCTGTCTATTTATGTTTACACATAGTGTCATTTTGCTTTTTCTCTGTATTTATAAGTGAAAATTACTAAACTAAGTCACGCTCGCTCGCAGTGTCGGTGTATTGTATTTTTAGAGTGACTTCGTAAGTTATCTTTTAGAAACAGACGGACAGAACAAACTTAGGTCCGTATTAGTAAGCCAATAAAATAAATGCATACAAAGCGAGTTGCCAACAAAAAAAAAATGCTATTTTAGTTACTAGTTAGTCCTATAGGTCGTAGGAACAACCCCCGGATAGACCTCCAAGGATTACAAACATTTAACAAATTGATAAAAACAAACTGGTTTGCCAATACGGTCCTAAGAATGTAAACACATTTCAGGTAAAAATCAGTCGTCCAAAGAATCTGGAGGTTTTCGAAGAGATACAACCCATCGAGGTTTGTCTTAAACCTTGTTAACGCTAGTACATAGTCTTTGTAAATATTTACTGTAATATAATTGTCCCACATGTATCTGCTTTAAGTCAAGTAGTATAAGCATTGCTTTAGTTCATACATGCTTTTTATAATACCTCTTCAGAAATCTCCAGATATTTTGTTATTGATATTAACACTTGCTGCTTATGAAAGCACTTATTTTATATTTAACTAGCTGTCCCACGCGGCCTTGCTCCCGTCAGCTGGCTACCTCCCTACCTACCCTACCCTATCCTACCTACATACCCTACCTACCTACCTTCCTACCTTACCCTACCTACCTACCCTACCCTACCTACCTACCCTACCCTACCTACCTACCCTACCCTACTTTCCTACACTGCCCTACCCACCTACCTTACTTACCTACCTACCTACGTACCTACCCACCTACCCCACATACCTACCCTACTTACCTACCTACCCACCTACCTTCATACCAATTATTTTTTGTTTGGTCTAAAACCATCTTCGAATTCTAATTAAACCTGTTTGGGGCACATCGGTTGAACGGTTTCAAAGTCTATAATGGACTCGAATTTTTTTGTGTTTTATATATTAGGATAAATTATTTGTGCCAAAATGGCTTATTTAAAAGATATAGTTATATAGTATCGTGGACTTTTTTTTGATCTACTAAAAATCAATATCTTTGTAGTACATGGTACTACGTATAATTTGCCTCTAAAGCACCGTGATAGAGCAGTTCGATAGCAGTTTTCCTGCCAACTTACTATCATATTATATATATATCAATATTTAAGGCTAATCAAGAACTTTAGCGTAATGCTATATAGCCTTGCTCATGAATGTGGCTATCATATACAAAAATATTTTTTCAAATCCGACTGGTAGTTCCAAAGATTAACGCGTTCAAACAAACTAACAATAAAACTGTTCGGCTTTATTATATTAGTTTAAAGATTCGACATTTTTCTTTAAGACTCAAAGGTCTGATATGACTACAAACGATGTAAGTAAACTCTAAATAATGTTATGCTAAATTAAACTTTACTGCCTTATGTTTTTGAATCAAATTTATTTACCTATAAGCATTGCCATATTTGCCACGCATGCACATTTAATAAAAAAAATTAAACATGGGCGAATGTACCAGTAATTCAGGGTTTACAAGTAAATTGGTATGAATATAATATACATTTCTAATAATTTTGTGTATGAAACAAATTTTTACCGTTTTTTAAAAGCCTGACATATGGCTGATTCCTTTTAAAATAACTTAAACACCTTCAAAGATTTGGTAAAACTTTTAAGATAACGATAGAACAGCAAGACTAAAACCTTTAATAAAAGTCAAAAAACCCGACTGCTTAAAAAGTGTACTAAAAAGATGTTAACAAAATTTGGTGCCCCACATTATGGCGCCCATAATCCGCCATTTTATTTTTCCAATTTTAATTTAGCCAGTGACACTCGCAGGGTCTACGAATCGATTGACGATTGATTAAGAATCATCAAAATCGGTCAACACGTTTGGTGGTTTGGTGTATGTTCGTTCCTATGTGGCGTTCTAGAGCCACATAGGAACGAACATACATACATAGACTGTAAAAAACACATTAGATAACCTCCTTCGGCAGTAGAAAAACGATTTAATTATGCTGACAAAGTGCCAGTTTCTGAGTTGAGTATTAAAAATTAAGATCGTGTCAAACAAACCCTACTAGTTTAGCAGGTTTTCAGACTAAATTAAAGATTGACAAATGCTCAACTTCAAATTAAGAAATCGGGGTATAATCTACAGCAACATTTCCTTATGTAGGTGGGTCGTTCTCTCGGAGCGTCGATCCTGGACCTGACTGGACAGCATCCTAACTCGCGCATCCCGTGCTCCGAGCATCGTAACCTCGCCGCCGTCAGAGAGTGGTTGCGCGCACATACACGCACCATGAGACCTCAGGTATGTCCTTATCTTTGTGCGAATAAGATGTGCTAATGGAGGACGGCTTCTGAATGATCGGTGTGCAAATTTGTCTCCTAAGGTCGAGATCTATACAGCGTAACCTACTGGACCCATAAGCTGTAAGGGTTCTACAGGACCTTATTCGAATGCATATAATGTTCAGATTCGAGTATAAACATTAACTTCTTACAAATAATGGCCATCTTGGTAGATATGAAAAGCTTCATGGAAAAAATAAGTAAAGCTCTATTAGATCCCGTCCTCAGTCTTGTGAGATGTCTATCCCTTGAGAAAAATAATTGAAGAAATTGCTATTCAACATTTAGGTAGTGGAACGCTGTGGAGGTGTTGCAGCAATGCTAATCCCTAACGATCACTCAGGAATCGACCTTACACACTTATATCTCACAAATATATTGTATGCTGAACATCTTGGACTTACTTTGCACGCTTCAATACTTTACACACTTTTCTCTGTTGGTAACACTACGTCTTTAATTTTCAGTGTTAAACTACTAAACACACCAAGCGTTTTATACTAGTCGTGGTAAGAATATAATAAAATTGTGGGAATGGAAGTGTGCTGTTCGATCTGATCACTTAACATACACTAGAATGTAATACTAAAATTACGGAATGGGGTTTCATTAGCAGTTGATTATTTGTTGTCATCAGCCATTCGTGAATCATCACTGCTACGTTATCGTAAATGCTTGCGTATGTTTCTAGCTGACCATGTCTCGTCTGCGGCCGAAGACGACGTCCCCCGTGCGCGTGCCGCTGTATGCGCGCTCCAAGGGCAAGGTGACCGAGGAGCGCAAGGAGAACACCTACCTCGGCGCCAAGAGCGACGAGCGCCGGCGCAGTCCGCCCGGGCCGCCCGACATCATGACCCTCAGCATGAAGTTCAGCAAGAAGAACGAGCCCGTCAAGACCACCTCGCGCACCAAGTACCTCAGCGAGAACGAGCCCAAACCCAAAACTTTATCCACTAAAAGGAGGAACATTCTCGCTATACGGAAACCGAACTCGAGCAAGACGCAGGTGGCGGGCGGCGTGGTGAAGGCGAAGGTGAGCCGGCGCAGTGTCGACGACGCCGAGGGCCCGCGCAGCTCCGTCATGTCCACCAAGCTCAGTAAGCGCAGCTTCGCGCGCAACGTGCGAGTGGCCGCGGGCCGGGCGCCGCGCTGCCGCGCCATGGCGTCGTCGTCGTCGGACGAGCTGCTGGTGGGCGGCACGTGGGAGGACGTGGCGGGCGGCACGGCGCTGGGCGGCGACGCGCACGCGGCCGGCAAGCGCCGCTCGCTGGCCGCGCCCGCCCCCCCTCACCTCAAGAAGATCCGCCTCAAAACCGCCATGTAGCGCCTGCGCCGCGCCCGCCGCACCCGCCAAGACAGTCTGACGCATTCATCCCACAATGAACCCGGTCCATCTACGCGTGATCAAATGTCATTTACTCGAATAACAAAATCTCTAAAACGTTAGTTTAAATGTACCTATTTGAGCTCAAAAATTCATGAGCGCGCCAGTTCTTTTTGATGCATCTTATGTATTGGAGCAAACGGCATATGATCTCACGTAGATAACCTAATGAACTCGGACATAAATTGGGTACTTTTGTGTAAATTTTTCGAGCATCTGCCATGAGGCATTATACACTTTTGAATATAACTTCAATCGAAAATACTGCGGCAGCCGGCAACTAGACCACTGCCAGCCTCTAGTTAGTTACCCAACCATCTCGAACGTTGGCCAAGTATAGTGTGGGGGCAGCGGACGCCAGTCGGTAACTTATGCCATTAAAAATTGTGTGTTCTTATCTCCTTACTCTTGAACTAATTAGGATATTGTCTCGTTTTTACTGTTTAGGATGATATGGTTTCCGACTGCGACTTGCCACCGTACGAGTTCAGACAGTTGTTATAACACTTATATTTTTATTTTATAATTTATTATTGATAGAAATGTTTTTAATGGCATGAGATATAAACTATTGTGAGCTAGTGTTGTAACTTAAATTTTAGTTGCTAATAATAATATCTTCTCGTTACTCGTGATTATGTTGACTGAACGAACTAAATTTTTGTGTTCTATAGTATAGTGTTTTTATGTCAATTTTTATCGTTTAAAATACAATTGGAAGTCTGTATAATGTTTTACGATCCTTTTGTGGATTGAAATATTTATGTAACATAAACATAGATTTTACTGTGAGTGTTTATAAAGACAAAATAAATATTGTTTTGGTGAGTTATGAAGACCATCCCGACTGTAGGTGAGTGAAATGCTCATGGAGTAATGTTTTCAAGATGTGCTATTGATACACTATAATGTACTATTGATCTCATTTATGAAATTTAGCAAGAAGCTGGTTTCAAAAAGTGCTCATAATTATCTATTCAATCACAAATATTTCTGTGTCCATGATATGTTTCAGGAAAGCTTTAAAAAAATTCAGTAAAATGGAAACGGAAATAGCAACAGAAACAAAGTGTTTGTGTGATATAAAACAGCTACTTGATTTATAAAGGGTTTTTTTAGAGTTATGTATGTATTATTAACACGTTAACATGTCTACACGGAAGTGTAAGGGGCGGATCTGGCCTCACTCGGCCCGGTCCGCGGCAACCTAGTGCAATAATTTTATATAAATATATATGTACCAGGCGTTTTATAAACAAACGTAAGACACTTCAAAATTATAAGTTCGTATGTATTATAAAGTGTTTATGGTAGAAATGCGTAGTGTGTATATTTTAAAACAGTAACTATTTATTTATCTGAAATATTAATATATGGTTAAATAACATACAATGTTCTCACAATCATTTGTTTTTTTTTTATTGTCTATAGTCTCGCGCCTGACCACTATCTCACCTGATGGTAAGCGATGATGTGGGTTACGGTGTAGCACACTTGTCTAGAAGAAACCTATTCACTCTTGAATTAAAGACCCCTAGATTGTAGCTATCGGGAAACAGACTTCAGCAGGGAATTTCACTCCTCAGCTAAGGAGACCATAATAAAAGAATTCCCAAAATGTTTAGTGCGTATGGGTGGGATGTCCATGTACCGATGGCGTATCGCCGTACGTCTGGTAGTCCGATGATGAAATGGGCTGGGTGGAATTAGATCATGCAATTCCATCGCACACTCCCCGAAATGTAACCGATAATAAAAAGCCGACAAGCTGGCAACTCGGCGACGGTGTTCAAGGCTCTTGACATGACCAGTACCTTATTGCCAATGAGCCTCTTGGCCCAATTTTCGATCGACTCCAGTGCATCGGCATATCTGTCCCAGGGATGAGAACAGTTTCTACTCCATGCATGATCGAACTTGCGCTTGATACAAGTTGAGCAGCTGTTCTTGCATGAAGTACCTTCTCACCTTTGCAAGGATCCCCAACTTTTTGGAAGCCAGCTGAGTCTTTGCCTAAATGTATGGGTCAAAATGGAGAGTCGGTGTTCAACGTTACGCCGAGAGTCGATTTTAACGGAGAGTCAACGTTACGCCAAGAAGCTCGAGATGGTCCGTTATTGGCACGGTGATATCTCTTGGAGCCTGGTTAAATTGGCTCTTTTTAGCGGAAAAAAATACGCCTGGCTTTTGGTAGCATAAACTTGACCAGATTGGCATCGCCCCATTCGGAGACTGCCTGCAAGGACAGTAAACGCTCCACCATGGCCTCACGGAGAGACCGGATCTGAGGTCCGGTAGCCCGTGCGTTGGACAAGTATGTCTCAGCAACAGTGCTACCTTCTGCGTAGGTACCAAAAGATAGATTTTAGCAGCTCTTTAATTTGCCGCAAGAATAATGTTGCTGAGAGTACCGACCCCTGAGGAACCCCAGCATTAATATCTTAACTGGTCCGACGAGCAGCCATCGATAACCAGAATGAACCGCAGGCTTATTAAGTATCTTTTGCAAGAGCAAAACGATAGCGATCAAACGCTTTATGTCATAAAAGTCGGTATTACCTGCAGTGTAGGTGTGGTAGGTCCTACCACGGAACAGAAAAAACAGTGGAAGTGCAATGCAGCAAAATTACTATGGGAACCGTTGCGCGTTGTCGCCAAACTCACACATACTACAAATAAGCCGATCGTTTGATTTGTCGTTATAATTTTAGTTAAAACTAGCATAAGTCAGAGATCCTACATCTGGAAAACAATCTTCACACTATTTAAATAGGATTTATTTTGCGTGAGTGTAGAAAGTATTTACGACGTTTTGTAATCTAAAGTCAAACTAGATTCAATTGCCAAGTAAATTCCGCTACCCACCCATAGATGGCGGTATGCTCAGTGGTTGCAATTATAAACTTTATTTCGTTGAGCGTAAGGTTGACTTTCGTTTGATAGATCGATATCAACTGCTACTCAATCAAGGAAGTAACATTGCATTTTTCATTACTATCGATATCGATAGATACCCGACATCTTAATTCGAAAAAAAAAAAAAATATTAGCTATTTTGTAGATCAGTAAAACTGTAGGATGAATGACGTAGTATTATTTAAAAATAAAATAATATATGTATAAAAATGAATTACTGTTCGCCTACCCTAGTGGGTAGGTAGGTAGTAGAGTAGATATGGTAGGTAAGCAGCCGGTATAATCATTGCAATAATAATTATGTATGCAATACAACATACTTCCAATTATTTTGGAAATATTTAATCCACCTAATATAAAAGAAAATATAGGTTCCTATTTTCTTTTATCGATATTTATCTACAAAATCAATACCCGACACGACTACATCCCTAATTGAGTAGCGAAGAACTTTCAAGAACGAAATAGTGAAAACGTTCAATCCAAAATAAACTATATGTTAATCGTGTAAGGTTGATTTTAACTAACATTCTAATAAATTTTTAGTAAATTGAAATTTACTAATATTTTATTAGAAAACAAATAAAATCATTCTAACCGATGATACGAAACACCTACATTTTTTAATTTATTTCTCCTACTATCATTTTTGTACTCCAAAATGGAACGAAACGGCATAGTTACGGAAATATAAATTTGTCGCGAGACTAGCAACACGACGCGATGTTAGAACACGACTGGAATCAAGTTTGCGTGGAAGCGCCTATTAGTGACACGCGTGCCACGCCTACTTTGCATTTCCACTGTTTTTTCTGTTCCGTGGGTCCTAATTAGTTTACTCTTTGGGTCCTACACAATCGTTTGCTAATCGCATTGAGCTAGGAAAAATATGGAGGCGCCGCGATGTTCTATACATACATTAGCTTATACAAATATGAGTGAAATACGATTATACGATACAGAATGTAAAACATCGTTTTGTTTCATTCTTTCTAATGTAGTAATCGTATTTGACAAAAGAGACAACAATATTTCAGTTGTTGCTCATTAGGGCAACATTTTGTTATGACGTAGTGACCTGTGACAGTTGTAGGTACGTGCCATATTCGCCATTTTATGTGACGAATTTTGTGTTTGTGTTCGTGGTAGTCCTGCTGTCAAATGGTTGTTTACTTTTTGTATTATTAATGTGTGTGTGTTCCGTGATTGACACAATCATAGAATCGGCAGCCATTTTATGTGACATTTTAAGATTTAGGTAGGCACGTTTTTTTTGTAGGTATTTCCAGTCCGTGCTGTTTGTCAAATGCACATAATTTAAAAAAAAACCGCCAACAACTCTAAAACTTTTGTATTGAAGAGCAATTATTGCGCAAAAATCGCTATCATTTTGCTCTTGCAAAAGATACGTAATAAGCCTGCCGATCTCTCAGGAATTCTGCAATCCGAACAGAATCAAACCGAATGAAGGAAGCTTACCTAAACTTAGACGAAAATATTGCGGTATACAGTGTAGATCTTTCTTTTTCAGTTTAGAGAATATCTTTTAAATTGGTCCAAGATTGGAGGCGGAAATAGGCGAGAGCCAAACCTCGAATTATGACTTTTTACTTAGGATATTCAGTTAGATGTCTGCGATCGCATTTCCTCTTATAAGCACCAAGGGATAACTACTTAGCAGTTATGAAAAAACCTGCCAAGTGCGTGTGGGACGTCGCACATTAAAGCGCAATTCCAATATTTTTTAAAACAAAACAAATAGTACAGTATTTATCAACTTAAAGAGCTCTAAACAACGATACTCTACTCGATGGTGAAGTACAAATAATTTTTCACGCCACCTTTAAAATCGTTCAAAAATATTTTTGACTATTTGTATGGCTTTGGGTCAACAAGACGTGTGGCTCCCTCTGGCTTGGCCGCTATCAGGGATTTTAATTTTAGATTACACAAATATTTAGTCTAAATTAGTCGCCAAATATCAGAATTAGTCGGTCACTGGTTCAAAAGTTAGAAGGATTTATAGGTGACCGATCGGCAGCCGTATTGCGTGTGAATACGGCAACGCAAAGGGTTTTTTTATCAATCCACATCGCGTCATTCATCTCGCATGTGTGAATTCACTTGCGCAATTCGGCTGCTGGAGACAAGGGTGGATTTAGGACGGAATATCGGTTCACAAAATACCGTCTGGGGGGGAAACGGTATTTTGTGTAGGTACTGTGGAGATTCCATCACAGTACATACATACTTAGAAGGAAATCAAACTATCAGGGTTGTGTCTTCTCGTCCAACTTACCACAGTGTCTCAAGACGAACCTATGGCTCTGAGACGTGGTCGCTGTCAATTGGCCTCATCAGAAAGCTTACAGTCACCCAAAGGGCAGAAATGTAGAGATCCACAAGAAAACCAGGGTTACCGACATAGCGTTCAAAAGTGCCGTTTATTGGCTTAGTTAATTAAATATATTTGACTTTGACTGAGCCCGAAGAATTGCCAAACTTAAGTGGCAGTGCGCAGGGCACATTGCTCGCAGCGGAAGACGTTGCGTTGATGTCCGTGACTACCGCAGACACTTACACTCGTGCAAAAAAGTTTTAAAAGTTTTGGACCATAGACAAGATAGAATGAGATTCAAAATTATGTGAAGAAAATCGACGATTGAAAAATTGTCGTCGCTGTTTGATATTTTAACTGAGTAGAACTTAAAATGAGCCCTGTAATATGAATATACATGATTACTTTGTGTGAAGTATAACATAAAGCCAGTTGATCTCCGTTTGAACGCGTCTTGACTCAAGTTTTTTGACTAAACCTATGTAAGTATATCTAGATAACGTGCATATAATAACAATAACTATATTTATTAAAACTTAAAATAATTAATATGTACTTACAAGTACGTATTTGAAATAGTAACTGATTGTTATTTTTTTATTAAACTTGGATTAGAGTAAAATCATCTAAAGTCTTGAACATAAACATATTATAAAGCTTTAAAACAATTTGTACGAGTGTACTGCTCAATACCATTGACAACTTAATATAGTCGGGTAATACGCGAAGATTTAGTATGGAAAAGTAATGAAAGCTAATTTCTCTTAAAATACAACACTTAGGTATCTGAATTTTTGGTCGCTTTATCTTCTGTAGGAGTAGTAATTTTTGTATACATTTGGGCAGAATTCACTAAGTTTTTAATAGGCAAATCTTGAAATGAAAATTTAACACCGTGACTACCGCCACCCCACCAATGGCATGGTATATCTCGTAAACTACTGGAGTACTAGTTGTGAATTCTGGGTATCAATTTTATCTTGCAGGGTAATAATTTTCTATGTAGGTTTGAGGAAAGTCGCAGGCTCCTCCAACTTGGAATCAACATTCACAGTCGTGGTCCTGCTGAACGAGCGAGCGAAAGTTATCATCGTTGATTTCTCGATAAATAAAAATGATTCAGTTCTGTTTTTTTTACGAAATGGATCACATTTATGGGTAGTAATTATTTGTGTACTTAGAATAGCTGTAGCATGCCCCCGTTTTCGGCGCTCATGGTGGTCCTGCTGAATGGAGCGTGACTACCGCAGGACCACCTTCAAAGTCGATTTTCTCGAAAACTACTAAGGTACCAATGTTGTTGTTCGGGTACTAATTGGTACCAATTGAGTAGTAATTATTTACCAAATATGGAAGCGGTTGCTGTCGGGGTCCTGCGGTAGTCACGGACATCTGATAGTGGCCAAGCCAGAGGGAGCCACACTAACTGTGAAAATTTTAATAGCTCCAACCGTTTGGCTGTCAAACTTGTGTAACAAGACTGACAGACAGACACGTGGGTGACAGGAATAGGGTTCATTTTGGACCCTTCGGTTACGAAACCCTAAAAAGGAAACTGAAAGTGACGGATAAAGTATGTTGGCTATCAATTCTACTTAGTCTATTTATTAATTTATTTTTATTTGAATAAACCCGACTTCTTACGTCATCGGATGGCCTCCCGGAATTGACCTTGCCCACACCAAATTTAGGTCTTGCTCCGCCACTAGGGCGGTAAGGCACTTTGACTCACAAAAATGTGTATGCCCCCCACATCCATATTTCGGCCAATGCGTTAATTAACAGTTTAGTTATTTGGCAACGCATCTCATAGATATGTATTATTATCAACTAGAATATCGACAGTGATAGAAGTACAGGTTTTTAGTTACTGCCAATAAAAAAGTACCTACTCTGTGGTTTCTGCCTACACCCGTAGAAAACAGGCGGAAGTTTATGCCTGGAGTGTATGTTAAGTATATTAGGGCGCCCGGTTGGCGCAGTGGTGGTGGGTTCGATTCCCGAACGGAAAAAATATTTGTATGACCTAGAGATAGTTGTTCCGGCTCTGGGTGTTTGTGTATGTGAGTTTGTTTGTAAACGCACCCACGATACATGAAGAAATTCCTAGTGGGGCATTAACAAACATTAAAATTATTGCAGACTTGTAAGTTTCTAACAATGCTATTGTACTTGGTATAGATAGTTCAACTCATCTTTGCGCGCGGCGCTGTTCGATGGTTGTTTGCTCGGACGTCTGCCACTTCACTGCCACACAAATGCAAAATGGCTCTTACAAGCACATGCACACATGAGTTGCATTGCACAGATTGGTGGTGTTATATTTTATGTAGATAGAAAACTAGGTTTCAGCAATTAGTAATAATAATGGTAGTTGACAAAAGTAAGAAAGTTTATCAAGATACATTAATTTGGATTTTAGAAGGAAGAAAATCTTTCAGACTGAGAAAAAAGCTAATAAGCCAAAAAATTATAAAACTCTTTAGTAATTGGGTGATCCAATGCTACATAACCTTATATAAAAAATAAAGAATAAAACACAGAAATACCGCAAACTCCTTTATTCAAAGTCCACAGTATGCTTAAACGACTAACAGATTACAACCTGCGACCTCTTCGGCCACCCTTCCTGCGGGTAGAGTCTGAGGGCACGGGGGTAACATCCTCAATGCGGCCAATCTTCATGCTTGAACGAGCAAGAGCACGGAGTGCAGACTGCGCACCAGGTCCAGGTGTCTTGGTCTTGTTGCCACCAGTGGCACGCAGTTTGATGTGCAGGGCGGTGATGCCAAGAGTTTTGCACTTCTCAGCAACGTCCTGGAAAATACATAACAAACAGTTAGTAAAAGTATCTTTTAGACTTAGTTAGGTTACCAAACAAGATGCCCGGTTTTATAAGCATGGTAAATAAACACCAGAGTTGTTTGTGTTATTTTGAAATTAAAATGTACTACAATCCAATTCTGTTGTTGGGTCAATTCTATTTCTGGTATTTTCGATCTCTAGGCTCAGGTTTTTGATTCCATATAAATTTTTGGCTCAACTCTCCATAATTAACTTCTATTCATCAATTGTTGGTCTAACAAGTGGTGTAACTCTTCAACTTCTTTGACCATTTGTAATGCCAACAATTGATTAATAAATGTGTTTTACAGAAATTTGAAACTATTGGTTAGGTTAACCATTGTTTGAGTTAACTATGGATCAAAAAACTGAACCTAAGACGACCCACTGACTAGTATTTTTTCTACACATTAATAGTTTAATTAGGCAAATTGAAATAGTAACTTTAGTTAGTGACGATTTTTAAAACATTAATTTCAACTAATAACAGAGGCTCCCTTGATGTAATTCTAATCGTTGGGCACCCAGTACTTTTGAATGGAGATAAGTTACATTGTTTGAACGATTATCACCAACCAAATACTGACATAACCTCAAAATGTTTTCACTAATCAATGCTGATACAATGAAGCTGAGGAAAGTAAACAAACCTGAGCAGCCAACATAGCGGCGTAGGGAGAAGCCTCATCACGATCAGCCTTCACCTTCATGCCACCGGTGACACGGGCGATGGTTTCCCGGCCAGACAAGTCGGTAACGTGTACGAATGTGTCATTGAAAGAGGCAAAAATGTGTGCCACACCGAACACTGTTTCGCCCACCAAGTGCTGAGGGCCCAGAGTTACCTGGACCTCCTCTTTCGCAACTTTGTTTTTCCTCGGTGCCATGGCTCAGCCTGAAAATAACAACACTGTCTTCAGAACCACTTTTGTAACCTTAAATATCTAAGTAATCCACACACAATTTGCCGCGTACAGAGAACTAGATATTATGTGAGGGATTTAACGATTCGAAACAAGGATTATTTCACATTAAATCGTAATAATTAAAGTATTTTTTAATAAAACGCAAAGATACCTTAGCTTTGAAACCTGTCAAAAACTAGAAAGAAATCCTGACGTGAATGTTGCCAGCAATTAGGTGTGAAAACCGTACTATTAACTTTTTTTTTACTTTATGGAAAATACTTCGAAAAAATAAAATAATTATAAGAAAATTACACAATCAATCATTCGATCTTTATAAATGAGCAAATTACTTGAATATTTACTTTTAGTAAACGGGCAAAAGACTTGGTAGTTTATTGTTTCATAAATAAAATTACTATCTAACTTTTCGTTGCCAGATGGCAACATATTTAACCATTAATGATTCGTTCATAATTATTAAATAAAATACGCTTGAACTAATCTTATAATTCTACACAAAAATCAAGCATAATTAAAACTAAAATTACGCAAATAACAAATTCAAACACATAAAAGGCCTGCCCTGTACTCGGTGGACCAGCCGGCCCGAACATCGGGCCAATTTAAGTCATGCTGAGCTGAGCCTAGAGGTGGTCTGTAACAGGTTAAATTAGGTATCTGTTACACCTGTTCCAGTTCCAGGGCAATAGCAGTTCCAAAATCCTGTTCCAAAATAACAGCCTGTTATTTTGCAACAGCTACTAGTACTAATAAATAAAGCAGTGTACAGATTCATTTTGTGAAATCTCCCCATACTTAATAAATTTTCCTCAAAATTATATCACTTTCATAAAATTTTCCCCATATTTTGTGGTGGCATTTTGTAATAAAAAAGCTTATAATAAATAAATGATAAGCATAAAAGAGCAAAACACAAAAATTTGCGATAAAAGAGTTATTTATGTAGTTTGGCTACCTTTAATATGTATTTTATAAACTTGCTCATAATTTTTCAATTGCATACATATATGAAAATATTGTGAACAAAAATGCCCAATATTAACCCACTTTTCCTTTTTCCCCGATAGTTTGCACTTTTTCCCCAAAATTGGGCAATAATACCCAATCTGGATATACATTCACAGAAAAGAACCACAGATTATGTGACTTTTATTGCACTTTTGGATAAACGCACGATATTACACTATGTTCTATTTTTATTTTTAGCACGACAATGTGATCTGTGGGTTTAAAATAAATATTTCACCATCATATTTTTACATAACATAAAATATTATAAATAAAATACAATCAATATTACATTATAAAATAGATGGTTTACACATTTTTTTATTCAATGGTAAGTTCATAATTGTGTATCCGAATGGGTAACAGTGACAGGCAGAGAACAGACGCTATCTCTTTCTATTACAATAAGTCAGAAGAGAAAATAGCTTGTTCCAGTCCCAAACTGGTACAGGCGCAGATCATCAGATCATTTTAATCTCTTTCTAACAACGTAAACATCCCTAAGCTAGACGAGAGAAGAGCTTGCTATGTTACACCCATTGAGATAGGAAATATATGGAGGCGCCGCGATGTTCTATACATACATTAGCTTATACAAATATGAGTGAAATACGATACAGAATGTGAAACATCGTTTTGTTTCATTCTTTCTAATGTAGTAAACGTATTTGATGAAAGAGAGAACAATATTTCAGTTGTTGCTCATTATGGCAACATTTTGTTATGACTTAGTGACGGTTGTAGGTACGTGCCATATTCGCCATTTTATGAGACGAATTTTGTGGTTGTGTTCGTGGTAGTCCTGCTGTCAAATGGTTGTTTACATATTGTATTATTGAGATTTGTGAGTGTGTGTGTGTTGCTTGATTGACACAACCTTAGAATCGGCGACCATTTTATGAGACATTTTGAGGTTTAGGTAGGCACGTTTTTTTCGTAGGTATTTCCAGTCCATATTATTTAGTATGTCTATGGTTACACCGTAGTATCTCTAAGTAGTCTGTGTGTTACACAGACACACACACTAGTTACGCCAAAGGTATGTTTTGACTTGTGACCACGCGGAACAGATTTTGACTGTTACTGCGACTGTGACTGTTACCTACATATCAGTTATCTGTGACTGTTACTGCGACTGTGACTGTTACCTACATATCAGTAATCTGTGACTGTTACTGCGACTGTGACTGTTACTGCGACTGTGACTGTTACTGCGACTGTGACTGTTGTTGTGGGTCGTGGAACTTGTGGAACAGGCAAAAAAAGCAGGAACTGTTATTTCAATTTATGGATATCTGTTCCATGTTGCTATTTTTAAATACCTGTTTTTTTTAACTGTTTCGATAAATATGCCTCACTCCTAGCTGAGCCATTCATTAAAAAAATCCTTACTTTGGAAAAAACTAAAAAAATACAGTAAAGGATTATAAGATTCAAACAGTATTAAATTAATAGTAACAGTATTAATTTAACAGCATTTATTTATTAAGTTCTTGATCACACCCATAAAGCAATGTGACAACATCCGGAAATAGCGTACGTCATTGCCAACAGATTCATATTTCATCGCATATTCGTTGCCGAGAAAAATCGTCGGTTTTAGCGACGTAACATATTGCAAATAAGTGTGAAATATTGTGATAAACTTCGTTTTAGCATTAGTTAAACTAGTTCAATTTTAAAAAGTGAGTATTTTATTTGCGTTTTTGTGTAATTCAAGTTCGAAGTTTCAAGTACGCGAATGACGTTCTGTCATTCATGTTACTCAATTCAATATTGTATTCTTACTACGTTTTCGATGTCTCAACAAATTTGACGGCATGTAAGATGTGCTGCATGCTGCATGTGGCATTGCTCAGTGATATTCTACTGCTGGCTACTACGACGTAATTGATAACAACAAGATTTGCAAGTCATTATTCATCCCATACGCTGATACGTTCTTCTTTGTGATGAAGGTGGAGATGTTCTGAAATAATCTCATTTCCTACGTTCCAGATTCAAAATGTTTATCTTGGATTGGTTCACTGGCGTTCTTGGATTCCTTGGTGAGTAATATTCTTATTAGATCTTTGAGATGTCTCCAAATAGTCACAAATCAAGATTCTAACTAAATGGTCAAATATTTGTAGCATAATGAATTAGCAGTCTAGTGAAAAAAGTAACATAACAATGAATTTCATTAGAAAATAATGCTAGTAATAAAACCAACTCAATGTTTGATGTTACTGTAGTTAAAAAAACAATGGTAACTGCATTATCCCCAGTCAATGATTTATCAAAAAAAACTATTTTAGAGGGATTACCAATTGGATAATGAATAAGAAAACATACATATACCAGGGGCATATTATGTTTCAAAGTTCATTAAAATATTGCCATCAAGCTTTGGTTAATTAGGCAAATGTATAACCATTTGTGCTTATAATTAATAAATTATTTATACATATTTTAAGTTCATTTTCAGCTGAACCCAGACAAACTTGCAACCACTGTAAATAATCCATAGACAATTGAAGCACAAACAAAACAACTATTACTAAGTGATGAGAACATGAAGGTCGCAAGCAGTAAGCTTGACACGCTGACCCACAAACAATCCTTAGCCTTTTTAAGCTGACATATTGTTTCCTGAACCAAAATTTAATGTATCTTTATTTATGAGTCAGCAAAATACTGTATTATATAATATTATGTTGCAGAAACTTCATAGAGAACAATGATACAAAATTATATAATATTACATTTACATAATTAAGAATGGTATGTAACTTAGATAGTAAGTATGAAGTAACTAATGAGGTTGGTTGTCCAACAGGGTTGTGGAAAAAGTCTGGCAAGCTACTGTTCTTGGGCCTGGACAATGCTGGCAAGACCACACTCCTGCACATGCTAAAGGATGACAGATTGGCCCAGCATGTCCCCACGTTGCATCCCAGTAAGTAGTTAGCCTTCTGTTGAACTTGAATTAAGTGCTCATTGCTGCAAACAAATTAAATAAGTTAACGAAAGTCGTTTCATAAGAATGTTTTAAAAAGTTTATGTACTAAAGATTGTATTTTATGAGATTTCTACAGCCAAAATGCCACAAGCAAATGTCAAATTATTTGCTCCTTAGGTATGTTATATATAACTCCTTTTAGACCTATTTGAGACTACAAGAGTTATATATAACATACCTCAGGAGCCCTAATAAGCCCTGAAAGAAGTAATTTAATTTATTTAGAAGTAACATTTGCATGTGTCAATTTTGTCTCTAAAGATAAAAAAACAGGCTTGAGTTAGTTTGTTTTTGAAACTTACTAGAGAAACACCAATAAGTTGATGGTTAATTAAATTTGATAAAAAAGTTGCCTTTAGTTAGTAGAAATATATCTTTGTCTAAACTTCAGGGTAATCAGGGTATACTTTTGTTACAAATATATTTTTCCTTCAATATTGAGACTTTTATATGTCCTACACATACTTGCTGATTTATGCATCTGTGGCTTATTAAATTTCGAGGACTCATATAAATAGTTGAAATGAGGAAGGTAAATTGCAAAATAAAACTGGCCAGTAGATCTTGTGCATCTATGAATTCTAAGTTCTTTAATGAAGATTTGCCTATATTGTTCCACTGCAAGGCAAAGTTTTTTAGTTTAAATTTGTGTTTTAGTAAAAACTATTAAAGCAAGATAAACCTAGAACTCACAAAAATGATAGGAAAAAAAGTCTTATGTATTTATCATAATTAAAAGGCTGTTGAATTTACAGTTATCTGTATATTTTACATTACTTACAGACAGTTTTACAAAAACACTATTTACTAAAATAACAAAGTTTGTACTTAATGTCAAACAAGTTTTACTGCCAGAAAAGTAGTCTTCCATTTTTATTATAATAAGGTGTTTTCAAGGTTACTAAGCAGTCTAATTTCCTGTTTGGAATCAATTATTTTTAACAAATATTAAAGGTAGGGGTCATGCTGACCAGCATAATTATGATGGTGTTTAAATATGTAAATTAATATGTAAATTGCAAGAATATGTTTACATTATTATTAGATATGTTGTAGCCAGATCTTAGAATGAGCCATTTCATGAAGTTGCTGGTGATTTAAATAGCGTCTTTTCACTATGTGGCTAGTAGCTACTGTATAAAATAATAAACTTAGGCAGCAGTTACCACTCATCAAATATTAAAACTTTGAAACTCGCATTTACGTAACACATTTTGTTTTTTTATCGATTTCCTGGTTATGTCACATATTTGCATCCTACTTGATAAAACAAATATTGCATTTAAATGTCTGTAAGTCTGTTATCTATCATGGACAACTCTTGATACTTAACTTACATACTTGTAATTAATTAATAAGTATTAATAACAGAATGAGGTATTAATTTACAATAGTAGAATAAGATGCCAGGAAATATCACAATAAACTTTAACTCTTACTAATAAACACGGAATAAAGTTATACCAGGAATAATAAAGGAATAACTATACATTTTCATAGTTTTATACTTGGTATAACTTTATATAGGTAAGAAACTAGGTCGCATAATGGAAAATAAAATGTTACTGAGGCATGCCAATAACAAATAAACAACATATTGATATCAGACATCGAACTTCACGACTTTATTCACGTGCAGAAAAAAAACAATTTATTATTGCCGACACTGCTATTATTAGGTTTTTACCTCTGAAGCAGTTTGAAGTCAATTGATGTGATTAAAATAAAAACATCACATCAACATAACTTCTCATTAAAACATTTTCAAATCCATTGAGTAAAATTAACTTCTGCAGATGTTTTTGTTCTATCTTTTTTTGACTGATATACTTCTACGTACTTTGAGGCTGCATTTAGCATTAATAATGCGGGGCGTGGGCTGATCATTATTAAGTTGTGTAGCTTCCACACCTTAAAAATTACAAGATACAATAGATATTGCGGGGCCAAAAACCTCATTCCTTCTCGGCACGCCTGTCTTAAATACAAACATAAACAATTTCTACGTTATTTTTTCATTATGCTTATTATTATTAGTACTTTGGCGACCGAGCTCGGTTCGGGTGAAAATAGAGAAAACGAAGTTATCTAAAAATTAAACCTAGCTAGATCGATTTATCGCCCTCGAAACCCCATGCATACTAAATTTCATGAAAATGGTCGGAGCCGTTTCCGAGATTCAGATAATATATATGTCGGAAACACGAGGGCTTCCTTCCATACACCCTCGTACTTGTGGGCTTATCGTGGGTTATGCATGCACGAGGCAGGTAACTAATGCCGTTTTAGAGATATTCCATTGTCCAATTCTAGTAGCAAGTTGACGCGCCAATTTTCACTTTCTCTAGTCTGATACTTTTAGACGCAACTCCACCGGCACCAATAATGCCACTTATCACACTTGATCGCGGTACCGTCTCCAGTTCTCTCTACTACAGTCAACCCCGCGCTGCCGCGCGCCTTCCCTCCAAATTGTCTGTCACCTTACTCTAGGATTCAAATCCTTCCCTATCATTGGACATTGGAGAAAACTCAGTGTTGCCAATCGAATAAAATCTAATTGAAATTTGAATCAGAAGCTAAATGTTGACAATTAAATAAAACTGAATTAATAACTTTACAAGCGATATTTCATCGTTCCCAACTATTAATCATTTACCTTCCTCCGATACGGCCATCTTGACATTCAAACGGTCCCACGTTTGATGTAGAGCGATGAACAACATCGTTACTCAATTGTGATGAAAAACAAAAACCAAGAGAACAAAAAAAAAATAAGTACCTAATAGGTTAAGTTCGGCCGCTCCTGACTAAATAAAAAAAAATTACGTGGTCGTGACATCTTCCACGTGAAACCTTCAATCAACACCTTATATTACCAGCCTACAACAAAAATCAAGTACTTCTTTACTCATGAAAACATAATTCTCATAGCTTTCACACTGTTCATTTGTTTTCTCCATGTAAATCTAGGTCTCCACACCGTACACCGTACACAACCATCGTCGTACTCTCGAAACAGATACCTCACCGTTTAGACAACCATATTAACACTAACACATTCTAAACGGTTACCGAAGCACCAGAGGTACCAGGTTCCCAACAGACGTCAAGTCGGTCTCGAAGCACTAAGTGTGCCAGAAACCACTCAAACGCCCAACACAACATACCATGCCACATACACCAAACAACGGGTCACCGAGGCCCCAGAGGGACCAGGCTCCCCCAGACACACAACAGGTCACCAAAGCCCCAGAGAGACTAGGCTCCCCCCAGACAACAGGTCACCAAAGCCCCAGAGGGACCAGGCTCCCCCAGACAACCGGTCCTCTCGAAGCAACAAGACTGCCAGATACCCATGCTACATACATTAAACAACAGGTCACCGAAGCCCCAGAGGGACTAGGCTCCCCCCCATACATATCCAGCAATGTTTCTTGGTCCCACAGCAATTGCTGTGCCTCCTGATGGTCAACCCTGTGACCATCCTGCAACCATAGTCATCCTGACCAGGCCTCGTAACCCATCTCGGTTACAGCAGTCATCTTTTGACCACTCACCAGCCTACTTTAGGCTACAGCAGTCATCTCTGACCACTCACCAGCCCATCTAAGGCTACAGCAGTCATTTCTGACCACTCACCAGCCCATCTAAGGCTACAGCAGTCATCTCTGACCACTCACCAGCCCATCTAAGGCTACAGTAGTCACCGCAGTGACTACTCTTCACCGCACAGTCAGTCCTTTGACCATGCACACGACCTCACCATTGCTAGATTGATTTGAATCAGTCTTCAACATATTACATTCAGTTACGTCAATGGGTACTTAATCTTTCAGATTTTCTCAAACTCATCATGAACCAAACAAAGCCTTTAATTCAACACATAATTGCCACCATTCAGAATTCCATTTCACTTCCAAACAGCACCTTTAAACCAAAATGAAATTTGTTATTTCAATCTTTACTCTCAGTATCAATCTTTATTCTGACTACAACGGCAACCTCACATTCAGGATTTCATACACAGCCAAAAGCATACTCAAGAACTCTATTCTATGTTCATGATTTCATACACAGCCAAAAGCATACTCAAGAACTCTATTCTATGTTCATGATTTCATACCAAACTCTCAGTACGATAGGTATAATAACTACCAACACCAAACATTACCAACTTTGCAAACTAAAAATTAAATCATGCACCGCACATCACCGACTTTACATCTGTGTTAACATTATCTTATCCAACTTGAATGAAATAACACAAAATAACGTTAGGTATGTTCACAATGACCAGCACAGACTATTCAACTATTCAACAAGTTAGCACAGCCATTACTGACAGTATACTTTAAATTCCAAACTTATTATTCAAGTTAGGTAGGTACTAGACTTCCTACATGACACCACACAATTCACAAATACAAACCTTTATTTTAAAGAGATGCTACAATTATTAAAATTTTTGAACAAGATTACCGAGGCCAAGCATCGTTGAACAACACAGAACAAGGAAACCATTCCTAGTTTCCTCCAAAAAAACAACAAAAACCCATGTACCAAGTACATCAAATAGAACCCAAGTATCCCATCCGTGGTCTACAATTCACAATAACTTAGCAAATACATTCGCTACACAGAATGCACTTTCAACTTAAACGCCGAATAAACTCTTGACTCCGTCATCTCTCTGAACCACGAAACTGAGAAACCGTTCTATGTGTATTAAAATGTTGCCAATTGAACATCTATCTCATCCTCAGCCACGACTTGGAACAGTTATTGGCTCTCGAGCATCTCATAATACCTGAACACGTCTTCTCGACACCATCTAAATGTCTAGTTGCACTTGTCATTCACCGTAGTCAATTTAAATCATTTTTATTTGTAGGTATCATTAGAATGACATGTTATCAGTTGGTTAGTTCTCTACAATGCGATATATAACAACTTCAGACATTAACTTTACCTTTATTCAACCGTTGGTAGCAACAAAACTAAACGCCAACTGTCTAGGCTATAGTAACGTTAATCCTCGTGATGTTTGCAGGTTGTAAGATTGCAAATCGAGTCGAACAACAAACTATTTCACTAAACTTTAACACCGGTTTGAAAATAATCTTGATTACATAGCTCTTAACTGAAAGTTATTGCATGTCTTTGCAACAATGCAAAAGTTAAAAGTGTAATCCTCACAGTGGCTCACACCTTGTAACGATTTATTAATAATCTAGTCTTTATCTAGTAACTTTTAAGTTAAAAATCATATCAAAGTTATTTGTTTTGTATCATCAAACTTTTTCGGATGTTGACACTCACTTGTCACTGTCTTTATGTCTTATAGAGATGAGCAAGGGATGACGTTCTGTTATCGATTAATCGACGAATCGATTTTAAGGACAAAAAATAAATAAACGTTTTTCAATCGATATCCAGTACTGAATCAATCCAGCGAATCGATATTTAAACCTAGAAAATCGAGATAAGATTTTTCGACATGAACCAAAATATCATTTAAAAATTATTGAATGTTTATCACAAACATAAGTGAATTCAACGTAAACAAAATAAATATTGTTCCCTTATACCTGATACTTTAATTTAGTTGTAAAAACAACTTCAATCGGTCAAAGATGCTAAAGATCGACTATTATTACGATTCTTCTTTTTGCGTTCCGTAACTGGATTCAAACTTGTATTGAAAATACCAACGCGAACAGTTAGAAAGTATGTTGTTTCCAAGAAATAGCATATTCACAAATTCCCTTGGAGATGACAACAAACTCAGTGATAGTAATATTTACGGATAATCTGAAGTGACACCTATTAATGAAAAATGCATGGCTAAAATTCCTAGTGTTCAAACATATAAAAAAAAATACGGATTGCTAATATCTTTACTTCTCGATTGTCAGTACACTAACAACCTATTTATTATCTTATGCTTATGACAGCACTAGTGGTCACAAAACCGTGTATTATTGTTCTCATAGAGAAAATAAAACTACGTTAATTGTTCTAACAACATAATAATGTAATGCAATCTCATTACTTTGCGTTTCGTCCCCACGTTCCAATGCTCCGAGTACATTAGAAACATAAAATTGCGAAAATCGTTTTGTTGTTTATTTTGTTGGTGAATAAAAAAGATTAAATACTTGATGAAACAAAATATTTCAAAGCTCGAACAAAGCAAGGATATCAATAGATGGCGTGACATGGACTGACTTCTCATTCTGTCCATGTAAAAATGATTTGTTCATTTTTTAATTGATCATAAAAAAATTCATGCACCTATTCAATAAGTTATTTCAAGCAGCATATTACAGCTAATGGGGTCCCGAATCTTTCGATGATTATTGAAAGAAACATACAGTATCAACACCATAACACATATAGCGCTGTTTGAATATTTTTTTACTCTTTTTTTTTGTAACTTACATGACACATTTCCATGAAACAAAATAATGCAATAGTTATAGATTGCAATGAATGCAAGAATTAATTGTAAAACTTCGGTAAATCCAAACCCAATACATACTTCAGCTGCCACAAAAATGTACAGCTGAATGCAGATGCAGCAATTGTTGAATGCAGATCAATCAAAGTAACATACCTTAAGCCTGTACTCCCGGATGGGTCAGGCAGCAGTGCCGACCATGCTCACATGCACAAGTCCAGACTCCTAGATGCTACCAGAAAATATTAAATGGATTGATCACCGCAGTGGCATGTATAGCACCACTAGATTTCCTCTTTCATAGCGCTGTAGGCTGCGGGTTATGTTGCCTTTTGAAATGGAACCTGAGCTCCGCACTTGTATCACCACACACAGCTGATCACAACAGGTCTTGTGGTATCCACAGCAGCTTTGTTGAAGGGTTCAGACGTCCCTGCTATTTGTTGCATATTGTACGAATGCCTGAAAAATTCATGTCTATGAGCAAGTTTTCACACAAGCGTAATGTTTTGTTGAATCAAGTTGTAGCTTAAGGATGTTTGCTCTCTTGCACTGTATTTACACAAGTCGTCTTATTCTCATGCGAGTTCCGCTGACAGTATGAAACTGGCTAAGTTTCTTTTAGCATCATAACGAAAATAGAAATTTATTTTAAATTTTAGCCACTTTATACCAAGAAAAACAATAGGTATTGTGACTAAACTTCACAAGGCATTAGATAGGTACTAATTATTTTCAGAATACTCAAGTTTATACTTCCCTGTACATCTGTACACCACAGTTGTTTGCCCAGTAGGTATCTAATCAGAATTGGGCATCGATGTCATCATTAACATTATCTGCAACCCGACTTCGCATATTGTCTAGGATAGGCCACACTATACGGTTGAATTCGGGCAACATGATATTCCTGTCTCCGCTCTCCAGTAGCCGACGAGTTGCGAAACGTCTCTCTATGTAGGTAGGTACTTCCATTCAAATTTTTGCGCATCAAAGAGAGCGCGCCAGCCATTACTCGTCTCATTTGATCCAGCATCGCCTTGTGCGTGCATTGGTTCATACTTCTGATGTCGGAAACACGAGGGCTTCCTTCCATACACCCTCGTACTTGTGGGCTTATCGTGGGTTATGCATGCACGAGGCAGGTAACTAATGCCGTTTTAGAGATATTCCATTGTCCAATTCTAGTAGCAAGTTGACGCGCCAATTTTCACTTTCTCTAGTCTGATACTTTTAGACGCAACTCCACCGGCACCAATAATGCCACTTATCACACTTGATCGCGGTACCGTCTCCAGTTCTCTCTACTACAGTCAACCCCGCGCTGCCGCGCGCCTTCCCTCCAAATTGTCTGTCACCTTACTCTAGGATTCAAATCCTTCCCTATCATTGGACATTGGAGAAAACTCAGTGTTGCCAATCGAATAAAATCTAATTGAAATTTGAATCAGAAGCTAAATGTTGCCAATTAAATAAAACTGAATTAATAACTTTACAAGCGATATTTCATCGTTCCCAACTATTAATCATTTACCTTCCTCCGATATATATATACACACATATATACTAGAACTGCTCGTTTAAAGGTATTGGATGATTATCCTATAGCATCAGTCTACTGCTGGAGATTCGGGAAGCTCGCAAGTTATATAACTTGATCCATGATTCTCTTCCAGCCACCCCCATTAACCACTACAAAACTATTTCTAGACATAATCTACATTCACACCATCTTTACTCCACAGCGTCGGAAGAGCTGTCAATAGGCAGTATGCGTTTCACGACGTTCGATCTCGGCGGGCATCAACAGGCGCGGCGAGTGTGGCGCGACTACTTCCCCGCGGTAGACGCCATCGTGTTCCTGGTGGACGCCTGCGACCGCGCGCGCCTGCCCGAGTCCAAGGCCGAACTGGACTCTCTCCTCACCGACGAGACGCTCAGCAACTGTCCCGTCCTCATCCTCGGCAACAAGATCGACAAACCCGGCGCCGCCAGTGAAGATGAGCTCCGTCAGTTCTTCAACTTGTACCAACAGACTACTGGAAAGGTGAGACACCCATATTTATCTTCTTTGTTTCATTTATGTCCTGTTTTTACGATCCTCGAAATTCGTGGTGACACAGTGGCTAAGACCTCGCCTCTCGTGCTTGTGGTCATGGATTCGAATCCGGGCAAGTACCAATGTGACTTTTTCAAGTTCATATACTTACACTTTCTAAGTTTATCTTGCACATCATAGGCAGTGGTGAAAGAAAACATCGTGAGGAAACCTGGACTTATATAGTTATTAATGTAAGTCTGAAAAAGCCAAGTCAGAGGCCTGTGGGTTTTCCCAGAGGCGGCAAAATTAATTCTGACACCAGAGGTAGCCTCATCATTATCTTATCTTATGGAGGGGCCGAGAAGCAACTCGGACTCTTCGACCCATTGGGATCTATTGTGGTCTGTAGCCTCATCATTACACGAAAAAACTTTTGCTATTGACTATTACCTAAGCCAAATGTCGCTTATTAATGTGGAAGAACCACATAATTAATAATTAAAGTTATTCACTTCACACTATCATCCTGTTTAAAATTAACATATGACCAAGTAACCCAATTTACAAAATTCTTATCATCGGAACTTTTTATGCGACTCGCGACAAATGTTTCGCTCTGTTAAGTTTTAAAGTGTATGTTCCTGTCTTACCTTAGGGTTTGTATATCTTGTAGTACAGACTTTAATCTTAATAGTGCACCATTAAAATTTTAACATAGTCATTCATATAGATAACTGAATCCATATCAGTCAGTTTTCACATGTAATGTGGTGATACAATCTTTCCTACCATAACACAGAACTACTGTGGACCTTGTCCTCAAGTATTTATCTACTATGTATTTATTTATTAGTATCTTTATCGCATTCTAAATGCACGAGCGTGTGTTCGTTATTTATTTATCAACTCGTAATTTTTAAACAAGTCATGTTGAGTTTCGATTATTTCTTGCGAAATAAGTGGCTCTCTATGGTTTTAATTTGTGTTTCTAATGTAATTGAGGTAAGATAAGCATTAACCCACAATGCAAAAAAAACTGTCAGAATAAATAAATAAATAACCCGACTGCTAAAGAAGCTAACTAAAAAGACGTAAACAAGAAGAAAATTATGCTGTGCAGCCGGAGGATACATATTCGCGAGCTGGCTGACCAAAACCAGATGAATCCTCCGACTGCACAGCATGGTTTTCTGCTAGTTTACGTCTTTTTAGTTCGCTTCTTAAACAGTCGGGCTCTTTGATTTTTGGAATTAACTGTTTTTTATTTATAACTTATTAGTCAAATTTTTTTTTCAAATTAGTTACTATAAACATATTAGTGTTACAAATTTTTGAAATCACCTCTTAAAATCCTTTATTTTAATACCCCACACGATGAGTTTGGATAAAAAAAATAGGGCCGCACAATATGGCGCCCAAAATTCGCAATTTAACTATTTTCCAATTTTAAAGTAGCCAGTAACACTCGCAAGGTTAAGACGAATCGATTGAGGTGAGAATCATCAAAATCGGTTTGGTCTCTAGAACTCAACAGAGGAACAAACATACATACATAGTCTGTTAAACAGATTACCCTCATTCGGCAGTCGGGTAAATAGCTTGAAAAGACTGTTCATAAAAATCAGTGCAACTTTTATTTATTTTAATTGTTCGTTAAAACGAAGTATCACCCAGCAACCTGAGAGAACCTAGAGATCATTATAAGTCACCATGATATTGCATTTTATAACTCGGGACAAGTTTTAATGATATAAGCATATTGCAATATCTATCAGATACGGGTTGTGTGCTCCATGATCAGATACCATTCTGTTGGTACAGTCTTACCAAGGTTTATTTATTTATGTTAATGTTTTAAACTCGGCTTATTGCTGAATACGTCTAGAAGCGACAGTACAAAATAGTATAGAATTCTATATTATTTAACTCGTATTTTTTCAACTTAAAGCTGTTTGACTACTGCGTTAATAAGGCATTCACTATTATCTTCTTCTTACAGCTCTTGAGACTGTAACTAGTCCTTGGAAACATCTTGAGATAGGGACATATTATCGGTTAGTCCAACATTAATGAGTGTATCAGGTATTTATTGCTTAGTAATGTGATAATAATGATGTAATAATTGTTCCAGGGCAAGGTATCCAGATCAGAGCTGCCCGGGCGGCCCCTGGAGCTGTTCATGTGCTCGGTGCTGAAACGCCAGGGCTACGGCGAAGGCTTCCGCTGGCTGGCGCAGTACATCGACTGAGCGGTGCGTGCGACCGCCCTCCGCCGCTCGGCTAGCTTCCACTCGCGTATGCTTCTCATATAAATGTCAAAACGTAGCCGCCCAATCGCAATAATTATACTGTCTGTCTATCATTTTAACTATAAATTATCACGTATTTTAAACGAATTGAAGATGAACTGGACTTGATTCTTCTGTACATACTTCGATGACTGATACTTACTTAAAATAATATTGCACTATTGACCAAAATCTGGTCTCTGAACTGCCAGTAACACGTTACGGCAATTTCGTTTCATATGTTTGAGGCGATTGTATAGCTAGGGAGCAATAAGCGGCTACGTTTCTAAGATGTATATATGCTCGGAACGCGCCCGTTTGTAAGCAGCCTGAACTATCGCTCACTAGTAATGCTTTGTAATAATGTTTGTCGAATCCTTTTAAGTTAAGGATCAACTTCAACAAAATAATAATGTGTAATGCTGCCTCTTTTTCCTAGGTTAAGTAACTAATTCGGCAGTACCCTGAGTTGAGGGTTACTTCTCTGTCTATTTTGCAATGAGGTTTTGAATGACGCTTCTATAAAGGAGCAATATTGAAGTACTTAGTTGCTAGCAATACTAGTGTTAAAGTACAAAATGTAAATGTTGGCGAGCCGGGGGCGCCAGCATTACTAGTAAGCGATGTGTGTGTAATGCGGTTCATAATATCTCAGCTACGAGTAGCTGCTAGCTGTATTGTTCAGTGATTTTTGTTTTTGGCTGTAAACTACTGAAACAACAATTATAATTTTACGTAAGTCTAACGATTGCGTCAGGGGTTTCTTCAGAGTTCTTTAGGTTTCTGAAACCTTATAAATTTGTGTCTATATAAGTAAGGTAATGGTGCAAAGCATGGTAATTTTGGTATTATGTATGATTTCATCGCCAAATATCTTCACTTCTTCAGACAAAGCCGCACTAATCTGTACAAGCAGCTTTGTCGCCTCTTATGTCCTATAATCTAGTTATTCAGCGCTTCAGACACTCCCCGTCTCGCGCTCGAGTCGAGTGTAAGATTCAATTTAATTCAAATTATAATATTTATTTTCTTATTCTCATTCCAACTTGAGTGATAGTTTTGACTCGACTATGTATTTATCAAGTAAAGCTCATTGTGTTGTATGTGTTAAAAGTGACGAATGTTATATTTTTGTAAATTATTTCAATCATTTGAATTTTTCGGAATGTTTAACTTTAAATAGACAATTATAAAGGAACGGCTAGTCTACGTTAGTGGTAGCTGAGACATGAAATGAATTTTAATACTTACACAGTTAAGGTTTATAGTATACAAATATGAATATCTTCCATTAATACTAAATGAAGGTGCAATAAAGTGGAACCCATACCAGTATTTGATCATTTCAGTTTGTTTTCAAGCACAATCACCATTATCAAACACGTACCTATTTTATTGAGATCAGACATTGAGCATCACATCAGTAAGAGATATTGTGTTGTTTTCTGATGTGTTTAGTGAATTCACGTGAAGCTCGAGATTCGCTTGTATCGCGCGCCGGCGGTGGCCGGTGGTCGCTGTCGTTTCGCTAGACAAGCCGTTTCCAATCATAACTTTGTTGCGATCAACGTGTGCTGGATCTCCAGCTTTACTTAGACAATGTTCTTTGGTATATAATTTGCAGTTTAAGTAAAAAAAAAGTTTGTAATAAAATTTATATGAAATATTTGGTTGTTTTATTTTTTACACTAAATCTGACACTGACTGGATGAGAAAAGCCATCGGCATTTGCCCGACTGCTGTAAACTGAAGATTATATAATTAACTGCCCAATCGATGCTGCGGCTGTATGCATATTTCGCTTTTCATGTTTCACCACAATTTTGTAGCGGTACTTCCCTACCAAAACCGTGTTGATTGCACCAATTAAACATGATTTACACAACAAAACAGTAATTCTGCCTCATTTATACATCTGGATTGAACACTGGTTTGCAGTGAGACCATCTACATCGAAGTTGCGAAAGAGTAGGTTCTCGTTTATGTCGTGCTGGGACAAGTCACCTTTTGAAGGCGCATAAAACGTGTGAGTCTATCTGGCAGGCCCCAACGAGATTTATCAACAGGTGATAGCTTTTCATAAAGGCATTATTTTGTACCTAAAGAAAATAAATAAGAAATATTTTGTACCTCAACAGTTTTTGATTGAATGAAATTTTTATGAAGTGTCTAGCTAGCGGGCCCCATATGATTATTTTTATTGTTATTATACTTTCAGATCACCCAATGGTGTTAGGAGCTTGATACTATTATGTACCTTAGAAATCCGAAATTTCAACTTTCTGTGAGCTTTGCTTCAGAAGATATTCGTTATATAAACAAACGTCCAGCCAGCGGGCCCCTTTTTAAATACTACTCTTTTATATCATACAATGGTGTTAGGAGCTTGATACTATTATGTACCTTACAAATCCAAAATTTCAACTTTCTGTGAGCTTTACTTCAGAAGATATTAGTTATTTATACAAACGTCCAGCCAGCGGGCCCCTTTTTTAAATACTACTCTTTTAAATCATACAATAGTGTTAGGAGCTCGATACTATTATGTACCTTATAAATCCAAAATTTCGACTTTCTGTGAGCTTTACTTCAGAAGATATTCGTTATTTAAACAAACGTCCAGCCAGCGGGCCCCTTTTTTAAAATACTACTCTTTTATATCATACAATAGTGTTAAGAGCTTATTACCATTATGTACCTTACAAATCCAAAATTTTGTCTTTCTGTGAGCTATACTTCAGGAGATATTCGTTAATTAAAAGAGTATTCAACCAACGGACCTGGTTACCCAAGTTATTCACAAGTACCCTTGTATTATTTTTTAAGTTGCCTACAAATTAACACAAACTAGACACATCTATGTTATACTTACTATTAAGTATTTATTATTGTAAGTACATTACAGCGAATAAATAATTATTTTTTCTTTTCCTGTAAATCAATCCGCAAAGATACAAATTATTTAGTCATGCAAATGCGTATAGCAAGCAAAGACGTAATTGTATTGTGCAAACGCAAATTTAACTAGGTACGTTGATGAATACATATTTAATTAACCAATATCTTCTAAAGTATAGCTCACAGAAAGGCGAAAATTTTAGATTTGTAAGGTACATAATAGTATCAAGCTCCTAACACCATTGTATGATATAAAAGAGTAGTATTTAAAAAAGGGGCCCGCTGGCTGGACGTTTGTTTAAATAACGAATATCTTCTGAAGCAAAGCTCACAGAAAGTTGAAATTTTGGATTTGTAAGGTACATAATAGTATCAAGCTCCTAACACTATTGTATGATTTAAAAGAGTAGTATTTAAAAAAGGGGCCCGCTGGCTGGACGTTTGTTTAAATAACGAATTTATTCTGAAGTAAAGCTCACAGAAAGTTGAAATTTTGGATTTGTAAGGTACATAATAGTATCAAGCTCCTAACACGGAAAGCAGGTAGGCTTCGTACAGTGGGAGCTTTCGTACAGTAGTCATATCTACACTATCCAATACGTTGCCGCGTTGATTTTTGTGTGCGTGACGCTAACTCACACACACGTGTGAACCGCGAGGTGGCGGGTCAGTGCGGCCGCCGGCTTCAACGGGACGAGTCGATACGTGTTTTCGCTCTCGGTAAGTATTTTTCATATTCACTTTTGAACAAGTTTAGTTGTTATAAGTTTTGGTCGAAATGTTAAAGTAATTTTATTTATTTTATGTAGTGATTACGTAGTTTATAACGTCAATAGTCATTTTAGGCTAACTATTACAGTTATTTTTATTTTTAATTTTATTGTGGATTTCTCTGGTTGGGGTACCTTCGTGCAGCGAAGAATGGGGTAGATTCGTACTGTACGAATGCTCCCTTATTCTGTACGAATGCTCCCATTCTTAACTTTGTGCCAGCAAAAATTTTAATCACTAAGTAATTGTTGTTACAGAACCATGCCGCGAATATACATAAAAAAGCGGACAAGGACAGGAGAAGTAGATGAAGATGCAATGAAGTCTGCGATGAAAGAAGTTTTGGATAAAACTTTATCAATAAGGAAATCTGCACAAAAATATGGTGTCAAGCCATCAACTTTAGAAAGTCGTCTGGCAAAATTTCATAAGCAAGAAACTGTCAATAGAGAGAATACACAGGTGCGTGTTTTTAGTTCCAAATTTACGTCAAATCAAGTGTTTACTATTGACGAAGAAATTCTACTGAACAAGTATATAACGCAATGCTCGAAAATGCACTATGGATTGACTATTCTACAAGTAAGGAAACTTGCTTACGAGTTTGCAAAAGTGAATAAACTACGTTACCCTTCTAGTTGGGACCATAATAATATGGCAGGAAAGGAATGGTTAGACAGTTTCCGCAGGCGTAACTCAAATTTAAGTCTTAGGAAACCTGAAAATACCAGTGCAGCGAGATCTTTTGCATTCAATAAAACTGTCGTAAATGAGTTCTTCGAAAACCTTGAAAAGGTATTGACAAAATATAATTTTACTTCTGATCGAATTTACAATTTTGATGAGTCAGGGATATCCACAGTGATGAGCACTCCTAAAATTTTGGCTGAGAAAAAGCAAAAACAAATAGGTCAACTTGTTTCTGCAGAGAGGGGCGAATTAGTTACTTTTGGAGGAATAATTTCAGCTAGTGGTAACACAATTCCGCCACTATTTATCTTTCCTAGGGTCCATTTTAAGGACCACTTTATGGCTGGCGCTCCCGAAGGCAGCCTCGGTACTGCCACAAAAAGTGGTTGGATAAATTCTGGTATATTTTTGGAGGTGTTGAAACATATACAAAAGAAATCGTTGTGTTCTAAAGATAACCCTATTTTGCTCCTGGTCGATAACCATGAAAGCCACGTTACAATAGAAAGCGTGGACTATGCGCGCAATAATGGCATTGTTTATCTATCGTTCCCACCTCACACAACTCATCGGCTCCAACCCTTAGACGTTGGAGTATTTGGACCTTTTAAAGCCAAATTGAAGGTTGCGTTTAATGATTGGCATGTTAATAATCCAGGCCAAACTATCAACATATACAACATTCCGAAACTGGCAAAAGTAGCATATTTTGAGTCATTCAATGGTAAAAATATAACAAGTGCTTTTGAGAAGACAGGAATTTGGCCATTTAACAAGCTAGCTTTCAGTGACGACGATTTTGCACCCGTGAGTGTTTACCATTCTGATTCTACACCAACCCCAGACGTTGATAGGGAACAAATTATTCCTGAAAATGTGCCACCGATGTTAGAGCATGCTGCATCTTTAGCGCCACAGTTTTTAGAGTACCCACAAAGTGGACCGTCTAATTCTACAGCAGATGAAGAAGCCGGTATTTCAGAATCCCATCTTGCAGGAATAGATCTTACTCAACAAGATTTGCCGCGAAGCTCTCCGCCTACATCACCTTCCATGCTACGAAGCTCTATACCTACATCACCTTCCATGCTATCACCCAGTACTTCATATTCAGCAACTGTGCCAATCATAACTCCTGAAATAATCCGGCCCTATCCCAGGGTGGACAGAAATTTATTAAAAAAATCAAAGAAAGGAAAACTGCCAGGAAAATCGAGAATTTATACAGACACTCCTGAAAAAGCCAGACTGCAAGAAATTGAGAATAGAAAAAAGTTTAAGAAGCAAGAGCAAGAAAGGAAAGAAAGAGCTAGAAAAATGAAACGAGCACTAAAGTTACTTTCAGATGAAAATATAATAACAAAAACAACAAGACCGAAGAAAATTTTAGGGAAAGATAAACCAAAGAGACAAAAGAAAACTGATGAGAATGAAACTGATTATGAAGGTGAAATTGACTATAACGACGAGACTGATTGTGAGGATGAGGCTGATATGAGTTTGAGGGAAAGTTCTTGTTCTCCCATCGAAGAGACTTCTGAAGAAGAATCAGATATTGAAAATGAAACACCGGTTCTGACAGAGAACATCAAAGAACAGAGCTTCGTACTGGTTAAGTTTGAAAAAAAGAAAACCATTTTATATTATGTAGGGCAAGTGCTTCAAAAGTATAGTCCTATCGAGTATAAAGTATCATTTTTAAGGAAGAAACCTCAAACTTGGAAATTTGTCTTTCCCGTTACCAAGGATGAAGGGACTGTTTATTTAGCAGATGTGGTATGTTTATTATCACCATCAAAATCTGCTTCTACTGCTAGAACAGCCCAAATATTTAGTTTTAAAAAGGATCTCAGTATGTATAATATTGGCTAGTAGGTATTTAATGGTAAGAGCTCTTACCATTTATAAATGGTAAGTCTTATCAGCCTAGAGGACGGAGGGAATTTTGTTGATTTTTGAATTCCTTTATTTTTTTATTGTGTTTAAATTTGTATGGTTTAGAAGTTTTGAAAAAGACAATAATTGTTAATTAGTATTACATGAGACTGATTACTGCTTAAGTGCTTACTTTGATCTCAATAAACATTTATATTACATTTGTAAAATGGCATTTTAATTGACTGTATGAAGGTTCCCCACTATGTACGAATGCGCCCTACGCTGTGTACGAATCTACCACACGTGTGGGGTAGTTTCGTACGTTTTCCATGTTTTAGATAAGTAACCGTAGCTTCGCCGTGCTGAATAGTATCAAGGCAACACTAAACTATTTTTAAAGCTAGATAAATAGGGTAGGGTAGAGTGGTAGCCAATGAACCACCAAAAATTTGAAGAGCTCTAGCACAGTTGTTATTGCAGTCTAAGAAAATATTTTTATCTCACCACATAGGTAATTTAATAAGCTACCACATTGCATTCAAAATTTTGGAAAATATTTCCTATTGCCTGATTAATACAGGTTTTTTTAAAACAAGGCAAACGGTTCATAGTGTACCAGCAAGGGTACACGATGAACCGGGGGGGTGGGACTAAATGAACCAGGTGGTACACAATGAATCACAGTAATAGATAAACCGATAATTGTTTGTTTTAAGTTGAAAATAAATAACAAATGATTCTGTGTTCATCCAACTGCTAGGTGCGGCTAACCCAAGTGTCCCTGGAAGCGCCCCATACAGCATGTGTGCCTTATAGTTTTTCTTGGAAACATCATAGCTGGAGGTAATGTCTGGCCAATCGAATTTACAATACAGCAAGTTGTAACCAAGATGCCACGTTTCCCACTTTACAGACACTGCGTTCTTTAGCTGCCAGAACTTTATCGGGTCGTTGCACAGTACAGTGGTAGAGGTTTAGTGAAGATTATATATTCGGCGTCCATTAGCAAAAGATGGAGAGCGACTTAAAACTTCTTTCAGGTTGTCGTATTTTTTTTGCAAGTTCATTTGAATATAGGCTGTAGCTTTTGCCATACTACAAGCCTCCGGTTTTTTCACTGACAATTCAGGGTGTCTTGGTCTAAATTACCCACAGAACAGAAAATACGCCTTCTACAAAAATTACCTCATCCAATCTCGGCCTGCCATGACATGAACTTTCCACGATGGCGGCATATCAATTTTGTTTATAACTGCCATTTGGTAGGCAATTCTGCGACTGTCTTTAGAAGTTAGGCCATATAATTTATGTGCACAATCCAATAAATACTCCTTGATGCTGCCTTCTTGTTCATCATTAAAGTTTGTTCAATCAAATTCGTAATGCGGCACCATGAAGGATTGTTGCGGTATTTTTCAATGTATCTTCGCAGTGTTGGATAGGAGGATTGGCTGCTTCGGCTGCTTTTCTAATAGATACTCAGCCCCGACAAATGTTTGTCTATTCCTTTTTGAATAGCTGCTGCTGTGTGATAAACCTTTTTACATGCTTGCTGCCCTAATGTGTTTCGACCTATGCTGAAATAAAGAAGTAGTACTTAATGATACTCACATCAACAATCAGAGGTTGTTTGGAATAATACTCCCCACCATAAATATGTGACAAATCCATACCTACACAATAGCATTAGGTAAAGCAATTAGATGTAGTACACAATGAACCGTGGTTCATTGCTCACCCAGTCTAAGTGACTCATTGCGTACCCATCCCCTCTTAGGAAATTTTAGGTTAAGTTTTACACAATAACGGTTGAGAAGTAATTCCAAAAAGTAGTCTCATACAAGCGCAAGGACCCACATTACACATACAATTCACTCATAGTTTAATATGAGTTAAAATTATAAAGCAATTACAAAAATAAACTCATGATTTTTTCGTCGTTTTCGATAAACAAAATATAAGGACGAGGCGCACATATGCGTTTGTGGCGACTGGCGGCCGGCGACTAGATCAAACTGCTTGGCAAGGCAAGCAAGTCGTTATATGTTTTTTGCACGATCTAGCAACATCGCGTATTGCCTGTAGGTAGTATGGTTCATACGGTACACGCGGTTCATTGGCTACCACTCTACCCTACATAAAGACATTAAAAATATTTTAAAATAGTTAATAGTATTTCGTATAAACGACTAAGAATAAAAATTGTACGAATCCTACCTGCTTTCCCCTATTGTATGATTTAAAAGAGTAGTATTTAAAAAAGGGGCCCGCTGGCTGGACGTTTGTTTAAATAACGAATTTATTCTGAAGTAAAGCTCACAGAAAGTCGAAATTTTGGATTTATAAGGTACATAATAGTATCAAGCTCCTAACACCATTAGGTGATCTGAAAGTATAATAACAATAAAAATAATCATAAGGGGCCCGCTAGCTAGACACTTCATAAAAACGTCATTCAATCAAAAACTGTTGAGGTACAAAATATTTCTTATTTATTTTCTTTAGGTACAAAATAATGCCTTTATGAAAAGCTATCACCTGTTGATAAATCTCGTTGGGGCCTGCCAGATAGACTCACGCGCATAAAACAAGTATGGTTTTGTGCGACTTTCACAAAATCGGCTTTATCTTTCACAATTCTTCAGAATAAACAGTAATTAACTACATTTTCAAAGACTTAACTGAGAGCTCTAATACCACAATTAGCACACCCAATTCAGTTTGAGCATCCTGACTGGGATAGCTATAGTCTTCGTGCTTGCAAACTGGAGCATTGTGGTGATGTGGTTATATGCTATGTAAAGGGTCATTGGGCATCCTATAGTAAGGCAACTGGCAACCGTAGGTACCCATAGCGGACCCAAACTAAAATTATGGGACTGATTTACAATTCCCAAATCGGTCCATCATCACTGACAGGAGTATTGTAGCCAATAAGCCTGATATTGTGGTGGTGGACCGAATCGAGAGTCTCTTGACTTGGCTCGCGAGGTTTTCGACATGTGGGATGTGGAGAAAGCGATCATTGTACCGATAGTCGTGTCAGCCGATGGCTTTGCCACGAGCTTTGAACAACACCTTAGGAGACTCTCGTTCGGCGGCTGGGTCAAGGGCCTGATCCAGAAAGCAGTTCTGCTAGTCACGGCTAATATTGTTAGGAGGTTCCTCTCTCTCTGGAGCCCTGACCGCCGGTAGCTTGGACCCTGTTCCCGATACCGGTGGGCCTCTATTTTTTATATTTTCAAATGTTTTTTTTCTATTTTGTATGTTTTATAAAAATACTTAAAAAATAAGAAAATTAGTAAATAAAGGACATAATTCCCAATAATAATAATTGAAAATTAATTATTATTTATAATTTCTTCCCCACCACAGTATCTCTATTCTACGTTGACGTCGTGGTGGTGGGCCATGCGTGCTCCAATGAACCCTAGGTCGATGCCGGTAGATTCTACTTTGCCGCAACCTGCCTAGGGTGGGGGGCCAGACTATACAACCCGCAGGGCAGCTTTGTGGCGAGCTGGTTGGCAGTGGCGAACCCACGGGCTTGAGTGTGCAAGTCCGTGCAGCCTCTGCCATTTTATAGCCGTGTAGATCAACAGTGGTCAGGCGGAGGCCCAATAGTCCTTCTATAGTTTTAGGTAACTGATCCACAAAACCGCCCAAACCCACAGCCCAATTTGTCTCCATACTCAGCAATAATCCTGCGGCCTAATTGTGTAACTGAATTCGGCAAAGGAAACAATCCGGAACCTTCCCAAAAACACACACATATACACTCTGAAAACGAAGCAAGTTGCTTCTTTCCCATAATTGATTTTGACGTAGAATTGATTGGTTAGTTGAATGAAAGCGGCAGAATCGAGAGAAAACTTCACTCAATTCTAATTGTATAATGCAAATGTCATATAATTGACAAGCGTTATCTTGTTTCGTCGCTGTCATTGATGCACACACACATTGATCAATGTGTCCAATAAATAATTTTTGGCGCCTAGGATAATAGGATTTGTCGTTGCACTTATTTTTATGATTTACTCGTATTCGTTTCTAAATTAACACGTAAAAGTGTAAGTCAACATCTTGATTGATTGTGAAAGTGATTTAGTGTGCAATTAATCCGTGTGTAAATTTGTAAAAGTGGCCCCGACGGGCTACGCTCTTACTTCCTTCGGTCTGCCTAGTGTTCTGTGCGATTGGTTTTGAGGGATCGGTCCATCCAAATGATTATCAATGGAATGGATTATCAATTTTACATACCGCCGAAATACTCGAGAGCTCCAAGTAAGTAGCGTGAAGTTAACCTCACTTTTAGTTATCTTCTAATTAGATTTTATTGTTTTTTCAGCATTCACAATGTCACGAGGTTATTTGGTGCATCTCGGAGAAGAGGAGCTCCTCAAGCAATGCTTAAAATAAAGTAAACCGTAGTCTTTTGAGTAGTGCCAGCAACCCTCTCGATTTGCCACACCACAATAACTTCGTGGCTAACTTTAGGATCACCAAACTTCAATTCTTGAAGCTTTATGAGGAAGTGTTTCCACTTCTAACTCTCTTCTTTCTTCTGCAGTTCGCCCTCAGCTTAAGGTAACTTTTAAACCTCTAAGTACATATTGTTAAGTTTAATCTTTACAAAGTGTGTTAGACATAGGCTGGCATAAATAATTGCTTAAAGAAATAATATGTTTGTGCAGGTTTTAGCAGCAGCTGCTTTTATGCTTATCAAAAAACTATTGGTGTATATTACCATCTGGGGCTATCATAAACAACCGTACATGATTGTCTGTGCGAGGTAAATGCTACTTAAATTCTTTTGTATTTAAACCCTAAGTTTCTGACATAATGTTCTTTTTGTTTTAGGTTACTGAAGCTCTCAACAGCATTGAGATTCTTCGAAAATATATTAGTTTTTCTATGACACAGGAAGAGAAGGGTTCTGTAAAAAGGAAGTGAGTATGAAATGAAATAACAATGAAAACAAGTGGAATACCTATATATCTATACCAATATTAAAAAGAGAAAAGATTTTCTGTTTGTTTGTACCAAATAGGCTCGGAAGCTACTGGACCGATTTAAAAAATTCTTTCACCAATAGAAAGCTACATTATGTCTGAAAGATATAGGCTATTTTTTAATCTCGAAAAACGGGTCTTGTGGGTGGCCCACAGGAGCGAAGCCGCTGGGAACAACTAGTATTAATATAAAGTCATAAACATCTATGACTATTATTTACCATTGTTTTACACAAAAATGATGAGAATCAGCATTTATGTAATGCAAATTTACTTATAGTGTTTGATTTTATTATGTATTAAATAAATACATAATACCTAATCCTAATTATTTGATTTCAGATTTATGGATATGTTTCAATTGCCCGGTGTGTTGGGTTGCATTGATGGAACCCATATTGCTGTAATCCGACCTCATGAAAATGAGGAAGCTTATTTCTACAGAAAGCTTTATCAGTTTTAATGTATTCATTGTAAGTAGGTATATTTCTTTCTTTTACTAATTTTTTGTTGTAATTAAGTTGTGACTAAGTTTTTGTAATTAATTATATCCTTCTGATAATTTGAACATGAACAGAGACTTGATTATTAAAAGTTTAACCAGTGTTATAAGTATGTATATTAATTTAAAAAAATACCCGCACTACTAGAACATACATAGGTACTATTTGTATAGTTTAAATGGCAGGATATTTGATGAGATTTAATTGTTTGTTTAACTTTTAGATTTGTGATGCCGAACTACACATTCAATATAATGATGCGTCATTCTGGGGTGACTCCCATATTTGGAAACAGTATCCTGTCCAAAATTTCATGCAGAACTTACATGATGAAGACGAAGTATGCTGGCTAATAGGTAACCAAAATTATTTATTGAAAAATATATTATATTTTTGTTGTAGGTAATTAAACAAGATTGCCTATACTGACTTATTTTTTCAGGAGACTCCGGATACGCGTAAGGATCTTAAGATCTTCAAAAATCCATGTTGACACTCGCAATGTGGTCGAGCGCTGCATTGGAGTTTGAGTCGCTGGCGATGTTTACTAGCTCACAGGGTAATACATTATTCTCCAATTACAGCGATTGTGACCAGCCAGTCCATGTACAAAAAGGTTCTTCAACAATCTTTTCACAATAGTGTGCTGGTGCCTTTACTTATGTATGGAAGTGAAAGTTAGTTGTGCAAGACTGCATAGGTATTTACAAATTTTCTTGCTTGCCCACCAAAAAAGACATGAAAGTAGAATAAATGCTGAGGAAATGCGTGTTTTAATGATAGACGAGGAATGATGTAATAAGACATGTTGTGGTTTAAAGAAGATATAGTGAGAGACATTGAAGAACATGCTTAGATGGTGAACACCCATGCTGGTAAGAGGATTGAATGTAAGGAGACTAATAATAGGTATTTACTAGGCAGATTTGTGTACTCATGACTGGCGTGCGTGTATGACTGGATGTATGAACGTAAATTAAGCAAAAGGAGCATGTAATTTGATACTTGCAATATTTTTTAAGTAAACAGGATCACAGTTAAATAGATTGCGGAATGGGCTTACCGGGGAAACCTTGTTAAAAAAAAAGCCAAGTACACTATCTCACAGGAGATGTGGAAACGTGTGCATATCAACTAAACTAAACAATTACTATAACTACAACAATTTTTCATATTCTTGATTTTAATCAGTTGTAAATAAATACATTATCACTATTTTTTGTTGTATTATTTTCTGTTCCTACCCATTTTATACATACACTTAGCTAGCTGCTGACAGCTTATAGGTCACTAACGACACATCAAAAATTCCAAAAAACTTTTTTACAAAAAAAAACTACCGACTTCCAAATAACAAAACTACAAAGTGAAAAATAACTTTATTTTTGGAAGTCGGTGTCTTTGGTGGGTACCAATTATTTTGACTTCCAAAAATAAAGTTATTTTTCACTTTAGAGTTTTTTCACTTTTAAGTCGGTAGTATTTTTTTTATTTTTCACTTTTTTGTTGTACCTCTCTAATAGGCAAGTAGTTACGTAAGGTACCTATGATGCTAGAATAGATTACCCGAATATCATGAAACTGAACATAACCGGCGAAATGAAAGTGCACCAAGGTGAACTGTACACATCTGCGTACCCCTTTAGAGCGTACTGGCGTGATTTTATGTATAAACAATGAACAAACATGCCATTGCAGCAATCCCGAGAGATTTGTCGTTATTTATTGATGAGTTCTGTTGTAAATCTCCGAAGTTCTTCATCAGATCTTCACCAAATAAGAATGGGACTAATTTTGGAATATACTCTTTCAAACAAAAAAAGAATTTTCAAAATCGGTCTACAATTATGGAGGATACATATTCGCGGGCTGGCGGACCAAAATCTGGTGTATCCTCCGCCTGCACAGCATGATTTTTTCCTTGTTTACGACTTTTTAGTTCGCTTTTGAAGCAGTCGGGTTTTTTGATTTTTTGAATTAAGTTTATTTATTTATAACTTTTTAGTTAGTTTTTTTCGAATTTCATACATTGAAACATATAAGTGTTATATATTTTTGAAATCACCTCTTAAAATCCTTTATTTTGATACCCCACACGATGGGTTTGGAAGAAAAAAATAATTTGGGCCACCACAATATGGCACCCAAAATCCGCCATTTTTCTATTATCCAATTTTAATGTTGCCTATGACACTCGCAGGGTTAAGACGCATCGATTGACGTATGAACCATCAAAATCTGCCAACGCGTTTGGTCTCTGGAACGCCACATAGGAACAAACATACATACATAGACTGATAAACACATTACCTTCCTTCGGCAGTCGGGTAAAAAGGAATTTTCAAAATCGGTCTACAATTGAAAGAGATATCGGTGAACATACATAAAAAAAAACATACAAGAAGTCGAACATGAACTTCCTCCTTTTTTGGTAAGTCGGTTAAAATAGGAAATAATTAACCTAAGAAATAAGTGACAACATAGAAAATAACAAAGGACAATAGATTGAGGGCAGATTTTTCAATCGTCAGATCCGAGGAATTAAAATGGGAATTTGACAGCACAGCTTTTGCATTCAAAATAACTTTTTCAACGCAAAAGCTGTTTGTTGCATTGAACTACTGCTGATATTTATTCTTCAGGTAAACACGGTTATCGGAACATTCAAAATTCTATTAATACGGAAGGTCCGAAGTTTATAAATAGTTATCCATTATCAAATAAAAACCAATGTATTCTGAAAATATAATATTTATTCAAATAGTCAGATGTCATACATGAAATAATTTATCCATCAAAGACAAAACAATGTCACCTATTAGTAGCTAATTTAACAAAAGTCAAGAAGGAACATCAAGGGCGGATTTAAGGTGTGCATTTCGACGGCGCGGCCATAGCGTTTTTTTTAAAAAAAACTATGCCAAGATAATGTAAAAATTTGTAAAAGATGATTCCCAAAACCATAAAGGCGAATGGCAGGCTTGTATGGGCATTTCGTACCGCTAATAAAAAATCGTGTTTCGGGATATTTTTTGTTTTAATTGGTAGTTTATATGATAGATAATCCCTTTTTAAATTCTTAGATTTTTAGAACTTGGGACGTATAAGTTATAACCAGTTTTATTTTTTAAGGTTATGTACTAGTGTACCAATGTTACCTATAGGTAAATGTTACATATTGTTACATAATGTGTAAAGTAAATGTTCTAAATTGTTTTTTGCTATCTTTTTGTGTTTTATTTACTTACCATTAAGTAGGTAGATTGAGATGAGGATTGTACCTATTCAGGGCATTATAAGATACCTAAGTCCAGCAGCGGATTGCAACAGTTTGATAATGATGAGATGCAGAGACCTGAAATTTAGGTACATAACAGAATGAATTTGTAAAAAAAAAAAAAAATATAAAAAAAAATCCTAGCTTTATATTTTAGGAGCTGTAACACTAAAACGCCATGGCCGCGCCATTGAAACGGTGAAATCACGTTATCGCCGATATCTCGCTGAAAAATAATCGCAGAGGTCTGAAGTTTTTTGTACTACATAGATTTGAATTTGTCAAAACATGTTAAAATATACCTAGGATTTTTTTCTATATTTTTACATGTTTTGACAAATTCAAATCTATGTAGTACAAAAAACTTCAGACCTCTTGCGATTATTTTTCAGCGAGATATCGGCGATAACGTGATTTCACCGTTTCAATGGCGCGGCCATGGAGTTTTAGTGTTACAGCTCCTAAAATATAAACCTAGGATTTTTTTCTATTTTTTTTTTTTTTTTTACAAATTCATTCTGTTATGTACCTAAATTTCAGGTCTCTGCAACGCTTAGTTTTAAAGATCTCCGTGGCCGCGCGGTTCGACGCGTTCAATGGCGCGGCCACGTTCAAACCCTTAAAACTTTTTAACCATTTTTTTGACAAATTTATGGTTTTGGGAATCATCTTTTACAAAAAAAACGCCGTGGCCGCGCCGTCGAAACGCACACGATTTAAGAGGAGGGGCACTTGGGCACGTGTCCCTCCCCCAGAAGGTATTTGTGTGTACTGTGGAGATTCCATCACAGTACATACGTAGAAGCAAATCCAATTATCAGAGTTGTTAAAATATATGAATAAAATAACAGAAAGAACATGAGTGAAACTCTTGTCTATTTAAGGCTGGAATTGCGAATTTTGTTCGTTGTATCCCTTTCACGCACTTGCAAATGAAAGATGATAATCCGAGTTTGCGAGAGCGGTACGGTCGGGGGAAAGCGTGGGTCGTGGCGGAGCGCCGATTAAGGCTAGCTTTTCTAGGTATTTAACGCGCCACTGTTACCGTGAAGCGAGCGGCGCGCTCGCGTGTGCGTAAAGCCGACAAATCTGTCACAGCAAAGGTAAGGTAGGTAGTGAAGGCTCATTTTCTATTGCTTTTAAAGGGTAATAAAATATGAGAGTTACAATGCGTAGTAAATAAATAATAACTTATACTGTATACCTATAATTTAATAAAAAGGCCCTAAGTCGTATTTTCTTCAATTATTTGACTATGTAATTATTTATGTTTTTGAAAACATAAACGGAAGGACTAAATAGACACATTCATGCAAAAAAAAATATTTCTACTGTTATTGAATCAAAATGACACCGATCGAAATTGCCAAACTTTTCGTCATGAGTGTCATTTTCATGGTTTTTGGGGTAGCTTTTTACAAATCTTAAAAAATATTTTTTATATAAAAAGAAAGTCGTGTTAGTTACACTATTTATAACTCAAGAACGACTGAATCGATTTGGCTGAAAATTGGTGGGGAAGCAGCTTAGAACCAGGAAAAGGACATAGTAGGGTAGGGTACAGTAGGGTAGATGAATGTTTGGTGTTTTATGGCAAAACAAAGTTAGCCGAGTCAGCTAGTATATATAAATATCTGCCTAGCCTTTTCCCAACTATATTGGGTCGGCTTCCAGTCTTACCGAATTCAGCTGAGTACCAGTGTTTTACATGGAGCGACTGCCTATCTGACCTCCACAACGCAGAAACTGGGTAACACGATACCCCTTGGCAAGAACTGGTGTCAGATCGCAAGCTCCTGACTACCCGTAACGACTGTCAAAGATCTTCAAATGACAGCCGGAACCAACGGCTTATTGTGCTTTCCGAGGCACGGACCGACCTCGTCATGCTTTGCTTAACCTTGATGATCGACCAGTGCGGTTGTTATTATTTACCCACGAGCTCCAATACAAGATGGAGCCGGCCGAAATGTTTGATGCTTCATGGGTGTCATTTTCATAGTTTTCGAGGTTGGTATTTGTGAATATGTGGTCAAAATGAAAATATAATATGGCGCCAACCGAAATTTCTGAAACTTTAGTCATGGGTGTCATTTTCAGAGTTTTTGGGGTAACTAAATGCTAATATGGGGTCAAAATGAAAATCTAAGATAGTGCCGACCGAAATTTTTGAAACTTTCGCGTCATGGGTGTCGATTTCATGGTTTTCTGGGTGGCTAATTGTTAATATGGGATCAAAATGAAAACATAAAATGGCGCCGAACAAAAACATCCATGACGAAAATTTCATAAAGCTCGGTCGGCGACATCATGGAATTACATTTGGACCCAAAATTCGTATCTAGCAACCCCAAAAACCATTAAAATTACACCCATGACGAAATTTTCAGAAATCTCGGTAAGCGCCATCTTGTATTTTCATTTTGACCTCATATTCACAATTACCTACCCTGAAAACTATGAAAATGACACCCATGACGAAAGTTTCAAAAATGTCAGCAGGCGCCATCTTAGAATTTTATTTTGACCACAAATTTGCATTTAGAGACCCAAAAACCCTGAAAATGACACCCATGACTAAATTTTCAGAAATTTCGGTCGGCGCTATCTTATATTTTCATTTTGACCACATATTCACAATTACCCACCTTGAAAACTATGAAAATGACACCCATGACGAAAGTTTCAAAAATTTCGGTCAGCGCCATCTTGTATTTTCAATTTGACCACATATTTACAATTGCCTACCCCGAAAACTATGAAAATGACACCCATAACGAAAGTTTCAAAATTTTCGGTAGGCGGCATCTTGGAATTTTATTTTGACCACAAATTCGCATTAAGCGACCCTGAAAAACAAGAAAATGACACCCATGAAGAAAGTATCAAAAATTTCGGCCGGCTCATCTTGTATTTTCATTTTGTCCTCATATTTGTAAAATGCTACCCTAAAAACCATGAAAATGACACTCATGACGAAAAGTTTGGCAATTCCGATCGGTGTCATTTTGATTCAATAACAGTAGAATTTTTTTTTTGCATGAATGTGTCTATTTAGTCCATCGTTTATGTTTTCAAAAACATAAATAATTATTTAGATAGTCAAAAATTGTATGAAATACGACTTGGGGCATTTTTATTAACTTTTAAAAGCAATAGCTAATTAAGCCTTCTCTACACACCTTTGCTGTGAGTTTTGTCGGTATAACGCACACGCGAGCGCGCCGCTCGCTTCGCGGTAACAGTGGCGCGTTAAATACCTACAACAGCTAGCCAATCGGCGCTCCGCCCCGACCCGCGCTTTCCCTCGACCGTACCGCTCGTGCAAACGCTGATTATCATCTTTCAATTTGCAAGTGCGTATATAGAATATAGACCAGGGTCGATAATTTTTAAAACCAAAAAAAATAATAGTAGGATGAAACCCATTAGAAAAGGAGGGGAATATTATAAAAATAAAAGGAAAAATAATTTACGGGCGATCTGAGGTCGGGAAGGGGATGGGGGTGAGTTTTTAAGGGTAAAAAACGGGTTTTCTCGATTTCCGGCAAAACTAAAAGTCTTATCGAAAAAACTCAAATAGCAAAGTTGTAGGTAATAAAAAGATCTAAAACTTTTGTATTTACACTTTTTTCACATAACCTCAAAATTTATGTGAAAAATCCAAAAAACCAAGTTTTTGGTTTTTTATTTTTATCTTTTACAATTTTTTTTTTTTTTAACGAGATTTGGTGAAAACTTACCTTTTTATGTCCCAAATACGCTGTAATTTATTTGATTAAAAATATTTATTTGTTCACCTTATTTTGAATTAATATCGAAAAAACACCCTAATTTTCAATCGAAAATTCACCCGTCAAAATATCAGCTTTTTTTAAAAAGTTGGTATGGTTTCTGTTCGTTGAAATCTCTACTTTTTGATGGTGTATAAAAAATATACATTACTATGATACATATAATTTAATTTAAAAACGAAATAACAGGTAATAAGGCCCAGACCCTCCTAGTCCCTTCCCTACGTCTCTATAAAATACCTTTTGATGGGCTAAAATTTTCCGTAGGTCACTCAGGTATATCAGTTATCTTAAAATAGCAATAAATAGTCATCTACGCATATAATTTAAAGAAGATTCTACAATTTACTCAAAATATTGTAGATGTCTTAATAAATATTACCTTTATTTTTTGCATTTTCTGAGAAAATTTACAATATTAATGAATATTTTTTTACACCATCGGAAAGTAGAGATTTCAACGAACAGAAACCATACCAACTTTTTAAAAAAAGCTGATATTTTGACGGGTGAATTTTCGATTGAAAATTAGGGTGTTTTTTCGATATTAATTCAAAATAAGGTGAAAAATAAATATTTTTAATCAAATAAATTACAGCGTATTTGGGACATAAAAAGGTAAGTTTTCACCAAATATCGTTAAAAAAAAAAAAAATTTGTAAAAGATAAAAATAAAAAACCAAAAACTTGGTTTTTCGGATTTTTCACATAAATTTTGAGGTTATGTGAAAAAAGTGTAAATACAAAAGTTTTAGATCTTTTTATTACCTACAACTTTGCTATTTGAGTTTTTTCGATAAGACTTTTAGTTTTGCCGGAAATCGAGAAAACCCGTTTTTTACCCTTAAAAACCCACCCCCATCCCCTTCCCGACCTCAGATCGCCCGTAAATTATTTTTCCTTTTATTTTTATAATATTTCCCTCCTTTTCCAATGGGTTTCATCCTACTATTATTTTTTTTCACTTTTTATTATTTTTAAAGGCTTCTACCCTGGTCTAATAGTTATAAATATTTAATTGACAGATATGAGTAGAGTGATTATCATTTCAATAATATCTTAAAAAGCACCCCACGCTTTATTTTTATTTTTTTTATTCTGTGTGAATTATATAAATATTATTAATTTATATTTATTGAAATTTTTAACACTATTCTTAATTTAAATTTATTTTCTATTTTTTAGTTCGGTTTTCTATAAAAAGCGTGTTTTTTAGTTTTTTTTAAACTATTATTTATTTTCTACTTTTTAGTTTGTTTTTTTTTTAATTCTAATCGACAATTTCACCGAATGCGAATGGCTAATAAATTCAGTGTCGCTTAGTTATAATTAATAAAAAACGAAAACTACAAGACTGTATATCTATATATCCATGTAAAATAACATGGTTTTTCCTAGGCAAGCGTGCTTCACCGTCGACCACATCATCGCTTACCATCAGGTGAGATAGTGGTCAAGCGCAAGCCTATGAACGATAAAAAAATATATATATCTATATCTAGAAATATTATGTACATTTATTCTACCAGGGGCGCTTGTGCCTACCTTCCTTATAGTCTATACCAATATTATAAAGAGGAAAGATTTTTTTGTTTGTATGTTTGTTTGTACCGAATAGGCTCTAAAACTACGGGACCGATTTCAAAAATTCTTTCACCATTAGAAAGCTACATTATTCCTGAGTGACATAGGCTATTTTTTAATCCCGAAAATGGCGAAAGCGGGAGCGCGGGGAACTGCTAGTAGGATATATATTAAAGCTGTTTTTTCGGCAACTAATTTTGAACAACTTATTTATTTATTTTTCAAATTAGTGCATTGTCATCGGTCCTCGATAAATCTAAAAAGTTTGAAGAAAATCTTGATCGTGAAAAAAAACGAAAAGTGGGTCAAAATCGCGCCAAAAGAAGTCGGTTACAAACATACATACAGGTGAAGCTAATATAAAGCGTGTAAAAATTCGCTATTTCAGACAGAAATAGACAAGAGTTGCACTCATGTTCTTTCTGTTATTTTATTTCATATATTTTAACAACTCTTTTTTCATAATCTTCCAGAAAAATAAGAAAATTATAAAAAAACATCGTTATAGAAGTCCTTTTCAGTTTTTTTTTATCGAGCGACGTTTTCGATATCATGTTTTGAATCTCAGAAATAAAAAGTATATATATATTTTTTTTTGCATTTAAACTACCACTATTTGTTTATTTAATAATGAATCAAAGAGATGTAAAAGTTAGACTACCTGCCCTTAAAGTCAGTCGCAACAGGATGACAGAAGAGCCTTTAAATGCATATAAGAGGCTTTAATGCATATCCATCAAGACGTTGCAAAAATTGACGTTAATGAAATGCTGGACATCTTTAGCAGGAAACATAAAAGAAAACTGTCTTTATTAAACATTTAATTTGTCTATTGTTTTGAAACCCTCAGAAACCTTCCTATACATTGAACTTGTAGAAATAAAAATGTTTTTTTTTGCCCGCCCGCCCTTTGTGCCCCTCCCAGAAAAAAAACCTGGATCCGCCCTTATCATACATGGTAAAGTATAATTGTCATAATCAAATACAAAACATGTTAAAAGCCAATAAGTCAAATATGTCCAAAATCAACGATTCCTAAATAGGAATATTGATTTTTGAAAAATCTAATAAAGCAGTTTTAGTTTCATAAAAATCGCGCCCAAGTCTCTACTCTCCCTGCGCCTCTGTTGAGGACTAGCGATAAACATTCAAGTATTTTGTTAGTCCTCGAGAGACATTGCAGGGCCTTAACAGAATTCAGCATATGGCTGTGGTCAGGCAGAGCATACAATAATTTTTACTCAAATCTACACTATATTAATATAGGCCCTATATTATTATAGTGTGGCCCTATATATTCAAACATAGGGGAAAGATTTGAATGTTTGAAATGGATGAACTCAAAATCTACTTCACCGATTTAAAAAGAGTCAAAGGGTCTATAAGTCAAGAGTGAATAGGTTACTTCTAGGCAAGCGTGCTTCACTATCAACCACATCATCAGTCGATATAGTGGCCAAAAGCATCCTGCTGCATCCTCAGAACATTCTGCTGAATCCTGTTAAGGCCCTGCAGGGCTTCTGCAGTCATCTGCTTGTGTCCATCCGAGGAGGGGCCATCTGATTGTCTGAAAACATAATTTAATTTGGATTCTTAGATATTTTGAAATACAAAACATAATTATGTATCAATGGATTCTAAAGTTTTAGTCATATTTAAGTTTTTCAAAACAAATAGATAATACATACATGGTCTCCTCGCCCTCGGCACGGACGCACACGCACCATGAGTTCCTTAAAAATTAAATAAAACAAATGTTTAATCCTCCAATAAGAATAATCAAAGTCAAATATTTAAATGCTTATTACAGGTTATTACAAATAATAGCCGATAGATACACTGTGTTTTAACCTTATATAATAAACTAATATAGCATATATTATTTCTACATATAACAAAAAACTGTAGTTTGGTCTATTGGTCTCACTGGTTAAGTCCTAAGGGAATAATTCCATGTCAATTTTTAATTCTATTTATTATAATGTACAGATGTCACTAAATGATATCCATCAATAAAATAAAATAAAATGAGTGTCATGCTATGTCATTCAAAACAAGTATTAAAGAATATACTTTATTGTACACCATAAAAGTTACACATCTATTTTATAAGGAAAACTTAATTATACGGGTACAAAGGCAGTCTTATCACTGACAGCGATATATACCAGACAACCAATATCTATTTGCCCTCTATATATTTTGCCTTCTAATAACAGAAACAAATAAAATCATTGTACCTTTTGCAACATTCCAATACTATTATAAGTTAAATAAAATATTTAAGACATGACAAGCATTATTAAATTAGATAAGTCAAATGATATAGCAAAAACATAAACAAATCATTGTAGTTTTGACATACAGTAGAGTCCGTTTATTATGACATCGAAAGGAATTGACAAACACGTCATAATATGCGGACGTCATACAAAGCGTTTTGTGAAAAAGACACTTTTTTATGTAAATATGTACTTAAGTATTTACAAATTTTCCCGCCACAATGTTTTGTCGAACTTTAAAACGACTGATCCAGCTTGCAGAACAATTGAAGTCAAGAATAACAAAACGCGTGGCAAAAACATTTGTCTTTTCATGTAGCATAGGGCCGCTGACAGGTATTCCTTTGTTTCTTATGATAAAATGGGTCATAATAAGCGACATATCCCCTTAGATGTCCACCAGGCAGGCCGAAAATCACCCATGTGTCCGGGTACCCTGGCGCCTTTTGCGCTATGGGCGCGGTGTCAGTAAATCGTCGATTTCTCGGAAGTTTTGTATGGGAACCATGTATGAAACTTATGTTGTTACAATCTCTATGAAATAAGCTATCATATTCCAAATGGATTTATCCAGTTTTACCTTGTAAGTATTGGTAATTGTTGTGTAAAGTCAGTGTAAGGGATTTTTTTTCCAGTTTCGTGTATAAAAGGAGATAGAAATAAAAAAATAAACCATTATTTCATAAAGTTTTAATTTTATTTACAGGAATACACCCTATTTCACAATAATCAATCAAAATTACACACCCCCCGATACATTTTTTCATCCCACGAGAATTACAAACTTTTCAAAAAAAAAATAATGCAAATTGGCAGGGTGGACAGTTGGTGGCTGTTTTTTTTTTATTCGAATTTGTTTCGTTACCACTACAATTAAATGCATTATTTCTGTTGTTAATTAACGTAGCATTGTAAATAACAACAGTTTGATATAGTCATATTTGCAAAAATAAGAAATAAAAAATAAAATATTCGCACGCAGAAAAAAATAAACAACAATGTCGGACGGCGTTCGTTGAAATACGTATATCTGCTGGAATTTAGGCCAAATACAAAAAAAAACTATTAAAAACAGTTCAAAACTTACCGTTCCATGTATTTCCAGCAGAAAACAACAGCCACTCAAAATAAAAAAACTAAATTTTTAATCACAAAAAGTTTGAGCACGGCCCCTTGTGCTGTCAAAAATGGCGACCGCCCGATGCACAGATTTAATAAATAAATATTACGGTCTTGGGCGGATCCAAAGACCAGCGGGGTATTTTTTTTTCATAATTGTCTATTAAAGTATCGAATGAAACCAAGATTTGTCGAGAATATCCTCCTTACTGACATATTTCAAGCCAAAAACAAGAACAGCCATAGAATATCAAAAATTGGCAGAGAGGCAGACTGGACATTTGAGCGACCGATGACAGCTGGCAGAGAGGCAGAGTGGACATCGGAAGGGATATCATCAAGGGAAGTCATTGTATCCGACTTTTTTATAAAGAATTTTATATGAAAACCAAACTTCGTAGTGTAATTACGTCATAATAATCGGTTGGTCAATATAAGCGGAGTCATAATAAACGGATTCTACTGTAATTTATAGTGACCACCCACCACTAAGGGTTTAAATATGCACTTCTTTGAAATTTAGGTATAGCTTGACATGTCGTCATCACTTCACAACATTACAACTAATTTCATGTAATAATTACACCTACTTTAAGCCACTCCTTCCCTGTTTTAGAGCAGCCGAGCCCCACGCTGTTGAAGCGGGCTGCGAGCTCTTCCTATTTGACGAGGTTTGCCAGCTTTTCCCTGGGACCTTCGTTCGTCTCCGATCCCCTGGCGTTCAGATATTTTAGGATTAGCAGGCATAACTGAAGAAAAAAACAACAGAACTTAAGTAAAAGCAACAAACGTAATACTCTCTTCTAGAGTAGGGTTCTGTTATACTTATCTTACCTTACAGAAAGAAATTGTTAGCTAGGTAATTAGGTACTCACTTAATTTCAGCACAACAAAGTTTTTTTCATCCTAACTGCCGGTATGTTTGTAAGGCTAGTTTAATTTAAACCTAACTATTAACATATAATTTTGTTTTGTTATTAGTCATAAGATTACTACTAACTAAGTTACTTTATAGAAACCTTACATTATTTCAAACAGTGTTGACTGTTGCCGTATGAAATAAATAATACACACACAGGCGGATTCGGTCACGCAATCTTAATAAGATTGCGTTCCCGCCATTTCTATTTTTTAGGGTTCCGTAGCCAAATGGCAAAAAACGGAACCCTTATAGATTCGTCATGTCTGTCTGTCTGTCTGTCTGTCTGTCTGTCTGTCTGTCCGTCCGTATGTCACAGCCACTTTATTCGGAAACTATAAGAACTATGCTGTTGAAACTTGGTAAGTAGATGTATTTTGTGAACCGCATTAAGATTTTCACACAAAAATAAAAATAAAACAATAAATTTTGGGGGTTCCCATACTTGAAACTAAAACTAAAAATATTTTTTTTCATCAAACCCATACGTGTGGGGTATCTATGGATAGGTCTTCAAAAATGATATTGAGGTTTCTAATATCATTTTTTTCTAAACTGAATAGTTTGCGCGAGAGACTCTTCCAAAGTGGTAAAATGTGTGTCCCCCCCCCTGTAACTTCTAAAATAAGAGAATGATAAAACTTAAAAAAATATATGATGTACATTACCATGTAAACTACCAGCGAAAATTGGTTTGAACGAGATCTAGTAAGTAGTTTTTTTTTAATACGTCATAAATCGTAAACCGCAATTTACCAAGAACGGAACCCTTCGTGCGCGAGTCCGACTCGCACTTGGCCGGTTTTTTTAAATGTTGTATATATTTCACTAATCTACTTCCAAAAAAACATAAAAATGAGAAAAAAATATTGATATTATGCATCTCCTCGTAAAGTGTTTTAAATTTTTTCTATTTTCATTTCATTTTTTCTTCCTAGGCCGGGTCTACACGTGTGTAAGGACGCATACGTTTGCGGACATAGACAAGGATGACGTAAATTCATTCAAATAACCGGCGACCGAGCAGAGGATAGGAAATATATTTAGTATGTCTATGTATTTAATAATAATATGAATACGCAAGGTCGCAGAAACGGCAGAAAACTTATTTATCATAGATTAAAAATCACTACCTAGAACCACTGAATAAATACGTTTAATTACACGTATTAAGTCACGGCGTATAGCGTAGCGTACCGTTTAATTATTTTTTTTTCAGTTTTTGGGAACCATTGTACATTTTTCATTAAAAGCATTGGAAGGCCATTAGTTGTAAGTAAAACAAAATTAAATTATGTCATAATTATTTGGAAATAAATCATTCGAGTTTGAAGAAACATAACGCAGTAGATGACCTGCACTCAAACTAGCTACATATTAGTAATCTGTGAAATGAAAGAAATCAAATGGTTTCCGCACAAATTAGTTTCGCAATAGGGAACATTACTGCCAATTGCTCCCGCCAGATGGCGCTTGAAGATTAAAAGTAAACAAAAACATAACAACATGGCGTCTACTACAGTTTGTGTTAGTGGTTACCGAACTAATTTTACTGTTTTAAGTATAACTTGTGTTCAAAAACTAAATAATAATATTGCTAGCTGTTGGTCAAGAATGCATCAGTGTTGTGTTTATGGATGCAGAAATAAAACCGGCCATATGATCCCAGAAAACGCCAATATTCGCAAGCAATGGGAAATTACTATTCGTCGCAGGAATTTTACAAAAAAGTCAAGGCTGTGTCCTGACCGTTCTAAAGCGGAATATTTAATAAAGAAGGTATTTTTCAGGTCAGTGTATTATCCTAAGGCAACCTTTATTCAAATAATAACAGTAATTATTATTTTTAATGCTATAGGCATTAAAAAGAAGGTACATAACATTGTGTACTAATTAAACACAACTACAAAATGGTTTTAATGTCTACATAAATACGCATGTTTAACCATATGGTGTTAATAAAACCTAATTTATACTTACAGGACTGAAACTAAATAGAAAAATATTAAATAAGGGGGTTACCTACCATTGTTTGGAGAAAAAAGAGTCGATGAAAGATAAACAGAGAAGGAAACTTTGAACGAATTAAGGAGAAACAATCAGCACTTTAAATTTCCGGTGCTGTTGGAATAAGTTTCACAATAATGTCTTAAAAATAGTGTTTCAAAAAGCTAAATTTCATTTGTGGTAAAACAATAAGAAAACACCTTTTGTAAGTAGAATAACTTGGCACTTAAGAATGTAACTTTGATATCATGGATATACCCAGATAGCCTAGATTTAGACTCAACTCTGGACCTAAGTTTCATGACAATAACCCTAATAAAACTCTTGTTAATTGATGTGAAATATTGTAAATAAAGAAATATATTTCTTTTTAACTTAATTTGATACTTGGACAAAAATATAGATTCAGTACCTACTCTCAGAAATAATAAGTTTCACCGGTTACTTACTTTATCAGTTGGTCTATTTTTAACGGTTTTGACACATTACTCAGGTTGACCAGGATTTCTCCGATTATATTGGCAGTCAACATTGTATATAAATTGTATTAGTAATCAATCCTAAGAAAAATAAATAACATACAAGTACAAAGAATTTTCATTTATTTCTTGTTATAATTAAGTAACACACAGTAGGTACATTTTAATAGCACAGCACTGAAATTTAGGTAAATGTAGGTACTTATTTTATACACAACTATCTAGCCCTTGACCCATCTTGAAAATAGGTGTGATCCTATGTTATGACAATATTGACAATGGAAAATAACACCACTCAAAACAAATTTTGTGTGTATTCTAGATGTTAATTTCAGTTTTCATCCAGGTGACACATAAAAATAATAATATCTATTTTGTTGTTGTAAAAATAGGTACTGATATTTTCATGGAGGCCTTAGACCGGGTGGTGCAATAAAACATAATAACAAGCATTAGCTGCAAATGCCATTCTAACGTGCAGCAGATACGCAGATACATTTTCAGTCCTTTTTCTATGTTTAGATCAAACCTGAAAGAATGAAGACAGTAGATGTAAATGAAATGTAATAATATCAAGTGCCAATAAACTTATTTATGATTCAATGACAAGATTTCTAATTTTAGAGTAAAAACAAAGATATTTTAATATCTGCTTTTACAGGTACCTTCTTAAAAGAATATATATATTTATTCGAAATGATTAAGGGTGGTAAGGAAGTCAGCGTTTAGGTCTTTGGTAAGGCTTTTGGCAATTAATAGTGCATTGGACTGCTGTCCACCATCTAAATGTAACCGTGTGCAAAACAGTTCCACTGCAAAGTAATATGTAAGTCATAAAAAATCAACCTGGAAGTATTGTTTTGAATATTAATTGGAAGTACATTGATCTCATTACATATTAAATTGATATAATATCTGCAAGTTACACAAGATTTCCAATGTTCGCATTCATATTCGTACCTTTCAACTAAATCCGTTTTCTTTTTCCTTTTACTGATGCACCGCGCTCTTGAAGCCGGGTTTTTATGTACAGTATGGTCTGATTTCCTCAATTATTAGTTAGCTCCATTTTTCTTTCACTATTAGCACATGCTATTAGTTTTATATTTTGTATGCTTAAACTGCGAAATATTGCCGCTCGACTTTGACAGTATAAAAAATTAAACGTAGTGTTACATACTCTTTGGTATAGTTTGTTAACCTCCCGGCTTAGGGTATATATGTTCTGTGGTTATCCTTTGTTTTCAGTGGCGCCATCTGAGCTCAGCTTTGCGGATAGTTCCCTATTCGAACAAAGTTGTTTGTATGTGTGTGTTTTTTGGGAAGGTTCCGGATTGTTTCCTTTGCCGAATTCAGTTACACAATTAGGCCGCTGGGGATTCTCCCTGGGTGCGTAGTGCATACAGGTATAATTGCCGGTTGGTGTCACATTTCATGCTACATGGCTAACAAGGCCTCTGCGAGTTGGTTTCGGCCCCAGGTACGCCATTCAAAGGTCCGGGACCCTAGAATCTCATAGATATTATAAGAAAATAATAATAGAATAGAAATATATTATTATTGCTCATTCATAAAGATATGTTTTGGAGGTTGCTCTGATTTACTGACATTAATCACATTAATGGGAGTCAGAGTAATCTTGAAAAAAAAAAATCGTATGTAGGGAGTTTTTCAAGTGATAAAATAGGGGGAAAACCGAAAAAAACTGCATCATTGGATTTTATTCTTAGCCAGGAATCGAAACCCTTGATTTTGAAAAAAAAAGCCTTATGATGTTATTACATCATTCGATAGTGTCGCGAGGCATGGGGATGAAACACCGCCAAATTCTTAACTCAGGGCTCAGGACAGGAGAATTCATCAAAAATCCTATTAACATCTGAAGGTTATATTTAATCCTTTAAATATAACCTTCAGAAACATACCTTTTTTTAATAATCCGTAGGTATGTTTTTCTCCCTAAATTTATTACATGCAATGAACGATCACATTATTATCTTTAGTTTAAAATCATTTTGGTTAATAGCCGCCATTCTTCGCAAAGCGGGACAGATTCATGACCCAATGACCTTTTCAGATCTTTGCTTCGAATTTGCGTCAGCACCTATACCTCGATGCTTAGCGCGAGCGAAGCGAGCTAGTAAATTGTGAATTTGTAATAATTTATCATAATATTGTTCATTAATTACAAGCCCCTGATCAATTCAAGTTTATGGAAAATACCTAATATAAAAAAAAACTTTTACACGTCGGAGGTGTCCTATAGCTAGACCCATTGATACGGCTGATACCATGGTAGCTAGCTCCTGGCTCGAATTGAACACTAAGGAAACACGCCTTCGACTCGACTTCGACTCCGTAAGCATGCTAGCAGAAAGAATCGTGGGGTTCTCGGCGGTACGATCGTACGACTCCGTTCGATCCATATGCGGGGTATTTATTACTCTACAAACAAGAGTTCAGCACCTTTAGGAATACGAAAGAGGAATATCAAAATAAAAAGCTGTCATTTTATACTAATTAAAATTTTAATTATAGGAAAATAATGCAATAAAAATACTAATGTATAGAATATTACTAAAGTACATAATTTTACAACTTTCAAAATGTCTCTCTTGATAATAATAATTTGAGTCAAACTAGTGCAAAATGTATGGGAATGCTTTAAATAAGATCGATGGAAAATTTAATGAGAGGTGTATTATAATATTACTGATTGATTACAAACAATTATGCATTGTATAAACATACATATTCCATGATTACATTAAAACTGTTCATCACGTTCGCTGCGCTACTGTCATATTTACAATCTGTACTCAAGATATGATATTGCACGTATAACACTTAAAATTAGAATGCATGAATTCTTAACATTGGTAGACGGCAACCTGCGTTACAATAACTCCTTGTGCTACATACATACATTTATTTAATATTTTCTCTATAACCAGATCTTACAAGCGTCTTGAACGCATTCCATTGATTACGCAGGCCTACAATGGTTTTCCTGTCTCCGATTTGATGACGATTTTGATTACCTTAGGGCGTTAATTACGACATAAAAAAACAAAGTTTAAACATGGAACTCGTTCAGAACTAGGCTATGGAAGATAAAATCAAAAGGAAAAAGAATGCATCCCTGGCCGGCCAAAAAGAAAGTGAAAGGTGAGCTGATGACATAATAGAAATAGCAGGGAAAGACGGACAGACTAATTAAAAAGATAGAGACACATGGAAGAAGTTGGAGGAGGCCTTCACCTGAGGAGGGTTCATATCTGATAAAAAAACTACTAACATCTAGTAAAAATAAGTCTAACAAAATTTGCAATGTAATTTAAGGATATGGATAACAAAGTCTTTTGTATCTATTTATATAAGTAAATATATTTATAAATTTTTCAAGCAAAGACGTCTTATTGTAAGACATTCTCCAAGAGGTTTTCCAAAAAGTTAATAGCAAAAATCTAAGTAAATATTCGTGATCAGCACACCAAAATACTCTAAGATCAGTCATCAAATCCAAAAGAGGGCCACATGACTTTAAATTTGAAGGCCTGTCATACAACGCGTCGTATATGTGTAGCGGTAACGCAACAAGCTAACCTAATAGGTTATAATGGCCACTACATAGTGAAGTTCACGCGAAATTATGTGAGGTAATATCACATTTGGGACTATTTATTTAATTTATTACATAAATAATTACACTAACTACTAACGTTCACGTTGTTTTATTCACACCATTTATTTGAGACTGTGAAACTGCATAAACCATTACTTTGGGTAAATATTCGTAAAATAATTTCATTACTAAATGTCATGTCTTCTCTCGAAAATATATATGAACCTTTTCTTTCCTTACGTTTGTCTAGGTAAATATGCGATGTTATAAACCATGTGAATAAAAGTACGCACGCGGACATTCATACATACATCCACACAGCCAACAGGTATACATCCTCGTTCGTCCACCGTCGGAAGGCGCGATGTGTCCGTCGCTCTAAGCTACGACGTTAAACAACGGGTCAGGCACATGGTGGCGTCTCGTGCCGCTCCATTAGAAATTATTATATTACTACCCTGTCTCAAGAAACGCGTGTCGCACAACACTGGGCCCTACATAATTTCTAATAAAGAGGATATTTACATCGCTTAATAAATTGTGCTCTATGCATACTAAATGCAGACTCGTCTATATGGTAACTTAACCTAACAATATTAGTCACTGTTGAGATTTTCAAATAAACATTCGGTATACGCGAATATTAATAAACTGTGACGACTTTTGAAACAATGTTAATTAATAAAAGTAATTTAAAACAGCGACACAAAACATCCATAAAATACATTTAACATAATAAAATTATAACCTTATCCTACACTCTACTCTCGTAAAACGTTCACGTCTAAAACATTTAAATTCAATAACAACTTTATATCGATTTAATATTATTTACAAAAAAAAGGTTTCCGATTGATTACCACGACGGTTAAATATACTTATAAAATTGAAGATTATCGGTAAAACTCTGTTGATATTGTCTTATTCGAAGATCACACGTCAGCTTTATCAGAGTGAAATCTTAAATAAGTCTAATAATATGATTCAATTACTTACATGTATAGTACAATCACTTTGGTACATAAAACTAGTTATCATAGCCTTTCCTATGCTAAAAATCAAAGCCAGGTGCGGTTGTATGTTCATGTGTACATGTAAATGTAATACAATGTACACATGAACATACAGCCGGTGTGAAGGTTCAGTCTCCGGTGGTCGTCTTAGTCCAGTGTGTGTGGTGTTCAGTTCATCCACTTGCGACAGTTGGGAGCGCCGCACATACACATTATCTTATGCGCGTCGTCTTCAATGTCGAACTTGTAGTCGTATGCTAACTGCAAATAAATTAGACAAGATCAGTGGCGTTTTTCCGTGTGTTTGTATTAAGGGCCGTCCATTAATCACGTGATGTTTTTTTAGCATTTTTTAACCCCGTTCTCCCCCTTGTTGATACGTGGTGAGGTTTAAGACTAAAATAAATTACGTGTATTTTTTGTACCTACAAAGAATCTTAATTTTTTTAGAATATTATCTTTAAATACAGGTATAAAGTATAATCTAATTTCATTATTTTATTCTGAAATTAAGGACCATGTCAAAAATGTCTAGACAGTAATATTGCAGGTTGTTTTTGACTGGCATAAAAATAATATTACACGCGCAATAACACTACACGCCGCTTTTCGGTTTAGATATTGCGCGTTTGAAGAAAAAATAAATACACGTGATATTTTTCTACATCCCCGCCCCTTGTGATATTTCGTGATTTTTGCTAAGACGGTCCCTTATGTATTGTTTAGTCTGGATATCTACACTACATAGATAAATAAGTCTTATTATATATATCAACTTATATAAGAATGTTTTTTGTACAAGTATATTTCAATATAACATCTAAATAAAGGCTTGATGATGACTCCTCGAAGAGTGGTCCAGAGGTGTGATTGTACCTATAGTACAACTTTATGAGACTACTGAAAAATCCGCGATGAAATAATCCCAATAAAACTTCCTCAACCCAGGACCGTCAAATCTCGAGTCTATTAAGGTGAACGCGCTCCTGTCCGCGCCGCAGGAGCCGCGAGCGCCGCAGTCATCGAATTTTATAAATCTTTATATGAACTCGTATGCAGCCTCGCGCACCTATCCGCGCCGCACTACCCGCATTTCAGCAAAATGCTGTAGCTATACGGATTCCACCAGCGCGTGCGGATGACGTCATCAGATTCGGCGGGCGATGAAGGCAGCGCGGAAACATGATCCGTATCCGTATGAAAATACAGTTCAAGATGTACAGAAGTGGATACAATGCGTGCGGCGCGTTCGGCGCGGATAGTGCGGGGCCAAGAGAAAATGCGATGACTGCGGCGCGTGCGGCGAGTGCGGTGCGTCTAGGTGCGCGTTCACCTTTACCAAACAAAATGGCATCACTCCACAAAAGAACAATGGCGAGATTTTAGCTGACTTTAATTTGAGCGTCTGAAAGTGAGTTATATACGAAAGACTTTCTATTAATTATCTACATTTTTTAAATATTTTATTGGGCTGGTTCAAAACGGATAAAAAAAAACATAATAAATAAAAAGTTATTTGATTTTTTGTTTAATTTCTCTAGCTTAGTGTTGCCATTATATATTTTATTTGCTAAGTGACAAGTAGTAACTATATTAATTAATAATATAATTAATGTATTTATTGCAGTAAATGAGTTAACAATACAGTTTATGACTAAGTATAGATGTTCCTCGCAGGTAGGTAAGAATATTTTAGTGTAGTAGAAATAAATGAATTACTTTTAATTAATGATTGGCAAAAAGACTAGAATCCAAGTTTAAAAAATATAGCTTGGTTGTTGACGAGGACGACGACCTTTTGATAAACGTCAAAGTCGCTTAGTTTAAATAAATATACTCTTTCCAAAGAGTATATTATACATTTCATGCTGAAATAACTAGGTAAGGGAAATGCTAATGCGATATTCCCCTTTTACTTCCACGAAATTGAATAATATTACCTATTAAACACATTATTAAAAGTTACCCAGACATAACCTACAAAAGTTTATGACTGAATATCTATTATTCTCGACATTCTCGAACAAAAATTCTTGCACAAACTAATTCAGAGCATCACCCTGAGTTAAACCAAATATTTTTCATTTAAAGACGTATGAATTTAATCTCAGCTAAAAAAATGTATGGGCACCTGCCATTGTTCTTTATCTCTCGATTTTTGAATTAAGATTTTAAATTGTTTCAAATTCTACTTTTGCACTGAAACCTATCATAATTTTACGAGAGATAGTCAGCACACCAAGGTGCAGCTGGCCTTTCTAGAGGAGCTGGGTCAAATGACCCCACCCGACGATGATCCAACCCGATGATGATCCCACCCGTACGCAGAATACGTTAAACATAACGTTATATAACCTTGGCATTAGAGCTACAAAAATCAAATTCTCAATTCAGAATGGGGAGTTAGTTTATAAATACAAATGTAGTTGCGTTACCTCTTCCCCGCGCGCGATGCGTCTCTTGGCGAAGATGATGATCCTCACATGGCGGTCCACCTCCACGGTCTCGGCCACACAGTTGGGCTGGCACGAGTGGTTGATGTAGCGCGCCAGGCCGCCCGACAGCGTGGCGTCCACCACGCGCCGCTCGTCCAGCCGGAACATGTAGATGCCGCGGTTCTACAGACAGTCCGAGTCAGTCGTGAGTCAGGAACAGCAGAGCTCACAAGTTAATCCCCATTGGGCCTTATTTATAAAGCTCTTCAGAAACGGATTAACCAAATTCTAATTTTCTATAGAAAATAAAAAGATACAGACTGTCTAGTTTTGGACTAACTGGCAATAGGGTAGTTAACAAAAAAATATCTATTTAGTCTGTCAGTTAGATAACCTAAAAATATTAGAGTAATTTTTCTTTTGCCACGTAAACAAAAAGTTACGACTATACAGTGCGGTGTGATGTCACGGTGTGCTACACTTTATACTGACAAAGTGACGTCCCAAGCCGCCCACTCTAGAACTTTGATGCGCTTTATTATTGTCAATTTATATTTATTTGATAATGCAAAAAATACGGGTCCAATATTATTTCATAATCTCACTGACGAATTATTGTTTTTGGGTAATTCTAAAAAATGAGGACTCTGGAGGAGTTATGAAAATTTATTAGGCAAAGTACTATCTTTTTGACAACCTGGGCTTAAATATGGCGCACGCGTCAACAAGTAACGAATGCACTATCTAATAATGTTCCTTACCTTAGCTTCATACTGTTTCTCCCGTATCTCCGATAGTTCGGAGCGAATGATCTCTCCTATGTACTCTATGACCATGGTGTGCTTCTCCAAATCCTTGGCTGCATATAGACCCAATCCAGAGATTTTCGATCTAGAAATAATTACAATAGGTCACTATAGATACTACTCAAGAGACTCTCATGGTGATTCTTGAAGTTACTATGTTTTTGGGTCTAAAAAAAGCCTAACTAGGCCTCGATCTCCACTCTATGAAAAGCAACTGCACATATTATACGTATATTACGACTCTGTCCTTCCACCGAATACAATCTACGATCTACTCAGAGGCGTAGCTAGGTAACCAAAGGCCTTGGTGCAAAAAAAAAACGTGTTGCTACCTATTTTATTTAGATAACGAAGGTGGCAGAATTTTGACTAGTTAAATTTGCTGGTCAGGGTCCGAGGGCCTCCTTAGGTTGGGGACCCCGTTGCACGGCACCGTCTATCCCTCCGATAGCTACGTCTCTGGATCTACTTGGAAAACTTCATTCAAATAGCTCTCAAGATCACTCACAATTCTGAAATAGTTCGAGAAACAAGCCAAATGTTTAAGTAAACGCTTGATTTTCAGACAGCAATGCGCTTTAAACCTTGTAGCACACAATAAGTTTGTTTCCTCTTCTCCTTCTTACTATATAGTTTTGAAATGGATTGGATTAAATACTGTTATATTTTGTACTGCACATACGTTATGCTTCCTAGATCTTTGCAAGCGATGACGTCACTTGTTGGGATCCCTCGTCTTGTCTTTTAATATGGCGGAGGTGCCGGCTAGACTTTGGGTCCTGTTCTACGGGAGCAGCTTGTGGTGACTGCACAACTTGCGGGCTGAGATTGATTATATTTTATTTACATTTTCTGTGAACCTTTTCATTCATGAATGATCCATTATGTAATGTTTTTAGGATGATGGAGTTTAGAGAAGATTCATATGAGTTTCTAGTTGAATGATCCTTTTTCGGATATGCTTGATAACACAATCTGTATGTTAATTCACGTAATTTTGTGACGTGCCAATTAAGATGTGGTGCAGTTGCAATTAAGTTTATCTTTGTGAGCTTCGTAAACTGTGTGCTGCGGTAGTAATATGCCTCGAAAATCACGTTGTTGGTCCCAGCTGCCATTTGTAAATCTTTAGGTAGGTAGTCAGAAGCAAGGAAAACTGACACCAGTCTTGCCAAGGAGTATCGTGTTATCCTGTAACTCAGTTATGTAGGGCATTCTAGGTATACAACGGAAGTGTTAGTGACGTATTGTGCTCACGTGATGAGAACTTTATGCAAGCGTCAATACAATACGAAGCGCGTTGTTAAAATCTAAAATGAACTGCAACTGAATTTCTGTAAATACGTGAATTAGCTTACAGAACAGATTCGTCTGCAATCAGACAAGCTGTAATATACAATGTGGTACCTGGCGAGGTAGACGTTGTTGCGCCATTCGCTCTTCATCTTCTTGTACTGCGAGCTCTTGGTGTGCACGAACTGCTTGGAGTAGGGGCAGGCGGGGTGGTCGGCGGCGGGCGGCGGCGCGGGCGCGGCGGCCAGCGCCGAGCGCGTGCCCGTGCGGCGCCACGCGGCGCGCGCGCGGGGCTCGCTGCGCGCGCAGCCCGACGGGTTCACGGCCAGCCCGCCCTCCAGCAGCGCCGAGCGCCCGAACTTGAAGCGGTAGTCCGTCAGAGTCTCTACGCCTGTGGAGCACAAACACGTAGCTGTAGGTTATAGATAGTGGCAGTATGTCGATGTGTGACCATACATTATCTATAGAGACCCATCCACTCCAAGTCTCGTAAGGATTCCCAGCTACCATTTACATACCTGTGATATTTGATATGGACCAAAGAATATCATCTTACCTAGAACAGGGCCGTGTTGTGAAGTCTGATAAATAAATTGCAGTATTCAAAATAAATTCAGTTAACTCGCCAATCAAATGAACTTACCAGGCAAGCTCTCCAGTACTCTGACTACGGCGGGCTCTGTCAGGCCGAACAGATCTTCTCCCGTCACGTAGTTCGGCCATAGCTTGAGAACTCCGTCTTCACTTCGTCCTTCCCGTAATGCTGCTACTGCATCTAATACCTACGGAAAATATATTAGAATCTATAAATAGTGTACAGTATAAAATAAATAAGACTGGAGAGGTATATGTCCAGCTGCAGTGAACTGCTGTATGATAAAATAAACGCATATTTCCTTTCTATTTGTGTGACCGCTTATTTCTTTTAAAATACAAAATTGACAGTGATGCAGTTTTCACTACCAAAATTTATTTTGTAAGGTTGATGTGTAAACTACATTCTTATTGAACTTTTTAGCGTGTCGGGTAATCTAGATTCAGTGGGCCTAGAATAGCTACCTTATTTTTCGAATAACATAGTTTATGACTTTTAGATCAAAAACTGGAATAGTCTCAAAATTTCGCAGTTTTTTCGCATGGTGTTCGTTTTTCGAATTTGCAAATTTGGATTAACACTACCATAACTGGTCCATAAAACATACTAAAAATCCAGCAGCCTAATTGTGTAAGTAAATTCGGCAACGGAAACAATCTGTTTCTTTCCCAAAAACACACACATACACAAAAAAGTTGAATCAAGATTGAACTTTTTTGTGTATGTGTGTGTTTTTGGGAAAGAAACAGATTGTTTCGTTTGCCGAATTTACTTATACAATTAGGCTGCAGAACTACATCCAGCTTTGCGATTTTAATGACGATTTCTACTGGGCTAAATAGGTGTGAACCCTCTCTCTTTCTAGGTCTCAAATTTTTAACTAACTACAAAAAAAGGAGATTAATTCGGGCGCACGGTTGGCGTAGTGGTTGAGCGATTGACTGCTGTGCTGCGTGTCGCGGGTTCGATTCCCGCCCGGAACAAATATTTGTATGACCTACAAATAGTTGTTCGGGCTCTGGGTGTGGTGTATGTGAGTTTATATGTTTGTAAACGCACCCGCGATACAGGAAGAAATTCCTAGTGTGGGGCAACGTTTTTTTAAAAAAAAAATTTTTTTTAAAAAATTTTTTTACAGCACTTAGCCGGTGCTGCATGTGAATAGACGACGCGGAAAGGAACGCCAGTTTTTGAAAAAATATATCAAAATCGGTACAAGAGAACAAGCGCGCGTATTGGTACAAGCCGGCGGCGTTGATCTCGTTCGTGAAGTTTAGGAAATAAGCTGATAGGTAGAACTAACGAGTTGCATTTGCATTGCTGTTTTATTTTATTTTTCAATAATTATTAAAAGCCTGCGAAAAAATGCACCGCTAGGAGATCCAGAAACATGTACTGAATCTATGTTGTTCCTTTTCCATTGGTCCCTGTATATGCTTAATATTCGAAGATGTTAGTGATAATGAAGTATACTCACGTTAGACCACGCGGCGCGCGGTGTAGGCGCCGCACACTCGTCGCGCGGCTCGTCCTGCGCGCGCACGTGGAAGCGCGGCCGCCCCGCCTCCTCCGTGATCCAACACAGGTAGCGACACCGACAGTTCGCGCGAGACATCGACCAGTAGAATCGAACCTGAACATAACATAGAACTTCGTCACACAAATCCTGCATCGCGCAAGCAGAGTTTTAGGGGCGGGTTCAACGTATACAACAGTCCGACAACAACCGCCGGTCAGTTGCCCGGACCAGACACAATATGTGTCTGGCCGGAGAACTCCTTTTCAATGGAGGTTGCGCAAATTGCCCCACCCTGTACCACATACCTCCAAGTTCGTATCGTGCAAACAGATTGTTTTCTTCGTCGTCATTGGCAGACGTCACAAACAGTGCAACGAGAAATTTGAAAAATCGAAGGAAAAACGTGCTAGGGCTTACTATATCAGTGCCTAAACTATATTGCCACGCTCTTCATTTCGCCTTCTCTGTCTGAACTATCTTTGAACTGTGTTCTTGAAACAATATATTTCTTCAAGTAAACTGTTGTGTTGTTCATTTATTACCATTTTTTTTTTGAAGGTTGCGTGTGACGCTACGCACGTAATAGACTATTGACGAAATAGGTATCAGCAGGGATCGGAATAGGTAGAGTACATTTACCTAAACTGCTGAACAAAGTAAAATAGAGTGGATCATCTGAAATCCTCTCAAAATAATCGTGACATAATAATATCGGCATTCCAAAATAACGATTTTATTCAACTTTGTTAACAATTTAATAAGCTTGAAAAAAATCTAGCACTTAAAAGAAAACCATTTTAAATTGGCACAATTCAAGTACGTTTCGAAAAAGAAGATTGACTACATGGACAATAATTTTCGTCATTGAATTTATGAGCTAGCTTTTGCGTTATAAGTACGGACTTAAAAGTTCAACTTTGACATAGCAAAGATAAAATCTAAGCAATGATTGACAGAAACATGTTAAGTCTAGGACAATGATTTATTTTGTCTTTAGAATCAAATCACTATTGCCATTATTTGAGAGTCGTATAAAACTAGTATGTCAGCCTGTTAAAGCTATTAACTTTGTTGAATGTTATACATGATATAGACACTATTTATTATGATTATATTTTCTTTAAAAAATCATGCTCATGTATAGATGTACTTACAATTTTGTATCCAATAGGATAGATATAATTCGGTGTATGGAATGCTGCAAGCTGGTGCGGCAGCAGATGTCCAGGGCTCAGGAATATCAGTCCGCCCACTCTTATCAGATGATTGGTGTCGGAGTGAAGCATCACTGATGCCACTTGACGTTGTTCGTCGCGAGAGATGTATACGCGGCGCTGCACGCTTAGGGTCGTCAGCTCGTTGTCTTTTTCATTCTGTTTTGGAATTACAATTTATTTAATTTTATTTTATTAGTATTCTTTGAATTAGTACAAAAAAATCCACTTTACAAAATGTACTTTTTCGTAAATAATAATCAGTTTTAAGTAGTCTATAGCATTTTTAACCAACGAAAAAAAAAGAGGTTGCGAACCTCCTTCTTTTTTTTGGTCAGCCAGTTTGCCGAATATTTTAACAGCTTTTTAGTTCGCTTCTTAAGCAGTCGGGTCTTTCGATTTTTAAATTAATTTTTTTTTTACCCAAGTGATTGTGGAAGAAGGTTGCGTTTGATGTTTTGTCATTTGTTTCACAAAAACAATAGATTTTATTGTTGTTCTTACCAATAAAATCTATTGACTTTAGATTTGACAGAAATTGAACCTGAATTGACTATGAGAAACTATTTTATTCAGGGATTACATCAATTACAGTATTTTAAAGAATACCATCACAAAACAACTCACCTTAGGAGCATGAGAAGCGCAGAACGCAGTCTTATTCTTATAGAAGACGCAATTATCCTTGACGGCGCATCCCAGATGGTACACACTGCCACAGCGCACCTTGAAGCATCTCACGGTTGCACCGAGGCGACGGCACACGGCACATGTGGCGTTAGAGCCGGCTGCCAGTGCCGTTTCTACATTCATAAGCGCCCCGCTAACCGTTTCATAGACTCCTTCCGACCATAGTGCACAATTCAAGTGCACCCATCGGTTTACATCACAGTTTAATAGTCTTGATACTCCATCAGCTACACCATCGCCTTGTATACCACAAAGCTCACACCTCCTCGAGTCTTCATTTGTTACAGGCATAATAGCGACGCCCGTACGGAATACCAGTTCAGTTAGCTCCCTATCTGTTGGGCGCTTGTACTTGACTGGGGGCCCAATACATCCTGGTGACCACGCCTTGTATCGTATGCCTCTGTATTTCTCCCTCTCAGCAGTGCTTTGGTTGCTCTTGTCGTCTTGTTCACTCTTTAGATCTTCATCTAGCGCACTGACGTCATCGCCGACTTCTTTCATCAATTCGTCGTTGTCTAGAGAATCCATGAAGGATAAGTCCATTTTCTCATCTTTGATGTCTGGTTTGATATCTAAGTCATCAGTCTCCATGCTTTCTGTAGACGCCGTATCAAAATCATCTCGTTCTTTCGACATGTTCGTATCAACATCAGATTTGCTATCTTCTTTGACTGTTGTCTTTGCCTTCCCATCTAGGATGATGTTGGTAGGTCGCCACGCGAAGCTTTCGTAACATTGTGTGCTACAGAAGTATAGTTCGGAGTCACTGTCGCATAGGATTTCTTCTGCATTGCCTTTGTTGGCGGATAGCAATGGGAACTCTGACGCTTTAGCTCTTACTACTGAATCTAAGATAACTACGTCACAATGGCGGCAGAATTTCGCTGCTCCGTTTAGTATACTTTGGATATCAATAGGCGTTCCTTCCTTACCATCTTTACCCTTGGACCTGTATAGGCCGAGCTTGTGAGACGGCGGTGTGGCAGTTCTTTCTATGATCTGATACGAGGTCGGTGGCGGTATGTGTAGGATGCCGGCAAGCTCTTTGAGTACGCCAAGAATATCTTCAGCAGCTCCAGATGTGAGAGTAAGGGTAACAGTGACATTTTCATTTGTTTCTGTATTGCCAGGTGAATCTCCGCCCTTGACCTTGGCTGCATCTGTATCAAGAGTTTTCAATGCTTTCTGGTTATCTTCATCATCCTTGGACTGGTATAAAGACACAGGTTTCACCCTGATCGGCACAGGTGCTATGATCGGGATCACCGGTGATATACGGCCAGACGCAGAGTCACTATCTTCATCTTCCTCTTCATCGTCAATGAGTTTGAGTCCCGGGAACCTGTTAGGAGCCTCACTGTCGAAACATTCGGGGCTAGAGCAGCTGACTATGCTGTCTGGCGTATCGGTGTCTCTTTCTTTACAAATGAAGTCAAGTTTCTTATCTTCTGGATCATCATCGAATAGGATAGGTAGAAATTCTTGATCATAGAACCCTCTTTGAGTAGACGCTGGCGGTTTCTCTGGTAATGGTTCCTCTTCTCCGAACGGTTTCGTATTGTAGTAGTCTCCCACGTTTGGTATTTTTGCATTTCCGAAGTCGCCAACTAAATCACCTTTCAATACGTCGTAGTCTTTATTTTTCAGTTTCGTTAAGTCGCCAGATCCGAATAGTGGACAAACGGCAAAGTTAGTAGTTAGAGCGGGTTCTTGTATTTGCATGGCTGGCAGTAAACGGAGCTGAGCCATGAGATTGTCGATGAACGTGTCGTAGTCCTCTTCGTAACGAGAACCTTTACGAGGTCTTTTCTTAGCGTTGGCCGCATTCAAATTGTTCTCGGCAGCCGCTTTCATGTTCATCTGTAACTGTTTGCGCTTTTTCTGCTGATACTCACGCCGCTTACGTTTCTTAGCTTCCGACGGTGTTTCCGGAGCATTGGCTTCAGATGTCGTGTCCATGGTTCCACTTTCAGGGAATTCTTCTTTCATCGGCTGGTCAAGTTTTCCCTGATCGGATGCGGTCGAAACACCAGAGGTTGCCGACTGTTGAGAGCTCTCATCAAGTAATTCTTTCTTTACGTCCATTGGAGTAAATGGTCTGTGTACGGGACTTTGCTGCGGAGGAAGAATTTCCTTCTTTATAGCTTGTTGGAGCTGCGGATTTTCGATACTCATTGGATACATTTGCATGGACTTCATCGTGGGTGAACTTTCTGGTACCGGAGTGGTGTCCTCTTTATTCATCATCTTCAGAGGCGGCTTGCGGACATCCATCAAGGATTGTGTTGACGTTTGTGTTAGTGGCGATATCGTGGAAGTGGGAATAGTTTGTATGGGCCGTGTGTTGAAAGGAGAGTTCACTACACTGCTGGCCATAATGTTGTGTCGTGGGGAATTCTTTGGTATTTCCACTTCTTGCGTTAACGACAATGTCGGTGGTGGTATTGATGGCCTGGCTAGCTGCGCTTCTAAAGATGGTATAGCGCCTAATGCTGGTGCAGTCCTCTGTATAGTCATAGTTCGTTGGGGCACTACTGTAGCCGCGGCAGTGGTTGTTTGTAGCAGTTGCTTCAACAACACATTTTGAGACTCATCATTTTTATTATGATTAGCCGTCGACTGTTGTATATTATGCTGTTGTTTATTTCCCGCATCGGTGTTTGCTGTTGACGTAGTAGGCTCATCAGTTTCCATGGGTTCTGATTTCACGACAACTGCTTCAACACTATGTCTTTTCGCGGGTTGTATGTGACCGACGATGACCTCACTCTTTGGTTCGTCAGTAGATTTCGACCTCTTAAGAGGTGAGGTCAGTTGTGTATGAAGGAGTTTCGACGATGTGATAAAGTTGATGGCACCTGGTGGAGCCGGTTTAGCTTGGATCTGATTGATCCCTGGACTAACAATGTTATGTGTACGCACAGTTACATTCGGCGCCGGTTCTTTATTCCCCATCATCGGTCTGGAAGTCATAACTAGAGCTGGTGGTTGACTAGTACTAATACTTTGCTGGTTGAATGGTAAGTTACTTGCATTAATTTGCCTGCTAGGCTGTAATAATGTATGACCTAGTATACTCGTAGGCAATGCTTGATTCTTTTGGAATCCACTCATGCTTGTAGTGATCGTGTTACTCGAGTGTATCATAGTACCAGGTGCGGTCGAACTATGAATTTTCGAAAGCGCTGGCATTTGAATGATTTGTGAGGCCACTGACGTTGGTCCAGAATCATCCATGGGAGAGAATGATGAATTTGAGATCATAGGGGCGGGCGATTTCATTAAAGAACTTTGTAGGCTTACTGGAGAGTTTATAGGAGACACGTTAGGAGACTTTCTCATCTGTCCCATTGATGAAAGTGTGTTGACTCTTGAGCCTATTGCTTGAGCTGCACTCATTGGCAAGCTATCAGAACTTGGAATAGCCGAGGCTGGCTTCTCGATTCTTTGTATTGGCGATGGTCTCGACACAGCCACCTCGACTTTCGAAGACGGCAATAAATTCTCAAAGTTAACTTGCGTCGGTGTTGTGGCATCACTATTCTTCCTCATGACAGGCTGTGTGTCCACTTTAGACGTGTTCGTGTTTATAGACGACATGATAGTTCGTAGCTGTTGGGAAACATTCGCCATGTTTGACGTCAGTTCCGCTGGCTGGGATAGCGGTGACAGCTGTGGTATAGTAGCTGACTGTAATGCAAGTCTTTCCGGTTCCCTCTTCGCAAAAGCTGACTGTTCTTGAGTCTCTTTCGGATCCGGTTTTGGAGGATTAACATTCTGATTTTGAATGTTTGGATTTGCTTGTTTAGGGTTTTGTTTCATACCGTATGTTTTGGCGTCATCACCAATGTTTTCTAGTATACAGAGCATGTCTTCAAAAGTTTCAACATGCTTTGTGTTTTCAGCAGTCTCGTGATGTTCTTGCATCGTAATGTCATTCAAGTATCGTTCCTGTGACGGTGTAGGAGACGGTATAGATATTTGTACTGAATCCTGTGCCATATCTGACGTGATCTGCATGTTAGAATCAATCACCATTTCTTTGGTTTGATTGGCAATTGCTTTTATTGTCTTTACAACATTTTCTTCTGCTTTATCGGACATGGGAGGCGGTGGTGGCGGTTCGGATATGCTCTTATTGTAAGCCAGCAGTAAGTTACTCGGTATATTATCTTCTGGTTTGTCCTCGTCATCTCCTTCCATGATATTATCAGGAATTTTCTCTGGAATCGGATCGGGACTCTTTATGTCAGCCTTTCCCAGTAACAAAGGCGTGCGATCGCTCAAACACAATGTGTGAGGCAGTTCCGTCTGCTGACTTATTTCAGTCTCTATATCAATGTCTTTATTGGGCTCTTTGAATAGCCCCGGTCTTAGGTCCATTTGACTTGATCCCTGGGAACTCATGCCTGATAACTGTTGTAACGTCGAAGTCATAGGGTTTGTGTTTATCTCCTTATCCTGATTTTCGGACGAAACAGTACTATCAGGTGACGCGCAATCATCTTGGAATATCTTAGCTGGTAAAGTCACGTCATGTGTTACGGACAAACTGGATAGTTTGGAGTTAGATAACGCGAGCATCATCGGTTTTTCTATAGTCTTGACTATCTTTTGTTTCACTTGGTGCTGTGTCAGTATAGATACGGGCACTCGAGGTGGGTTTATATTCGCGACCTTCGGGACATTCGACGATATAACGCTTATGACTGAACTGATTGGCTTGGAGAGAGGCGGTGTCGACATATTAATCGTAAGAGGTGGGTTGGTCAAGTTCAGAGGCACTTTCTTAATATGTGACTTGCCGACTCCCCCTACGTGACTAGCGACACTAGCAATAGGTACAGACAGATTCTTTAGTACCGGCACTGAGATCGTTTGGTTAGCTATCGAGACGGAGGCCACAGTGGCCTGTGATACTTCGTCAAGGATCTTAGTGTTGGTATGTGGAGATAGCATTGTAGCGCTGAGCAGAGGTAAGCGCGCCCGAGGGTTTGCGCCCGGATTCAGAATTTTGTATTGCTGTACGCTTGCCGGCTGTTTGCCTGTAGACAAGCTAATTACTGCTACAGTCTTAGTCGTGGTCTCAGTACGAGTAGGTGCACGTTCAATAGTTTCATCTTCAACCTCGTCATCGGGTTTCCCGCTGTCTATAAGCTCCTCAAAGTCTTCCTCCGTTGCTATGCGTTCTTCAGGAGATATTGCGTCGGGTTCGACTAACACTATATCGTCATCGTCTAAATGTTCCACTAACTCTTCGACATCATCGTCATCATCGGAGCGAACGAGCGACGAACGCGGTTCGTCACTGCGGGAGCTGCGTTGTCCATAGTCTAACGCGTCAGGCGTATATACTACGTAGCTTCGCGCGTCGGATGCGCTGGGCGAGTTATTAGGATCGACGATTTCTTCTGCATGGTGAGAAGGGGTGTTAAGAAGGCGAGGGCGTGGTGGAGTCCGGCGTTTGAGTATGGATACTTTAGTTAAGTGTGCGGGTCGTCGGCGGTCGTCGTCGCGAGGTGGCCAGCCAGGTGCACCACCGAATAAGCCAGGTTTGAAGTACCGGTATCCGCACGGTACGGGCGCGGGCGCGTGCGGCCCGTGCAGGCCGCCGCCGTGCTCGTGCGCGTGCGGCGCGGGCGAGGCGGCGGGCGACGCGCTGGGGGTGGGCGTGCGCGCCACGTGCGGCGAGCGCGACACGGACGGGGACGCGGGCGCGCCGCCCATCGGACTGTACTGCTGCCGTTGAAGCATTTGTTGACGCTGTACGAAACAATAACAACGATTAAATGCAAAATTTCAAAGAGTTGAAGCATAACACGAATGATTTGCGGAACGTTTTAATCGGAAATAGTCGTTTGTTACATAATATTTATTTAAATTCCTACTTCAATCATATCTCAATGACGCAATGTGAGTGAGTGAGCATATAATTTAACCAAGGTGTAAAAATACTTGTATTTTCAATAAATTCACATACAAACTGATGTTTTACGTAATGTTAGTGCAAAAGAGAAGGTATACTTACAGCCATCTCATTAGCAGGGTTTCCGGGTGACGGTAAAGGTTGAGGACTTCCGAGCGGTGACGTTTGCTGGCGACCGCCAAAAGGTCCACCTACTCTTATTCCTGAGAAAGGAGTATGTCAAAATATTCATTCAACTTCATCAAATGGTAGTAATTGCGCATCGACCACATAGCCACTAGACGCCTAATGCGATCTAATACATCGAAACAATTCTGTCAACTAGCTGAGGTATGAAGAACGCGACGACTGCGCTCTGATTGTTCCGTTACCAAGGTCATACGCCTCATAAGGGTGGGACAGGTTTAAATAAAACCAGAAAGGTATCGATATTTTTATAAATAGTATTTGTACTTTTTTTAAAAATTAATATTACCTTTTTTTATTATTAGGTTAGGTTAGGTTAAAACGGGCTCGAGCGGTTCGAGGGAAACTTCGAGCCGCCGCGCCTCCGCTTACTGGGAGTCTCCAACCCGAGCTGCTGGAGGAGGTGGTCACAGCCCTCTTCCCGGCGAGAGCGGAGCACATCCCACCGCCGATGGCTTTGCCCACTGCCGCAGAGTCTACAGAGGAGGACGCCATCAGCGTCCCAGAGGTGACACAGGCAGAGATGGGGGCGGCCGTGATGCGGCTCCGGGCCAAGAACGTGGCTCCGGGGCCCGACGGGATCCACGGCCACGTGTAAGCCCTCGCTCTGAAGGAGCTAGAGCCCTGGCTGAGAGGACTCTTCACAGCGTGCCTTGAGCGGGGCCAGTTTCCCACTATGTGGAAATCTGGTCGTCTGGTCCTGCTCAGGAAGGCGGGGCGCCCTGCGGACTCGCCGTCCGCGTACCGGCCCATAGTGCTGCTAGACGAGGTGGGTAAGCTGTTCGAGCGGATTATCGCTGCCCGCCTCGTCAGCCACTTGTACAGAGAGGGGCCGGACCTGGACGAAAGCCAGTTCGGCTTTCGGCATGGGCGCTCCACCATCCACGCGATATCGCAGGTGAGAGTCCTGGCGGAGGAAGCGGTGTCCCGGGGTGGGGTGATGTTGGCGGTGTCCTTGGACATCTCAAACGCCTTCAACACCCTGCCCTGGAGTTGTGTTCGGGAGGCACTGCGGTATCATCGAGTGCCATCCTACCTCCGCCGCATCGTCGGGGCTTATTTGGCGGAGAGGTGTGTCACCTACGTGGGACGTGTGGCGTCGGAAACCAGCACCGCATGTCGTGCGGTGTTCCACAGGGCTCGGTCTTGGGCCCGCCCCTGTGGAACAACGGGTACGACTGGGTGCTGAGGGGCGAACTCCAACCGGGCGTAGACTTGACGTGTTACGCGGACGATACGCTGGTCACCGCCCGGGGGAGTTCGTACAGGGAGGCAGCGTTGCTGGCAACGGCTGCGGTCTCACAGGTGGTGAGCCGCATACGGCGCCTTGGCCTAGAGGTGGCCCTCAACAAATCGGAGGCCATGGTCTTTCATGGCCCCCGGCGGGCGTAACCACCCGATGTCCACATCGTCGTCGGGGGGGCTCGAATCGCTGTCGAGTCAACCATGAAGTATCTGGGATTGGTGCTCGACAGCCGGTGGGATTTCGGCCCCCACTTCCGGCGGTTGGCACCCAAGTTGTTGGGCGCGGCTGGGGTGCTGTCAACGCTGCTTCCCAATCTGGGGGGCCCGAGCGCTGCCTGTAGGCGGCTCTACGTGGGGATCGTGCGATCGATGGCCCTGTACGGGGCCCCGATCTGGGCGGCTGACCTGACGGCCGGCAGCATCGCTGTTCTGCGAAAGCCGCAGAGAGCGATGGCCGTCAGAGTCATCAGGGGGTATCGCACGATCTCCTACGAGGCGGCTTGTGCACTGGCCGGATCCCCGCCCTGGGGCCTGGAGGCTAAGGTAGGCTAAGTACTCGCGTCACTATATCGATGGCGCGAGGAAGCGCGGGCGCGGGGCGAAAGGCTGATGCAGCGACACATGGAGTTGCGTCAGTCTTAGCTTCGTGAGGTCCTGGTGGCGGAATGGCGGGACAGGCTTTCACGCCTTACCGCCGGCCTCATTACCATCGAGGCGGTCCGGCCAGTGCTCGAGCGCTGGCTCGGGAGGAGGCACGGCTCCCTGTCGTTTCAGGTGACGCAGGTGCTCTCGGGGCATGGTTGCTTCGGGAAGTACCTGTGTCGCATAAACAGGGAGCCGGACGCCCGGTGTCACCACTGCGTCGACTGCCGGGAGGACACGGCGCGGCATACGCTGGCAGAGTGTGCCGCTTGGGAGGAGCCACGCCGTGCCCTCATCTCTGAAGTAGGCAGTGACCTGTCGCTGCCGGCTGTAGTCGAGTCTATGGTCGGCAGCGCGGAGTCCTGGGACGCGATGGTAACCTTCTGCGAAACAGTCGTCTCGCAGAAGGAGGCTGCGGAGAGGGTGAGGGAGATCTCATCTGCTAACCCGATCCGCAGCAGACGCGCCGGGAGACGGCGGAGGGCGGACAACGCCCTCTTCCAGCCCCCCTAAATGGGTCCAGGGGCGACGGACTCGGGGACGTCCGTCGCCCCCCACATATCAGGACCCGAGGTGGTGGCGCGTAGTGTTCCACGCGCGCCCCTCTTAGACGTCGCGGGGGGAGTCCAACACCTCACTCCTCCCAACTCGAGGTCGTGGCCCGCAGAGGCGGGCCGGCACTAGCCGGGGGTTGCGGAAGTATCGTTGTTCCCGTGATCCCCGGTTTAGGTGTGAGGCGGAACACCGGGGTGGTTTTTAGTCAGTAAGAATCTGACAGACCCCTCCGCCCTCCCCAGGGCGGAGGACATCCAAAGAGGATTTTCCACCTCGGAAAAAAAAAAAAAAAGGTTAAAACGGGCTGGTTTCCGCAACTCCACGACCAAGCGCGTTTTGCGTACGTATTATTAATTATACGGCGTTTTAACATTTCAGTAATAACATAAAATGTTAAAACTAAAAAAATATATCAAAATTCTAAAGGTAACATACTTTTTTCGGTTGTTGGTTCTTAAATATTAGTAAATAACGTAATCAAAAAATCGTTTCACAATTAATAAACTATTCAATTTAATGTCTTTATTTGTAAGGTTTCTAGTTCTATCGATAACAGATTTGGTCATAGGATATGGAGCATCACTAGTTTTGTTTACGAAATCATAGAGAAGAAGAGATAGCGAAAAAATGACTTTAAAAAGAAAGAGACGCAAACATGCGGTGGGCGTTTTCCCCTATAAACTTGACCAGTATAATATGAACTCCGATAAATAATATCAGAAAATAAATCTTATTATGTTTATGTAACTATTAACTTATCAATGAAATGTTATGCCATTTTTCGGAAACTCGAAGTCTGGCTGTTGTTACCATACCAACGTATTGTACAAGAGTCCATTATAATATTTATTTCATTATTTTTTTATTGACTGACGCGGCAGTGTTGACGGCTCACAGAAGTGGTCGCTACTAATTCGAAATTGTCGATTGGCGACCTGTATTACCTGTATATGATCTTTTCAATACAGTTGTTAAACATGGCACACTTTCAGAGGCTATAGTTATGATTCGATAATCAAATCTTTTGCACAGGCATCTTTCTGTTACGCGGTCGTGACTTTTGTTTACGCGCTCGATCATTAGTTTTGCAGTTTAATTTTAAATTTATAAGTCAATTTAAAAAAAGTTTAGTAGCAAGGAGTTTTCATACATAGAAAAAAATGGGATAGATTTTATACGAGGAAAAATGAATGAGTCCGTACATCTTAGCATTGAATTCTCAAAAGTCTTTTAGATGGTTGTTTAATATATTTAATTAACAGTTTAAATTTAATTATTTTCACATCAACATTTGTCAAAAATCGAATAGGCTGTATAGGCTGTTTTCGTTGTAAAAAAAATGTCCAGTTGCAAAAACGCGCCATTTTCTGAAAATATTTATTTCATGTGTGTTCACAATCACAATTGATTACTTTTTATAATGAGTTCAAGTACAAGTGATGAAATAGAATTAACTTTGCCCGATATTTTATCTGAGACAATAACTGAGCACGATGAAATTTTGCCCCAAAAATCTCGAGAAAGATATATACGACTTATGATAATTTTGTTTTATGGACAAAACAAATTTAATTCCTTGATTTATTTTACTATTTAACACAACTGTATTGAAAAACGTCGTGTGATACACGGGTGTGTAGGTACTTTCCACCCTTGTATCACAATGTACTATTTAGTCATATTGGTTGACAGACATCGCTCGCCTGTTATTAGGCGTCTAGGGGCTGTGTGGTCGCTATAATTGCGTTATTATGCGTGAGAACCTAAAATACCTTGTTGGTGATGCGGTGGTCTTGCGAAACGTGTTGGTAAAGGAGAGCAACCAGGTGCCGGCCGAGAAAATCTCCCCGATGCATAGTCAACCTACAAAAAAAACAATAAAACATAAATTTATGTTAATTTTAAATGAAATAGAAAAAATATTACACATCGAAAGTCGTTCTTACATTTTGTATTTGAGGCGAATGTGACGCCACTGGACTTTGAATTTGAGATTGTTGATAAATCTGAAAAGAACAACACAGGTTTCATTTATGTTTATTATTTAAAAAAAATATCTACATACATACAAATAAAGGTCACTTTACCTGAGGACTTCGACTAGGTGTCGGTAATTGAGGACTAGTTCTTTGAGCCTGTAGTTGCTGCAAGAAATGTTGCGGCGACATCGAAGTCTGCATAGGCGACTGTTGCGTATGCATCGGCGACTGTTGCATATGCATGGGCGACTGTTGCGAATGCATAGGCGACTGCTGAGGCATTGGCGAATGCTGCGACATCTGCGTTTGTTGCGGGTGTAGCGGAGATTGTTGATGCATCGGAGATTGTTGAGGATGCATCGGGGATTGTTGTGGATGCATCGGAGACTGATGCATCGGGGACTGATGCATCGGAGATTGATGCATCGGTGACTGATGCATCGGTGACTGCTGAGGCATGTTCGTCTGCTGCACATGCATCGGAGACTGTTGAGAATGCAACGGTGATTGCTGCGTGTGATGTGGCGACTGTGTCGATGGATGCAAGGGAGATTGAGACGTGTGATGTAAGGGGGACTGTTGAGAATGCAGCGGCGACTGCATCGGTGACGTCAGATGGTGCAGCGGAGACTGCGGGGCTAAAGAATGTAGCGGAGATTGGGAATGCGGCGATTGCACGTGTAATGGTGACATCGCCGGACGAGATCCACAACCTGGCGTTCTTGGTGTCTGAGGACCTTGCTGCATAGAGGTTCTAACTCCACCCATCTGCTGTTGGCCAAATTGTACCATACCACCTACAGACTGCGGCCGTTCCTGAACTCCTGACAGTTGTCTGACTAACTGTTGTTGCGGTGCGCCAGACTGTTCTATGACGAGGGTACGACCACCTTGAAGTAATCTTCCTTGAGTGTTCAATGGTGACGTCACCAGACCTATCCTCTGTTGGGATATTGGTTGGCCGTCTGCGCCAATGACAGTCTGTTGAGTGCGAATGAGCGTCTGTTGCTGCTGTATAGTTGCTCCTTGCAACCCCAGTTGCATTGGCCGGTTGATGGTAGCCTGCTGTTGCACTTGCTGGCCTTGATTCATGTTTTGATTCTGAGCAAATACTGTTTGACTTGACGTGATCTGTTGCTGATTGATGACAGTTTGTTGCGCCAGTTGGGGATTCTGTTGACGCTGTTTAGTCTCGTATTCCTAAGAAAATAATTAAACAATAAATCATCAGAAAATGTTAATGATGAATTATGTATTGCGTGTTATTATGAGTGGTTGTATTATACCTGTATAAGCATGCTGTGCTGACGAGCTTGCTTGCGCGCAGCCTCGAGATGTTTCTGTAGCGCCTGTTGCTCTGTCGACACTCGCTGCAGTTCGGCCGCGTCGTTGGGCAGCAGCTCGTTGCCCGACTTGCGCAGCTGACGCTGCTTACTATTCAGCGACTGCAAATCGAAAAGCCTCAAGTGTAAAATCAGGTCAACACCCCGTGTCAAAGCCCCCGAGTTAGTCACAGGTTCGTTCGGTTACCACGAGCCCGGAGACGCCACCTGAAAAGTTCTATACAGCGGCCGGGAGGACGGCACGCCACTACTAAGCTCACGAACACGAAAGCGCACTACTGCGGCTCACCTTGCGGATCTTCCTCAGCTTCTGAACCTCGACCTCGTAGTGGCGCTGCTGGTCGGCGGCGAAGGCGTTGTACTGCTTGAGCCACTGCTCGTACAGCAGGCGCGCGTGCGGCTCGGGCTCGCGCTCGTGCGGCGCCGGCGGCGCGGCGGGCGCCGTGCCCCCGTACAGCGGGATGGCGGGCGGCGCCGCGGGGGCGGGGGGCGCGGGCGCCGGCGCCGCGCCACCGCTCCACTCGCCGCCCTCGCGCTCCTGCTCTCTCTTCTCTTGCTCCAGGAGCTCCTCGAGAAGCAACGGTTGCTCCTGGTTTACGTTCTGACGGTTAAAGTAAGCCTGTTGACGACGCCCGGCCTGCGCCGTCGCCCGCCACCGTTAGCTTCGTCACCGGTCGCGATGCTAGTTTCCCTAGGGTTCCTAGTTGGTCACCTAGCGTCACGTTTTGTGAATCGAGCTCGGTGCGTACGATGCGGCATTCAATACTAGTATCGAAGCTACATGAATGGTTTGTGGCCGGTTTATAAGTTTTAATGTACCCGTCTCATCTTGAGTGTTGAGCCGAATGAAACAGTCATAAAAATAAATCAAATTAATCATCTTAAATATTTCTAAATAAAAAGGAAAATAAAACTTGGAGATCTTTGATTACAAATTACTATCTACATAAATTTCAGTCGGCTCGACGAGTGAATTACTAACAAATTTTGAAAAAATGGAACTACTTTACTCGTGAAGTGAAAATTAACTCCATAACAATTTAATCTAGTAGATGTGACTTAAGAAATAGGTCAGCTAATAGTTCAGTGTGCATACTCTATCTGTAGACTGTTGATAAAAATAACAAATGTGGGCTTACAATGCTGTGCTCATAATCTAAGTACATTTATAAATCGTACTTTATAATAGCAACAATCTAATTAAGAGAAATTTTCTATTCAAAACTAAAAGTCTTCTAGAAGTTCAGTGTCTGTGTAATTTATATGTATAATATTGAATTGTAAATATTGCTACAAATGATTCTTATTGATTTGCAACCAATGTCTACTACTGTTGTGTATGGACTGACTGTTTAATAATGTATACCTACAATATTTTTTTATTCCAATATGCAAGCAATGTTCTTTCCTTGGGGGATGAACTATAAATAAATGACAATAGCAAAAAGGGGGCTGGGGCTCCAAAAATATATTGCGATAGTCTAAGGTATCTCTAGTTGTAGGTCCATTGTTACTGATAAAAGATAATAACAGTCTTATATGGATATCGCATACATTTGTCTTGTTCATGCAAGAGCTTCTCTAATGCTCGCATTACTCTTTTGTTTGTTTCATATTTGGACCTCTCATATCTACATACTTTCATGCCTTTATTGCCAATTATTTGCTTCAACTTTGCCTTCCAGCATGATTATTTGCTCAAAGCTTACGGCCCACAACCAATTGATTTCGACCTTCCACCACCACTATTTTCATAAACAAGATGAGACAGGTAATCCAATCCTAACCTCTACACTGTCTTTGAAACAAATAAAAAATAAATTAATATTTAATAATAAAACAATTTGTTTATTTTTTAGTGCTAGTTTGTTTAGAACGTTAGTGTTTTTGTGTTAGGAAGGATGCTGAAAAGGTACAAAGGTTAGTAGTAAGTACGCATGCGTGCCGCGAGCAAGCCAAGTAAAAAGCGTTAAAACAGACACGAACAAGGTGGTTAGCGGTGACAAGGCCCTCTAATCCGACTCGGACCCTCTAGACTAAGGAAAGGCTATCTAAAGTTTAGGATAAAGGGAAGAGGAGATTATAGACTGGAATACATTTACAGATTCAATTAATTACTTTTACTTAAACTTACTGATGTAAGTTGCTACCTTTTTCACTCATTTTAGAACCTTTTAAGAATGAAAATGTTCGTCAACGAAGGAAACAAACAAGTGTGTTAGATAACAACAAAGAAAAAGACCAATATAGGAAGTCGAGAATTTTGTATTTAATCTGTTGTTTAGGTACGAACGAGAATAGAGATTCTCTGCTAAGTCACGCGTGTAGCACCCATAAGTATCAGTAAGTTATTGGTTGCACTTTCCTATATTACGAAAAACGATACCCTGGTGAATACTCGACTTCGAGAATCGACACCATATTTTGGCTTGAAAAAATTGCGTCTTAGGGACAGATTGCATAAATGGTTGATCGTACACATGGGATCCACCAGAAATGGAGACTTGGAGAGTTCAGTAGGTGTAAGGCCGCTTCACTAAAATCTCCTCATGTGTAAATTTTTCATCGAATTTAATTCCATAGGAGTTTGTACTTTTGGCCAGCACACGTGACTTAACAAAAAGCCCTAAGAATTTATCGTCGTTCTATCAAGGAGTGAAGGGGTTGTATCGGTGGGGGTGCGCCTAAGTGCGGGTGTGGGTGAGGAGGTGGGCCTGACCTGCAGCAGCAGCGGGCGGCGGTGCAGCCAGTCGCCCCAGTCGGCCGCCTCATAGGGCACCTGCCCGCGCCAACAACCATCAACCACCAACATGCAATAAACACCGCCTGTACTCTGCCGTCCTTACAGCCTACGACACGCGCTCGCCATACTCATACGACACATGTTTTTGTAGATTTCTGATACTCTACCCCTTTTTAATGACAACATTGCTATAAGGGGTAATATTTGTCCATATCGGACCATTAATGTCAAAAATATCTGGATAGGCTCTTGTAACCACGCTTAAGTTTTCTTACATGGTCGTATGAATTGTAAGCAATTGCATACCCATGCAATATTAGTCTTCTAAGCTTGTAACGACCGAACAAGCGACGCTTGTAAAGTCAGCGTATATTTACAGTCGAAAGGATCCGCCACCAACGCATAGACAAATTAATATTGCTTTGGATATGACTGCGCTCGTTCAACTTCACATTGTCTGCGATGCGATCAAATATCGAAGCGACTGATGATATTGTTACTAGTTCACATTTATTGCAACTCATGTGACACAGTCCAGTGACAACCGACAGTGATTCGTAAATGTGAACCCAAGCTTACTGCATACATTTAAAGCGAATGAATTTACTTCGACACCGTCGCCGTCTCGAAACAAATTCATACAAAAAACACGTAGATAACAAAAATATTACGCATGCACGACAATGTATCCAAAAATCCTCCAAGACTATCAAAATACTTAATTAGTAAGATTACTTATTCGTAAGTTTTCATTCAGTTTTGTAAGTTTTCATTAATCGTTTCTTAGATCTGGCAAGTAAATTATTATTAGGCGATTTTTGACGTGACACGTAAGTATGATATGAACGCTCTTAGTTGGTTAACGTTAAGTGTATGTTCTTTGAATAAAAATTGCTAAAGCTGGAAGTGGCAAAAATTTAAGTAATGCTATCTGGAAAATATATGTTTATTTGCTTAAAAATTGAGATCTTTGGAATAAGGGTAAGAAAATCTTTTGTAAGTTATTATTATAAGGACTGGTTAATAAAGCATATTAATATGGTGTCACGTCAAGAACCGGTGTGTGTGTGTGTGTACGTCGTGTAGCTCGACCTACCTGTGGGTAGGGCGGCGGCGGCGGCTGCGGCTGGCGCAGAGTGCCGGGGTAGGGCGGCGGGGGTGGAGGCCGGGCCCCACCCACCTGCCCCGCCTGGCCGGCTACTTGTCCCACCTGCCCACCTGCTACGGCCGCTATAGGAAAACTTACACTTTAATACTTCTATTCTCCGCATCTAGTTAAGGTATAATTTAAGAGTAAACTAAGTTTAAGTTAGCAGAAATGGCAGCAGGACCAGTAAAATTTGGAGTAGCTTTACATATCATTCTCGAGTGTTGTCAGGAAATCGGCAATTGTAAGATAGGACATCTTTTGGCTAGGAAATAGAACCACTATTGAATAAAATGGCATGCAATTTGGAAAATAGGTTTTTTTTTTCTTTTTCTCTTGAAACTGCCCACAGTCGGTAGCGACTATAATCAGTACGGTTGTATTTCAACATGACTTTGGGTTTTGGATGCCATCGCCTCAACCAACCATTAAATAAGCGAGATTTGCTTTCGTTGTGAGTCGTCTAACGGCTTGGGAGGTGTCAAGCAATTTGGGTGTATCGCTAAGCTTTCGGCGTAACGTCTTGTGTGTTCTTTAATTTCCTCCTTTATGGTGGGCATGCTGAGGTATATCATTTATCTCGTCACTGCGAGTAAACCAGGGTGCGTTTACAATTGTCCGCAAAATTGCATTTTGTGCTCTTTGCAGACACGTTATATTGCTATCGCTGGCAACCCCCCAAAGTTAGATGCCGTAGGTCCATATGGGTTTGATTACTGCATTGTACAACAGTAATTTATTTTCCAAGGAAAGAATCGAGTTCCGTTTCATTAGCCAGTACAAGTTTTTGAATCAGGTTGACTTCGTTGCGTTTGCATGTGGGTCTTCCAAGTAAGACGGCGATCTAGGTGGAACCCTTAATGCACTCACAATGTGGTAAGATGTCAGTGCCTAGTTAGACTGGAGGGCAAATTCCTCTTATCAAGCTGAACGTAATGTGATGTGATTTTTGGGCGCTGGCTTTAATCCGCCATTTTACTAGCCAGCAATACATGTTGCTAAGTAAATGATGCAGCTGCTCACTAGCTGTTTCAGCTGAGTCATGACAGGATAGATAGGCGATGTCATCCGCATAAGTAGCAACAGTCACATTATCTGGTGTGGGTAAGTCGAAGGTAAATATGTTGTAGAGAATAGGACCAATCACAAAGCCCTGCGGTACTCCAGCCTCGATATTGTAAAAGCATGATCTAGCTTCACCATGTCTAACCTGGAATATTCTCTTGGATAGATATGAGGCCAAGATGTTGAAGAGAGAATGGGGCAACTTTTGTTTTATTTTGTAAAGTAATCCCTTATGCCATACGGGGTGAAAAGCCTGTTGCACGTCCAAGAAGGTCGCTGAACAGTATTATTTACGTTCAAAGCATTGTCGTATTACGTCATGAACTCGATGTGAAATATGTGAAAAATAATGGCCAGTAGTGGTCTGCTATAGGTTAACGACATCGGTTATTCAGCTTCAAGATACTGATAACATAGAGACAGGTACATCTCTTCTAATTTATACCGCCAACTAGTCGGGAGTATCAGGAAACCCATACTGCATTACATTTGATTACTGCACATACTACATTTTGATTGGCTGAGTTGAATAATTGATAGGACTAGACAGAATCTCATTGTCTGGCTTAGACAATGACACAATCGGCCCTCACACGTACACTTTGAAGCGCGCTCTAAACTGGTGGTTTGTAACGCGCTCCGAACCTTTCGTGTAAAAATAGCGTTTTTTACAACGGTCTTCGGCCGGCGCTCAGATGCGTTTTCTTTTTAACTGACGCATCAAACCATACGTCTAAAGGGATTTCGACAGTTTTGGTCCCACTTCGGAATGGCGCGTGGAGTGTCCCTAGGTGACAACAGTTCTTCATTACTACTTTGTGATGGATGCTTCAACGGTTGTGGTAATCGCCTTAGCTGGCCTTGTAGCTATTTACGAGCCAAAACGGCGAAGATTTTTGGAAAAGAAGTATAGAAGAACAGATGATTATAAAAACTACTTGCTTGTTATCTATGACATATTCATACATAATAAAAAGGAGGACACTGTAATGAGAAAAACAATTTATTACATTTCTATAAACCAGGTTACTTCCACAGTCCATAGACTAACTCCAGAACCCTTTACAAGTACGTTCCGCCGCCAAGAGCTCCTATTTGCATCTCTGTCTAAAGTGGTAACAAAAATGTAGAATTTATCGCCTGTGATGCAGTGACTAGAGGCTGAATAGTCGATGGCTGACGCCTCATATCCACTAGGCAACATTTGATGAGCAACATACACGTGACGCTCAACATATTCGGCAACGTTGCCAGCTGGCGCGCAACATGTCGCGACGAGACAAATAAAAGTTCCTAGTTGCCGTTGATCATGATGAGATACATGTTGTGCATGATGTGGCGCGTCAGATGTTGCCTAGTAGATACTTGGCTTTACGATGAAGGTGGAGAACAAGGAGTGTTCAAACGTGGAAGGTATATCCGGTTGTGTGCCCATAATTACCGAAACAAAAGCCATTGTGTCTCGCGTGGATCCACGGCTTAAACACACGACAGGATATAGATTGTTTGTCCATTTGTATTATTTTGTGCTCTGGTATAAGCGGAGGAGCTCGTGGCTAAATAATAATAGCCGCACGGCTCGATCTTCAAGGTTAAGCAACGCTTGACGAGGTCGGTCCGTGGATGGGTGACCTTTTCAACATACCGAGTTTCCTCCGTGCCTCGGAAAGCACGTTAAGCCGCTGGTTCCGGCTGTCATTTGAAGATCTTTGACAGTCGTTACGAGTAGTCAGAAGCTTGAGATCTGACACCAGTCTTACCAAGGGGTATGGTGTTACCTAGTTACTGGGTTGTGGAGGTCAGATAGGCAGTCGCTTCATGTAAAACACTGGTACTCAGCTGAATCCGGTAAGACTGGAAGTCGACCCCAACAAACAATTGGGCAAAGGCTAGGCAGATGATGATGGTATTAGCGTAGTACTGACCAGCGTAGGGCAGGTGCTTGAGCTCCACCGTGCGGTCGGCGCGCACGACGCCCACGGAGCCGTCGGCCGCCACCAGCTTGGTGCCGGCGGCGATGCTGCGCCCCATGGCCAGCGCGGCGTTCACCTGCGCCGTCATAGCGCTTACGATGCTGGCAGCGCTGGCGGCGCTGGCGGGGATGCCTTGCCCCACAGGGGCTGAACCGCCTGCGTTGCCACCCTGCGAAATAGGTAAGTGAGTCTCGATATCGGTATAAGCTGTTCAAAAATAAGTTATATTATGATCAAAATAAATACAGGGTATTTATTTATTTATTATATGCTTTATTGTACACCATAAAATAACATTATAAAAAGAAACTTAAAAGTAATACAAATACAATGGGCGGTATGTCTGACGCGAAAAAAAACCCATGGATTCTGCACATGATTCTGGACATTGTTTGAGTTTTTCGTACCCACTACTGGGACACAGGCATCCTCTCTGTGAGAGGTGATGGGCCTTAATCCACCACGCGGGCCCAGTGCGGATTGGTGTATGTCACATGTCTTCGAATTTTTGGTTCTAGGACATGCCAGTTTCCTCACATGTTTTGAACCAACTTGACTTTGTGGTTGGTACGAAAACCTTATTGTGCGAAGTCCGACACACACTTGGCCATTATTTTCTTCTACTCCGTCGGACTATAAAAAAAAATTAAACACAAAACTTTATCTTTAAAATAGCATACTTGAGCGTAATGCATATGCTGCGAGGCGGTGAACTGCACTTGTGGCCGCTGTACCACTTGTTGGCTCATCACTTGCTGTCCAGGCTGGAATTGTTGAGGCCGTTGTTGCTATAAAACAATATTATTCGCTATTATCACTGCATTTTGAGAATAGGTAATTTTCTCTGGCAAAAGTAAGTTTTGCACAATTACTTAAATGTAAGTGAAGTTAGTGAAAATTGCCAATTTGTTAGCCAGACAGTTTGTAGTATCTACGGATGCTTAAAATATACAATATTTAAACAAATAAATACCTGATGATATAGCTGTAACCGCTGCGGAGCATTTGTGAACATTTGCGTGAACACTGGCCGCTGAGGTTTGTTTTCCTCGTTTTCTAGTTTCACTTCAGATTTGATCGCTTGCATTGCATTCTGATTGAGAGAAACAAACAAGTAATGTATAAAATATGCCGCACTGTAAGTACGCACTGCAAGTAATGTATAACTGTTACTATAGTCTTCAATTCATAGGTAAAATATGGGACATAAGCCTAGTTGCAAAAAAGAAAATGTAATAACTTTCTTTACAGTTTCACAAGCAAATTTCCTCTCGTTACTTGCCAACGGCTTAATAACAAAATTAAAATCACAAAACTAAAAAAATATAAGATCATATTATAGCATGCTAACAAAAATCAGAGCATGTTTTCAATCTTCTAGATGTACCGAAGAACACAGAGAAGGCATGGAGAAGTACGAAAGAATTATGGTATACTCAAATAATAATAAAAAAACAAAATAAAAAGTGGTCAATTACATAAATACTAGCCTGTAGCGCCATCTGCTGGTTCTGTGTAATAACCCTCTGCACGGGATCATTGTACATTTGCTGCGGCGCAGGCGTTGCTGGCGCTTCCAGCTTCACTTCTGGCTTTATATCTTCGATCTCAGACTTCACTTCTGATTTAGACTCTATGCTTTTAACGGACTTTTGCAAGTCACCATACATTTTGTTGTCCTGTGCCTGATCATGTTCGTCTCTGAAAAGACAGGATGAGATTAATAGATTGGTCAACTGAACTGCATAACACCAGATGGTCACGGGCTACAGACTGTAGACAGTCAAGAACGGCCTTACCGAATGTAAACCCGCGATTAACCAAAAAACTTCTTAGCCTAAGTAGAAATAACCTCAGAATAATCATAAGGACAATTACAGTTCATAGCCCTCTTAACAAACATCTTTTTAACATAGGCGCTACAGACCGCCCAATTGCAGGGGCTGTTTTAACGCCGAGAAATCAGCTGCCCACGTCATCCAGAAATGCGAGGCCGTGGTTTCCCAACGTGTAGAAATCCTCGGAATGAGGTCGCTCCGCGAAGCCTGTGAAGCCACCAGAAAGCTTCTGTGCTTTTGGACGGAGCTAGGCTGGCTACTTTAGCCGGTAACCCCACGCACAATGGACCAAATGGGAGTCTAAGTGCGGAAAAGGGAGTCCCTTCTATTCTAGACTAGCTGACCCCCGCGGCTTCGCTCCCGTCAACTGGCTACCTACCTACCATAACTACCCTACCCTGCATACTGAAGAAAAAAAAAAACGTCTACTAAATATAAATAATACTAAACATTTGGTTTGGATAGGTGAGCCCGTTCTTGAGTTATAAAATTACAACGAAAAGTGGCATTGATTTTTATATGTATAGATAGATTGGTCAAATTTGTAAATTGAGACATCGGAGGAGGAAATTTGTCTGTTTGTCACGATTATTTTTATCAATATATCAAAGCGACATCTTGTGCCAAACATGAGAGACAGCTTGGCATGGGTGTGTCACCAGTTGATCGTGGCGTGACACTGGATGGCGTAGCTATCTGGAGTTATTAATTAATCCATACTAATATTATAAATGTGAAAGTAACTCTGTCTGTCTGTCTGTTACCTTTTCACGCTTAAACCGCTGCACCGATTTAGATGAAAGTTGGTATGAAGATAGTTTGAGACCTGGGAAAGGACATAGGCTATATAGGTAGGGTAGGGTATGGTAGTGTAGGGTAGAGTATTGTAGGGTCGGGTAGGTTAGGGTAGGGTAGGGTAGGGTACGGTAGTGTAGGGTAGGGTAGGGTAGATAAATGTTTGGTCTTTTTATGGCAAAACAAAGTTTGCCGGGTCAGCTAGTGATATAATAAAATAACAATGTGTGTGTATCAACTTAATTCAACAAACACACAATTCAACACTAAAATAATAAATGATTAACTTCTTTAAAATATCTACATAAAGAAAAACCCTAGACATAACAAGTCTATTGGTCAATCTTCAATGTCTATGACTGACAAGAATGACACTTCTTTTTCATTGGAATTACTGGGACAATACACCAGCTGTAAACTTTTCATCCCAATAAGAGTTCATAAAAGTAATTAAAATGACTCGTAGGCGGCAGGGAACAAGCCCCAAATATAAATAAAGAATGTATCAGCAGTCGCTGTGAGTATAAGTTGAATTTAACTAAATTTCCATACTTGTGAAAACATGTGCGTGTTTGATGCTCATTATGCATTTCTTCTCCTTGGCAGGGCACTCTAGGATTATTTTTTATTATTATAAATAAATAAGAAAAAGGGCAACTAATAAGAAAATGGGCAACTGCAACTTCATATATAACTATAATTACTGAAGAAAACAGCAGTTGAACTCCAGCATTTGGTTCCGAATACAAATGGCATTTTAGCTTGCACGAGGCTGGATTATAGCTTCCCAGGCGAATGATACTGCTTGAGACATAATACCTCCGGTATTGGAAATAATGGGTAAATTGTATCCCATATAAAAGTAAGTTTCGTTGTATTTGATTAACCTCAAGAAATTGTGATGACGGACTGTATGTTCAAAAATTAAATTAGTTGACCAAACTGTGTGATTTTTACTTCAGTCAACTTCATGCAAAACCATACCCTACATAGTCACATGCTGATCACCTACTCTTGAGCTAGCTGGTGAGTACGGCACGAAAAATACCTTACATGTTAAATGCTAAAATGTCTTATTTTACAATAACTGCTGCCAGGGGCTTCGACTGTGTGAAGGGCGGCAATCATACCAAAGCAACTTACTACCGGGATAAAAGTACCCTCTGTCTTAATCCGTATTCAGTACATGGTCTACCTGCGTGCTAAGTTTCATACAAATTCATTCAATCGGTGAGGCATGATTGATAAACAACATCTAAACATTTGGACTTTTTAGACACACTGTTGCGACCCGTGTTGCAAAACTAATATGTCAACAAGTAAAAAAATATGGTTCATAAAAAAATATCCATCTTTCCTAAAAATTAAAAGAAAGATATTAATCTAGCATTAAAAGAATCATAATTAAAAATTTAAGGGGTTGATTGGAGATAAAGTTGCTAAATTATTAAAGACGCAACTGCCTTGATACCTAAAATCATGATAAATGAAGTGCACTTACTCTGGCTCCCTCTTCGCATGTCGTTCAGACAAGCCGTCATCCGCCAAGTCTAGCCCGTCGAGGATATTCTCCGCATCATTCAGCGCAGCAAGCTCTGGGTCGGCGTACTCCAGTATATTGAACTGTTCGCCTATCTCTGCTGTCAATGTCTCGAATAACACTTCGTCGTCCTCGCCGTTGAGTCCAGTTAGGATATCACCTACCTTTGGGAAGAAAAGTTGAGGTTTAGAAAGAACAGCTATTGAAAGCATTATTTTTCCACTACCTTGTCTATTATGTATATATATGTAATAACAATTGTCTATTATGTAACACATTGCCTAAGGAATTCGCTCCGAAATATGAACATTTAGACACAAGATTATAAAAAAAAATACATAATAACAGTTAAGAAATGACTTGTGTATGGAGTTTTGATATCATTATGTAACTGGCAGAATGAAACTGAATCTGTTACCTCTCGAAAAAGCGTGCGTTGATTGTGTGTATATAGTCTGTGGTTTTAGTCTGAACGTTTCTAATGAATTGGTGTTGGAACTTATTTGCATTTATTTAAGTAAGCTCATCAGGTAGTGGCAAAATAATCGTTCGGGTCTCGCATAAAAAGGCTTTATTTTAACACTCGCGTGTAGCTACAAAAATTAAATAAAATGGATACATCGCTCGTGTTAAAAGCTCGACACGAAATGTACTATTTCAGGGCAGCTATGGCAGATTTTGTTATGGATGCATCATGTCATGAGTGCCAGAGTGTTGACATCTCAACCAGAGATAATGCAAATACATACTGGTGAAGGCACTTCTTATAAAAATCCAAACCTTATCCATAGATAACGATTAATTTTTGTTCCGATTATGCCAATGGGCCAACTTAAGTTTTTTTACAAATTTTAGTTGCCAATGTAAAATGAACAAAAAGCTGGAAATCGGAACAGTCAGGTTACTGTTTCATTTCTAAATAAATAAGAAGTAGAATGAAACATTGAGTTACCTCTCCAATATTGGATCCATCTTGTTCAAGTTTGTCCATATCTCCCATGTCCATCTCATCCGTGCCTTGGTCTTGATTCGACTCCTGCTTGGTTTCATTACTGGGAGCTGCAAAACATATTCACATTAGACATCTTTATATTATGAAAGTCTCTTCTCCTCGTAAAAATATTAAAATGTAGGTAAAATGCATTTAAATCAATGCCAACTTAGCTTAACTGTTGTCAACGGGCAAAGATTTAAAATACTACAAATCACCAAATAATGTACTCCAGCATAAAAACAAGTTGATTGATGTCTTAAGTCAACTTGTAGAACGTTTGTGGAGATCGAATTATATTAGACGCCAATAAAAAACATGAATATTTGCTTACCATTATTTTGTAAGTTTTGTTTCTGCTCAACCATATGTTGAGCGGCGGCATTCTGTACATTCTGCTGATGTTGGGCGTTTTCTGCAGCTACTAAACGCTGCTGCATAATTACTGGAATAAGTCAAACAAATTAGTGAATGCTGAATAGCATCAAAAAACAAAAAAAAAAGAATTTAGAATTCGAGATTAACATCAAATTTTGGAAAAAAAAACTTTACGTCATACAAGACAACGTTCAAACTCTATTAAAACCAATACTTTTCAGAGCGTTTTATTTTTACACAATGTTAAGGACGCTGTTACATTTTCGACGAACTCAAATTTAGGTATCTAGTCGCACACAGCAACATTACGCGTATGCACACATTGAAACTACTGAGCGCTGGATTTTATACATCACGGAAACAATCTTGGTCCTTGATATTATTTTTGAATTTTATTGTTTTTATTAAGTTGATTAAGGATGGTTAGTTGGCACTTTGAAAATGCATTTGATAACTGTTACAAACCGAAGTCAAAAAAAGACTTCAAAAAAAGGAGATGCTCTATCTATTCGGCCAAACTACTTATCCGATACTTATCGGGTTTTCATCGATAAATGTATGTGGTGGTATTTTCAGGGAAGGTTTTATTGTATAATATATTAGGATCTGTTAAAAATCTTCGGAGATAGACAATGGAACTCTTTAATAACAAACAGCAAATGACCTGCGATTACTGTGATCGTATGTTTATGTTTTGTTTTAACCATACCATAATAAATCATCACGCTTGTACGGTTTTAGGGGGTAAACAGATGTATTTAGTATACCCAATATGGGGTACCTACAAAAATTTAAAAGAGAAAAATGACGAAAAACAGAAGGTACCGACACCGACTTCCGAAAAGAATTTTATTTTTAACTTTGTTGTAGTAAGTAGGTATTTTAAAAAACCGGCCAAGTGCGAGTCGGACTCGCGCACGAAGGGTTCCGTACTTGGTAAATTGCTGTTAACGATTTATGACGTATTAAAAAAAAACTACTTACTAGATCTCGTTCAAACCAATTGTCGTTAGAAGTTTACATGGTAATGTACATTTTTTTTTTTTTAGTTTTATCACTCTCTTATTTAGAAGTTACAGGGGGGGGGGGACACACATTTTACCACTTTGGAAGTGTCTCTCGCGCAAACTATTCCGTTTAGAAAAAAATGATATTAGAAACCTCAAGACCAAAAAAAAAAAAAAAAAAATTTTGTTTCAGTTTCAAGTATCAAAGTGTCAATTTCCAGACACAATAGAAATTACCATTGTTTTAATCCGATTCGGAAATATGGACAGTTGAGCTGGTATGGGAACCCCCATAATTTATTGTTTTTTTTTCTATTTTTGTGTAAAAATCTTATTGCGGTTCACAGAATACATCTACTTACCAAGTTTCAACAGCATAGTTCTTATGGTTTCGGAAAAAAGTGGCTGTGACATACGGACGGACAGACAGACAGACAGACATGATGAATCTATAAGGGTTTCGTATTTTGCCATTTGGCTACGAAACCCTAAAAACAACGCTACGTGAAATAAGTAGATACCTAAAACGAATTAATTGCCGGTCACAAGGATTATAAAATGACTTGAACATTTTTCATTATATGGAATATATTAAATATTACTATCACATCATCAGTCACTATTAATGTTCCCACTGCTGAGACACAGGCCTCCTCTCTGTGAGAGGGAATGGGCTGTAACCAACAACGCGGGCCCAGTGCGGGTTGGTGGATGCACATATCTTCGAATATTTGGTTCTAGGACATGCCGGTTTCCTCACGATGTTTTCCTTCGCCGTTTTGAGAGCAGTGGGGAAGAAATAATTTAGACAAAGTAAAGCGCCTGCCTGGGCTCGAACCCACGACCTACGAATTGTAAGTCAAGCTAATGACATACTACCCAAAAACCATGAAAATGACACCCATGACGAAAAGATGTCAAATTTTCGTCGGCGCCAACTTGTATTTTGGTTATGACCCCGTATTCGATATAAGCGTCCCTAAAATCCATAAAAATGACATCCATGACGAAAATTTGTCTAATTTTTGTCGGCACCATCTTGTATTTTGGTTTTGACCCCATATTCGATATAAGCGACCCCAAAAACCATGACAATGACACCCGTGACGAAAACATGTCAAATTTTAGTCGGCGCCATCTTGCATTTTGGTTTTGACCCCATATTCGATATAAGCGACCCCAAAAACCATGACAATGAGACCCATGTCAAAAAGCGGCCGAATTTTAGTCGGCGCTATCTTGTATTTTGGTTTTGACTCCATATTCGATATAAGCGACCCCAAAAACCATGAAAATTACACCCATGTCGAAAAGCAGGCAAAATTTACGTCGGCGCCATTTTATATTTTGGTTTTGACTCCATATTCGATATAAGTAAACCCAAAAACCATGAAAATGACACCCATGTCGAAAAGCAGGCAAAATTTACGTCGGCGCCATCTTGTATTTTGGTTTTGACTCCATATTCGATATAAGCGACCCCAAAAACTATGACAATGACACCCATGACGAAAAATGACAAATTTTAGTCGGCGCCATCTTGTATTTTGGTTTTGATCCCATATTCGATATAAGCGACCCCAAAAACCATGAAAATGACACCTATGTCGAAAAGCAGGCAAAATTTACGACGGCGCCATCTTGTATTTTAGTTTTAACTCCATATTCGATATAAGCGAACCCAAAAACCTTGACAATGTCACCGATGACGAAAAGATGTCAAATTTTAGTCGGCGCCATCTTGTATTTTGGTCTTGACCCCGTAATCGATAAAAGTGACCCCAATAACCATGAAAATGACACCCATGTCGAAAAGCGGCCAAATTTTCGTCGGCGCCATTTTGTATTTTGGTTTTGGCCCCGTATTTGTCATACATACATACATACAAACCGGTTAAAATCATAAATCTCCTCCCACCCATCCACTTCTAAACTTCCCCGTCGGCAGCTTAACCTTACCCATCCAAATCCTAACCTTAGTCAGAGCTGTTTAAACCCACCCATCCATTTCTCAACCTTGTCAACAACTGCTTAACACCCAACTATTCAAAACCCGATCTTACCCAAAATAATTTCTAAATCACATTCTAATAATAATAGGAAACTCAAAAATACGGCATACGTCCGATAAAATATCAACTCCTTTCGATCACGACGAGGACGGTACTCACACGCATGCACACTACAATCTTTCTATTACTTTTATCGTATTTATTTCCTGCGAGAAAGCGATACGCCCGTCCTTCCACGAGCGCTTCTGAGCGCGGATTGATGAGCGGCGGGTACAAAATATATGAAGACGTCGGCAAGTGATTTTATTTAAGCTAATAATTAAAAAATATAATTATTTAGGTGAAATATAATTAGCTGCACCTCTAAAGGACTATATATACCGCTATTTTTTATAATTTTGAAGATAAAATATGCTGTAAATTTACCTAAACTGGAACCTATTCGGACCCTACTTTTTTCAATTTTTTGCGATTATTGTGATGGGCAAAACGTATTTGTGCGAAAATTTTGTATGATGTCATACAATTTTTCTGATGCTTATCTGGAGCTGAATATATTATCTTTAAATTAAGACCATGATATCTTCACATCGGTGATTGCTTATACATTAAAATGGTACCTCAAAAGTACTGTTATTTGTAGAAAAAACCGGCTAAGTGCGAGTTGGACTCGCGCACGAAGGGTTCCGTACCATTATCGCAAAAAACGGCAGAAAAAACACGTTTGTTGTATGGGAGTCCCACTTAAATATATATTTTATTCAGTTTTTAGTATTTGTTGTTATAGCGGCAACAGAAATACATCATCTGTGAAAATTTCAACTGTCTAGCTATCACGGTTCAGGAGATACAGCCTGGTGACAGACAGACAGACAGACAGACAGACAGACGGACCGCGAAGTCTCAGCAATAGGGTCCCGTTTTTACCCTTTGGGTACGGAACCCTAAAAATGTAATAGCGTCCTTAAAGTCAAAAGTTGAGTTAGTGGCGATGAATTGAAATTATTTTGAATATATAATCCAAGCATAAAGAAATCAAGTTAAAAGTAGTCACTGAGCAACTGAAACACTACTGCATCGCGATTAGGGCCTTAGGGCCTTATTTATAAAAAAAACTCAACAGTGTTTAGAAACTGATTAAAAGATTCTAAATTCAAATTCTGTATAGACAATTTGAATATAGAATTTGCTAGGCACATTCTAGCGATTGCTTAATAGCTAAAAAAGTGTCGAGATTTTTATAAAATAAACACCCTTATATGCTATTACTTATTGTTTACCATGTTGGTACTTACAGTGGTGATCAGGCCGGTTAGCGTGCATGAGAGGCGCCCGCGCACGCAGTGTGACGGGCAGGGGCTGGCGGAACGGCTGGCCTTCTGCCACACCGGCTGAAGGCGATGACGCCTCGTTATGTTGCTCTGTAACAAACACAATCGATTTCAGAGTTCTTATATCATATAATAAGAAGACCACTGATAACATTGAAATTCATCAAAACAGAATTTTCATATTCAGCAATGAACATTGCCATAGAGCCGATGCGAGGAATTAAGTGCCTTCATGCATTCCTTTAAGAACTTTGCGATCCTGCAGTGTTTAAATCATTGAACTATTCTAAAATTTATGAATACATATTCGTCGTACAAAATAATGGTATCAATTAATCTAGAAGCTATATTGTATGGTAAAGCTTTTATATGGGCATGGTCGCCTTTAATAAATGGATTAATAATAATAACTGATTTATATTTCAGGAGGGTGACCATAAGCTCTTAGATTAAGGTTATTTTGAGATCACGTAAGTGACAGATGTATACAAGTCATATACATCTGTCCCTTACACACACTCAAAATAACCTTACTCTAAGAGCTTATGGTCACCCCCCTAGTCCCAACTTGATCAAAATCATTAACAAAAATGTATAACTTACGTCCCGGCCACATCTTCTCAGGATGTCTCTGCAGCAAATCCCTAAGCTGCCTATTGATATCGTCATTGTTCCCGTAGTGAAGCGGGAAGCGTTGCGCGGGGAAGGTACTGCGCGGGGCCTCTGCGGTGGGCGCGGGTGAAGGCGGCGGGCCTCCGGACATGGGTCCCCCAGCGCCAGACATGGGCCCTACGGCCCCTGCGCCCGGTGGAGAGCTGCCGTCGGGCGTGCGTAACCGCTGCATGGCTGCTTTCGGGTCGGATTTACGTGTGGTTTAGTGTGTGACATGAACCATACAATATACAACCAATTTTTTTATGTTATATTTTCATCTCGTTATTTGTTGTAGCTTTGGAAAATTATAGGATTAATTATCTATATATTTGCAAATTAATCTGAATAACCTTTAATAATCTAATTGACAAATTACTGACGACACAGTAAAGTTAATAAGGTTAATCTACTAAAAACTTGTAAAAAGAAACACCATAATGTTTGAATACCTTATGTGCTTCTATTTACGTGTGCGTGTTTGTAATATGTAATTTTATATTAGTCAAAAAAAAAATTACAAATATAAATTGATAAAGTGTATCAAAGTTCAGGAGAGGGGTTTGTGATTGTGACGTCACTTCTAGGAAAAGTATACCAAGGCGTAACGTCACGCGAAATTTCAATGCATTGTATCGTCGTAATTAATAGCTTGTGTGGTGAAAAAAAAACGTTTCCAATATTTTTTAGTAATCTAACAGACGGACTAAATAGATTATTTTAAGAATCTACCCTATTGAAGTGTAAAAGTTGTTAAGCAGTGTCAGGTACCTTGCATCCTCTGGTCATGTATGATCTGTTGCTGCTGCTGCGTCTGCTGCTGGCGCTGCTGCTGCAGGTGCTTCCACTGGCGCTCCTGCTCCGCCTCGCGCGCGCTGCGCTGTTGATTGCACGCGCGCTCTTGCTCCTACACACACGGCACCAGTTAACACGACACCGCTTGTTAGTACACGCACGGCAATTGTCATTGTATAAGGACAAACGGACGTGTCGGTAAAACGCCCGCGATTGAAATAAAGCTTTTTTTAAACATAAATTTAAATGATCTAAGAACTGCCTTTCTAGCTATAATTTTTATCAATAAGAAATTTCGAAGAATAGGACGCACAACTTTTATAGAGCGTACAGGACGCAACAGCGAAATTTTTTAGTGATATAAATCTTGCAGTAGACTTGATCTTAGAGCAGATAAGTTTATGCGTTCTGCACATAGAGCGTCTTTCAGTGCGATAAGTTTATTATATATTTGAAACAACGCACGCAGTCCAAATCCACATGGAACGCATCATCCAATTCCTTCTGCATGGCACCCTCGCGCCAGACTGCGCTCGGTGCGTGAAGCTCCTAAGAGATAATACTAAATATTAATTTTAAATATTTTAATATTAACCGCACCACTAAGTATAATATTAATTGCAACCTATACAATGACAATCAGGTCCGTGTACTTGTTGTCTATTAATTAAACATGCTGTAACTACGCAGGCAAGTTTTATTGTAACTCTATCTTATGACAATTTACATTGTTCGAGATGAACGTTAATGTTTTAAATGATTTTTTAGATTTTATTTACATCACTAGAACATTATTTTGGGTATTATTCCTCTACTGTCATTTTTTTTATACAAATCTAAATGCTTATCAAGGCTCTTCATATTAGCACATAAACTTCTTTGGCTGAAGATGGGCCTGCTACTCACTGTCTACAATTATTAATAGTTCTGACATTACTATTCAGTCAATCAATTCAAATCAAGTCTACTTCTAACAAAATTTCAAAATTATAAATTAAACTTTATTATTAGTATGTAATGTTTCAAATTAGGGAATATCCATGCTTATATGTTAATAAAAATAATGCCGAACTATGAGATGCATAGTTAGTATACATTAAGTTTTTATAAAAGAAACATAACTTAAAAAATCACAATATTGAAAGCCAGTAAACTTAATAGATACCAATCTATGATCCCACAATGATATATGTTACGTCATGTTAATGTTTTTACTACACAATACCAAAAATATAATATTGATACCTAATAGTAGTATAATTTGTACAAAATCTATTATAACAGCTTTATCTGTAAAATAAAACCTAATCCTAATAGATTACTTGCATAGTATAGAGTTGAACAGAAACAACTTAACATCTATACCTGTGAACTTACAAACTACATCACAAAGCTTTTTACAAGAGCGTAACGACGCAAATAAACTGTGAACTACATCGAACTGTGTTAGAATTGTTAGCACACCACAACCAGCCACCAACAGCGTCCAATGTTAAAGCCAACACTACCAAGGCAAAGCGAAAATAATAAAATCAAATCAACATTACGGAAACAGGGGACACGAGTCCGGGAGGCTTTCAGGAATCGATGGGAGGGTAATGGTCTCGAATAAAAAAAAAGCTAAAATAAAATTAACAAAATAATCACACAGCGTCCAACGCCATTAAACAGCCAAGATAAATTGTTGGGTGATGACTGAATTTAAATAAAATCGGAGGTGCTTAGGATCGCGTGGTGCGACGTCGCGCGATCACCCAACAAATCGAAACGAAGCTCGCATATACACGCCACACGATGAGTGTTCGTCGTGTGTCTAGACCGTTATGTTGGGTTGTGAGTATGACGAGTGTAGACACGGGTGTCTATTGTTGATTCTACTTTCGAAAAGGGAGTTTAAAGACAGTTCAAATTCAAAGGTAAGAGTTCAGTGTGAATTGTGTTGTGGAAGTTTCGTGCTTGTTGTGTTTAGTGTTGATTGATGAGTGGTGGGTAGTGTGTAGTGGGTAGTGTATATGCGAGGTGTCGCGTGTCGCGTGTCGGTACCGTGTGGCGGGAGTGCGCCAGGCGCGGCAGCGTGCGCATGATCTCGGAGGGAGTGAGCACGCGGATGTGCGCGTCGGCCTCCAGGAGCCCGCCCGCCGTCACCGTGACGTTGGGCGCGCGCACCCCGCCCCCAGCCGCCGCCACAGCTGCGCCAACGCCGCTGACGCTGCTAACGCCAGGCACGCTGGGCGCACTGGCTGGTGCCGTCGTCGTCGTGGGTGTGGTCGGTGCGGGTGCCGGGCTGGCTGCGCCGGCAGTCGCTGCGCCGCCCTCGGTCTCGTTGGCTCCGCTACTCGAGCTCTGTCGCGCCCCATTTCACTTCTTAGTAACAATTCAGAGTCCCGGGCCAGATCTCGTGGTCGCACGCTTCCGTCGAGTCGCTCCCCGGGCTAAGCGGTCCATCGGACCTCGTCAGTCGCTCAGACGCGCGATAGATGGATAGGGTTGGTCGATTTGTCGGAAGGAATTCGATAGTGTATCTGACTATGTGGTGGGTTCGGGAATCTTTAACCTACCTTTATGTATGAAATGATGATGGTATTGAGGTGTACTAGCAAACGGTAAACAATGATCATCGTGACAAAAAATGGAGGCCCTGAACCGACGTGGCAAATATTATAATGTGTTTTATTAATGCGTGCACGATAACATCCTGGCTCGTTCAAAAATATCGTAAATGAATGAATTAAACAGTGCTAATCGAACCCCAATGCATATTCCATGAAGTATATGACAGAATACAAGAATCAATATAAGAAGTAGCTCTAAAAGAATTAAGGATTCAGACTGTAAAGACCATAACTACCCCAAACTCGTTAACACAAGCTGTCTGCCCAAAAGGAGTGGTAGCTAAACTATAGTGGCAAGTACTGTAGATCCTCTCACTTCGATGTACAACTGCTAAGAGTGACAATAAATTCACATAATTTTTACAAAACATAGAACTACTTGCACTGTGCTACGTGTATCCTACAGTCGCGTTATGTACACTTGTGCTAGCGTTGAGACAGGCGACAGAATCTACAGCAACCGTGGTATTAACAACAGATAACACTTCCTAGGACGACCGTGAGCGAGTCAAACCATAGACGAACATTTTACTAAACAATTATTCTAGAACAATGGTACGTTTTTCAACGCACAGTGAAATACTGAAGGTTCTAGCAGGGCGATACTGAGTAGTGGTTCAGTATGGCCGTTCTAGCGACCTAGTGTGAATGACACACAGTATATAAACACGGTGGTAAGTGAGTTGGGTTAGCACACACCACATCTAGTGACACACAAGCGGACATACCTGCTGAGCCTTCTTCATGCGGATAGCGCTACGATTGTCCCTGGCGCGCTGTAAGTATGGCGCCTTTTGATCGGACGGTAGGGCGCGCCATTTCTTCAAAATCTGTTTGCAACGGTCCACCCAGTTGGGGAACTCAGTCTTCCATTCCGGATGGTTCGTGTTGGCGTATAGAACGGCTGATATTGTTGCTGCTGAACCTAGACCTATGGGAGCGGTGAGTTAGTATAAAATCGAGAAGATTTTGCTGTAAATAATATTACTCGTATGAATTTATTTGGCACGTAGAGATTTTCAAAGTCTTTAGGTATTCCTTTGTAGTAAAAGTATGAGTGACAAATACGTCATTGAAATCTAGAAAAAGTTGTACTTTGCAGAGCGCAACACATGTCTGACAGTCTTTTCTAAAGCTGGATGTATCATAATGATCACTGTCGGTACAGTAGTAAGCTACGTACTCTCATCAGCTCTCATCTTGTCGGCGCTGCGCTGGTTGTAGGAGGGCGGCGGCGCCTGCGCAGTGTCGGCCCACGCGTTGCCGCCGCCGCTCTCGAAGATGGGGCTCATCGCACTGTTACTGCTGTAACAACAAATATAACCCTTGATGAAGAAAAACACAGAAAGAAGAAACGAGACAGTGGCTCATCTGTCCCTAAGCTGCCCAGCGATCACTGAATAAAGTGCAAAGCACTTCAGAAATACGGGTACCCTCCATGAGATAGTGACCATCACCAGGTCTTTGCTGGCCTGCCTTGAAGAGCTGGTGTAGATCTAATGACGTACTTATTCCACCCGTACGCAAAATACTTGCTTGGCCGTGGAGTTGCAGACACTAGGTCTTTATAAATACATACGTACAACCCTTGATGAAATGGTTTTCTTGGTATATGCGATGCGAAGGAATGAGTATCATGTGGAGAGGAAAGTTTTGAAAGTGAATGAAGATGGAAGAGATGATTACGCCTCTAAACGGGGAAACAACTTGTAATACAACGAATAGACATGCATATTATATTGCAAAACTAACCTGCTGCCTCCAAACTCAGGATAGGGCGAGTTGTACTGCATAGGACTCTCCAGTTGCTGCCGTTGTTGCGAGTACGGCGCGTTTCCCATGGTGTTCACATACGATACCGCTGACTCTTGCGATTCCTGGACAAGATACAATGTGTTAGAATGCCTATGAATAATATTGCAGGCGTCAACAACTTGGCTGGGTGGCATCGTGAATATAATTAAAATGAAATACCTGTATACAATGCGACATAAAAGAGTGGAAATTAAATATTTGGGAACTAAAAGTTTTCATTTTCTGGCAATATCTAAAATGAGTACTTGAGCTCTCAATTCTTCTCGATCGGTTTCGATTTTCGTAAGAATTTTGGTTTTTGTGTGATATTTCTGTGTGTGGACAGAAAGACTGTGGAAAACATGAATAAGATAATTCGTGGAGGTGCCCGTGATATAGTTTACAAAGTTTATATACGGTGTATAGCCAAATTTCAAGCTGGGATTCAACTTAGAAGATGTTTACCATCGTACAGCAGATTTTACTGGTAAGTAACTATTGAAAGTTGCAGTAAACGTTAATTACAAACGATTAATACATTCAGGTAGCAAAATTTTCGACCTACATATCATTTACAAATTATTTGTGTACCATTTTTGAGGTTATGCTAAGATAAACAAATATCGTTGTAGTTATAGCGCGACAGACCAACGTTGATAGTAAGGCAACAAAAATTAATGTAATTTATTGCGGATACGAAATATTTTTTGCTGTACCCTATTTGTTGATGCAATCGACTAAATGGAAAGAAACAATTTTAAAATATATTCACGTTTATTTACCGCGGAACTTCTTTCGTCGGTCTGACAGTGATTCTTTTCTTTGCTTGTTTTAGGTGTTTCTGTAAGCACAGTGCGCAGAATCGTGCAACACGGCATTGAAAACGGTGGGAAATTCTCAACACCAGCTAAACACAGGGAGGGTCGTCCCCCAAAGGTATTGGACGACTTTATATTGAATGCAATTGATTATTAAAATACTTATTTTTTGTGAAGTTATTGTTTTATCGAATTTTTACGAATCGTCTCGCGCGCAGGTTTGACGATTTCCAGCCTCCCGAACAAGCCGGATTCCGAAAAGGCTTTAGCACCGTAGACCACATACATACGCTGCGGCAGGTTATACAGAAGACCGAAGAGTATAACCTGCCTCTCTGTTTAGCGTTTGTGGACTACAAGAAAGCCTTCGATTCAATCGAGACTTGGGCTGTACTGCAGTCTCTCCAACGGTGCCAAATCGACTACCGGTACATCGAGGTGTTGAAGTGTTTGTACAAAAACGCCACCATGTCAGTCCGACTTCAGGATCGGGCCTCGGAACCTATCTTTCTGCAGCGAGGTGTGAGACAGGGAGACGTCATATCTCCGAAACTGTTCACCGCTGCACTGGAGGATGTCTTCAAGGTTCTGGACTGGAGAGGGCTAGGCATCAACGTCAATGGCGAGTACATCACTCACCTTCGGTTTGCCGACGATATAGTGGTCATGGCTGAGACCATGGAGGACCTCAGTATAATGCTCGATGACCTCAGTAGAGCTTCCAAAAGAGTGGGTCTTAAAATGAACATGGACAAAACCAAGGTTATGTTGAATGCCCATGTAACACCCACTCCTATCAAGGTTGGAGACTCTACACTCGAAGTTGTGGAAGATTATGTCTACCTGGGACAAACGATCCAGTTGGGTAGGGCCAACTTCGAGAAAGAGGTCAACCGTCGAATCCGACTCGGCTGGGCAGCGTTCGGGAAATTGCGCGGTGTCTTCTCGTCCAACTTACCACAGTGTCTCAAGACGAAGGTCTATGACCAGTGTGTGTTGCCAGTGATGACCTATGGCTCTGAGACGTGGTCGCTCACAATGGGCCTCATCAGAAAGCTTACAGTCACGCAAAGGGCAATGGAGAGGGCTATGCTCGGAGTATCCTTGCGTGATCGAATCAGAAATGTAGAGATCCGCAAGAGAACCAGGGTTACCGACATAGCCCGAAGAATTGCCAAACTTAAGTGGCAGTGGGCAGGGCACATTGCTCGCAGAACGGATGGCCGATGGGGCAGAAAAGTTCTGGAGTGGCGACCGCGAACCGGAAGACGATGCGTTGGAAGGCCTCCCACCAGGTGGACCGATGACCTGGTGAAGGTTGCGGGGATTCGCTGGATGCGGGACGCACGGGACCGGTCAATGTGGCGACACTTGGGGGAGGCCTATGTCCAGCAGTGGACGTCTTTCGGCTGATATGATGATGTTTTATAAATATTTAATAAACATACTTATTTAATTTATTAAAATTTTTACTTATTTACTCATTATTTAAACCCAATAAATAAATAATACTATTCAAGTATCAAGATCAGCTGGGTCCGTACTAACTGGGTTGCTATCTGAGCGATTGAGGCGCCCTCATTTAATTTCTTCTCTTTTATGTCGCACTGTACTCCATTTGAAATAACATTAGAATTTTTTACAAAACTTTTTTACATTCCGTTCAACCGATTTTGAGTTCTATCCCGTAAATATAAGGATAGCATAAAAAGCATAAATCTGTTACCAAAACTAACTCTTAAATACAGCTGCCATTTGTCATATCACCAACGCAATAGAAGTCAAAATCGGTTGAACGGGCTGTTAAATGGGATTATTTAAATGTCTAATGTTATCTTCAAATGGAGTATGGATATATCACTGGATGATTGATAAATCGCGGAAATTGTTAACTTTTTTCAGCTCAAGTATTTAAAATAAATGAATCGCAATCGAATCGAGAATGTATTAACAAGATATATTACAAACATACGGTGTCTGCAAAAATTCGGTAAAATATACACAAAAATTAAATGATGGTACCTACAAAGACCTAAAAGACAATTGTTTTTTTTTTTTCATTATATCCTCCACGCGTGGCCATTTATAAATATACATACGTTGATGCTACCCTGGGCAGTTTCTCTCATTAACACTTTGTTGGACAGTTATTTTATTTAGGTTTTTGAGTTACATCTATGAAAGTGTTACAAAGTGTTTTACGGCACGGTTGGCGCAGTAGCTGAGTTGACTGTTGTGTTGCGGTTTCCATTCCCACTCGGCAAAACATTCGTATGGCTTTCAAATAGTTGTTCCGTGGCTGGTGTCCACGATAAATGAGAAATTTATCAACCTTTAAAAAAACTGTCACAAACCTGAGAATCATCAGTGAGTACACCCTTGAATATTTCGTCCACATCATTGCTGTCCATGTCAGGTAGACCGTCGCGCACCATCGCGTCTAGATTCACGCCAAGCAGTGACAGGTCGTCTTTAGGAGATATTGTATTCTGCGATGCGCCACCATTTTCTACAAATAAGGTTTATAAATTGATTGAGGATATATATTATGTAAGTAAATTTTATTTGTGTTATGTTATTTTAAAATTGTACACTGGATTCTGACCCCTATATTGTCTTATTTCTGTCGCGCTAGAGTTTGTTGTAACAAAACTCAAAATTGAGTTAAGCTCGCCTTTGTACATGTACTTTGGAGAACAATAAAAAAAATAGAAATTAGGAGGTTCTCCCACAAAGGGTATACACATTCACTTTTATAGACGGGCTTTGATGCTAGGCAAGTTTTGCGATCCTTGCCATAAATAAGACCTAGACTTTTTGGATTTTTGAATTAACTTTTTTTATTTATAACTTTTTAGATAACATTTTTTTTTTTCGAATTATGTACATTTAAACATACAAGTGTTATATATTTTTGAAATCACCTGTTAAAGCCCTTTATTTTGATACCTAAAAGAATGGGTTTGGAAGAAAAAAAATTGGGCCTAAACAATATGGCGCCCAAAATCCGCCATCTTTCCATTTTCTAAGACGAATCGATTAACGTAAGAGTCATCATAATCGGCCAAAGCGTTTGGTCTCTAAAACGCCATATAGACTGACAAACACATTATTACCCTTCTTCGGCAGTCGGGTAATAAAAAACAAAGTTCACACTTACCATTACCAACCACCTCAGCCTTCGTACTATGCACAGTCGGAATACCCTCAGTAGCCACAGTAGGTGGTTGTTCAGCCTCCGCGGGCTGCGGGCCTAGTATGGCGTTCTTCAGTGCGGTAGAGTCTTCAGTATGCTTCAGTTGGCCGTCGTCTATCTCCGTCTTTATCTTCACTGTACCGTCCGAGTTGGAGGTAGAATCTTCCTTGTCGTCTTTTGGTCTTAGGGAGTTTAGGATGTCTACTTCGTCCTGTTTGAGAGGATTGAAGTTTTAATAATTATCTATACTAATATTATAAAGATGAAGAGTTTGTTTGTTTCTTTGAACGCGATAATCTCAGGAACTACTTGTTGGATTTGAACAAATCTTTTTGTGTTGGATATTCCATTTATCGAGGAAGGTTATAGGCTATATAACATCACGCTACGACCAATAGGAGCGGATCATAAATGATAAATGTTGCAAAATTATTCCTTTTTGAGAGCTTCCGTTGCGTGCGCTGCGTAAGCGGTTAAAGTTACGCAACATTCATGTATGTAGGGTAGGTAGGTAGCCAGTAGACAGGAGCGAAGCCGCGTGGGACAGCTAGTCATGTATAATTTTACAGCAGTTTGTTTTTGACGATATTTTAAGTGTAATTTACAATAAGAAATACTCTAGCTATTTGAGTTAAGACCAAAGCAAAATAGTGTATGTTTTTAGAGCTGTCTTCGATTCTTGCTGTTATAATACTCACAACGGATCTTTGTGGCTCTGAATTGGCTGCAAGAGGCTGCGCACTAGCTATTTTGTGTCAATATTGAAAGTGCAAATAGCATTGTATAACTGTCTCTTTCACTCGCATACGTTTGTCGCATCATCCTATCTCGTTTACTCTATGCAGTTAATCTGTTTCGTGCGCAATAGTTGACAGAGCCAACTTCAGAGCCACAAAGATCCGTTGTGAGTATTATATCATAACGATAAATAGTATTTTCGTTTTTATCCGAACCCTGCATTACGAATGCCGTGCCGGTTGCCGTGTTCGTATCTGGCATTAATCCGCCCGCCATAAAATTGTTTTTTTTTAGTCAATTCCAAGTTTAGATTAACGTAAGAATCGTATTTACTTAAGAAGTAAATCTGCCTAACAAACTTACAGTATTCAGCGATATAATAACTGAGGCATCATGATCATTGAAGCAAGTCAACGCAGCGAGTACGTCTTCTCCATCGCTGTCAGAGTTGTCTAGCTCCCACTTGAAGTCGCGCAGTTCACGGTAGCCTTCTGGTGTGGCGGGGCGAAGAGTACCACCTGGACTTTCTGCTGGGTTCGCTGGAAAAACAAAAAGTAGATTCTATTTTATAGCGGATGAAGACCAAATTCAAATGTTATGGTTCCCCTAGTCGACGGCACGAATTATTTTGTGTGCGGGGTTAAAACGCATGCTGTCTCATCCGACAACACGTGCTAAAGAGATTGATGTTGTGATGAGCAGTAAGAAGCTAGTTCTCGTACGAATTAACACTTTTGCAAAATTTGTAGCGAAATGGATGATGATTTAGAACGAAAACGAGCGCGCGAAATTTTATGTACAGCCCTTTGAGAGTCTAGATATCATGAAAAATCTACTAAATGTATATTAAAAAAAAAAATATTGCGTTGTTGAATTACTAATCTACCCCTGTATGGACGTCGTTTTACAATTTTCCTTCTTCTTATGGTATTTATTTCCGCCCAAAGATGCGTTAAAATTAGTGTTGAAATATGGAACTTTCGACGCTCATAACTTTAAAATATTATATTTTATTACTTTTCTGTTTCCATACAGGGCTAGATAATGATGAGAAAAATTTATATCATTTTTATTTTGAACGTACATCGTCAAACAGTGGAGCAATCGCCAGACTACGTTTGTATGGAATTCTCTATTCGGGACACCTGTGATTACGCGACTCAACTGGCTTCGTGAATTAACATATAGAACCAAAAAATCTTATCTGATTATGAGATGAAAAAATATTGTATTCTTACCAGTAGATGTGATGACTGCAGCTTTCGTCGGCTCCAATAAGTCCTTGCCAAAGAAAGCTTCTTGCATGTATGAAGGAAACTGCTCCATCAGTTTAGAGCGCGGCTTTCGCCGCGGCTTGCGTTTATTGCTTGGCGATTCTGTGTAAAGGACAAATATTGAATCTTATATTTTTGAAAGAAAAACACATTTATTTGTCACAAGCCACTAGAGCACACAACTATTCCATACTTATCACATTTGTCAACGGAACTTATTATACGATATTTATTCCTTAAATCGCTTGGGAAGTTTTTCCACAACATATGACGCCCTGCTTGCCTAATTTGATATGTCTATCAACAAAGATATGATTTGATATGTCTCTAAATAAATACCGTAGAGATAGATATCAAATTTAACTTAAGAAACTGCGCGACCGAGCTCTGCTCTAGCTAGAACGATTTATCGCCCCCGAAACCCCCTGCATACTAAATTTCATGAAAATCGTTGCGAGCTGTTGCCGAGATTCAGATTTTATATATATATATATACAAGAATTGCTCGTTAAAAGGTATTAGATAGATAGATGTATTCTATTCTTATCTCTAGGGGTATTTAAGTCAAGTGTGAAGGTTCCTTCTAGGCAAGCGTGTTTCACCGTCAATCATATCATCTCTTACCTCCGTGAGATAGTGGTCAAGCGCGAGCCTATCTATACCAATATTATAAAGAGGAAAGATTTTTTTGTTTGTTTGTTTTTTTTGGTTGTACCGAATAGGCTCCGAAACTACTGAACCGATTTTAAATATTCTTGCATCTATGGAAAGCTACATTATTCCCGAGTATAATTTTGAGGGGAGCGAGGCCGCAGGGGTCAGTTAGTTTAAAATAAAAATAAAAACTCACCTCCAGAAGCCTGCGTGCCATCTCCCTCTTTCTCTTCATCAGCCTGCGCTTTGGCATTCGTCTGCCTCTGTCTCACCACGAACCCGCCAATCCCGAGCTTGTTCAAGTTTCTCTGTCTCTTTCTCCGCAGTACTGTAAGTCCCGAGTCTGTGGTGTATATGGTGAAGCCTTCGGGAGGCGGCCCGTCGTTCGCCACGTTCCAAAGAATGCCTTCCTTGAAATTCGTGTTGGATACACCTGTTTGATCAAAAGTAAATGGTAAAGCTACATTTTTGCCGGGTAAGGAAGGAAGAAATAGTTTTGTGAAGTTAAATATACTATTCGAGGTATAGTTAAGTAACTACACGAACAATAATATTGATTCAAAGAACTGTGACTTTCACTGCGTGCGCGATTTTTACTGCTTGTTATAGACGTAAATTACAAAAGCAATTTTGTCAATTTTACCATCATGAAAGTAAGATTTTTGTCTGCTCGACTATTCAGTGAAACGTCTCTTGAGAACACATAGCTCAAGCTTGCTTTCAATTGCTTTTAACATTGCGCATAGCTTGAGTGTAGCTCGCAATTTTGACGAAAGCTAAGCAAGAAAATGTGTATTTTTATACATACAAACTTACTCAAACTTGGATTCTCTTCAAACTAACTGTTATAGTAGAAGTTGTGAAGTGACTCACCAGGTTCCTCCTTAACTTCGGCGGTGCTGTCCGGCTTGGAGTCGTCGCCCATCTCGACGTCAGCATTCTGTACCACTGTTTCAATAGATGCCATTATTTCTAATCCACAATGCCAGCGTCGAACATACAAAAACTCATGTTAGATACACATCTTACATGTACTAATTAAATAATATATATATTTACATATACCTACATATAGCAATCATAAAATATGAGGCATAGATAGAGAATAGTAGGTACATTTCGTGTCAAGCATAAAAAGTTGAGATTTTAACACGAGCGATGTAGCCAATGTCGAAAGCTACATGCGAGTGTTAAAATAAAGCCTTTTTATGCGAGACACAATCAATTCTTTTTCCACTACCTTATAACCTTACTAAATAAATGCAAATAAGTTCCAACAACAATTTATTAGAAACGATCAGACCAAAAACCACAGACTATATACAAACAATCAACGCGCGCTTTTTCGTGAGGTAACAGGTTCATTATCATTCTGCCGGTTACATAATGATATCAAAACTCCATACAAAAGTCATTTCGTAACTGTTATTATGTAATTTTTGTGTCTAAATGTTCATATTGCGAAACGAATTTCTTAGGCAATGTGTTACATAATAAACAAGGTAGTGGAAAAAGTATATAATAATTATTATTATCAGCGAAACTATCCCTTTTTACAAGCGAGAGTCCTGACTGGCATTGTGTAAAGAGCATAAAGGTTTTATAAAAAGCATATCATAATATAACAAACAAAAATAACTTCTTTATAAACATGCAAAGCTCACGCGAACAACACTGATGCATAATCACCTGCTTCTTTTTCTGTGGTGTCGTTCTTGAATCGTCTCTTGCGTCGTGTATGTGTGATGCCCATTTCAGCTTCGAGTTGTTTCATGTGGTGTGCGCCTCGTTGTGAGAGGCACACGTCATCTACGTAATATTCCCCTGCGAGGCCTAGGGACTGCGGCGTGGGCCGCGGCATGGGGCGGACGACCACTGCGGCTGCTGCTGCTGCCGCCGCCGCTACAGTGGTAGAGGTGCCGGCTTCTATGGCGCGGGCCAGGTGTGGTGGTGGAAGCTCACGCCCTCGGCAGAGTACGCATTTATATCTGGGAATAGGAAGGAATCGTGATTCGATCTGGCGAATACAGTCTTTACAAGAGGTCAGATAGCCACTGCTGCTAGGTAGTCACCGTGGGACACAGGCCATAGTCTACCACGCGGGTCTAGTGCTAGTTGATAGATGCCACATGACTTAGAATTTTTGGTTTTAGGACATTTTTTCCTTTTTTTGGTTCCTCACGATGTTTTTCTTCACCGTTTTGAGAGCAGTGGTGAAGAAATAAAGTAAACAAAATAATTGGCCTAACTGGGTTCGAACGAGTCTCTTTATGAATTCAGATTCAGCTGCATCTGGTAACTAACTGAACTGGACTGGAAGATAACCCTATCATAGTTGGAAAAAGGCTAGACTCAGAAGGCATAAACAATCTATAAAACTATGCAGCGCTAAAACTTTGCAGTTGCACGGGGTCGCAGCGCTAAGCGTGGATCATTTAAAATTGATGCCAATAGATGGCGCGGTTTTAAATTTCTAAGGCATTCCACTCGATGGTTTAAAGTATTGATGCAATGAAACTGTAAAAACGTGCAAAAAAATACTATGAAAGAAATCGTTAGTGTATTCAAAGAAAAAAATATTCAAGAAGCAAGTAAACCCTTTTACTTGCAAGTCGCTGCTAACATCATCTATCGGATCGATGTTCTTAGAAAAATAATCAGTTTAATCAGACGAAAAACGCTAGTTACGTCGGCACGGTTTCTTTGTATGGCATGAGGTATCTGTATGCTAATATTATATTATCTGTGGCAGCGCCAAAACTTCGAAGTTGCCATTAAATTTTATTATACCTAATAGTTAAATTTACCAACAATAGAACCTAAGAGAAAAATGTAAGAGTGAGTGTGTATGATATGTTTACCCAGCGCGACAGCACACTTCAGCGTCGTTCTCGCTGCGAATAGAGTCGCAGGACGCGTGCAGCCAGCGCCGGCAGCCCTCGCACTGGATGATCAGCTCGCCGTCCGAGTACGGCTCCGAGCACACGCAGCACATCACCAGCGACGCGCACGGAGCACATTCTGGACGGACAACATAAATCTCAGTATAACAAGTCATAAGTAGACTAGACCCAGTCTCTGTTATCAAGTCGTCGTTAAACTTTTGATTAGTAGTCTGGCGGTTACTCCACTGTTTGACGGTGTACATTCAAAGAAAAAATATATCACTTTGTCTCAACATTATCTAGTCCTGTATGGAAAAAAAAGAAAATATATATATCGGAGGAAGGTAAATGATTAATAGTTGGGAACAAAGAAATATCGCTTGTAAACTTATTAATTCAGTTTTGTTTAATTGGCAACATTTAGCTTCTGATTCAAATTTCAGAATTTCAGTCGATTTTATTCGATTGACAACACTTTATTTTTCTTATGTCAAAACACTTGAATTCGATTGGATGTTAAAAGCGGTAGTTTTGCCGGATGTGTGCTTGAGCCAATGATAAAGCGGGAACGTCTATACTGGCGCTCTGAGTGGGTTCTCCCGCCATTTCGGGGTTGAAAAGAGTTGTGAGGAAAAAAGTTTGGAGGTATTCCAAAGTGGCGTGTATAAACATGAAAAAGTGTGGTTTTGTTGAGAGAAAGCGAAACGATTGGTGGCCGAATCCGCTGCTTCGTTGTGGACCAAGGACTATCTCTAAAACGGCATAAGTTACCCGCCTTGCGCTCGCATTACCCACGATAAGCCCACAAGATCGAGGGTATGTTGAAGGAAGCCCTCCTGTTTGCGATATATATATATTTGAAAGTTATGAGCGTCGAAAGTTCCATATTTCAACACAAATTTTAACGCATCTTTGGGCGCAAATAAATTATACCATAAGATGAATGAAAATTGCAAAACAATCACCATACAGGGATAGATTAGTAATTCAACAATGCAAATAATTTTATTTTGAACAGATACATTAAGTCGTTTTTTTTTTTGCATGATATCCACACTCCCAAAGGTCTGTTTATAAAATTTGACATGCCGTTGCCGCAAGTATTTTGGCTTTCAAACAACAAATAAAAATTTGTATATTACAGAAATTGGGCGTATTATACGCCTCAATGTTTCGTAATAATAAGGACGATTTTGATTTTGACACCAATTTTTTTTCTTTCTCAAATAAAAAGAAATAAATTACAAAGATCAGAAGTAGTGGCTTGTGACGTCACTTCTAGGTAAAAACTGTACCAAAGCGTTAGGCGTGGCGTAACGCGAAATTTGAATGCACTGTATATTTTGTTTTTTTTGTGTTTTCTAATCATAGTAGGAATAGTCCGTAAATTTGACGTAATGTTTACCTGTATAGTTGTCACACCAAGCCAGTGTGTGCCTAGTGCCGCACACGAGGCACCTCCGACAGCGCTCGCACCGCCAGGGCCCGCGCGGCACGTCGGCCAGCGGCGGGCGCGCACAGTAAGTATGCCAGGTGGTGTCGCAGTCGTCACACAGCAGTAGGAGTGTTTCATCGCCGCGTGCGCCGCAGCCTTCGCATACAGTGCAGTCTAAGCAACGCCAGCCCTGCGTTACTATTACTTGCGATACCTGCAGAAAACCAACAAGTTATTACGGCATCTTTTGTCTCAGTCGATATACGTCTCGGTCCATGACGGGGTAGACCGCTGAAATCTTGGATGACGAGTGTCCAGACATGAAGAAGTGCAGTATATCTACTGACGATGCTTATCAGCGGAACCAGTGGCGCCTCATGGCCAGGAAAGCCAACGCCGAATAACCAGAGAAGCGGCGAGGTGGAAGAAGACATACAAATACGTCATACGATACTTTAGCTGCCCGTATTGCCAAGTAAGGAGCCGCACGCACCGCAGTCATAAATCTTTATATGAAATCGTATGCATCGTCGCGCACCTATCAGCGGCTCCGCGCCGCACGACCCGCATTTCAGTAAAATTTCAATGACTTCGGCACGTGCGGCCCCTGCGGTGCGTCTAGGTGTGTGTTCACCTTAAGGAGTTTTATGTGGCGACAGCAACTCAAGAATTCAAGCATCATCGAAGTCACCATAATTTGCCTGGTAAAAAACGCCTGGCATGGCATTAAGTCCACCTCTGTCTCGCTCTCTCTTAGGTTGGGTAAATTAATAAATAAATTAAGCACTTGCGAAAGTTGCACCACTTGATGTTTATATGCCTTATAATCAATAACAGTATGCCACTCAACCCAAAACAAAAAAAAGCGATCTTTTTGCTACCTAGGTACATAAGGAAGAAAAGTCTAAAAAACCGGCCAAGTGCGAGTCGGACTCGCGCACGAAGGGTTCCGTACTTGGTAAATTGTGGTTTACGATTTAAAACGTATTAAAAAAAACACTACTTACTAAATCTCGTTCAAACCAATTTTCGTTGGAAGTTTTCATTTCCGTTTTTTGTTGTACATCATATATTTTTTTTAGTTTTATCATTCTCTTATTTTAGAAGTTACAGGGCCCCCCCCTGACACATTTTACTACTTTGGAAGTGTCTCTCGCGCAAACTATTCAGTTTAGAAAAAAACGATATTAGAAACCTCAATATCATTTTTGAAGACCTATTCATAGATACCCCACACGTATGGGTTTGATGACAATTTTTTTATAAAAAAAAAGGAACTCGTAATCATAATTCAAAGCTCATAGCTGAAATAACACAAAACATTAAATTCTTAACAAGGGAAAACTCACCTTAATATTAACACAATAAGGATGGTAAGTCTGCCCGCACTGCGCACAGGCAATAAGGCACCCTTCAGAGTCAGTCCCGATAGCGCCACACATTACGCACAGATCTTGAGTGAGAACGAACTTATCTTTACTTGAACACAGCACTAACTTATTCTCCACGCCTAAAACAAAAGAAAACAGTTTAAAATAAGTTGCAGCCATTGAGAGAAAGATAGAATACACCTCGACATGTAACTTGGCAAGGTTTTGGCGTAGTGGGGGTAACACTATGCGCGAACTGACCAATTACCTTATAGAGCGAACGGAACGTGGACGCAACGCAATTGGTCAGTTGATTTTTTTAGCGTGGAGAAATGCTCATGCATACTGCGCTACCACGGGGAGATAGCGCAGTTATGTGGGACTCTAACCCACTAAAACTCCACGGTGTCCTCCTGTGCCGCTTATGGCGGGAACACAGGAACGCGTTAGCATACATCCGCGAACCCGCCGCGGCTGTCCGACTCCGGACCCTCCTCTGGGTTTTACCCCCATCACCGGCGCACCAGAACACACAGTACGCCGTGACCACCCCGGGGACCAAACCAGCACATGGGTACCAGACAACCCCGTGTATGGCACCCTTGGTCCCCCTGTGACGGGTCAGGACAGTGGCCCCGCCACCTACCACTTTTCGGCCGCAGGGGATAGGGAGAGCGGCCAGCGCTATACCGACACTCCTCCTCCCCTGCGGCCCCACCGCGTCCGCCATCAGACGGTGGCGACCCCGTGCAGGCCGCGGAGGGTAGGGCGAGCGGCGCACCGTAATACCGGCACTCCTCTCCCGCCGCGGCCTCCGACCCTCAGCCGCGATGCCTTTCATACCACATCGCGGCCCGCCTCAGTTGCGATGTCGCCTAGGCAACACCGCAACCTACATGTTGGCCGCTACGTCGTCGGCTTATCGGCAAAAGCCCTGACGAGCGGCCCCTCCTCGGGTTCCTCTTGGCTTCACCGTGGTTGTCCAAGCCACGGCTACTGAGCCCCCCCGCCTCGACAATGCGGGAACCCACCGGGGGGGTGGTCAGTTGATCCTTGTGTCAACTGACCAACCAATCGCGCGCTCGGAACGGTCCAAAACGTTCCCCGCTCCCCGCTTAGTAACAAGAGAGACCTAAAAAGGACTAGTGCGCATCTAACGACTATTGCCAACTTACGTGCCGGGGATTATATACAGATGTAAATATGACATATCTAGGTTCCAGACAAGGTTTGTCTGGCGCCTTCCTCACCGAGTCGGTACAGATGTGCTCGGTAAAGAATCTGCACCGACACGACTTAATCGTTTCGGTACACAATCTTCAAAAAATGGGAATGTCTGGTACAAACACGGATTTTGTGCCTATGCTTTCTCATTTTCCGACACAATCTACCGAAACTGTATGTATATGTACTGCACTGTATTCAACAAAATAAGATCTCCAAAAAAGGTTATTACCTGGATCATCTTCCGGAGCTTTATTATCAGGCGCCTGTGGTCTCTGCAGGCCCAGACCTGGTACTCCGAAAACTCCCCTCATCTTTGGTTTAGATCCTCTCTTCCGTCCAAAGTCTAGAACATTCCGCTGTCGCTTTTGGAAACCCAACTTGCCGGGCGGAGGAAAGCCGCCTTTTAACTTGTATCCACCTATCTTCTTTTTCGCCACTTTTGCTGAGACTGTGAACGGCTTGCCTTTGCCAAGACCAACATCCGGCTAAAAAGAAATTATCATTTATTAATTCTGTTGACATATATGTTTAACCCCCAACAGAAAAGAGGGGTGTTACAGTCTGATAACAATGAAAATCGACTCGTCCACTCTCGAGTCCAGGCGGACTGCCTAACAATACAGTTATTGATAGGCTCCAAAGACCAAAAGACATTGTCAAATAAGCAAAATAAAGCACTTTTATATTAGAATTAGAAAAGGCGACTGAAAAACATTGAGAGAAATTACCTTCGCTTCTATAGCAAGAGGATCTGTCTCTTGCTGTGAATTCTCATCGCCGAACGAAGAGTCTTGAGATGTTGAAGCAACAGTATCTTCGTCGAACGCTGTTAAGAGGGACACAAGTAAATTAACATTCAAAATCTTGGTTGTGATACTCTACTATCATCATATCAGCCGAAAGACGTCCACTGCTGGACATAGGCCTCCCCCAAGCGTCGCCACATTGACCGGTCCCGTGCGTCTCGCATCCAGCGGATCCCCGCAACCTTCACCAGGTCATCGGTCCACCTGGTGGGAGGCCTTCCAACGCAACGTCTTCCGGTTCGCGGTCGCCACTCCAGAACCTTCCTGCCCCATCGGCCATCCGTTCTGCGAGCAATGTGCCCTGCCCACTGCCACTTAAGTTTGGCAATTCTTCGAGCTATGTCGGTAACATTGGTTCTCTTACGAATCTCTACATATCTGATTCGATCACGCAAGGAAACGCCGAGCATAGCCCTCTCCATTGCCCTTTGAGTGACTGTAAGCTTTCTGATGAATCTCTCTCTACTATAGTATAGTTTTATGTCTTAGTGACTTGTATGTCTCTAACATAAGGTTTAAAACGCAATATAATCAACACAAACATCTGTAAGATACTTACACCCAGATTTGGAGCCAGTCAACTGCATTTGTGCCTTACAAATTGGACAGCTGTATTCATAAGAAGGATTCTGTTCTTTCTTCAATCTATATTGTTGAGGTTCCGCGTCGGGGTCACACATTCCATGCACGTATCTGCACGAAAAGATACGTATTACACGACTTCAGGCGATTTAAAGCAGAAAGATCAAATCAATCAAGTTTTTTTATGAGGGCTGGTGTACGCAACTTAAGTCCATACTTTAGTCCACCTCTTACCCATATTATTTTAGTATGCAGTCGATTTCCCTGATAAAATAGACTTGGAAAACCACCGTATTTTGTTAGTACTGGAATTACTGCTTTTAGCTCTTTATAGTAAATCAAATAAAAATGTTTATTCGCGAGAAATTACATTGTTAACAAGGGAAGATCTTATAGTCAAGCAAAAAAGAAAACACATAGTGAATACTGACCTTTTACAAAGTATACACCGTATCATGTCTCTGTAGGCAGCCGCGCGGTACGCTCTGCGGCACAGCGGGCAGCAGGAGCCCTTGTTGCGCTGCTGGTAGCACGAGTCGCACACCGTGTAGTGCGCGTGCCAGCGCGACGACGGGCCCGCGCCTGGCGAGCGGGAGCCGCAGTCCGAGCACACGCGGCAGCACTGGTACCAAATAATACATACTGTATTGTTCAAACTTCTAGTTCGTCATCATCATCATCAGCAGCCTGTTAATGTTCCCACTGCTGGGACACAGACCTCTGTGAGAGTGCGAAAAGGCCTTAGTAATTCCACCACGCGGGCCCAGTGCGGGTTGGTGGATGGCACATCTATTCGAATTTTTGGCTTTAGATCATTCATGCCAGTTTCCTCACGATGTTTTCTTTCACCGATTTTAGAGCAGTGGTGACGAAATAATCTGCTCCAGCTATGTTTTCAGAGTGTCATTTTTATAGAAAAGCACTACAGACAGATTAGGTAGATCTGCCTGTTGGTTAGGGGACATTATTAGGTTACCTAGATTTTTTTAGAAAATGGCAGGTGCAGTTCTTTTTATTGGTATCGTTTCATAATCAGCATCAGTCTTAGCAGTACACTGCTGCACAAATGTTTTTCTGCATACCATTTAATAGGGTATAATAGTTACAGTGGATCTTTGTGTCTCTGAAGTTGGCGCTGCAAACCATTGAACAAGAAACAGTTTGTCATCGAGTATACTGTATAGAGGAAGCGAGATAGGACGATGCGGCAAACGTAAGCGAATGAAAGAGAGAGAGAGTTATATAATGCTATCTTAACTTTTAACATTGACAAAAAATAGCTACAGCGCAGGGTCTTGCAGCCATTTCAGAGACACAAAGATCCATTGTGAGTATAATACAGGGCTACTCTAGCCCTGCTGCTGCCATCCACAATGTGAAGATCGTCGCTCTACCTATCCTGAAAATGTCCTTCTTCCTTTGCAGAATCTCTACTCTCCACTTGATAACGCTTCTACGCCATTGCCACTAATCTAGTCAATTTTAAAGTAGTTGAATGACTTACCTTACACTTCCAGCCATACTTGGGAACGGTGGCCATGACCGGGCGGAGACAGGTGGCGTGGTACACCTTGTCGCAGTGCTCGCACGTGACGGCACGCGCGTCGTGCGCGGCGGGCGGCAGGCCTGTGGCGCCGGTCTCCCCGCGGCACACCTGGCACGTGCGACACGAGCGACACGACCAGCCCGAGCGGACACCTATGGGTAAGTGCCAGTTATACAAGTGTTGTTTCAACGGATTTTGGCTTTTATGTACTCTCTTTATTGTGTCTATAGATAGAGAAGAGTTTGAGCAGTTGCAAAAGTATGGTAGCGTTGTATCTTTTTATTTATTTTTCTATACATGGTAGCAACTTCAGCTGAGTCCTCTTTATTGTCCCCGGCATGTAACTTGGCAAGGTTTTTGGCGTAGTGGGGGTAAATTCGCGCATAGTGCGCGAACTGACCAACCACCATATAGATCGAACGGAACGTGGACGCGACGCGATTGGTCAGTAGATCCTTGTGTCAACGTAACGGTGCTAAACGTTCCCTGCGTCCCGCTTGGTAACCAAAGAGACCTAAAAAATAACTTGTGCGCATCTAACGACTCTTGTCAAGTTACGTGCCGACAACTATACCTGGAGTTTTGCTCATCATACTGAACCAATTTTTATTATACATCATATATTTTGTGTATCTGGTGTGCAATGAAGATTTATTTTCTCCGAATCGGATATGGGTTTCATAAAAATAATTGTTCCAGGTAAAATCACAATTTTAGATAAAGTTAAAAAAAACGTGTACAATGGGCTCAATCCCTCCCTTCTGCTGCATCAACTTCCAACTTGATGGTTATCAAAATCACAGTGCTAACCAGTTAGTCTCAATAGATGATAATATCATGAACATACCTGGTAACTGCGCGAGTCCGACACACGTCCCGTGGTAGTGGGCGCCGCAAGTGACACAAGTCATCAAGTTAGCGATATCGCCGATAGTTCTACACGTCCTACAGTCTATGTCTGCGGTACCTGCAAACATTCATTTTATATTACAACGGCTCTAAAATATAAATGAACTGAGTAAAATTAAGTAGTTGCTGTGTGTTATAGTGTAGATTGCTGGTTAACTTACAAATAAGAGGCACTTGATAAAGATGGTCCTTGCAAAAGGAGGATTTGGTTAGGAAATCTATGAATCCTCCAGAGGCAAGTACACATGGCAGATGAAAATATTTGCTGCAACTCATCTGTAACAAAGATATTATTACAATTATTACTAAGTTCTTCACAAATTCGCAAATCTTACTTGACAGATTTTTTACACAATATTTCTGCGCGGAGTCGACGTGCTTTACGCCTAGACTAGATGTCCTCAATATGCGAAAAATTAAACGTTCAGAGTATCTGGGCTCTTCTACTATATATTCTTATATATCTTTTAAATCTATTTTGGCCCACTGCAGGACATAGGCCCCTGTCTGGGTCGTGGATAAATTTGAAACAGAATTACTGCGGCCCTGGCACAAGCAACTGAAGGAACATGGGTGGGTTTTAGTCAGTAAAGGTCTGATACGCCCTCCCGCTTCACCCAGAGCGGGAGAAGTCATTAGGGTGCGAGCCAGGGACTTGAAATGTTACTCAAAATAGCGTTATAGGTAGTACAAGTAACGATAATGCGTGCCGGTCCACCAGGATTGTAACAAAATTAACTATTGGCTATAACTTTACTAGCAAATGGAACGAAATAACAATATTAATAATAAGCCATGTCCATTGTCCAGCAGTATTGCTGGACACGGCTCGTATTGTTAGGAGGTTCCTCTCTCTGGAGCCCTGACCGCCGGTAGCTTGGACCCTGTTCCCGATACCGGTGGACCTCTATTTTTTATATTTTTAAATGTTTTTTTTTTTTTTTGTAATTTACATACATACATACATAAACTCACGCCTTTTTCCCATGGGGGTAGGCAGAAACTACAGAACGCCTAAGTCGCGAGCGTGCCTGCTGTCTGGGACCGGGCGCCCCCAGGCACTATCCAGCCTTACCTCTACAAGCGGAGCTCTGTAGAGCGTGGACATAGTTTCCCTTTTGTAATTTAACTTATAAAATATTTAAAAATGTAAACAATAAGAAAAGAAATTGAATAAAGGATTTAATAATAAAAGTACATACATTAATAACGATATAATTATTAATATTGTTATTAAATAGTTGTAGATTTCGTAATACTACGCGCGATGCGCGCGTGCTACGCGGATGATATGGTGCTGTTGGCTTCCTCGGTCAGTGCTCTTAGACAACTTATCAAAATATGTGAGGATTATGCAGCCGGCATGGGTTGCTATATAATGTGAAGAAGTCCGAACTCATGGTCTTTAAGGCTGTTGGCAAGAAATGTCCAGTGAATGTGCCACCAATAAAAATTTACGATGTCCCGATTCGTCGGGTACATCAGTTTAAATACTTGGGACATTTAATTGCGGACGACCTTAAGGACGATAGTGATATTGAACGGGAACGCAGAGCATTGGCGGTACGGGCGAACATGTTGGCCCGTAGGTTCGCTAGATGTACAGCAGCAGTCAAACATACACTTTTTAAAGCATACTGCACATCGCTGTACTCGAGCGGCCCTATGGATCAGCTGTACCAAACGTGCCGTCAGTGCGCTGCGCATCCAATATAATAACGCCTTCAGGGCGCTGATGCGGCTGCCATGTTACTGCAGTGCGTCAGAGATGTTCGCAAAAGCCCGGGTCGACAGCTTCTCAGCTGTCGTACGGAAGAAAAGTGCGTCTCTGCTCGCCAGATTGCGTGGCAGTGGCAACATCATAAGCCACATTGTTACTAACATCCTAGTATATAAGTACTAACGTAGGTCATAAGATAAATTGTTACTAACATCTTAGTATGTAAGCACTAACATAGGTTATAAGATTTTATATTGTTACTAACACCCTTTAAGTGTTTTATTTTTGTTTTGTGAGTGGACCTTTTGTTGTCTGAATAAATAAATAAATTATTTTTATAATGATATATTATTAATATTGTTATTAAATAGTTGTAGATTTCGTAATACATTAATAGTGATATACATATTTTGATATTATTTATACATATTGTTGATTTCGTTCCATTTGCTAGTAACGTTATAGCCAATAAATTAATTTTGTTACGATCCTGGTGGACCGGCACACATTATCGTTACTTGAACTCATAACGTTATTTTGTGTAACTAGTGCGAGCCCAATAGGGTAGTTGAAAAAAAAAAACAATTTAATCCGTCAGATAGAGATTACCTAAAAATATTGGACACGTATTTTGCTTTTGCCACGAAAACTAAAAATTACAACGATACAGTGCGTTGAAATATCGTATGATATCACGCCGTTAGTACACCTACATACTGACATAGTGACGTGACATGGAGGCTTGTGACGTCACTATGTCCTGAACTTAGTTTTTTTTTTTTTTTTTATTTTTTTTTTTTTTTATTTATAGGTCAATCTGCGATCAGTCCGTGGACTATAATCAGATGGGTTGAAGTATGTAGAGGTTTTAGTGAGTTAGCGCCATCGCCCTAACTCTCCTTATTAGAATAGCACATTTGCTCTTTTCAGGCGGTTAATTGGATTACACATTAGAAGCGTGCTTGTCAATGGGTTAGGGTGATGTTTCAGTCGATCTGTATATTTGTCTTTGTACTGTTTGGATTCTTCCATAACAGTCTTCATGCTGAGGTATTCATGAATCTCTGAGTTGCGGGTGAACCAGGCTGCACCACTTATAGTCCTTAGGATGTTGTTTTGAGCTCTTTGGAGGCAAAGGATGTTTGACTTGGAAGCCGAGGACCATAATTGTATTCCATAAGTCCAAATGGGTTTTATGACTGAGCTGTAGACCCTGAGTTTGTTGCTCAGAGACAATGTTGACTGTCGGCCAAGCAGCCACAAAAGATTTTTAAAGCGATAGTTTACTTCGTTGCGTTTTTGCTTGATGTGATCTTTCCAAGTCATACGTTGGTCCAAGTAGAATCCTAGGTATTTAACACATTTGGTTTGTGGAAGAGGATCTTGGCCGAGATTGATTGTTGGACACAGTTTCTTTCTCAAAGTGAATGTGATATGGTGAGATTTAGGGGCACTTGCTTTTCGCGCCATGTGCTCAACCAGTCACTCGTTAGTGTAAGTTGGTTTTGGAGGATTCTACTGGCTTCGTCTGGGTCATTATTTGTTGCAAGAAATGCGGCGTCATCCGCGAAGGTCGCCACCGTTGTATTAGGAGCTTGAGGAAGGTCATGGGTGAATATATTGTACAACACAGGACCAAGGACTGAGCCTTGGGGTACTCCAGCGCTGCAGGTATGAAGAGCAGAACGCGCGTTCCGTTGTTTCACTTGGAACATCCTGTCTTTCAGGTAAGACTTCATCAGAAGATAGAATGAAGGCGGAAGAGTATTTTTTATTTTGTACAATAGGCCTTTATGCCATACACGATCAAAAGCCTGCTGGATATCGATAAATGCTGCTGAGCAGTACTCTTTCTTCTCAAGGCATTGTCTGATAGTGTTGTAGACCCTATGTACTTGCTCCACTGTAGAATGCTCTTTGCGAAACCCAAATTGGTGATCGGGTATAACATTCTTTTCCTCAAGATGCGGTCTTAGCCTAGTCAGCAAGATGCGTTCCCAGAGCTTGGACAGTGTTGACGTAAGGCTAATGGGCCTGTATGCTGTGACTTCATTGATTGGTTTACCGTGCTTGTGAATCATCACTATTTGCGACATTTTCCATAAAGAGGGGAAGTAGCAGACTCGGACTGAACTTAGATGCGCTTTATCATTGTAACCTTTTATTGATTTGGTAAAGCAAACAATATGTGTCCTATATTATTGGATAATCTCCATAGAAATATTAAATACAGGAGAAGTGGCAAGGGGGCGTGTCGGTGTCCGCGCGACGTGGTCACAGTGCCCATGTCCAAAATCATGTTTCAAAATATCACAGCGACTGTTCTATTTTTGCAATAAATACATTGCTCCTTAACCACTAGCTAAGTTCGCCGCTAAGTGACTGGACAAGCAATGTAAAAATCACAACACGATACTTTACTAAGCGGATGCATCGCGTAGTACGGCCGCTGCTTCTTGCAACGAGTTAGTGATGTGATTGTGTAGATGTTTTTGTGTGGGTAAGTTGTACGAAGCATGGTAAATACACGCTGTGTTAGATGAGATAAGGTTTATATTTGATTCTGTAGTACGTTCTGATTTAACAGTTGCGGGCGTGTGCGCGACTGCGTGTCTATTGCTTTTTCTGGACTGCATGTGTAGTAGTTGCCGTGTGGTAGGGGCAAACTGGAGACACAGGTTGCCGATATATTTCGTCTACCGGGCATATCTCCTTGTTTATTATATCTATGATAATCTCACTGACGGACTAAATAGTATTAACATTATTTTTCTACCTTGGAAACATCCCTATTCTTCTAACACTAATTAAATGTTACCCAGTAGGTGGTCGCGATTAGCAAACGTACGTTATGTCAGACGGCTGTGTCATGGCTGCCTGGAGCTGTGTGTGGACCATCTCATTCTTATTCTTTATTGCGTAAAGAAAAAAAAAACTACAAATGGGCTATTTCCAAACATAGTAAAACTTACTTTACAAGGTATGCTTGCACCATGTCTGCTACAAAAGGCACATTTCCTCGATAGGGCGGTAGACACTATTCCTTTGACCCTCGCTTCCTCCAACTGGTCTTTATCCTCCTCGGAAGTCGAAACTGCGAACACATGATCTTGGAATGGCGGGCTGAACTCCAGGCAACACCGATGGACATACAGTGCTCCGGATGATACAACTCCTGCTAACTCTATAATTTCTCCATAGCCTATGATGGATAACTCATCAGTATGTTCCATGTTGTATAGGGGAGTCCTGTGAACAAGAAAAATCATTGTCATTTGAATTAAAGACTATCAATATCAAACAAAGGAAAGATTTTTAGCGTCGTAAAAGCATAGTGAAAGACGTCATGGTTCAAAGTCTATTGAAGAAAATGGGACAATTTGGTTAGTGATTCTATACGATATTATCTACTTCCTGTTTTGTATTATCAATACACTTTAGTAACTACTAAAAAGACATATTTTTATGATGAGTAATGATGAGTAACTATATAGTTTAAAGAATGTGGGCACTTGTAGATGACAAAAATATTTCTATTCTATATGCAAATCCTTTTTCGATACTTTTTACAATCACACAAATATCAACTTCAAACTACAGCAAACTGGTAGGAACTCAAGAATAAATAAAATATATTGTAGTGCACACTGAACCTCATGTGAATGTTTTAAACATTTTTTTTTGAAACCAAATACATATTATTTGTTTCGTCTAAAGTCGATGACGTCCACTGCTGGAAAAATGGGCCTATTTGTTTAACCTGGTATAACTTACTTGCACTTGTTGAACGCCTTCTGTCGCCTACTCAGAGGCAGAGCTAGGGGATGTTGGTTGGGGTCCACAAGTTCAGGCGGCGGGGACACCAGGCCAGGGGTCACAGGTGTGCTGGGGGTACTCGACGGCGTGGTCGGGTTAGTGGGGGTCGCACCGCCGGAGTTGCATATCGCTGGTGTGGTGCTGCCGTCGCCTTCGCCGAGCTTGCAAGCTATCTGCCGCATCTCGCCTTGTCCTAGCTGACTGCGCTCGCTTAGGTTGCAAAGGGCGCATAGTTTTCCTGGCCTATTATGGAGAATGTACACAAAAAATTAGAGGCATCATTGGATTCTCAACTTTATAGTTTGAATATTAAAGTTGACAATTTATCAATGTAAAACTTGAGGTTAACATACCATTTCTCTGGCATATAAGGTGGTTCTTCAGGTATGGGTGGAATAGAAAAATCGTCGTCATCCATCATATCCTCAAGAGAATCATCGCGACTACCACGGTGCCTCTTAGCTCCTCTGAGAGATCCTGCGTTCCCCCCTCTATACCTGTTAATAAAGTTTAAAGCGTTTTAAAGAAGGCATTGGAAGACAGTAATTTTATGAAAAAGGAACTGTCCCATAAAAATGTAAATTGAATCCAGCAGGGGAATAGCATAAAACCCCAATCAACAGCATTGTCACCAACATTTATTGCTATATTAATATAATTGGGCTGACTGTCTTGTTCCTCAACTCCAGTTCACTTTTATTGACCGGCCGATGTGACTGATGAGGCCCCAAAAATAATTGGATAAGAAAACTTCTTTTTGCACTACCAGCTTTGACAAGTCAACCTGTCTGTAGCCATTTGATAATCATAAGATAGAGTTCAAAATACGTCATGGTTTTTCTTCATTAACTGAACCCAATGTGGTCGAATATTATGAAAGTCATGACACGAATTTCGCCATGTGGCCTGTTTGTATTGGCTTCAAGGCATCATGGTCGTATTTTTTTAGAGACGCGAAATTCGCGATGTAACCGTTTGGAGGAAGCTACAATGGATTGTTGTTTTGAGCCTAACACATACATACCTACAATACATAGTCCTAGAGTTTATCAAAAGGGTGGACCCTAATGTTATTACAATCTAGCCTTATATATATCCAGACTAAGTAATTAAATTATAACAAACTATTAGACAAGCTTATAATGTAGAGCAGTGTATATAGGTGTACAAGTTGTAGGTCGTGGGTTCGAACCCAGGCAGCTGGCAGATCTTCTCAGTCTATAGTGCTTTTCTATGAAAATTTCGCCATGAAGACTTAGGTGAAGTAAACATGAATTGAGCTGGCAATCTGTCCACTCAAGGTGGAATAACGGCTCACTACTAGCTCACTCCATCTAAAACTTCATGTTGAGATGTTTACAGAATATACCAGCTGGACCATAAGTCATTTTGGACAACCAATTATAACTTTCGAGGAGACCAGTGGTAGCCCAGGTGGTAATAGCCCCGACTTACATGTCGTAGATCGTGGGTTCGAACCCAGGTAGGCGTTTTACTTTGTGTAAATTATTGCATCACCACTGCTCTAAAATCGGTGAAGGAAAACATCGTGAGGAAACCGGCATGTCTTAGAACCAAAAATTCGAAGACATGTGACATTCACCAACCCGCACTGGGCCCGCGTAGTGGTTTACGGTCCATTCCACAAGCCACAAGGCCTGCACGCACATCTAAGATCGGACGTCTAAGTGGGGTCCATATATACTATCCTAAGCTTATAATGTGTCTATCTCCATTAAGGTGAATTCGCTTTTTGTTCTTGTATTTATTTGGTAGCATAGCAACTTGTGCATCCTCTACCTTGTTCTTTTATGGCTTACATCAGTGGATTATAATTGTTATTTTTTAAAACAGGGAAAGGGTATGAATTTATATCTAGAAGATGCAGTTTTCCTTGGTTTTGTAATAAAAGATTGTTTTAATAAATCTTATACTAGAAATTAGATTAGAACTAGATTAGGACGTAAATAAATACTATTACTGAAACTCCGCGGTCCGTCTGTCTGTCTGTCACCAGGCTGTATCTCATGAACCGTGATAGCTAGACAGTTGAAATTTTCACAGATAACGCCAAATAAACAAATACTAAAAACAGAATAAAATAAATATTTAAGTAGGGCTCCCATACAAAAAACGTGATTTTTGTACCGTTTTTTTTGTGATAATGGTACGGAACCCTTCGTGCGCGAGTCCGACTCGCACTTGGCCGGTTTTTGTATTTTCTTTTCTTTTTATTTTATTATTCTGATTTCTATTACATTCTCTCAATGACTCTCTCAAAAACAATGTTAAGAGGAAGAGCAGAGTCACCTAACACAAGCATCTTCTTGCTGAAAAGGTGATCTCCAAATCACATTATGTTAATGCTCTATGTAATTGAAACAAAAATTTTTGTTTCAATGCTTAGTGAACCTTCGACCTTGAAGTATCTTTCTATCATAAAAAGGTTAAACTTCAGCATTAATATCAGCGTCGATCAATGTTCTAATTACTGGATTTTACAGAAGAAATCAAAATAAACCTTATAAAACTGATAGCTTTATATTATTTATTTTGATTTATAATGTACCAATTTGGGACTACTGGATGTATCGAAGTACTGAAGCGCCAGATTAATGAAACTCGTATTTATGTCCCCTAAGTTTAAGAGTGACTCGAGTAAAATGATGTCAAACTCCAAAAGAAATTATTAGTTAAATTAGAAGATTTAATTATGTTCAATGATTATTGTAAAAGGCAAAATAATAAATATATTTGGAACTAATAAAATGTAACTAAATATAAATGAATTGAAAGTAAATTAGCTAACAAAGGAAGGCTTTATTGAATTGAAATTAAATTGTTGTAGGTTGTACTTTGAACATTAAGGTTTTATGCTGAAATGTTGTCAGTTCACTCCAATTAATTTTTTTATGTTTATAGCTCCATCAATGAACATTCAATGATTTTGCCAATGTCAAGGTAATTATAGTAATAGAGATAGTCGGCAATTGTTTGTTGGGGTCGGCTTCCAGCAACAGCACAACAATAACAACAGCAACTATTGATCAGTGTTTGTAGCAAACAATAAACAGCTGGTTTCTGAATTCAGTATTTGGAGTTAAGAAGGCGTCAAACTTTTTTGAATTTGACTTTAATGCCAAAATGCGAAAGACTTTCAAGCTAAAGTATGGTTCGACAAATACTCAACTTCTTAATTTAGTAATGGGGGGAAAAAGTTGTGTGAGTACAATGAAAATTAAAAAAAAACTATTCTCCCTAAATATACCACATGGTCCTTTATTTACCTTCTAACTATCTTGCCCTCTCGAACTAACTTAGGACCTTCCTTCCTTGGTCGCCCTGGCCCCCTACGGCCTGATGTGAAGAATGGGCGTGTATAGCTCTGGTGGTGGAAGAAGGCAGGTTGCGACACTCCGCCATGGGGAGATGCTGGTTCCTCTCCCCGCGGTGAAGATGCACATGATGTAGGTGTTGATCCAGGTCCTGCAGTGTAGAAATCTAAAACATATTTTCACAATTATTTCTTTACCATAATTAAGAAGACTTTCATTTATTTTTCTTATGATATGTAAAATTTTACAAAATTAAACTAGTTATAAATTACAACAACAAAAAAAAACAAACAATTTCATACACAAAAAAATTAAAACTGCAATAAATGAAATAATTTAAGCAACTTACAATTTGAATAAATTTTTTGTGGTATCAAAGATCTTCCCAAAGAAAACAAAACAAGGACTAAGGTCCACAGGGCAGTGTGTTATACAAACATAGAGCAAGTTACATTTGTTAGTAGTTAGTAGTGTAGTTCAGTTTTTATTTTAGTTGTTTATGTTCTGGATACAAATTGATAAACATAAGATTAATGAATTAGTTAGGATAAAGCTATTCTTACCTGACGACGGCGGGGCTTCGCCTTCCTCTTCAGATCCATCGTCAGCCAGCAAATCAACGTCCAAAACGGTATCGTCCAGTACGTCCATCTAAAATGTTGAAATATAGAATCACAGACGCGAAACACTCCTCTATTTGTAAATGTTTTGTGGTTATGACGAAATTATTTAAAACTAGCTTAGAATCGAAGTAATGAGACCGCCATAATGAACGAGAACGACAAGTGTATTCCATAGTAAACTTCTAAACTTACCGCAACACGCTGCGATGGACTCAAAACTTGTCAAATTCAGGAAAGAAAAATTATGAACGGTAATAAAATCATTTTTCTAGTTAAAATTACATTGAAAACACAAAAACAGAAAAATTATACGACTCGCGAAACGCGAACGAAACGAACGAAGCGCACAATAGTGATGTCATGTCACCTCAACCGATTAAAACCGAAAAACCGATTATATTTTGATCAAGCAACAAAACGAAAATCGATATCTATTATGTTGTTCCTATCGTGTCGTTTCACATAAAAGCAAGTGTTTGCCAAACTTGTGAAGCCGGTCTAAATTTTTTGTTGCTGGTTTAAGGACTTATTACACTACACGGTATTCAGGGCTCTTAATACCGGGTCACTCCACCATTCCGAGTCAATAAGGTCGATATTTTGGAAACCCTACATTCCTAACAATTACTACACCCCCCTAAATTCGGGTTTAGGGCCCTGAATACCGTGTAGTTATAATAAGCCTTTTTAGCTATGCACGGTAGTACATACTACTTCCATGGGTTTTGGCAGATTAAAGCCGGGTACTGACGTGATGGCTAGTGCATGGGCTAGTGTCATAGACATACAAAATAATATGGACTGGAAATACCTACGAAAAAAACGTGCCTAGGTACCTAAACTTCAAAATGTCTCATAAAATGGCCGCCAATTCTAAGGTTGTGCATTGAGATAGGAAATATATGGAGGCGCCGCGATGTTCTATACATACATTAGCTTATACAAATATGAGTAAAATACGATACAGAATGTGAAACATCGTTTTGTTTCATTCTTTCTAATGTAGTAATCGTATTTGATGAAAGAGACAACAATATTTCAGTTGTTGCTCATTATGGCAACATTTTGTTATGACGTAGTGACGGTTGTAGGTACTTAGGTGCCATAATATTCGCCATTTTATGTGACGAATTTTATGGTTGTGTTCGTGGTAGTCCTGCTGTTAAATGGTTGTTTATATATTTTGGTTTCGGTTAGGTTTCGCAACCACATTATAGATTTGTGTAGCAAATCTTTTAGAAATTTAGGTTTTATTTTACGACAATGTACGGATTTTAAAAGTGTAGCAGTGGTAAAAATACTTTATAATGCTTTGGTTCGTAGTCATCTCGAGACAAGTGCCATTATATGGAATCCGCATGAGGACAAATATAGTCTTATGGTCGAAAAAATTCAAAATAAATTCACGAGGTATTTATATTTGAAGCAATATGGGGTTTACCCATTCTACCCGTTGATGTATCCGAGTCTGTTTGTGTTGGGCATGGTCGGGTACGCTAGGCTGGCGGTTAGGAGGGACGTCGCTTTAGTAAAATACGTAGCCAGAGTGCTGCGCGGGCTGGTGCATCACCCAGATGTACTGGAGGCGCTGCGGCTGCATGTCCCAGACGGGTATGTGGGTTCGCGCCGCCGCCCCACTTTGTTAGATGTGCCATGGGCTAGGACAAATTTATTAAAGTTTGCCCCTTTGTCACGGGCCGCGCGTATTATAAATAATATGCCATCGGAAGATGTGTTCCATAGCCTGCCGAAATTTGTGTCAGGAGCACAAAGGTGCATTGAAGGTGGCATACAATGTTTCTTTTCTATATTAATTTTTATTGTTAAATTTATATGTATATATATGACTATAGTGTATATAACATTATTTTTTCGGTATAACATCGTCTTGGAATACTGTAAGATGTTGTACTTATGTGTGTAAATAAATAAATAAAAAATAAATATTGTATTATTGAGATTTGTGAGTGTGTGTGTGTTGCTTGATTGACACAACCTTAGAATCGGCGGCCATTTTATGAGACATTTTGAGGTTTAGGTAGGCCCTTTTTTTTCGTAGGTATTTCCAGTCCATATTATTTAGTATGTCTATGAGGTTGTGTCAATCAAGCAACACACACACACTCACAAATCTCAATAATACAATATGTAAACAACCATTTGACAGCAGGACTACCACGAACACAACCACAAAATTCGTCGCATAAAATGGCGAATATGGCACGTACCTACAACCGTCACTACGTCAAAACAAAATGTTGCCATAATGAGCAACAACTGAAATATTGTTGTCTCTTTCATCAAATACGATTACTACATTAGAAAGAATGAAACAAAAAATTGTTTCACATTCTGTATCGTATTTCACTCATATTTGTATTGTATAAGCTAATGTATGTATAGAACATCGCGGCGCCTCCATATATTTCCAATTTCAATGGCTAGTGTTCACACACACCTTTAATAGGGTGCGTTCTGACGCCCTCCCACATACAGTCGAAGTTCTCTGAGAGTCATACGTTTACAATGGTTTCCCATAAATCATTCTATTATTCTATACTTACATGGTCCTTACATTATTTTTGGTGTCGTTTATCACTTTTTAATGTCGTACTATTTCTATCAGGTCGTCCTAACTTTAAATTCCTTATTCTTGGCCGGGTTTTTTTACATTTGTTTAACGTCTTGAGACGTTAAGTGTGAGTCGGACTCGCTTACGAAGGGTTCCGTACCATTATCGCAAAAAACGGAAAAATAAAACCTTTCCGGCTCCCGCCCCACATTTATATTTATATTATTCTGTTTTTAGTGTTTGTTGCTATAGCGGCAACATAAATACATTATCTGTGAAAATTTCAACTGTCTAGCTATAACGGTTCATGAGATACAGCCTGGTGACAGACAGACAGACAGACGGACCGTGGAGTCTTAGTAATAGGGTCCCGTTTTTACCCTTTGGGTACGGAACCCTAACTAAAACGAATGCGGCTCTGACGCATGCACACTTGTCTGATGCGTCGTTAGGCGCCCGCTCCCGGAGAAATGAAGGAATTTAAAAAAAAAAAACTGATTAATCAATATATTGGTATGTTTTGGTAAAATATACGTATTATTAAACATTATCACCAAAATTCAAGTTCATAAGTGGGATGTTAAAAATTCTTCGTAACAAAATTTTGTAAAAAAAAAAACTGGCTTTGGTAGCTTCTCTGATTCCTTTGTTTTCTAATATTTTTAAAACAATAGTATATTACGCAACTAGTGAATAAACAACGGATTTAAAGCGAGGGCCATAGATGAATCACGTGTTTGTTGTGCTTGTCCTTCACGAACAAGTGAAGTATTCTAACGATTGAATCACGAGTATAACGAGTGATTCAAGTGTAGAATCATGAGCGACGCGAGTGATTCAAGTGTAGAATCATGAGCGACGCGAGTGATTCAAGTGTAGAATCATGAGCGACGCGAGTGATTCATGGCCGTCCATATAAATCAGTTTTATTCAAGAGTTGCATACTATATTTTATACCATGACTACAAGAAAAATAAATATTTAAGCGAAAAGCACAAGGAATATTACGAGTAATAAATAAATGGATTATTACCTTCAAAATTTACAAAAAATGTGAAACCCTGACCCCTGAGCTAGGTAACGGCACCTGTTTTTCATTAATATTTAAAATTAATTAAACACCATTGCAACTAATATTAGAATTACAATCCAAATAAGTATTCAATAAATATCCTAGACTAAAATCAAAATCAATATTAAAATCCTAAAAATGATTCAAACACCAAAACTGTTAGAGGGGTAATGGTATAAAAACAGTATTTACCTACTCAATGAGGTTTAAACAACGATACTTGATGGGGTAAGCTAATTTGTTTTAACGGCCCCCTTTATCTGTATGGGAGCCCCACCTTCGGGTACGGAACCCTAAAAATCAAAAATGAGGTACGGAACCCTAAAAATCAAAAATGTTCAACTGATGAATTAATTTTGTGAAATGGAACGTAGCACGGGTTGCCTACGTGTTTGCATTTTCATTGGTTTTTTTATGTTGACACCGATTCACCGATTTGTTCATTTGTTGTTTTCATACGTTCGATACAAGTTTGTAGTGTAATAGTGTGAAAGTGTGTTAGTACACGTACTGTGACTGTACACACTAGCACAACTATACTACACAGTCGTAAGCAGAGACTTTGTCAAAGATTAAACCGATGATACATTATTTATCTCACTCACACAGAAACACTATCAATAGTTGGTTGACTTGTTTGTTGGTGGGTGTGGGTGCCTATTACGATTACGATTAACGATACGTGTCAGAGTCAGACAGAAGTTATTAAAACTTAGCACTGCTCTTATTAGTTTAATACGGTATTAATTACAAATAAAAAACCATGAAATATAACTTGGTTTCAACAATACTTGTGTTGATATTCAGCATATCATGCGAGTCTTCACTATTCGAAAGTGATTCTTGTTATTCATTCGGAAGTGGCAATGTTTTCCCCGGCGGTGCAAGAAAAATTGATCACAAATTACAATTTACTAAGGCGATGAGTAAGTATTTATGTCACCAGTCGATAAACAAGGATATATAAAAAGTACTAATGATACAAAACTGCTAAACTTTTCGTTGTTTTGTCTTAATTTCAAGTCTCAAAACCGGCACCGGAATGGGAAGCTACTGCAGTTATCAATGGAGAAATTACTCAACTTTCATTATCAAGCTTCAAAGGGAAATACTTGGTATTCTTTTTCTACCCATTGGATTTGTAAGTAAATCTTTAAGTACAGTTATGGCAAAAAAAAGTTAAACAATCTTACAGACCAATCTAACATTTCATCAATTTGCCCACTTTGGAATACTCAATACATTAAGGAATAGTGTGACATTGGATTAGGATAGCAGAATTTTTGATTTGCCTAATAAATAAAACATAAATTAATCAAGACAATTAAAGTTTATTTTTGTTTCAGCACTTTTGTTTGTCCTACAGAAATATTGGCATTTTCTGAAAGAGCAGAAGAATTCAGGAAGATTAACACGGAAGTAGTAGCATGCTCCGTTGACTCTCATTTCACACATCTTGCATGGATAAACACCCCTCGCAAAGAAGGAGGCCTAGGAAAAATTAATATTCCACTATTAAGTGATTTAACCCACTCCATTGCTAAAGACTATGGTGTATATCTAGAAGATGTTGGCCATACCTTGAGAGGATTGTTTATTATTGATGAGAAAGGTATTCTGAGGCAGATTACAATGAATGACTTGCCCGTAGGACGATCAGTTGATGAAACTTTAAGGCTAGTGCAAGCATTCCAATACACAGATAAGCATGGTGAAGTATGCCCGGCTGGCTGGAAACCAGGGCAAGATACGGTGCGTATCAAACAAATTGATTGATAATTCTAGATAACATATTAATTTATATTTTTTAATCTATATTTACTTTTAACTGTTTCCAGATAAATTATTAATGTATGTTTTATCACTTACAGATAATACCGAACCCAGATGAAAAGAAGAAGTATTTTGAAAAAGTGGCAAGAAATTAGAGAAAGTTTGAAAATTTTGGGGCAATAAACCCGGCCATTAAAATTGAAATAAAAATATTGTAATGTGCCAGATAACTAGCATACAGATGCCTCATCCCATACAAAGAAACCGTGCCACGTAACCAGCATTTATCATCTGATAATACTGATAATTTTTTGAAAATCGTTCGCGTTCGGTTCTGTTCCACGGCGGTAGATAGATCACCATCTAATAATCAATTGATAGATAAATGAAATAATCAGTACAGTACGTCTGGACAGTTTCTTTGTATGGGATGAGACACCACTGGTAATAATACTATTGTAATACTGATATCACAAATTTATAATTGTATAGGTATGGATCTTGTTTATTGAAACAAAACCTGGTTTCTGAAATAATCATATTGACATAGGGAATATCTAAAGAATTCTAAGTAAGTTATGGGAAATTATTACAATCACAAGGTTATTTACATTGATTAATTTTTAACATTATGGAAAAAATACTCTTAAAAAAATTATCAATAAATTGAAATTAAACATCTGTGTTAACATTACTACATATAGGTAGGTACTTAAAGATAAGCTGCAATGAATAAACTAATTAAAAACATTTTACACAAAATTAATAAAAGTTACTATGCAAAGTTAAAAGTCTTATTTTCTTAGCAATCATCACATCACCAGTATGATTTTAACATCACTGTTAAACAAGACTGAATACTTAATTTGAAATTAAACATGCATTTGTTTAATAACATAGGTAGGCATGTTGTAGGCGTGATAAATAGATAGGTAGGCACAGTATCAGAACGTAAGTACAGTAAGATTATTTTTGTAAAATTTTAATTAAATATATAAAATAAATTTTCTTAATAAATTGATTAAAAACATAATTAGACTTTTTTTTTTTTATTATTTATACGGAACCTATCCTAACCTGCAGTTAATACGATACAAGTTAGTGGTATTTTATTTGTAAATTTAAAAAAATATGGTCCAAAGACAATAAACAGCCTTCTTTGTCGACCTATTTTACCCTCAGTTTCCCAGCTCAAAATTATCGGAGAATTAATGTGACAAATTGTCAAGCACGCGTTATCAGCTGTGATTGGTTGAATGAATTTTTAACAGCCAATCACAGCAGATAACGCTTGCTTGACAATTTTTCCGATAATTCTCCGAATAATTTTAAGCTGGGAAACTGGGAGTTAATTCGGTCTATTTCACAAATAACAAACACCATTTTACAAATGACATTAGGTACCTAGGTAGTGTTAATGTTAGCATCTTCCATAGGGTAAACATTTTGCACCATCCTATACCTGTATAAACCAGTGGGCAATAATGTTCATTCCCCATATTTTATTTTAATATTGTGATCTAGGTTATCATTGCATCATGTTCATAACAAACTCCTCCTTGGTAGAGATTTTATTAGGTCCAAAAGAAGCAGGTTAAACAGACAAATTATCATAAAGGATGGTCAACATCTTTCGGATGAGGAGTGTGCTAGACAATTTGCGTCATTTTTTGAGTCGGTGTACAATATAGAGCGGCCGCGGCTGGAAGCGGGGGCGGAGGCGAACAGTGCGCGAGTGCACATTGAGATACTCAGTCTTCAAGACGTAAGGGAAGCGCTCATAATCCTCAAACCAAAGCGCTCATAAACCTCAAACCAAAGCGCTCATCTGGCCCCGATGCCATACCAGCTTTTCTGTTCCGAGACTGTGGCAGGGTGCTGGCTGAACCCCTGCATCATATCTTTAATACTTGTTTAAAACAAGCAACGTTGATCACACGACTGATTCCGGTTCCTAATGGTAAGTCAGGTTCGGATGTCAGTGGCTACAGACCGGTGGCAGTGTTGTCGACACCTGCAAAAGTGAGTCTGCCGTCCAGCGCTGCGTGCAAGGTCAAGTGTGCGCACAGCTATCGGAAGCGCAGCAGGCGTTCCGTCCGGCGCGCAGCACTGCCACTAATCTGCTTAACTTCATGGCACGGGTGGTGCCGGCAGTCGATGCTGGTGTGCAGGTAGACGCAGTTATTTTGATTTTTGGAAAGCGTTTGATACCGTCGACAATGATGTACTGCAAAAATTGGCTGTACATCGTACCTCTTACGGTTCTTCGCCAGCTACTTGAAAGACCGACAGCAGTAGGTACCTACGTTGACTACAACGGGTTGGAATCCGAGCCATACTACACCGTGAATAAGGGGTTATTCACCAGATCTGGCGGCTAGCGATTTTATCTGTTCCCCAAATTGATAAAATACTTAAGGGGAAACAGGTACGAAGACGATATCGAGGCTTTTTGCAGGACCAAGACAAAACTTTTTTTGTGAATGGGATTGAAGCCTTGGAAAAGCGCTGGACTCGGTGTGTAGAGAGACTCGGAAACTATAAAAATAAATTATTATGTTATCAATAGTCATTATATTCTATCTCACTCTCACTACTTTTTGATCCCTCCTCGTAATAATAGCTTATTATCGGTCGCCTTCACTAACTGCACATAAGAGAATTATATAAAGGATAAACGAAATCACGCGAACGAAGTCGCGGGCGATGTGCTAGTTAATGTATAAAACTAAAGGAACTAAACAAAGTGACACTGGACACAAAGTTTTCGTGACAAATACAAAAAGAGCGAAGCCAAAAAAAAATTACTTATACTAGGAAAGCTACCACTCGGCCCTATCTCGCTCGGCTCGTTTTATGGCTCAGAACCTTCGCTCAGAACAGTGATATCTAAAAGTAAACCTTGATGCAATAATGTATAACTTTGTATTTAAAAATATACAGTGCGCGATCCTGTATATGTAATAATTATATCCATGGACGTGGTGACCATTAGTATCTATTCTTTTAATAAAAACTGTGCCACAAAGTCACCTCACGAGACACGACTTCCTTTATTTTTTGGAAAATAGATGCTCTTTCCGCTTCTAGTTTTGGGGCATGAGAAGAGGCCTTTACCTTACAGTGGGCGAGTTACAGGCTTCGGGTTAAAGCCATTTTCTGCAGGGGAGTTTGCATGCCCAGTGTGCAGAGGCGGACCGGCGGCAGATATTTGCGAGGCCCTTGTTCTTTTTTACAATGTATGAGTTATACGAGAAATGGAAAACTTGGCACTTATTGTTATTATTATTAACTAGCTTCTGGCAACGGCTTCGCCCGCGGGCATGTCGATAATTATCCCAAGGGAACATATTTCCGGGATAAAAAGTATTTTATGTGCTATTCCAGACTGTAATCTATCTCTGTGCCAAATTTTATACAGATCCAGCCGTTTGAGCGTGAAGAAGTAACAAACATAAAAACACACATTCACAAACTTTCGCCTTTATTAAATTAGTGTGATAGTGTGAATATTATTACTTTACTATGAAATCCTTATCCAACCAACTTAATTTTATTGTTTGCTTAGGATAATTGCTCTGTTCGCCACCCCCTAAGGCCGCCCCTGCCAGTGTGGCATCGTTCCACCCACGAACGATACCTGTTGCAACGTAACGGACGGGATGCCGCTCGTTCCACTAAAATCCTCTAGACCAGTCCCTCAATCCCCTCTAGACAGCACTCAATCTTCCACATCCACTACGATGTTCTAGATCTAGGGGATCTTATAAAACTAATTGCCTTTTGTACCCCTAATTGTTGCAAAACCTTAATACTGAATTCAAACCTATTTACAATAATGTGGGTGTGGATTGAGTGCTCCTTTTTAAAAGTTAATTATATTTTTAAGAAATCAAGAAAGAATTTAGGAAATAATTGTGAAAACATCATGGGGAAGAAAAAAAACCGGCCAAGTGCGAGCCGGACTCGTGCTCGATGGGTTCCGTACCGTTATAGAAAAAAAACCGCAAAAAAAAATAAAAAAATACCTTATTATTTAATTCTATTTTTAGTATTTGTTGTTATAGAAATACATCATCTGTGAAATTTCGACTGTCTCGTTATCACGCGGTTCATGAGATACAGCCTGGTGACAGACGGACAGACAGACAGACAGATCGCGGAGTCTTGGTAATAGGATCTCGTTTTTACACTTTGGGTACGGAACCCTAAAAATGGAATTAGTACATAGTTCTAAATCTAAAAAACTGCAAATGTATCTGAAGTTCTGGTTACAAAATGAAGAATTTGTAAGTTTTTGTCAATTTTCGCAAACGTCACAGTACTACAAATGTTGCGGAAAACTGGCATTCCCATCTGAATAAAAAAATTGAATGTAAAATACGCATGTTCTTGCTTGACTACCTAAGAATATTTCTGCCGCTGTTTTTTTTTAATTTGTGAATTGTTGCAACTTGTAGGTTATGTCGTGAATAATTTTCATTCCATTGTGCGATTTATTTTCGAACATTTAAATTCCAGTGTGACACATTGTGATTTCCGTTGTGCAATGGACGTCACCCATGTATCCACCGACTGCACAGCATGATTTTCTTCTTGTTTACGTCTTTTTAGTTCGCTTTTTAAGCAGTCAGGTTTTTGATTTTTTTAATTAACTTTTTTTATTTACAACTTTTTGGTTATTTTTTTTTAAATAGTTACACTTAAACATAATATGAGTGTTATATATTTTTGAAATCAAATAAATCTCTTAAAACCCTATATTTTGATACCCCACACGACGGGTTTAATAGAAAAAAAAAAACCCCGCAAGTTTTTTTTCTTTTCCAATTTTAATGTAGCTACTGACACTCGCAGGGTTAAAACGAATCGATTGACGTAGGAACACAGATTACCTCCCAATAGATTCCGCATAGAAGACAACTTACGCGCACCACACATCAGTTTATTAAGGCTGATATAACTCAGTGCACGGTATGATCTCTTTAGTGTCGACCAGACATTTGAGCTGTGGGGACGCTAGCGATTTCTAGTTTTAATTCTGTTTAAAAAATAGTTATCAACGGTTTGCCTTAAAAAAAAAGACGAATTGTGCAGTAAAATGGTATCTGTGCGTAGGAATCATCTAAATCGGCCAACGCGTTTGGTATATAGAAAGCCACATACATAGTCATATTATTATATAGACTGATAAACACATTACCCTCCTTCGGCAGTCGGGTAAAAAATATATGTAGGTACGGAACCCTCATTGCGCGAGTCCGACTCGCTCTTGGCCGGTTTTTTTTTCACACATTCACTATATCACTGGGTAGGTAGTTTCTATAGAGTAGAGGTTTGGCAAGCGTATCTAGTCGGCTTAAGACGACGACTAACGCCAACGACCTTGAGGGAACAAAATGCGCACTCGTTTTACACCCGCGCGACCCAAAATTTAGTAGATTTTTGTACTTTTCTTATTATTCTTTGACTTTGAAAAAAAAAGCTTCAGATCAAAATGTAGATAATTAAATTGTCTTTGATATGGTGTCGATTTCATTAAAATACGCCCAGCGGTTTTGGTGTGATTGTCGTGTTTTTGTCCGTTTTAGACATAACTTTACAAATTAATTACACTATGTTATACGAATAAAACTCAAAATTTGCTCAGATGAAATTATTAAAAATATAGTCTAACGTAACATATATTTTTTCCAATAAATTACGACTAGCCGTTCAGACGTGATTCTCATTTTAAAATTAGCTACTCAAGGGAATCGGCGCCTTAAGGCGCCGATTCCCTTGTTGAATTAATTTGTAAAGTTATGTCTAAAACGGACAAAAACACGACAATCACAACAAAACCGCTGGGCGTATTTTAATAAAATCGACACCATATCAAAGACAATTTAATTATCTACATTTTGATCTGAAGCTTTTTTTTTTTAAAGTCATAGAATAATAAGAAAAGTACAAAAAACTACTAAATTTCGGGTCGCGCGGGTGTAAAACTGGTGCGCGTTTTGTTCCCTCAAGGTCGTTGGCGTTAGTCGTCGTCTTAATATTGATTGGCTAATGACCGTTTTTTAGGGTTCCGTACCAGAAGGGTCAAAACAGAGCACTATATTATTGCTGTCACTCACGTGTTTGTCTGTCCGTCTGTATGTCTGTCTGTCGTCTTTCACACAGGATATACAGCCAAACGGTTGGAGCAGTGGCGTAGCGTGCCTTGGCGGGGCCCCGTATAAAAATTGTTTGGGGGCCCTTATGAAGGGTAAAGATTTCTCACAAAAGAAATATTTATTCATCATAATTATCTGTCACTTTTTCCAAAATTTTTCAAACAGTTCATATTAAATATACACTCTCCTTGCATTTTTTTCGGCAAACTGATTTATTAAATTATTTATAGCTGATGATGACTTTAGTTTTTCTAAAGTTTCTGCCGCTATGGACAATAGTGACAGGTATGACAGGCGTTCATGTCCCATCGAAGTTCTTAGGTATTTTTTTATCAGTTTTAATTTTTGCTTACGCTCGTCGGGGGCCCCCGTGGCCCGGGGGCCCCGTATAATTGATACGGTAGATACGGCGGTAGCTACGCCCCTGGGTGGGAGCTACAGTCTTTAAATTTCCACAGACCCAAAGTCATACAAATTGTCAAATAATATTTTTAAATGTTTTTTGGGGGGCTCCCAGCTCCCGCCGCCCCAGGTAAAGGGGGCGCGAATAAAATTTGATCTACTCCATCGACTGGAGTATCGTTGTTTAGAGCTCGTTGATTGAATAGATAAATACTATATTTTTGTTTAATGGAAAACACATTAGAAGTCAATAAAAATATCTTCTTTTTACAAAGTTTTGTTCTCATGAATTTTTTAACTTTTTAATTTTACCACAAAATACCAATAGGAATGTTGAATTAATTCAAAAAATCAAAAAACCCGACTGCTTCAAAAGCGAACTAAAAAGTCGTAAACAAGAAAAAAATCATGCTGTGCAGTCGGAGGATACATATTCGCGGGCTGGCTGACCAAAATCTGGTGTATCTTCCACAGCACAGCATGATTTTTTCCTTGTTTACGACTTTTTAGTTCGCTTTTGAAGCAGTCGGGTTTTTTGATTTTTTGAATTAAGTTTTTTTATTTATAACTTTTTAGTTCGCTTTTTTTCGAATTAGATACATTTAAACATAAATGTGTTATACAGGGTGTCCCAGAAATCGACGTCAAGCCGTAAATGGGTGATAGACCAAGTTATAACAGTTCTCAGAAAAATACGAAAAAAAATCTATCTCATGTTTTTAAAAATTTATGGTCACTTTAATAATTTACTAAAAAAATCAATCCCTGTAATGGTTCTTTAACTCCAATTGCTACAAATCCCATAATTTATCTAATTTTTTTATTATTATGTAATCTTGAATAATGCTTGTGTAGATTTTTGCCTAAAATTTAAAGCCAACTCCTCCTACTTGGAAGAAAATTAAACTTTTTCAAAACCAAATTATTCAAATTTACTATTTCGCCCAACTTTAACTGACTGTACTGAAAAAAAAATGTACTACGCTAGTTTGGCAAGTAACATGAAAAATTGGCGCATTTAATAAGGATTCAAAAATGGTGTAACACTTGCTAGATTACGTTTTCAATAATTGGTCAAGTTTTTTTTTGTAAATAGTCTCAGTTTTTACACAAAATGTCCATACTTCCTTAAAATGACTTTAGCTTACCTAAAGCTTTGCTAAACTCCGTTTCTAGTTCGATAGAGACGGAGAGAGTCATTTTACGAAGTGTGAGCGAGACAGAGAGTGACGCCACCTTTATCAGTGACACAACCTTTATCATGAAACGGAGATACAATTTACCGATGAGTGCGAATGAGACAGCAGTAGTTATTGTTCTGTTTTGTAAGCGCAGACGCACACACAATTACAAATCAGTACGTTACGCTGCTTTGTTTACTGCGCAACTCCGTATTCGTTCATGTTGATTCCGTACTTACCACTTTTTGCGTTGTTTTCTGGACTTAATTGCTTGTGATTTGGACTGTTTAATTCCTCTTTCTGACGACCTGTGCTTTACTCTGGACTGTTGCTGATCCTGTGATTGTGTAGTACTACCATGGCTGTGTACACTGCATTGGAATATGCGAACATGCGCCTCGTTTATGGGGAATGCAGATGCAATGCCAATGCAGCCGCTAGACTTTATCGTGAGAGGTACCCGAACAATCGTCACCCAGATCATCGAGTTTTTATTAATGTGCACCGTTCACTATCAGAGGGACGATTCCCTAACCAAGTACATGGTGAAGGAAGACATCGTAATCCGTACGAAGACGTCGTACCACAAGCAGTCCAAGAAGACCCAAGTGCTTCTGTACGTGGAATCGAAACAAGCACAGGTGTATCTAAGAGTACCGCCCACCGAATCTTAAAAAAGAACGAGTTCCACCCGTATCATGAGTACAGCGAGTACAATCATTACTGCCACGGGATTACGCTCCCAGAGTTGCGTTTTGCCAAAGGATGCTAAAAAGGCACAGAGAAGACCCTCGATTCTTAGAGAAGATTTTATGGACCGATGAGTCAACATTTAAAAAAGATGGCTACATGAATTTGCACAATTTGCACGAGTGGCATGTAGAAAATCCAAATTTGATGAGGCAAGATAAGTCACAGTATCGATTTAAAGTAAACATGTGGACCGGGATACTAAATGGCAAAATAATTGGACCTTTTGAGCTGCCAGAGATTTTGAATGGCGCAGTTTATTTGGATTTTCTTCAAAATACTTTACCAGATTTATTAGAAGACGTGCCACTGAACGTTTACAGGGAAATGTGGTTCCAGCAAGATGGCTGCCCAGCGCATTATGCCCGTTTAGTAAGAGAACATCTTGATGAAGAATACCCGCTCAGGTGGATAGGGCGCGGTGGGACAATCTTGTGGCCACCCCGTTCGCCTGATTTAAATCCCCTAGTTTTTTTTTTACTGGGGAGCGGTAAAAGAGAAAGTGTACTCAAAAACAATAGAGAATTTAGCCGAGCTGCGGGAAAGAATAACGGAAGCCGTTGTCTTTGTAAACAGGGGAAGATTTGCCCGGAAAATAACCAGATCTTTTTTAAGAAGATGTCGTGCTTGCATTGCTGTCGAAGGAAGGCAGTTTGAACATTTATTGTAATAAAAAAAAATTAAATCTGATAATTTGTTTTTTTTTTTCTAAGATGAGAAATCTGGTCCTGACTTAAGGCGGTACCCCGAGCAAAACGCCGCGCAAGCCGTTTTTTGTGCTGTTTTTAGGAGCTATCTACTCGTTATTTAAAAAGAAATATTAACTAATAAAAATACATTAAATTTCTACATAATATTGATTCTAAAATGGTAGATTTAGTTTTTTTTAAATGTTGTAAATATTTCACTAATCTACTTCCAAAAAAACATGAAAATGAGAAATAATTATTGATATTATGCATCTCCTCGTAAAGTGTTCATTGATTATTTTTTGTACTAACACTAATGGATAGACAATTTAATAACGAACATTTTTGTAGAATTATTTTTTTCAAAAGACCAAAATTCGATTTTATAAAGATTTTATTCTAAAATCTGGGCGTATTCACTACTGTAATTCATGCGCCACCAGTGCCGCTAGTCCAATAGGAACGCTCATAGCGCATGCCGATTTTTTGGTCAGGGTACCGTCTTAAGGCGCCGATTCCCTTGAGTAGCTGATTTTAAAATGAGAATCACGTCTAAACGGCTAGTCGTAATTTATTGGAAAAAATATATGTTTTATAAGACCATTTTCTTAATAATTTCATCTGAGCAAATTTTGAGTTTTATTCGTATAACATAGTGTAATTAATTTGTAAAGTTATGTCTAAAACGGACAAAAACACGACAATCACATCAAAACCGCTGAGCGTATTTTAATGAAATTGACACCAAATCAAAGACAATTAAATTATCTACATTTTGATCTGAAGCTTTTTTTTTAAAGTCATAGAATAATAAGGAAAGTACAAAAAACTACTAAATTTTGGGTCGCGCGGGTGTGAAAAGAGTGCGCGTTTTGTTCCCTCAAGGTCGTTGGCGTTAGTCGTCGTCTTAAGGCGCCGATTCCCTTGAGTAGCTGATTTTAAAATGAGAATCACGTCTAAACGGCTAGTCGTAATTTATTGGAAAAAATATATGTTATATAAGACCATTTTCTTAATAATTTCATCTGAGCAAATTTTGAGTTTTATTTGTATAACATAGTGTAATTAATTTGTAAAGTTATGTCTAAAACGGACAAAAACACGACAATCACAACAAAACCGCTGGGCGTATTTTAATGAAATCGACACCATATCAAAGACAATTTAATTATCTACATTTTGATCTGAAGCTTTTTTTTTTAAAGTCATAGAATAATAAGAAAAGTACAAAAAACTACTAAATTTCGGGTCGCGCGGGTGAGAAACGAGGGCGCGTTTTGTTCCCTCAAGGTCGTTGGCGTTAGTCGTCGTCTTAAAGTAAAAAGGTTGAGTCACTATCATAACTTTGCTCTTAAATTACGTAAAATTTCGATTTCTTATCTCGCTCACACTTCGTAAAATGACTCTCTCCGTCTCTATCGAACTAGAAACGGAGTTTAGCAAAGCTTTAGGTAAGCTAAAGTCATTTTAAGGAAGTATGGACATTTTGGGTAAAAACCGATACTATTTACAAAAAAAAATTTGACCAATTATTGAAAACGTAATCTAGCAAGTGTTACACCATTTTTGAATCCTTATTAAATGCGCCAATTTTTCATGTTACTTGCCAAACTAGCGTAGTACATTTTTTTTTTATTACAGTCAGTTAAAGTTGGGCGAAACAGTAAATTTGAATAATTTGGTTTTGAAAAAGTTTAATTTTCTTCTAAGTAGGAGGAGTTGGCTTTAAATTTTAGGCAAAAATCTACACAAGCATTATTCAAGATTACATAATAATAAAAAAAATTGATAAATTATGGGATTTGTAGCAATTGGAGTTAAAGAACCATTACAGGGATTGATTTTTTTAGTAAATTTTTAAAGTGAACATAATTTTTTTAAAACATGAGATAGATTTTTTTTCGTATTTTTCTGAGAACTGTTATAACTTGGTCTATCACCCATTTACGGCTTGACGTCGATTTCTGGGACACCCTGTATACTTTTGAAATCACCTCTAAAAATTCTTTATTTTGATACCCCGTTATATACACGATGGGTTTGGAAGAAAAAAAAAATTGGGCCCCCACAATATGGCACCCAAAATCCGCCATTTTTTAGGGTTCCGTACCCAAAGGGTAAAAACGGGACCCTATTACTGAGACTCCGCGGTCCGTCTGTCTGTCTGTCACCAGGCTGTACCTATCTCATGAACCGTGACAGCTAGAGAGCTGAAATTTTCATAGAAGATGTATTTCTGTTGCCGCTATAACAACAAATACTAAAAACAGAATAAAATAAATATTTAAATGGGGCTCCCGTACAACAAACGTGATTTTTTTGCCGTTTTTTGAGATAATGGTACGGAACACTTCGTGCGCGAGTCCGACTCGCACTTGGCCAGTTTTTCTATTGTCCAATTTTAATGTAGCCTATGACACTCGCAGGGTTAAGACAAATCGATTGACGTATGAATCATCAAAATCGGCCAACGCGTTTGGTCTCTGGAACGCCATATAGGAACAAACATACATACATACATACATACATACTTACATACATACATAGACTGATAAACACATTACCCTCCTTCGGCAGTCGGGTAAAAAACAGATTATATTTTTTTAACTTCCCTCATTTCTACAACCAACTCGATTTTGCGGTTTGGAACCCTAAAGCTGAGAAAGCTGGGAACAAATTATCGGACGCGGTTGACGGACGTGACTGACAGTCGCGACTGATATGTGTGCCAGACAAAAACATCCAGCGGGCCAGACTTCTTTCGGATGTCCGAACGCCCAAGTTTACGTCCGCGACTTACGTCTAACGTCCGATAGTTTGCACTATTTAGTCACAGAGTACATTATACATACGGGTAATTTTAATTTAGTGTACATTCATTACCCAGATATAAGTCGCGGCTGTCAGTTGCGTCCGTCAGCACTCAGCTGCGTCCGATAGTTTGTGCCGACTTTAAATATACGATGTCCGACACGCACTTGGGCGGTTTTTTTTTGTGCTTTTATGCGGCAGCCGGCAGCAAAGGAAGGAAGGCAGAAGTAGAGATAGAGCTGTCAACAAAATTGACAGCTGACTTGCTGAGTTGAACTCGGCTGAAGTTATGTTTGTTTTGTAATTTTGTTGAGAAGTTAATGTCATTAGTTAATTTATTATAAAGATTTATTATTATTATCAGGGAAAGGAATGCCTCCAAAACACTAGCACAGGCAAGTTATTTATCTTACTTACTATATTAGTCAATATTCCTTGATTTAAAGACATATTAATATACCTATTGATAGTAATATTAAACTTAATTGATTTCGTTTTTTTTTCAGTATGTAGGTACCGTATTTCATTAAAATTTACTATGTGTAAAGGAATTTATGAGGTTGCATGATGTTTTTATCCCCTCTTCCTCTATCTTCTTTTCGTAATGCTGTTATTACGGCGAATGTACGTACGTATCTGGGCTACGTACCAGTTTTATACAAATATCAAGCATACTTTATTTTACTAACATGATTAAGTACCTCACTTTATAATGCATGAATGCCAATATGAATGCCCTTTGTCCGATTGATTTACCATTAAACAATGCGTCATTAGAATCGTTACGCTCTCGAGAATAGCACTAAACTTGAAGCTATAACGTCTTGGATTTACGGCTATTCAATAAATTGGTAAAACATATTGCATCTTTGTTACACATGTCGAATCGTACAATAAATTCTGCTTCTTCACAATAAGTCTATTGGCTATCTCTGCACCTACTCAAATGTCTTTTTATGTTTAATTTTTCTTATATATGAAGTAATCTTGCAGCTCTCATATCATTTTGTGTTGTGTTAACCCTCCAGTATAAGTCTATTGTTGTTAAACACAGTGAATTAAATTCACTTATAAGTTGACTATTGTGCCAATTTCTGAAGGTAAGTATGTCATGTCACACATTTGAATCAGTTTTAGACCAGGAAAATTAAAATAAACAACTTTGCAAAAATAAAATATAAATTTTTAACTATATTTTGAAGCTGTACCTATATATAATCATAAAAAAAGTTTAATCATCCGTGTGAAAAGAGTTTAATCATCCGAAGGGAACTTTATACCAGGATAAAAAGTGGCCTTTGTGCTATTCTAGACTGTAATCTATCTCGTGAGCCAAATTTCATCCAGATCCTTTCAGCCATTCTGGCAAACACTAACAAACATCCTTCCATCCAAACTTTCGCATTTATAATATTAGTAAGATAAAAAAGTATGTCTTTATAAGTTGTACGAAAAAAAACACCGAAATTATTTTGCCATGACTTTTTTTTTCAAAAACAGTTTTTTACCATTTTACCTGTTTAAAATGTTTAATTTTTTGTTATCATCAGGAGATTCAAAGCACAAAAATTGCAGTTAAGAATAGTGCAAGGTTGAAAACTAATTTTCCTACTTTGTTATACACGTACTTTACCATTGAAATCAGGAACTAACAACATTATAATCAATCACAGTAATCTTATAAAGGCCAAAGTTTGTGAGTTTATTACTTCTTCACATGAGAATGGCTGATCAGATCTGGGTGAAATTTGGCACAGAGACAGATTATAGTGCACATAGGATAGATATGGGGAAGCCGCTGGCAGAAGCTAGTAAATTATAAAAAAGTATAATACTCACAACGGATCTTTGTGTCTCTGAATTGGCTGCAAGAGGCTGCGCAGTAGCTACTGCGCAGCCAAAAACAGCTGTTTTTGTGTCAATATTGAAAGTGAAAATAGCATTGTATTACTGTCTCTTTCACTCGCATACGTTTGTCGCATCATCCTATCTCGCTTACTCTATGCAGTTAATCTGTTTCGTGCGCAATAGTTGACAGAGCCAACTTCAGAGACACAAAGATCCGCTGTGAATATTATAGATAGGTATTTACCATAGGATTATAGGTTTTGCATTTCCGTTAATTAAAGATTAGTAACCACCATTAATAACTAGTAGTGATTTCAATACTATAGGCTAGTAATATATTATGTGTGGTGGTATAGGTACGTAACAGCAGGCACTTCAGTTGAATTAGTTTCATAACATTCCTAGCAGAAAAACAAATACTATATTTTATCACTTGACATTTTATTACAGACTCACTGTACATTTGTGTAGCAGGCAGAACTAAAACAAATAAAATGGATCCTGAAAGAGTGGTGAGCTACGAGGACATGCTGCAGGTTATCCAAGAGCCAAAGAAGGTAATCATTGATGTCCGCGAGCCCAATGAGGTAGCCAGCACCGGCAAGATACCGTCCAGCATCAATATTCCATGTAAATAATTTATCTTTTTACAAGCTTTTATTTCACTTTTTTTATTATAATAGATAGGCTCGCGCTTGACCACTATCTCTCTATATGCAATGTATGTATGTAAATGTGTTCTGTTCAAATCTTGTAACTGAATTTTAAAGCAGTTATCCTCTAACAATTAAGATGAAATTTCTTAAACACTTTTAATTTGAATGACAATGCATCGTTAGCTAAGTGATGTCATTCTAAAACCAATATGGCGGACTATTTATATTTTGTGCACTGCCATAATAATTGTTTTGAAAAAAGATGATGATTTTTTTATGCATAATTTATTCCTTTTCATTCATCATAAATACTCGCGGAAGTAATTTGTTTGGCAGTGAAGTCCGAGATGCACTACGCTTCGCCTGGTCTACGTCACTAGTTCCTAAGTACTTAGTAAGACTTTTCTTATCACATCTGATATTGTTACAGTGACACGTGTCCACGAAACATTAGCGTCCATGTCTCAGGATGACTTCAGACGACAGTTTAATCGTGAGAAGCCAACGTTTGAAGATGATCTTGTCTTCTATTGCCGGTCCGGCAATCGGTCTACTCAAGCCCTAGACAAGGCGTTACAATTGGGCTACAAAAAGTGGGTATCATATAAATTTAACATTAGGTACCTAACACAACAACATAACTTATCCCTGCTAGACTTGAAGGCCGAAAGAAAAAATAAATCTAAAACCCCCTTCTACACAGTCGTCACAACCGCCAACAACCAAAAGTTCGTGTAGAGTTAGACGGTGGTTGTTGGCCAACCAAATTGAGTTGGCCTTCCAACAACCTTGGTTGGGAGGTAGGCGCATGCGACCAAGGGCAAATAGAGAACGTTGAGTTTTAGTCCACTTTTTTTTATCTTCGCTTGCACATAAAGAGCTATATCCAACCCAACTTTCTGATATTTTCAAAAGCTATGAGACGCCATTCCTTGTTTGTATGACTGCCCGCGAATAAAAAATAACTAAAGTTTGTAAATCACCATGTAGGACGAACGCGCTAATTGTTTGTTCCATTCCAACCAAGGTCAAATTAACTTGGTCGGGCGGTTGTTCCGACTGTATAAAAGGGGTTTAAATCAAAATCGGTTCATCCGTTTTAGGGGCTTTGATTCCACAGACATACACACGTCAAACTTATTGCACCCCCTCTTTTTAACCGACTGCCGAAGGATGGTAATGTGTTTATCAGTCTATGTATGTATGTTTGTTTGTTTCTATGGCGTTCTAGAGACGAAAGAAAAAGACGTAAACAAGAAGAAAATCATGCTGTGCAAGTCGGAGGATTCATCTGGTTTTGGTCAGCCAGCTCGCGAATATTTATCCTCCGACTAGTTCGATTTTTAAGCAGTCGGGTTTTTTTTTTTTTTACTTTTTTTCGTTGGGTGTTAAAAACAGAATAAGATGTTAAGTTAGGTACCAATCGCTATTAATGTTTCAGTCAATTTATTATAGACTGCCCTATTCATGCTTATTAAAATAAATCATAAATAACTTTTATCACCTTTTGTTTAACCGAGTTTTAAGTATACTCGTATAATGTAAACTTAAACACACTATAACTACTTGTTATAGTTACGCTCACGAATGTTTTGGCTCGTTATTTTTATGACCATTTTATGCTGATTTTATGGATTTAGTGCCGACAAAAATTATAGTAGTGTGACATCACAACGAAATAATCGGTGAAATTAAGATATTGAGCCAAAAGGGCACAGATTAATAGTTCCTTACAGCTAAGGGTTAGCTCACACCGTGCCGAGATGCGAAGAGGCGATTAAAGAGCCCAGTTATTTTCTCAATGGAATGTGTACATTTTTAAATACCTAGTAATTACAGAAATATAGATCTGTATTGTATCCAATCTTAAAAAGAGGGCGAAGCGTTTCGTCTCGTGATCTCGTCTTGGTGTGAGCTGATCCTAAGAGGGCGCTAAAGTCGGAACCACACTTTCGTGTCGTGGCGTGGCGTGGCGCGGGATCCACCAACCAAGCGACTCTGTTCCAGCCTACGTCATAACGCAACGAGTTTTGTAGCCAATCAACTGCGTCGGAAGGCGCCACGACACGCCACGCCACGTAAGTGTCGTTCCGTCTTATGGCGCTAATTATGTTTGTGTTATTTATGTGAAATTGGGAAGAAAAGAAGTCAATAAAGCAGAGACTCAATTAACTATATCAAACTATTATGTTTCTTTATTTTCAGTTCCAAAAATTATTTGGGAAGCTGGACAGAGTGGTCAAGCAAAAAGAAATAAATGATGTTAATTAATATGATCAATTAAAAGAAAATGCTTAATAAATAAATGGTGCTGTTCATTAATATCTCTTTTCTTTTATTTTATATTAAATTGAGATAATTTGAATCCTTTTAGTTTACAACAATTGAGTTGTGCTGACTCGTTACTAAGGACAAAGCACACAAAAAAAAGGTTTCTACAAGGCAGACCTAACCGGAAACACCGGAAGAGAACATCCTAGAAGGACAAAGATGATACTCTATAAACGGATCTTATTGGTGGTGTTCTGCAGAAAGGTCAGCAAAGTAGGTACGAGTATAACAGTTACAGGAGCGGGAATATACGCAAAAGGTTACAAATGTAGCCAAAGCTTAGGCAATATGAAAACTGTATTCCAAACAGAATCATATGCCATAATAACCTGTGCTCAAGAGAATATCAATTGAGGAACCAGATGTAAAGCCATATAAATATTTTTAGTGATAGTCAAGCTGCAATCAATGCCATGATGGCATCCTACAAAGTGGACTCCAAACTTGAATCTATACCCTAAACAGGCTTGGGAAGCATAACAGAATAAGACTGATGTAGGTCCCTGGGCACAAAGGAATCCATGGTAACGAAATGGCTCATGAACTGGCAAGAGGTCTCAGCAAATGATTTTGTGGGTCCAGAACCATGTTTAGGCATTTCGACGAGTCTCGTAAAAGCCACATTCAGCGAGTTTGCAGATCACAGACAACAAACACATTGGCTGTCTAATACCGGTCTGCAACACTCCAAGAAATGCCAGCAGCCTAATTGTGTAAGTGTAAACGACTTTTTGTATTGCAAAAAGTCGTTTTTGTGAACGACTTTTTGTATTGCAAAAAGTCGTTTTTGGGAAAGAAACAGATTGTTTCCTTTGCCGAATTTACTTAAAATTAGGCTGCTGGGCTTTACGTTCAAAGCACGGGAATGCATTTGGAATATGAGCAGGGGCACATCCGCTACATGCTTGGGGCCTTTACTGGCCACTTTGAAACCAACGACATGCTCATGGGTCGAACCGCGAAACCCATGTACAGGTTGTGTGGGGAACATACGGAACGCATGGAGCGCCTTCTGTGCACATGCGATACACTGGCTGGTAAGCGAATGAGTCTCCTAGGGGTTGGATATCCAAGACCAGAAGACTATAGGCTCATATCTCCTAGTCTCGTTGTAAAACTCATGAAGAGAGGTTTTCAACGAGATTGGGGAGGAGTAGGTTATCTAGGGGACCACAAAAGATCCCAATGGGTCGAAGTGTCCGAGTTATTTCTCGGCCCCTCCACAAGATAATCTATACTAATATTATAAAGCTGAAGAGTTTGTTTGAACGCACTAATCTCAGGAACTACTGGTTAGAATTTAAAAATTCACGTACTGGATAATCCATTTATCGATGAAGGTTATAGTCTATATAACATCACGCTACGACCAATAGGAGCGGAGCATAAATTAAATGTTGTAAAATCGGGAAAAATATTCGTTTTAGAGAGCTTCCCTTGCATGAGCTGCTTAAGCGGTTTATGTTACGCAAATATCATGTAGGTAGGGTAGATGGGCAGGTAGGTAGCCAGTTGACGGGGCGAAGCCGCGTGGGACAGCTAGTATAAGATACGAGTAACTGGCGGGCGTGTATGACTATATATATATGGACGAAGATGAAGCAAAAGTTGTATGGAAGGATTGTAGCAGTTGGCGTTCTGCAGTTTCTGTGTAGGTAGGTATATGTATGGTCAAAGCACACTCTGGAGTCGAAGCGAAGGGATGCGTCGGTCTAAAAATGTACCTATCGTATTGACCCCTGTCTCTACAAAGTCGAGTCGAAACGACGCGTCAAATTCTGTAAGATTCGCGCGAATTCAACCGAATGCTCGAGTGTTTTGTTTATCCTGATAGGAATGTGTGCATTACATGGTGGAGATAGGGGTCAATTTGCTATGTAAGTACATTATCAGACAGATGCGTCACTTAGCCTCGACTTTCTGAGTGTGCTTTGAAAATGACCCCTATGGTCAGCAACTTACATACTATCAATACCTAAATGGAATGCCATTTATATGGGAAGTAATGACAACCGCAGAACATTACCATGGCCATGATATGGTTATGGTTGCAGCCAGATACGAAAGCCACAGATAGTGATAGTGTATATTCAAAATCGATAATAGAAATAAAATACCTACATTTTTATTGTTTACCACAAATAAAATAACAATTTAAAATTTTACAGTACAATAACAAGTGTCAGCAAAATGTCAAGGACAAATGAACGATTACTAACAAGAATGGCAGCTATGCTATCAGTTTGATTGAGTTTTGCTGGCCCAGTCAGTAAAACTGCCAAGATAATTCTTTGCACTGCAAAAAAAAAACAAAACAAAGATTATGTTAATATCATCATAATGCGTACATCTTGAAACCGTGTAAGTGTCAAAGCATAAGACGCAAAATTGAAGATGTGCGTCTTCGACTCTGCGTCATAAGCTTCGAATTTTCAAAAGCGATATTTTAGGGCTCCCACACATAACTGCGATGCGACGCGATTTCTTTACATTTTAATACTAGCGTTCTCGCAGATATTTGCGATGCGATGCGAATTCGCACGAATTCGCATCGCATCGCAGTTATGTGTGGGAGCCCTTATACAAATCGCACCCTTAGAACGAAAGCAACCTAACTCAAAAATAAATATTTTTGGGAAATGAGGAAAGTGTTGACAGAGTACTAAAGTGGCTAAGGCTGTCCCTATCTGAATCTAAATTTTGAATTAGATCATTTTCATTCTAAGGGTGCGAATTGTGTACATTGAGGAGATAGGGGCCAATATGTGTAAATTTTTATATTTTTGTTTTGACACTATGCCCATGTGCCTTTACCCAAAGTCTGCAACAGTCTCTTAAGCAGAATATAAGCATGGTACTTTATGGTAGATATCACTATTAGTCACTCACTAAATTCCCAATAGAATTCTAATTTTTACTGCGTTATAAGAAAAATTCTGAGCAAAAGATTGTCCACTGTACCACAGTATAAATTTGGACAAACAGTACGGAAACTACCTACAAACGCTCAGAGACCCTTAAGTGGCATGCAATACTGACACTGCTTAGATGTGTCGTCGATGCACATGTTTGTATGAGTATTCCGTTTCGAGTGGTAGTAGGTAGTTTCCATACTGTTTGTCCATATTTATACTGTGACTATACTTTGCTCATCATCTGGATCTGATTTTTGGCCAAAATCATCAGTCATCAGTGTAGGGGTGCTTGGGGTAGGCCTATGCCTACCCCAAGCACCCCTACACTGATTTTTTTTGCAAATAATAAAAAAATGAAGTATAGTAAAGTGGGTAGTTAAAGAAACAAAACTTACTTCTTGAATCCCAAGTTGATAGCATTTTGTTGTGCCATGCCCGACCTCTTGCCAATCATACAATAGAAGATAATTTCAGTATCTTCTGCTGGTTTGGGCCTTTTGTAGGCCTCTTGAAAGTCTTTGTCAGCCATTGTGCCCAGCACTGGTGACACGTTGCCCACTATAAACAGAAAAAAATATATTATTAAATACATGCAAGATACAATTTGAAATTCCTTTTATGTGCGGCTTTCGATATGTAGGTCCAGAAAAAAAAGGGAGACAAGGTGCACTCCTTGACAAAGGATGAAACAGTGAATGGCGAAAGTGGAGTGCATTTGCACTGCTGTGGGACAGTAATGCACTTATAGTTTAATAAATACATATTTTTAAATGTGGATTGAGAGAAGGATATAAATACTGAAACAAAATAAAAACTTACATGGAATGTTGACACTGTTGGGAATCTTGCCATACTCCACGATTTCATGAGGCTCTCTAACATCAATTATTAGAGTACTGTTCTTTGCTGTTGCCTGTTTCACATACTCATAATCTACAGTTAGCTCCTCAATGTTTACTTGTACTGAGTATGGACGCACTACGTCGATACTTGGTAAGTGTGAAGATGGAGAATATCTAAAAATACCTATAAATAATACAGTCTAGTGTAATTATGTTAGGTAGCAAGTAGGTATCTTTATTTGCAGGTAGATAGTGTGATCTTATGATTCTTAAGCGTTTCGCCGGCGACTCGATAATGAGGATTAACCCATTGGTTCTGTAAGTACTTACAAGGCATATTAATTCTTCTCAAACAGTTTTTAATATTCATAGTTCCCACCGCTCTTATTGTCTGACAAGGAGACGACGGAAGAATCCGCCGAATTACTCGTACTAGTGAAAACATTTTTTGCAAACTTTATAGAGAAAATATAGGACTGAAAAAAACTATTCAAAGTAAAAAACACTATTCTTTCGTTGCGTAAACTTTTTGAAGTTTGAACGTTTTACTAAGTAAAAATTTTAGATTTTTTTTCGGATTATAAACTTTACAATTTGATTTGATTGAGCGAAAACTGAAATGTAAGTGACATAACAAAGCTTGATTGACATTGACAGCAAAATTGACAGTGACTTTTGACATACGATTTTCGTTTGTTTTCACTCGAACCAATCGTTTGTTATAATTTTTATTTATAACCGTTTTTCGGTTTTTTTGCCTTTGTAATTTGTGTTGGTTGAAGACGGTATTTCAAGAAAATTCTTGTATGGCAAGAGCTAATACCTAACTTAAATAATGCTACAACGCCTCATCATCATTTTAGCCGTAAGATGTCCACCGCTGGACATAGGCCTCCCACAAGCGTTGCCACACTGATCGGTCCAGTGCGTTTCGCATCCACCGGACTCCAGCAGCCTATAATAGAAAAAAAACCGCCCATTTGCGAGTCGGACTCGCGCACGAAGGTTTCTGTACCATAATCGCAAAAAACGGCAAATAAATAACGTTTGTTGTATGGGAGCCCCACATAGGTAGTTTTTTAGTATTTTGTTGTTGCGGCAACAGATTTGAAAATTTCAATTGTCTAGCTATCACGGTTCATGTTAAATGGCCTGGTGACAGAAAATTAGGCAGACGAGCAGTGGAGTCTTAGTAATAGGATCCCGTTTTTACCCTTTGGGTACGGAAGCCTAAAAAATACAACAACGCCTACAACTATGTAAAAATCCTAAAAATCAATCTCAAAAATGTTTTTTTCTGGGTGGCAATAAAAACTCACTTTTGATTTTGACATGGTATTCCCAATTTTGACAGCTGACCCCATCCATCAAAAGCTTTCAAGCTTGTGCAAAAATATTTCTAATTTTTCATAATTCACATCCTCCTTTTAAGTTGTAAGTGTTTGTGTCTTAGTTTTTTAACCAATCGAAGCTATAGCTTTATTTGTATAATAATATAGACGGTTCCTCCTGTCGAAACTCGACGCATCCTCAATACCTTGTGATTTTTATTGTGTTCTATTTCTACGCGGAACAGCAGTATGACAGTATCAATAAACATGAGTAACTTATCTTACTTCCAGATGCTATACGCATAACATACAGGAGTGTGCGAGTGTAGTTGGTCAGTCAGTGGTGTGCAATGGTTTCATGTTGAAATCTATCAGGTCATTACATTAGCCAATATGGGGTCCATGCGACCGACGGGTAGGTTCCTATCGTTCACCAACAACATCCAGAGGACACAGAAACAGCCAGGTAAATATGTAACTTTAACTTGTTGATAAACTTGATCACATACCTAAGTTATGAATCATAGACTCATATGTCCTTGTTTGTTTTCGCAAATACTATTACAGATTATGTATGTCAAAATCGTGTCGTTCACTATAGTTCTATACAGAATAAAACACTTTCAATATTTATTTTGTGGAAACACATGATAATCATAATATTTTTGGTAATTACTGTGGTTTAATGTGTAATACTGTTACTTTGTTGTTCAAACAGAACTCAATATTTAGAACCTCAATATTCTACTTACACCCGTATCATGACAACACAAAGTCTAACTTGCAATTTCTGGTTTAATGTTGAGTACCTATTTGTCAATCTCTACTCATGCTCGAAAACCTGTCAAAATGGATTGACAGTTTCTTAACAACAAATACTCAATTCAGAAATCGGCCATAAGAAACGGAACAAATAATAAATATAAAAATATTGTTTTTGATCTTCATTCTTAAAATATCTTAAACCATCCATCCTTCTTTAGTGCCAAGCGGTTTTCCACAAAGTCTATCAGGCAGCGAGACGGATGTGTCAACGTCAAATGAGAATCTGTCACGAGAAGAGCGCTATGTTGTGCGACATACTGCCAGGGTAGAGCCGCAGGGACAGGAGAACCAGGCTCAGCCAAACAATAATAACCGGAATTCCCTCAAGGTACAATATTTCTTTATTATTACAAGATTTTCCAATACACACCATTGTATTTAACACATTATTGAGCCAACCTTTGTCTGAAGTGTGACGAAAGTATTTTCGAATCTCTCTTTTACAGTGAGTTTTGCTGTCTGTTAACCCAATTATACGATAAAAGCTCTCCTTTGTACATAAACCCCCCTACTGTAACATTGTGATTTAACTTTTGTGTACAATTAGGTTTAAGAGATTTTGTTTTTAAGTAACAGTGAATGTAAGAAACGTTCTAACGTTCCTTCTGCTGGGACATAGGCCTCCTCTCTGGGAATGGGCCAGAATATAATCCACCACACGGATTGGTGTATTTTTTTTAATTATAGGCTCTTGCTTGACCACTATCTCACCTGATGGAAAGCGATGATGTGGTCGACGGTGAAGCACGCTTGCCTAGAAGTAACCTATTCACTCTTGACTTAAAGACCCCTAGATTGTAGCTATCGGGAAACACAGACTCCGGCAGGGAATTCCACTCCTTAGCTGTACACATAATAAAAGTATTTCCAAAACGTTTAGTGCGTATGGGTGGGATGTCTACCATGTACCGAAGGCGCATCGCCGTACGTCTTGTAATCCGATGATGAAACGGGCTTGGTGGAATTAGATCATGCAATTCCATCACACACTCCCCGAAATGCAACCGATAAAAAACCGACAAGCTGGCAACTCGGCGACGATGTTCAAGGCTCTGGAGCTTTGTCTTAACCAGTGCCTCATTGTCCATGAGCCTTTTGGCCCGCTTTTCGATCGACTCTAGTGCATCAAGCTGGTATTTGGCAGATCCGTCCCAGAGATGAGAACAGTACTCCATGCATGATCAAATGTCCTTGAATTTTTGGTTCTATGATATGCCTGTTTAACCACATAATATCTATTGCTTCTTGGAAAATTCTAATATCTATTAAATTTTTAGGAAAGTGTAACAGGAAGCAATCGCAACTCTCTCAAAGACTCAGTTGGTGGTGGCAACAGCAACCGAAGCTCCCTAGACGTGTCCTCATCTTCATACAACACTCTCATCATACACAATCAAGATGACTCCTGGCCTCCAAGACCTACTCCTATCAGGTAAGATACTTTATTTCATATTTACTAGAATAGTGGTGATATTTTTTTATTATTTTTCTTCTTTGGCAACTGAGCCGATGCCGATTATTCTGCCAGTGTCATGTAGAATAGTTAATAATCTATCAAATATCTGTAGACATTTACAACTACTATGATTTCTTGACTTTCACATTCAACCCATTGTATGCTTAGTTCTCAATCTTCCTAATTGGATTTGCAGCAGCTGTAGCTAAATAAAAAAAAAATATCAGTCCTTCTAACACAAAGACCTTATACGTATTTCTTACTACTAGACTGTGCACCAAAAATTTTTGTTTAGCTAAAATGAAATCTATTGTCATACATCTAGGTTAGCTATTCCCTTATAAGCGGTAGCTAACCAAAAGCGGTCCTGAGCGAGAGGGTTCCCGCTGGTAGTGTGTCCTTGTCTGACATCTTGCTAGCTCAATAATCATTGCATTTGGTAGAAATGGTAGAAAATTTTATATTTTTCATTTTTATGTTATACCAAAACGAACGAATAAAAAAAAAGAAATACGTTTCAAAGTCTATGAAACTTTGAAACGTATTTAAATATTTTTACAGTTCCTATAATTATCCAATTCATTGTATTTAAAAAAAAAAAAACATTTATACTGAGTAAGAGTAGTACTTTTAAATGTTTGGGCCTGGTAATACTAAATTTAAGACCACCAGGTTGTAGTTTTTGGTCGGATTTTTTCGAGTGAAGTTCAGCGGCTGTTAATATTATTTGCGAATTGATTCCTAGTGGATATTGTGATATAAAATTGGTGTAGTTTTGTGTCTTAACTGTCTACGCAACTGGACAATATGTGAAATCATTGACAGAAGCGATCTCATGATAGTGGAGCGGAGAATTTTATTGTAGTATTGACTACCTCCGCAAAGCTTACTGGGAAGGCTGACTCGATACAATTTGCTGCCAAATACTCCAAAAACCATTAGAATCTGTTACACCCGTATTCTAATGCATACTAAAGAATGTTAAAATTGCACTGAAGACGAGGCGTTATGGTCCAAGATCTTAGCATGCCCGAAAAGAGGGAACAAAAAAAAAAATAAGACCACCAGGTTTGCGGCGTTTTTGGCGGGTTTTGTTCGAGTAAAATTCAGCGGCTGTTAATATTATTCGCAAATTGATGCCTAATGGAATAAAATTGTTGTAGTTTTGTTTCTCAACTGTCTACTCAACTGGACAATATGTGAAATCATTGAGATCCTTTGGAGTATTTCAAAGCATCGTCTGAAGACTGCAGGATCATCTAACGCCTCTCCTTCATGAGCTTGAGAGTAAGATCAGAGAGTTTTTTTTCCTATCTATACGATGGGTCTTGAAAAATAAGACTTATGCAGACTTGGGATTTGAGGATTATCGAGTCCTCCCCGAATACACCATCGTTAACTGCTCAATTCCTCTTCGAGTTCGGTTATCTTATCGTCGGTCCGGAGTCCGGAGTGTGCGCGTGTTGTACGTTGCCAGGTCCTGTCGTCGGTATTTGTTGGGGTAGCGGGATCTCGTCCGGGATTCTTTGCACCCCTTGCCATACCGTAACCTAGACCGCTACCGTAGTCGAGGTTAGGCAGACTGCCGGGCACTAGGGGCTATGTTTTATTTGTGCTATTCATCGGGAATGCTTTGCAGGCGGGTTGGCGATCCCAGTATGGTTGTTACAAATGCACAGAGATCGCTGCTGATCATTCTCTGGTTTGTCCCTCAGTCGCCTCTTACGACACCAATGGAAAAACATGGGATGTCGAAATTCTGTACGCTCAACACCGACTCGGTAAGTGACGTAGATTCCAAAAAATATACACACATTTTTTTTTTAATGAATTCGGTAGGTTTAGGTAGCGTAGTTAGGTAGCATAAATACATATATTGGGATACTTACACTATTATTTTTACAATCAATTTGTCCCGTGTTATGTTTGGTCATGGTCACCTCATTAGAAAGAGACACACTACCAACGGGAGCCCTCTCGCTCGGACCGGTTTTTGCGCCATAGTGCACAGTCTAGTAGTAAGAAGTATAAGGTCTTTGTTCTAACATGATTTTCATATTATTATGACACAATGAAGTGTCATAAAATTGACAGTGAATTTTCGTGTAATTCTTGTTTAAGTTTTGTTAGAGGGTAGGTGACCTTATTACTGCACAAGAAGTAAAGTGACATCTAGTATAAACTCTAGATTTACTATACATTTTTCGAGGACTAAGTTTGGTAAAAAAAATCTAGGCGTAAATAAATAAGGGGTAGGGACTATCTTAAGGCGCCAAGCCATACAGAATCGATCGGCGATAGTCTCGCCGTACTATCAAAATCTTGTCGCGATGTTTATCGTCACCGTGTGGAGGTTCATTTAAGATCGAATTTGGCATGGCATGACAATCGTCGCGATTCTCAGGATGGCGCTTAATCGTGACCATCACCCGATAAATTCTCTCTTCGACAGAGAACATGAAAGAACCAGTAGTGAAGTGAAACACCCAACAACACAGTCATCCCCATACCACACTCTGAAAAAGAGTGAAGGCTTGAAGAAACCTAGTGGGATCCCTATACCCAAGATGCATAAGGAACAGAATGTGACCACCACTGCCAACTACATTGATATTGGAGGCCAGAGGATTTATACTAGCCCACCTGACCATGGTGTTCAGGTATGAGAACCATTTCGATAGTTACTTGAATTTTTATTACTAACAAAGGTAGTTTAAATACTTTTAGTTATGAACGAAAGCCGACTAACGAAAGGCAGACGTGAATGGAAACGCCGGGAGGGGACGCCCTAGATGCATACATGCATACATAGACCTTATAGGTGATGTTCTTCAGAAAGGCCAAGTGCGCAGTACCCATAACCGGCGTGTGTGTATGACTAGATGTATGAATGTGTGTGAAGCAAAAGAAGTATGTAAGGATCGTAGCAGGTGGCGTTCTGTAGTTTCTGCCTACCCCCATGGGAAAAAAACGTGAGTTTATGTATATGTATGTATGTATGTATGTAGTTATGACAGCTAAAGAGGAACAATGGCTGTTTTGAACATAAAATATAAATTATACTTCATATAAAAGCGAAACGAGTGGCCCATCCCCTCTCACAGGGAGGAGGCATGTGTCCCAGCAGTGCGATATTAATAGGCTTATGATGATGATAAAAACGAAAGCCCCACTCTGAATTCGTTAAAAACCCGCAGTTTTTAAGGCGTACAAAAGCCCAGTATAGCAGTTTTTACACTAAAGTAGTCAAAACAATCCCTTATGTTGTGACTTTGTCTGTTTGAAACAGCTGATTATTTGAGGAACTACTTATGCTGATAGCATAAGTCCTTGAACAGTTAGAAACAATACTTGTCCTCTTATCTTCATTTCAAGAAGCTTAAATAGGGAAATTGTAGTCTTCATTATTGCAACTTTTACCATGTTATCGAAATGGTATTTTATGTGAAACAAGTTAAAATCTGATGTCCAACTTTACCTTCTTTTATCTACCAGGAAATAACAGAAATCCCCGACGACTTCCTCAACCAGTCCTCAGTGTTGAAGCACCTGGCTAAGGAAGTGGCGCAGTCGCCGACCCCGCGCGGCCCCACCCCGCCCGCGTCTCCCCGCGCCCCCGCGCCTCCCCGCGACGATTCCAGGAAAGCTAAGGGAAAATGCTCTAAAGCTAAGCTGAGTAAAGAGAAACTGAATCTGTCGAGGTCACAGCCTGATCTTACTAGGTAAGTCAAAAATCAACCACATCATCGATTGCCATCATGCAAAGATAGTGGTCAAACGCGAGCCTAGAACAAATAAGAAAAAAAAAATCTTTATAGTACTGACGATGATGCCATTGCTGGGTCAAGGCCTCCCAACTGGACTGCGATGGCAGAGGACAGACGTGTGTGGAAAAGGAAGAGGAAGGCCTTGGCCCAGCAGTGCAGGCACTAACCGTACCCAAAGGGTAAAAACGGGACCATATTACTAAGACTCCACAGTCAGTCTGTCTGTCTGTCACCAGGCTGTATCTCATGCACCGTGGATAGCTAGACAGTTGAAATTGTCACAGATGATGTATTTTTGTTGCCGCTATAAAAACAAATACTAAAAACAGAATAAAATAAATATTTAAGTAGGGCTCCCATACAACAAACGTGAACCCTTCGTGCGCGAGTCTACTCTAACACTTGGCCGGTTTTTTTTTCTTCATTTCAGTTCATAGTTGGAGGGTAGTTCCTGTAACAAGCAGGCAACAGAAACTGATGTATTATTTTATGTCCAATCCAATTTGACCTTTATTCCCCATATTAGTGTTGGGGTCCGCGCAGTGCCTGGCGGGTCAGAGTCCAGTGGCTGGTGCAGCGGCGGCGAAGGCGAGCTGGAGGAACCAGATGACGCGTTCACGGCTGTGCTTGATGCGCTAGCTGCTGAAAATCATCAGCTCAAAAGGCAGCTAGCTGATGCCTGTGAACGGGTCGCCAAGACTAATAAGGTTAGTTTAATAAACAATTAGAAGAACAAATACTTTTTTACATTTTACATACTTTTATTTACTTTCACCTGCCCCGGTGTCTGTAACCAAGATTTCCCAAAAGAGATAACCAAAAGGAAAATATTGAGCGCCATTCCTCTCTCTTAGACACTTGCTGTGTCCATTAAAGTGCATAATAAGGATGTTTCCGGGGTAGAAAAATAATAATTCTATTTAGTCCGTCAGTGAGATTATCAAATAATATTGGACACGTATTTTTTGCTATATCAAATACATAAAAATTGACAAAGATAAAGTGCATCAAAGTTGTGACGTCACTTTGTCAGTATAAAGTGTAGCCCACCGTGACGTCACACGATATTTCACCGCACTTTATCGTCGAAATTGTTTGTATACGTGGCAAAAGAAAAAATACGTGTCCAATATTTTTAGGTTATCTAACTGATGGACTAAATAGATTTTCTTTGTCAACTAACCTATTGTTTATGTGACGTATACGTCACCAGTTCCTTTTTTGCTTGAACTTGGCCTGATACCCTTAAGTATAATCTCCGGCACATAAGTTGGCAAGAATCGTTAGATGCGCAGAAGTCGTTTTTTAGGTATCTTAGGTAGTGAAGCGGGGCGCGGGGAACGTTTAGGACCATTCCGAGCTCGCGATTGGTTGGTTTGTAAATACAAGGATCGACTGACCAATCGTGTCGCGTACACGTTCCGGTTGCTTTATAAAGTGGTTGGTCAGTTCGCGAAATATGCGCGGACCCTCACAATGCCCAAACCTTGCCAACTTACGTGCCGGGCACTATACATTATGGATGCAATAAATTGAATATGAATTTGGTTTTTGCAAGGTAAATTTGACCCACTTCCCGGTGTTGGATTAAACTGAAATTTTGCACACGCGTTTGTTTTTCGTGAAAATGCACTTTTTAATATAAAGCTTATTTAAAAAATATTTTTTAAAATTTAAGATTGTTACCGACTGTAGTCTTCCTGAGAATAAATTCCTTTAAAACTTAGCGTGCTATCAGACGTAAGTCTTTGACATTGGTGACTGGGCGATATATGTCAACATTTTCAAAGTCCTGGCTAGACGCTGAGATCGCGGTTGAAGTAAGTCTCTGGCCAAATAGTGATAGCCAAGAGTAATTCAAAGAACCGAAGGCCGGATTTGGCGGACGACTTTACCAAAGTCTCGTATAAACCCTGTATGCACAGAACTAGAAAGTATGGAAGAAAACGAAGCAGGCATATGGAAACAGTTAGTTATTAGGCTTACATGATGAAGTTGAATTTGACATAGAGCTTTGTCATCTATCATCAAAATGAACATGAATGTAACGCGGGTTTCCTACGTTGCGCAATTTCACGCACTTTTTACACCGGATTTCTAATATCATAAAGATCGAAATAGCGGGACGTGGGTCGCAGTCGCCCACGAATCTGACTCGATTTACTACAAAAATTATAAATTTGAATGTGACACTGTGTACCGTCATGATCTTACAGTTATTCTTTATGCTTGCGTTAGTCAACGAATCATATTAGTAAAGAGGAAAAAATATTCGTGTAAATGTTCCTGTGGATGAGGCCACAGAAGTAAAGCCGCGGAAAAAACCTAGCCTGTGTATCCACAATCTCTTTCTGTTTCTTTTTACGAAACCTCGTTTACATGTATACCGTTATTATTTTTGGGACAATCCCATCGCACTATATTCCCAAACCACCAGTGGTGACCACCGGAAAAGCGCCGAGGCAATGAAGCTCGACGAAGTCCCCGAGAATGAATTTAACTGTCTTGGATCCCGTAACGAAATTAATCAGAAAAGAATAACGGAGGAGTAGGAAAAAATAAAAAATTCTACTTCCCTCCATACCAAGCAGGAGAAAGAACAAAAAAGGCCAAAATGGCACAACGGGTCGTTTACAACTGGGATAAGCCCAGTTGCCTAGCACCACGGATAAAAATTAGCATTAATATTAATGGGTCCTAACATTGTGACTTGTGAGATTTGATTTCAATAATAGGTACGGCAAAAACGCTTGCACGCACGGAAATTTGTTCTAGTTTCCACAAGGTCCGTATAGTAAACAACTCCTGATGCAGCCTGTACATTATTCAACATAATATTGCGTTCATTCTGACAAAAAATACACTCCCATAAGATATGATGTGCAGATTGTACACTGACATAAAGGCGAGGCAACGAGCTTGAAGGAAAATAATTTACTTTACAATGCATGTCCTCGAAAAGAGTGGTTTTCCAAGCAGCCTAACTGTGCGGAAAGTGTAACTTTTTTTCACTAGTGCTTTTTACTTTCCTGTATTTTTTTAATTTTTAACTCCAACCGACGACTCCGTCGACTCCGTCCGACGCATAGAGTTTTTATTATTTGAGAAAAGTTTTACAAATTACTTATGTACAGATTATCATTCATATAAAAGGTAAAATAAAACTAATACTTCATTTTAGGCGTTTTTAATTACTCTAGATTTACATTTTGATCAATAAGTTAATTTTAAATATTCATTAAATATGTTTGGCAGAACGTATATTTTTCTCGTGCCTTATTGCATTACGATGTGACAGCTATTTGCACATGCGCAGTAGATATGCCCGAGGAACTATTAGTTAATCTGTGGATATGCTGAAAGCGCTTGAATACGCCCGCCATTTTATTAATTTTATTTTATTAATTTATTTATTTCCTCGCACAATACATAGTAAAATGTTGTATGATACACGTACGTTGTTAAAGCCTCTTTGGACAGAGCACTATAGTATTACTGATAGCTGTCTAGCTGTAGTGACATATGTTGTGTGTCAGTGTGGTGTTTTGTCAAGTGGTTGTGTATATTTCAAAATAACTCTCTTTACGACTTTAATACATCTTATATATTTTCCTGATAAGTCTTTCACTGAAAAAGGTACCTGCATTAGGTTATGGACCCAACATAACCAGGATACCCAAGATAAAACCTGAAAAAAATAAAACAAAAGATTTTTCGGTGCTGTCAAAATGGAAAATTTTACCACCACCAAGATTCAGATCGGTCAGCTGATAGGTAGCCAGAATTGGCCTACATGGAAGTACAAGGTCTCCATCATGCTGCGGGGCACAGAAGGTGCCATGGAGGCGGCAGAAGGAAAAATTAGAAAGCCAATTTTAGGAACCGGCGATGGTGCACTGATGGCCTATAATGCTGAATTATTAAAATATAGGAAGGCAGACAGCAACGCTCTACTTATCATAACAAGCAACATGACCGAAGATAATCTAATGAAAGTCATGCGATTTGAAACAGCAAACGAAGTATGGCAGGAACTTCACCGCTTGTTTGACGGTCAATCAGAAGACAGAGCATACACATTATGCATGCAATTCTTTAGCTTCAAAAATAATTCTGCAGATGACGCATCAACTATGATGTCGAAACTTAAAAACATTTGGAACAATTTGAATGCTGAAATCTTGAAGACCGATCCTAACATGAAGTTGCCGGAAATGTTCTTGATCTGTAAAATTTTAGATTCCCTCAATGAAAAATTTTTCAGTTTCAAATCAAGTTGGATGCTGCTTAACAAACAAGAGAGGACAATTGAATCACTGACATCACAACTGTGCGGGTACGAGAGGGCGTTAGGTGGTCATATTGAAGAGACTCAGGAAGTGCTCGTCTCTACCTCACAGGTGCAGCATAAATCGCAGTCAAGAGACGAGAACATAAGATGCAGGTACTGCTCAAAAATAGGCCACCGCATTAAAAATTGCAAGCAGTGGATTAATGATGGCAGACCGAAGAAACCTACACAGTCCTCGTCCAAGCAGCAGCAAGTGCAGAATATAACGCTGATGATTTACACTTGCTCTGAAGAAAGCGACACAGAAAATTGGTATGTAGATAATGGTGCTACGACTCACGTCACCAATAGAGGAGACATATTCACATATTTTGAGGATTTTGGATCGAACCACACCGTTACAACGGCAGATGGGACTGTAGTTCCTGCAAAAGGGAAAGGGTCTGTGGTAGTTCAAACCAAAGTTAACGGCAAAACTATGAATTTAACTCTGAGTGATGTCTGGTATGTACCAAAGCTTACCAAGAATTTGATATCTATATTGGCTGCACAAGATAAACTGCAAAGTAGTACATTTATTTCCACCATGAAAGAGTGCAGGCTGGAATTAAATGGTCAGATTTTAGTAGTTGGAAACAGGAACCAGAGTGGAGGACTGTATAAGCTACAAATGAAGACAGTTCTACCAAGCAAACCTGTAGAGATTAATGCTGTTAACCCATCGAGCTTACTCCAGTTATATCATGAAAGATTTGGTCACCAGAACAAGAAATACATCAAAGATCTTGTCAAGAGGGAACTGGGGATTAATCTAAATGATAAAAATGATATACAGTGCGAAGGCTGCATTTATGGAAAGGCACAGCGTCTTAAATTTGGCAAAAGAGAAAGAGCTAGTATGCCTGGTGAGCTGGTTCACGCCGATGTATGTGGACCATTCCCTGAAAGTTACTCAAAATGTCGCTACTTTGTTCTTTTAAAGGATGACTTTTCCGCGTTTCGTCATGTTTATTTCATTCGAAACAAAAGCGATGTAAAAGAAAAGATCATTCAATTTCTTAAAGAAGCTAAAAATGCTGGACATACAGTCAAAACGCTATTGAGCGACAATGGCGGGGAGTTTAATAATAAAGCAGTTCGAGCAGTACTGAACAGGCAGGGAATAATCCAGCGGCTCACGATGCCATACACGCCCGAACAAAATGGGTGCGCAGAAAGAGAACAGGACTCTTGTGGAAACAGCTCGTTCATACATGCATGCAGGAGACGAATTTCCACAAGCCCTGTGGGCAGAGCTTATCAATACAGCTGCATACGTCCTCAATCGCACGGGACCCACAAGAGAAGAAGGGAAAGTACCGTATGAGCTGTGGCATAAGAAGAAGCCTAAGATTTCACACCTGCGTGTGATAGGGAGTGAATGTTTCTTTCACATTCCTAAACAAAAAAGGAAAAAGCTGAATAAGAAGGCTCTAAAAGGCAGACTTATTGGATACGATAACGATGACGGATATCGTATCTGGAATGGAAAACAGGCCGAAAGATCTAGAGATGTCACTTTTTGTCCAACCATGGAATTGCGAATCCCAATGGCCTTAGGACCTGGTCCTCAGGAAGATGATCATTTACCAGTAAGCGGTGAGATAGAGGGAGATTCTGATTTGATAGGACAGGAGACAGAGAGAGTGATCTTGCCGGAAGATGATTTTCCGCAATATAAAGATTATAGTGAAAATGATGATCATTTACATGTTGAAGTTCTGGGAGATAGCAACGAAATCTTTCCAGGAGATGATTTGCCGCAACATAAAGCTAATAATAGAGAAAATGATGATCATGTTCATGTTGAAGTTTTGGGAGATAGCAACGAAACCAGAGAGGATGAGAGTGCTTACGAAGAGTTCGTTGACGCTGACGAGGAGTTAGAGATAGTCGAACCACCGTTGTTGAATGCGAGATCTCGATACAACTTACGCGATCGAACTTGCCTCTCACGTCCTAAGAAGTTCGAAGACTATGTGTGCTTCATAGGCACAGAATGTTTTCCCGAATCATGTAAAGAAGCCATTGAAAGGGATGACAGGGCAGAGTGGATCAAGGCAATGACGAGTGAAATGAATTCTCTGAAGAAAAATGATGTTTGGACACTCTGTAAGCTACCTAAAGATAAAAAGGCACTCCCTTGCAAGTGGGTCTTTCGCATCAAGCGAAACCCAGACAGCAGTATCGACAAATATAAGGCTAGGGTAGTAGTGAAAGGTTTTAAGCAACGGAAAGGGATCGATTACAAACAGACTTATAGTCCAGTTGCTAGAATGGCCACCATCAGAGCCTTATTAAGTGTCGCAGCTAAAGAAAAATTATACTTGACGCAGTTTGACGTATCAACGGCATTCCTCAACGGTAAGCTGCAGGAAGAAATTTACATGCAGCAGCCAGATGGATTCCATGACGGAACTTCGAATGTATGTCGACTCAAAAGGAGTTTATACGGACTCAAGCAGGCTCCCAGATGCTGGAACTCATGCTTTGAGGAGATTTTATTAGATAAAGGTTTTCAGCAAAATGCAGCTGATTGTTGCCTATTCACGAAGAAAATCGGTGATAAGAAAATCCTGATAACACTGTATGTGGACGATGGGCTTGTAGCCACTACAGATAAAAATTTGGCAAACCAATTCCTTAAAGAATTAGGGGATACTCTGAAAATCACAAGCAAGCCAGCGTCTCATTACCTTGGTCTTGAGATAGCACAGTCGAAAGATGGCTCGATTACAATTAAACAAGAGTCGTACACCAAAAAGATACTGGAACGTTTTAGGATGTCAGAATGTAATCCAGTTTCAACGCCAATAGAAACGACTTCTCAAGCAGGGAAAGTTAACAATGTAAAGGAAGAGAAGACCTTTCAGTACAGAGAGGCAGTAGGTACGTTAGCGTACTTGATGACAGGGACGCGACCTGATATAGCGTATGCAGTCGGACTAGTTTCAAGAAATCTGGAAAACCCGACACATGAAGATTGGCTACGTGTTAAGCGCATTATGCGCTACATAAAAGGGACTTGTTCTTTTGGTATAACATATAAAGTAGAACATGATTCCAACCTAATACAAGGCTATAGTGATGCGGATCATGGAGGAGACCAGCAAACAGGTCGCTCTACAACGGGAGTTGCATGTCTTTTTGCTGGAGGAATAGTGTCATGGTTAAGCCAACGACAATCTTCAGTCGCGATTTCAACTACTGAAGCTGAAATAGTAGCAGCAAGCGAAGGCGCTCGTGAACTTGTGTGGCTCCAGAGAGTATTCAGCTCACTTACTAAAATGGACGGAGTACCCACATTAAAAGTAGACAATGAAGCTGCCATACGTCTTGCAAACAATCCAGAGTTCCATAAGCGGACCAAACACATCTGATTGAGACATTTCTTCGTAAGAGAAACTGTACAAGACGGACTTGTGGATGTACAAAAGACCGGCACTGCTACTCAATTGGCAGATATTATGACGAAGGCAGTTCCTAGGCCAAGACTTGTTGAAATTCGAGATGCCCTGGGTATACAATGCCATACAGCTAAGGGAAAGTGTTAAAGCCTCTTTGGACAGAGCACTATAGTATTACTGATATAGTCTAAGATCCCGTTATAAAACGACCTTCACCGAGATGCTTATTTAATGAAACGTATTTTATATTTAATTTAATATGTCAATAAATATAATCCATATGGGTTGCCTAGCAAATTTCAGTCCAGAGTATGTTTAATTAATAATTAAAAAATATTTTTTTTTTAAACATTTCACCGGTATGATTATTAGATAAATTCTACACCAATCGAAAGTATGAAGCCCATAGAATATGCAAACGTTAGGTTGCTTATTCTTTTCCGGTCACAACTATCGGGTTGCCAGGTATAAACAGGTAAATCTGTACTAGCCTTTTGCAACGGTCTGTTTATTGAATGAAATTTAAATGAAATTAAAGATTATTTTATTCTGAACACGGTGGTATAGGGTTGCCTGCGAAAAATCAGTCCAGAATTGCGGTTGTCGAATTTAAAAAAGTAAAATATTGCTCCGAGTGAATGTGTGCGACTACGACGACGAAGAGGACACAGCATATCAGCTGTTTAAAGTCCGCTCACTTAAAGAAAGAGAGTGCGCATGCTTTTTGGGCTTGGAAAAGCAAAGGATAGCGATAGACTCGTATATACTATGCATCATTTTGGAGTAGTTTATTATTTAAATAGAGAAATAGTTTTTTTTTTTAATAAAAATAAATAAATATAAATCTATAAATGTAAACAGAGAAATTGAAATCAATTGAAACTATTGGAAAAAATTCAAAACCCATAAAAGTGATTTTTTTTAATCAACCCAGTCTTGCTAATTTTATTTTTATTGTAAGAAGACAAAATAAAAAAACAACAATTAAAAATTACTTCCATTTATGTTCCATATAGTTATGGGCGCACGGTTGGCGCAGTGGTTGAGCGATTGACTGCTGCGCTGCGTGTCGCGGGTTCGATTCCCGCACGGAACAAATATTTGTATGATCTACAGATAGTTGTTCCGGCTCTGGGTGTTGTGTATGTGAGTTTATATGTTTGTAAACGCACCCACGATACAGGAAGAAATTCCTAGTGTGGGGTGTAAAAAATTAAAAATAAAAAAAAAATAAAAAAATTCAGAATCCGAGTCATCGGACATAAAACTACGATCTTCAACTTCTGAATCTTCTTCGTCATCACTCTCTGTGTTTCACTTTTTTCATCTAGCATGTCATCATGTCTTCTATCTTTAAAGGTGTATGATCCCCAATGAATCCTACTGGTTTTAAATATTCATCTAAGAACCATCCGCAGTTCTCAGGCTCAAGTTTCACGCATATTGGATCCGTTGCATTAAGCCACATAGAATTTACGAAAATAGTTCGTAAAAGTTTTCTGAGTTAATGATATCCAGCATGGTGGTATGGAGTTGGAGTCGAAGCCTCTTGATAAGAATAGTTGATTGAAAACATCCTCATTAATTGTTACAAAAAAAAAGGAAATCAGATCATTTTCTTGATTAATTTATAAATTACCGTTTTTAAGTAAATTACAAAAAAAAATTATGTGTGTCGAAAATTAACATAACCATAGGTGAATTTTACTAACAACAAGTAAAATTTCACAATTTAAAAAACCCCCGACGCATTTATCTTGCGAAAACACCCAGAGTCAAACAGTAAAATGCCCATAACTTTTGAACGGCTGAACCGATTTTATTCAAACATAGCTAAGAACACTCTCGACAAAATTACCTTTTAAACAAAAAAAAACTAAATCGAAATCGGTTCATCCGTTTAGGCGTTATGATGCCACAGACAGACACACAGATACACAGATACACAGATACACAGCAACACACGTGAAACTTATAACACCCCTTCTTTTTCCGGCGGGGGTTAATTATTTAAACATGAAAAAAATATAGAAGATGTATTAGCTAACATAATTTTAAAGATTCAATTATTATGTACTTACTGTATATTCAGCACTAAAATTAAGAAATTCTTCGTTATATTTTTTATTCAAAACGGTCACTTTTTTGTAGCACGTGGTATGATAACCTACAAATTGAAGAGACGCACTGGGTAGCTCAACAAAATTGTATTTAAAGTGTTTTTTTTTACGAAAAGCTAACTTTAATACACAGTTTTTAAAAGTTTCATCATTAAAATCAATTATTTCATCATCCGATCCACACAAAAAACACTTTTTTGCCATTTTTTCCAACAATAAATAGTAGCACGTTTTTTCAATTGTATTTATAGCGACACTCTACTCCAAAATGATGCATAGTATATACGAGTCTATCGCTATCCTTTTATTTTCCAAGCCCAAATAGCATGCGCACTCTCTTTCTTTAAATGGGCGGACTTTAAACAGCTGCTATGCTGTGTCCTCTTCTATCGCATGGGATGGTCGGTTGGGACCTCTCAGTCGCACATATTCACTCGGAGCAATATTTTACTTTTTAAAATTCGACAACCGCAATTCTGGACTGTTTTTTCGCAGCCAACCCTATACCACCGTGTTCAGAATAAAATAATCTTTAATTTAATTTAAATTTCATTCAATAAACAGACCGTTGCAAAATGCTAGTACAGATTTACCTGTTTATACCTGGCAACCCGATAGTTGTGACCGGAAAAGAATAGGCAACCTAACGTTTGCATATTCTATGGGCTTCATACTTTCGATTGGTATAGAATTTATCTAATAATCATACCGGTGAAATGTTTAAAAAAAAAATTTTCTTTTAATTATTAATTAAACATACTCTGGACTGAAATTTGCTAGGCAACCCATATGGATTATATTTATTGACATATTAAATTAAATATAAAATACGTTTCATTAAATAAGCATCTCGGTGAAGGTCGTTTTATAACGGATCTTATACTAATAGCTGTCTAGCTGTAGTGACATATGTTGTGTGTCAGTGTGGTGTTTTGTCAAGTGGTTGTGTATATTTCAAAATAACTCTCTTTACGACTTTAATACATCTTATATATTTTCCTGATAAGTCTTTCACTGAAAAAGGTACCTGCATTATACGTAAGATGATTTCCGACTCGTGTCGATTTATCCACTCACTCGCTACGCTCGCTCGTGAATAAAAATGCCACTCATCGGAAATCACCTACCTTCCGCACTTGTAGCATAAATAACTATTTAAAGTTACCATGCCCTGTGAAAAATTGGGCAACACAGTGATCCACCTCCAGCCACGTCCTGGTCAGCCGCACGCGAACGGATGGAAAGAATTGGTGGAGTTGTCGGCCCTTGATGGAATTATCCCACCTACATTGCCATTCGGATAAAAGTTCCTGCCAGACATCAATATGTGGTTTAAATAATCTAGAGATTTACTCACCGTCACTCCGCGTTAAAAAGTCCGCGTCTATGGTCTCTCGTGCGGAATAGTACATTACAGCATGTATACCATTTCTCAGAAGTCGAGAGGCAAGAATGTCCATGCAAGTTTTAAGTTCTCGTTCTCACCACTCAACTGTACAGGAATCCCCCTTGAGTACAAGGCTTTAGGCGTAGTCCTAATAGAAAACAACTATCGACCGATTTGATTGCTTTAATAAAGCCGATCTGCGCGATGACGATGCGTTGGGGTTTGAAATGCAATTAAGTGAACGCGACGGTCGCGTATTCGCGCGATAATCGCTTTCTATACAACGCCTATAGGACTCGTTTATTGTTTCCAGTACAGGTTTTTGTACTAATTAACGTTAATGTCTTAGCTCGAAGAAGAAGTGGAGAAGGTCCGCACCGCTCACGAAGAGCTGGTGGGGTCGTGCGAGCGTCGGGAGCGACTGGAGCGAGCGGCGCGCGTGCGACTGCAGGCTGACTGTCGCAGGCTGCACGATCTCAATCGAGCGCTGAAACAACAGGTAACTTGTTGATCGCCCGTGTATACCACACGGAGGGTTTTGTGTATTTCCAAAAAACTTTTTATAAAAAATAACTACTTTTTCGGCAGTCGGTGTTGCTGTTTCCTTTTCTACGTATTTGACACCGACTGCTCTTACGGGAAAAAAATTCGCCTTCATTGTATGATTAACAATTGGGATCCAGTTAGAAAAACACCGCCTTTTAGTACATGCACATGCTCATTTAATACATTACTAATACTTCAATATAAACACCACATCTTTCTATCAAATTAATACACTCCAAAATTATAACATTCTCTGAAGAAAATTCTAAAACCAATGGCTAGAATTTTCTTTTCAACCAACTGTCAAAAACACAACTTAATCCAAATTTGAAATCGTCTTGCTTTTAAAGCATAGACAATAAGAGTAGACAATTAAAACTCACCCAATAACATCCCCTCTGAATTTTATATTGTCTCAAATAAAATTAAAATCAACCTGTATTTAACTTTGACATATTTTCCTAGAACACCCCTTATACAATTTCCAACACTGAACACATAATTAATACAAAAATAAAAACCCATACTAGTATTCCCTACCTATCATTACATTCTACATAAATAAACCACTCCCTTAAATATAAGTTTCAAATTAACAATCAAAACAACCTTAAAACTATAACTAATACCTAAATTTCAAATAAGTTCCAAAACATTATCTCTACAAGATATAACATCTAACACCTATCTTAATTAACTAATTATTCCACTAAATTCACTTCATTAAAGTTCACATCAAACTCATTGATCACTCACAATATGCTTTCTTAAACGTAAAAACTTAGTTCTGTCTAATCCTTTTGTCAAAATATCTGCAATATTAGAATTGGTTGGACAATAGAAAATTTCAATTAAATTTTGATCTATCTTTTCTTTAATAAAATGATATTTCACATCAATATGTTTGCTTCTCCGATTTAAAATGCCGTTTTTAATTAAAACAATAGCTGACTGATTATCAACAAATAATTGCGTTTTTGGTGTATGACCTGTAATCTCCTTAATCAGACTTTGAACATAAAGTAAATCTTTAATACATTCTGCGGCAGAGATGTACTCTGCTTCCGTACTGGAGAGAGCGGTGACGGACTGTTTACGCGAGCACCAATGTATAGGACCACCACTGTACAAAACTACAAAGCCAGTCGTACTTTTCCTAGTATCAGGATCACCAGCGAAGTCTGCATCACAATACGCTGTCAAAACTAAACTATTACCACGCAAATATTCAATACCAGAAGATATAGAGCTCTTGAGATATCTGAAGAGATTTTTAATGTTAGCAAAATCATTTAAATTAGGATTCTCTTGATGTCTACTACAATAACCAACATGAAATGAAGCATCTGATTTAGTTTTATTTACTAAGTATAATAAAGACCCTATCAACTGCCTATAACGATGCACATCACTAATATTACCTTTCCCCTCTTGATGTGTATCAACTAAAATATTCGGAAATATAATTTCTTTCAAGTCATTAAATCCAAATTTATTTAACATTTGATCAGTGTAAGATTCCTGATAAATTTTCAAATAATTTGCTCCAACCTTTATATCAATACCGATAAACTTCTCGACTTTATCAAATTTTCTAATTTCAAATTCTTTTTGCATTCCAATCATTATATTATTCAATTCATTTTCAGAATTTCCTATTAAAATTCCATCATCCACATATATTGCCAAATAAATTTCTTTTTCCTTACACAAAAACAAACATGGATCTAATTTCAATTGTTCAAATCCCAATTTCTTTAAATAATCAGTTAGCCGCTTATTCCACATCAGCGGTGCTTGTTTAAGACCATAGAGACTCTTCTTTAATTTCAATACTTTATTTTCACCATAATCATATCCTAATGGAATTTCCATAAAAATATCCTCATTTAACTCTCCATACAAAAATGCTGTCTTTACATCAAACTGTTTTAATTTTAACCTTTCTGTGCAGCAATCGAAAGCAATAATCTTACACTAGTAGTATTCACCACTGGACTATAAGTCTCTTTATAATCTATATTATATTTTTGTAAAAATCCTCTAGCAACCAATCTTGCTTTATATCTTCCTTCCGATTTCACAGTAAAAATCCATTTACTAGTTATTATTCTTCTATTTCCAGCTTCTATTTTATCAACAACTTCCCAAGTTTTATTTTTCTCCAAAGAATCCATCTCTTCTTTAATAGCTTTCTCCCATAAACTTCTCTCATCACTCTTCAACACCTCGCTGTAAGTTAAAAATTATGTTTCTAAATCATAATCTTTCAACCTTATCGGTAATCTTCTATCACGTTTTGGCAAAATCCTTTTACCACTGATTTCTTCAACGGACTCCTCCGCATCCACAAACAACTCATTTCCATCCACCGTCAATCTATTACTATCTTCAATTTCATTTCCATTATTCACTTCTTTACTACTATCTTCCAAAATAACTTCTCTTCTATTATTATTATCTGATAATTCTTCAGCAATACTATCTTCAAAAACATCAATTCCCTCATTTTCATCATTTCGTTCTTCTTCTAAAATATTTTCTATGACATCATTTCCCTCTTCTTCTATGACATCATTTCTTTCTTCTTCCAAAATAGAAAATTCCTCCTCCACCGTTGCTTCGACATCTGTCTTCTTCTTCTTCTGATCTTCTCTATAAAAACTTCCCCTCTCAACTTCACAACCACTATCAGCTGTAATGACTCTTCTCTTCTCATTTTGTTCTTCCACCTCCTCTTCTTCTTTAAATAATTTATATAAATCTGTAACTTTAGCACTCTTATCACATTGCTTTAAAAATTCCAAAACATCCTGCGCATTATTATTAAAAGTCACATCTCTTGAATAACATACCTTCAAACCCACCGGATCCCAAATCTTATACCCATTGTTCGTAAATCCTACTAGCAAACCCTTATTACATCTGGAATCTAATTTATTTAGTTTTGTATTTATTTTGTAATAAGCCAAAGAACCGAAAATATTCATATGTTTTAAGTTTGGAATTTTATTAAACCACATTTCTGATGGTGTTCTCTCGTTAATTGTATTGGAACACCTATTGGTTATGTATGTTGCTGTTAACACCGCTTCGCCCCATAACTCTCTCGGCAAATTCATGTCGAACAGAAGAGCACGAGTTCTCTCCATAATTGTTCGGTTTAGTCTCTCTGCCTTCCCGTTATGTTGTGGAGTATACGGTATTGTATAATCTATTGAAATTCCCTTATTTGAACAGTATTTTTTGAAATTATTTGATGTATATTCACCACCATTGTCACATCTAAATGTTTTAAGTTTTAAATTAAAATGATTTTCGGATAAATTAATGAAATTAGTTATTTTCGAAAAAGCTTCACTCTTAGTTCTGATGAGATAAATTTTAGCAAAATGAGTATAGTCGTCTAGAAAAGTGATAAAATATTTAAATCCATCATATGTTTCTGAACCTATTGGACCACAAATGTCACTATGAACTATTTCTAATGGCCTAGTAGCTCTATATCTTTCGGTATTGAATGGTCTTCTGCAAAGTTTTGCACGTGTGCAGACTTCGCAGGTGTCAATTTTGTTGTCACTATCTTTTGAATTTATACCATACACTATTTTCTTCGTTTTTGAAATGGGAGTATGTCCCAAAGCTCGGTGCCAAAAATTATTAATAGAACATAAAAGGTTTACTGACTTTGTATTTGATCGAGTCGCTGTCATCTCTGCATAATACAGTCCGTCACTCCTTAACTCACCAGTCAGTAAGCAGGTACCATCTCTCTCGTAAATTTTACATTCTTTTCTGAAAAATATAATTTTATAATTATTATCCGCTATTTTTGAAATTGAAATTAGGTTCTTCTTCAACTTCGGGACTAGTAACACATCATTGAATGTAATTTTATGCGAACTGGCATTAGACCTGCATAACACCTTTCCTACAGTGTCAATAATATGTGTATTGCCGTCAGCTGTCGAGATTTTATAATTACACTTTTCTTTAAAATGTAAAAATACTTCAGAATTAATTATATGGCTGCTAGCTCCGGAATCTAATATGAACTCAATAATAGTTTCCTCATCATCATTTTCTAATTTTGTACAATTACTGGTGTGGCGTGTAAATAGCCAACACCTTTTTGTACTTGCGTACTAAATTAATTTTCGGGAATGCCTATAAAAATGGCTACCTCTCCCTGTGAACATATTGGTATCCAACAAGAAACATCAGTATTTCCACAGTGCAGTTAAATGAGCTCACTCACCTTGTCACCGAACCAGGGTCGCTTCCAATACTCTTCGAGGGAAGACCACGAGGATGAGCAGGACTCAGGAGTTGCGTGAAATCGCCGGCGGACAGTACAAACGACGAGTAGCAGATAAATTTCACAATCAACCGCAATGTCAACTAAATTAAACTCACAAGGCACGGCCGCGCTATTAATAAATGCAACAGAACAGTTTTTAATGTCTCTTGTATTGTTTAAAGGATTTTTCACAGTAAAAGTTCACTTAGTTCACGTCCATTCAAATCGAACTGGCCTGAACATATCTTGTCGATTGCCGACACCAAAACGGTCAAGTCCAGGCTTACGCGACCAATCGCGTCGCAGATAACTTCATCAAAACGCGACTGCTAACGCCATCTCTGAGCTCGATGGTTACAACTCTTGAACGAATCCAATAATAAGCGAGCGTTGCACAGTACTAAAGTTTTCTTGTTGGATATGTATTTATGGATGTAAATTAAATAAACACGTCTGATAAAAATATGAATCATATAAATTACTATTTCAATTTTTAAAGAAGCCTTAGCGCTTCTCCATGCACCCCGCCTTGGCAGGTCGCAAGACTTACCAACACGAGCAGAACTGTCACACAGCCAAACAATGTTGAGTAGAGAAGTCTGTTCTATATTATATTACAAAATAATTATATTACATTTAATATGATACTTACTTCAATAACTAAACTATAAGAAAACATGGTCTTACTTTATTTTAACAGATACTTTACAATTTAAAAGATCTCAAATCATCATATTGTGTGTTTACTTAACATTATTATAATAATTTTCCATAAGTAATTCTACGGTTTAAGATTTGAAGAGCTTTCCTATATGGTTCGGTTATTGATTGGGTAACGGATATAGTTTGACGACAGGACGTTTAAAGGAGGTATGCCTAGTCTTGACAGTTGCCACCCGAACAATACCATCAAGCCCAGGGAAGATTTGAGTAATAACTCCCAGAGGCCACGATAATGGAGGAGCATCATCTTGTCCAATCAATACGATGGTGCCTAGTTGAATGGGACAATCATTGTTTTGCCACTTTTGTCTGACTTGCAAGGTGTGCAAATACTCAGTACGCCATCTCTTCCAATAGGAGGCCACTATATTATCCAGTAAGTGCTTACGCTTTACGAGATTAATGCGCGAGTCAGACAAATCTGAAGCCGGTAAATATTTCAGAGGAGTGGACATTAAGAAATGTGCCGGTGTCAGAATCTCAGGATGTGGGTCTGAACTGATAACACCTAAAGGTCTTGAATTCATTACGCACTCTATCTGCACTAGCACAGTTTGTAATTCTTCGTAAGTCAGCAGTTGGTTGCCTATTACCCTATAAAGGTGGGTCTTTAAACTTTTTACATTTGTTTCCCATATTGCACCAAAATGCGGCGCCCGAGGTGGGATCATTTTCCACTCGATGCGATGTTTCTCGAGTTCTTGCTTTAAAGTCGCATTGTGTTGTGAGTTAAGAAGCAAATTATACATCTCATCTAATTGTGCACGTGCACCGACAAAATTGGTGCCGTTGTCTGAATACACAGGACACAGGCCCACGACGCGCAATGAAGCGTTTGAAAGCGGCTAAGAAGCAGTCGCTTGAAAGTTCAGTGACAAGTTCAATATGAACTGCTTTTGTAACAAGACACACAAATAAACATATGTATGCCTTCTGAGCATGTTGTCCACGTCGACGTGAAAGAAGAATTCGTAATGGGCCAGCGTAATCAACGCCCGTGTGCACGAATGCCTTGGCTTCCGTTATTCGACACGGAGGCAGATCTGCCATTTTTGGAGTCAGATGAGAAGGATTAACACGGAAACAAGCATTACACTTACGCACTCGTGCTCTAATAACTGTTCTGGCATCCAATATCCAAAATTTCTGTCGCACAATGGACATCAGAAGTCCAGGACCGGCATGACAATATAATTCGTGAAAATGTCTTATGATCAAATCCACGACATGTTCATGTTTAGGGAGAAGCATAGGGTGCTTAACCTCAAACGGCAAGTCTGACCGTGAAAGACGACCTCCTATACGTAAAGTTCCTTCAGTGTCGATAAAAACTGAGAGGTTTCGCAATTTCTTCGAAGGTTGATTGCCTTTCTTAATTAATTTGATGTCGTCTGAAAAATGACTTTTTTGAATGGTCTGAATTATAGCAATCTCGGCAACCGACAAATTTTCAACCATATTGAATGTTTTAATAATTTTCTTGATAAAACGGAGGACATACACTGTAATTCTTAATAGTTTGTCCCAAGAAGACACATTTTGAGACAGCTCATATAATGACGACTGCTCAACCTGTACAATGGTAGTCATTACATTCGTTTTATGCTCCGGTAATTCTCCAATATCAGAGGGTGTAAAGTTACGAATCGGCCATCGACTGGGAGGACATTGAAGCCATTGAGGGCCATTCCACCAAAGACTATGGGAGACCAATTGGGACGGCAGCAGACCACGCGAAAGGCAATCGCTCGGATTTTCTACGCCTATAACATGATAGAAGTTATGAGAAGCTAGATTTTCCTGACACTGCGCGACTCTATTCCCGACAAAAATTGACCAACGATGCGGGGAAGAGCAAATCCATGAAAGAGCTATAGTGGAGTCCGAGAAGGCATACACACCTGCTATCTTAATGCGCGCATGATAAGTGTCAAGCACAATCTTGATCAATTTGGACATCAAGACCGCTGCACACAACTCTAAACGGGCCAACGTCGTTATTTTTGTAGGAGAAACTTTAGACTTGGCACACAGTAATCGGACAGATATGTTTCCAGAGGAATCAGTCACGTGCAAATATATAACACAGCCGTAGCCATTCAAGCTCGCGTCACAGAAACCTACGACAACTACGTCTCCGGCGCTAAGCACACCCACATGACGAGGAATCTTCAGCGTAGATAGCAGTGAGAATTCCTGCATGAGAACAGAGAAACGCCGAATAATGTTTTCAGGTGGAGTATCATCCCATCCAATCTTCGCAAGCCATAACTCCTTGATGAGCAGCTTTGCATATAATATTACTGGTGCTGCTAAGCCTAAAACGTCAAACAAGCGAGCTATAACTGACAGAATATTTCTCTTTGTGCATTTTTCTTGTATATCCGTTGTTGTCAAAGAGAATCTATCCTCAACTGGATCCCAAGATAGACCCAAAACCTTTGACTTCGAACCAGTATTATCACTCTCATCAAAATTTATGGAGCTACGATGCGAGTTTGGGAGATTATCCAACAGAGTTGATGAATTACTTGTCCATTTTATTAAATCCATGCAACCGGACTTGAACAAAGCTATGAGTTCTGCAGCTAAACGAACAGCTGAATGGTCATCTTCCACAGAATACACAAGATCATCCATATAAAATTTAGATCCTGCTACAGAAGCAGCTTCCGGAAAGTCGGCGGCCATGTCTGAGGCTAGCCGGTGAATAGTTTTCATTGCCAAATATGGGCTGCATTTCAGCCCGAACGGAACACGGTTGAACTGAAATGTTCGTATCTCCTCAGTCTCGTTAAATCGAAATAATATCCTCAGATATTTACGATGGTCCTCAGGAACACCAACCTGTAGATACATCTGCTGCACATCTGCCGTCATTGCGATAGGAAACAGTCTAAATTCCAATAACAACAGGAATAAATCAGCTTGCAAGTTGGGTCCAGCATGCAGTACATCATTAAGGGACAAACCGGTATGCGTCTTTGCACTAGCGTCTAGCACAATACGAGGGTGAGGCTTGTCCTTTCGAACCACCGCGTGGTGAGGAATGTAATATCCATCACTACTGATATTCGAATCGGAAACTTCAGAAAGATAACCTTTATCAATATACTCATTTATAACAGTATTATAGTTGGCTCGCAGTCCAGGTACTTTCGCAAACTTCTTCTCCAACAAAACAAATCGACGATGAGCAGCATTCCGGGAGTTACCTAAATTATCGGGAGCTGCGCAAAAGGGTAAGGCAACCGCATAACGGCCTTCATTGTCACGTGACACAGACGCAGTGAACGAATTTTCACATTCAGTTTCCTCTGGACTCAAAAAACCCTTCGACGGAATCTCCTCTAATTCCCAAAACCTCTGTAATGAAGAGTCCAACTCTTTTAAAGCGAATGCAGAAAACGTAGACTCGCCTCGAGAAGATGGGACTGTAGCACTACTGGGAAAGTCACCCATCAGCACGTATCCGAAAGAAGTCAACAAAGCTGGTGGCGCTTGAGACCCGGAATTTATTTTATGACCGAGATAAACATGTGGGAACAATTGTGCTCCAAGCACAATCTCTATATTGCCAGGAATATTCCAGGTTAGGTCAGCCATCGATAAGTTACATAAGTATGCCATGTCACATTTTTCAATTATATGTGAGGGCAACTGGTCGGTTATGCAGTCAACGACTAATGCATGTAATTTATATTTATCATGTGGGCTAACCCTAGACTCAATCTCGAAATCCACATATCCGTGTATAGGTCGAGAAGATAGACCAATTCCTCTGATTACAGAATTATTCAAAGGAACAACGAGTAAGTTGAGTTTCTTGCAACATTCCAACGTTATCAGATGATTTTGTGAACCATTATCAATCAGGCAGCGAACTATCTTTTTATTGTTACTATTATTTACTTTTGCGTAGACCTGTGCAGTAGCTAAGAGTATGGTACTAGCATCAGTCTTAGAATTCGCATTCAAACATAGTGAAGGTTCCTGTGACATTAACGAATCTGCGCTATTTAATTCGCTACGCTGTGGCACGTTTTCAGCGGACGAGCAGTCGCACGAGCCGAGCGCGGACGGAACCGCGGCAGTAGCCGGGACATGAGAATCGGATCGCATTACTTGAGACGTTTGAATATGCGTCTTGGTCGAATTCATATTCGACTTTTGATTATTATTATAATTTTTATCGAAATGTAAATATGTATGATGCCACTTATTCTTACATTTTTCGCAATTAGCGAGAGCTGTACAGGCCTTCACAGTGTGAGTAACACTTAGGCAATTTACACAGCCTTGTTTTGATTTAATATAATCAAACCGTACCTTAGGAGATTCCATCGCCTTAAAAGATAAACATTCGGAAAGTTGCAAGTGATCGACCTTATTGCACAGAACACAAGAGCGAGTTTCGTTCGTAGATAACTCATTGCTCGTAACGAAAGCATTAGCGCGTACGGCGACCGATGACGTTTGTTTGTTCGTAGTGAACTTAGCGCGAGAATTCGACAAAGAACTCGAAATATTCGCATGCGATCTTTCTAATATTTTTACTTGATTCTGAACAAATGTTATCAAATCTTTATAAGACGGAATTTCCTTGTCCTTAATCGACAGTTCAAATGCCTGCATAATCTGAGCGTCCATCTTTTTTAGTGCACAATGCATCAATATAAAATCGGACAAATCGGGCATGTTTAATTGTTTCAAAGCCGAAATAGACGCGGAATATTTCTCTATAAAAGAGTCGAGACTTTCAGCCGTGTTCTGACAATGTTTCAAGTCAAAAATGTTATTTAAGTAATGCGTACCTAATGCGCGTTTGTCCTGATATTTTTTAACCAAACTGTCCCATATGACGTGGTACGTGTCACCCGTAGGTACTACACCCGCGAGGACCTTCTGCGCATTATGTGTGAGCTTACCAACTAAGTATTGCACACGTTGCGAGTCCGACAGCTGATCGTTATCGTGAATGTTCGACTTGAATGATTCATAGAATATGGGCCAGCTCTCGATTCTACCGTCAAAACTAGGCAGCTCGATCGGCGGTAATTTTATTGCGCTTGAAGTTTTTGAGCTTTTCGTGGCTAAATCGGTGGATGTTATAGTAGTGGTGCTTAATATCTTATTTCTCACACGTTTTACTCTACTGTACAAATCATCGAAACTGACCAAGTCATTGTAACTCGGTTCCGCGTCCGTGTCGATAGTTAAATTTATCTCGTTAATTTCGTCAATTAAGAGTTCGAATTTCACACGATACTCATCTATCATTTCCGATTCCACCATAAAATTCTCATTCGCTCTTGACTCAAAGTTCGAAATATTCTTAGACAAACCGTAAACATTATTCAGCCTGTTAAAGATAGCCTCCTTTTTACAAATCAATATTTTCAACTTAGATCCAGATACTGACGTACTTTGAAAACTTTGGTTTAACGCCATTTTAACAAATAATCGTTACCTACCGAATAAAATACCGAAATATCTATACCAAAAATATCGAGTAGGTAAATACCTACTTGTACTAATGCTATATCACGATTACAAATACACAAATGATGCACTTATAAAAACTTATTACTACTACACATAGGCCATTAATATACCTAGGTACTCTACAAGGTACAAGTGTAACTGCGATCGTACGCGGAAAGTTATACGTTCTTATCTTTATGATTATAACATACACAAACACAAGCCAATCGAGTAGGTAAGCACAAAACAAAACCCGTGAGAATAGGTACGTACGACACGTATTACATAGGTAAGTAAATAAAGGTACAAAGTAGAAAATGTACTAAACAATATGTACTACCTACTTGCACGTATGAGAAAGAAACAGTTAGAATTATTCTATGTAACGCAGATAGGCACTAAGAATTATGTACCGATTACAATTATTAATTTATTACGTATTACTTTTGGGTACAGAGTAGAAGATGTACTAAATAATATGTACTACCTACTTGCACGTGTAAGGCGTAAACAGTAAGAATAATTATTATACGTAACGCAGATAGGCACTAAGAATTATGTACCGATTACAATTATTAATTTATTACTTATTACTTCTGGGTACAGAGTAGAGAAGATGTACTAAATAATATGTACTACCTACTTGCACGTGTAAGGCGTAAACAGTAAGAATAATTATTATACGTAACGCAGATAGGCACTAACAATTATGTACCGACTACAATTATTGCGTATTGTTTTTATTAAGTAAATCTAAGATCGTTTCGTATCTAAGATTTATTGTATGTAAGTACTAACAACTTATGTACCTACTCCAATTTAACATAAACCGTTGAGTACCTACTAAAATTATGCATTACACAACATTGTTTAGCTGGAACAATCCGTCTCGTTAGGACCATAATATGGTGTGGCGTGTAAATAGCCAACACCTTTTTGTACTTGCGTACTAAATTAATTTTCGGGAATGCCTATAAAAATGGCTACCTCTCCCTGTGAACATATTGGTATCCAACAAGAAACATCAGTATTTCCACAGTGCAGTTAAATGAGCTCACTCACCTTGTCACCGAACCAGGGTCGCTTCCAATACTCTTCGAGGGAAGACCACGAGGATGAGCAGGACTCAGGAGTTGCGTGAAATCGCCGGCGGACAGTACAAACGACGAGTAGCAGATAAATTTCACAATCAACCGCAATGTCAACTAAATTAAACTCACAAGGCACGGCCGCGCTATTAATAAATGCAACAGAACAGTTTTTAATGTCTCTTGTATTGTTTAAAGGATTTTTCACAGTAAAAGTTCACTTAGTTCACGTCCATTCAAATCGAACTGGCCTGAACATATCTTGTCGATTGCCGACACCAAAACGGTCAAGTCCAGGCTTACGCGACCAATCGCGTCGCAGATAACTTCATCAAAACGCGACTGCTAACGCCATCTCTGAGCTCGATGGTTACAACTCTTGAACGAATCCAATAATAAGCGAGCGTTGCACAGTACTAAAGTTTTCTTGTTGGATATGTATTTATGGATGTAAATTAAATAAACACGTCTGATAAAAATATGAATCATATAAATTACTATTTCAATTTTTAAAGAAGCCTTAGCGCTTCTCCAATTACTTACCGAAAATTGTGGTTTTTCTAAACAAAATTTCGAATAATGTGTGTTTGACTTACAAAACACACAATTATATTTTTCTTTACATTCTGTATTTTTATTTCCATTTTTTAGACACTTGAAACATATGATATATCTGTTGTTCTTCATGCTTTTGGACTCATCTTCTTTATTTCTGCAGAATTTTGCAATATGTCCTTTCTTTCCACACTTAAAACATTCTTTTATCGTTAAAAATGTTTCACAATTTTCTTTATTTTCTGAATTTTTATTATCTCTTTCTTTCATTTTAATTTCTAATTGAATCCTTGACATTAGATTTACCAAAGTTTTGTCCTCTTTAGCCGTAGATTCCCATGCTGTCCTGAAACTCGATAACTCCGTAGGTAAAATACATAGAATCTTTGACACAATCTCTGTGTCAGTTATGTTCATTCCAGTACTCTTTATTGAATTAACGATGTTCATGAGGTCTCCTATATCCTCTAGTAAATCATTTTTTTCGAATTTATAATTATAAAAATCTTGCAGTAAATAACATCTTTCCGTTTCAATCTGTCCCAAAAATATTCTATCCAGTGTTTCTAAACTTTCTTTTGCATTTTCACAATCTATTATTCGCCCAACATATTTTTGATCCACACTATTAATAATTATAATTCTGGCTTTAGCATCTTTGCTAATAAATTCTTCTTTTAGTTTTTGTTGAACATCTAAACCATCTTAAACTGATTTCAATCCTTTTGATAATAATAGTAGTTGTAATTTCTTTCTCCAAATTACATAATTTGAATTTTTGTCTAATTTTGACAATTCTTCTGTCATCTTTCTATTTTATTACTTCCAAAAATTATAAAATTATTACCATAGTAGTTGCCCGGGTAGGTAGCTTAGCTCATCCTCATTCAATCTTGGAGGCTCATCTTCATCCAATCTTCGAAGGTAAAGGGCCCATGACCTCTTACGGGAAAAAAATTCGCCTTCATTGGATGATTAACAATTGGGATCCAGTTAGAAAAACACCGCCTTTTAGTACATGCACATGCTCATTTAATACATTACTAATACTTCAATATAAACACCACATCTTTCTATCAAATTAATACACTCCAAAATTATAACATTCTCTGAAGAAAATTCTAAAACCAATGGCTAGAATTTTCTTTTCAACCAACTGTCAAAAACACAACTTAATCCAAATTTGAAATCGTCTTGCTTTTAAAGCATAGACAATAAGAGTAGACAATTAAAACTCACCCAATAACAACTGCCGAATAAAAAGTTATTTTCACTTTATAGTATTTTCATTTGGAAGTCGGATGCATTTTTTTTTCTCTTTTTTATTTGTGCTACCTAATAGGCAAGTTCTATGGTAAGGTACCTATAATGCTAGAATAGATCACCCGAATATCATGAAACTTAAACATAACCGGTGAATTGAGAGTGTACCAAGGTGAACTGTACACATCTGCGTACCCTTTTATAGCGTTCTGGCGTAATGTTATGTTCTGATTTTAAAAAAAAAGAGACGAAGAATTTGGGAGTGTACAAGTAGAAGAGCATCTTCTTCTTTCAGATTCCATGGAAAACTCTTTAAATATTGCAGGCCCTGTACTTTAATTGCAGCATCAGTGGCTTTCATGGGGTTCTCTTAAGTGCAGGTGTTTAGGCACTTGGGACAGTCTCTTGAGGTCTATAAAACCCCATTTTGCCAAATTGTATTAGCAGCGGCATTCCTGGGTACGCAAAAGACCGAAATGCGAGATGAATCTATATAGGACTTACGGCCGAAGCCGACTTAAGCTCGTAGTTGACTTAAGGCGACACCGCTCTGACCCGGAAAAAAAATGTTCATTGAAATGTGAGCTTCAGGGCGTCCTCTGTAGAAATACTTTACATTGACAACACAAATTACCAGACAGCTCGCTGTATGCGCTATCGTACCACTCGATATTTGACGTCTCGCTTACCGCATGCTTACCACGCACTTCACGCGGCTCGCGCGTTTTACGCTCGCTTGAAGCACGTTGCTAGCTTGTCGAAAAAGGAAGGCGAAACTGTAAGCGCGTGGACAGCTGGTTGCCTGCTAGCTGTCAGCGCGTGGACAGCGAACAGTCATCTCCGTTTGAGGTGGTGTTGGAGCGGGGTCGTGTAAATGAGTTACGACCTTTATTCTGACAAAATCCCTCCTCTTTTGATAGACTTTTTAGCCGGCTTCAATGGAGATTGAGGTTCTCAATTATTGGAACTATAAAATGTTTTTAACTAGAATGTTGTGTTTAGGTGGAGTTACTGTCACAAGGGGTGCGCACTGAAAACGAGAGCAATGCTGAAGCGTTGCGCAAGGAGTTGCAGAACAGGGAGATGCTCATCGCACAACTCATCACACAAAGTGAGATTTTAATATTTTTTCTCTAATTTAATTGATACAGCAGTAGTGGCCATGTGGTAACGTGGGTTCGAGCCCAGACAGGCGCGTTACCGTGTGTTAATTATTTTATCACCACTGCTCTAAAAACGATGAAGGAAAACATCGTGAGGAAACTGGCATGTCCCAGAACCAAAAATTCGAAGACATGTGATCCACCAACCCACACTGCACCCGCGTGGTGGATTAAGGCCTATCCCCTCTCTCACAGAGAGGAGGCCTATGTCCCAGCAGTGGGAACATGAAAAGGCTGGTGGTGATGATGAATTGAAAACGATACAATACGAACTATTCGTTGACGATACCAATGTAGAGGTGCATTGTGAGTGCAACGCATGTGGGCATATTATGTTTAAATCCACATATCGCTAAAACCGCAACTTACTTCGCACATTTTGTACCGACAAGGCACTTCAGTGGGTCAATTCATTAAGACCTGAAGCTCAGACATTCCTCATCTGGAATCAGCAGCAACATCTTGGTCATGCGTCAATCAATCTATCTACAATGGGTCATTGTTTTTGTACAGACAAAGAGTTGGCATGTGCCAAGGAGCGACAAGAGATCGAGATGGCGGCACAACGCGCCACGCTGCAGGAACAACGCACCCACATCGATATATTGGACACCGCACTAACTAACGCACAGGCCAACGTAGTGCGGCTGGAGGAAGATGTAAGTTACAACAACAATTAGTTACAATATTAACTCGAGATTTTGTAAAAAAAATATCCTCTGACAGGGAACGCACAGCCTAAACCGCTGTGCCTAGAAACTTGCAACAGGATAGATGACAAAATAAAATCTATTTAGTCAGTCAGTTAGATTACCTAAAAATATTGGACACGTATTTTTCTTTTGCCACGCAAACAAAAAAAAAACGACAATACAGTGCGTTGAAATATCGTCGCGGTGGTGTGCTACACTTTATATACTGACATAGTGACGTCACAAACCCCCACTCCTAAACATTGATGCGCTTTATTTTTGACAATTTTTAGGGTTCCGTACCCAATGAGTAAAAAAAACTTTTGCAAAAAATACTACCGTCTTCCTTTTTTGCGATATGGACACCGACTTCCAAAAGTTAAATTATTTTTCACTTTGTAGTTTTTCATTTGGAAGACGGTAGTATTTTATTGCAAAAAAGTTTTTTATTTTTCCCTTTTTAGTTTTACCTACCTAATAGCAAGTTGTTTACTAAGGTCCCTATAACTCCAGAATAGATTACCCGAATAACATGAAACTTGAACATAACCGGTGAAATGAGAGATCTGCGTACCCCTTTAGAGCGTACTGGCGTGATGTTATGTTATGAAATGGTATAAAAAATAAACAGACATGCGATTACAGCAATCCCGAGAGTTTTGCCGTTATTTATTGAACAGTTCTGTTGTATATCTCCGAAGTTCTTCATCAGACCTTCACCGAATTAAAATGGTACCAATTTCGAAACATACTCTCTCAAACAAAAAAAGAATTTTCAATATCGGTTCTCAATTGACGGAGATATCGGTGAACATAAACAAAAAAAAATAAAAAAAATACCAACAAACATGAAGTCGAACATGGAACCTCCTCCTTTTTGGTAAGTCGGTTAAAAACGGGACTATATTACTAAGACTCCACGATCCGTCTATCTGTCTGTCACCAGGTTTTATCTCATGAACCGTGATAGCTAGACAGTTGAAATTTTCACAGATGATGTATTTTTGTTGCCGCTATAGCAACAAATACTAAAAACAGGATAAATAATAAATTAATATTGAATTGAGGCTCCCATACAACAACGTGATTTTTTTGCCGTTTTTGCGATAATGTTACGGAACCCTTCGTGCGCGAGTCCGACTCGCGCATATTTGATAATCACACCGGTGGACTAAATAGAATTATCATTTTACAATGCATGTCCTCGAAAAGAGCGGTTTTCCAAGCAGCCAAACTGTGCGGAAAGTGTCACTTTTTTTAACTAGTGCTTTTTACTTTCCTGTACTTTTTTAATTTTTAACTCCAACGTCAGCCCGACGCATAGAGTTTTTATTATTTGAGAAAAGTTTTAAAAATTAGTTATGTACAGATTATCATTCATATAAAAGGTAAAATAAAACTAATACTTTATTTCAGGCGTTTTTAATTACTCTAGATTTTGATTTTGATCAATATATTAATTTTAAATATTCATTAAATATGTTTGGCAGAACGTATATTTTGCTCGTGCCTTATTGCGTTACGATGTGACAGCTATTTGCACATGCGCAGTAGATATGCCCGAGGAACTATTAGTTAATCTGTGGATATGTTGAACGCGCTTGAATAAGCCCGCCATTTTATTAATTTCATTTTATTAATTTATTTATTTCCTCGCACAATGCATAGTAAAATGTTGTATGATACACGTACGTAAGATGATTTCCGACTCGTGTCGATTTATCCACTCACTCGCTTCGCTCGCTCGTGAATAAAAATGCCACTCATCGGAAATCACCTACCTTCCGCACTTGTAGCATAAATAACTATTTCTACCCAGACATCGTGCCTATTTTGCATAAGAAATCCTTTTAAAATATCATCGCATAAATTCGTAAAACTTCCTCTAAAAGTTTGTATGAAAGTTCTTCATTTCTGCCGACTGGAAATCCTATTGGGCGCTCGTTTGTTTCGTATTTTTTACGGTGGCTTGTTCTCAATGCTCGTTCCTCATGTTCAGTGCCGCCACGCCAGCGGCTACGTGGAGCGTGTGATGGGGCTGCAGCGGGCGCTGGCGTCGCTGCAGCAGGCGTCCGACCGGCGCGAACACACCGAGAGGAAACTGCGCGCGCAGCTTGAGAAGGAGTTGCAGACTCTTAGGTATGGTGTCCATTAATATGTTGGAATAAATCACTAAAAGTGACAGTTTTATAATTTTAGTTGATCACGTCAATATAGATAAAGGACTACGGCAAATTGTTTTTGTAATACATCTAATTGACATGCTGTGAGAAGCCAATGTTTGTTTACTGTTTGTGCTGCTAGCGCCACTGGTGGTTAAACTTGGCAGTATTCTCTCATTTGGAGGGAGTATGAGTGATTGTTGCTGATTTTGCCCGACTTTGATCAACGAGTATACCAGAGGTATGGATAGAGCAAACGTGGGGGATGAATTTCATAAGTCGACTAAAGTGTTTGAGCGGCTAACGGCCGTGTCTGGTAGTTTTTGCCGATTTATCCGAATCTATTCGGCTTGACGAATGTATCTTGTGTCTTTATAGGAAGCGAGAGTGCAACTGCGGTGGCGCCAGCGCTGCAGGTGGTCCCGGAGGTGGAGAAGCGGAACTAAGGAGACAAGTGAGGGAGAGAGACGAGAGGCTGCTGGCGCTGGAGGGCGAGTGCGCCAAGTGGGAGCAGCGCTATCTGGAGGAGGCGGCCTTACGGCAGGCTGCCGTGTCTGCTGCTTCGATACCCAAGTCAGTCGCTAGTACATCTGATAAAATATATCCTAATCCTTGTTTCCAATTAATGCTGCTTCCACTGAAAGAAATGTCTACAACTCAAATTATTTTAGAATGAAGGTTCTTATTTATATATTTTAGTTGTGTTTACTAAAATACTTATTTGCGAACTCGAACACGGATTAGTAAGAGAACGGACACAGGTCAACAGCAACTGTGCGTTTGGCCAGTAATCGTGACTACTTCGGTCTAATTGCCAGCTAAATGATTCGATTATGGTTTTTTTGGGCACCAAATAAAAATTAAGTGAATGACGAATTCTTCGTTTTCTCTACAGGGTTAGGCAGAAGTGATCTATACGTTTCTCTCTTTCAACTTATTGCCATCAACCAGGCTCGTATAGTAGTTACAGCGGATATTTGTGTCTCGGAAGTTGGCTGCAAGACCCTGCGCAGTTGCTATTTTTGTGTCAATATTGAAGTAGAAGATAGTATTGTATAACTGCCACTTTCACTCATAATTAATATCAAGAAGTTGAACTTGAGTCATTTAATCTCAATCCCCAACATAAAGTAAATGCCACTCCTATCTTTTCCATCTCACGTAAAAAAAAAACTTTTCCATCGCATCTAACCCTAAGAGAAGTACCATTGTAACTCAAAACAGTTCCGTTTTCAGGGACGCCAAGATCGCGGCGTTGGAGAAGACGTCGGCCGAGTCCGAGAGACTCATGGCTGAGGCGCGGAACGAGAAGATACGGCACATGGACGAACTGCACTCTGCGCAGAAGAAACTAGCTGATCTGGAGGGCAGGTGGGTGAAAATAAAATTTAATATTATTTTAAGGCGTTGGGGAAGTCCGAGTCTGAGCGCCTCTTGGCCGAGGCTCGGAACGAGAAGATACGGCACATGGACGAACTGCACTCTGCGCAGAAGAAACTAGCTGATCTGGAGGGCAGGTGGGTGAAAATAAAATTTAATATTATTTTAAGGCGTTGGGGAAGTCCGAGTCTGAGCGCCTCTTGGCCGAGGCTCGGAACGAGAAGATACGGCACATGGACGAACTGCACTCTGCGCAGAAGAAACTAGCTGATCTGGAGGGCAGGTGGGTGAAAATAAAATTTAATATTATTTTAAGGCGTTGGGGAAGTCCGAGTCTGAGCGCCTCTTGGCCGAGGCTCGGAACGAGAAGATACGGCACATGGACGAACTGCACTCTGCTCAGAAGAAACTGGCTGATCTGGAGGGCAGGTGGGTGAAAATAAAATGAAATATTATTTTAAGGCGTTGGGGAAGTCCGAGTCCGAGCGCCTCTTGGCCGAGGCTCGGAACGAGAAGATACGGCACATGGACGAACTGCACTCTGCTCAGAAGAAACTGGCTGATCTGGAGGGCAGGTGGGTGAAAATAAAATGAAATATTATTTTAAGGCGTTGGGGAAGTCCGAGTCCGAGCGCCTCTTGGCCGAGGCTCGGAACGAGAAGATACGGCACATGGACGAACTGCACTCTGCACAGAAGAAACTGGCTGATCTGGAGGGCAGGTGGGTGAAATTAAAATAAAATATTATTTTAAGGCGTTTGGGAAGTCCGAGTCCGAGCGCTTCTTGGCCGAGGCTCGGAACGAGAAGATACGGCACTTGGACAAACTGCTCTCTGCGCAGAAGAAACTGGCTGATCTGGAGGGCAGGTGGGTGAAAATAAAATAAATATTATTTTAAGGCGTTGGGGAAGTCCGAGTCCGAGCGCCTCTTGGCCGAGGCTCGGAACGAGAAGATACGGCACATGGACGAACTGCACTCTGCGCAGAAGAAACTGGCTGATCTGGAGGGCAGGTGCGTACGTAACGTAAAATATTATTTTACGGCGTTGGGGAAGTCCTCGTCCGAGTCCGAGCGACGCGGCACGAGAAGATACGGCACATGGACGAACTGCAAAAACATGTGAAAATACTGAACTAGGACGTTTCTCACAGCAAAAATCTTTATTTTGTGGGCTATTACTGCAAACTTTCAATGTCTGACAAGACGTAAGAACCATCCAAACGGTCTGACTACTGGGGAAACATATTTTGATAGTTCCCCAAGTGACATTATATAAAATTCAGCTTTTATACTACGAAAGTTTCATCACAATTTATCATACTTGAGGGTAGTTTGACAATGGGTGACGTGATTTCTAATGTTATTCCAAATAAAATATATAAAAACTGAGTTTTATACTTTAACGAAATTGAGGTGCCGGTGAGGTACCTTCGGTACCTGATGTCTCCCAAACCCACCCTGGTCCAAACTTCAAATTCGGGGATCGTTCTTACTTGTACTGTGTACATACACAGATAAAATTCCAGCTTGTACAAAATAACGAAGGTCTTCAGGGTTTCTCTACTAATTTCTATATGACCAGAAAATTAACTAAAACTTTTTCTTTTCCAGAGTCAAGGAGTTGGAATCTAAAGTGGCGGAGCGCGACGCGATGATCAAAGTCCTGCAGAAGCACACGACCGCCGCCTACGACAGCGGCGCCTCACTCAGGAACAACTCTAGTCGCGAGGAACTTGGTATGTTATCCATGTGATACTTCAAATTAGCCCTTCGTGACCAACATTATAATAGACAGCTCCTAAAACGGCCAACTCTTCACCACTTCCCAGTGTTTTTTGCTAGAAAGAAGATCTGCACTTCTTCAATATGCCTGAATATAAGCTGTTGGAGTAAAGATGATGGATCTAATAAGAAAGCAAATTAAAGTCAACCTTATCATTTTCGCATAAGGTTGTAAATTACAGTCCCCGTGATTATAAGTAGTTCTCAACTTGCGACAACTGTTATTTGTTTTTAGAACCTTAATGCCAGTATCTTTTTTTGTCCTGTTAATCCGCCTCCACACGCTTGGCGAACAATGGCAAACAGCAAACACAAAACAACAAACACGAACGTGTGGGTGGATGTTTATTTGTGTTCGCCCGTGTTCGGCATCGGTGTCGGTTTTTGTGCACAAATCAAAGGATGTTTGACAAACATGTTTGCGTTCTATCCAGACGCTTGTTCAGTTCAGTATTACGCGCGAGCTTGCGGGTGGCGGACGGAGTTAATAGTGGTGGTCTAATTTACGAATCGTGACATTTTGTGTATCCTAAGCTAAAGTGTAATGAAAAATGTCTGATTGGTCTAAGGAGTTAAACCCGAAAGTAATCGCTGCCACAACAAGCTCGTCGTCTGCCAGGTTTGCCAATCCGGAATATACTAGCACGTTCGCCAAGCCTGTGGATGCCGTGTTTGTGTTGGATGATTCTGCTCAGTGTTGGCACGTGTTTGTCGTTCGCCACTGTATGTGACAAACGACAAGCGTGTGTAGGCGGCATAAAAATGTTTCCTCTATAATTAACTTATGTTGTGTATGTTCCAGTGGGGCTATCGTCCGGTGCATCGTTCTCGAGCGCGGAGGGCGTAGGCGGCGGCAGTGTGTCTGGTCGCTACCGACACCTCGCGCGCAGGAACTACTCTCCACATAACGACAACTCCAGCGGTAAGGAACGATGATTTTCTAGTATTAAAAGATGAAAATCTTGGTGATTTCTTTCCTTTTGTAAAAGTGGTGATGGGAAAAGAGAATGAGAGTCAGGTATACTACATATACTGACGTGACGCGACATAGCTACTTACTTCAATTTATTTTTTTAACCCCGACGGAAAAAGAGGGGTGTTATAAGTTTGAGGTGTATGTTTGTGTATCCGTCTGTGGCATCATAGCTCCTAAACGGATGAACCGATTTTGAATTCAGTCGAAGCGTTCTTAGCTATGTTTGATGAAAATCGGTTCAGCCTTTCCAAAGCTAGGTGTTTTCGCAAGATATCGTGTCATAATTACGTGTTTAATAGATTGTCGATCAAAACGTTTCTACTACGAGATAAATTATGTAACATGAAATAGAAATGTGATAGGGTTTTTTTTTTTTTTTTTGCTTATTAAGATGACGATACAATATCGACGATATAAAAGATGCATATTTAATTGAGTCTGCAAAAGCGAATTGGATACGTTTCGGACTACGCTTCTTGTAAAGCGTACCGGAATGCTGCGAATATTGTAGCAATTCTACACGTCGCGAAAAGCTGTAGCGGTGGCTATAAGATTCACCTTAGGTTAGATGGACCCTCTTTTCCGCACTTAGTCTCCCATTTGATCCATTGTGCGTGCAGGCCTCCTTTCTGTGAGAGGGAATGGGCCTTAATCCACCACGCGCGCTCAGTGCGGGTTGGTGGATGTCACATGTCTTTGAATTTTTGGTTCCAAGACATGCCGTTTTCCTCGCAATGTTTTCCGTCACCGTTTTTGAGAGCAGTGGTGATGAAATGTTACCACCGGGCCACCTCTGCTCTAAGTTTCACCTGGTGACTCTGCTTTATGCAGCTGCCTTCTTCAAGCGTCGCCTCTCTATGACTGCTCAAAGCTTGTAAAGTCACTATGCTAAAGAATATTAACAACTTAATGCCGCACGCGGCTCCGCTCGCTTGATTGTCGAAATTATCCCATATAAACCTACTTACCTGTATAAAAAGTAGCCTATCTGCTATTCGACCTCACTATAATCTATCTCTGTGTCAAATTTCAACCAGATCCATTCAACCGTTCTGCCGTGAATGACTAACAAACATCTAGCCATCCAAAGTTTTAGTAAGATAATGTTGTATGTCCCAGGTTGCGGCTTCGACAGCACGTCTCTCCGGCTGGACGAGCAGCTGGCCGCGCTGGAGTCGCGCCTGGAGCGGCCGCCCGTGCCCGCCGTGAGTTACATGGCGCCCGAGCCGCGCGCGCATGCCGCCCGCGACTACTACTGACACACGACACACCACACGCCACACGCCTCCATACCACACCACTAACATAACACACACATAACACGGTCACAATAACTGTGCACATCGATCCCACCCCCCCCCGCGGTCGAACGAAGTCGAACGTCACAGTGACGTCACAGCTCCAAGTGCACAGTTATTTTAACCGAGTAGTACAGTAATCCCCAATCTTTTTAGCCAAGTTAAACGGCATGGAGCGCTGCTGTTTTACTATTGCCAGCATTTGTAACCAACTTCAAAAAGATTAAAGATTACTATAATTATACTCTCACCTGAGAGGCTTCTGGAAACCTTGGATGACAGAGCAAAAAAGACATTTGGTTGGCGAAAGTTGTTGAAGCGCGTTTGGTTTATTGCGAATGTGAATATGTGTAGTGCCGTCTTGTTTTTGCAATGGAACCATGCTTCAAAATAAGGCCCTTACAGTAAATTTCATGTTAGATTTTGTTTAGTTATCTGAATATTTTCTTATTTATTTGCCCTTTTGTTCTGAAACTTTGTCTTTTTCAAAGTATATCTCTTAATTCAGCCAGCCTCTTGACAAAGACCTCCTCTGGCTGTTTTCATTGATTTCTATCCCGGGCCACTTTCCACAGATAGAGCCCACTGTAAGTCTTATACTCCAATCTTCTTCTACTATTTCTCCCCTGCTCCGTTTACTATTCCTTCATTCGATTATTTAAAACAAGAACTTATAAATAATGAAAAAAACTTGAGATTTGGACAAAGTTTCCAGAAACCACTCTGTACGTGTCTTACGCGGGCGTTTCACAACACACAATCAATTCACAGACCTTTTAAGGGATACTGTCTTAAAGATTAAGAAAAAATTTGATTCGAAAACGAATATCCGACTATAAAAAGAAGAAAAACAATAATCGATATTAAAATAGTCTCGAAGTTATAATCGAATCGACTATTCGAAAGATCTCTCGAACTCAGCATTTTTATCGAACTTTCATAAAGTTTCCGACTATAGGTCTACCAGAATCTCATGGCAAAAAGGGAAATAAAAATTTGTTGTATGCAATACTGGGGAAATTGGATCAAACGATCTTGATACTGTTTAATTTGTATTTATGTCTTTAGTATTAATGAACATGAGGTAACTATATTATAGTAGTCACAACGGATCTTTGTGTCTTTGAACTTGGTCCTGCCAACCAATGCGTAAGAAACAGTTTGTCATCGAGTATACTGCATAGAGTAAGCGAGATAGGACGATGACAAAAAAGACAAAAGATATTTATTTCAACTGGGCCACCAAGCGGCACTTTTGAATGTCACAATTTAAATTAACATGGAATAAAAGTTGATTCTACCGTGCATTCGGAAAGTAGCTTGTTATGGAGAAGAATACACAAGAAACTCCGTAAGCTTATGTGACATACATAAGCGAGTGAAAGAGACAGTTATACAATGCTATCTTCACCTTCAACATTGACACAAAAATAGCTACTGCGCGGGGTCTTGCAACCAATTCAGAGACACAAAGATCCACTGTGAGTATTATAGGTATGTGTATGAATAATGTTGTTATACATCGTGTTCTTAACAAAGGAAAAATAAATCAATTGAATATTAATTTATGTACTAATTTATTATTTAGCATTTAAATCATACTAATAACTTAAAACCTCATTCAGAACTAGAAAACTAGAATACGATTCCATGAACTCCACTGGCATTTCAAAAACTTGTATCTTTGTAGTTTTATGTCATCTCTCTCCATCAAAATGGTTCTTTTTCATTGGCATTTAACATATTCAAAACCAATCTCTTTATGTATAAAGTCTGTAAAAAATAATAAAATGTATCATGTTACTTAAAGTAATTCATCATCATCAGTCTTTAAATTTTTTTTATGTAAGTTTTATGGCCTGGTTGCTAGAACCTTTTAGCCACGTCTTTGGAAAGAGTTTTGGATCTTATATTTATTCTTTAGTATGCATTAGAATGCGGATGTAACAGATTCTAATGTTTTTTGGAGTATTTGGCAGCAAATTGTATCGAGTCAGTCTTCCCAGTAAGCTTTGCAGAGGCAGTCAATACTACAATAAAATACACCGCTCCACTATCCCGAGATCGCTTTTGTCAATGATTTTACAAATTGTCCAGTTGCGGAGACAGTTGAGACACAAAACTACACCAATAATATATCACAATATCCACTAGGAATCAATTTGCAAATAATATTAACAGCCACTGAACTGCACTCGACATAATCCCGCCAAAAATTCCCGTCTATATACACGTCCCACTGCAGGGCGCAGATTATTACTTAATATTTTTCTTACGTCAAAGATTCTCAATCTCCGTTAAAATCAATATCTTGTCGAAGAATTAGTAACAGTTACATTACTGTTGCCATTTCCTTCCGGCCATCATTCGATGTGCCCTGACCTACGATTTACCATAAAATAGTAATGGAAAGAAATTAAAATTAAGTAAGAAAAATATAAATTAAACTAAAAGTATCAAAACAAGTCAGTCCAACTTACCGGTCCACTCTACGACGCACTTTAAAATCAAAGATTGAGTTTGATTTACGCCTTCTTCTTCCCTTATTTTATGATACACATTGAAAACAATATGTCTCGCTTGAGATCGAAATGGGTTTTTCGACATTTTCACAAAAATAACAAACTTTCAAGATAATATCAAAAAATTTCAGCAGCGGTTGACACATCAAGTACTTTGATTCGACAGGTGACAATTGACATTGCCATATGAAAATCACAATTTAAAAAAAATAAAAAATGCCATGAGATTCTGGTACACCTATAATAAGAACATTCCTAAACTCGTAGGATTCCGCTTACTCACACAAACATTCCGGCGATGTACAAATACCACGAACGACGCTTCGTTTTTGTGTTCCGTGTGATTTTATTCCAAGTGTTTATCTAACCCTAACCTGCAGCCTAATAAAATTGTGTAAAGCACTACAAGCGACAATCCCTTGCCATTCGACAATGAACTTTGCCCTATATATTTTAAAGTCCATTTTTAAACGAAAGATGTGGTTGAACTTTCAAAATTGGAAGGAGTGTGTTGCACAATATTTTCTGGTGCTGTTCATAGACAGTAGAAGTCTGTACATTATTAAAATGTTGTGCCTTTATCCGTGTCTTAACCATGAGTGTGTCGATGTTGGTGCCACATAGCATATAAGAATCTCCGTAAATTATATTTACAACTGTTTTCTTACACTCCACTAGTATCAACCTAGTCTTATAAGATAATTGAAAAGTTATTGTGTATGTAGTTTAAGTTATTATAATAAAGAGTTTGTATTGATAAACCATTCTCAAAGTTACGACTAAACGTATAAAAAGGTTAAGAATAAAGAATTTCAAAGTTTTTTTTACCTTTATGGTCTGAATGGAAAGAGACAAAGTTATTAATATTAACCACTATGCTTAGTTTCTCATTAAAAGTACTAAGGGCCGATTTCACCAATGAAACTAATCCCGATTAGTTCAATTAAACTTAAGTTAATGCAAATGCAGTCAAAGATAATATAATACTAGCATACAGACGCCTCATCCCATACAAAGAAACCGTGCCGACGTAACTAGCGTTTTTCATATGATTATAACTCAGCGTTTTTCATCTGACCATGCCGACGTTCTATACTAATTATACCGATTTTTTTTTGTAAATCGTTCGCGTTCGGGTCTGTTCCACGGCGATAGATAGATCACCATCTATATCCGTGGAAAGGAACGGAACCGAACGCGATCGAAGTACAAAAACTAATTAGTATAGAACGTCGGCACGATTTCTTTGTATGGGATGAGACACCACTGATACAGTGTTATGATTGGTAGTTTCTCGGCGTTTTCAAACAATCAGAGCACTGTATTTGCTTAAACTGAGTTTAGTTGAACTAATCGCGATTAGTTTCTTTGGTGAAATCGGCCGTAAGAGATCTTGAGGAACTGTACTGTTTCATAGAGAAGCATACTTGCCAAAAACGCTTTTTAGGGTTCCGTATTTATACATTGCTCTAGGACAATTTTATCGAAGAACTGAGCACAGTGGTAACATGTTCTTATACAAACATAGGATTTACTTTTTGTAACAAATAATGTACAAGGTGGACGGTAAATGATAATTACTTCTTATGATATTCGTGTGATTCTGATTTTATATACAAATAAAACAGAGGCATTGGTCACAAAAATATGCCAAAGTTAGTACCTATTATATTATTTTTTTCGGCCCATTTATGAAATGTACTCCTTAAAATGAACATAGATGTAGACTACGTTATTTTTGTATTTATTTTGATTTAAAACATGCTCCGGGATTTGAAATTATAGTTGTTTTTATTATAGGTTTACAAGTATTCTTTTGTTCCTATAATTTAAGCATGTCTTAGCGACCTAACTAATGGGTCGACTCATAGATATAATAAACAAGGAGATATGCCCGGTACACGAAAATATATCGGAAACCTGTGTCTCCAGTTTGCCCCTACCACACGGCAACTACTACATATGCAGTTCAGTAAAGGCAATAGATACGCAGTCGCGCAAACACTCGCATTTCTTAAAGCAGAACGTACTACACAATCAATTATAAACCTTATCTCATGAAACACAGCGTGTATTTACCATGCACCGTACAACTTACTCACACAAAAACATCGGTTGTTATCGTTGTGCTGTGCAAAAGCAATTTATTTTACATATACGCTAGTGATTGACGAAATTGGAATATTATCGAGTCTCCCATTTATTATAGTATCCATTTTTTTTGAGGTCCTGAAAATAAAATTCATAAAAAACAGCATGTCCAGAAAATATAATAATAAAAATAAACAATATGTTCATAAAAATATATACTTAAATCCAAATTTTCAAACAATCAAAAATCCGGTTACGTTGGTTTGGGCTGTCATAGCGTATTGAAACAGGAAATATTGTTGAACCCTACTATAGTGTTTACTCAATGACCTGTAAAGTGGAGGTATTTGTTGACACTTTGGTATTACTGGGCATTTTTTGTCTAAATTTTGGTTACGCATTTCTCTACTACGCTGTAAAGTAATCATAATAAGTAATAAACATTATTTCACATCGACCTTCCAACCGGGTTAAAACTGTCGACAAATTGAAAAATAAAGTATAAAAGCAATATTTCATTCGTCAATCGACGTTGCTGTCGATAGCCTACGTTAGTGGATCTGCACAAGCACACCACTAACTCGTCGCAAGAAGCAGCGGCCGTACTACGCGATGCATCCGCTTAATAAAGTATCGTTTTGTGATTTTTACATTGCTTGTTCAGTCACTCAGCGAAAAACTTAGTCAGTGGTAACGAAGCAATGTATTTCATACAAAAATAGTACAGTCGCTGTGCACTTTGAAAAAAAAAAATAACATAGTAGAAGCAAGAAATATTTTACGATTTGTTATTTTTCATGATTTTAAAGACAAATATAGATAAATACTTGTAATTACATATGGTAAGTGATGCCATGATTTACAAAGTTTTGGTTTAGTCTTCGGTTTTTACAAGAAACCACTGAACAACACGGTATTCTTGTTACTTATCACGATGACGGTCGAAAGCGCAATGTTTCGCGGAGACGGCCATTTGCCTGTGACATGCTCACGTTGTGCACGTCGCGCGGACACCGACACGCCCCCTTGCCACTTCTCCTGTATTTTATATTTCTATGGGTCGACTTGATAAGCAATTTTTACTCTGAGAAATTTAAAGTACATTCATGTGGATGCAGTGTGAAGCAATTCGAACGATTAGCACTTGAAATGTTCATAGAAAATACTTACGCACGCGACGCAATAGGCTATTTGACTAATTTTGGAAAATAATATTCGTTATTACAATATAAGCACACTTCATTGATATTTCCGGGCTATCCACTGTATTACCAATAAATATCAATGATAAAGTTTAAATTTTCATAACCGTGCCAAAAATGCTAAGTCTGTAATGGCGCTGGTCATATATGACACGTCTGACATCACACGCGCAAGTAAACAAGTCAATAACCTAAGTGAAACAGTGAATATTATCATTTTACTTCAAATTTATTGGATAAAATGGTTAATAAATGGTGTGTAGTGCCACAATGTACAAATACGACTATAAATATCAACTTAACTTAAAATGAGAATTTACAAAACTTCTGAATGATCTTATTTAAAGATTCGTAAATAAGAAATATCTCAAATATCGAATATATGTCGTTTTATGTTTTTGGGTATATCGAGTACATATACCCAAAAACATAAAACGCGAACTACATTATTATAAGTCGACGAAGCTATGTTTACTTGCTTGTGACGTCACCAGAGTTGCAACCAATCACTGGTCGTTCCTGTCCCAAATAAATTTCACAAAATTTGTTTATTTTAATTCGTGTAGTTTGCAAGAAATATACATATTTTAGTTTAAAATGTGAAATAATATGTTTTATTACGCTATTACGATAGGTTGACCACAATTTGTTGTATATTTTCAATATTGTCAAATAGTCTATTTAAATTGCGTTACGCCATGCATCGGGAATGTCTCATATTGTATCTTTATGCTGGCTATACACTCTCGCGCGAAGGCCCACGAAATGCTGTACAATTGTTTGGGCGCACGCTTGTCGCAGTGGTTGAGCGATTGACTGCTGCGCTGCGTGTCGCGGGTTCGATTCCCGCACGTAACAAATATTTGTATGACCTACAGATAGTTGTTTCGGCTCTGGGTGTTGTGTATGTGAGTTTATATGTTTGTAAAAGCACCCACGATACAGGAAGAAATTCCTAGTGTGGGGCAAGGTATTTAAAAAAATAAAAATAAACGTTTTAAACAAAATACTGTGGGCTTCACAGATATAAATCTGTCTGTGGTAGGCTTAGTGTGAGTTTTTACTCACGCTCATTGGCGTTAACGTAAACATCAATTTGTATTGAAACTGGATAAGCGCCGTCTGGTGACAGTATTGAGAAACCACTTTTATTGTTTAATTGACATAAGAGATCGTTTACGTTATCACGATCGAGTACGTTAAATAAAATCTGCATAAGCACACTGTACATCATCCTCGCGGGCTATCGCGCGAGAGTATACATACAGCCTGAGCCGGCATTAGAATATTGAATAGTCTCGTCCGTCACTTCTTAGTTGCCTCAAGACGGTAAAAGCCGCGTGAACACTGAAGAGATTAACCTAATATAATTGTATCATTGTAAAGCGTTGATTAGGACGATCTTTCTTTTAAAAACACGGCTGCTCATGACCCAATTAAGCAGTGTTATATGAATAGGTAAACACCCGTGCAGCTATAGTTTACGGAAAATTATTTCCTATTGTAAATCTCATTTATTTCAATATTGTATGCCTATTGTTATTATTACCAATGTAAACAATTTATATAGAACAACAGGTGCTTGTGAACTTTTAGAATGTAAAAATCGAGCCATTATACGACGCAAAGTTTAATCAGATTGTAAAAACGAAATTAGACATGAATGTCGAAGACAAATTGACATATTTTGTATTGTTTTACACAGAAAGTGTATTACAGGCCTTTTAGTGATGAATACTGTTTACCCATATCGATGTTTATTCCCGAGGCTTATTTTATTATTTAAGTGTAGGTATACAGATATATTTTTGTAAGATGTATTCGATGTAATATTATTAATCATATTTTTAGAAGCATGTTTTAGAATAAACATCATGTTTTGTTTGTTGTGGTTTTAATGGCTGTTCCTAACACGTAGCGGCTTTGGCAGTTCACCCCTCGTTTCTGAAAGGTTGTTTAAAAAAAACTGTCAAGTTTCATGTAGAGTGATATGATTGTTTGTTGTTATTTCCGGCAAACAATCTCTGAATATAATTATTCAGTAATCAGCCTTTCAAAAACCGGGTGTAATGATTTTCCCCGAATTAAAAGGCGAAAAGAAACAACGAACAATTTGCCTCGTCGTAATTATTAACATTAATTAATATATTCGCTTTTGTTTGGAGTGTTGCAGTGATGCCTACTGACACTGTTGTTATAACATGACTGCTCTAAATAGACCACTTTCAATCTCACACAAGTAGTACCTACATACATAATACTGAATATATTGATGTCTTTCACGTAACATTTTTATCAAGTGTTAAAGAAATTAATAACTACGGCAGCCTAATTGCATAAGTGAATTCGGTAAGGCAAAGGGTTTGACCCCATGAAAGAGTATGAGAAATACTCTTTAAATAATTAGGTATTGAAACTTTCGAAAAGAGTATCTTCACCAATGAAAGCGTCCAATAATTTTGCAATCTAATTATTTAAAGATTATTTGTCATAATTCTTAATGGGTCAAACCCTTTGCGTTTCCGGATTCACTTACGCAATTGGGCTGCAGGTCACACAATACTGCGTGAAACTACAATGTTGCAGAGTATTTACAATGAATTCATCATTTACTGGACCTAATCATTTATTTGGCCCTGACTCGCGTATTGCATAATGCTCGACCATAGGTGGTCGAACACACACAACGTGGTTTCATACTGTCCATAACTCATACTTTCGAGATGATAAAAAACTATTTTTTTTATTAATTGAAGTGGTCTTACTAGAGTGGTCACATTATAACTTTCTTCGGGCAGCGTCGCTTCCGTAATGAGGTAAGAATCACTAATTATTGACGTATGTCTGTATTGTTCTATTGTGCCCGTTAATTAACAGTGCCAGTGTTACCACACCTGACCCAATTTATTTTTAGATCATCTTTTAAGGAATAATACCAAGGAATGTGTGAGGTATTTTAATGATGTTGTTAAAGCGGTCATAATATCATAATAGTTGAGTCTTAGCAAATAAGTAGGTAAACAGAGCATCGTATGCGTTAGTTACGTCAACAGTGGGCGTGGTTCTTGCTTGTATGTTGAAATCAACCATGGGTATATCAAATAGTCTTTTTATGTAGGTACTTAGGTATTGGTAATACTTCTAAAGATGATACAAGACGACACGAGTTCAGTATTTGGAGTCAATAAGTGTCAAACCTTACAAAGTTTGATACGGTTCCAGCCGGGCTAAAGTGGATTTTGACAAATACTCAAATTCTTAATTCAGAAATGTGGTGAAGGTTATTCTTGTGTTGTAGTCGCAAAAATCTTAGCCGAGGCATACCTAATCAATAAAATGTCAAGGCTATTGAAAGATGTCTCATCCCATACAAAGAAACCGTGCCGAGCGACGTACTGTACTGATTATACTGATTATTTTTTGTACATCGATCGTGTTTGGTTCCGTTCCACGGATATAGATGGTGATCTATCTATCGCCGTGGAACGGAACCGAACGCGATCGATTTATAAAAACAATCAGTATAATCAGATGAAAATGCTAGTTACGTCGCCACGTTTTCTTTGTATGGATGAGGCATCTGTATGCTAGTATTAGATTTTCTGTGATTAGGTTTAATATGTTACAATTATAGCAGTTACCTACCTTTATCAGTTTTTAGGTCACAATTAGATCTGGTTTTTGCTGTAGTGTAATAAGAAAAGGCTTCTTATTTCAATGGAAGTTGATCCATTTACTAATTAGTTTTCTACAATCGATGATTCACTAAAGAACCAGTGTGAAATACTAATTGAATTAAAATACATAAGTAGGGAAGTTAGGTTTTGGTCAGTAGGCCTAAACTACCTATATTATACAAAAGAATGTCAGTCGGTTAGGCATTCTTAACCCACTCGTTGCGATTCCCATTTTTGAAAACTTCTAGCTGTGTTGGTGAACAAATATTTCGTGGCACGCCTGTCGTGTCAAGCGCCATAGAAGTTTATGACCTATTTCGTGGCACGCCTGTCGTGTCAAGCGCCATAGAAGTTTATGACTTGCTATTGTGCATCAGCCATGTGTAAAAAAAAAACGACATCGAACGGTTAAATGTTTGTTAATCTTAAAAAGTGGTTATTCATCATTAGCGCCCTACGGGACTGTTCGATACCAGCTTCCTTTATATAGACAGAACTCCTGAACCCTCCTAGTAACCGAGTAAGTACGGTTACCATGACCTAGCAGGCATCAAACCCTGTATGTCATCAACTATAATATATTAAAGGTGTAAAAATCACAGATTACCTCCCTCCCTTGGGAGGTAATCTGTGTGTAAAAATACTGCAAACAAACTTATCACTTTCTTAAAATTTTAGCGAGTTTTTTACCGTTACTACTAGGGTCCAGGAGCTCTTGAACCAATAATATGCATAGTAAGAACTTTCTTCCCTCCACAGCGTGGTCTATGCTGCTTCCCTGGGCTGGGCACAGTGGGCGCGCGGGGCGGTGGTGGACGGGGTGAAGAGGCTCTACTCCTGGAGCGCCAGGGCCGCGCCTCGCAGCAGACGCGCTCCTCCAGTCTGCCGCCCCCACCCTCCGCCTTGCCGCGCCCGCCCCGGAAACCTTCCGCCAGGAATACCAGATACGACCGCTTGGAGCATAGGGATGCACGTAAGGTAAGGTGTTCCAGATATACTTGAGAAAGCTTATATTAATATATTTCTAACAATGGTTCTGGGTTCGATCATCAAATACAGAACCAATACCTATCTACTTATGTCTTGAAGTCGTACTTCAATAGTAAACTTAATATTACTATATCAGCATAGTCTTCAAACTTAATTTACGGGACAATTACATCAGTTATTCTTTCCTACCTACAAAAACCTACCTACCTACAAAAAATGCGTATACGTATATGCGTAAAAAATGTTATTGACACTGTCACTCGCACCATGCTACAGCGCAAACAGTGTAGTCAGTTTTTTAATATTTTTACCAATGTTCCAATATCGAATCTATTTTTGTATTATTTACCTGCAATAAGTATTTCCCCTCGTAAATATCGAAATAGACCTTGTCAAACTTGTATTGTAGGTAGGGGAAGTTATTGTGATTATCCTTGTTGTTGCCAGCCGGAAAATTATCCTCTAATTGTACCTACACCTACAGCGATGTTTTCCTCTTATCCGCCACAACAAGTTAATTTTGTCTCGTTGATAAAGAATTTTGTTATGGTGGGTTTTTTTGGCTGATTTCGAAGCAGGAAATGTTCACAAAAAACTGCATGATTTGTACTCACAGTCCTAAAGTTCAAAAGATTGATGTTTGTAAAGAACGGTCAGGGATTATGATCAATGGTTCCGATTTATCGTTTCACACAGGTAAGAACCGACAAGATACTTCATGGTTACCTACGTGAATGTATCGACAGGGCTGGAACATTGCCTTTTTACCCGACTGCCGAAGGAGGGTAAAAAGGCAATAGTGAGTTTATCAGTCTATATATGTATGTATGTTTGTTCATATGTGGCGTGCGTTCCAGAGACCAAACGCGTTGGCTTTTGAGATGATTCTTACGTCAATCGATTCGTCTTAAGCTTACGAGTGTCACTGGCTACATTAAAATTGGAAAATAGAAAAATGGCGGATTTTGGTCGCCATATTGTGGGGTGCCAATTATTTATTTCTTCCAATCCCATCGTGTGGGTATCAAAATAAATTGTTTGAAGAGTTTGTTTCAATAATATAAAACACTTACCCTCTTACAAATAAACGCAGAATAAAGTTATACCAGGTATAAACCTATGAAAATGTATGGATAGGTATACCTTTGTAATACCTGGTATAACTTTATTCCGTGTTTATTAGTAAGAGGGTTATATGTTTAAATGTACCGAACATAAAGAAAGTAAATTCAAAAATCAAAAATCCCGACTGCTTAAAAAGCGAACTAAAAAGACGTAAACAAGAAGAAAATCATGCTGTGCAGTCGAAGGATACTATTTATCCTCCGACTGGACAGCATGATTTTCTTCTTGTTTACGTCTTTTTTTCAGTTCGTGAACATTATATTAAAAGATAATGCTAAACATAAAAATGCAGTACTATAAAACAAATAAGATCTCATCTTATTCGTTTAAAACTGTAGTTGGTTCCAACTTCAGATTTAAGTACGTATATTTTACACCACAGAACAGATTAAATCTGTTCTGTGTTTTACTCCACTAATAATTATATGGAGATATAGACATTATTACTTGTCACTTTGTTTACGACTCTCATAGTAGGACAAGAATACCTCGAGCCGCTTGACTAGTTGTCTTGTCTGCCACAAAGTCAGTCATTAAAGTGGAATCGATATTTGAGTAGTACCTACCAGGCCCCTCAGAAAGTATTGCGAAAAAAAGTTTTTATATATGGGAGACTGGCCAGTTATAATGTTTTTCGAAAATATGATTATTTATAAGTAAAAATAAGTAAGTTCCAATTTCAAAATTTCCCTCCACATTTTTTGCGAGTTAATTCAAAGTATTGTGTCTCACTGAAATATGGATCTGCGCCGGGAACATTTTAGAGCTATGATTTTATACGATTTCAAGTGTCGCCTGAAACCGGATGAATCGTACGATAGACTTCAAATGGCATTCATGGATGAAGGCCCTTCCAAGGCAACCGTGTATCGTAGGTATAACGAATTCAAGCGCGGTCGACCAACTTTGGGGGATGACGAAAGAAGCGGTCGCCCTTTGACGGCTGTTACCGAAGAAAACGTGCTAGCAGTGAAAAATTTAATCCAAGACAATAGGCGAATTACATATCAGGAGATTCAACACATATTGAAGATTGGATCGGGAAGCGTTCACGAGATTCTACACAGCCATCTTCGCGTGAGGAGGATAGTATCACGCTGGGTGCCGCACAACCTCACCGATGCTCAGAAGCAGGCCCGGGTGGAATGGTGCCGTGATATGCTTAACAAATTTGAAGCAGGCTCGTCTCGGCGTGTTTACGACATCGTTACAGGTGATGAGTCCTGGATTTATCAATACGACCCAGAAACCAAGCGCCAGTCGACTGTTTGGGTGTTTCAAAATGAGCCAACGCCTACCAAAGTGAAGCGATCTAGAAGCGGGGGTAAGATTTTGATCGCTAGCTTTTTTAATTTGACTGGCCACTTGGTATCAATTCCCTTACGGGATCAAAGAAGCATTAATGCCGAATGGTATACTACCAAATGTTTGCCAGAAGTTTTCTCTGTTATAAGCAACAAGCGACCAAACACAGGGCTCCGCGGGCTACTGCTCCACCACGACAATGCACCTGCGCACACCGCACTCAAAACGAGGGACTTCCTGGACAGCACGCCAGTCAAACTCCTGGGTCACCCTCCTTACAGCCCTGATCTAGCACCGTGTGACTTCTTTTTATTCCCAAAAATAAAAAATCAGCTCAAAGGGATACAATTTTCGTCGCCGGAAGATGCGCTGGCTGCGTTCGAGCAGGCTGTAAACGAGGTGTCTGCGGCGGACTGGAAAAAGTGTTTTGAAAACTGGTTTAGGCGCATGAATCTTTGTATAGAGGCTGGTGGAAAGTACTTTGAAAAGATTTAATAAAAATATATGTACGTATAGAACAATTTTTTTTAGTTTCGCAAAACTTTCTGAGTGTCCCACGTAAGTAGTTTCCAGGTGGGTGATTAGAGAGTGTCGCTTGCATGTGTACCCACTATGACCTAGTCTCGACAGGTGAACGATAGGTAAATTTCATCACTGAATTACATATGATGAACGACTTCAAATGAACTATACTGCAATGTTATGCCATCAACCACAGAGGAAATTATACCATCATCTACTCAAATTGCTTTCGCAAAAGCATAATATTTTTATTTATAGGTCTCACGTCAGTATCTCTCGTCTGCTCTATTTTTAATACAACCACTAGTTGTGACAACATGCACTGGCGTAAACAATGATTCTATTTAAAGCTTCAATAAAATTACAAATCCTTCCTGATTTTGTAGAAGGTAAACTAAATTTAGTTCGCCAAAGCTCGCTGCGTATATCGATGTCATTGCCCCGCACTAAGCCAAGGCCGCTTCATGGTAACAACATGATTATAATTTATCGCTTTATAATGTTAGTAGTAGGTATTGTTGGTACATTGCTCCAGATAACGAGTGCATTATTCAGGAGCTGAATTGAAATAATGCTAGTTATCTGTTCTGGAGTAAATGAAATAGGTAAGGTTCTACTGTTAGTTATTCTCTACTTCTGTAGACTCTCTTCTGAGGTTCGTATGCGGTGTCTAAATTAAATTTCCGCAGCTCTGTTAGGGTATACTACGGTCTTGCCTGCTGGAAAACTTGTGTCCTAAGATAAGTTTATATCAAAACCTTACACCATATATGCTATCTCGGCTTTAGAAGTCCTGACCTGTCCTGACTCAATAGATGGCAGACTTCCCACGCTACTAAGGGGTTATCAGGTTCAGCATTACTATGTTACTTAGTACTGTAGTTGAGTTACTTCGAATGTTATTTCAACTAGCTTTAAAGTTCTATTTCAGCTAGGGCTAAACGACCAATTTGTTTCAGGACTCAGACGGCTCTGGCTCCATCGCGTCAACTGCTTCCCGGAGCTCACCTCTCCCATACGACACGGTTCGCAAGCTGCCTTCTGTGCCGACTTCTGCATCCCTGCCTGCTGCAGAGTCCAGGGAATCCCTTGTCCGTCCAAGAGACTCTAGCCTTCCTTCGCCGTCCAAGTTAGCGGTGTATGCAGCAGCTAGGAGAAGGTCCGCGGAGTCCGCGAAAGATAATAAACGCACACACCATTATAGAATTCAGTTTTAATGGTATTGAAGAGGAATCCAAGACGTTTTATAGCTTAGTGTTTTAGCGCTGCAAGTGAACACAGCAAGATCGGTTTTGAAATTCAGTCTACCTTAAAGAAATCAGAGATAATTTACCAAGAAAATAAACAATATTAAACTTCAGAAATATGAAAACAAATTAATTAAAGAACCTAGGTATTTAAATAATACGTAAACATGTCCTGAACCCACACGTGCGCCCATCCGTGAGTCCTGAATACCCTTCATGAAACCTGATATTGACGTGTTTATTTTTAGAAAGAGCACTGAAAATAAAAATGCTAATATCATGTGCTTCAACATCGAAGGTATACTCGTATTGATTCGAGTGCGATAAATAAAATATGAAAATGTACGTATGGTTTTTTTTAGGCTTCTATCGAAGGGAAGAAAATTGGTTTTCCTACCTATAGAATCATAGATGAAGAAATAGTACATTGTTCACCGAGAGGAGAAAGTGACCGATTACCGTCGAGGGTGTCGTTTGAAGCCCGAGCCGTAGGCGAGGGCTTTAAAACACCCGAGATCGGGAATCGCACTTTCTCTCGAGTGATACATAGTGCTTTATACTACACCTACGAGGAAAATAAAAAACTAAATCTTTACTAATTAAAACTGAATCCTCAAACAACACACAAATTAAAAAATGGCGCCAATGTTCTTTTTTCAAATTGTTTGACACCATCCAACACACAGCTAGTGGCCAGTGTCATTTTGCGAACTTGGAGATAAAAACTCACTGTAAAAACTTTTTGGCTTTTGATATTTAGGTTACCAGCGCATAGTCTTACCCAAAATTAAAAAAGAAAAACCACGTAAGAAATGGATTTTCATACACTTTTCTCTCCCGCTCAGATGAGTTTTCTCGCCGCATATTTGTTCGATATATGCGATGACGTACTTTCTACCGTAAATTTGATAAAGTATCAAGGTACTTTCCGAGCAGGTGTAGTATAAACGTGTTTGCTTACCTTGTTTTTTATGAAAAGTAAGTATATGAAAATGGCGATGATTATAATGTTAGTAAATCCGTTCCGTTTTGTTTTGTTGCTAAGTAGGGATCGAAGTTCGATTAATTATTTATTTAATTCGGCAGCCCTATTGATCTACTGATTTATTTTACCTAATTAAGTTGACCTATAAAAGTTGTTTGATGTAAGATGTTAACACTGTATTTGACTGCCATGTTTTATTGCATATTGATAATTGAACAATACGCACATTTACTTCTCGATCACGGGCAAGCTTCCGAGTTAAAGTAGGTACCTATCTATGTCTATCTACTAAAAAACCATGTCCACATTTTTATAATAAATAAGCGTAAAGATAACGAAATGGCAGATACCTATTTCGAGGATGTTTAATTAATTCAGAAGAGTGTAGGAGTAAGTTTGCCTACGCAACGCCCAACTTATTTTTAAGTAGCCCACGGCACTTAACTTTGACGCTGAGCTTAAAAGTAGGTGACGCACGTAGGTATCTGTTATTGATAGATGGAACAATACTTTATGTTATTTTAATACGAAAATAAATACGAATTTCATATAAAATTTCATACATAGGGCCTGTTTCACACTGGCCGGATAGGCACTGCGTCCATTAAGATAAAATAAAAAATTGTCGTAATGTAAATGAATTATATCTGCCAGACCAGTTAAACAGAACTTATCAAGAGATTGTGAAACAGGCCAATAGAGTTTAACGAAGAATTTATGAACGAGTGAATGTAGAGTTTTGTTAGTGTTTTTATAGGTCGTAAGTTTGAATAACGTAAGGATTATTTACTAAAATAAACTATAGTGACCGCTGTTGACATTTTTATTGAGTAGGTACGGTTTAGTACTTGTTTGCGTGTGTCATTATTGTTCGGAGTATGGTGGCTAGCTAGTCGTGCTTAGGTGTAAATTAAAACTGTTCAAATTAGACTCGGCTTAGGTTTGTCTGAGAAAAGTAAAATCAATCGGGCGTTGCTTGTTGCGTCGTCGCTAGCAAAACATGCTTTGAGACATTCTTCAGTGCTTGATTCACAAAATAACAGTACCTACACATACTGTTATTTTGTTAAACAAACTTGAAAGATTTGCCAATAGCCAATGATATTCAAATAAACAGATACGTTATACACTCACAAAACAATTGAAAAAAGTGTTCCGCGCAGCAGCGGCAGCACACATACACACTTTTCATTCATCTGACATTTCACTACAAGTCGAAAGGGATGGCTAGATAAAACCAACAAGAAAAAAAGAGACAGCTAGTGTTTGTCACTTGCGTGTGAATGTAAACAAACATTATTCTGACCACCAATGTTTTTTCTTTTTGTAACCTCCAAATATCATAACATTAGGAAAAAAAATTAAATAAATTAGTAAATTGAGGTGTATTACGTACTTACATATGGTATGAGATCCCTTCTGTTTTATGTAATTTGGTATTGTAATAGGTGCACTTTCTAAATACACACGATGACATTTTTTTAATTTTGATTTTGTTTCAACAAAGCGTATCGCTCTTCGACATCCGTGACATAAACTAAAGACTCAAGTATACAATTGTCTCCTATTCGAGTCTTCACAATGCGCGCGCTCATAACATATCTGTTTATTTGAATATCATTGCCAATAGCCAAGTAGGTAATACAATCATAACTTGAAAAAACAAATTACAGGACGCCATCGTGAAAGACTTAATTTCAGCATTCAAAACATGCAAACAATTAATTTATTATGATTGTTTTTAACGAAAACACACTGTAAATTAAGTTTACAACTTTCATTAAACTAAATTCTCTATTGTTTCCTAACTTCTACTATGTGTAAATAAACTTATAGTCGATCAATTCAGACAAGCGAGTCGAAGTTGGCAACAAGAACTAAAACTTGTTCTCTTTGTGCAAACATCTTACCGGTAGACTCGTATAACTGTAGAAGAAGCTTCAAGTTATTATTTAAAGTATTATGGACGCTATATAATAAATAACGTCGGCTATCAAGACGCCCGCGGTAATTGGGACTAATTAAAGGTTAGTTTTACTTTATTGCCCGCTGGAGCGCTACGCCGGCAGTCCATCCGTACGACTTTATATTTCACGTTTTCTTAATTGCATTTAAAGTCTGAATATTAAAATACCTGCCTGATTTTATATCACGATCTAAATTTGAAAATAAAAGAAAAAGTCACAGTTTTGTTCGCATGACTCGATGGAATATCAGTTTTTTTTTTTTTCTTTTCTGAAACTTGGTTTTTGCGTAAATCGTGTCTATGATTGACACCTGGAACAAAAATTGGATTGTGATAAAAAATCATGTTGTAGATATTGATAGCTCAAGTAGATGTTAAAATGCTTGTTTTTTTTAATATAATGCTCGATGATCGTTGCAGCTATTTCGGTAAGAAATTGTTTGTATTACGGCAGCGTCGGGTCAGTCGACAGATTGATTGTAAAACCTGATTCACACGTCGCTTTGTACCGAGGTGAAACTTTTAATTATTCTTGAGATGGCGGAAAATAAGTGTGAAATAGCTTAAGAATCTATCAGTACGGATTTAGTTAAGCTTCTCAGGAAGGGGAAAATTGGTGAATGCTACCGCGCGTTGCTAACTTTCTTTTTAAAAGTACAAATTATACGGTATTACCTTCAGTGTTTTATTACTTCGCCGAGAAACCTTGTTACCATCATAGTAAACGGCGTACGTGTGAAGTAGGTTATTACGATTTTGTGAACGATACGCACCTGTAGTTCTGACTGGAATACAATATGATGTCCAAACTTTGTTTTGTGTTATAAAAGATGTAGTACCGATTTAAAAAAAAAACAATATTGATCGAATAAATGAGAGCGTTGCTACATATTTCGTTCTAGTTTTATTTCCAAAAGCTTGGCCTTTTCCACTTTTTATCATCGAAATAGAGAAGCCTTTGAAGTTTACTTGATACTGTTTTGCCTTTTGCTGTTATACCGGTTTCCTCTAGAATTTCTGAATGTAATCAGTTGTAAATCTCAAATCAATTGAAATCAATGATTAAAATTGAATGATTTATTTCGGTCAAATCCACGTCACACCCAATCATAGCAGTAACAGGATTTGGACAACGGTCATTGTGTTTGTGTGATGAGCCTTTCGAGACTCATTCAAATTGAACACTGTCCAGCATTCAAATAGAGTAGGCACCTATCACTGTCTGATAGCTCTATCGTCAGAAAAAAGTAAGTATCCATATTTCACGTGTTCCACTTTGTTTAAACTACAAAGGTACGAACAAAGCTGTGCACGCAACAAGATGGCAAGCTTTACGACCTATAAAAGCTTTTGTATGTCTCCGGCAAATTGAAAAGAATACAGATGTTGCCAGTTACAACGTGGCGGGATACCAAATTTAAATTGTAGCTACACGATAATGTAATATTGATTGCTTAACAAAGGACATCATTAGGCGCCTTGTCCTGCCTGCTTCGCTCTTTGAACCCTGCCAAGAAAAACACCAGATTTTAATTAAAATATATATGAGTACGTGTCGAACTCTAGCATGAAAACTTAAGCTTACCTAATCGTGTTCCACATGTTCTCAATTTCGAAAGTGAAGTCCTTAGTGTTACCTATTTGGAGAACTTTTCTTCGTTATGCTACGAAAGTTGTTAAGGGTGGGTATCCACTATGTTCGCGAACCTCTTGCGCTCCGCACTCCTGCAACAGCTTCAATGGATACGGGATGCGCTCCGCTTTGTGTTCGTGCTAAAACCGACACAGCTCGAAGCTCAAATCACCTGTTGCGGAGCGCAGAGCGCAAAGACGTTTGCGAACATAGTGGATACCCACCTTAAGACGGTACCCTGACCAAAAAATCGGCATGAGATATGAGCATTCCTATTGGTCTAGCGGCACTGGTGGCGCATGAATTACAGTAGTGAATACGCCCAGATTTTAGAATAAAATCATTATAAAATCGAATTTTGGTCTTTTGAAAAAAAAAAATCTACAAAAATGTTCGTTATTAAATTGTCTATCCATTAGTGTTAGTACAAAAAATAATTAATGAATACTTTACGAGGAGATGCATAATATCGATAATTATTTCTCATTTTTATGTTTTTTTGGAAGGAGATTAGTGAAATATATACAACATTTAAAAAAAAACTAAATCTACCATTTTAGAATCAATATTATGTAGGAATTTAATGTATTTTTATTAATTGATATTTCTTTTATTTCGAGTAGATAGCTCCTAAAAACAGCACAAAAAACGGCTTGCGTGGCGTTTTGCTCGGGGTACCGCCTTAATGTTGCCTGATAATAAAATAAATATTTACAATACCAAGCGCATAGTAACAACCGGAAAAATTTACGTAAAGACAATAATCGGATGAATTCTGATGTAACAGTGCAGAAAAAGACTTCCTGTTGTGTTCAGGGAAAACATAACATTAGCTATTTAATTGGATTAACGTTGCCTTTTCAGACGAACGAGAGTCGTCGGAATAAATAAATGTTAGCGAGTTCCTCGTAAGAACAGCTGAAAACAGAAAAATTCACTCTGCTGGTAAGTATTGAGAAGGTAAGTTAGAAATAAGCATTGGTGATGCTTTGTTATACTGCTATTCTGGTTACTTTCAGACTACAAATAAGTATTGAAATCAAAATATTACACAAGAATAAGATTGAATAAATTCTTGAATGTACATACAGCGGCCTTGATCCTGACATTTGCGTACCTAACGAGAATGAGGCCGAGTGGCGGCCTCGCGCGCCTGACCGCCTGCGCTTGCGCAACTACCAGCGAGCACCGCGCAACGAGCACCGTCGACCGATAGCCATGTCCACGACAACGCGACAGAGATAAACGTACCACCCTCCATATCGATATCTCGTTTCAACGTTCGGGCAACGGCCCAACCTTCGCCATAGTGACGTGACAAGCTATCGATACCACAGAATGAGGACAATCGAACAATTTACTGTTCATTTATCGAACTGATTTGATTAAAGATTTATATCAATCAACTGCCACTCAACTCTGAGGCTGTTGTAAGTAGTTATAATATATTAATAATGATAGTGACTTTGATTATAATAGTACCTACATAATCAAAGGATAGTGACTATAGCTCCTAGGGTTTTCAATCAAGATAGAGATCGTACAACTTCGTACCTAAGGTGTACGTCACCACAACCACTTACGAATATTTATCGTTTGGTAAAAGTTGTCGTAAGCAGCTGTGAGTAAGCAGATATTAAAATCAACTTATCTTTTGCCAAAACATCAACAATTCTGCAAAATAATGCGCAAAAAAGATTAAGTAGGTTCCCATTTTTTTTACTCAATTATATTGTAGAGAGAGACATTTTTGTTTATCCTAAGGATAACCCGATAAGATGTTATTTTTACTCAGATCGTGTGTCGTTCGGTTTGTTGTTGTTTCAGATAAACAAGTGAAAGTCAATAAAACACGGTGGTCTCACAAACAACGTTATCTCTCAGCGACTAAGTTTTATGGGCAAACTTCCATTGAAATAGAAAATATTGCGTGTTTAGAGAGTCCTCTGATAAAATTATATTTGATATTTATTGTACGGTCTAGTTATAGGTCGTGGGTTCGAGCCCAGGCAGGCGCTTTACTTTGTGTAAATTATTTCTTCACCACTGCTCTCAAAACGCTGAAGGAAAACATCGTGGGGCAACCGGCATGTCCTAGAACCATAAATTCGAAGACATGTGACATCCACCAACCCGCACTGGGCCCGCGTGGTGGATTACGACCCATTCCCTCTCACAGAGAGGAGGCCTGTGTCCCAGCAGTGGGAACATTAATAGGCTGATTATGTGATGTGATGTGATGTGTACGGTCTATGTATAAATCTCTGCCAAAATTTAATATAATTGTCGGCAGGTATATCATTCTCTGAATCGAATGGACAAGTTGCTTCTGAGATTGTTATTTTCTTAGCACAAAACTATTTTCTTCCATAGAACTTCGATTATATAAATACTGCTTGGGGTGAAGCAGCTACCTACTTATTCGTAAGCTATCCCGTATCTTTCATTAAAATTTATCTGCTGCTCAAATAGCCGTTAATTTCCGGAGAACACGATAATAAATGCTGATGCTTGTGTAATTATAGTGTTTGTTAATCGATATAATGAGCGGAGCTCAGCCGTGGGCGGGCCTCCGTAAATCACTCTTTCTGAGGTACAATCGGCCGTATCACGACATGCGAATTGTAGCTTGGTGTAGCGATGGGATTGAGAATCTTTTATAATATTACTCGGCAAAAGTTTACTTAACATTAAAGTAGGTCAGAAGTAAGCAGCGATCGATGTCGGCTACCAATTAGTAACACAACGATGAGGAAATAATCAACGTCATTTGCTCATGTAGAAGAAAGCTAAAAATAGACTTGGATCTAAAATATTTCCCTGCGGAACTCCAAACAAAATTGTATTTTGTACGTATTGTAGATATATATTTTTAATATTTCGGTAGCAGTGATTGGTTTACAAGGAAATTAAAAACATATCCAACAAAGGACGCTTCCAAAAAACTACCTGCATTTAGACTAAACTGATCTGATCTGATGTTTGCTATCTTGTCGCAAGCCTTAGCGGGATCATTTCTATTTACACTCAATTTGCTAATAAAAATGGAGAGTGATGGTCATACACAGTACGGTGTTTCTGATAGTTGCGTGTGTTCAATGGAGGTACCTGATTATGGAGGCTTGGTATCGAAACCGGTTGCAAGCAGTTTTTGTGATATCGACACGACAGACGTGCAACGGTGCGCGCATGAATTTGCTGGTATTAGAGTCTTCAATCAAAATAATTGATTAAACTTGTGTTCTTGCTTCTTTTAAGTTTAGTAGGTATTTATTATTACTGTTTGATGATTTACCTTGTTAATATTATTGTTTCATACACAACAAATAACACATTTAGGTACCTATTAATAATAATCAAACATGAGATATGTATGAGGATGAGGAAAACAAGTTTTGGGTAGGTCCCTTATGTAAAACATTGTTATTTAGTTTCACGTTTTTGTATGGTTGTGTTTTTACAATGTAGGCTTATATGTATTATAATAATATTATACAAACAAATATCCACGTAGTCAAAGATACAATAAGAGCAGATAGTTCACAACAAGTAGACGTAAATATTTACTATTTGCTATAATATCTACTTATGTACAATGACAGAGTAAACAGATAAAGACAATTATCGCATTGTCACAGTATTACTCAACTGATACGATTGACCCGAGCGTGGCATGTGAAAATAAAATACATAACTATGTACCTCAGTACTACAAACGTCTTCGTCGCATTGTCAACGGGCCAATTAATTATGAATCTAACAGTTTCTTTATGATCTGAGAGAATATCAAAGAAGCGTGACGATTGTTTTTTTGATTTTGTCGCTCGTTTATTATCTGCCAGTGTGCCTATCTGTATAATTGCTTTTATCTCTGATGTTACTGAACTCTAGATATTTTATCGCTTTTCATCATTCTTTTTTTAGAACTACGCTTTAAACGGTCGAGTTTTGAAACTATTTTCTTTTTGCTTTGAATCGTACATTGCTCGTTACTGTTATGTAAATAAGCGAATTCATTTCATCGGTTTCTCTTTCTTTAATTATCATATCGTTTTTTAGGGTTCCGTACCCAAAGGGTAAAAACGTGACCCTATTACTAAGACTCCGCGGTCCGTCTGTCTGTCTGTCACCAGGCTATATCTCGTGAACCATGATAGCTAGACGGTTGAAATTTTCACAGATGATGTATTTCTGTTGCCGCTATAACAACAAATAAATATTTAAGTAGGGCTCCCATACAACAAACGTGTTTTTTTGCCGTTTTTTGCGATAATGGTACGAAACCCTTTGTGCGCGAGTCTGACTCGCACTTGGCCAGTTTTTTTATAAATGGGACACACTTAAAATAAAATATCTTATTTTTTTTAGGAAAACTGTACAACTATTTCTCCGAACAAAGCTTTCGACTGAGTCATTAAACTCAAGTGACGCATACAAATTCCCATCGTCACATGTGTAGAGGTAAAGTCGTTAGCGTCCTTTTGATTTCTGAGATTAAGTGGGGGCTTAACCTGTAAAATACCCTGTGGTATTGACATTGCGGTGTTTTATTTAGTAAAAAAAGTGAAGACCTCTTTAATTAAAAATGTAAAGTACCCCCATACCTAACTCAATAAATATTTTTCGTAAGAGTGTGTGCTTCAGTGCCTTCTTTAAGTTCCATGTTATTTCATTTCATTCATTGCTAAGCGTCTACCGTTGTTTGAAATGGCATTATCGACCCATCCAGCGTCTACCACAGTGGACCTCCACCCCCGCACAATAAAGATCCCACCACCTGTTACCGAGAGGATCTGATAAAAATTGCAAATTAAAAAATAAGTACTTCAAGATAAGCTATAGCAGAATTCTTAGAAAAAATCTGTACATACTTACCTTACTTTTAACGTTTTCATGGAGGTTCTACTTGGGTAACATCATAAACGTCAAAGTCATCGACCATCTTAAAACAATAATTACGAAGCTAAGTATATAGTGGTAGTCAAGAAGGAAAAAAATATGGAAAATCTCGTTTTCTCGGCACGATAACCTTTAGATTAGAGTGTTTACGCAAATTATGTCCTTTTGTGCTTATAATCAAGGTCACTACAGGGTTTAAATGGTTTTGTCTTGCTCTATAGGTTTATCTTTTGCCTATTAATTTTTTTTAAACTCATCATATTGAACGACACGCCTTGACCTCTCTATATGTGTACATAATTTAAGAATTTTGTCGACAATTTCAGGTCTGATTGGAAGATGAGATGGCAGCACATGTACTCCTAAGCTGCCAGTAATCGTTGGTTATAGAGCCAAATACCTCGAAGACCCAGGTATTATACAAGAGATAGTCTGCAACACCAAGGCGTTGCTGGTATTCTTCGAGGAGCTGGGGTGGCCCACCCATATTTACGCAAAGTACACGATTGGACGTGGAGTTGCGGACACCAGCCCGTCTTAACCTTAACCTTAGGAAGATGAGAAGAAGCCTCGATGTTACCTACTACGAATAAACTACGATCATGCCGTCCATCCATCCATCTCCAATACCAACCATCACCAATTCACCATTAATAGTCCAGTTTTTGGCTTAATTCTCATACAGTTTTGGTTTTAACCAAATCTATGAGAATTAAGCCAAAAATAGATTTGTCATTACTACTAGCACAATAAACATAAATCCGGTGAAAATACTTAATTAAGTAGGAATTAATTGCCGCAGATTTGCCTCTAAAAATACAGATATTTTCTTATTTTTATTTCTCACATTTCGTTTTGTTCGAAACTGTTTCATTCCTTAAGTACTGTCGATGAAAAACACTGCAATGAGGTATATTTCAGTACCATTAACTTTCTGTTTACGTAATTTAAGAACCCAAAAAAGTTAACATTGCTGTCAAAACATACCAGAAAACATCATTTTAAATGTTAAACGGCCTAAATTACCATAAGTACGCACAGATTTAGTACAAACATAACCACGTTCTTTTATTCCCGTTTCTTGAAAACTAATGACAATGATTGAGTCATAAGTAGAAATTTTTGGGAACAATTGAACAAAGATTACACATGTCCAGAGCACAAACTGAAGTACAATCTCTACACGAGAATTAAGCAAAAAAAATGACTTTTGGGACCTTTGACAGGCCATATGTTTTTTTTTGTTCGGTTGGGTTTTTTATCGACTTTTCAGGCAACATTACTACTACCACAATAAACATAATTTAGGTGAAAGTACTTAACTAGTATTTTTTTCGCAGCAAACGTTTTAATTTCCTGCACTATATTGTCATTCATTTAGGGCTCCCACACATAACTGCGATGCGATGCGATGCGACGCGATTTCTTTACATTTAATACTAGCAGATATTCATCGTGAGCTCGCAGATATTTGCGATGCGATGCAAATTCGCAGTTATGTGTGGGAGCCCTTAATCTCCATGAGCCAATCGTAGGTAGGTATGTAGTGACTACGCAGATACAATTTCCCCAAAAGAATATTCGCTTCTGTTTATAAACCGAAACGTTCTATTTTCAAAGCACCTCGAACCCAGACTGTGTTCAAATATTCAGAGACAAAACAAAATAGTGACAATGAGCTTGCAGCCCGATCCACTTTCAACTTGGCATTGTTACGTCAATCCCTCCCGAATACTTAAAGTCGCGCCTAAATCCGGCAGTTCCAAATATCGCTTCACTCTGATGCCACTTAATAATTTATCGGATAGATGCAAACTTGGGTGTTATAAATCGATTCCTCTTGACCCAAATCCGTGCGGGTCAAAGCCATGTCACAGCCTAGCCGGCCGGAATAATAATGCCTGCTTGGACTTGGATTTTTAATAAGCTTTATGTCTTGTTTTGTTTTTTTTTGTGTGCTTTGTGCCTGACCTTCGTCGGGACTTGCTTTTTCCATAGCTTTTTCCTTAAGTTAACTTCCATACCATACTAGTATTCTACACTATATTACTTTTGTAGTTCGGGGTTTTTTTACGATCAGGAACAAGAACTAAAATCATCTTGTTTCTGATGAAAAGACTTGTCATTTAATTCGCTCTTAAAAATCCTGGAAAACTCGATAATTTATTGAGTGTTAACTAGCAATAGCATTAGCAACAGTCGTTTATTTCTGGCGAGCAAAACGTACCTTGACTGCGTTATTTATGTAGTTGTCTCAATTTGAGTAGGTATATGTCTTATACCTAAATAAATTTTGGCACGGTAGGATCCACGTGGCGGCAGTTGCTCGCCGGCCAACAAACGATCGACGATGCATAATTTATAGTTCAGTGCACTTACATGCGTTAATTCATTTTTGCAAATCTTTGAATACTGAATGTTGATATTGTGTAGTTTAAATAGATCCCTTCCTTGATCCTTGATCCCTTGATCTTTGAGTAACCAAAATTTTGTGTTCCTAAACTCACCGCCGGTTTCTGAATAGAATTCGAAGTTTAGAACTTGCCAAACTCTCCATTAGCATGAGAACTGGGTCAAACTATAGCATAAACATATTTTAGACTAAAGTTTTGGCAAGTTCTATACTTCAAATTCTCGTTTCAGAAACAGGGGTTTAACTATAACCCCCCTCCCACACTCTCCGACGGAAAAAGAGTAGTGTTATAAATTTGACGTGTGTACCTGTGTGTGGCATCATAGCTCCTAAACGGATGAACCATTTTTGGTTTAGTGTTTTTGTTTAAGAGGTAACTAACTTTATCAAAAGTTTTCTTAGTCCGATTCATCATGAAACATATAATGATGAATCGGGGTATTTTCGCAAGATGTCATAATTACGTGATCGACAGATTGTCGATTGAAGCCTATCTACTAATAGATAAATTATGTAGTGTAAATAGCATTAAATAAAAATGAGTCAGGGTTTTTTAAATTTCTACTTTTTAGAAGTCCACCTGAGCTCTATACGTTTGTATCAAGATAAGAACCGCAAGGATATCGTCACACAAGGTTGTTCCAATCCAGTGCGCGATGAGTTCATCGAATCAGCTGTTTGATAGTTTACTGCGCACGAGTCTCGTGATGCACCGGCCGGCACTGCGCATTACTGGTTGGTGCAATTTAATATTTGCTCCAATCATTGGCTACTCCCTTTTACTTCCTTTTATTGGACTGCTAGCACGGGCTTATGATTCAGTCTAATAATGTCCAAGGGGCTACAAACTTATCGTCGTGGTGTCCAAAAATAAAATCGCCTGATATGATGGTCTAAAACACGTCTGGGTAGTACGGTGATGTAATCAGTCAGAAGATCTGAAGATGACATGACCAGATAAGGCCAGCAGCCTAATTGCGTAATGAATTCGGCAAGGCATAGGACTAAGAGTATGAACAATCGACCAATCACATGGCGAGATGAAAGACGCGATGTGGATTTCCGTCTTTGTTATTAGTCCATTGTTCAACTCTTGCTCTGCTGAGTAGTGTTGTGTAAAGGCAGCTATATGAAGGAGGTCGGCAGACCTAACCTAGATGACCATAGTAAGAAACAACCAAAAGGCAGAAAACTTATTACTTGCTGATGTGTCAACGACCGGGACCCAACACAGACACGTCTGGCGAATGACGGCGTGAGCCTGCCTCAAATATTGGGTTAAAGAGAAACAAGACAGAGAGAGGCAAGTAAAATTGCCGACGAAAAGCAATTCTGTAAAGGATAGAAAAGTTAATACAAATAATCAAAGAGAGCAGTCGGAGGATACACATACGTATATGTTATTCGCGAGCAGGCTGACCAAAACCAGATGTATGCTACGACTGCACAGCATGGTTTTCTTCTTGTTTAAGTCTTATTAGTTCGCTTCTTAAGCAGTCGGGTTTTTGATTTTTTTAATTATTTTTTGTATTCATAACTTTTTAGTAAACTTTTTTTTTGGAAATTATGTTCATATAAGAGTTATATATTTTTGAAATCACCTCCTAAAACCCTTTAGTTTGATACCCCACACGATGGGAATGGAAGAAAAAAATTGGGCCCCCACAATATGGCGCCATATTGTGGGGGCCATAAAATCCGCCATTTTTCTATTTACCAATTTTAATGTAGCCATGACACTCGCAAGGTTAAGAGGAATTGATTGACATAAGAATCATCAAAATCAGCCAACGCGTTTGGTGTCTAGAACGCCACATAGGAACAAACATACATACATTATAGACTGGTAAACACATTACCCTCCTTCGGCAGTCCGGTAAAAAATATTAGTTTCGCGCGAGGGCTGACGCCACTCACTTTACCTAACGACCCTTCTACAATTTTTGAGCTACTTACTACTACTACTTATTAATTATTTAATACCCTTCGTCTTCCTAATGGAAGCTATTTGTTGGTTTTGCAGGCAAAGACGTTTTATGTAATCGCCTTATAAAATCCGGTTACGAAATTATTATCGACTAGCGGACGCCTCGCGGTTTCACCCGCGTAGTTCCCGATCCTGTAGGAATACAGGGATAAAAAATAGACTATGTCACCCGGGGATAGTATAGCTTCCCAACGGTGAAAGAATTTTTTAAATCGGTCCAGTAGTTTTTAAATGTATTCGTTACATACAAAAATACAAATCTTTCCTCTTTATAATATTTGTATAGATATAACTACATAAACATGTGGATGTACATACATAGTAACATACATAAACTCACGCCTTTTTCCCATGCCTGCCCTAGGCAGAAACTACAGAACGCCACCTGCTACGATCCTTACATACACGTGGATATAATATTTGTTTATAATATATGCTCGCTAAATTAAATTTAAATTTAATAATTGATACTAATTAATATGTTATTGTAGTGATCATTATTATGTAGTTATACTCGTTTACGTTGACAAGGAAATATAAAATGGCGCCACTGTTTCGAGAATAGTTGCCGGCACAACGAAGCGATGTTTTGTGGGTCTTTATTTTTGTATTTACTGATTAATTAGCTGCTTAGAGTACAATTTTTTTTTGGAATCCTTGCTCCATTCTAGGCATTTTTCCTGTATCGTGGGTGTGTTTACAAACTTAACTTAAAAAGTAACTCACATACACAAGACACCCAGATCCGGAACAAAATATATCTGTGGGCAGTAGAAATATTTGTTCCGTGCGGGGATCGAACCCGTGACACGCAGCGCAGCAGCCGATCACTCAACCACTACTCCAAAAGTGTCGTCACAAAAACAAAATAAGAGCTTATGTAGCTTTTTTATTCGTTGTTGATCGAAGACAAATATTACGTACAATACCTAAAAGTGTTATTATCTACTAAACTTTTGCCAGAGGCTACATCCGCGTGAATGTCGAAAATTGTATTATACGTACAACGTATATTTCTCGCCAAACTTTTTGGCAGCCCTGAAGTTGGCTACAGTGGCTGCGCAGTAGTAAATCTCATACAAAAACAGCACCGATCCGTGCCTTGCGCATGGGATAGCCAACTTCAGGGCGGCCAAGACGTTTAGCAAGAACTATACGTTCGTTGTATTGTACGTACTTAGGTACTTCCAGAATAAAAAGCATCCAGAGGGTTTAGTGCGAGTTTTGTCTCACGCTGAAATGCGTTAACGTAATCGTCACGTAAGTATTGAAACTTGACAAACGGTGTCTTGTGACGATATGGAGAAACCTCTTTTTTTGTATACATTTTGACATAAGAGATCGTTTACGATATCATGTGTGAATACGTTAAAAAACTCGGAATAAGGACACAGGTTATGCAATGGGGTATCCGTGTGCTATTCTTCTAAATCTGTTGAGCCGTTATTGGTACGTGATTGATTAACAAATATCCAAAGTCACTTACATCTAAACACAGTTTCGGTAGACTTTCAGATTTAAAATCATTTACAGTTGCACAAAGCATTATTATCTAGTCCAGATATAAAAAAAAACCTGATTAAGTAAGTACCTACATCAATGTGACTTTCTCCTACGCAGCTGCGTAGACAAAACGAAAATCTGCTGATAAGTCAGATGAGTTGCTAAATTGCATAATATTATGAAATTTTCACCTTACCTCCTTACTTATATTAGACTAGCTGACCCGGCAAACTTTGTTTTGCCATAAAAAGACCAAACATTTATCTACCCTACCCTACCCTACCCTACCCTACACTACCCTACCCAACACTACCATACCCTACCCTACCCTACCCTACCCTACACTACCCTACCTATAAACCTCACGGAGCTGAGACCTTTCCAACGAATGCAAAACCATCGAAATCGGTTCGTGCGTTCTGGAGTTATATCGTCAGGAAAAAACCCGACTTATTTTTATATATTAGACAATGATATTCAAATAAACAGATATGTTATAAGCGCGCGCATTGTGAAGACTCGAATAGTAGACAATTGTATGATTTAGTCTTTAGTTTATGTCACGCATGGCGAAGAGCGATACGCTTTGTTGAAAAAAAAACAAAATTAAAAAAATGCCATATTGTGTATTTAGAAAGTGTACCAATTATAATACCAAATTACATAAAACAGAAGGGATCTCATACCATATGTAAATACGCAATACACCTCAATTTACTAATTTATTTCAATTTTTTTTCCTAATTTTCTGATATTTGGAGGTTACAAAAAGAAAAAACATTGGTTGTCAGAATAATGTTTGTTTACATTCACACGCCAGTGACAAACACTAGCTGTCTCTTTTTTTCTTGTTTGTTTTATCAAGCCATCCCTTTCGACATTGTAGTGAAATGTCAGATGAATGAAAAGTGTGTATGTGTGCTGCCGCTGCTGCGCGGAACACTTTTTTCAATTGTTTTGTGAGTGTATAACGTATCTGTTTATTTGAATATCATTGATATTAGAAGATAAAGCATTATATCTAATATTAGGTGGGTATGTCGAGTTTGCTCGACTAGATTTTGTTTATTAATAGATTGTTTTGTAATTTGTTTGAAAACTCATTCAAGTCACTATCGCCCATTCATTATCAGCCTATTAATGTTCCCACTGCTGGGACACGGGCCTCCTCTCTGTGAGAGAGGGAACGGGCCTTGATCTACCACGTGGGTCACGCCACGTGGCCAGTGCGGGTTGGAGGATGTCACATGTCTTCGAATTTTTGGTTCTAGGACATGCTGGTTTCCTCGCGATGTTTTCCTTCACCGTTTTTAGAGCAGTGGTGATGAAATAATTTACACAAAGTAAAGCGCTTGCCTGGGTTCGAATTCATGACCTACGAGTCTACGACACGTAAGTCGGGGCCACTACCGCTCTATCACCCATTATAAATAATATTTTTTTTGATTTCTTTCTTGTCTTCTAAATTTAGGTAGGTAGGGAAGGGTAATTTAATGAACAATGAGTTTCTATATGACAGGAAAGTTTTTCGGCTTCTTCGGGAATATTCGTAACGCTTGATATAGGTTAATCAGCTGTTCTGGCCTGAAGTACCTTCTCACCTTTGCAAGGATCCCCAACTATTTGGCAGCGAGCTGAGTCTTTGCCTCAATGTATGGGCCAAAATTGAGAGTCTATGTCAACGTAACGCCAGGAAGCTCAAGAATGTCCGTTATTGGCACGGTCAAAATGGCCGGGTGAAAATGAGCCCTTTTTAGCGGAAAAAGACACGCCTGGGTTTTAGCAGCATTCAATCTGACCAAATTGGCATCGCCCCATTCGAAGACTGCCTGCAAGGACAGGTGCAAATACTCCACCATGGCCACATGGCGAGACCGGATCTGAGGCCCGGTAGCCCGAGCTTTGGACTAGTATCTCTCAGTAACAGTGCTGTCGTCTGCATACCCTAAGGTTTTAGCAGAGATCGTTAATGTGCAGCAAGAATAATGTTGCTGAGAGAACCGACACCTGAGGGATCTCGGCATTGATATCCAATTGGTCCGACGAGCAGCCATCGATAACCACTCCAATGGACTGATCTCTCAGGAAGTATGCAATCCAATCACACAGACCACCGGGCAGACCTAATGAAGGAAGATTACTAATAAGGCTTTCGTGTAAGACCCTAACGCTAGCCTTGTTCACGTTGAGGCTGCGCAGTACCCTACGACCGTCCTGTTGATGGATGCGAATGTCCGACACAGGTACTCTTCTTGCATCCATCAGGAGGAGGGGCCGCGCGTCACCAAGATTCAGACGTGAAGATGCTATAAAATGAGACTTGCCTTCTCGAGTTGGCAACATCGAGCATCGTAACTGGAACACGGCTAGGCCGCTTGGCGGTACGTCTTTGTCCAGTGGGTGGTCATAAGCCTTCGGCTGAAACCAGTTAGTGTCCCCTGATTTGCAACACCCGGGGACCACGTGTAGAAAATCAAAGGGAGACTACAGACGAGGGTGTCACTTTCTGTGACCCCAAAAAGTTCGTTCATGTTTGGAGTACTGTTCTCATCTCTGGGATGGATCTGCCAAATACCAGCTTGATGCACTAGAATCGATCGAAAAATGGGCAAAGAGGGTCATCGGCAATGAGGCACTTGTCAAGTCAAAGCTCCAGACCCTTGAACATCGTCGCCGAGTTGCTAACTGGTCGATTTGAATCGGTTACATTTCGGCGAGTGTGCGAAGGAATTGCATGATTTAATTCCGCATAACCCGTTTCATCATCGGACTACCTTATGCGTGCTATGGAGTGGAATTCCTGCCGGAGTCTGTTTCCCGATATCTACAATCTAGGGGTCTGTAAGTCAAGAGTGAATAGGTTTAATCTAGCCAAGCGTGCTTAACCGTCGACCACATCATTGCTTACCATCAGGTGAGATAGTGGTCAAGCGTGAGCCTAAAACAATAAAAAAGTGCCGTATAAAGGAATAATGTAAGTAATTACTAATTAGTCTTAGTAGCTTTGCAGGACACATCTTGGTCCTAATAGGTTTAGTTATGATTGCTAATGGGATGGTCCATTAGCAATCTTTACCAAACCTATTAGGACCAAGATGTGTCCTGCAAACTTTCTTTCCAAGACCTTTCAAGAGTTCATTTGCAACATGGTCCAGTCGACCTTGCACCAACGACATTCATACCTAACCGGAACATACAGCGTGTTGTATAACCGCAGGAATTATGCAAGACCTCGTAATGTATTCAGAGATTCCATCTTGAAACTCTTGAAAGGTGATTACCCAACGAAGATTGTTAATTTTAATTGCACCTACATAATTAAAGATTTTCCGGGTTACTGGTAGTCGCATAGGTGATGGACGATTGGTTGGCGTTACCGCTTTCTATGGGGCATGTTGTTCTTAAGTTAATTTTGAGTTTAATCAATTAAATAACGTACTAGCTTTTCCCTGTGGCTTTGCTCTCATGACCTATCTTCCATGGTTACATTTAAACTATGACACTCATTGATAATTTAGCTTTTTATAAAACCAGTAGTTACTGCCAGATATAATACAAAAAAGAACCTCAAAAATGGGTGCAATTTATCTATCCTAATCAAACACACTGAAAGTATTTTTTATTTTTTTATACGTTGGCCCCACTAGGAATTTCTTCCTGTATCGTGGGTGCGTTTACACACTTATAAACTCACATACACAACACCCAGAGCCGGAACAAGTATCTGTAGGTCATACCAATATTTGTTCCGTGCGGGAATCAAACCCGCGACACGCAGCGCAGCAGTCAATCGCTCAACCACTGCGTCAACGGTACTCCCAATTTTTTTTTTTTTTGTTTCTTTTGTTTTTAAAGATTGAGTGAACGACGTTGTCTATACTACCCTCAAAGTGTCAATTGCCAGACACAATAGAAATCACCATTTGAGCTGCTACGAGTAGTAGTATACGTATAAACTGTGTTACAGACGCCGGCGCCTTCCTTCCTAGTACAGCTAAAAGTTACAAGTCAATCTACACTATAATTTATTGGATGCTAAAATTACAATAATACAAATTACAATTTTAATTATGCTAATAAAGTTAATTGTACTTAAAATAATACATTATAACTTAATAATAATAATTTGTTACGTGACAGAATAATTTCATTGAATAAAATAATATAACAATAAACAATTATCCTCTTTATAATCTATTTTTATTTTAGATTGTGGAAACTGGACGTAAATAGAGTTGTATATTTACGTTAGTAGACTTTATTCATACTATACTACATAACTACTTAAATTCTTTAAGATAATAAATCAACCAAACCAACCCATACATACTTGTCATAAGAGTTCAAAATAATAAGCGGAATTAAGCGGATAACATCCAAACTAAATTAAACAAAAATAAAAACGCTGTGTTACAAGCCCACAACGCACGCTTGGTGCGAGCGACGCGCGCGCAACGCTAACCCAATTCCAGCGGTATCGGCTTTCACAACTGTTGCATCACAGCCACACAATGCAGAGATGTGCGAACTTGTACGTTATATAAAAATAATTACTCTATGCTATTCACCAAACGATCTATCTGATTTTAGTTCCAGATATTAACTATGGAAGTTTTAAAATTGCTGAACCTACAGCGAAAACTGGTTACGATTTCTCTTTTCGAAAATATTTCTAGGATTCGAATAACTTGTGTTACTCGTTTTGAAGGTAGTTAAAATATCTACGCTAACTCATTCATTAAACCATTTGCGGTTAAATCAACTTACCTACTCGTATCAAGTTTTGTTCAAAAAAATATGTAATAGCCTTCGTAGGCATCCCGTAGACTTCGTAGGCATCCTGTAGACTTAATAGGCATCCCGCACACTCGTAGGCATTCCGTAGACTTCGTAGGCATCCTGTAGACTTCGTAGGCATCTCGCACACTCGTAGGCATCCAGTAGACTTTGTAGGCATCCTGTAGACTTCGTAGGCATCCCGCACACTCGTAGGCATCCCGTAGCCTTCATGGCCCTATGCGCTACGACATTGCTACGAATACGGAAAGATACAAATCTTTGTGCATAGAACTGCCGTAACCTAAGTAATATTACAACTAGTTTACTGCCGTTAATAATAATTAAACGGTTGTCCGTGTTCGCGTTTATTATTTCTTACTTAATTATAATTTAGTTTCTTCATCATAATTGCTATCAGCAATCTAATTAATATTCATAATAATAAACTTATTAATGGAGATATTTAAATTAAACATAGTCTCTTTTATTTATCTTACGATAAACTAATTACGTCCCAGCATAATTTGCTTTAAACAGCATTTACTGGAAATGGAGATAAGGTTAAATACCGTTTTAGAAACCCACACTCGTGTCTTGTTCTTAATAATAACATAATTACTGCTGAGATATGCTGTAGGTATGCTTTTTATGGAACAATTTACACAAACCTGTTTTCTAGGTCAAGTAATATGCCACGAAAATGCTATGGCAATACCTTCCTATTCACGTACATTTAGTATTGTTTACTCACAGCACGATAACCTAAATATCCTTTGCTTACGAGGTACGATTACGCTGGTACTGTAATAGGTCTAGATTGTTTGTTAGGTCACCTGAAGCACGGAACAAGGATAGACTTGAATGCTGAATAATAAATCATTGTAAAGAGGTTTTATTTCGCAGGAAGTAAAAAAAACCTTACCTTGGTCTCGGTAGGTATACGAATTAAAATTTAGGATAATCACGGCCATATTCAGATGAGTAATAAATTAATTATGCTGGGTTAGTGGAATAAAAATAAAAATGAAAGACAGCCATTTTTGTTCCCACGCAAATTGTGAATGACTTTGAGAAATGGGTTACTATGATTGTGGTGGGCGAATAATCTTTTAGAGGTGGTGTCTCTTGTGGCTCTGTTTACTTTGACAGAGATAAAAACTATAGCTGGAGATATCACGAGCAGTGGTGGCCCAGTGGTATCGGCCGCGACTTACAAGTTGTAGGTCGTGGGTTCGAGCCCAGGCAGGCGCTTTACTTTGTGTAAATTATTTCTTCACCACTGCTCTCAAAACGGTGAAGGAAAACATCGTGAGGAAACCGGCATGTCCTAGAACCAAAAATTCGAAGACATGTGACATCTACCAACCCGCACTGGGCCCGCGTGGTGGATTACGGCCCATTCCCTCTCACAATGAGGAGGCCTGTGTCCCTGCAGTGGGAACATTAATAGGCTGATGATGTGATGTGATGATGTGAGATATCAGAGGTATTTTAAAAAAATCCTACATATTTCTTTAAGCTCTAACGTGTAAAACAAAGGTAAAATAGATTAACTTTGGCCTAAATCAAATCTATTCTGTCGGTTACATACCGATGTGTGGTTTGACGTGTATGAATCTGTTTAATATTTACAGTCGTTCAACCATTCAGTTCGTTCAGCCTGTTAGCACAATACCTTCACATAAAACAAATGAGGTTAAAGTTAAGCCATAAATTCTAGATTTTATCACGCGAACTCGGCGGAATTTCTGATTGCCAGTTGTAACAATAAATTATGAAACAGGTTATTTATAAATGACGCCAGTCGTATTTAGAACAGAAATCGTAATAAAGAGCTTAATAAAGAGTTTTAAGCTTTATTGTGTACGATAGCAATCCACAAGAATAATCTTTCAAAACAAAACGCAAAAAAAAAACAAAGATTTCAGAAATAAGGTCAAAAGTTTAAAGCGATGTCTATGGCAACAAAACACGAGTTTGTAAGTTTGAACACTCATATTCTGGTAAATATTTATTTATACAGTCACCCAGCTGTGGTTTATTTAACCATGGTAGTTACATAAGTGTGGTAGGTCTTTTAAACAGGAAGTAGCATAATATAAAGCAATCGCGATGTATTCCAATTGACCGCACGGCCTTGCACAGTCTCGCACTTGACAAGATTATATAGGCAGGAAATATGGCTTGTTGAAATAATATATCACGGCAATCGAGGTTATTATTTTGGCCTTCTTCTTTTCGTGTCAATGGACTAGCTTATTTTTCGGCCAATCTTAATATGGGCGCTTAAAGAATACATCTGGGACACAGATAATAAAATACTAGCATATCTGGGACCAGCTAGATCAGTAGTACCTATAACTCAGAGTCTAATTTATTGTCTGAATTCAACACTCAATCACTTTTCCAAAAATAATGATTCAAATACGACAAACAACGTCACGCATGTAGTCGAAGAGTTAGTAAACTAATTTTTGCTGTCGCTTTTGAGGTAAACTTTTTGTTGGTAAAACACCGAGCTACGTAGGTACCTATGTTTGTTTATTTTTTTCATGACGTAATTGATAGGGAAAACCACTGTGAAGGTTATTGGCCTTTTAATTTTATATCTACGAGTCCCCTATACATATATGTTGAGAAGGAAGTTTTTTTTGGTTTATTTTATATTTTATGGTGTGTTATAACGCTATACAATAACACCTTGTTTTAATTCACATTCCACGCACAGCAAACAGCAAAACTGTGCCAAGTGTGAATATAAACCGTTTTGTGGCACATGATTTTATCCTACTTACATTATTTCTTACGCATCTGCTTCCATTATCATATCACTTTATGATACCATCTCATTGTGATCGCTTAACGTTATAAACATAAATAATGTAAATGGTCCCTCGAACAAAGCTATAAAAACGCCAATTCTTATGAAACCTTTTCAATATAATGTGTTTCATGTGCTAATAGAAGTAGTACGAGGAAATGTGAAGAAAAACGCGCCGAGGAAAGTGACGCGGCGATAATAAATTCCAAACGTGTGTGATGCGTGTAACGGTTGTAGATGGCGCCACCTGACACGTTTGACGTAAAGAACAGTAACTTCGATTGTTACTGCCACAGAGTACATTATGTTACTTTACTCGACACCTCATTACTGCTACCTAATTATGTTGGTTACCCTAAAGAAATAAGGAGTAATTTAATCAAATTCGTGTTTCACAAACGTCAGATTCATGTGTCACAAACTGTCAAAATCACAACTTACTGCGTGTGCCTGAAAGAACAATGGCGAGATTTTAGCTGACTTAAATTTGAGCGTCTGAAAGTGAGTTATATACGAAAGACGTTCTATTAATTGTCTACATTTTTTAAATATATTATTGGGCTGGTTCAAAACGGATAAAAAAAAATCATAATAAATAAAAAGTTATTTGATTTTTTAGTTAATTTCTTTTGCTTAGTGTTGCCATTATATATTTTATCTGCTAAGTGACAAGTAGTAACTATATTAATTAATAATATAATTAAAGTATTTATTGCAGTAAATGAGTTAACAATATAGTTTATTTCTAAGTATAGATGTTCCTCGCAGGTAGGTAAGAATATTGTAGTGCAGTAGAAATAAATGAATTACTTTTAATTAATGATTGGCAAAAAGACTAGTATCCAAGTTTAAAAAATATAGCTTGGTTGTTGACGAGGACGACGACCTTTTGATAAACGTCAAAGTCGCTTAGTTTAAATAAATATACTCTTTCCAAAGAGTATATTATACATTTCATGCTGAAATTACTAGGTAAGGGAAATGCTAATGCGATATTCCCCTTTTACTTCCACGAAATTGAATAATATTACCTATTAAACACATTATTAAAAGTTACCCAGACATAACCTACAAAAGTTTATGACTGAATATCTATTATTCTCGACATTTTCGAACAAAAATTCTTGCACAATCTAATTCAGAACATCACCCTGAGTTAAACCAGATATTTTTCATTTAAAGACGTAGGAATTTAATCTCAGCTAAAAAAATGTATGGGCACCAGCCATTGTTCTTTACGTAGGAATCTAAATGATTCCAGCGATGTCGCAGTTTTGCTTCAGTTGCCAAATAACGTGAAGGACACATTTCAGGAAGTAAAACTGCAGACGAATTCCTGACGAAACGTCAGTGATAATATTTATTTATAATCGTATCAAACTATAAAATACTTAGGTATTTTCCCTTTCGAAATGATCTTAGAATAACCTATACATATAAGTCGAGTGGTCACTAATTAAATAGGCCAGTCCAGTCACAAGGTCGTGATCTATATTTTCCCGAGAAAAGTTCTCAGAAAACATCTTTATAAACCGTCTGAATGCTTGTTTACACATCTTATTAACAATTTGTCTGTTGGTTTTATTTCTGTAAGTGTAAACAAGCCCTTATCGCACTCGTGAGTAATGGGTTAGTAACCTGTCAATCGTCATGACGCGGTATTGCGGTCTTTAAACTCCCACGGGTATTTATTTTCGTATCTTAGGACCAGACAGGACCAAAACACACCGTGTTAAGCCGCTACAACGTTTGTTTAAGAGGCAAACAATTCATAAATTTTCTGTAAAAATTTCGTGTGAGGAACGTGATTGTCAGTTGTTTACTCCACGTAGTAGATTCGTATTTCGTACACAAACGTGTCACGTGGCTTTCCTCGTTGCTATTGCATTGTTGTGAACTCGTGATTGAGGATTACAAACGATAGGATAGATAATGATGTCATTCTTTACTTATCTACCTACGTGTTTAAGGAGTGTTTAGTTAAAATTCAGCTCGCATCCCAATTAAATGGGTTCGAAATTCGACTTTGTTACCGTTACTTTCTCTTGCGGTATTCTAATGTTTCCTCTGTTACTTTAGTTAGGTATACCATTGCACGTGTTTTCTTCAGTGGAGTCCTGTCTATTGTAAAGTCAGTGCCAACTGTTTTTATAAACTGTAATAACTTTGTAAACTAGGAACCTATATTTGCAAAGTTATTACATTCAATACAATTTTCAAAAAACTTACCTACTCGGCTCGTATTGCACCGCTTTCAGGCTCACAATGCAGTGTACGTATCAATCAAGCAGTGCGTTTCTTTTTCATACCCGCACTCGTGCGGAAAAGCGCACGGCTGGCCCCTGCTATTCACTTTATTGTAAGTACATATTTGTAATATTGGGCTGGTTAGCGGCCAGCCCCTCCAACAAAGGACGGCAGAAAAGATAGCTTTAGGTTAAGTACATTTTTTTTAGATACTCATTTGTTTATTTAAAAATATATTATTTATAACCACCCATTGAACATTTAACATTTTCGTATACAAACGTTACCAATATTCACTGTAAAGGGAGAGCAGTGGTGGCTCAGTGGTAACGGCCCCGATTTACGTGTGGTAGGTCGTGAGTTTGAACCCAGGCAGACGCTTTACTTTGTGTAAATTATTTCATCACCACTGCTCTAAAAACGGCGAAGGAAAACACTGTGAGGAAACCGGCATGTTCTAGAACCAAAAATTCGAAGACATGTGACATCCACGAACCCGCACTGGTCCTGCGTGGTGGATTAAGGCCCATTACCTCTCTCACAGAGGGGATGCCTGTGTCCCAGCAGTGGGAACATTATAAGGCTGATGATGATGACTGTAAAGGGATCTCAATAAAAGATGCAGCACAAAAGCCATCAATTGTTTTGATAAAATATTTAACATCAGCGCAAGTTAGTCATAAAGACCAGAAAATCAAATGGAAGTGGAACAAAAACAAAACCTTCCCACGTGTTCAGAGAACAATGACATCGGAAAGTTGTGCGAACTCAACGCGGCGATATCGAAGAAAGTCGACGGAATACATCAAGCATCACCGCGATTTTATTAAGTGTTAAAAAGAGTTGACGCTATATGAGAGTGCCAGTCCGTCACCCTCTCGCTCGGGCACTCGGGGATAAGTAACGAGTTTCCTGGCAATACCGCGGAACGCGATTCAACCGTGAACTGTGCAAAAACGCAGCGCGCAGAGAAATTTGCTTCATGTTCAAGTTTTTGTTGCGTGTTTGATTGCTACATAACGGATTTGTTTTTATACTGTTCGTTGTACTGTTGAAGATATTTTGCTACAGTATCGAAAACAGACTAACTCTTACCTAAATTGTAATTTACTAGTTTCTTCCCGCGGCGTCGCTTCCGTGGCCGTGGTTTTAGGCTAAATAGTAGCCCATTACACCCAGCGATAATATAGCTTTATATCAGTAAAATAATTTTCGAAATCGGATCAGCATTTTCCGAGATTACCCATTACAAATAAACATACGATTAATTAAGATAACTATCACTACATTTATCTAGCCTACCCAGTCCGGAGAACTAAGGTAAATATATTATTTATTCAGACAGTAAAGTTACAACAACAAAAATATATAAAATAATTTATAAAATACAATATAACAAAACCAAAATTCCTAAAACGGCCCAACACACAGTTGAAAAGGCCTTAATAAAACGGTACTAACTCAACCATACAAAATAATAGCTAAACTTTACTTTGTTGACGAGGAAAACTTTCAGCTGAAAAAGAGAATTTTCACAAAATGTTGTTGCTCAACACTTTTGTTGTTTTTGTACAGTTAGCAATGTCGATGCGGGCTAGTCTCAGTACTTTATTAATGGATTAAACTTAGTAGCTTTTCGATACAGTCACACGAAATATGTGTCAATGTCCTTTTATGCCACAGGTCCTGGTGCACTGGTGCATAGCGCACTCCGTAGCCGTCTGTGCTGCACGCACGTGCACGCCCCGCGATCTCCCGTCATGCCATAGCGGTGATAGCGGGATTAGCGGCTGCTCTTCGGCTCGTTTCGTTACCTTTCGGCGTGCCTCGCGACTCGCGCTCGCGTCCCCTGCTTGGACGTGATTGCGAGAGCGAATGAGACCTCGCCCCCCCTCTACCCGCCCGGGGCAGTACCTACTTTACTCAGTCTACCTCGAGCCTCGCCCGTGTGTGGACGTCTTGTCGCTTGCAAGAGCGATTTTGGCCGTCTCTTAATTCGTGTGTTCTCTTTGAATAACCTTAAAAACTCTTGGAAGTTGCTATAAAAACTGGATGATACGCTTCGCAGGAGCGCTATCAATGTGACTAAAGTTTGTTCTGTGGTGAATCGGTGACAGTGAATTGGAGCTGGTCGCGCTACGTCCGTCGTCGTGCCTGAGTTGGCGTCGTCCCTCCGACTCTCGCGAGGTAATGCCGAGACTGAGACTCCTCTGAGGAGAGCGCATACGTGGACAGAAACCGGATTGCGGTGTCGTGCTTTTAATGAAATCTATTTCTTAAAAAAAGTTAGTGCAAAGTAATTGGATTCGCTTCTCGCCACGATTGGCACGGAGCTGAACGTAGTTCGAAAGACGGGTACCGTTAGCCGACGTCGCGGTCGATGCCTGCCCGCGGAGGCTTTCGTTACTAATGCTGCTGGTAATACATACTTTATCAAAAGTTAAGACAGAAGTGGGGTTGTGGTATGCCACCATCAGCGATGTTCTGAAATAGGCGATCGCAGCCGCTGCCTGGCTTAAAATAAGGAAATGTTTACCGTGTTAGCATGTTTCAATGCCATTATCTTGATAAAGACGGTTACGTATGCGGAAACGGCGATGAGCAACTTTATTGTTCCTTAATCAGCGAGTGTTGAACATCTGGCCTTTGTTAGATAGAAAATTATGAAATATGGAACGTGAAGTACTCAATAGGAGATAGATATGGGTGAAGGAAGCGATAAAAAAATGAGAATCGCATTTTCTAATTAGGAAGTTAATTTGACAAAACTGCTCGGTTAACATGGTAGCCAGCTCCACAAATGGGCGTGGCAAGTGGCCAAGTGCTTCAAGGCTCTCGGGGACGGGTTTTTAAATCGTGCTCTACGAGTGTGCCCACTTGAAAAGTTTCGACATCGCAGACGAGCGTTGGGTCACCAGACACTCGAGCTCTCACGATTCTGTTCAATCTGTTAACCATTTGCTCGACAAAGAATTCGAAAAAAATACATCTTCACAAATGTGTTCCAGCAATAAATAAAAACACAGTTTACAGTTTTTGCTGGCGCAACCAACACACCTCGACGAAAAAGTTTGAAGTAGGCGTCAACGACGGCACAATTGCTCAAAGTTCTGCACTCAGTCTCACCCAAAAAAACTTTCTAATAATTTGTATGGATGAGATGACTAACGCAAATAAAAAGCACTTTAAATTGGGCATGCTTTTTATCAAAATATACGTTTTGAAGTACGAGGACAATTTTGGACAATATTTCTTTCATGACAATGTCTCCAGATACAGGTTGCCCTAGTTTGCTAGGCAAGGTTCATTAACCAATGTTTACAATGTAATTCCTACAATATGCTGTATACTTATGTGAACATATTATATTTATTTAGGTATGTAAGACTCACAAACATAATTCTCTATGTAATTAACAGGAAAACAAGCTCTTTATACTCATGACAACTTCGATAAGTCGATGACGATTCTAATACCGATTCAAATTAAGATTGGTTCGGGGAAACCGCAAAATGTGACACAAGATTCGGAACTTGGGACCAATAATATACTTTTAGACAGAGAGGCGACGAAAGAAAGACATGATACGATGTTGGTGCTTTCTCAACATTACATCTATTAATAGAAGGATGCCATGCGCGATGAGCTGGGGCGGTCAGTCTGCGCCAACAACTAGGTCGCGATATTTGCGCGCGTACCTGAACACGCGCAGGCTACGCGTAGTCAATGACACTGCACGAAGGACGTCAAAAATCTACCACTAAATAGGCCACCTCAATATCAAAGCAATAAAAACAAACCCCACATCAGTCATGATAAATTGGATCCATTCTGACAAGATTTATTAGTAGTAAATGTTGAAATATTGGAAGACGTCCCTCATATGCGTAGGAACGTCGGATTAATCTTGGTTATCGGAGATAAATTTCGAAGAATGCTCCCGAATAAACGGGTCAAACACCCGAAATAACGTGAGCAACCGGAAGTTTTTGTGAATCACGCTGCAGTTCGATGTCTGCATTTTAATTACTGTTCTTGGTGTTATGAAATGTGCTGGATGCTTGTTTAAAACAAAGAGTTCATGTTGTAATTAAGCAGAAAGTAAGTGAATCCGAAGATCGTTGAGTTGGGTCCAGATCCAAAGATCAACTTCATGAGAATGTCGACGGCTGACAATGTAGTTGGGTGGCCCTTTGTCGTAGTTGGCAGAATGTCACTTGTTTTCGACGATCCGTGACGAAGGGTGGCAGTGAACGACCGAAATATGGCTTCAAAGATAATTTCTCGCGGTCCACGATGTCGTCAGCTGATAGCCGGAGGTTAATGGCCTCGACTTGGTCTCGGTGCTTACGTTTGTATCGTCCTATTCCACACCGAGTTAGGTCGATGGGTTATCGGATTATATTTTTGTTGATACCGCAGATTCGAATTGATTGAATGGTTCCGTGAATTCATTTACAATCTGATGATGTTCTCATTGCATTTAATAACATTGCTAATGAGGATTTAGACTTCCTGCATCAGATGTCAACTTTGATGGATTGATGAAGGTTCAAACAAGGAAATTATACGCCGAAGATACAAATATATTGTAGCACAAGCTATTTGCTATTGACCTTGAATTTTAAACTTCGGTATTAGCTGAAATTGCAGACAGACATTATAAATTCTTAACCTTGACGTAAATTGGTGCAGTCAAATGTCCAAATATTGTAAAATTGTCGCTAGTACGGTAATCAATAGTCACAGTGTAAAGGAAACAGACATTGTGATATCGGGGCCCATGACGTCACATCCTCACGAACAGGCAAGGTTAGGCGTTCGGCAGTAATTGAGCAAGATTGCCTTACACGCGTCCATGATTCATAATAATTCATCGCAAGAACCCACCGTTTGTCTGATTTATGTCCATTAAGTCTCGAGGATTCTGGGTTTTGTCTCGTAAAATGCGTGAAAAATGTTATTAGCACCTGAAACAATCCTACCCTTTCTGAATTTAATTTAATAACAGACAGTTCCATAGTAAATAATGTTTGATGTTTACGATACGCGTCATACATTCATATGGTGATTGTTTTGATTGTCCGGATGATTCCCACATAATAAGGAGTCAACTTGTACTCAATATCACCAAATATCGACAGTTCAAAAATCCATTGTTTACTTCGCGATAGTCATTCGAAATGCTATCGGAGCTATCTCCAAATTATCTGGGGCTAAAAATATTTTTAGTAGTTTTGGCACTATAATGCTTAAAGATATATGATAATCATGTATGTATATCGGCTTAAAATAGAAAAGGACAAAAGATTGTCCCTTGGTGAAAACTGTTTTTATCAAAATCTGGCAAATACACCAAGTTTTACCATTTAATATTTGAATGAGAATACTGAGTTTTATTGAGTCAGAATCAGAAGACTTAATTAAGATATGTCTATCTTGAATAAGTTAACAGTCTTTTAAGGTTACACTAGTCGATCATTGTTCCATAAAAACGTAGTGTGGCGATAACTCCACTGTTTGACGATGTACGTTCCAAATAAAATATGATATCAATTTGTCTCACCATTATTTAGCCCTATATGGAAGCAAAAAGTAAAAAAAAAGAAGAAGGTTATGAGCGTCGAAAGTTCCATATTTCAACACTAATTTTAACGCATCTTTGGGCGGAAATAATTACCGTAAAAAGAAGGAAAATTGCAAAAAGGCCTCCATAACCTTGTATCGAGGCCGTTTAGCACCGATAGATTAGTAATTCAACAATGCAAATAATTTTATTTTGAAAATATACAATTAGTCGTTTTTTCATGATATCGAGACTCCCAAAGGTCTGTTTATAAAATTTCGCGCGCTCGTTTTCGTCCTAAATCATCATACATTTCACTTCAAACTTGCAAAAATGCTAATTTGTACGCGAACTAGCTTCTTAGTGCTCATCACAGCATCTATCTCTTTCGCACGTGTTGTCGGATGAGATAGCATGCATTTTAACCCCGCGCACAAAATAGTCCGTGCCGACGACTAGGGCAACCTGAAGACTTCTTTGACGATCCTTTGAAAATACTTAAACTTGCTTTTAAATAAAAAATACACATAAAACTTGTTTCATAACAGTAAAGGCAATTATCGAAGTCTTTTGACGTCGATCGGAGCGGACAGAAAATGTACAAAAGGCAATAAAGAGGAAGGTATCTTTAGGAATTCTATTAGGCGTAATTTACAGAGAACCTTTAACATTTCCTATCGCCGGGAGCAACTTTGTTACCGATGTTACAGACCAGACTTAAGGCCCTTACTCCGCTTTAGTGACGTAAAACGGTTACTTTCTAAAGTATACTCCTTAGTAACAGCAAGGTTAAAAGATTTGAAAAAAAAAATGTTTATTTTTGTTTCATGTACATTATTCGCATTAATGGCATCTTTTGCATGAATTCGCATTAATCGCATCTTTTGCATGAATTTGCTCTTCGAAAACGACTTGGATTTTTAAAATATTTTTACACAGAAAAAATTATAGTTAGAATTTCTTCTTAATCTACATAGGATATATAATGTATATCAAAAAATATTTTGCAAAAAAACTCCAATATTGAAATTCTGGCACCGAGCGAGCGGACGCACGGCGACTACCGCGTTAACTTGGGAGAATATCGCCTTAACTGAATATTGTGTTTTACAAACAGCAGCGGTTGTTATTGGCCGTCAGCTGACCGTGACTTCAGTACTGTTCTCCTACTTTGTAAAGATAAATTGATTTGCCATCAAAGTGAGTAAATACAAAAGCATGTAATCACGTAAAGTCTGCTCTTATTAAAAATACGTAGCCTGTACCAATTTACTATGTTTAACACAATTATCCACAACGTACTGTTTGCGATTGTCATCCACACGATACTAAAATAAATATACAGACGTTCATCTACGTTCACAGTTATAACTCCAAACAAATGAAAGTGTTGCTGGCAGCTTCCACCGAGTTTTATTGGCTAAATACTTGTTGCATATTTATTACACTGCTTTATATGCATAACTAGCAGAGCAGGTACGTTACGTTACGCTCTTCCGTGAAATAGACGGCTACAACTTTATTATTAGGTTATTTGGAGTAATAAACATTGTTAAAGTTCCCGGCATGTAACTTGGCAAGGTTTTGGCGTAGTGGGGTTAAATTCGAGCATAGAGCGCGAACTGACACGCCGTAAAGAGCGAACGTAAAGAGGACGCAACGTGATTGGTCAGTCGATGCTTGTGTCAACTGACCAACCAATCGCGCGCTCGGAACGGTGCTAAACGTTCCCCGCGTCCCGCTTGGTAACCAAAGAGACCTAAAAAACGACAAGTTTCGAGCCGATAACTATACATATTATATTGATATTTACGTTACGCATTTTAATAATATTACTAAACGGGAAACTAATTCTCCATGTAACAATAAGTTCGCGTGATCATGTATGTAGGTGATACAGTTCGGAGCGATGCAAGTTCCGGATGCGGCACGCGGGCGCGCGTTGCGAAACCGTCAGCGGCCTCAATCTGCGATCAGGGTCAGCGTTATGGATTGCTTTATCAAACAGTATTCGTTGACATTGGCTGGCATTTTTATGATAACATTCTTGAATGATTCTTTCGCGCAAAAATCTTCTCCTAAGTATATCATTTTAAGCGAAGCCATTCAAAATTAGGTCACGTTCATAGTATATATCACATGATTGGTTCAATTCGATGATATGAATGAAGAAATTCTAAAGTTTAAAGCAAATTTTGACAATATAATTAACAAAACAGTGTTAAAATAACACTAGCTTCAATTCAAACCACCTCCACAGACATACTGGAGCTTCAAAAGCGAGCAATTAGCCTAGTATTAGTTATAACAGTTAGAACAGGTTGTGCAAAGATTTAACGAGGCGACGCCGACGGCAGCGACCATCGGCCAACGGCCACTTTCACCGCACCGCCGCCGCCATCTTGTCGTGCGTCCGCGCCGTTCATTGACGAATTGGCTCGCCTATTGTTGCTCGTGACGTCATGCACGTCAAAGTTTCAGGAAAATTATAAAAGACTGTCTGTGACTTGGCACGGCTTTATATTATCTGTATTATGAAACTACATCAGGAATTCTTAGTCTACAAGATCCTTGCGCGTGTATGCATTGAGTAGTCAATCATATCATCTTCATATCAGTCAGTATTGAAAGGATTACTCAAGGTAAAATATTTTAGACCGAAATGAAATTACAACGAGCTTACAAAGAAACTAGTCCGTTGTCCCTTGAGTAGTTAAATCTGTCAGAAATGTATTGGTCCTTCGCACTTCGCCTAGAATTCAAAATACTCCTTTTCAAGTGTAGGCTACTTCACAATCACGGCTGAAAACCGATGTCGGACAATGCAATCTAGGACCGTGATCAAGAGTGTTGCTGGCACGCTCTCTTAACCCCTTAAGGCAGAAGGCTCATCGTTTAGCGACGTATATCTGAGACGCATGTCCCGTAATGGACATACGAGCTTATACGGTCAGACTCTCAGAGATAAAGAAAACACTGCTGTTTCAGTTATGGCAAAGGGCTGCATTCCATAGAGTGCTAGTGGGTTAATATATATTTGTGGCATGTGGTTACTGTGCTACGTTGGCCAAGTGCTTCAAACGTTTCCGTTGCGGTTAACTTGCTATTTATATAATTCCGATCAACGAAAGCTGGTTCGTTTCATATTGACAGTTGGTTGCGAAAGATGATACATCGACGATTAATACTTGGGCCATTTATCGAGAGTCAATGATATTATTATGACGATGGGAGTTCTGCTGTGGATCAACGCTTCACGTTGTATTCTTGTTAGGGATATCATTCGTCCGGCTTTATTCGGACATGTCCGGACTTTCGGCCCTATAATTTGTCCAGATTTTGCTTGGACAAAATTTTGTTGTTTTGTCATAATAGAAGAATATTTTCTTGTTTTATACTTTTCAGATCGCGTTTGTTTGGTACTTAGTCCGGTTTTAGTTTTTTTTATTTATTAACATCGGGCTTTATTTCAGGGCTTTTCAATTTTCGAAATGGTAACCCTGATAGTTCCATTAGACCTTGATATGACGACGTCTTAGCCTAGGTAATAAACATTAAAATTCTACTTCTTTTCCAATATTTAGTCCAGATGCACAGAGCTTTAAGTTTTATGGAATCAATAAAAGGTTGTTAACAGCTTAAAATCAGTTATATAGCTCTCCTTCTTTTTCTTAAAATTACTTTTGATATCTTGAACAAACAACGATTCCGCTTGAACATTTTTAGAATCACATTTTTGACTTCGAAAAGATATTAAATCCTATACGTAGAAATGTAAACAAAAAATATTGTATTCATCAAGATATTATGAGTGAAGATGCTTGGAAATTTTGTTATTTTCCTGCAAAAGAGATTATATTTTGCGGTACAGACATAACAAAAAATCCTCTGAAATTGTTATCAGCTTGATTTTAGTACAAAATACCTTGAACCTCTGTTCAAGGTATTTTTGCTGCCGGAAAACCCGCTAAAAAAGGAGTGGGTTTTGTCTAAATTTTCCTTGAAGCCGCGGGATATCCCTGAATTGATAGTAACCATGACCGCAGTATTACCAAATAAGTAAATTAAGCAGTATCTTCATGAAGGTCGCCAATCAATATAATTTAACACGTGTATCGGTTTTCACCCCAGGGATTCATTGGTTCAGTCTATTTTCAGCAAAGCGGTTCATAATATACCGCGCATTATTTTGCTCTAGCAACTTTCCACGCCACGTGCACGGCTCATAAACATCGTTATCTTTCTCTCCCGGGCACGGTATTAGTGCAATTTAATCTACACATTCCTACACACAACATGCTCGGAAATATTTACAAGGCAAAGTAGTTAGTGAAATCGCCCGCATTCAGCAATCGTAAGCGAAGCATGGTGATTACTGCTAGTGCCTTCTCTGTGTCAGAAGAGGCCTTTGCTCTGCAGCGGAGCAGAATCAGAATTATTTATTGTCAATATATATATAGGTACGTATAAGATGGTAATTTTTGTAGAGAGTCGGCACATTTTACCTTAAGGCATTCAAAATTAATCAGAGGCCTTAGTGCGAGTTTTTACTCACGCTCAATCGCGTCAACGTAAACGTTAATTTGTATTGAAATTAGATAAACGCCGTCTGGGGACGGTAAGGAGAAACCTCTTTTTTGTATACCTTTTGTCATAAGGAGATCGTTTACGTTATCACGAGTGAGTAAGTTAAAACTCGCACTAAGGCCTCAGAGGCCTTAGTGCGAGTTTTTACTCACGCCAATCGCGTTAACGTAAACGTCAATTTGTATTGAAACTGGATAAGCGCCGCCTGGTGACGGTAAGGAGAAACCTCTTTTTTAAATATTTTGACTTAGGAGATAGTTTACGTTATCACGAGTGAGTACGTTAAAAAACTCGGAATAAGCACACAGTTTAATATAATAATGTTAACAGCTGGCAGGCTGTTATTATTACTAACTATATAGTTAGTAGGTAACTAAAAGTTCACTATATTTGGATTTATATCATAATAGTAGCGATACCTAAATTAAAAAAAAAAAAAAAAAAATTTAAAACAAGCTTTTAATATACCAAAAACTACAAAATATGATACCGCTTGAATACATTTATCCAATGAACCCAAACACGATGATGATATCTTGTCTGGTTGAGGAGTTGCTATGGCCATCTTCCGGCTCCATCATGAGATCATTTCTTATTACCATATTATTTCAATGTATCCAAAAGTTATATAAATACGCCAAGTTGCAGATTAATCGGCTCACAGGAAGTGCTTGAATAATAGGTTACTTGTTTGTACAACCATACCAAAGCAAGGTTATAAAAAGCTTGTAATAATTGTTAATCATACAACGATAACTATTAAGTATTATTATCTTACAAAACCAATCAATCAATAATCGTTACATAGCAGAAATTGAAATAATAAACAATACAGGCTGCCGTATACTTATCTTTATCTACACTCACAACGTAATGTTCCAAAAATGAATTCAAAACATGTTGCATAAACACGTACTTTATATTCGTGAATAGGTAATATTAAAAAAAAAACATTGCAGTTCAATATTTCCTTCGATTTTCAAAAAACTGCATCATAAAATAACTTTTTAAATTTTATAGCACACTTTTACTTTTTAATTTATTGGCGCGTATAGGCTCATTGACATTGACAGTCATGGTGCAATGAGAATCTAAATTGCCCGCCATACTGCATATTTTTTCCTTTGCCACTTTTATTTTATTTCAAGTGTATGAGTGAAGATAAAATAGTGTATGCAACGACATATAATTAGGTATTAAAACACTCTCGTGTTAATATTATCACATTCGGCTTCGCCTCATGTGATAAACCCACGCTCGTGTTTTAATAACCCCTATTATATGACCATTGCATAAACTACTAGTATATTCTCCAGTGTACAATAAACTGCTCTAGCTGTCACAAAAGTACCTTCGTAACAAGGTTAATCTGGTGAAGGTTGCGGGGATCCGCTGGATGTGAGACGCACAGGACCGGTCAATGTGGCGACGCTTGGAGGAGGCCTATGGCCAGCAGTGGACGTTTTCCGGCTGATAAGATAGTGATGATGTACAAGGTTAGATCTAAATCGAGTCTGAAAAAATGTTAACGAAGCAGAAACTAAAATCATAATAATTTCAAAAAATTAAGAATCGTAGTAGGTGGATTTCTGTAGATTCTGCCGACACCACAATGGGAAAATACGTGGGTATAATCTAAAATCCTGACCTCAAATAAATGTTCAAGTAAGATACTCATACCACAACTAAAATGTGTGTTAGATAGACCTACATTTCAAGATAATAACTTTATTATGAAAACATACGATATCCAAACCAATTCTTGGCAGTTGGCACTTCTCCCACTTACCATAAAAACTGTGGTATCTCATTATTTCTGTGCCACATGTCAGCCAGATGAATGACTTGTAAATTGGAAAGGGAAAGCTGATTTTAATCAGCAAATTATAATAATAATAACCGACTTCGAAGTGTTTAAATTCTTCCTCAAGAAACGCTCTAGAGGGCACTGGTGAAAGCGGTAATAATTGTACCAAAGTTACTTCAGACTAATTCTACTAGATTCTTCTAACCAGGAGGGAACAAAACGCGCACTCGTTTCACACCCGCGCGACCCAAAATTTAGTAGTTTTTTGTACTTTCCTTATTATTCTTTGACTTTAAAAAAAAAGCTTCAGATCAAAATGTAGATAATTAAATTGTCTTTGATATGGTGTCGATTTCATTAAAATACGCCCACCGGTTTTGGTGTGATTGTCGTGTTTTTGTCCGTTTTAGACATAACTTTACAAATTAATGACACTGTGTTATACGAATAAAACTCAAATTTACTCAGATGAAATTATTGAGAAAATGGTCTATACATATATTTTTGCCAATAAATTACGACTAGCCGTTTAGACGTGATTCTCATTTTAAAATCAGCTACTCAAGGGAATCGGCGCCTTAAATGTTTCCAAGAAAACCTTCTTAATTCTCAGACGGTAAAGCAAAAGGGCGAAAGGACGGTCGTTGACGCCGCGTCGTTAATAGAAAGCTAACTCCACTTGTATATTACGATGTAGGATAATTTGATTTGTGATAGTCATTTTCTTTTATGCCCATAAGGCTATAACAGCATTTTGCCAACTCAACAAGTTACTTGGTTAGGAGCAATTCCTACGCGGCGCTGGCTACATTTGAAGTTGTAGGCATTCTCGTAGCGGCTACGCCGCGTTGACAAGCCGTAGGTGCGTCGTAGCGCATACGGCGTAGCCGATGATAGACGTAGCGTAGGTCTGTCGTAGGTGATTCATAGCACTTACGTCGTAGGCGATGAGATAGACGCAGCGTAGCGGAGGCCTGTCGTAGGCTCGGCGTAGGTTTGTCTTAGGCGATTTGTAGCGCGTAGCTGCGTAGGTGACGGGATAGACGCAGCGTAGGCCAGGCACAGACGCTTCGTAAACGCGGGTTATGCCAGTCGTAGCGCATGAGGCGTAGGCCTCCCGTAGTAACCCGTGCAGTAATCGCTATACGTCGCATAGTAACCGCGCGACCTCGACTGTTTGGTACAATAGGTAAATATCATTCCCTTTTTTAACAGTTTATTTTTTTGTTGCAGGTTAACCTCTAATCTCCGCCTCAATATTGCCCAACCGGTAAGCATAAACTAATTTTATATTGATATTTTTTGGAATCCACGACAGTGTTCATTATTAACTTGATTTTATCAGAAAATCAACCGTTCAAATTGACTATGACGGATGCTTATAAATAACTTCGACGACCGACCTTCAAGACCTGAATTGTTCATTATCATTCATACATAATTATCGTGTACTTAATTATGTATTTTATTAAACTGATAGTTAACATGTTGGCCTTCAAAAGGGAATAATTAAATACTTTAAATATATGACCTCGTATAGGGTTTATTACTTCAACTTTTTGGTTCTTTAGGTGAATAGTTTGTAACTTGAACTTACATAACTTTCCAAGTTTTCGTTAGAATCGCGAGTTGTGGCAATCGCTCAAATTCGTTTCGTAAAAAAGAATGTTGTGACCTCGAATGCCAGATGCTCAGTCGTTTTGTCGTGATACATGTTAAACATTCGTACATGTAGGTATTAGAAATTCATCCGTCCAAAAATTCCTCGAAGAGCCTCGAACCCAGTTTTAAATTAAATAAATTTTATAATACCGAATTCAGCGGTACTAAAGAGATCTATTCTATTAGATTGATATCAAAATCGCTGAGATTTAAGTTCGTTTCGTTTCTATTCCATTCTCATATTATTTCTCATGTATCAGCTATTTACTACCCATTTCTGTCGTCGGTAAAATTTCGATAAGCAAGGCTGTCCCAACAATGGCCGCTGTGTTCACAGGACACAAACTGTTCGTAGAAAGCTTTTACTACGTGCAAACAATAGCTTTACGATTATGACGGTCGGTATGCCTCCGATATGCGGAAACGAAAAAAGTTTTCCTTCTCCTTTTTTATACCAAGAACATTGTCTGTGCTTAAAAATACACCAGCGGATATTTTTGAACGGTCAGAGTCGTTTGATTGTCCCTCTTAATATTTTTATTGGAATTCTACGATAGGTGCTTCGCGTTCCTTTGTGTCTTCCCTGACATTTGTTAATTACTCTGTTATTTTCTTTATTAAAGATAGAAATTCGTTATTTAACTGTAATTCTTTACATTCGTATGTGTATTTTGTTTGTGTCGTGTCTTTCGGTTCGTCAGGATTCAGCAGGCCATACATACTTTTGTCTGTTGATACTTGCGAGTAAAATTGATAACATTAGTAACTCTAGAAATTGGACATGATCAGCTAAATTACGTAGTCATTTTTAGTTTTATTGTCCGATCCATTTCGAACTCTGCACCCTGCGGCATTGGCTTCAACTTCGTTCGATACGAGATTCTAATAAATATAACATTACCTACCTATATCTATATTTATCGCATAAAACAGTCTATTACCGTCATAAAACGATCGTAACCTGCCTAGAAATATTGCAGCATTTAAATTCATGGCCATTATGAACGCAGAAAAACTGCTACAAGTAGTTATAGTTAACTTCATTGAAGTATTAAAAAGAGGTAGATACGGGACTGGTCACAGCGCTTGTTCCTACTAAACTAAGTGATTGCCCGTAGTTGGCACTCAGTCGCGTACGGCACATCGTTGATCACACAGCTCAATAATTTCAGTGTATTTTTTAAAATAAATACGCATCAAAATGACTTCTTGTGTTGCTAAACAGTGTTTAAATAATATCAGGCAGAAAAATAAGACACACGGGATCACTTACCACTCATAAGTACAGTCAAAAATGATAATTTGTTGAAAATCACAATAATATATAATGTTTGCTTCGCCATATTTGTGAGAGCGAGATAGATATATATTGTAAACATGCATGAGAGACACGGTACGCACATAATACGCGAGTTGTACCGAGGTTACATGTAGCCGAGGTTTACTGATTGCGATGTTAGCGCGTAACATATCTTCCTCCTTTTAATACATCAACGGTTAACTTGCTTTATTTTCGTGGATGACGGTTATATTCGGTCGGAGTTCTTTTTAACGTTAACACGATGAAATCGTACCGCCCACAGATAAAGTGCCAGTGACATCTGGCGTCACCTTCGTTTATTTATATTTTGTAAACATCATTGTTTTGTGCCGTGGTTCTGCTTATGAGTTTTATAACGAAGTTGAATTCGAAAGAAAGTGAGTTAATTGCTTTATTTTATTGCCGTCATCAATCAACAATCAGGAAATGAGGTCGATTTAATTGTGGAATAGCAACATCGTCCGTATTAATGCTATTACACAAAAGCAAAGTAACTTTGTTGCTTTTGTTTGTCGAGTTTATGAGAAATACAATAAACTCCATTCGTATAAATATAATCGGGACTATGTGAACAAACATACCTAATAATTAAAACATACCTATGTATAATGTAGGTAAGCGTGCCAGCGCTCGACGCGACCCAATTTTTACCCAACTTCACAAAATAGAAGGTTATCTGGCCGACCCGCATATATTATAAACCCGGCCTCTGCTTATAGCCAACATATTTGGTTTTCGTATTAATATTTAGTAAGACTGTTACCCATCTGAAATTCATATCTATTGGAATCTGTTTACCTACATTCTAAAATAAACATTATGTATTACGTTTACCCGGTATCGTATTAGCATATTTAGACCAGTTATATACATGAGGTATTTCGTCTTTTGTGTATTGGCGAACCATACGAGTTTGAAGGTTGAAATCGTACATTTTACCCGACTGCCGAAGGAGGGTAATGTGTTTATCAATATATTTATGTATGTTTGTTCCTATATGGCGTTCCAGAGACCAAACGCGTTGGCCAATTTTGATGATTCGTACGTCAATCGATTCGTCTTAACCCTGCGAGTGTTACTGAGTACATTCCAATTGGACAATAGAAAAATGGCGGATTTTGGGCGCCATATTGTGGGGCCCAATTTTTTTTTTCCAATCCCATCGTGTGGGGTATCAAAATAAAGGGTTTTAAGAGGTGATTTCAAAAATATAAAATACTGATATGTTAAAATGTACCTAATTCGAAAAAAAAAAACTAACTAAAAAGTTATAAATCAAAAAACCCGACTGCTTCAACAGCGAACTAAAAAGACGTAAACAAGGAGAAAATCATGCTGTGCAGGCGGAGGATACATATTCGCGGGCTGGATAACCAATATCTGGTGTATCATCATCGCTTTTGTAGCAGTCGGGTTTTTTGATTTTTTCTTGGTATTTTCTTTCCGACGTTTATTAACACTGATACTTTTCTTTCAGACCTCCATTAAATATTTACATAATGTAAAAAGTACCATCTTTACGCCGAGAATAACTTGTTAAATAAAAGCTAATAAAATCTCAGATTCGAAGCTTGATAGTAATTGGATATTGTCCGAAGCACCTGTCATTTCTTTAATTAGTGCATCCGGTCAAATAAGCTATTGTTTTATTTCTAAATAGCCTTCTATTGTTTTCATGAGAGTTATTTCTAATAATGTTATGTTATTTCCGGATACAGTACGTTTGTTTTTTAAGGTTCCCGTAGTCGACGGCACGAACTAATTTGTGCGCGAGGTTAAAATGCATGCTATCTCATCCGACAACACGTGTGAAAGGGATTGATGCTGTGATGAGCAGTAAGAAACTAGTTCGCGTACGAATTAGCACTTTTGCAAATTTGTATCGAAATGGTTGATGATATAGGACGAAAACGAGCGCGCGAAATTTTATAAACAGACCTTTTGGAGTCTAGGTATCATGAAAAAACTACTTAATGTATATTTTCAAAATAATATTATTTGCATTGTTAAATTACTAATCTATCCCTGTATGGAGGCCGTTTTGCAATTTTCCTTCTTCTTATGATATTTATTTCCGCCCAAAGATGCTTTAAAACTATATAGTGTTGAAATATGGAACTTTCAACGCTCATAACTTTCAACTAGATAATGATGAGAGACAAATTGATAATTCTTTTTATTTTGAACTTACATCGTCAAACAGTGGAGCAATCGCTAGACTACGTTTGTATGGAAGAATTTTCGACTAGTGTAACCTTAAAGGGAATTCATTGGGTTTTGCAGTAAATCTTATAGAAACTTATACCTGAGTCGCGATGGAATTGAATTTTTCTACCTGCTCTTTAAGGGTAGGGCTATTTAAAAAATACGTGAAAGTAGGATAAGGAACCATTGAACTGTACTATCAATCAGATATGTAGCTTATCTTGAAGTACGATGAGAATCGGCAGATTGTGACTGCTGATAGTGTGACAGCTTGATTTGACAGTTGATCATGCGTACTATATGAACGCTTGATGTGTTCCGTAGTTTCTCGGCAATTTAATTCTGACTAAGGCCTCTAACACACACATTCTGAATTCCTCACTGAATCCTGACTCTGAATTCATATTGACTCTGAATTCAGAGAGGAATTCAGAAAGTGTGAGTCCAGCCTTACAGAGATTCCCTAATAAATATGGGTCAGGTCCATATTTTTGCCGGATACAGACACTGTGGTTTCCGACTGATAAGAGACAAAATATTGCGAACTTTACACGCCTTAAAATTTTGGATATATGATGATAATAATTATCTTTATATATTGTAAACAGTCTCATTAATTAAACAACTAAACCTGAAGCTTAATTTCTTCAAATAAAATATAATAACAAGCTCGGTGTCTTTTTAAGCTATTCTGGTGACCTAACATACAGGTTTTGTAAAAAACTTAGTTTAGGCACCAGTCTTCCACAAATTAATTAGACAATTGTATATGTAGACTCTTTAAAAAAATATTTTCTGTAAATTTGTGGTGAGAAATAAAATAAATAAATAAATATAAAATGTCCTTGCTTGACTACCTAAGAATATATTTGACGCTGTTTTTTTTTTTAATTTGTGAATTGTTGCAATTTGTGGGTTATGTCGTGAATAATTTTCATTCCATTGTGCGATTTATTTTCGAACATTTATATTCCAGTGTGACACATTGTGATTTACGTTGTCCAATTACGTCAAAAATTTGGTCCTGACCCATATTACAATATAATATTAAGTTAGTGTCTACAAGTTAACAAGTCAGTCTGTCCGGATTTTAATAACTTTGTATAAAAAAGTAATGAGCTCGAACGTTAAAAGCTTTTAAAATTGAGTTATTTATACGATGATCACCTTGACATTTTTCTAAAGGTATGCTTGTGAAGGGTATTAACGCTTGAAAGTCTCCCTCTGTGTATCTATTCATCCTCAAATAATGAACTTGACCCACGGGGTCGGGTCACTTGTCTCGCCCCGACGACCTTCGAAAAAGTTTTTGTTACATTTGTACGATTTACCCCCGAACTGTACGATTTTCGGTCTACTTATTGTTCGGCCGAATTTATACGAATTCTACTTCTTCTTCAGTGTGATTCTAAGGGAACGTGTTCGTGAATCGAATTCCTTGGAAATACCCGTGTTGAATAGTCAGTGGCATATTAACTTGTTTACTAATAAATACTTGTGCTCACAATAGTCACTATGTAAACGTCCGGTTTAGGAATGAAAGACTTTGAGCTTATCGCTAAATATTTCGTTAGTGACCTTTACACTTTGTGGGTACAAGGGCGATACGGCACTGGCCCATTACGACCCTGGATAAACACGTGCAATGAATGTCAAATTAAATTTCAGTTTTATTTGATTCATGAATCAGTAAAGATGAAAAATATTACAATGAGCTACGTCACTTCACTTTGGCAGAAAAATTAGCTGTAAGGTGACTGAACTTAATTAAATATTCAGGGGCTTATCGTAAAATAAATATCCATTAATTTAACAATTAAGTTTCCGCGAACTTCGACGTCGCAACGGGCTGCGTGGCTTGTTTAAAAAGAAACCGTTTCGCAGAAAGTGCCTGCTTATAGGAAACTTATTAATTCTCGAGAGATGAATCGGTACTTTGCACTGAAATTCGCGTTGGAGACGTGTGGGGGTAATGAAGTGGTCTTGGTCTCGCAAAAAAGTGTCCGCTACATCGAATTTGATACGCAGTGCAGCGACACAATGAAATTACGGTGTCGTGGTGTCGCGCCTCGCGCCCGGGCCGGGTGCCGGGCGTCGCGGGGCGGGGGGCGCAGGTCAATGACGCCCCGCGTCTGGGGCCCGCAGCCCCGCCGAGCGCCGCCTGCCCCCAGCCCGCCTGAACCAGTTCTACATGTAGCTTACCGTCATCTCTATCTAGTTTACACCGAGTACCTACTCGCTTACCTGCCCAACATTCTCCTTAGCTGGCATTCTGCAAGTATAAGAACTATTAGGATCTCCCCACGTTCGGGTTAAATGGGTCAAATCAGAACAATCACACCTCTTTCGCAGGAACTTTAAAAGTGAAACCAATAAAGCTTCACTTTTGAACTTCAGGCTTCAGTTTTATAGAACTGATTTTTATTATTCTTGTGAAATGTAAGCTTAGGCTGTTATCCAATAAACGTTAGCTTGGCTTTTATCGTTTACCCTTTTACGCGTCGTAACTTAGAAATGCACCTTTACTACCCTAAGCAAACTCACACCAAATTAATATTAGAACGGCTTGCCATAAAACATTATATTCTGCCCATCCAAGCCACATGGGAAATAAGCACGATGAAACACAATCATACGACATGACACGTGATACATTATTAAAGTCATCTTGACAGTGACAATGACATTCACAAAACAAAGCGTCGCAAATTGAACAGAAACATCAGTCACGATTTTATTATTTGCAAGTTCACAACAAAAAATAAGATTAATTATTTGAATTGAGAATGCCGTCGTGTGCGGCCAGCCCAGTACTACAAAAACTGAAAATGATCAACAGATTGTTTCCGATGGCGATGGTATATCGAGGTGGCGAAGTATAGACAACTGTCAAAAGTCGGCGTCGGTCCGGCACGGATGTCGCAACAATCGCTTTCGCAAATGGTTTCGTAACAGCGAACGCCGAAAATAGTCGCAAGTTACTTCATGTTTTTTGTCCACACGCACGTCTCGGGTTCCGGTCGATCTGTAAAAATAATTTTCACTGCTTTTTTTTTGCTGAAAGTTATAATCTTGAAGGTAGTATAATTCAATTGGCTATAGCATCTGCAGAGTATCAAAAATCTTATAAGATACGGATTTCTCTAAAATTACCCATTGGAATTTAATCTAGATATCGTGAAATCTCTAAAGATAATGTTGAAGGATACTTCACGTTAAGTAAATGTTATAAATCTGAAATGTTCGTGAAGTTCACTATTTTTAAATTTCGCTCATTAATCACTCGCGCATTGCTTCGTCGCCGATTAGTGTCATATGTAATGGACATGATGTTAGCAACAATATCGAAGAAAAACTCACCCAGAACGTGCCTCATAGATTCATGAACACCTCAGGTTACTATATCACCTCGATTGTAAAACGAAGTGCCAATATTCTGAAAACTTCGTAGGCATTCTAGACAACCTTGAACATTCGAAACAAAAATATGAAAGACACCATTGTAGCCAATGAATTATTGAACTTGCAAGTTAATTAATACGTTTGCGGAGATATTACAGACGAAGTTCAAGGTCTGTCGCCGGTTACTATTTGCGATCTTAAACAACAACACTTGGCTTAGCTACCGTCACCGTGAGTCCGTGAGTAAATTGCTCGTTTCAATCTACCAGGAAGGGAAAAGTGATATGTATACGTCAATTTTCTATAGCGGGAGTTAACAACGGTATCCTGCATTTCCAATCGCTGCCACTGGTAATGACGTACGCTCAGTGGCTTGCATAACTACCGCTTCGTGCTCTTGACTTATCTTTTTAAAACAATGAGCATTTAGAAGTGAACCATTCTTATTACTTATTAATGTTTCGAACTCCAATCGCTCTCTTTACTAATAAGTACTCTCTCTGGTATATTTACTTAGGATGCTCTTCTCTGAATTCTGAGCGTTTCGGAAATTAAATCAAATGTTATTAATAGTCAGTCAAACATCGCCATCGTTCAATGTGTTATTGGAATGCGTTAAATGAATGATAGTACCTACTTTGTCTTCATTCATAGAAATATATTCGTAAACATTTCTCTTCGTGACAAATGTTTTGTGGCTTTTATAGACAAACATATTATTACTAGGCATTTTGTCAGGTTATTTACTATCTAGCAATTAACATTGATATCATAATAAGTTGTCTTCTACATTATCATTACAAATGTCTTTAGATGGTCAACAGTCCTAATCCAATATTTGTTGATATGATTCATATTTGGGGTATAGAAACATTATTCCGTCTTTAGTCATTTGATATGTTATGTTTCCATTCCAATAGTTTGTTTTCTTACAGATTTGCGAAAACATAAATCTTTACCTGCTCAGGTCGTCGTACTCGTAAAGTGGGTGTTCGTACGAAAAAATGCGGCTGAGTACGTGATTTTAGTACTGTCGTCAAACCTATTGATCGAATTGATTACTACCAATGAAACATGTTGGTAAACATGCGTTCATTGTATGTGTAAAAAAAACATATTACGCAACGGTTTGATCATCATCAATCTCCCTTCACTCACTCGCTTCATTGCGTTCGTTTCTGACTTATTAAATCCACTGTCTGTACGGAGTTTTGCGACATTGTTGAAAAACTTCTCAGACAAGTTGCGAAGAAGAAGATTAATTTTCTTTTTATTTGTCTGCGTGGTTATTCAGATAATTTTATTAAAAATGTTGTTTAATTAAGTATAGCCTTTAGTTTGTGTTGTAGGGGGCTCTTAATGCCTGTGGCAATTTCAATTAACATGGGGTTCAGACAGCAGCTGTAACGTGTTGCGAATGCAATCCCTCAACCCAATCAAACAATGTCACATCGTCCAACCTGTCCCTTACACCTGTAAACAAACAGTAAGACCTGTTAGAGGCAAACAACACACCAGCTACCGGGACTTAGTTCAGGACAGATAAAAACAAATCACGATCGAAGAAGAATATTGAAGAATGATCAATCAGATTCATTACAATCACTTGTTCCTCGTTAAACACTTCAAATTCCAAACATGACATCTCACAACGACTATACAAAACGTCCTTTTGATTGAATCATTCGCCCACTAAATAACCATTTTAAAGATTATTTCCAAGTAACACGTATTAGAATACGGCAGGGAAATGCAGTCACCGTTGTCAGTAATGTTGGCACATTGCCAAGGTCAACAGTTTTAAATGTTTTATAAGGCCCGAATCAGATATTGATTTGATATTCCGAACATACGCCTGACTTTTGGAAAGTACGCTAATAACACTGAATGGTATGCCGATGAATATTTTTCTATTAGTAGTGTTTTGCAAATCTCAAAGTATTGATAAAAACTATGTTTAAGAGCACGATGGCCGAACGGCTCGGCTGTGTACACACGGATGTGGCCGAGGGGGTCAACGGTTTTCCTTGGAGGGGTGTTCACCTTCCACGACCTCATTCGCTGCGTATTGTACTCTATTAGGTAAATTGACGTATTCTGCACAGTAATCACGTCTCGATTACTTTTATAATGAATGTTCTGAAAATAAAGTTCGTATTGGTCGCGCCAGATGTTTTACTTTTGTACATTGTCCGTAGTTGTTTACTAACTATTCATAGCTGCACAATGACTATTGTTTGTAGCGGTTACATACATTGATAGATGCGTATCTGGGTTTTCTTTGCATGTCTCGAAATCTGAAAGTCGATAACTTTGTCTACAATCAAGCACAGCTAAATGGTACGTTGTCGGTACATACAGTTTAATGACAGTGTCTATGTATTACTTTGCGACACCGACAAGAATCTCAACCGGGTGATTATATCTTGTCGCGGGCGGAGAGGTCCCGTTCAAGTATTTACACGAGAAAATTGGCTTTTTCGTCACGGTGACCTGCGCCGACGACTGGAGCTAAACAATCGGAGCCACGTGTGTCAGCGGTGCCCCGACCGTTCATACACCTGTTTTTGTAAATACCGTACAGTCTTTGTTTGCCCTCTTGCCTTAAAATTCTTGTGTTTAAAACCATATTTTCGTTGTTACCATGTGTGGATAGATTGGGAAGTGGTGTGGCATTAGGCATCTATTACATACTTGTTTTTTTATTATGAAACTAGAGCAATATGTAGAATGTTACGTTTGTTGTCGCCATGGGTGCACCGATTTGCAATCTTCAGGCTTGAAACATTAAACTATTTAACCAAATAGTACTTTTGTAGGTACTTCAAATAGTCGTTATAGATAACAATGAACGAGCTGGACAGTTGAAATTTTTATTCAATGTTTAATTATACTGTTTACACAATCGTTTCATAAACCCACCTCCATCACCTTCACAGTTTGTTGACATTTTCTGACCCCGACAAATTTATTTATTTTCAAGAAAGACGAGTTTCTGCACTTTTTTGCAAATCGAATCGAGCACCTTGGGTTTACCAATTCCGCCAATAAAGGTCACTGAATGACAGCGAAATATGGTTTGTGTTCTCTTTTTAGAGTCGCGTTCGTAATCAAAATGAGACAGGTAATTGGCAAGCGAATGTACGATAACACGGCTGGATGTTATACTAAGTTCAGTACACTGTACACTGTGAAGGTATTTAATCGCTAATGGAAATTGATAAGTGATTTAGATGCGAACACAAAGTCAATATGGAAACATGTTTAAAATATTGAAGTGAATCGAGCGATGGCGAGCAGGCGAGCGAGTGAGCGAGTGGCGTGCTCGCAACCTTGCGGCGCGCGGCGCAGGTCAGATTTTTCGAAGGTCGATGACTCGCCGCCAGTAATGGCTGCGAGTTATTATTATTTGTTAACCAACCCCGGGACTACGACTAGTGTTTCGTATCGGAGCACGTATATCGATGCGCGCTATGGGACAGTCCCCTTTCGATAATCTTGTATGGGTTCATTTATCATCTCCCCTAACCTGTTCGTTCAAATAGTTCGGGCGATTACAATGATTCGTTTAGAGGCAATATCGGCAAGGCCGTTTTTCATATAATTTGCCAAGCAAATGTTTGACAACTGATTGTATTGAAAAATACGAAGAATTAAATTAAAATAAATAAACACTTTTAAAATCAATCTGTGTAGTAGTTACATGAGAAGTCACATGTTACAAGTAAATTCACAAAAATGTCGAATAATTTAGGTGAACAATACACGTTGCCGGCGATAGAATGAACGCGACTTTGTTAGCGGCCTTCGTTCGGGTTGCGCAACATCTAGCGAGACACAAAAAAATAATAGCTTTGAGAACGATTTTGGAAAGGGGATGATGATATGATCCAAATTGTGAGATTGAGAGTCGGTGGGGAAGTAACGTGAAACAACACAATGATAATGCATATCTATGATGGTTGAGCTAAGCGGTGCCGATCCATGCGTCATGTTCGTGAACGGGCGCCATCAGTTGGGATTGGTCATAACTTAGCTGTCTCGGCCTGTTATTGTATTTTTTTTTAAATTGTTTGTTACTCTAGACGCTTTTACGTGAACGTCATTTACATCGTTTTCACATATATGTATTTTTTAACAAGAATGATCTAATTAAAACTGATGGAAAAGAGTGTCCGTGGAGTTTCTTGCAAATTCTTCTACATTGAGACCTACTGACGCTTGCGAATTTGCAACTAGAGTCATCTATTTTTCGTTGTTTTTGTTTGACAATTCAAAAGTACCTTTTAGGTTTATTTGAAATAAAGTATTTGATTTTGATTTTATGCAGCGTCACATCCTGTCATGTCCGTGGAACGTGGGCCGTGGCAGAAACGTGTAGCGTGTACCGTGACGCGCGTTACACATCACTACATAAGCGTGGGCTACACTCAAGCGCGTGTGCGTGACGCATTCAACGATTTATTACTCGCGTAGCGGGAAAGCCGCAGTTTTCTTTCGTTTTTCTAACACTTATATTTATAGGGATAGCTCACTGGGATCAGTAAACTGAACAGTGTAGACGTGGCTTTATCCTCACGCCCTCACTACATTATGTTGAACTTGACGTGGGCGCGCTATTGTAGCCCAGCGTTATTGATTGTTTGATGTTCATTTTGAATAGAAAAAATCTAATTTGCACTTTGCAGCCAATGCAAAGTGCAAATTAGATTTTTTCTATCTGTGGAAATCAAGAGATATCTAGCCATAAAGCCATTTACAGTTGTTGCAACTCACAAAAGTAAAATGAAAACACCTTTAACAACAAAAATAGGTAATGCTTACACATAAAATTATTAATCTTTAAAAATGTGATATGTGTGACGTGGCCCCAGTTTTTATTCAATAGTAAATCACCAACGAAATAAAAGGGCCATAGATTGTAAAGTTTTTTTTCGTAGCTTAACAAAAAATACTGACATATCCCTTCCCTGGACCTGTGTAAACGAGAAGTCAAACTACCTGCTGTGGCTGCGATCACGAATAATGTAATAGGGGGACCCTTTCCAACGCATGTCGTAGATATTTCACAAAAAAAAAACTTATTGAAAAAAGTTGTCGTTGGCGTTCCATTATTAAACGCAGCGTCAGACTCTGCACTGCACTCTACAGGTTTATTTGATCGCCTATAAGAATGCTTTCAACTTTGCACGACTTCCAATTACAGTTTTATTTTATTACTAGCTGTGCTGGCTTACCTACCTTCTTACCTTCCTATCTAACCTACCTACCAACCAATTTTTTCTAGGATCATTATTCCGCGGAGAATCTTAACATCGACATTGAGAAAATTACGTCAAATGAAAGAAGAAGAAATAAAAAGTATTTAAACGCACAACACCGTCTATCGAATATGGAGTTCAACTGTCCGAGTATCAGAATTGCGTGTGTTGTAATATTTTACTTCTTGAACACTTTAAATTCACCTAACTTTTGATAGAGTGAACCAATTGAGATGAAACAAAAATTAAGTAATACTTCAAGTTACGCACAATTTTTATGTATAAAAGTAATCTACATTGGTTTCGTACATTTTACGTGATGCGTGCACAGCTAAACAGACAAAAAAAAAACAAAAATGCTGGAAATGGGTTCTGTTGGTTATCCTTTAAAACCCTGGCTATTTTTTGAAATATTGTCGGTGTACAAAAACTACTTTTCTACAGATTTAATATATGTATTGATTGATGTTAAGTATATATTGATATTATGAAGAAAATTCTTAGAAATTATTTTTCAAGCAACATCATTAGTTGGTTATTGTATTTATTTTTGTACTTCTGATGGATGTTATCGATATAATTCTGTAGGTGTTTCCCACGTTATCAGCCTGATTAATTATTTTTGTATCTATCATACCTACCTATCCGAATTTGTAATCGTAAAATACATCGATGTTGGGCGACGTAGCCTCGGGCGCAATTTATACGAATTCGCAATGAAAACGATAATCGAGTGGAAGTCTAGCCGAAGGTTGAACTCGAAGGTCAACAATTGAATGGCGCGGAAGCGGGATACGAGCGAAACGCACGTTTATCTACGAATTCTACAACTGCCTTTATCTTTTCACAAAAATTAAAAGTGCGGTAGTACCTAGACCACAGAGTACTTTTATTATATGGACAACCTAGACTGTGGTCTATGGTCACGCTCGTTCGCGTTTCAAAGAGCGTTTTCGCACGTTTCACAACAAATAAACAGACATCTAAGGGATCATATTGGAATCTAAGGGTTGTTTAATTCTGGCTCTATTTGCATACCTAATAATTTACCTTTATCTATTTTTGTTTAATTCAATCACACGTCCTTGCCAAAAAAGGTGATTTTGTACATCCCCAAGAATATGTACCTACTTGAAGGTGGTAGGCTCAACAGTCATTAAAACAATATAATTTTACACAATAACAATGACCTAGGTACTTGGCTATTTCTCCATGGGCACTTACTGCTCACATAATTATCATTTTGCACACGAACTTCACAAGGTCTAGTTTAGAAGATTCTAGAATATTCTCCGGGATGTTTTTATACAATGTTATACTTATAGACTACGGTTCACACAATAAAGATCTCAAATATGTATTTTCTTATCTATACATTTTATCTCTAAACACATCTTTAATTAGATACGATCATTTAGAAGTGACGACAGCGACGTTCGCAAAATCGATTCGTCATAATAAGATCATCGTAGTCGCTTGTTATATTTTTTTATGCTGGTCATTGACACAAGGTTTTATTATGATTGTTAGCGGCTGTAGGTATGTAATTAGATACAAACGATTGTTTATTACGTAAGTTAAATGCGTACGTTGCTGGTATTATACCTGAATTCACATATCTACCTTTGCAATCATTTACGGAATTCGTTTCGAATTTCATGTATAGATTGCAATTTTTATGTCAATGAACCCAATTTATTCTTGAAAGCGAGGCACTTATTTTTGAAAATGGCAACTTGATTTGTTTCCCGCTAACCACATCTATTTTGTCTATGGTTACAGTGAAAACTCTAGAACCGCAACCTTCGCGGAAAATTGACTTAACTTGGCGAATGCACAGATAGGAACATAGTCTGATGGAATGCAGCCTCTACTGCAAAGTTCCTCGTACCAATTACACAGTATTTTCCCATTTCCATAGACAGGAATTTAACTTGAAATATATCGAATGCATCTATTAAATATTCTCGTTGCTATGCGGTACTTGTTATGTAGTTCCGGGCGAATCATAAGTCTTCGTTATTCGATCCGCTTTGAAAACAGGATTGTGCGGCATTCGCTGGAAACGGTCCTGCAAAATAATTGGGCACTACGAGGAACTCAGAATAGGTGCAGTATATTGGGTTTCCAGTTTCAAACAAATATCTAGGTAAAATGGAGTGCTCTAACATTTGTTACATGAATTTGAATATTCTACAAAGGGTATGATAGTGTCAAGCTTCAAGTGGGTGTACAGTGAACTAGTGTACACTGTACACCCACATGTAGTCTGTGTACTTTATTGCCAATTTGTCGTCAACCGAGCACAAGTCTAGTCTGCTGCTCAAAAAATCCTAATAGACCAAATTCAATAGACTATTAACATTACCCAACGCACTTTATGGAACTCTTTGCTCTATCAATTGTCCCTATCTTTCTCCAATAAACTTTTTGCCCTTCCGGACCGTAATGTTGAATTTGCAAAATGTTGAATTCTCAAAAGGTTAGGTCCCAAAATGTTGATGACATATCCTAGAATTTAGAAGAATTAATTAACTAATAGAAATTGGTCAACATAAGCGATTATTTCACCCTCTATTATTTACTAAACAAAAAAACAAGTGAATAGATAATATCAAAATAACTTCTAGCAACGGAAACGGAACAAGGTTTTACATTAAAATGTAAATGTAATTTATGGAACAAAGTATTATGCGCATGTTTTGCAGGCACTTATTATTATTATAGTCTAACCATTTTTCTTGTGTTAATACAGTACACGTTCCCTGACCTTCTTCAAGGTTTGGTTCGAGAAAATTACGTTTATTATGTGAATAAAAAGACGTAAACAAGAAAAAAAAAAAATGCTATGCAGTCGGAGGATAGGTACATATCCGCGAGCTGGCTGACCAAAACCAGATGTATCTTTCGACTGCAAAGCATATTTAGGAGCTCGTGGCTAAATAATGACAGCCGCACTGGTCGATCACCAAGGATAAGCAACGCTTAACGAGGTCGGTCCGTGGATGGGTGACCATTTCAACATACCGAGTTTCCTCCGTGCCTCGCAAAGCACGTTAAGCCGTTGGTCCCGGCTGTCATTTGAAGATCTTTGACAGTCGTTACGAGTAGTCAAAAGCTTGAGATCTGTCACCAGTCTTACCAAAGGGTACCGTGTTACCCAGTTACTGGGTTGTGGAAATCAGATAGGCAGTCGCTCTATGTAAAACACTGGTACTCAGCTGAATCCGGTAATACTGGAAGCAATGTAGTTGGGAAAAGGCTAGGCAGATTGATTGATTGACGTCTTTTTAATTCGCTTTTTAAGCAGTCGGTTTTTTTTATTTTTTTTTATTTTAATACTTTTTAGTTAAAATTTTATTCGAATTAGGTACATTTAAACATATGTTATATATTTTTGAAATTGCCTCTTAAAACCCTTTATTTTGATACCACACACGATGGGAAAAAATTGGGCCCTCACAATATGGCGCCCAAAAGACGCCATTTTTCTATTTTCCAATTTTAATGTAGCCAGTGACACTCGCAAGATTAAAACGAATCGATTGACGTACAAATCATCAAAATCGGCCTACGCGTTTGGCTTCTTGAACGCCACATAGGAACAAACATACATACATAGACTGATAAAGACATTACACTGCTTCGGCAGTCGGGTAAAATGCGATACCTCTACGTACTTACTTATCTAATGGAAATAATAAATTTATTTTCTTTTAACTTCTTCTAGGTCACCCAGCTGCTGAGAATGACATCTTTTATCAGCGTTTTGGTTTTTGGCTCGAATAATTAAAAAATCTAATTCTAAATTAAACATACCAAAAAGTTCCGTAGCTCTCCACAATAATTTTTGTAAAAAATAACATTAATCCGTTTCCATGTCAACATTTAAAAAAAAACGTGTCTGTCACTCGTCGTAGGGGAATGCAGCGAGCGAAAAAGCGCAAAATCGCTGACCTAGTGACCTAATTGTGGTGTCCATGAGCAAAGCAAGGTCAGCCCGCGCTCTTGTTCGCTTGTAATCACTTTTATATCGACCACTAAACTCGATCGCCTACTTATCTACACTATTTAAAGCGCTTCAATAGTTGTGGATTTGTGGAACAGATAATTTTTACTGTTTGATAGGACTTAGTGAGACTAATTAGCACTAATTACTTTGAAAATTCATTTTAGAGGAGCTCGTGGCTAAATAATAACAGCCGGGGTCGATCTTCAAGGTTAAGCAACGCTTGACGAGGTCGGTCCGTGGATGGGTGACCATTTCAACATACCGAGTTTCCTCCGTGCCTCGAAAAGCACGTTAAGCCGCTGGTCCCGGCTGTCATTTGAAGATCTTTGACAGTCGTTACGGGTAGTCAGAAGCTTCAGATCTGACACCAGTCTTGCCAAGGGGTATTGTGTTATCCAGTTACTGGGTTGTGGAGATCGGATAGGCAGTCGCTCCATGTAAAACACTGGTACTAAGGCTAGGCAGATGACTTTGAAAATTCATTTGTTATCCTGTTAACCAAGATTATGGCAAAGTTGAACCTCATAAATGAATATCGTGACTGACACGATAAGCAAAATGACAAAACAAAAATATACGAACATTTACATCAATTAATAAAAAGTTAAACATGTTGACAACAAACTTCGTAACAGCTTTGTATCCTCTGCTCTCGTATGAAACTGAAACACAATTACAAATCTGTTGCGAACTCCATTTCCCCACGAAACGAGGTGGCAGTTTTCGGATCACTGGTTGTCAATGTCAAATCGTCAATGGAGGTAGTCGAAATCGAAACTAGAAATAAGCTCTGTGTATAAAGTTCCTTCTGTTTTAAATTATTAATAAAAATATACCTGCTCTTTCATCTAACTTTAGACATTGGCAGAATAGTCGACATCGGCTTTGCTTGCCATATAAAAATATAGAATAGAATAGAAGCTGTACGGCTAGAATATTCATAGACAACGATTTTTTTTATTATGATTACGTATCTCTAGATTACCGAGAAGATGATGGCAATAGAATATCACTGTCAATTTATTCTAAAACGTGATCTCATTCAACTTGAAGTTATTAATGCGTTAACACATCCAAAGTCAGGGGCAAATCCTATTCAAATCAAGGTAATCAGTGACATTTAGGCCGTCAAGCAAACTCATTTATATTTGTCACCATTTTGTTAATGTAAATAGCAAATGAATACAGTAATTTGATAAGGAAGTGTCATTGAACGTTATTTACTTAAAGATAATGCTCATTTATTATCTCTGTTTAATGTTGATTAAGTGTAACCAACTGTGCAGGTTTTAATGGTTTGTGTGTCACAGGAGAATTTTGCATTACTGGTGTACATGTCAGTTATGCAATCACGTAAAAAATATCGTAACGAAAATAAGAAGAAAATCGTTTTGGTTTCGAACTTCATAACTTTTAGGGTGTTGCTAAAGGTCAGAAACAACGTGATCTTTCTGTAACCAGGACATCTGATGTAAATCATACATCAGAACTAAGGTCCAGTCCTGTCTGGTGATGGAAGAAAGAATATAAATTATTATTAACAATCGCAGATACGGCTGTAGCTAATCTACGTAGTCTGACCGTGTTTGTAAACTGTAGAGTGACCTTTAAACTTAACATTTATCCCACGCATGTCTCTAGCGTGTCATATCAGTTCGATTAGATAATTAATTACTGAACCCACGTCAATATCGCTTGCAGCATCTGTCAAAGTGAAAACAAGACATTCCTAATGACGCAGTGATGTGACATCATCACCAAGTTGGAGATCGCACGTGTAAAGCTGTATAACTCAATAGTGTGACACCTCACGGTGCGACCGTAATTTTCAAGTTTGTATGTTGGCTGTGACCCGTATAAAGTAACGTAACAACGCGTATCGTAGCGGCTTTTAGAGACCGTTTCGAATAACGGAAAACGAATACCACCGCACACCACTACTCCGAAACACTTTTATTTTGTAAGTACTCTTTTAAATTCACGGCTAGTTTCTCCAAAATGTAAGCTTCTCAGTAATCCGTGCGTGGTTTGAGAATGTAGAGCATTATCCTACTAAGTATTAGATACTCTTCAAACATATTCTGTTCTATCCTCATACATTAGACGTATAAGCTACCTAATAAATAAAATTAGACGCAGTTTCAATCAAGTCGCATGTCTATGTATGCAACTACGATTAGATAATGTAAGTATGCAGCAAAATATTTCCATTAGTCACGGATGGTAAAATTCAGAAAGCTATTGCCTAAAATCTTTCGGCAAACTGCCGCATATTGCGAATATTCTATCATCGGAATTGACACATACAGCGTGCACATGACGAGACGTGAAAACGTGACATTTCTTTTTTTTTGTTTTTCTTTCCATACGTGTCAGTTTATCAGTTGCGTAACCGATCGAAATAAGTGAAATTTTGTTGCTAACCGTAACGGAGATATGACGAACTTTTAACGCGACCTCGTTACGCAAAAAGGGGGTAACGATACTCCGCTGGAGCCTCAGCAACTCAGCGCGTACGACTCACCGAAACTCAACAACGATCACTTGGAAAGTATTCGTTTGGAAACGGTCACTTTCTCTAGAACAGGTCCCAGTCTTGATCCGACCGCGGAGGTACGTGCTCACACGCGTCGCAGCCACTCTACCGACAGTGCAAATAAGCTTGGAAATTGTGAAATACGTGATATATGCGGCTGACCGGTTGCTTACAATGTTAAAGTGCTGTGCGTGTGTGGCTTTACCATATAAGAATTATTGACCTTGGCGGTTTTGCAATAAGATGACGATTTTGCAATATAACCGAATATATCTCTGAGCGAATCCAATTGAACATTTTTAAATTGCCAAACTCGTGAATACGGTACATTACAAGTTCTACTGTTCGCATGAATGTCTTTGGTTATTGGCTTTGCAAGATTTAGTGTCGGTGAGGAACAATTGTGAGTCCCGTTACTTCTATTGGAAATCAGAATTCAGAACAGATACTGATAAATACTCGACCTACATTTTATAATAGGAAAATACGTTACGACAGCTTCTTTACAATCTTTCAATCTATCGACTCCACGATTGTTGCTGCAGAATCATAGAACTTATAGAAGTGGCTTATAGAAGACCCAAAGAGTTAAATCTTTCTGAAAATTTTGGTTATATCGATCGTTCAAAGCCAACACATTATTACATTCCAAATTATTCCAGGCATTAAACTTTTTAAACGCTATTAAAAATTCAAGCATAGTGTCGTCCACATAAAATATGCAATCACAAAAGCACCGAACAGTAGTACCAGTGAAAGGTTTGTAAATTTTGCCACGAGTTAAATTGCTGCCATTAAAAATAAAAACTGGTAAGGCAATGACTTGGCATAGGAATGGAAAAAAAAACGATCGAAGCGCGAGACAGAGAGAGGTATATAGAACCAAACAAGTGCGTTACCCCCACGAAGATTATCTGCGTATTTATTTTTATTTATCTCTGTGCGTATAGCGGTCCGAGCGAGCACTGCTGCATGAGGATATACATCATGTTTATTTAATCCAACTTTAACGTTTCTCATTATTACAATTGAATCGAATGTATTCAAGCCTTATGCCGGTTTTGTTTCCTCAAGCGTAACAGAATTTAAATTTATTAGTCACCAGCCTCGATCTTCAGTATCTACCTTCAGTATATTAGATATTTCTGTAATAACCAAAACCCTAATTACCCTTTGTTTTATGTCTATCTATCTAATCATTGTAGTTAAGTTATATAATCGTCATGCACATTGGGTTCCGGCGATAATTCTGTAATAGTTAACTTATCGTTAATGAAATGAGTTATTAGTGTCCCAACAGGCCTTCGCAGCTTATCGTGGTTGAAATAGGTTTGTAATTAGTTTGTGTATGTATAATTAGCTGGACCGGTTTGCGTTTATTTCGTTTTGTCACCTTCATAATGACTCGTTCTCCTAGCTCTGTTGGTATCTAATAAGCGTATTTTTCCAACATGGAACTTAAATTCAGGCTGTTAACCTTGTTTTAGCTGATAATTTATTCAGCGACATTGTCTGACATTCTAGAGAATAATGAATGCATCTTGCTGTGTATATATATTTCGAAACATACCAAAGATAATTCAGGGGAAAACAAAGACTTCTTTGAAAACAAAATTTTAAATACAGACGTATTAAAACACACAGACGAAGAGGAAACATTTAACACAGTGCCATAAAGATTGTTTCCATGGCCCTTACAACCTCAGCTTATATTTTATCGGCTTTTATCAGCAGTTATCTCATTGAAGCAAGTTCTTCATTTGTCGCCGATAACTTATGGATAGCTATTGATATCTCCCCGAGTCATTATTCTAAAAATGTTGTAGTCGTTTACAGTTTTTAGTTAAGCAATTCGACAAGCATTGTTATTTGCTGTAGCAACTACGCGATGACCTTTACGCTCGGGCGCCTGACCATGAGAAATTCTGAAGGTTGCGTATACTTCTCGGATGGCCGCTCAGTTAGTCTTGAAAAGATTTATCTCTTGGTCTAACATCATTTAGTATCTCTAGTAAAACCCGTGTGGCTCGTGCAGCTGCACAAAAAACTCCTATCGGTCGGTGTCGGTTCGAAACCATAAGTATAGTGTCGCACTGCACTAAACAGCCTACAATCTTCTGTCTGACATTGCTGCTGTGTGTGTGTCAAGCCAATAGGTCGACCAACCAGTCGAACAGACGCTCTCCCTCCCTCGCTTGTCCTCCGTCTGCCAGGCCCCCCTCCCCCAGCGCCCCTCCATTGCGCCAGCCAGTCAGCGTTTGGTCGGCGGACAGACTGCACGTTCCGCACCTCCGTTACTACCGACTTCTTTACGTCATAGTTAATTTTGTGCTCATTTTAAAACTCACAAGAATCTAGTAAGTGACACGTGTCTTAGCGTATCGCTCTGTATTTGAGCTCGTAGTTTCTTCTTCAGTGATTATCAACTAAAGTCATAAAACTTACAACCGCTTTGTCTTGTTACAGGTACCTACTTGGAACTGGGTGTGAACCCAGATACGGTGTGTGTGGTTTTATGTAATCTTATTTAGACTGTTATTGAAGAAACTCATAGTGGAGTTCGTGAATTATCCGCTCAGTGTGTGTGCAACGACAGAATTGTATTGGAGCTAATTGATTTATAAAAAGTGCAGTGTACACTTCATCGACAGTTCTCTGATTGTTATGCTCTGTAAACAAGTGATTTGTGTCTTTATTGGATTGTTATCTATTTGGATTCTCAGCAGCTAAATGGCAATTGTAAGTGTTTTTCTTTTCTTTATCTACTTTGATGTCAAACTCATTTTTATTGCGATGTCTACCTACGCATCTGAAGTTATCATTACGGCAATATATTTTATTTTTATTCTTAGTAATCTTGACAAGGTCATGTTAAGGATTCTCATAATTTTTATTTTACCTTGTGAGATATAAATGTAGTACGCTTATAAAAAAAAATCTAGTATGTCATCTACGTACACCAGAACCAAAATATTCAACAAAGAGGAACGCATCTTCATCTTTTATTACAACTACATTCCAATAATGCGAAGGAATACGAATTTAATATGAATAGCGTACATAATGCAGTGGACGAAAATTAATTCTCCGTTATCGACAAAACAATAGGAAACGAATTAGAGGAAAAAGTCAACCAGTCAGTTTGGTGCGGCCCAAGATTTTTTTTGTCAGCAATAAATTGTGATTCGGAGAGTTCAGGCAGGTGCAGTGAACATTCTACGAATTCTCACGCTCGCTCGCTATGCTGGCCTTCTGAATCTATTTGCTACATGTATAAATTACTCATTGTGAATTGTTGAGCAAGGCTGCAAAGCTAATGAGACATCGAGATTGCGAATATACGGGCGCCATCTTTACAATTTGACTGACGCGCATCGCGACCTCGTGAGCAAGTTCACTAAATTTAGAACACGGTTGACATTCTGTGCTCCCGATGCTTGATGCTTGTTCAAATGTTTAATCAATGTTTCACATATAAAGTTGTAATACTTAACTGCGTGTTGCCCATTTTCTTTCACCCAGTTCCATAAAATCGGCAAGACGAAAATGCTTTGGGTTCCAATTTGGTGTAAAATGTATGTGTTCAATAGTCAATACTCCTAAAAATTTGTATCTGCCATGTTCTAGTTAATTCTCTTCAAGTTTCTCTATTATTCTGGGCTAGACGCGTAATTCAATCTCGAAGTTTTAAATGTTTGCTTCGCAGACATGTGGTAGCGAGAGCTTGGTGCGCGCTCATGAAGAGGTATATAAAGTGGGTCAAGGCACGCTCGCGGGCGGTTGGCGTTTCCTACTCGCCGTAGACACTGACGACACTACAAGGAAGGCACTCGTTATTCGCACTTTAAAACAACCTCCACCACTGATACGACGCTGCTTACGACAAATTATTGTTAGTAAACCGATTAAACGATGAAAAAAGAAGGTTCGAACTTTGAATTCGTTCCTGTTTGGATTCTTAAAAACGCACTTAAGCTTGTCCATAGAAAATCTGGTAAAAATTATGCCGAGTTATGAAATTGGAAATTTCTAAAATGAGGTTACAATTTAGATATATACGTACAGCTTCGTTAGTCGTTACGAGCCACTTGATAATTTTGGGTCAAGGATCTTATAGATAAACTCAATTACTGCCACCTACATCGATAACAATCGATTGCACCGCTTTCCTTTTAGCAATATTATTGTTCAGATTTGCAAATGAGCGTTTGACTGCTTGTTGTGTACACAAACTGAGCTGAGTACGTATTTAGCAGATAACAGCAGTTTGCACTAGTTAACGTTTGCGCCGAGCACCGACCCACTTAGATACCGACTATCACTTACCGTTACGATAACGTCCGACCACTTTCTCTGCACGCTCCATTTCGTGAAATACCTCGTCCTCGTGTTTGTTTACTTTGTACGCTGCTTCTAATTTTGTATCCACATTGACTTTGTCCATAACACCTATGTTTGTTCTACTTTTTACTGCTGCTTTATCCTCTCCATTCTTTAGCCCTGTTTTTATTTCTGCGTCAACTACATCATTATCTAATGTCTATCATCGTTTTTATTCTGATCACTGACAATGGTTGTAGCAGTATTTTCCTGCATTATACAATACTCATTTATTGTGTGAGTTATTAACGCGGGGGATGGTAAAATTTTTAGAGATAGAGAATTCTTTTTGTGCTTGGTCAGAACTAGTTAATGGCTTGCTAAAGAAGATTTAACGGTACTATGTAACGGTGAATCTGCGAATTCCGTTTGCCAGTCATCATGTGTGTCTCAAGCAGCACGATTATCGAATGTAACATTGACTTTCACATTTGTGTCGTGTGGCGCTGATGTAACGGCCGCCTGCGCCCGCGCCGCGCCGCGCCAATGCGATTAGGTAAACGTTGCGCGCAGCTTTCACCCCACTTTCACCTCTATTTCCGCGTTACTTGGAGCCGCTCATTGGCGCTCATTTATTCAGATTATTATTGCATATTGCAACATTTTTATGGTCGTTTAATGTTGTAGCGCGTTAGCAGGTTTAATTCACGCGAGTGTTCCAATTTTTAACATTCTTTTTGTATTCACATGGCAACTCTTTTAGGTATTCGGTGACAGTTTTTAACTTTCATTATGATTAAATTTATTTCGTTTGTCATCAATTAATCCTGTTAGAATGGGTAAACGAGCCGGAATCTTGGTATTCAAGCGTGATTCATTTTTGTTTTTGCTAATTTCTGGAAACTGAAAAGTAAGCTAGAGTCAATGCTTCAGGAAGACTATCAACTTTTCTGACGTCATATTTATTCAAATTATTGACAAAACATCGCTGTGTTCAATTGTTTTATCAATAAATGCGTAACCAAGCACTGATATATTATTTACATTTTATATAACTCCAGAGCACTATGCTACAAAGGTTATCTATTTAGATAACATACGCGCTTCCTACATATATAAAAACCTACCTACGGGAAACGTGGCAAGTACATACACAAATACGTAAATGAGTTATTACGTACGACTACGTACGATAAATGTTATTCTTGGAAATTAGTTGCTTTGCTCGAGTTCACGTGAATATAACCACCTTACCCATGAATCATTGTTTATTTTGCTTTTTCCTAAAAATGTCACTAGAGGTTCCAAATCTTAGATAAGATAATTTTATCTTGAATGACAGTTTTCCATGCACTTGAAAAGTCGTGAGAAAATATTGGCTGGAATGCTTGAAGTTTGAAAAATTCTATATGGATGACATGGTTTGCTGTAGTACGAGTATGTAGTGTGTATGTAGTCTCTTAGAATTTTACGTATTTAAAATTGGAATTACTAAAAACAAGTGAAGTATTGTAGGAGTAGTGCCGTGACATTGGCCCGGTGACCTATAATAAAGTTCCTTCGTCCGCTATTCGTTTGCACAACTGCAGTAGAGTTCAACTCGCACACATCACTACTTCTGCCATCGAGTGTAGCTATTATAAAATCGTGCGAAAGATTATCACTAGCACGAGTTATGTAACCGCAACAGAATATGTACTGAATTATGTACAACTCCATTGCATGCAGGAAACGCGGTACATTGTTAGGTAATCACCCGTTCTGGTCATAGACATCGTTGGCACAATTTTATGCCATTCGAAAAAAAAATGGTATTAAAAATGTTAAAGGTCATATTATTGAAAATATTGTCTTTTAAATAGGCCAGTGAGTTTATGAAGCTTCGCTTTTATAATAGTGAGCAGGTTCGTGAGTTGTTTGCGAATTGTACGGTTGCAGCCAACTATTGACCTACTGACACACTAACTGAAGGAAAACAACTTAGTTGAGTGTCACAATCGACCCGTCGATGTAACTATCGAGATTACTTTCGTTTACGATAAACTATACCAATTTTAAATTGATTAAATTAAAGCAATTAAAACTGGTTTGAGGCGTTTTTTCGTAAATTAATTAAGACTTCAAAATATCGTCGCCATTTTTTTTCTTTTGTTACTAATAAAATAATATTTTAAAGATTTCATATAGTACCACATGGAGCATTTTAAATAGAGAGTCCAAGTCCTAATTTGATTATAGAATGCGAGAGCTTGTAATCATAGACACACAGCTTAGTTATGCTAGTATTATAAATTATCTGTGGCGTATCGTTCCGCGGCGTTTATGTGGCACACACCACTCACGTGGTTTGCGCTTGCGGTGTGACAATTAGATTCGTCTTACCAATTCACACATCCTTTGACGTACCTTGTAGTTGTATGTAACATGGTAGATACCACCACAATGTAATATGACTACTAACGACGATGCGACGAAAATTATGAGAAATACGGGTTCGTGCGGCAAATTATTCCGTAAAGTATTTTTCAATACACTTCCTCGAAAACTAGCTCTTATTGCACTACGATTAGGTTCGATATGCAACATATTTCGCACGCGTGCGGTAATAAGATTACAGCACGCGTGCGGTAATTCGATTAAAACATAAGAAATTTAAAAAAAAATCACCACTGACTATTATAGAGCAGCCGTGTTTTTTTTTTAATCTCGTCATTTTGATTTGCGTTTTTACAGCGTAAATATTTTTTGAATATTTAAATTGTGTTTATAAAAAGAATACTACTAATAAACATGATTATTTTAAACAAATATTACTTTTATGAACAAGTTAACATTTTATTTGTGTTCTTAATTAAAATATATTTGAATTTTATATTTTTCCTGTGAGGCTGTTTAACGGCTTCATACCTTTGCTTCTCCTTTAACCTGCAAACATAAAGCGCGGAAAAAAAAGGAAAGTTAGTCTTAATAATTTGAGTTATTTGTGAAAAATGTCGAATTTAATTTTTGAAGAGAATTCTTTAGATGGTACTCCGCCGGATATTGTGATTGAGGCACAAAATGCTTGCCTGTTGCCATCTAAATCTAAGGTGAAATATATGGCAGCTTTGCAAAGTTTTCTTCAGTGGAAAGTTACTAAAAAGGCGTCGTCATTTTCGGAGCAAGTATTTTTTATGACAAAAATACGTATCGTTTTATTATTTTATTTCTTCGAAAGTGTATTGAAAAACGTCGTTTGATACACGTGGGAATTTGTTATTGCGTTTCTCGGCCCCATAACACCCTCGCCTTACGGCTCGGGTGTTCATTCGGCCTCGTACGCAATAACAAACTTTCCGCACTTGTTTCAAAATGTACTATTCCGCAACGCAACACACTTGACAGAGCGATAGCTGTAAATTTAAATACAAATACGGTTAACAATGACGGTCTATTATTATTAAATAATATGTGTATGTATAGTGCACAAGTTCTACGTTTGTGTTATGTGGTAACATGAAATAATAATATTATTCATACCGATTAAGATTGGATGTCAAACATACGTGGAAACTGACACGCGCACCCAGGTTCTGAGAACATTTTCATAGATAATAAAAATAAGGTAAATTTATTAGTATTGGAAATATAGTCTGATAGCTAGACTTAGACTTTAGAAAACGCACGATTATAGGAAACCCATTCAGAGGCCTTAGTGCGAGTTTTATAACGTACTCACTCGTGATAACGTAAACGATCTCTTATGTCAAAATGTATACAAAAAAAGAGGTTTCTCCTTATCGTCCTCAGACGGCAATTATCCAGTTTCAATACAAATTGACGTTTACGTTAACGCGATTGAGCGTGAGTAAAAACTCGCACTAAGGCCTCTGATTCCGGTGCAGCTGTGGAGAAATCGAAAACGAAACGTATGATAGGTATGTGCGAAAAATAATCTTTTAACACACTCACTCACTCAATGCGAGTGCTTGATTTTTAAGGTTCTATTGATGTTACTCACGTGTCCGTCTGTCTGTCCGTCGTATGTCTCACATTTTGTTCCGAAGATTTTTTTAACTTCCCGTTTACCTATGAACTTGAAGTTTAGTCATAATGTTTATTATTACGTATATTTTACTAACAAATACCAAAATATTGATAAATTGCAGCTAAGGTAAGTGCGAAGTCCGATACGCACTTGGCCGGTTTTTTTAAACTTTTAGCACAGTTTTACCAATAAAAAAACCTGCGGAGAATTTATAACTAAGTTTTTTCCTTAATATCTTTTCCATTCATCAACTTTTCCTTTAACAAAGCGTATTATGCAAATCGGATTATTCGAAACAACTTTTGGTAGCCGAAAAAAAACACAAACAATCAATTCCGAAACTTGGTGCGAAGTTTCCCCGTTGTAGTTTATCATAGACAATGGTAGACAACAAAAGGACGATCGCGCGATCTTTATATTGTTAGTAAATGTTGGAGACACTCCAAATCGTCGAGCTCTAGTTGTTACAACTCTTAAAATAGACCCTGTAGGTATTTTATCTCAACCTATTTATGAGAACACACAGCTGTTCGCTCCTGTAAATCGGATCTGAGAAATAGCAACACAACGCGAAATGATCGCGGTCAGCTGGTCGTGGCAAAACAAAGCGAAGTTTGAAGTATGCGAAGCCTTTGCAATTTAGCAGTTTTGCAATTTGTACGATGTACTGAGGCCTTAGTGCGAGTTGTTACTCACGCGTAAACGTCTATTTGTATTAAAGCTGGATAAGCGCCGTCTGGTGACGGTGAGGAGAAACCTCTTTTTTAGGGTTCGGTACCCAAACGGTAAAAACCCTATTACTAAGACTCCGCGATCCGTCTTTCTGTCCGTCTGTCTATCTGTCCGTCTGTCACCAGGCTGTATCTTATGAACCGTTGGCAAGACAGTCGATTTTTTTTTACAGATGCTGTATTTCTGTTGCCACGACAACAACAAATAATAAAAACATATTAAAATAATTATTTAAGTGGGGCTCTCATACAACAAACGTGATTTTTGCGATAATGGTACGGAACCCCTTTCGTGCTAGAGTCCGACTCGCACGTTGCCGGTTTTGATATTTTTCGTATACAATATGACATAAGAGATCGTTTACGATATCACGAGTAAGAACGTTAAAAAACTCGGTATAAGCACACTCTTGTATTATTTTTTTGCGAAATCTTTGATGTTTTTTAGGGTTCCGTACCCAAAGGGTAAAAACGGGATCCTATTGATGATTGAAGATGCCGCGGTCCGTCTGTCCGTCTGTCACCAGGCTGTATCTCATGAAGCATGATAGCTTGACAGTTGAAATTTTCACAGATGATATATTTCTGATGCCACTATAACAACGAATACTAAAAACAGAATAAAACAAATATTTAAGTGGGGCTCCCATACAACAAACGTGATTTAAGCCGTTTTATGTGATAATGGTACGGAACCCATCGTGCGCGAGTCCGACTCGCAATTGGCCGGTTTTTTCCTAAAGCCTACGCTCAGCATATCTAAATCTAAAGTTAAGTTTGTTAAGATTAACAAAGAGCTTACAAGGACCAAGTGGTAGGTACCTAAATGGTTTATATTGCTTCAATAACATAACCTCACGTTATTTATCCAATCGTGTTTTGACTCATTTTACGATGAAATAGGAATTCCTGTAGACGATACTGCAATATACATATTAGTTTATACGTATGTATATTACGCATTCATTGTAGTACTGGTGAGCCATAGTTTTCCGCATTTACAACATAAACAAAATTGTTGGGCACCCCCGCCGTGACTAAACCTCTTTTATTGTGTTATGTCATGTAATTCCAGTTTGTATTGTTTTTATAAAGGCGCTGATTCTGTTTATTAAATACTTTATTATACATAGGGTTTCTTACAAAACTAATTGATTGTTTGTGTACAGTTTCTTTTATCAAATGTTAACCTAAACCCAGAGTTTCATTCAACGTGTAAAATAGTTACTGTCGAATTAGAATTCCTATTAGTTAATTAACTGACTATGCAAATTGGAATAAACTAGCTGATCCCCGCGGCTTCGGTTCTGTCAAATGGCTACCTACCTACCCTACCTAACCTACCTACTGAAAAAAAAAAACATAAACCAAAATAGTCCGAACAAAGCCTAAACATTTGGTTTGAATAGGTGAGCCCGTTCTTGAGTTATAAAATTACAACGAAAAGTGGCATTGATTTTTATATATAGAAGAAAGATACCACCGGACTAAGTTTTTTGAATTGAAAAATATTTCAAAACCGATTTTGCTGAAACAACTAGTATACCTTCCGACGATATTCATCGAAGCGTAGTATTGTGTTGTGAATACAGTGAAGATGAAAACACAAGATTTCATAACAGAAATAGAGACATATAGGAAGTAAAGGCAATTGAAACTGCTCGATGTTAGTCGGTCGACGGCCATAAACAATGCGGATCTAATAATAGAGGGCGCTAGCAACACTGATGAAAAATAGAACGCGTAATGTGGGCCACAGCCGCTCCCGTGCCGCGCGGGTACGAATACGATTCACTGTGCCGGCCGATGCCGGTCGCAGTGCCGAGATCCTTTGTCATCTATTCTAATCTCATTGTTAATTTGAAAAATGTGGACACGCAGCTCTTCTCAGAAAATGTATTGTCTTTTTAATTCCAACCGAATGTTGCCAGAAACAAATAAAACGCTTGGAATAAGCAGCCAACTCCGTGAAATAAAAATTAACTGTTGTTTTCTTGTTGTGGGCTGTGTGGACCTAAATAAATTAACAGAAAATGTGCCAGTGGAACATCATTATACCTACTAGATTTTATTTTTGCTATTTGTAACCTTCGCTTGACTTCAGCTAGTATTATATTATCTGTGACTTTAGTCACTGGTTGCTTATACTAGTGTTGCTGAGTGTTGCTATGTAGTATGTTGTATAGTTTGAGTTAATCGACACGAAAGAAGAAGAACAAGTGTTGCTAATACTGCTCTCGGGTTAATACCTTCCCTTCCACGAATTATCATAAGAATATCTTTACAGCATTACAGATAACAACATTTTGACGACAAGTGAAGACAGATTTTTTAAAATAGTTGAACACATGTTGATATACAAATTACGACGATTATCACGATTACGAGAAGTTCACTTGGCCGAATCACGTTCGTCGGAATAATCGTTCCTCCTAAGAAAGTTCGCCCGAATGATCGATCACCTAAATAACTTTCGCGCGAAGAACCTTCGCCCGAAGAACGTTCGTCCAAAGAACGTACAACCGAATAATCGTTCTCCGGACAGCGGATCAACGAACGTTCTTCGTGCGATCGATCATCTACAAATCACACTGCATTGTATTTTTTAAAAGGCTAATTGCAAAGAAATATAGGCCGAGGTTGAAGGAATCAATTAAATATGACCCTATAGGGGCCCATGGTGTAAAATGGTCGGAGATGGAGGGGGAGTCGGTATAATTTTCATTCCCCTACGCATCCCCTTTGGCCATTATTTGCCTTGGATCCGTGGGGAGTGCACGTTGGGGCTCTCGGTATGATTCGTATACGGACGTGCCGTAGCAGGGTGCGGGGAAGATTAATTGACTCTGAAATTAGTTTTGTGCCTTTATTTTACGACATTTTTATTGCTGATGGAATTTAAGAATGCAACATGTGTGCATTACTGATAGTTTTCGCGATTATGCTAACGTCATTTAATTTTTGTATGATCTCTTTATTTGTTGGAATGTAGATTTGCCCGGTACCGTTAGTATCGACAGGAGTATCGACCTTTAGTTTCGACACCTTTGTTTCTCCTGAACTTGCAAAAAATATAAATTGAACTCTTCCAATGTCGATATAACGAACTCAGCTAAATAAATAATATTCATGTCTGCTTTTATGTTCTGTACCACTACTCAATACGTAGGTACTTAAAAGTATTTACCAATATAGTTGGATATAATAAAATTATTATGTTCTCATCAACAAACAGCGCTGCAGCAGCACTTAAGTGGAAAGTGGAAAATAAGAACCGCTAGCCTTCAATCTTATTGCTATTTAATTGAAAATAAGCAATGAAAATTCTCAGAACGCCTCATTAAAATCGGCTTGGAGTATCTAAGGTACTACATCCATCCACGCGATGACTCGTTATCGTTACCTGACACCTACATTGTAATATACTAGTCTAGTGATCTCATGTCATTATTATTTATAGATATTGCGAAACTTTAGGAGTGTAGGTATTAAAACGTTTTGGAGTCTCATTTCAATAATGAAGGAGACAAAAAGTACAGACACTACGATTCACCTTGTTACGTGCGGGTCGCGGGTCAACGACCCGCCACAGCTGTAGCGCGCCTGTGTACGTAAATAGTGTTTCACACACGCGCGCTCTTGTTCAAGAAAATGTAAAGTTTTTTGACGTTTACGTACGTCAATGATGGCTTCAGGTCGCTTTAGAGCAGTTTTATGACCATGTCTTCACTATTGCAGTTATAATAACGTAAATGATACAAAGTTATCGCTCGATCGTATGTATGAATTTAAATAAATAACGTTAATCCTGATTTAAATGTTCAAGCTACGTGAGTGTCGGTGGATTGATATTCATGACACATGATCATGAATATCAATGTACTTTGACTTACTGATCTGTACATCTACTAAATCGAATACTTAAGTATAGATATTGATTGGATCTTGTACCTATCGGATTACTGTTCCTTCGTAAGTGATATCTTCAAGATATGGGGTGATCTTCCGGTTCGAACTTTTAATACTCTCATTACAACTAAGCGCCTCAAAGATTATCATCTTCGTCATCATCATTATCAGCCTATTAATGTTCCCATTGCTGGGACACAGCCACACAGGCCTGCTCTCTGTGAGAGAGGATGGGCCGTAAACCAACACGCCGGGCAAATGCGGGTTGGTGGTCACAAATATTTGAATTTTCGGTTCTAGGACATGCCAGTTTCCTCACGATGTTTTCCTTCACCGTTTTGAGAGCAGTGGTGACGAAATAATTTACACAAAATAAAGCGCTTGCCTGCCTACAACTTCTAAGTCGCGGCCGATACCACTCGGCACCACTGCTAGATTATACAATTCAGTAATTAGAAAGATATGAATTTTAAAAGGTTCCATTGCAAAGGGACATTAATTTCTCAACATCAGAGAGGCAACATCTTTGGCTTCCAACTTATATTAAAATTGAAACAAGATCACTTTACAAAGGATGGAAATCGGATAAAATAGTTTACCTAAGTAGTAAGTAGGTTTTTAAGTAAAACGGTTGCTCTATGAGTCTATGGTCTATGTCTATGATTACGTGGTGTTAATAGAATCGTACACACACGGTACACAAAACAAAACGCGTCATTCGGAATCAGAACACGGCTATTGTTTATTTTTTATTCAACAAAATCGATTTAAAAGTCAATCCGCATGATGTGCTGAATCGTTTGTCAACGGATGTCGAGATGTAGGTCAATGTCCATTTGGTGCAACACCTACCTACCTATCTGTGTGACGTATGTGTCCACTATTGATAAAGTAGCTAATGTGTGTATATAGAACATCTTATCAATAGTTCGCGGCGATAATTTACTTGATTTATCGTGTTCAACTTACTGCGTATTACTTTAGAGGCTACTTAGAAAATACTACTACAGGCTCCGGAGGAGCCGGACGCCCGGTGTCACCACTGCGTCGACTGCCGGGAGGAAACTGCGCGGCATACGCTGGCAGAGTGTGCCGCTTGGGAGTCGAGCCACGCCGTGCCCTCATCTCTGAAGTAGGCAGTGGCCTGTCGCTGCCGGCCATAGTCGAGTCTATGGTCGGCAGCGAGGAGTCCTGGGACGCGGTGGTATCCTTTTGCGAAACAGTCGTCTCGCAGAAGGAGGCTGCGGAGACCCTAGAGAGAGATTTCATCCGCTAACCCGATCCGTCCTTTAGACGTTAATAGCATCCTCAGATAAAATAAAAAGTCAAGATGGAACGTTGCAAACAACAAGGTGACGCCGGTTAAAACTATGCCTTGCCGTATAATGTATACACAATTACACGCACACACGTACAACGTAACTATGCCTTGTCAGTCGAGCTCTCAGATCAAATAAAAAGCTCGATTTTCTTTTGTTTACGACTTCTGTTCTCAATACTCGTGTCACCTATTCAATGCTAATAACACGATTGTTTAAATAAATGACGTGATCTTTCCTATAACCAGATATGTAATATTTGCTCTCTGGTACTATTAAACTTGTATATGATATCTGCCAATAGTTACAAGATAAAGTCCGGGCTATGAGTACTTTTGCTGATTGATCCTGAATGAGGAGTTTCACATAACTGAAGTGTCATGCGACGCATTCTACACCAATTGTGAAGTGTCATCTGTCATTGCTATGCCTTGCCCTGCAAACGGTTATGGTAGAGTCTTTTGTCTATCTCTATAGTCACGAAGTATCCAAGTAACTCAAGAAAGGTTTCCTTCATTTCAGGTCTTGCTAGACGAGAAGCCGAAGACATGAACGCGCCTAGAGGTCGCCACTCTCATCCAGCAGGGTAGCCGCCGTTATATAACGTAAGTTATTTTTTTTTCTATTTCCTGAAGCCATTATCAAAAAGTATTTGTTTTAAATTCAAAGAGTTCAGTGTCCTGCTTCTGTAGGCATCATATTTTATTCTATTCCAATTAAAGAGAGTGAAATCATCGAGATATTTTTTTTTAAATTCTGAAGTCATTTAAGGAAATAATTAATACTAAAAATTTAATTAATATACCTATTTAGTGTAAAGTTGTAACAAATGCGGATTAGGTAGTTTGTTTTTAGGGTTCCGTACCCAAAGGGTAAAAACGGGACCCTATTACTAAGACTCCGCGGTTCGTCTGTCTGTCTGTCTGTCACCAGGCTATATCTCATGAACCGCGATAGCTAGACAGTTGAAATTTTCACAGATGATGTATTTCTGTTGCCGCTATAACAACAAATACTAAAAATAGAATAAAATTAATATTTAAGGGGGGCTCCCATACAACAAACGTGTTTGTTTTTGTCGTTTTTGCGATAATGGTACGGAACCCTTCCTGCGCGAGTCCGACTCGCTCTTGGCCGGTTTTAAAAAAATGACGATATATCTGCCGTTCCTACAATAGATTACTTCGAAAACATAAACCAGTACAAGTAACCTAACAATGGCAAACATGAAAACATCGATAAATCGATATCTATCCCGTTAAACAGCCAAGCTGCCATAAAGCATTGTTAGTTGGCTGATTGTCAAAGGGACTACAGGCTCCATGGTATGAATTTGTTTGATGGATGCCAAAATGCGTTTTAGAGAGGCTCGCAAAGGTATCTCCAACCATGGCTCAAACAAATTTCTCGGTGTAGTTTCTCTCCAACCACTCAATGAGTAGTGGGCTAGTGGGCTTAAAATGTCTCCACGCGATGTGCATAGCCACAGAAATATGAAAGTGGGCCGGCCGATCATAATGTAACAGACAATTAGTACCTAATGAAGGAGTAACTACCGAATTAATTAAGTGAACCTGCAGCCTTAAACCATTTGGACATCCAAAATGAGAGAATGAAGACACAATTACGTCTTGCTACAAACGCTTGATTGGTAAAAGTATATTGGCCGATAATTTGTAACTATTAAAGCAGGGGCTAAAAACCCGTTATGTTTAACAAATTCCGGTATCTTTCTATTACAAAGCTAAGTAGATTTTCCAGTGGGGCGGGCTCATAACGGAATCCGCATAAGTGCGCCCCGTGCGATGCGTAATTGCATCTTGCAACGCACCGATGCACACATGCAATTATTTCACTTTAAAACAATGATTTTACCTCTGTTTTACGTCTAACTTTGTAGGAGAGGAGCTCGTGGGTCGCGGATAAATTTGAAAGAGAGTTACCGCGGCCCTTGCTCAAACAACTGAAGGAACACGGGTGGGTTTTAGTCAGTAAAAGTCTGCACGGCTTCCCGCCTCACCCAGAGTGGGAGAATTCATTGGATGATATCCTAACCCCAAAAAACCGCCCAAGTGCGAGACGGACTCGCGCACGAAGGGTTCCAGAACAGAAATACATCTACTGTGAAAATTTCAACTGTCTAGCTATCACGGTTCATTAGATACAGCCTCGTCACAGACAGACAGACGGACAGTGGAGTCTTAGTAATAGGGTCCCGTTTTTACCCTTTGGGTACGGAACCCTAAAAATGGATAAAGTTTCAAGTTTCAATAGTCTACGAAGTTCTAAAGCAGTTAGACGCTTTCTTTCTGTTTACTTGGATTGAATGTAATTTCATTTCAGTTTCTCCACCGAGTTTTATAGAATGCTTTTAGAATATAAACACTACCTATCTTGTACATTTTTAAGCAGATAAAATTCAACTTGAGCTCTGTGTCCTATAAAGGTAAACATTTTTCACATCTATCTGCATTATTTTTGTAGTATTTATTATGGACCGTAATCAGTTAAAAACACGTAGATAAGATAGAAAGCATAATATTTCACGTTGCTTATCTCTCCAATTGCCGGTAGAAAAAGCTAATAGATTTTTTTTTACCGACAATAATGTTTGTTTCAAATAAATGCTACCAGTGGGTGTCTAAGAATTTCGTTATCTGTGATATTATTAATGTCACTCGTAGGTACAATCATCTGACGTGTTCAGTGCGTATATAGCTACGTGCGTTAGGTAAATAATGCCGCGGGGTCAATAACCCCGTATCTTACAGACGGTCGGGTAGGTGACATTGACCTTTCACGAAATCATAAATAGACTTGAAGTAGGGATCGATCGGTCTTTCAGTAAATACTCTAGGGTTTTAGTACATAATTGGACCTTAGAATAAATGAATTAATTTTACTTGTTTGCAGACTGGATTTAGTCGTCTGGTACAAAAATATAGTCTTCTATTTGTGAGGGTCAGAAAACTTTTTCATTAAAGATTAAAGCTGGTTTATTTGCGTATCCGTATTAATAAGTACAAACCCAATTCACCAGTTGTATACTTTTAGACCAGAGAAATAAATTAACTGTTACAACAAACACAGTTTACTTTTTGTCCGTTCAACAAAAACAATAGCTCATTCGATTGTTAGGTACCTATGTACAAGCAATGGTATATTATGAGTAGATATGTTTACCTTAACATAATCAACGTGTTGTATAATTTATTATTACCTCAATGGTTGTATATGCAACTATGATAGGTATCTATATACATCAATAGAGTTACCATTTATAATTGTATTAACGTGAATAGATATTTAATACGTGTCTTGTAAACCAACCACAGATAATTTTGAAAACCGCTAGATGAAGTTTTTTTTTTAATATGGCCGATTGTCAATCGAACATTCAAATTCAAAATTCAAACTGGTGTTCTATTCTTTGCCGATGCAACAGTTCGGATATGTCCGGGGTCGCACGCAAAGCAACCCATCCGTCACCGTTGCCAGGGCTCGCACTCGCATGCAATCGATCGAGCGACGTCGCTTGGAGACCAGCTTCCGTCCGGGAAGCTTTACAAATATGTGCTCGGGAACGCGTAACTACAATATCAACAACGTACACTGACACAGACTTAAAATGTTTACCTACGGTCTGATCTTTTGTCGCAAAAAGTCCTAATGTTTTTTATGTACTAACCATTTTCAGTACATAATGGCACTTAGTAAATAAACGTCAGAACTTGAACAATAAAACTGAAGCTTATACAAAAACATTGCCTCCTTATCCGGGGGTAGATCGAAAGAAAAACAAAGTCCCTATCAACAGTTTTATTTGCCGGATGTTTTCAGACTTCAGACGACAAGATACTCCATGTTTGTTTCCAGCTTAGGCAAGCGGAATATGTTATTTTTATTAATATCTTGGGACCTTTATTTTTCTACATAGATATTATGGTATCTACAATATTTCACGTGTTTAATTTTCGTATGTTAGGATAAGGACTACATTTTCAGATAAACTTGATTGTGATAACAAATATCTGTAAATATTTACTATAAAGTCCCTTCGGCAAATCGACTTAATTTTATTCAGGATCGTTCTACCCACAAACATAAAATTTAGTTGATAACGCAAGTCCCTCCATCTGTATGAAAACCAAGCGTGCTTTTCACAAACAATTTAAAAACAAATTTACTAACCAATAAAAGAAAACATTTCCAATGCCTCGGTAAACTTTTTCTATACATTCTTTACAGCTCAATATGGCATCAAAAGGCATTTTTAAGGTTCCGTAGCCAAATGGCAAAAAACGGAACCCTTATAGATTCGTCATGTCTGTCTGTCTGTCCGTCCGTATGTCATACGGATACTTGAAACTAAAACTAAAAAAAATTTTTTTCATCAAACCACGTGTCGGGTATCTATGGATAGGTCTTCAAAAATGATATTGAGTTTTTTAATATCATTTTTTTCTAAACTGAATAGTTTGCGCGAGAGACACTTCCAAAGTGGTAAAATGTGTGTCCCGCCCCCTGTAACTTCTAAAATAAGAGAATGATAAAACTAAAAAAAATATATGATGTACATTACCATGTAAACTTCCACCGAAAATTGGTTTGAACGAGATCTGCTAAGTAGTTCTTTTTTAATACGTCATAAATCGTAAACCGCAATTTACCAATTACGGAACCCTTCGTGCGCGAGTCCGACTCGCACTTGGCCGGTTTTTTTCTAGATTTCGGTGGATTTCCGGTGCCGATAATGCTAAATGAAAAGCTCAGATTACGATCATTTGTAGTAACTTTAGTCCGTTTTTTGGCACGCGAAGTACATACATATAATTGCGTCATCTAGTTAGATAATAGATTTATGTCTGTGGTTCTACTTATAGAAATATAAAATACTTGTTTATTATATCTATGGTTCTACCTTTATTAAATAAGTCTTGTCAACCCTAACTGTCCTCATATAGTGGTATTTATGTAAAGCGGGTAATGCAAATGAAGATTCTTGAAGCCAGTTGCTGACAGCTAATTAACATTCGTTATTCCTTAATAAGTTATAATTACTGGGTAATTAAACAAAAACGTTAATATTTAAGGTTACGCCTCAAAATAATAATTGTTGACTCCCAAATAGGTATGCGGTACCAATCTCTCATATTGTATTCTTCACAGAATGTAAAACAAAAGGTGTTCTGTGGTATTCTTCTATACTAGAAAAAACCCGAGAAGGCTTTATGTTTCATATGGGTAAATACTAAGGAATGTTTCTTAGCGGATATGGTCACGTGGTGAGGCGGGATGAAGCGCATGGTACTAAAAGTGATAGAATGTAAGTGTGGATGTATGGAGAGGGAGTGAGGAAGGCCATAGAAAAGATGGATGGACTGTGTGAGGAGTAATATGAAAGAGAAGGAAGTCAGTGATAGCGTGACAGGGACAGGACGGTATTATTTATTTATTATTACAATTACTCTCTGCACTTACAGTGTTACCCAAAACGTACAGAGAGTCAATAATTACATTATTTAGACATCACATACACATATAAAAATATTAAAATAATAACAAAATTAAAATGCATAAATAATTTAAATAAATTCAATTTCAAGATAGCTATTCAATTATCAAATACGAGTTATACCTAGTATTGTAATAATACGTTATAATCATCGTTCATTAATTTAAAAATAATCATTTCAATAATATAATCAATCAAATTATTATTTATGTGCTAAAACAATCTTTGCATTTAATCAAAAATAAACGTAGATTCGATGTATGGATGGAGAAAACGTGTTGCGCCGACCCCAAGTAACATGGGATAAGGGCAGGAAGATGATGTATTTCTTAGCATTTTGCACTGTACACAAAATCAAAAACAAAATAAATAGAGCTTTAGGGTCAAACCATTTTTCCTTATTCCAATTTATCCTAGTACTAGCTTCTGCCCGCGTCTTCGCCCGCGTTAAAAGTGTTTTATCATCCTAAAGGAATACAAACTATCCTATGTCCTTGCCTAGGTCTCAAACTATGTCCATGCCAAATTTCATCTAAATCGGTTCAGTAGATCCAGAGATTACCCTCTATACAACCTCACAAACTTACTCTTTATAATATTATTAGTATAGATATAGATAAGTTACTCTCTTTTTATCGTTAGCTTAAAAACAGACATGATAATATACAAAACGTAAATTGTAACTTGTTTAGCTGGAATTGTGGCCTCAAAAGAGAATCGCTAATTAATGACACGGGGTTTTTGACATTCAATCGAATGAAGGTCAGTTAACTTTAAACGAAATACTCATGCGGAAGTTCTGTGTGTGTGTGTGATATCGCGAATCTATATGTACTACGTACTTAATATGTGAGCGTGCGGGGGCGAAGTACGCTCAAGGGCAGCTGCCGGGTAACGACCCAACCACGCACCTTCGACAAGTCGTGCGTTCAATATCGATATCGGCATTTACTCGCTCACTGCGATGATTGATGAATATCGCTTTTATTAGCATTTCGTGATTGTATTAACAAGCACTTGTCTCTTGGGGACCTTTTTGAATATTTTATGAATAATTTTATTCTTTGTTTCAGGCAGTGTCTAGAGGAGACGGAGTATGGACGTGTCTTTTAACAATGTGCTGGAAGGGACGCGCCAGTACTTTATGGGGGTGCCGAAGCAAGCGCAGGCAGACGGCTCCGGACAGCCCTTATGGCCACAGAGTGCCCCAACAGAAGAAGGAGCCCCAGCGCAGTCAGGGGCCCCGGCGCCCTCGTCACGTCCGCCGTCTGCCGCCGCAGCCCCGCCGTCCGCTCCGAGCTCGACGCCCATCGCAGCACCTCCGCGGCCGCCCTCGGAGCCTATTGAGCCTGAACCGCATATTATCCATAAAGCTACTGTAATGCGCGAGGCGGCAGAGAAGCGACGGGAGCAGCCCGAGATTGAAGACGATGAAGAGGCAGCGGGCACACTGTCACCTCCGTCGCACATCATCCGCAAACCAGCGCGCACGCTGCCCTCGCCCGCGCCATCCCCAGCCGCGCCGTGCCCCTCCCCGGCGCGGCCCCCCTCCGCCGCGCCGCTGCAGCCGCCATCGGCTTCGGAGTCTCAACTGGAGCCCCCTGCACAGTACCGTCAACCTGTACATCGGGTTCAAACGCCGACTGCTAGGCAACCGGATCACTATGCTCCAGGTCGACCACCAGATCCGTATCCCACGTCACGTCCTCCGGAGCCTTACGGGCGGTATCATTATGATGCAAACATGTCAGAAGGTGGCAGAAATTCCCTCGGGCCGGTAGCTTCACCTCAGCCTTCAACACATTCGCGTCAAAGCCCACAGACGTATGCAAGGTTAACGAGTTCGATGCCGCAACACACAGCATCAAGAATGCGCGATGTAGCTGCACAGAGTCCACCTACACAACGATACCAAATGCAACCTGCGCAGCCGCCGCCTCCACCCAACGATCGAGTTCCACCTATTCATCATCCACAACCAGCGCCTCCGGCACAGAGGCATTCTGCTGATAGCAGATCAGCACAAATGCAATACGCATCCCTTCAGCAACGTCGTGACCCGTCGCCGTACGGACGACCCACGGCTCATTATGACAGGCATCCTGTGGTTCCTCAGCGTAAATATGATCCTCAACAAGCATATCCGAGTTACCGACCCGCACCGGTCGCGCAGCCTGTTCAGAGTCACCGTGTAGATACACACCACCAAGTTCAATATAAACACGCGCCGATGGAAGTCATGTCGGCACATTACTCACCTAGACAACAAGAACGATCGCCAGTGCCGATCCCACCGCACCCACATGACGCTGCTCGCTTGCCACCACGTGCTGACTATCCTAATATGAGTAGATCTGTAGATACCAGGAGCGGTTACCACTACCCTACACCTTCAACATCGACGTCTAGGTATGGAACTAGTGCGCCTGTTCCAAACTCATCGCAATCGAGATCTGTTTATCGTCCAGCTCCAGCAGCTGCACCTAAAACTAGCTATGAGTATGCTCCTGCCTCCGTCCAAACGTCCCCCGCGCGTTCGACGGTAAAACCTGGTTACCCTAACCAGGCACGCATGACGGTCTCTGTAACATCACTAGTAAATCAAATGAATCAAACTAAACAAAAGCAAGAACCGCCTGTTGCAGTGGCGCAAGTCAGTCAAAGTAAGCAGAAACGAGAATCACCGTTGGATTTATCTGTAAAAACAGTCAAAAATTCAGCCGACTCGTCGACAACTCAAGACGACGCAGTTGATTCTGCGGCAGAAAATAAAATGATTGCATTGCCTCATCGGCCGTCTTCGTCCAGTAGTAGCCATCCTCATTTACCAACTACAAACTATCTTGCAGCTCATAAAGTAGATTTTGCTCCAAATTTTACTCAATACGGGGAGCGGGGTGCTCCGCTTGGATATGCGTCACCGTCCCAACCGGCACATCCCTCGCTGCGTTACAACGGCACGTATGAAGCGCGTCCGGTCAGACCAGGGCCTGAAACCTATCCTGTCGAATCCCCGCATCCTTATCAAGAACGTAGTGTTCCACTGAGACCAGAATACGTTCCTAAAATTGATCTTACAAGATCTCTTGGTGAGCAACGTCATCCTGATAATAGAGTTCGTGATGACCGACACTTTATTATAGAAGAGAGAAAACGTCCTTCAGGACCAATTATAAACAACATTCCGGAGAAGATAGTGCGATATGAGACCTGGACAGCCGATAGTCGGATAGACCAGCTCAATCAGTCATCTCGAGAACAACGTGAACTAATGAAACAGCCTGTTTATAGCTATAGTAGATATAAACAACAGTTGGAAACCTACCAAAACGATCAAAAACGTCCAGCCATTCCTGGCGCCTATCGGGAACACCATAGTCAAGCAAACCGTAGATACTCAAATAATCCATATCACCCTGAACTAACTCGTGAAACGAGCGATTATCACGCTCATTATCATGATAGAAATCCGTCTGTTAATAGCCGTCAACATGTTATACAAAAAATTCCGAGCCATAGAGATATTCATTCGCATCATTTTGATCCCTCCAGTGGGATACCTGCTGATAAAAGGGTGCTAAGTATATTAAGAAACAGTTTAGAAACAAAACAAACAGGCTTTGTAGAGCCGCCAAGACATGGCAAGCAGGTTCCAGACCTCATCGTAATAGACGACGCAGAAGATTCTGTAATAGATATCACAGATCTTACAAAGGATAATGAGGCAGAATTAGCATCCAAACATTTCGCGAAACTTTCTTCTAATCATATTATTCCTAATTTACATCAACACATCCAAATGCCTAAAGCTGTTGATTCGTTACCACGTGACTCAGATTACCACAATAGCCCGGATCCAAAACCAATATCACCGGAAAATGACGTTGCGTCCAGAATAAGAACAAAAGCTGAATTAAAAGTAATGCCACCATCACAAGATACCATGGCGAAGGTTGAAACAAAACAGATACCACCACCAGAAAATGAAAAGTTAAAATTACTTCCTAGAAAGACTCATTTATTCAATCAAATAAGGGAAGACAATTTAAGGCTAGAATCTGTTATCAAAAATGAAGAGCCACCTGTATCAATTATCGCCGAAGTTAAAACAGAGCCAATGAACATTGAAGAAATTGAAAAAGATGCTGAAATATCCATCAAAACGGAAAATATTTTAGAAAGTTTGGAACCGGTGGGTATAAATGAAGTCGATGAAGCTCCTGTTGAAGACTTAGATTGGGCAAATGCGTGTGACAGTTTTATGGAACAACTAAAGGCTGATTGTCATAAAAAGAAAGTAATCAAAAAACGAATTGACACCCATGAGAATGAAAATGAAAGTAAAATCGAAAAGTCTTCAAGTTCTGTTGAATATAGTTTGCATAAAAATATGGACGAAATAACGCCTTCCGTACCGGAGATCCCAACTGTAATAAGTACCACGTCATCCTCGACTATTCAAACCGCAGAAGATACAACAAACATCGCAGCAGAGATCGCAAATCCTGCAGTGGAAACTATAAAACCTGCAGAAGAGACCACAAAACCTGCGGCAGACACCACTAGACCCGTAGAATTGGTAATTCCACCTATAGTTATAAAACAAGAGCCGATGGATGAAGATGATATTAGTAATGAAACTGAAGCAGCACTTGTGCTAGAACCAGTTCATGTTGAAAAGCAGTCCAATAAAAGTGAAAAACCCAAAAGTGATAAAAAGAATGATAAACAAAAAGAAACTGACAGGCCTAGCAAAATTAAGGGAAAAGCAAAAATTAAAATTGAAAAAGATGATACTTCATCTTCACCTCTGTCATCTAGAAAGGAGACAAAAGAAAAGACACCAATCAAAACTGTGATAAAAGAGGAATGTGAATCAACAGATGATGATGAGCCACTTATAAAGAGTAAGATTCTCAAAGAAAAGGAAAAAAGTGATCGTCTCAAATATCAGTTATTAAAGGACTTATCAGAGAAATCTGCATATGTTAAACTTGAATGTTGTGATGTAGATGTAAACAAAAATACTAGAAAATCACTGGATTCTGTAGTGTCAAAGGACAAGGAAGAAAAACAAGGCAAGGGAAAATTGGCAAAGCAAATATCGAGATCTAAGGGCAAACTGTCTATTGATAGTAACAAAAATGAGAATCAAGATGTTAATTCAAGTTCCGAAAGCGATAATGACGATGTCGGTGTAGCGAGAAGACTTCGAGTACGTAAAAATACAAAAACGGAAGATAACAAAACTACACCTAACTCAAAGACTTCAGTGAAATCTTCACCCGTAAAGAAACAAGACAGCAGTAGTGCAAGTAACAGTTCCACGCCAGTACGCAAACCAACATTTGGCGATGGTTCATACTTTCATCCTGGCTGGGAGGAAGAATTGTATAAATATAAAAGGTCTCTCCGTATGCCTACTAGACTCATTGCGATACCACGTGGGCGATCCGGTGGGCCTTTTGTTAGAGGTTCAGGTGCAATTTTTACACGAGGCTCGACGTCTCTACCCGATCTGGATCCTGCACCTCTCTCCCCGGCTCCTTCATCGGCGCCATCAGCTGCTACTGACGATTTGTACGCACGACGTCCTGATAAACTAACCCTTGACAGTGATTTGGATTCGAATTCTAGCTATTCTACACCTCATAAGTTGCAATATGACTCGGAAGCATCAACTTCCACTGTGTTATCTTCAAAGATTAATAAAAAGAAAAGTAGTTCTATTGTTGATGTTTTGATTCAAAAATGTGGAAAAAAGGAAGAAAGTAAAAAAGAAAAAAGAAGTAAAGAAAAGGACGACAAAACGCCTAAAATTATACCTAAAAAATCGTCAAGTGAATTAATGCCGACACCTAGCTTAGGACTGGTAAAAAACGGAAATAAAGGCAGTTACAGTGTCAAGAAAGAAAAATTGATGGAGGATATATTTTATTTAGGAGCATTTAGAAAAGAGACTGTAACTGCGTTTAGAAATTCATTTATTAAAGACACAGATGGTCTAATTGGTGCTACTGAAGAGTTCGCACCTGTCGTCCTTAAGTCCAGGACAAGGACAGAAAGTCGAGTGCTCAAACAACGAGCAACGATCAAAGAAGTATTTGGTGATGAACGGCCAGCTTCTGCGCCTCCGAGCTCTTGTCGGGAAGAAGAGCTACCCGAAGAAAAGGAAACAGAAGAAGTAGAAATAAAGAAAGAACCAGAGTCAAAGCCTAAGTTCAAACCTAGAAAAATCATAAAAGACAAACTTAAAAGAAGATCCAGTTCAATAAGAGATGGACTGCGAAGCACTAAGTCACTAAAAAGGAATGATGCAAAAGGGCGGCTCATGCGTTTAAAAAAAAGGAACAGCATAATGAAATCAATGAATCACAAAAGAACGAAAGAATTGTCAGCAAATAAACATAAAAGTGAAAATTCTGCTCAAGATGTTGACAAACCGAAAGTAGAAGGTAGTTCTTTGCCTCCAACTGAAGGTGTCCCTACAAAAAGACGTTTAAAGCGTTTATTTGGGCGAAGAAAATTTAGTTCTGGTTTTGATTATATCAGGAAGAAGAAAAAAATAATACGTAGAGATGAAAATGCTACTAAAATTCGAAGACCAGCTGCCAAGCCAAGTCCCGAATCAGTCCATGATATCAAAAAAGAGATCAAGGGCTGGTTCATCAACAAGAGTATTGGAGAAACGCACCTTCATAGAGCTGCCAGGTTGGGATACACGGTAAGATCTTCTGCAAAGTTCCCAAGTACAAACATTATCCAAAAAAAATTGAATAAGGCTAATGAAAGTTTCTCATTCACAGGATTGCGTCGCGTATTGCTTGGAGAAGTTGGAATCAGACCCGTCAGCGAAAGATAATGCAGGTTTCACGCCATTGCATGTCGCAGCCGCGAAGGGTCATGTTAGGATAACTCGACTACTGCTGCAGTATGGCGCAAACGTGTCCGCGGCTGCACAAGGAGGCATCAGGTACGTTGTGATTGTGAACATTAATCGAACAACATATACATCAGTTAGGATCAATATACAGTGTGTTCTTCATCTATATACATTATCTCTATTTGCCCCAATCTCAATAGTCACGTACTATCTAGCCACAAGTCATCAACTTTCACGCAATCCACCTATCTTTTCTTTTGGCTTGGTAGCAATAGCACACGATTTTCGTTAAAAATCTTGGTAAATTAAGACATGTCATTTCCAGACCTTTACACGAAGCTTGTGAGAACAGTCACGTAGAAGTTATTCGTCTACTTCTGTCGTATGGTGCCGACCCACTTCTCGGTACCTACACGGGCCAGACTCCTGAAGAACTGGCAGATGGCCCCGCTTCCGTACTACTGAGATTACACATTGCTGATGTCCAGGGGATGGCTACTGAACCCTGGCGTTTCCCTCCACCTACTGAATTGATAGGTAAGAAATTTTTATAATATGTCTACTTAACACCTCTGTTGATCTGCTACTAGCATGTGCTTGTATTTGGTTCTTGTGTAGTGGGCTTGTCGCTTCCCCGTTTGAAAGCGTATTGTATCTGTGTCAAAGGGATTGCACACCGCAAACCTTTTAGCGGGGGAAGATACTTACTAATTCCGCGGGATTTACCCCGTGAAATTTTGTTACACGTTCACGCTATGTGTAAATAGTAACTTTAAGTGTTTTCTTTAAAACGATATTCCACGCAGTATTTCTTCTCCTGAGACCTACATGCTACACCAAATCTACATGATACACAAACCCGTAACAGTAGTATGTCACACAAATTACATGATTCTGGATCTAGTGTTCGAAATTTTCGTCGGGTGTTCCTATTTTTGAATAAATTCTGCATTTTTTTTACTGTAATATAAAATCATGAATCCATGGTATTTTTTTTCACGTCGGTGTGATTCTGGCTTTCAGGAGTTGCAGTGGTTTGGGAATAGTGCGGTGGGATTGTCCAATAAAAAAAAAGACATCCTGTATTTGGTCCTTGCTGGAATTTGATTCGCGCACACGCACAGATAGTTAATGAATCAAGTCTAGGTTCTATTATTTTGGATTGTTTTTAATTCTAATAATATATCAAATGATCATTGCAGCCAAAAGACTGATGAACATAGATACGCTTCCCTCAAACATCGCCACAACGATCGATCCTGTTCGATTCTGTCCTTCTCCAATGCGAAATTAGAAAGGTTGTTCGAGTTAAAAACTAAACATCAATTTTCTCCTTCCAGACCGCGAGGAGATGGGTTGCGACGCGCTGTCGTCCCCACCGCCCGCGTCTCCGCCGCCGCCCCCGGACTCCATGATCGAGATCCAGTGCACCGAGGCTCCACTGCCGCCCTTTTACAGCCTGAGGACCCCCACAGGGCAGCCGGCTGATGGGCTGTGGTGCTTGCTGCAGGACATCACTAATTGTTTACAGGTAATTTCACTTGACAAGGCCTTTGTATCCTCCTGTAATACCTTTCGCAACTGGCTCCAAAGGAGTATTATGGGGACTCAATTTTCTCCAGACAAGTCATGCTGGCGAGCCTCTTGTTGCGAACCAAGGACTCCTAGAGTAATTCTTAATGGTAAACTAGACATAGGAATCGAACCTGGAACCCCAGAACAACGAGCCGTATTTTAAGTAACTAAGTTACCAATAAATTATTTCTTTACTTTCCAGATCAAATCCAAGGACAGTCTGCTAAAACAGATCCACTGCGGCTCAGGATCGCCCAGGGAGCTGTTGCGCGAGATTCGGACGCAGGAGTTCTTGGAGCGTGCGCAGTGTCACCAGCTGCTCGGCGCTGGAGAGAAAGTCAACGTCAGGGCTTCCAAAGTGGCCCTTGTCAGGGTCACCGACAAGCTCCGACAACTGCTGAAGATCGAGACTGTACTGGTTAGCTGACACTAGGAGATGCCCCCACCCGGTGTTTCGAGCAGAAAGCAATCGTCGCGAACATTTGGTCGGCGAGCCCGAACAAATGAACGCGACTGTTACGAATTCTCTCGATGAACGCTCTCTTTTACGAAACCGACTCAGGCCGCGACGATCAAATTAACGGACGCCCTCTATGACGGAGGAGAGGCCTTTATTAAGTTAAACACATCACATTACCCTCATTTGTTTTAAAAGCAGTTTTTGTGATTGTACGACGTCATCAACAAATTGTTTTTTGAATGTGATTCTACAACGTTTTGTTTATCAATGATTAAACGCCCGTCAGACATTGGCGCTACTTATATATCTCTTCAGACTTGACAATTACAATTGAATTCAGATATGACATGATAATATTTCATGTCATCTTTATATAACATTGTTTTTAAATAAAAACATACTACACGCGTTTGATTGGAGACGGCTCAATAACGAGATCTTAATACCAAGCTTGACTGATTATTGTAATGTAACATGTATCTCATTTAAGAACAATATTATAAACATATTCGTTTTATGAGACTGTGTATTTTAAGGCAGCCATTTCATAATCAATTAATTAGTCTCACTCTAAAGTCTGGCTCGTGAGATGTTGTGTATACTAAATGAACAACTCGTGTATATATTGTAAATAGTTTAGTAATAGTTAATGCGTATAGATGTTGCTTTAAATGTTCGATATTCTCATGGGTGCTATTTAACGTTGGTGTACGGTGTATTGGGTAGATAGGTGAATAAGTAATGAACGAGGCGAGATGATTAGTGTAATTATATTTAATATTAGGAAATTAACGACATGTAGTTACCACACTGTTAATTGTAAGGCGTTAGCATAATCTTATACTGTGTGTGCAATAGTATACGTGGTTATCTTTGAATATTGTAGATGATTTTGTTATATAATGGAGTGAAGGTATCAATCAAGTCACAGGGTTGGATGGCCTTATGCACGCGACTGTTGTACTTAAGTCTCATCGAGCATGAACAAGTGCAGTATCGTATGCGAGTAGATTCTATGAACCGAATGTTACGTGCGCTCCTCCGCTAGTTCTTCTATCTGGGTTGCCAGTATCTAAATGTTTCGTTATCAATACATCACCTATGAACTGTTTTAATCGTGTAATGTTTTGAGATTATGCTAGTAACTTCTTTATCAATTTTATGTTTGAATATGGCATTTTTTGTTCTTTGTTATGTTTGCTAATATTGTCTCCCCAAAATATTTTTATTAATATTGTACAATATTTTACTTTAATTATTAAATGAGTTACGTTTTTATATTTATACAGTCTTGTAAAAAATTAGGAAAATTTATTAAATTACGCATATCGCAAAAATAAATTAACAATGTAAATAAGATAAAACTGTACAACTATTACTAAAATAAATTATTTTTTAACTTATTTTGGAGCGGCAAATATCTGATCTAAGTAATGCCAATGAACCGTTTTATTCACATGGCGTTATTTAGTGCAGCACACAAACTTCTGTATAATATTTTGGGACTCTGTACGAAGAAGGTAGGTACCTAGCAGTTTTCTATGCAGTAGTCAGGCCATGTTCCGCCCTATCTATTTATTTCTTTGTGAAAACACGAAACGAAGAAGTACATTATTAATCTGTGATGAAATATTATTAGGAGAATAATCTTGCGCGCGGAAAAATTGTATGAAAAATAATGATAATTTTTGGAATAAATGTAACTAACGATTTATACAGAATTGTATACTTTTCTGAATGGTATCGAAATTGTGTAATGTTTTATCTGTTTTAGCTATACCTACAGTATAAGTATTACTATAATTATTGACTCTTATAACATGATAACATGGAAAATAAAACCGTGAACAATGAAAAACGTATTTTATTCCCCACCTCTTCCAAACCTCTTTAACCTTCTACGATGCTTGGGTCCAATGCGTATATACATGTTGGACGAGCTTAGACCAACGCGAGCCTAGACAAATTGAAACAAGGCAAGCGCTACTGTCTAGACGTTCGGCAAGTCTGAAGGAAGCCAATGCAAATGGCCAATATAGACGAGTTTTGTGGAGACGCCCACATGTTGGGCGCTGTCAGTTTTTATTGTGCATTGAAACAATATGGACGACGACTTCGAAATTATCTCAGCCGTTGCTATTTATTGAATGATCGCTTACAATTATTATGTCCAACTAAAAACCGGCCAAGTGCGAGTCGGACTCGCGCACGAAGGGTTCCGTACCATTATCGCAAAAAAACGGCACAAAAATCACGTTTGTTAACTATTTTATAAATAGACCTTTGGGAGTCTAATCATGAAAAAGCAACGAAATTTATATTTATAAAATAACATTATTTGCATTGTTGAATTATTAATCTATCCCTTTATGGAGGCCGTTTTGCAATTTTCCTTTTTCTTTTGGTATATATTTCCGCCCAAAGATGCGTTAAAATAAGTGTTGAATTAGGGAACTTTCGGCGCTCATAACTTTCAAATATATTATTTTTTTAAGCCTCGTATCCACTAGGCATCATTTGACGCGCGACATGATGCACAACATATTGCTCATCATGTTGAACGGCAACAAGGAGCTTTTTTTTAGTAACGTTGTCTGTCCGTGCATCGTCGCCCGTTGTTGTGCAACGTTGTCGAACATGTTGAGCGTCAAGGGATGCGCGTCAAATGTTGCCTAGTGGATCAGAGGCTTTACATGTTTGTTTCCTTAAAGGACTAGATAATGATGAGACAAATTGTTATCATTTTTTATTTTGAACGTAACTACATCGTCAAACAGTGGCGTAATCTCTAAACTACGTTTGTATGGCAGACTTAAATTTGAGCGTCTGAAAGTGAGTTACAGAGGAAATAATTTATATTAATTGACTACGATTTTTTCATAGTAGGTATAATATTAACTGGTTTACTACGGATAAAAAAAATACATTTTGAAAGTTATTTGCAATGATATTCAATTAAACAGATACGTTAAACACTCACAAAACAATTGAAAAAAGTGTTACGCGCCGCAGCAGCAGAATCTATTATATATTAGTCTATGAGCGGCAGCACGCATACACACTTTTCATTCAATTGACATTTCACTACAAGTCGAAAGGGATGGCTTGATAAAACCAACAAGAAAAAAAGACACAGCTAGTGTTTGTCACTTGCGTGTGAATGTGAATGTAAGCAAACATTATTCTGACCACCAATATTTTCTTCTTTTTCTAACCTCTAAATATCAGAATAATAGGATAAAAAAAAAAAAAAATGTGAATTGAGGTGTATTGCGTACTTACATTATGATACGAGATCCCTTTTGTTTTATTTACTTTGGTATCATAATTGGTACAATTTCTAAATACACACGGTGGCATTTTTTTATTTTGTTTATGTTTCAACAAAGCCTATCGCTCTTCGCCATGCTTGACATAAACTAAAGACTAAAGTTCACAATTGTGTCATAATCGAGTCTCCACAATGCACGCGCTTATAACATATCTGTTTATTTGAATATCATTTTGATATTTTTTAAGACAGAGTTTGTACAATAACCTAAAGATAACATATTTAAGACGCAATTTCAACATCGGTATTCACTTTCGCACTAACAGATGACGTCCTAAGCAAAACGAGATAGATATACTTTTGTCTATGCCATCTTATGTACCAGTGTGACCGAGGATGCTAAAGATACTTCTATAGACATATATCAGTACTAGATCTGTGCCACTGTTATATCGATATTATCGAGTTTAGTTTTGGAGCAATCTACAAATTTGGTCAAATGTCTGTAAGAATCGTCCTTGACTGCGGCTAATTTGTTCTACGTTTCTTTAGGGATTCTTTATAATTATTTATAAAGTGAATGTGAACTCGTACAAAGAGTGCACTTATACATTGTAAGAGTACAATTCCACTCTTTCGTAATTTTTCTGCGCATTATATGCGTTTTATAATAATGCTTATTCATACTTTGCGCAAAAACGAGGTACATCATGAGATCAAAGTGACAGTTTTTGGTACACTCGTACGACTGTACAAACAGTTACTGATCAATATACTGATAAATAGTATGCTAGTTCTTGTGCAAGACTGAAAATTAAGTTTACAGATGATATGTATGTAAAAGTAATAAAATAAATAATAACAAAATGGTTTAAATATAATTTAATTTAAAAAAGTAAAATGTGTAAGTAAACATGATACATCAACCTGTATCCATAAATAGGTATCTAAAAGGATAGCGATTGCATGATTCATTAAAATGCAAACATAAATTTTATGAAATAAATTAAAGTAAGTACAATAAAAATACTGTATCGATAAATATTTCTTGTGACTTTTGTCACATCAGAAGATAAGTACGTAAACTGTCAAAACTGTTAGCGAACGCATATAAGTTAATTTTTCACTAAATTGAATGGTTTAAATGGTACAATACGTCCTCGACGTTTTTAGAACTAAGATTCCTTTATTCCGTACAGGCTATGAAATGTATTCCCTGCACAATAATTTCAGTATGCTACTCGAAAAATCATCTGCGAAAAGATATCCTTTGATTATGTTCTGTTAATACACTCATTCTACTCTTGCAACCGATAGTCACACACGACAATGACATGGTTCATGCAGATAATTAAACAACAAAAATATTCCTGACTAGCTGACCCGGCAAACTTTGTTTTGCCATAAAAAGACCAAACATTTATCTACCCTACCTACCCTACCTTACACTACCTACCCTACCCTACCCCACACTACCCTACCCTACACTACCCTACCCTACCCTAACCTACCCGACCCTACACTACCCTACACTACCCTACCCTACCCTACACTACCCTACCCTACCCTACCTATAAACCTCACGGAGCCCGAGACCTTTCCAACGAATGCAAAACCGTGGAAATCGGTTCGTGGGTTCTGGAGAGGAAAACCCGACTTATTTTTATATATAGGTCTACCAGAATCTCATGGCAAATGTGGAAATAAAAATTTGTTGTGTGCAATACTGGGGAAATTGGATTAAACGATCTTGATACTGTTTAATTTTTATTTATGTCTGTAGTATTAATGAACATGAGGTACCTATATTGTAGTAGTCACAGCGGATCTTTGTGTGTTTGAACTTGGTCCTGCCAACCATTGCGTAAGAAACAGTTTGTCATCGAGTATACTGCATAGAGTAAACGAGATAGGACGATGTGACATACATAAGCGAGTGAAAGAGAGTTATACAATGCTATCTTCACCATTGACACAAAAAACCTACTACGCGGGATCTTGCAACAAATTCAGAGACACAAAGATCCACTGTGAGTATTATAGGTATGTGTATGAATAATGTTGTTATACATCGGGTTCTTAACATAGAAAAAAAAAACAATTGCATATTAATTTATGTACTAATTTATTATATATCATTTAAATCATACTAATAACTTAAAACCTCATTCAGAACTAGAATACGATTCCATGAACTCCACTGGCAATTTAAAAACTTGTATCTTTGTAGTTTTATGGCATCTCTCTCCATCAAAATGGTTCTTTTTCATTGGCATTTAACATATTCAAAACCAATCCCTTTATGTATAAAGTCTGTAAAAAATAATAAAATGTATCATGTTACATATAGTCATTCATCATCATCAGTCTATTTAAACTTTTTTTATGTAAGTTTTATGGCCTGGTTGCTAGGACCTTTTAGCCACGTCTTTGGAAAGAGTTTTGTATCTTATATTTATTCTTTAGTATGCATTAGAATGCGGATGTAACAGATTCTAATGTTTTTTGGAGTATTTGGCAGCAAATTGTATCGAGTCAGTCTTCCCAGTAAGCTTTGCAGAGGCAGTCAATACTACATTAAAATACTCCGCTCCAATATCCCGAGATCGCTTCTGTCAATGATTTTACAAATTGTCCAGTTGCGTAGACAGTTGAGACACAAAACTACACCAATAATATATCACAATATCCACTAGAAATCAATTTGCAAATAATTAATATCAACAGCCACTGAACTTCACTCGACAAAAACTCCCGTCTCTACACACGTCCCATTGCAGGTTATTACTTAATATTTTTCTTACGCCAAAGATTCTCAATCTCCGTTAAAATCAATATCTTGTCGAAGAATTAGTAACAGTTACATTACTGTTGCCATTTCCTTCCGGCCATTATTCGATGTGCCCTGACCTATGATTTACCATATAATAGTAATGGAAAGAAATAAAAATTAAGTAAGAAAAATATAAAATAAACTAAAAGTATCAAAACAAGTCAGTCCAACTTACCGGTCCATTCTACTCTACGACGCGACGCACTTTAAAATCAAAGATTGAGTTTGATTTACGCCTTCTTCTTCCCTTATTTTATGATACACATTGAAAACAATATGTCTCGCTTGAGATCGAAGTGGGTTTTTCGACATTTTCACAAAAATAACAAATTTTCAATATAATATCAAAAAATTTCAGCAGCGGTTAACACATCAAGTACTTTGATTTGATAGGTGACAATTGACATTGCCATATGAAAATCACAATTTAAAAAAAATAAAAAATGCCATGAGATTCTGGTAGACCTATAGTAGATTAATTAGAATTTAATTAAGTAACAACGTTTCCGAACAAATGATGCTCGAATTTAATTAAGTAACCACGTTTCCGAACAAACAATGCTCTTTCAATATAGTCTATGGCTGTGAATGATATTGACATTCGTTACGCGCGTTTTTTTAAATATGCAAAATTAAATGTATATTTTTCAATATTTCTGAGAGATTTTCTTAATATTTTTTTCCGTAAGAACCTTCTCCTAATAATAACAAATACAACAAAAAAAGAATTTGTGAAATCGGTCCAGCCATTAACGCGTGATGCCGTGACCAAGGAAAACGGGTTTCATTTTTATATATATAGATATAAACGAAACAAAGGCGTGAAAACAGCGAAAAACTTTAATTACAGCTGCTAACCGATGGGTTACTAGTTACTACAGTGACTAAAAGTTCCATAGACTTTTTCCATAAGCCAGAACGAAAGAATTTACAGTTTCTTTTTCTATGTTATCATATGTCTTAAGTTATTTTATAAGTTATCTCTAGTAAGTACAAACTCTCTGATTATTAGTCTGAGCTCTGACATCTTCATTGCCTGATGTTCTTGGGGTTGCACTATACAAATAATCAAACGTCTCAGGTCTATACAAATTCCATAAAACCGAAAACGTCAAAAAAGACATCAGCAGAACATCACTAAAGTTGAATGAATGCTTCTTGCTTGAATGAATTTATTTTATTTCGTTCGAGGCTTCGAATTGGGCGAGGCTTCTTTTTTATGGTGTTTGTCATCATCAAGCTATTTTCAAATAAGAAACGAATTTTAAAATAAAACTGTGATAAAATAAGCCTGTAAGACAAGTGTCGATTATCACGTAAACAATATGTCTATGACATGAAAATATTACTAGAGATTTCTTTGTTTTTTAACAGAAAATGAAGTGTGTGTTGATATTACTCGCATTGACGAGTTGTGTGAGGAGTCAAGTTCCCGAGTCTAGTGGTACGTTCAATCCAAATTATCCTCAACAAACATACCAAGATAACACACAGAATGGAACTCTGTACCGACCCAACTCACAACAAGTACCTTACGGCAGCTTTCCCGTAAACGGCAACGACTACAATTCTGGTCAGAGTTCGTTTTACCAAGATAACTTTAAGTCTGATAACTTCGGCCCCAATGACAATGAGGTTGATCCACAAAACACGGCGACATATTACGCCGGCTTGGACTACGAGGAGAGATACAGGTGTCCACCAAATTGGATCAGGTTTCGGGAATCTTGTTACCGCTTCACTAAGTCGCCGGATCGCCCTAGAAATGAAGCTCGTAAAATTTGTTTGGCTTACGAAGCTGACCTAGTGGCTGTCAATAGCCCTGAAGAACATGGATTCATCATCACAAATTTAATGAATTTAGACCCGCAGAAAGGATCATGGTATATTGGTGCTCACCAACAATCACCAGGGTATTGGTCCAATGATGCAGATGGTTCACAGTTGACTGGATTGGAAAATGCATTTTTCAATGATCATTCCCAGATATACAACAGTTATAATTTGTTGCCTCGTGATTATTTAGTCTACAAGTTTTCACACCACGATGGGCGCTGGGGCTTGTCTCCTGTGGAAGGTACACAGTACCACCACTTCATCTGTGAAGGACAAACCCAAAGACTGCACTATCTAGTTGAAGAGGAAAGGTCATTTACATATGGATTGGAAACTTTTGATCCCGAGAGGATTCCTAGAGGACCTTACTTTATAAAGGAGCCAGTAGACACTGTCTATGATCCAATGAGAAATTATCATGTTCAGTTGACCTGTCTGGCAGGTGGCTATCCTGCACCTGTGTACAAGTGGTATAGAGAAGAATATCAGGTTGACAGCCCTATTTACAATGAAATTGATCCTTTAGTTGATACCAGATTTGTTCTTAGTGGAGGAACCCTCATGATTTATGGGCCAGATACTGATAAAGACAATGCTAGGTACCATTGTACAGCTTCTAATAAGTTTGGTACAATTAGATCAGAGTCTGTGCGATTGTCTTTTGGTTTTATTAGAGAATTTAATCAAAAGAGGTCCGTTGAAAGTGGTAAACAATATTGGGGTAAAGTAATGTACTGCGATCCACCGTCTTACTATCCTGCAGTAAACTTTTTGTGGGCTCGCAACTACTTCCCTAATCTTGTGGAGGAAGACAAGCGAGTATTTGTATCTTATGATGGAGGCCTCTACTTCTCTGCTTTAGAGACTATTGACAGGGGCAACTACAGTTGTAATGTCATGAGTAAAGTATCTGATGCAGGCCGTAATGGACCATTCTTCCCACTATATGTTTATCCACACTCGGATTATCAGCATCTTAAGTTTCCAAATAATTTTCCAAAAGTGTTCCCTGAAGCACCAGTGGTGGGACAGGAAGTTCGTCTTGAATGTGTTTCCTTTGGTTATCCAGTGCCTGCATACAATTGGACGAGAAAGAGTGGTAGTATGCCAAAAAAAGCACATTTGAGTAACTATGATCGAGTATTAACAATACCCAATGTTGGAGTAGAAGACGAAGGAGAATATGTGTGTGATGTGAAGAATGATCGGGCGCACATATCAAACAGTGTGTTCCTGAAGGTGCAAGCCATGCCCAACTTTACAATTCCCCTGGCAAACAAGCACATGGATAATAAAGGCGAGTTACATTGGAATTGTGAAGCTTTCGGCATACCTGATGTTAACTATACTTGGTGGAAAAATGGACAGAAACTTTCCATGGACACATTAGAGCCTGATGATAGAGATCGTTTTATCATCCAAGATAATGTATTAATAATAAAGTACTTAGATCCAACCAGAGATCCAGGCATGTTTCAGTGTGAAGCTAAAAATCAACTGAGAGCAAGCTATTCAACAGGACAGTTGAGAGTGTTGTCTTTGAAGCCATCATTTAAAAAGCGTCCCCTTGAGTCTGAGACATATGGCTCAGAGGGTGGTAATGTTACATTGAAATGCAACCCTGAGGCTGCACCTAAACCTACATTCACTTGGAAGAAAGACAATATTGTAATTGGCGCTGGAGGCAAAAGATTTATTGCCGAAACTGGAAACCTTATTATTCGGCAGCTGTCTAGAGATGACGAAGGCGTCTACACGTGCGTAGCTAAAAACCAATATGGAACCGATGAAAGCAGAGGACGATTAATTGTGTTGCGCGCTCCACGCTTCCTCGAGCGACTCCCTCCGCGCATCACAACACAAGTTAATTCAGTGGTCTTCTTGCATTGTAATGCTGAAATAGACCCCATGTTAGACACAGCTTACCTCTGGAACCATAACAGTATTCGAATGAAGGAAGCAGCTGATCTGTATGCTGACAGAAGAATTAAAATCGATGGAGGTGAACTTACTATTTTAAACGTTAGTTTATCAGACGTCGGAGACTACGAGTGTATAGTAAAATCCGCCATCGGACGCATCTCATCCCACACTCAGCTGCGTATAGAAGGCCCGCCCGGCCCACCCGGCGGCCTGCAGACGCTAAACATTCAGCGCTCTTCAGTCACGCTGGAATGGACTGACAGTAACTCAAATGGTCGTTCTATAACTAGCTACATGGTCACTGGTCGCACACACTGGAACGCTACGTGGTACATGATAAGCGAGAATGTGGCTAACGTGATTGAGATCGACCGATACAATGGTCGTAAACGTGCCACTATTACCACGACTCTAATGCCATGGTCGATTTATGAATTTAGGGTCCAAGCTGTAAACCTTTTGGGAGCTGGAAAACCCTCGGCACCTAGTCCACAATTTTCGACCCCAGCAGACAAACCATATGAAGCGCCTGCTAATGTGGGCGGCGGCGGAGGAAAAACTGGCGATCTCACTATTACTTGGAACCCCTTGCCATCGTCTTTACAGAATGGGCCAGGTATTTACTACAAAATATTCTGGCGCCGCAACGGAACCGAAGTCGAATTTCAGTCTTTGAGTCTTAAGAAATTCGGCAATATAGGCACGTATGTAGTTCATATATCGACAACTTATTTCTATACGCCATACGATGTGAAGGTGCAAGCTTTCAACGACATCGGTGCGGGTCCAGAGAGCGAAGTGGTGACGATATACTCAGCGGAGGACATGCCGCAAGTGGCTCCTCAGATGGTGTACGCGAGGTCATTCAACTCGACGTCTCTCAATGTGACGTGGAACCCCATCGACCAGTCGCGCGAGAGACTGCGCGGCAAGCTCATCGGACATCGTCTGAAGTACTGGAAGCAGGCGAACAAGGAAGAGGAATGCATCTACTTCCTGTCCAGAACGACGCGCCATTGGGCTCTTATTGTTGGACTGCAACCCGATACATACTATTTTGTCAAGGTAATATTGTTCGTAATATTGTTCGTAATATTAAAAAAAATTTAGAAACGCAAATAATGTGGGCTCATTAAAAGTTATCAGTGAAGCAACTTAATGACTTTAAAAATAGTCACTCATAACAAATAAAGCTATTCAACTTTATTATTGCTTTTTTAAAGTAAACAGCTTATCTTTACTACTAAGTCTTTACTTCATTTACTAATTTGTCTGTGATACTTGTACAGGTAATGGCTTTCAACTCGGCGGGCGAGGGTCCTGAGAGCGAGCGCTACTTGGAGCGCACATTCCGCAAGGCGCCGCAGAAGCCCCCGGCCTCCGTCAACGTGTGGGCCTACAACCCGACCACGGTGCGCGTCGTGTGGCGCTACGTGCAGCCGACCGATGAGGAGGAACCTTTGCTGGGATATAAGGTGACTATATTATCAAATTCAAGAATATGATGATATGTAACATAAAATTACAATCAAAACCCATTACAAAAAAGCCGCGTGAGAAAAAGTGGAAGGTTCCCAAAGTTAAGTTCGCGACTACAAAACGATGCTGATCCTTAGCTCGCAGCGGTGATCCTCATGGATTTCGATCCTGTATTTCTTGTCAAAGATGAATTGCTTGGGTACCGGATACATTTATTGGTTTTGTTAGAGAGAGTTCGTTGTTGAGTCCCTCGCAGAGCTGTGTGATGTGTGTGTGACACTAGTCGAAAATTCTTCCATACAACAAACGTAGTCTAGTGATTACTCCAATGTTTGACGAGGTACGTTCAAAAAAAAAACAATCAATTTGTCTCATCATTATCTAGCCCTGTATGGAAACAAAAAAGTAAAAAAAAAAAATATATTTGAAAGTTATGAGCGTCGAAAGTTCCATATTTCAACACTAATTTTAACGCGTCTTTGGGTGGAAATAAATACCAAAAGAAGAAAGAAAATTGCAAAACGGCCTCCATACAGGGATAGATTAGTAATTCAACAATGCAAATAATTTTATTTTGAAAAAATATACATTTAGTCGTTTTTTCATGATATCTAGTCTCCCAGAGGTCTTGTTTATAAAATTTCGCGCGCTCGTTTTCGTCCTAAATCATCATCCATTTCGATACAAATTTGCAAAAGTGCTAATTCTTACTGCTCATCACAGCATCTTTTTTTTTTTTTTTATATGTAATAGGCTTGCGTTTGACCACTATCTCACCTGATGGTAAGCGATGATGTGGTCGACGATGGAGCACGCTTGCCTAGAAGTAACCTATTCACTCTTGACTTAAAGACTCCCAGGTTGTAGCTATCGGGAAACACTGACTCAGGCAGGGAATTCCACTCTTTTGCTGTTCGTATAATAAAAGTGTTCCCAAAACGTTTGGTGTGTATGGGTGGGATGTCCACCATGTATCGATGACACATCGCCGTACGTCTTGTAGTCCGATGATGGAACGGGCTAGGAGGAATCAGTTCATGCAATTCCAACGCACACTCCCCAAAATGTAACCGATAAAAAACCGACAGGCTGGCAACTCGGCGCCGATGTTCAAGGCTCTGGAGCCTAGACTCGACCAGAATCTCATTGCCGATAAGCCTCTTGGCTCGTTTTTCGATCGACTCGAGTGCATCCAGCTGGTATTTGGCAGATCCGTCCCAGAGATGAGAACAGTACTCCATGCATGATCTAACTTGCGCTTGATACAAGTTAAGCAACTGCTCTGGGGTGAAGTACCGTCTCACCTTCGCAAGAATCCCCAACTTTTTGGCAGCCAGCTGAGCAGTTGTCGGATGAGACAGCATGCATTTTAACCTCGCGCACAAAATAGTTTGTGCCGTCGACTAGGGGAACCTTAATCCAGAGATCCAGTGTCTTGAGACGTACTACCGCCTTCGTTGCTTCCTGCTGTATGAACAGGTGGAGTGGGGGGAGGCCTCGCAGCTGTCGGGGTAGTCCTCATGCAACCCGTTGTCGCCATGCAGGCCAGTCTTTGCATACGTTTTATTTTTTTATGCCTTTTCTTAACTTAGCTTAGTGCGAGGCCACCGTACCACGGCCCCATAGTTGATCATCGGCCGAGTCACCGCGCTGTACAGAGTATGATTTTTGAGGAGAGTCCCCACTTTTTGCATTGCCAGAAGGTGATGCAAGCCTTGCTCAATTTGTTGTCTAAATAACTACTCCAGTTTAACTTACTGTCAAGGATGACGCCCAGAGTAGTTTGTCTTGTCGAAGACACCTTCGATGTCTATAAAAGTACCCAGGCCAGGCCAGGGGTTTTTAATGAATTGTTTCCTCTATTTGGTTTCACCAAATGAAGAGCGGATTCAGTAAACTTACCCGAGCAGTAGGCATGTTGGTTACCATGTAGAGGTAATGTTATTAAAGCGCCATCTCTTAGTTTCCTTTCGCACAGTCTTTCCAAGGTCTTAAGTAAAAACTAGGTCAGACTGATGGGTCTGTAGGATTTGGCGTTTGCATATTTAACTTTGCCTGGCTTTGGGATGAATATTGCTTTCAAAACCCTCCATCCTTTCGGGACGTATCTAAAGGCCAGGCACGTCCTAATCAGTGGCACCAGTGTTTCTGAAACAGACGTAAACACCCCATCTGGACCGGGCGCCTTGAAAACATGAAAGCTTTGGATGGCCCAATGGAGTTTCCCCAGCGTGATCATCCTGTGTGCGTAGAGCCAATCATCGTTTGTTGGTATCTGAGTAATATCTTACCTGTCAGTTATCTGGGCGAAGACGCTTCCTGGGAAGTGAGTTTCTACTAGGACGCGTCTACTCGTAGTTTCTTCAGGTGACGTGGTGAGTGTGTTGTCAGGTTTGTGGAGTGTGGCAGGGCTGGCCAGTATTTTCCTTACTCTGTTTGTCTTTGCTTGTTGGCAAGATTCAATGTTACCACAGTATTTATGCCACCCCGTGGTACTCCGGAATCTGTTGCATTTTTTGTAGCTGCATTTGGCCTCGTAGTAGGCGTCTCAGTCTTCATCCGAGCATGTGTTCATGGCCTTTCTTACCTGGCCGCGTTTTCTTTCTAAGTCCGCTCTCCACCAGGGTTGTCGGCCGGCAGCCTAATTGCGTATATAAATTCGGCAAAAGAAACAATCTGGTTCTTTCCCAAAAACACACACATACACAAAAAAGTTGAATCTTTACTTGTGTTTTACGCGTAGTGGTTTCTGGGCAGGCGGTATGGTAGCTGCTTATCATTGAATCGGTAAGTTGGCTTACCTGCATGCCAATCTGCGTTGTGCTCGCAGTAGTCAACGCCTCGCATTCGGACGCTAGTTTTGAATCAAGGGTGCGTGTGTAAAGACTCTGTCCATGTTGCACGGATTACGTTGAGGTGGTGCAGGTGCTACACAGACGTGAATGTCGAAGCGGATCCATCTGTGGTCTGAGCAGCAGCCGTATTGCGTAAGTGAATTCCAAATATCCGATCGACCAATCACACAGACGGAAATCCACATCACGTCAATCATCTCGCATGTGATTGGTCGATTGGATAGCAGTCAAACTCTTTGCGTTGCCGTATTCACTTACGCAATACGGCTACAGGAGGCCACGTTGGAAACCTGCCACCAAGTAGTGATTTCCGCTGCGTCTTCTGTCGCCAACGTCAGGTCTACAGAATAAAGGATTATCTTATTATATTAATCCACTGGATCCACATATACGTCCAGCGTCCAGCGTTGTAGAAAAGGCGAGAGCATCATCCATCGATTCACCACTGTGTAAAGCAATAACATCCCATTGGATATTCACAATATCTTTGAGCTATGTTATCAGTTTATCTTTACTAACAATATAAAATGTTATTTTCAGGTGAGAGTATGGGAGATCGACCAAGACATGAGCACAGCGAACGATACGATTATACATGTGGAGCAAAAACTGGAGGCGTACGTAATGAACCTGACTCCAGGCAAGTCCTACAACCTGCGAGTGCTCGCCTACTCCAACGGAGGTGACGGCAGAATGTCCTCGCCAGCCATTACATTCCAAATGGGGGACTATCACACCGACTCATACGGATACTCCGCTAGAAGCTCCACCCATAAACAATATGTACAAACTTTTTTATTATTCTTCACCTCTTTTATTTTATGTTTCGCCCGTAAATGGGTAATCTCGTGATGCACGCTTTACACACAATAAGTTTATTTTATATAAGAATTATGTATTTTTACGAATGTTTAAGCATCCAGTTTTATTTTTGTTAAACTGATTTTTGGTTGTGAAACGCATCCGACCATTACTTTTTCGCTCAGAATTTGATTGATATTTATTTTATTGAAAATGAGTTTAAAAATTACATATTAAGTATCTTTTTAGGGCTTTAAGTTAGCATTTTGTGTGTCTGTTTTGTCCGTAGCTAGCACTATTAGACTGGTTTTTTTTACTTTTATTTATTGTGCTAAAATACTTCTTTATTGCTTTACCTCAGTAGCACAAAACCATTATTTCCAGTAAGACGACTTTTCTGTTAAACAGGTAAAAAATAATGTCGTTAGTTGTAGATAATTCGTAACGATTATTGATACCAATTATATGTAGTTTTACATCTTTCCCATAATATGTATATTCTTCTATTTTTACAATATGTATTGTGCTGTCAATTTTTATTGACAATAAGTAAGTTAATGACGTTTGATATTACTTATTTAGTAAGCAGAATTTTATATGAAATTCTTCAATAATTAGGTTCATATCACATAGGATAGATTAAGGGTAATATTTCGTAAAATGTAACAGCTATTTGTAAGGTAGCTACCACCAATCCGAGCCATTATATCATTGATCTGATTTATTTTTGTATATAAGCTTTATTTTTATATGTATACAAGTGTTCAAATACAAGTTTAGGTAAAAGTATAAAACATGACATTTTATTTAAACTGATTTACTGCAAGGCTGTAGAAGTTATCAAGTTAATTATCATAAAAACTACTTCATCACATAACATTTTTAACAGGACATATAATAAATATCAGAGTCACTATCATTTCATTCGTCGAAGCCATAATCTGAGCCTTTATTGTTTATTTAAAAAGGGGTATTAAAACTTCCTGTATAGAAACTCATTAAAGATAAAAAAAATAGTTCACTAATCCCGCCTATTGTATGCCTGGTGCCTGCTTAATGAATCTTGATATTTCATATAATTGTTGTAGTGTACTAGATGTACAAAGATATGAAATGCCTTATAAATGTTAAAATTGTCATTGTAATAATATGTATTTGTTTCCAGTAAAAAAATCAAGAAAACGATTGTTTTGTTTCCTTACCTAATTATAAAGGCGGGTGCTGACCTGCGTTAAGGGCCGTTAACCGGCGACTGACCTGTAACATTTCGTCGTAACGTAACGTTACGTTACGACGAAATGTTACTGGTCAGTACAGCGAGCCGATCCGCTCGCTGACAGCGCTGCGTGCTTCGCACGCAGGCTTATTACGTTTCTTTTGCAAGAGCAAAACGATAGCGATCAAACGCTTTATGTCATAAAAGTCGGAATTACCTGCAGTGTTAGGTATGGTAGGTCCTACACAATCGTTTGCTAATCGCTCGCTGTTTGTCAAATGCAATTATTTAAAAAAAACCGCAAGCAACTCTAAAACTTTTGTATTGAAGAGCAATTATTGCGCAAAAATCGCTATCGTTTTGCTCTTGCAAAAGCCTGCCGGTTGTCGGTATTTTCGCGAATCCCTTTGAGTATTACGTTACACCTTAATTATAGGAACCACTTTTGATTACCAAAGGCGGATCGAAGTCGAGCACTATGCTCGTCATGAGCTAGGGTACAGGTCAGTTAGGTAATGCCGTAACGTAACACGCTCGCCTTGAATGTTACGTTACGGCCAAATGCTCATGTCAGTCGCCACCTTAATGAAACGTTTTACACAGCGAGCGTTCGTGCAGTCAGTACAGAAAACATGGCGCTCGCTGCGAGCAGAGACATTCTCTGGCTGCGAGTACTCCTCCCCACAGTCGGCTTTTTGGCTTTTTGAATCCTTTGAGCGTTACACGCTTCAGTCAGAAAAAGTACTCTGTGGCCTGTGTGTCGCAGAAAGTCGTCACGAGCGCACGTGGCAAAAGCGTCCTTTAGTTGTGATTATTTGTTAAAAAGATGGAGTGGGACAAAGAGAAAACTCTGTATTTCATATATTAACGACAAATCACCAGATACGTTTGAGCCCTTCGCCCTGCATCCGTTTTCTCAGGTGCAAGTCGGGGTGTTGGACGCGCGGTTTCAGCAGGTCCCAGGGAGAACGACGGGGACGTGGATGACTCGGACTGACTAGGGCTCTGCTTGCTACGGTACCCCACCACGAGTACAGCAGAAGGTATATTTGGCACTCTAAAGGTACCTAATGCTGTTCTCACCAACAGCGATTCTCACCAAAACTCACCCTAGTTTCTCGCACTTTCTTCAGATTTGGGAATTTCTTAAAATATTTAAGAAATTCTTAACTAAATTCCTAAATAAAAATGATTCACCCAGAGAAAGTACTTTCTGAGATTTAGGCTATGCCAATGTATGCACGCGTCTGGATTGAGGGCCCAAGTAATTTAATTAAAACTGTTTTAATTCACGTTTAAGAAATTCTAGACCCATTGCTTTATGTTTTTACTATTTTTAACTAATTTCCCTTTAAGTCCTATTTCGTTTCGCAACGATTTAAAAATGGGCCTTCGATCCATATGCACAAAAACACGTGAAACACGTGATAGATCTTAAGATAAAACAAGAAAAAAAATATAAAATACAGTTAGGCATATAAAATTTGTATCAACGGTCCTTTGGTAATTTAGGTACTCATTTGAAGTAATGAGTTCGTTTGTTTATCGGTACTAGATATCGATACTCGCTACCTAATTTACATTCAAACATAGGCGGATTAAAAGTCTAGAACGCCCTAGGCAAGCACCTCATCAGCGCCCTTCTAGCGGCAAACAAAACACACATACAACAAAACACACATACAACAAAACAAACATATATAATAAATTATAACTAGTACTGAACCAAAATAAAACCGCAAACCACGATCATGAAAGCAATCTATTATACCTTTAGTTGTTTTAATTTCTATCTTAAGCTATTAGCTACACTTACAACATAACGTTTTTGCTCAGTGTGGTAGGTATCCTATATTAAACGACAGAGCAATACGTGCCTGCGTCTACCTACTTATTATTACTAAGTTGTCACCCACATCGGTGACAGGACGTATCCATGTGGAGCTCTGTGCTTACCTTAGAGCATTTTGCTCTAAGGTGCTTACTGATAATTTGAGTGTATTATTATAAACCCCAACCCCTAATTAGTGAACACCACATTGGCGACGAGTAAAAGCGCAGTGAGTAAAGTGATTATATCAAATAATGTCCCACTTACGGAAATTGGTCAGCAACAAAAGTATTATTTTATTGCATGTGTTTTGGAAAAATAAAAGATAATGAGGGTAGTAAGTAATGGAAATGTGAAATTTAGCAGAATGTTATTTTTATAATTATTTGCCTATTCATGAGCGATCCGCATCGGCGATAAGCTGAGGGATGTGCTACATAAATCATTGAAATCATTACTTGACTTGTGTAAATAAACAAAACCGTGTACCGAAATGTGGTTATGAAATTCAAATAACAACTACATTTCGACAGCAATAAAAAACTCAAACCCGGTTTAATCCGGTTGACCAAATCCGTTTGCTAATAAAGCGATGGAGCGTTACCAACGTATATAGTTATAAAACGATCCATCGCACAAAACAATAATCACTTATTCAAGTTCAACAGTTATTCAAGCAAAGCAAAACTATCTATTTTCTAAACTGTCTTATTTTCAAAACGATATATTTCTCAAACATCACTCGTTACTTATGAAACGAAACCAAAGCTGTGTCACAACGCTATAAATCCCCGCAAACTATAACATACCCACTTGAATTTGTCAACGTAGCTGGTTGAAGAGAATAAGCCAGATAGAGCGTTTTGATGCGTGCGAGTAAGAGAGCTATATTCTTTAGGGTGGATGATAAGCTGAATTTGACAATGCGATAATGAAGCTTATTCCTAAGTGTGGTATCCTATAATAAACGACAGAGCAATGCGTGCCTACGTCTACATATTATTATGTGTCACCCACAGCGGTGACTGGACGTATCCATGTAGAGCTCTGTGCCTACTGATAATTTGAGTGTTTTATTATAAACCCCAACCCCTAATTAGTGAACACCACATTGGCGACGAGTAAAAGCGCAGTGAGTAAAGTGATTATATCAAATAATGTCCCACTTACGGAAATTGGTCAGCAACAAAAGTATTATTTTATTGCATGTGTTTTGGAAAAAATAAAAGATAAAATGTGTAATGATTTGTAGTAATGAAAATGTGAAATTTAGTAGAATGTTTATTTTTATAATTATTTGCCTATCCATGAGCGATCCGCGTCGGCGATAAGCTGAGGGATGTGCTACATAAATCATTGAAATCATTACTTGACTTGTGTAAATAAACAAAACCGTGTTCCGAAATGTGGTTATGAAATTAAAATAAAAACTACATTTCGACAGCAATAAAAAACTCAAACCCGGTTTAATCCGGTTGACCAAATCCGTTTGCTAATAAGGCGATGGAGCGTTGCCAACGTATATAGTTATAAAACGATCCATCGCACAAAACAATAATCACTAGTTATTCAAGCAACGCAAAACTATCTATTTTCTAAACTGTCTAATTTTCAAAACGATTTATTTCTCAAACATCACTCGTTATTTATGAAACGAAACCAAAGCTGTGTCACAACGCTATAAATCCCCGCAAACTATAACATACCCACTTGAATTTGTCAACGCAGCTGGTTGAAGAGAATAAGCCAGATATAGCGTTTTGATGCGTGCGAGTAAGAGAGCTATATTCTTTAGGGTGGATGATAAGCTGAATTTGACAATGCGATAATGAAGCTTATTCCTAAGTTACTTAGGACGATATTATTATTATGTACAATTTCGTTTTGAACTTTGACTTTGTCGCATACGTTGTGATTGTAACCTGCGACACAATTGTTTCGAATTTCGATTTACTATCTCGATATGTACTAGCAATCACATAAATGCAATGTTAATAGCAGGACGTGGAATCCAGCCAGTCCTAAGCTTGGTAATGTACTAAGGGAAGTTCATCAAATACTATAAAAATCGTTTGGTAAACGTGTTTAAGTTAAACCGTAGGGTAACACATTAAACATTTAGAAATAGATAGTTGCCAAAATAGATAGTTTTGTCAAAGGTTGACCAATGATCAACGGTGTCGTTACGTTGTTTGAAAAACGATAACGACACATCAGATGTCAATCATATCGAAAGATATTATTGGATCTAAAAAAAAAAAAAAAAAAAAATGATGTCAATCATATCGAAAGATATTATTGGATCTAAAGAAATAAATGATGTCAATCATATCAAAAGATATTATTGGATCTAAAGAAATAAATGATGTCAATCATATCGAAAGATATTATTGGATCTAAAAAATGATGTCAATCATATCGAAAGATATTATTGGATCTAAAAAATGATGTCAATCATATCGAAAGATATTATTGGATCTAAAAAATGATGTCAATCATATCGAAAGATATTATTGGATCTAAAAAATGATGTCAATCATATCGAAAGATATTATTGGATCTAAAAAATGATGTCAATCATATCGAAAGATATTATTGGATCTAAAAAATGATGTCAATCATATCGAAAGATATTATTGGATCTAAAGAAATAAATGATGTCAATCATATCGAAAGATATTATTGGATCTAAAACAAAATATTTGAACGGTGAACCGTTATTGATGCCAATTAATCGAAACGAATTATTGGGTCAAAACAAGATGTTTCAGCGATGAATCGTAAATTCATTCATTCAGTTATTTCATTAAATGATAAAAATGAAAAAGTTCCAAGCAAGTTCAAAGCAATGTGATGCCAAATTAGGTATAAACTTGTTGTTAAAATTAAAAAGCATCATGAAATTTGTTAAGGCTAAATAAGAATCAAATCGAATGCATTTTGTACTGACTATTATATTCAAATAAGAAAAAGAAAGAACCGTTTCCTGAGGTGATAGACTGGGACTCGAGTTAACTGGCAGTCTGGCACTTAACAGGTACTTGAGGGACTTTTGTGCGGCTTGCTAGCTAGAGTTTGTTTATTTAAACATTCCTACGTAAACAGAGCCACACTGAGCTCTTGTTATGAATAGAGCACAATCAGTAAAAGTAAATATAAACTCAATTGTTAATTTTTTAATTAGCATTTTGATTATTTTAAAATGTAATCATTATTGCTAGAAGTTAATTTGAATGGAGCTAATGCAACATGCTCTGTCAATTTAAATGTAAGTAGAAAATGACATTATATGTCAGTGAGTATCAACTAGCATAAATAAATGCAAGTTTTCTTATATTCAAGCCACGTCTAATTAAACACTTAGTTGTTATTATGTACAAAATGCTACATCTATGCTCTGCTTTATGATTGACAAATTCTCGAATGTAGGTCACGCTCATAGTACAAATATGCGAGCCTACTTATATAAAATAATTTGATTACATCACAGCAAAAGCAAACACTAGAGTCAGTATAACGTTGTCAGAACCAAATTGCAACAAGTACTTGCCTTATTAAAATTGATACTTGAACAAGAGGTATAACCTCTTTTGTCGATATGGCAATAAAATCACAAACGTGATAACTAACGGTTTCTGCCGTATTTATGCCAATGTAGAGATGAGCATTTTGGCACTTAAAACTTACAGTAAACTGCTCCTGAGTTACAAAGATAATGCTCAGTTACCAATTCCTAGTACCATGAATGTGAACAGAATAAAAGGTGTTTTCTAATGTTATTTCCAGAAACACTACAAAACAAGGGCCAATAAAAGAAAAAGTCCCAACTTTTTGTCAAATGACAAGATACTAAAAGCTTAAATAAGAAGCTTAACATGTCCACATTCTAGAATCAACCTCTTGTCAAAAGACAAGATAATAAAAGCTTAAATAAGAAGCTATAAGGACTCAACCTTTTGTCAAATGACACGATACAAAAACTCAAAAAAGAAGCTAAAAAGGTCCACTTTTCTAAACTCAAAATCTTGTCAAATGACAAGATAATAAAAGCTTAAATAAAAAAGCTAAAAATGTCCACTTTAGAGACTCAACCTCTTGTCAAAGGACAAGATAATAAAAGCTTAAAAGGTCCACTTTTCTAGACCACATTTTTCAAGTCAATGACGAACCAACAATGGATTACAAATTTGCATGTGCAAAGCATATTGGATGCACAGTTAAGACAATAAAACTTTTTCTAAATAATTAGTGGTAAATACTAATATCTTAGGTAAAAGCTGCCATTGACCTTAATGTACCTACTACAAAAGGTTTTGGTCTGAATTCCACTAAAAATAAACAAATTTCCAAATTCAAAAAGGTTTATCTAGAGATTTCTATTTTCAAAACAATTCAATCAATTTGGTCAACGAATCTTGTGGATGAAATCTACCATTTTCGTTAATGTACTAAAACAAACACTTAGTCTGAATGCCACTGAAAATAAACAAATGTTCAATTTCGCAAAATTAAATCTAGAGATCTCTATTTTCAAAACAATTCGACAACCTCATAGTTAAGTCCCAATTCCTGGAATCAAAGGTAAAAACACAATACGAGCTAAAGACATCATGGAACCTGTAAATAAAACCATAATCTAGGGTTTCCCCAAGTCTTAAAGCCTGATAATGATATTCTTATAATTTGGACATGCATATAGCCTTAGATAATATATAATACTAAGGTAGTGTTGCTAAGAAAACCACACATGATTATCACTACTAAATTCCGCACAGCAATATTTTTCTACAAAGTAAAAATCAAAAATGCTTTTGTTCATGCATATTAAATATAGAATATATATATGATATATATATATTGCTTGGCGAAGGAGTGCTAAAACTTATAAACAACAAATGTAATAAAAACGATGAAAAAAAAAGGGAATTGTCAAACGCACGCGTCTGCTACTGCGATTGATCGAATCCAAAATTTGCATCACTTGACTGACGTTTAATTGTGATCGTTTATAATAATTTAACCGGTTGGTGAAATCGACGGTTAAACACAAACGCTCAAGTACTTGGAAAGTATAAAAGTAATCCAGTTTTCTGGATCAATTTTGCTGGCAAGTGGATCCTTAATTTCACAACTATAAAATCAATCTATAGTTTTGAAACTAAAATATTGTGTCTCTATATTGCCTACCCTTGGCTACAATGACACAAAAGTTTGTAATGCACCCAAGTAGTCGCGGACACCAGTTCTGTTACTTTAGTGACTGTACTAGTTCAGTTCGACAAACAAAAACAATTAATTTCACTCATGTGGAAACTAAAGTTTGACAGTGTACTGTCAGAATAAAAAAAAATATAACGAGACGATATTAGTCTTTCTACAAAAAAAAAAAAAAAAAAAAAGAGAAACGAACTCTTAAACTGGTTCTTTGGCCAAATAAAAACAAAGACCAGTTTAATTATGAATCCAGAGTATTTAAATATGAAATATGTTTACTTCCTTAAGGACTACTAACATAAAATCTAAATATTTTGCACAAGATCGAAATTGTGAAATTTCTAGACTAAACACAATAATAGTGTTATGAAATATATTTCAAAAGCCGTAAATTGTAAAATTAAAACATCTAACAACGGCAGATAATTTATGTTATTAGTTATTCAAAAAACATCTAACAACGACAGATAATTCTGTAATCAGTTATTCAAATAACATCTAACAACGGCAGATAATACTGTTATTAGTTATTCAATACATGCTGTATCAAACGAGGCATAATATTTTTCACTAATGGCCTCAGAAAAAACAGGCATTTTTGTACGAGTCAGTCACCAGTCAATACGAAAAGCAGACTGATAATTAGTGAATGAAGACCACCTCAGACTAATTAACCTACGACGCAACGTGGTTCTCTTAAAATCTAAATGATTTGATCAGACATAAACCTACAGGGTTCTCAATTCTCATATGATTTGGCCATTCTATTAATCATTATGGACTCTAAAAGAGACTGTGACCTCTGAGTTTGTTTCGGTGTTTCTTCTCAGAGCAGTCCGCTAGGAAATACCGGCCTCATCTAGTTTAAATACAAAATAATAAAATGGCCATCTAAAAGCTTCGATCACTATTTGTGTTATTTTTATCCAATTTACAAAAATAACTTGAATCATAAAAAAAACCTGTAGGCCACATAGGCCGGAAGGTTATCGATCAAGAAGTGATGTTTCGTAAGCATTTAAATAAAACACTGTATTGATTAAAACATATTATATAATATGTTAGTTTAGTGTAAAGTAAAATTTAATGCAAATGCTAAATGTTGAGTATTTCTATAATCAAAATTAGGTTATTAGACCTACTTAAAACTTAATTATTGTCTACATGCAAAATAATGTAATTGCACTTGCAAAATAATTATTATTATAAAAAGGAAGAGATGTGGTATCCTATAATAAACGACAGAGCAATGCGTGCCTACGTCTACATATTATTATGTGTCACCCACAGCGGTGACTGGACGTATCCATGTAGAGCTCTGTGCCTACTGATAATTTGAGTGTTTTATTATAAACCCCAACCCCTAATTAGTGAACACCACACTAAGTAACTTAGGACGATATTATTATTATGTAAAACTTCGTTTTGAACTTTGACTTTGTCGCATACGTTGCGATTGTAACCTGCGACACAATTGTTTCGAATTTCGATTTACTATCTCGATATGTACTAGCAATCACATAAATGCAATGTTAATAGCAGGACGTGGAATCCAGCCAGTCTTAAGCTTGGTAATGTACTAAGGGAAGTTCATCTAATACTATAAAAATCGTTTGGTAAACGTGAAACGTAAACGTTAAACCGCAGGGTAACACATTAAACATTTAGAAATAGATAGTTGCCAAAATAGATAGTTTTGTCAAAGGTTGACCAATGATCAACGGTGTCGTTACGTTGTTTAAAAAACGATAACGACACATCAATTGCCAATCATATCGAAAGATATTATTGGATCTAAAGTGAAAGGCCGAAATAAATGATGTCAATCATATCGAAAGATATTATTGGATCTAAAGTGAAAGGTCGAAATAAATGATGTCAATCATATCGAAATATATTATTGGATCTAAAATGAAAGGCCGAAATAAATGATGTCAATCATATCGAAAGATATTATTGGATCTAAAACAAAATATTTGAACGGTGAACCGTTAATTGATGCCAATTATTCGAAACGAATTATTGGGTCAAAACAAGATGTTTCAGCGATGAATCGTTAATTCATTCATTCAGTTATTTTATTGAATGATAAAAATGAAAAAGTTCCACTTCGATAAATTCGATGCCAAATTAGGTATAAACTTGTTGTTAAAATTAAAAAAGTATCATGAAATTTGTTAAGGCTAAATAAGAATCAAATCGAATGCATTTTGTACTGACTATTATATTCAAATAAGAAAAAAAAAAAAAGAACCGTTTCCTGAGGTGATAGACTGGGACTCGAGTTAACTGGCAGTCTGGCACTTAACAGGTACTTGAGGGACTTTTGTGCGGCTTGCTAGCTAGAGTTTGTTTATTTAAACATTCCAACGTAAACAGAGCCACACTGAACTCTTGTTATGAATAGAGCTTAATCAGTTTAAATATAAACTCAATTGTTAATTTTATAATTAGCATTTTGATTATTTTAAAAATGTTATAATTATTGCAAGAAGTTAATTTGAATGCAGCTAATGCAACATGCACTGTCAATTTAAATGTAAGTAGCAAAAGCAAACACTAGAGTCAGCATAACGTTGTCAGAGCCAAAATGCAACAAGTACTTGCCTTATTAAAATTGATACATGAACAAGAGGTATAACCTCTTTTGTCGATATGGCAATACAATCACAAACGTGATAACTAACGGTTTCTGCCGTATTTATGCCAATGTAGAGATGAGCATTTTGGCACTTAAAACTTACAGTAAACTGCTCCTGAGTTACAAAGATAATGCTCAGTTACCAATTCCTAGTACAATGAATGAGAACAGAATAAAAGGAGTTTTCTAATGTTATTTCCAAAAGAAAATGTCATGTGAAAAGAAAAAGTCCCAACTTTTGTCAAATGACAAGATACAAAATCTCAAAAAAGAAGCTAAAATGGTCCACTTTTTTAACTCAAAATCCTGTCAAATGACAAGATAATAAAAGCTTAAATAAAAAACTAAAAATGTCCACTTTAGAGACTCAACCTCTAGTCAAATGACAAGTTACAAAAAGCTAAAAAAAAATGAAGCTAAAAATGTCCACTTTAGAGACTCAACCTCTTGTCAAATGACAAGATAATAAAAGCTTAAATGAGAAGCTTAAAAGGTCCACTTTTCTAGACTATATTTTTCAAGTCAATGACGATGCAACAATTGATTACAAATTTGCATGTGCAAAGCTTATTGGATGAACAGTTAAGACAGTAAAACTGGCTCTAAATGATTAGTGGTAAAAACTAATAATTTGGGTAAAAGCTGCCATTGACCCTAATGTACCTACTACAAAAGGTTTTGGTCTGAATTCCACTAAAAATAAACAAATTTCCAAATTCGAAAAGGTTTATCTAGAAATTTCTATTTTCAAAACAATTCAATCAATTTGGTCAACGAATCTTGTGGATGAAAGCTACCATTTTCGTTAATGTACTAAAACAAACACTTGGTCTGAATGCCACTGAAAATAAACAAATGTTCAATTTCGCAAAATTAAATCTAGAGATCTCTATTTTCAAAACAATTTGACAACCTCATAGTTAAGTCCCAATTCCTGGAATCAAAGGTAAAAACACAATACGAGCTAAAGACATCATGGAACCCGTAAATAAAACCATAATCTAGAATTTCTCCAAGTTTTAAAGCCTGATAATGATATTCTTATAATTTGGACATGCATATAGCCTTAGATAATATATAATACTAAGGTAGTGTTGCTAAGAAAACCACACATGATTATCACTCCTAAATTCCAGACAGCAATATTTTTCTATAAAGTAAAAATCAAAAATGCTTTTGTTCATGCATATTAAATATAGAATATATATATATTGCTTGGCGAAGGAATGCTAAAACCTATAAACAACAAATGTAATAAAAACGATGAAAGAAAAAAGGGAATTGTCAAACGCACGCGTCTGCTACTGCGATTGATCGAATCCAAAATTTGCATCACTTGACTGACGTTTAATTGTGATGCGTTTATAATAATTTACCCGGTTGGTGAAATCGACGGTTAAACACAAACGCTCAAGTACTTGGAAAGTATAATCCAGTTTTCTGGATCAATTTTGTTGGCAAGTGGATCCTTAATTTCACAACTATAAAATCGATCTATTGTTTTGAAACTAAAATATTGTGTCTCTATATTGCCTACCCTTGGCTACAATGACACAAAAGTTTGTATTGCACCCAAGTAGTCGCTGACACCAGTTCTGTTACTTTAGTGACTGTACTGGTTCAGTTCGATAAACAAAAACAATTAATTTCACTCATGTGGAAACTAAAGTTTGACAGTGTACTGTCAGAGAAAAAAAATATAACGAGACGATATTAGTCTTTGTACAAAAAAGAAAAAAAAGAGAAACGAACTCTTAAGCTGGTTCTTTGGCCAAATAAAAACAAAGACCTAGTTTAATCATGAGTCCAGAGTATTTAAATATGAAATATGTTTAAATCCATAAGGACTACTAATGTAAAATCTAAATATTTTACACAAGATCGAAATTGTGAAACTTCTAGACAAAAAAAGACAATAATAGTGTTATGAAATATATTTCAAAAGCCGTAAATCGTAAAATTATAACATCTAACAACGGCAGATAATTTATGTCATTAATTAGTTATTCAAATAACATCTAACAACGGCAGATAATACTGTTATTAGTTATTCAATACATGCTGTATCAAACGAGGCATAATGTCTTTCACTAATGGCCTCAGAAAAACAGGCATTTTTGTACGAGTCAGTCACCAGTCAATACGAAAAGCAGACTGATAATTAGTGAATGAAGACCACCTCAGACATTCTACGACTCAACGTGGTTCTCTTAAAATCTATATGATTTGATCATCAGACATAAACCTACAGGGTTCTCAATTGTCCAAAAAAAAAAAAAAAAAAACAACCTGTAGGCCACATAGGCCGGAAGGTTATCGATTAAGAAGTGATGTTTCGTAAGACTTTAAATAAAACACTGTATTGATTAATAGTTATTTATGCTACAAGTGCGGAAGGTAGGTGATTTCCGATGAGTGGCATTTTTATTCACGAGCGAGCGAAGCGAGTGAGTGGATAAATCGACACGAGTCGGAAATCATCTTACGTACGTGTATCATACAACATTTTACTATGCATTGTGTGAGAAAATAAATAAATTAATAAAATGAAATTAATAAAATGGCGGGCTTATTCAAGCGCGTTCAGCATATCCACAGATTAACTAATAGTTCCTCGGGCATATCTACTGCGCATGTGCGAATAGCTGTCACATCGTAACATTCGTAACACAATAAGGCACGAGCAAAATATACGTTCTGCCAAACATATTTAATGAATATTTAAAATTAATTTATTGATCAAAATCTAAATCTAGAGTAATTAAAAACGCCTAAAATGTCGTATTAGTTTTATTTTACCTTTTATATGAATGATAATCTGTACATAACTAATTTTTAAAACTTTTCTCAAATAATAAAAACTCTATGCGTCGGGCTGACGTTGGAGTTAAAAATTAAAAAAGTACAGGAAAGTAAAAAGCACTAGTGAAAAAAAGTGACACTTTCCGCACAGTTTGGCTGCTTGGAAAACCGCTCTTTTCGAGGACATGCATTGTAAAACATATTATATAATATGTTAGTTTAGTGTAAATTAAAATTTAATGCAAATACTAAATGCTGAGTATTTCTATAATCTAAAGTAGGTTATTAGTACATGTAAAATAATGTGTGAGTACTTTTAATACTTTATACTTTACGTAGTATAGTGTGTAGTGCTATTCTGGGTGCATTGTCCTCACATATGTGAATTTATTAATGTATGTACTCATGTACCTAAATATTGAAAAAATTCTTTTTAAAAGAGTAAGTATGGAGTTTCTTGTGCATTCTTCTCCATAACAAGCTACTTTCCGAATGCACGGTAGAATCAATTTTTTTTAAAAGAGTAAGTATGGAGTTTCTTGTGCATTCTTCTCCATAACAAGCTACTTTCCGAATGCACGGTAGAATCAACTTTTATTCCATGTAAATTTAAATTGTGACATTCAAAAGTGCCGCTTGGTGGCCCAGTTGAAATAAATATCTTTTGTCTTGTCTCAATAAATATCTTTTGTCTTGTCTCAATAAATATCTTTAATGTAATTACACTTGCAAAATAACTATTATTATAAAAAGGAAGAGATGTGGTATCCTATAATAAACGACAGAGCAATACGTGCCTGCGTCTACCTACTTATTATTATTAAGTTGTCACCCACATCGGTGACAGGACGTATCCATGTGGAGCTCTGTGCTTACTGATAATTTGAGTGTATTATTATAAACCCCAACCCCTAATTAGTGAACACCACACTCAGTATTGCCCTTGATAGCAATCAAAGGATAGTGAATTTCTGGAAATGACTTTTACAAGCATTTGCTTGAGCTGTATCTTACGAACTTCTATTTTATGAAATCAGGCGATGTAGGAATAAGCAACAAGGAGCACACTTCGGAAGCTCTTCATCTCCATAGAATTAAATAATCTTTTTTATTGTATATGTACTTACTACTGGAACTTGAACTTACTAGTACTTACTTGTAATATTTAAAGCAATTCATTCCCTTTTATTTATTTTTCTTTGTTTAAAAACTGCTGTGCCGCCCCTTGTAACCTCGCGCCCCTAGGCACGTGCCCAGTTTGCCTTAAGGATAATCCGCCTCTGCATTCACACACACACATTCGCATTTATAGACCTTTTTTATTTTTTGTTTGGTGGATTCATTCCCACCCTCACAGAGAGAAGGCCTGTGTCTCAGTCCCAGCAGTGGGAACATTAAAAGGCTGATGATGATGATACATATGTATAACAAGACGCACGGGTCAATCCAAGGTTTGCTACGCTTACCGAGGTCGAACCGTAGTTGGATGAACATAATTTACATATCGAGATCCTCTGTGCCTACGTTTCTGTGTTGTCGTTACGGTTCGGGCAGTCTGCAAGCCCAAAGGTGTTGCTATACCTTCGGGCTTGCTGACTGTACTCTTACTTACCGAGAGGTACTGTGATGCCCCGTAACTAAGTTGAGAAGGTCAGATAGGCAGTCGGTCGGGAGTCCCCCCTCCCTGCGGGCCCACACCATTGTGTGTTGCATTTAGCACTAAATCACAAGATTATGGGCATTTTCTCTTCCATTACCTTTTCTTTTGTTAATTTTTTTTAGCCTGGTGAAATGCTCATGCGTACTGAGCTACCACGGGGAGATAGCGCAGTTATGTGGCCTCCTGTGGCACTTATGGCAGGAACACGGGCATCAGTTAGTACTTACCGCGAACCCGCCGCGGCTATCCGTCACAGGAGCCTCCTCTGGGGTACCCCCCATCACCAGCGCACCAGAACACATTGCACGCCGTGACCACCCCAGGGGCCAAACCAGCACATGCCGCTAGACGACCCTGTATATGGCACCCTTGGTCCACCTGTGACGGGTCAGGTCAGTGGGCCTCACCACCTACCACTTTTCGGCGGACGCGGTGAGCCTCACCTTTATTAATATGACCGGAGGTGAGGCTAAACGAACGTTATTTTAATGGGTCGCAGAATTCGACGGGTTGGAGGCCGCGGCGGGAGACGAGTGCCGGTAGTGCGGTGCGCCGCTCTCTCTACCATTCCGCGGCCTGTATGGGGTCGCCACCGTCTGATGGCGGACGCGGTGGGGCTGCAGGGATAGGGGCCTCCCCTGCAGCCCCACCGCGTCCGCCGAAAAGTGGTAGGTGGTGAGGCCCACTGACCTGACCCGTCACAGGTGGACCAAGGGTGCCATATACAGGGTCGTCTAGCGGCATGTGCTGGTTTGGCCCCTGGGGTGGTCACGGCGTGCAATGTGTTCTGGTGCGCTGGTGATGGGGGGTACCCCAGAGGAGGCTCCTGTGACGGATAGCCGCGGCGGGTTCGCGGTAAGTACTAACTGATGCCCGTGTTCCTGCCATAAGTGCCACAGGAGGCCACATAACTGCGCTATCTCCCCGTGGTAGCTCAGTACGCATGAGCATTTCACCAGGCTAAAAAAAATTAACAAAAGAAAAGGTAATGGAAGAGAAAATGCCCATAATCTTGTGATTTAGTGCTAAATGCAACACACAATGGTGTGGGCCCGCAGGGAGAGGGGACTCCCGACCGACTGCCTATCTGACCTTCTCAACTTAGTTACGGGGCATCACAGTACCTCTCGGTAAGTAAGAGTACAGTCAGCAAGCCCGAAGGTATAGCAACACCTTTGGGCTTGCAGACTGCCCGAACCGTAACGACAACACAGAAACGTAGGCACAGAGGATCTCGATATGTAAATTATGTTCATCCAACTACGGTTCGACCTCGGTAAGCGTAGCAAACCTTGGATTGACCCGTGCGTCTTGTTATACATATGTATCATCATCATCAGCCTTTTAATGTTCCCACTGCTGGGACTGAGACACAGGCCTTCTCTCTGTGAGGGTGGGAATGAATCCACCAAGCAAAAAAAGAAAAAAAACGTATAAATGTGAATGTGTGTGTGTGAATGCAGAGGCGGATTATCCATAAGGCAAACTGGGCACGTGCCTAGGGGCGCGAGGTTACAAGGGGCGGCGCTGCAGTTTTTAAACAAAGAAAAATAAATAAAAGGGAATGAATTGCTTTAAATATTACAAGTAAGTACTAGTAAGTTCAAGTTCCAGTAGTACCTAAGTACAACACTCCCAAGAAATTCCTAGGCTCTACGTTCAAAGCGGGAATGCATTTGGAATATGAGCAGGGGGCAAATCCGCTACCTGCTGGGGGCCTTTACTGGGCACTTTGGAACCAACGACATGCTCATGAAGATGGGTCTAACCGCGACACCCATGTGCAGGTTGTGTGGGGAACATACAGAACGTATGGAGCACCTTCTGTGCACATGCGATGCACTGGCTGGTAAGCGAATGAGTTTCCTAGGGGTTGGATATCCAACCAGAAGTTATTTCTCCGCCCCTCCACAAGATAAGATAACTATAAAAAATATCCAATTAATATTTACCAAATCTAGTCTTCCAGACTGGCTTTTTAATTTAATTCATATGTATAAGTTGACAACTTATCCCTATATTTTATATTTTTTTGCAAATTGTGGGAAATTAACTTGAGGATTTTTTAAAATTTCCGAACAAAATAATAATGTGTTTAAATTTACAAATCCGTGATTAGACCTTTGTGCTGTATGGGTCAGAATGTTGGGCTGTGAAAAAGATGGATGAAAAGTAAAATTTCAAAATTTTAGAAACCTCCGACACATTTATCTTGCGAGAACACCCCGATTCAAACAGTAAAACGCCAATAACTTTTGAACAACTGAACCGATTTTATTCAAACATAGCTAAGAACACTCTCGACAAAATCACCTTTCAAACAAAAAAAAAACTAAATCAAAATCGGTTCATCCGTTTAGGTGCTATGATGCCACAGACAGACACACAGATACACAGCAACACACGTGAAACTTATAACACCCCTCTTTTTCCGGCGGGGGTTACTACTACTACTGCAAATCATTTTGGAACTTCGAATTCAACTTTTTTTCAAATTCAAAACATTTTGTGATTCAACATTCTGCAAAAAAATCAACATTGTAGTCCAGAAGGACACGCGGCTCGAAGTACAGATATCGGCCCGTCTAACTACAGGCCGATATCTGTACTTCGATCCTGGTCTAAAATTGTTGAAAGAGTAGTAAATCACCGCTTGACTAGATATTTAACAAAAAGTAATTTAATCTTACCCTCACAGTTTGGCTTTAGACAGGGTAAGTCTACAGAAGACGCGGTCTTGGCACTTACATCTATAGTCACAAAAAATATGGACAGTCGTGTTAAGTGTAGGTATGGCAGTATTTTTAGACCTAAAAAAAAGCCTTCGACACAGTCAGTGTCCCTACACTCTTGCGCAGGTTAGAAGGTATTATATTGGTGTAAGAGGAATACCACTTAAGCTCTTTAAAGAATACCTAAGCGAACGCAGATATGTAGTTATGATAGGATTAGTCACTAGTTCCGAAGAAATAGTCACATACGGAGTGGGACAAGGAAGTGTGATCAGCCTTTGTAGCATGAAAATTGACGGTGCACACATTCTCTTATGCTGATGATTTCTCGGGAGAAACTTGGAACGCGTCGGACACGCTGCCGAACGTGGCTTGTCTAAAATAGCTGCCTGGCTCAAACGTAACCTTTTGACTTTAAATGTCTCAAAGGCTAACTACATTTGTTTCTCCATTGACAATCGTAACTCAGCCATCTCAGGATCCCCAGATTATTCATTGAAAACAGTGAATAAAAAGCACTTTTAATCACTGTTTTGGAGTTTGAATTTGAAACACACCAATGTATTAGACGTTCCATCTCAATGCTTTTTATCCTCCTTGCGCAAAAAAATACTATATACAAACTTCTTGTGCAGAGAATATTCGACTTTCAAACTTCTTCTTCGATTTTAATTTTGAGTTTTTTTTTATATTTAGGATTTTAATAATGATTTTGATTTTAGTCTAGGATATTTATTGAATACTTATTTGGATTGTAATTCTAATATTAATTGCAATGTTGTTTAATTAACTATCATTATTTAAAGTAACGGAGGTAGTCACTGGCCCCTGAAACGATGTCGGCGATGCTTTCCGAGGTCTAAATTGTCCAATTTCTTAATCCTTCGTATTCTTATTTTTCCGAATTCTCATTTTTACATGTTTTGAATTTTTCTTATTCATTTATTTACACTTTCTCAATATTACATGTTCCATTTTATTCACATTCTGTATTTTCCACATTTAAGTACAATCACAATACAAATTTTGTAACAGATTTTGTTCCACACACAATTCAACTTGTGGATGATCAAAATCTGCTTTGATTTTTGGAGTTGTTCTAGTGAACACCATAGGACAACCAACGTTTTAGAGGGTTGGCACTCCTCCTCCGTTTAAATAAAAAGGTAGGAAGAAGTAATTTATTCTTTTTCATAAATTTTCAGAAAATAGAGGCACAATATTTTTTTATTAGCCTATACTGTCCCACTGCTGGGCAAAGGCCTATAGATTGTGAAAAGATAATTAAAAATTGCCAAATACATACGGAGCATAGCTATTGATGATTTATAAAAAAGCGCAATATCACCTGAAGAATGTTTAAAGAAATTATAACATGTTGGTTCAAGTTGGTTCAAGTAATAGTATTGAAACGTGAACCACACTACTTCTTTAAAAAAAACCTTTATCGCCCGTGTTACTACCAATCTTACTACCAGTAGTAATACTGGTAATTTGATTCCCTTTCTTACTACTGCAGTAGTAAGTTGTTAGAAGGGTAATTAAAATTTTCCCTTGTTACTACCAATGATAATAATAAATAATTATAAAGAATCTGGCGACATGTTGCAAGAAGGCCTATGATTCGATGCCACATATATAACTCATGTGGGTGCTGGAGTTGCATAAAATTGATGAGTCTGCTCATCTTCCTGACGTCATGTACGGGGCAGTAAAGGACGATCCTTTTCTATCCAGTATGTCGTCAGATTCAAGAAAACAGCGAACCTATAAGGATCGAGCGCAGATTTTTTATTTTTTATATGGTGTACATAATAAAGAGTATTCTATTCTATTCTAATATTTCAGGGCGACAGACAGCTAGGGTGAGTCCTCTGAGGTTTTGCTTAGCCCTGAACCCTCTGAGTACACTGCTGGAGGGTTCAGGCCTGGACTATCGGTTAAGAAGAGGGTCACGTCATATCACATCTCCTTTACATGGATGAACTGAAGCTCTTTGCCCCCAACATCTTGCAACTGATGAAGCTTCTGATGTAAACAGAAAACTTCAGTGACGTCATCAGGATGGAATTTGGTGTGGACAAATGTGCAGTCATGCATGTAAAGCGAGGGGCGATTATGGAATCCGTGGCAATACATCTCTCGGATTCCATACACCTTCGATCCCTTTCCTAAACCGAAACTTACAAGTATTTGCGTATGTCGGAAGCACTAGGCATCAATGCTACTGACGTGAAACAGTCGTCGCTTCTTTGGTCGCCTGAAAAAAGTACTAAATAGTCTTTTATCAGGCGGGAACAAGGTGCGCGCCTTCAACGGCTAGGTCATGCCGGTCTTGATGTTCTCTCTCAGATAGAACTTGACGCCCTGGATAGACAAGTCCGCACATTGATTACCGCAAAAAAAAAAAAACAACTGATCCACTAAACCTTCCAAACCTACAGCCCAATATCTTTGTCTCCATATTTAACAGTAGTCCTGCACCAACTGGTAGTTGTCCTTGGGTGCGCTTACGTAGTGCATACAGGGATAATCATCGGTTGATGACACATATCATGATACATATCTAACATGGCCCCTGCGAGCTAGCTTTGACCCCTGGCACACCTTTTAAAGATCCGGGATCCCAGAGTACCGAAATTGTTAAACAAATTTAAAATAATATGAATATTAGTCGTTTTTGTAGCGAATAAACAATTTTCTTTCTTTTCTTCTATCATTGGTAGTAACAAGGGCAAATCGTTATTACCCGTCTAACAACTTACTACTGCAGTAGTAAGAAAGGGAATCAAATTACCAGTATTACTACTGGTAGTAAGATTGGTAGTAACACGGGCAACAAAGGAAAAAAAAGGTTCCTTTTTATTTCAGAAACTGTTTAAAAGGGAATGAATTGTTTTTACCCATCTTTTTATACAATATGTAGATACCCCTCTGCAGCAGAAGGACAGATAAGCAAAATCCCGGAATAGCAAAATCCCAGATTAGCAGAAGGACAGATTTGCATACAGGCAGATAATGTACTGTCGCCGTCAAAAAAGTTACAAATCGTAGTAGTAATCTTATTATCAATTTGTGGCCTCTTTGTTTTATATATCTAAAGGTCATGCATGAAGTACTGCTCTCACCTCTGGGACGGAGATCCGTCCAGATGGTTTAGGTTTAGAGAAACCTAAGAATTCGGAAATATAGGAATTAGAAAAAATCTAATTAGGAAAAATACTGTTGCGTATTTTAAAGAATTCGTAAAATAAATAATTTGGAAAATCACGAATTTGGATTTTGGCGCTGACACCCCTGAAACACATGTAACAGCACCTAGGGGTCAGGGTTTGACATTGTAAATTTTGAAGGAAATAAACCTACTCGTAATATTCCTTGTGCTTTTCGCTTAGATCTTGCTTTTTCTCGAAGTTATGGTATAAAATATAGTATGCAACTCTTGAATAAAACGGATTTATATCGAGGGCCACGAATCACTCGCGTCGCTCATGATTCTAACACTTGAATCACTCGCTATACTCGTAATTCAATCATCATGAGTGTGGCTGACTCTGGCTTGGCCACCATCAGGGATTTTAATTTTGATAACACAAATATATAGTCGCTAATTAGTCGAAATTAGTCGCCAAATATCAGATTTAGTCGGTCACTGGTTCAAAAGTTAGAAGGGTTGTTTGGTGGCCGATCTGGAGTCACTCCCCCCGGCTTGGCCACATTTATATCTCAAAAACTAGGGCACCTAGCGAAGGTCTGTTTTCTCCCAGATTTAGTCGCTAATTAATCGAAATTAGTCGCCAAGTCACAGATTTAGTCAGGTCTTAGTTTAGAAGATAAAATGAGTTCAACTTTTAAGGTATAGTCCAAGAGCTAGATCGAAATGTTTACGAAAAATAGCCTAAAAAAAATATTTCTATCAATATGTGTAATATACTTCTAGTTTTATCGGTCTAAAGTCCTTAGAAATGTCAGAGAGATATAAATTCTTAATTAAATATATATTTTTATGTTGTCTAGGTTAGAGTAGTTTAATCTTCTTTGAAAACATTAAACCTTGCTCTTGGTCTATTTGATGTCAAGATGTACAGTCGCATACAACTGTTTTACCAAATTATAATGTTACGTCTAAATTACGTTAGAATATAAAATTTATGTTGTCAAATATATGATGTATCTACTATGCTAAAACTATGCTAGCTCGCGGACCCAGCGCTAAGAAAGAAAATTTGGTTCAAATAAATATTACTAGATGGCGATGCATGCGATGCGATATGCACCAATCGGTTATTGAATTGTGTGTAAAATTTACATTTTCAGGAATTGAACATAAAAATTGTATGTTCTTGATTAACCAACACTCCTCAGCACAAAATTATGGATATTATTTTGCTCTTAATTCACATTTTAAATATTATTTGAATGGATCATTTAAAATTGATGCTAATAGATGGCGTGATTTTAAAGTTCTGAGGAACCCCACTCGATTGTTTAAATTTGTGTTGTAACACATTTTGGTGCAATGAAACTGTAAAAATGTGCAAAAAATACTACAAAACAAATCGTCACAAAGAAAAAAATATTCACGAACTGAGTAAGCCTTTTTATCTGCAAGTCGCTGCTAAATATCGCTGTGTTTTTATAAAAGAAAAAAAGTCAAAAGAGTAATAAAAATCAGTACAGCAAAACGTATGAATGGTGCCAAAACCCAGCACATCACCGCATTCAGTCGTCGACGCGCGCGCTTGCCGATCGGTAGTGTCGTGTCCTTGAAAATGGCTTCTAACGTGGTAAAGTGTAACTCATGCAATGTTGTTATAAACGAGGTGCTTGCATTTATATGCAATAGAATGGACGTAATGGATGAAGAAGGCCTTAGTCGTGTATGTAAAACTGCTTTTTCGGAGTCGGAGATCGAAAATGCAAAAGATCTGCTTTTCCATTCCATCTCAACGGCAAAGCGCAAGAAAACAAGGAAGAGGGACGGCAAAATGCTCCGTAACATTGACGATATACTCTGTTTGCTAAAGGAAACTGACCCTGAGGAAATTCCGATATTTGTGGCTCGTGACCTGGAGAAAATACCGCCGGTTCTATTCGACCATGTTGACGTAACAAGATTATTGAAGGATATAGTGAAGATGCAGAGAGAAATCACTCAGATAAAGGAGCAATATGCCACTGCTGATCAGTTACGAATGTTACAGTTGGATCTTGAGTCGTTGAAAAATACGTCGATAGTAAATTACTTTCCGTGTACTGTGAACACAAAACGAGGCGCCGTGACTGATAGCTACGAAGACGGCAACAGTGGTCCTGTTGGATTACCACCAATATGTGTGGTAGAAGAAAAAAAGTGCAAATCGCCGTTTGTTAGTTTATCCAGTGAGGGAGGTAGTTGTAAAACACCTCAACCGGTACGTGCAGAACGGAGCGCCCGGACCGACGTGATGTCCGAGGCCAGTAAGGCGGCCAATCAGCGGTCGCGGTCTTCATACACGAATGTAGCCGAGCGCACGCCGACGCAAGCGCCTTGTTTACCTAAGCAAACGTAGGCACATACGAGCGCTTCAAATGAAAAACATTTCGTTACACAAAACGAGAAATGTTTTGCTGATATCGTACGCGATGGGCAATGGAAACCGGAACGTTATGATGAAGGATGGATTGAGGTAGAAAGGAGGAGACATAAAAATCGTTTCATTGGAAACAGAGGTTAGGCTGTGACTGATCCTGCTGTGAAATTCAAAGCGGCAGATGTACAAACCCCGATGTACATTTATAATGTGGCGAAGAAGGTGACTGTGTGTGACATAGTAAATTACATTAGAGATAAATGTAATATTACCGTTACGTTAGAAAAAATGAATATGAAAATGGCGAAAGATTATAATGCCTATAAAGTATTTGTCCCAAAATATAAATTTAACGTTTTTATGGAATCGAATTTTTGGCCAGAAGGAATAGCTTTTCGTCGTTTCATAAACTTCGATCGGCAGAATAAAGGCAGAGAGGGTACTCTGAAAAATGTCGTTGCTAACTCAAATCATGTTAAGACCAACTAAATTACTAAGTTACAACTGCAAAAGTGTGACTCGTTCGGTTGACTGTATAAGGCAACTTTGCAAAACGGCTGATATAATCGCCTTACAAGAAACCTGGTTACTGCCACACGACGTCCCGTATCTCGGCAGCATCGACAGTGACTTTGGATTCGTCGGTAACTCAGCTGTGGATACCTCCGCCGGCATACTTCGTGGTAGGCCGTACGGAGGTGTGGCGATACTCTGGAGGAAAAGTTCGTTCCCTACAGTGTCAGTGATAGAATGCACCAGTGTGCGTCTAGTGGCGATAAAAGTTGAACTTAGTGATCGCGCTGTTATAGTTTTTTCAGTGTACATGCCAACAAACTCAACAGATAATTTATTAGAGTTTACCGAGTGTTTATGTGAAATAAATGCCATTATCGAAAGTAATAATGTAGAATCTGTGTTTATTCTGGGGGATTTCAACGCACACCAAGGTGAGGTTTTTGACTCTGAATTAACACACTTTTGTACTGAACGGTTGTGGTCGTGCGTCGACAGGGAATTATTGCCGTCGGATACATACACTTTTGTGAGTGACGCGCATGGGTCGCGGCGCTGGCTTTACCACTGTGTTGTGACTAGTGCCGCGCGCCTGGCTGTTGTTGGCGCGTCGGTTCTATATGACATTTACTGGTCTGACCACTATCCCGTTCAACTGGAGTGTGATTTAGGTTTAATAAAACCAAAAGTAATGCCGACTGCTATTTGTACAAATAATGTGATCTGGGGCGAAAGGGACCAACATGAAATCCGTGCATATAGTGAGCTATGTCATACTAAACTGAGGAATATTGATTTTCCGGCAGAAATGACTAGTTGCGCTAATAACATGTGTTATAACATAGAACATAGGCATTGTTTAGATAAACTATATGATGAAATAGTTTGTATACTGTCTGATGCGGCTAAATGTAAAGTAATTGTTAAAAGGAAGCGTAGGAAAGGAAACATAGCTGGGTGGAACAGATATGTCAGGGACGCTCATGTGAGGGCTAGGCATTGTTACTGGATGTGGGTACAACATGGTAAGCCCTCTGTTGGGTATGTTTACGATAGCATGTGTGAATCCAGGAAGCTTTTTAAGTCCCAATTGAAGTGGTGTCAGGATAACGAGCAAAAAATCAAAATGGACATTATTGCAGACCGCCACTTTAAAAAGGATTTTAAAGGTTTCTGGAAAAAAAACAAACAAGTTAAATCCGAAGCCTGGTCATCCTGCGAGTGTTGCTGGCGTGCATGAACCACAGAACATTGCAAATCTGTTCCAACAGCTTTTTAAGGTTAAGTCGCCATTGGGTACGGCATCGCGGACGCTTGATGTTGACTGTGGATCCGGAGATCTTAAAGTCAGATTTTCAGCCAAAGATGTGGCAAAAATTATCAAAGGCATGGTAAGAGGTAAATCTCCTGGTCACGACAGCCTCAGCATCGAGCATTTGCAAAATGCAGGCTGTCACTTACCGCGGGTGTTGGCTATGTTTTTTAATTTATGTGTTAGTCATTCTCAGTAAATGTGTGAACTTGCTTGTGATTTGCATGCCTCAAGGTGTAATATGGTTGGACTGTGCTATATTTTTTAACAACTTCATGTAATTACCCATATTAGCAAATAAATGATTATGATTATGATTATTATTATTATTCTTACCTACCTGATAAATTGATGTTCACGGTTGTTGTGCCAATATCTAAAAATAAAACCGGAGATACCTCCGATGTATTGAATTACAGACCGATTTCGTTAGCCACTGTTATAGCGAAAGTACTGGACAGTTTGCTTGACCAACAGCTGGCGAAGCATATCAAGCTCCATGACGCGCAATTTGGCTTCAGATCCGGTTTGTCCACGGAGAGTGCCATCATGTGCCTCAAGCAGACTGTTCAATATTACAGTGATCAGAAAACTCCTGTCTTTGCTTGCTTTCTGGATCTTTCGAAAGCTTTCGACCTAGTTTCGTATGATAAGCTATGGGAGAAGCTGGAAACTGAGACAGATTGCAACCCAGAAGTTATTTCTGTTTTCAGGTATTGGTACAGCAACCAGAAAAATTGTGTACGGTGGGCAAACTCGTTCTCGGACGTGTATAGGTTGCAATGCGGGGTGAGACAGGGTGGACAAACCTCCCCTAAGCTATTCAACCTATACATTAACCGGCTTGTCGGTGAACTCAGTAGTACCAATGTCGGATGTCATATTGACGGAATCTGTGTGAACAACATAAGTTACGCAGATGACATGGTACTGCTGAGTCCATCGATTGGAGGGTTGCGTAAGTTGGTACGGGTCTGTGAGTCTTATGCAGAGGCCCATGGGCTCAGATACAATGCTAAAAAAAGCGAGCTGTTAGTGTTTAAGGGGCGTGGCAAAAGCTACGAAACTGTACCTTCAGTCACTTTAGCAGGAACCGTCTTAAACAGAGTGTCACAGTTCAAGTATCTGGGCCACTGGGTCTCCGAAGACCTTAAGGACAACGCGGATGTGGAAAGGGCACGTAGGACGTTGGCTGTCCGGTGTAACATGTTGGCCCGCAGGTTCGCACGTAGCAGTAATCAAGTTAAAATCACACTTTTTAAGTCTTACTGCCAAACACTTTACACGTGAATTACGTGGGCTACAACCGGAGGATCAAAAAAAAAGCAAAGGTTATTTAATAGAATTTAATTATACTAAAAGTTACAAGTTAATTATTTCTAAAAGATTGACAATGATCGAAGTGTGAATCAAAATTGAATCTGGGTCCGCGTTTCCGATATTGCGAAACCTCTGTTGTCGTCGTCGCGCGGCACGCTCCTGCTGATGCTGCACTGCGTGGTCGAGCCGTGTGCAGTGTTGATTTGGGTCGATGCTGTCTCGGCGATCCTCATAGATTAGCACCGCGTAACACCTCCCCCCGAAGAGCAGCCACCACCGATGATTTTCGTAGTAAATTGAGGTGGGGGTTGGTTGCAGCTTATCCTCTCTTTAGGTTCTGGAAGAGCGTAAATTCTTTCTGGACGCCTTGGGTGACATTGTGGTTCCTCGTCTGGAGTCTTCTTGGCTTTTGACCAGTACCGTCGGTAGATAAAGTAACCCATGAGTGCACATGCACCGGTTAGTGCTATGTACATTGGAATCGTAGTGTGGTAGATTCCGTAGTCGTTCGTCGCTGGAATATGTGGCTGTTGTTGCATTATCTTCATATTGGCTGCATGTAGGTGGTCCAAGTTTATTGAGTTCAGTTTTAGTGTCGGGACTGGAGGCTGATTGTCTACGTCTTCTACAGGTAGGTCCATAATCTTCAATACGTGACCCTTCAGACGATTTTTCTTATTGGCGATAGTGATCTGTGGTGTCTCTATGTAACAGTCCTGCGGTATGGTGAGTAAGTAACTTCCTTGAACTTCTTTGTACAGGTCTTGTCCACAAGAGAGATGAACCTTCGTGGGAACCGGGAAGCTGATGGTGTAGTGTCTGTCGTCAAGTTCCTCGTACGCTGGCTGGTCCAAGGTGATAGCGACAGGTTTGCATTTAGAACTTTTCTTTTGCGTGTTGATGAGTTCGTGTATGCAATCTTGTGAGAAATGGCTCTGTAGACTTCGTTTCTCCTCGCATATGAACCACTTGTTGGTCTTCGGGCATTCAGCCTCTATGTTCTTAGAATCTTTCTGGAAGGTGGCTAGGAAAGGAGAGGATGGAATGAGGACTTCGTGATATTTGTTAGGTATTATTGATAACTTATATAGATCGTATGTTTGCGGTAGAAATATTGGAAACTTATATACTATAACTATATTATTTCTCGTATAATATGAACCTAACTTAATTATATTATAATATTCTCTTATATCTATGTCTACTATTTCCTCCCTGCTATATAAACTTGTTAATTTATTTAGTATAGCGCGTATTTCGTCTATGCTGAGAATAGAATGATGCATTGTAGAGGTCTTTATAAATGCTAGAACATTCTGTAGCCGGTTTAGTTCCTGTGAAATTGCATCTACGTTGTCGCTGAGGATAATAAGTATTTGGGCTAAATGTGCGTACTTTATCAAATTATTATCTTTATCTGCGTTGCTTTCGTTAATTCTATTTAGTAGGGCTGCCATTTTTCCCTGGTTATCTGCAATATCGTCGATCATTTTAGAGTATTGAGCGGACATCTCTTTTGTTAGACTAACATGCTAGTTGAATTCAGTAACTAATTTGTGTTCATCGTTTTCGAGAGATTTTATAGCTTGATTATAATGTAATGCGTCAGTATAATCTAAATTTCCTGTAATGCTTTTCACAACACTACCGAGGCCATCTATGAGCCCTCTTTTTATACGAGTTATCTCGAAGGACTTTAATTGTTCGGATACGCTATTGAGTTTGGATCTTAGATAGTCTATATGAGGCTGGAATAATGATTTGGTTTGGTTATTAAGATTAGGGCTGCTGGTTAGTAGTTGGCTATCAATAGAGTTTATTTTATCTTGTAAAGTGTCTAAATTAACGTATTGTATGAAGGAATGGTGGTGTGATAAGATCTTAGCTGGGCCTAATTTAAAGGGTACAATCCCGGGTCCATCGTCCAGGCTCTCAAGTCTTATTTCTTGAGACAGAGATGTTCGCAGAAACAGGTGCAGGATCAGGAGCTTCCTGCAACAATCGGGCGGTTTTAGGAACCCTTTTTAGCCTGGACTTCGCAACAGGACCGCGTTTCTTCCTTGTATAGATGTGGATAGGGAGGTCCGCCATAACAACGTCATGAGTGTATCGAGGAGCTAATTTTTGCCTGGAAGCAAATGGATTCTTTACAAAAATCTGTTGTTCAGGTGGGTAGTCGACTTCTGGTTCGCGTTGAAGGTTACGACTATCAGTAGACTCCTTGCGGGTTTCGATACATAGCTCGTGAATTGCATTATATGCAGTAGTCATTTTCTCTTTATGACTAGTCATATACTGCTGTAGCAAATGAGCGGATAAATCTAAGTCGAAGGAATCGCGGGGATCAAAATGTCCGGTAATAACTTCGATAGGTTTACATTTTGTGAAACTATGGATACTGCTATTGTAAGCTAGGAGGGCGTAGGGCATGAGGTTAGTCACGGATTCACCTTTTTGACTAAATTTAAGGATGCGAAGGTGCTCTAATATGGTAGCGTGGAATCTCTCAACTATACCATTTTCATTCGGGGTATGTGGTGCTACCTTATGGTGTTGAATCTTGTGTAACCTTGTGAATTCTGCAATTAGTTGGTTAGTAAACTCTGTCCCGTTATCAGTAACGATGGTAGATGGTATTCCATGGTGAGTGCAGAAGCTAAGAAATGCTTGTACTACACTTATAGCTGTTCCATCTCTTAAGTAATAAGCCTGAGCATACTTTGAAAATGAGTCTACTAACGTTAGGAACTTTTCGCTTTGAATAGTTAATAGATCGAGGTGTACTATTTCAAATGGTTTACTTGCTGGTGGAACTACTTTAAATTGTTGTTTGGTTGGATTGCGGTCGTACTTTGCCTGGCCGCAAATAGTACATTCATTAATAAATTTCGTTATATGTTCGCGCATTTTCGGCCAGTAGTACTTGTGAGATAGAGCTAAGTAAGTTTCGTTAATACCCCTGTGGTTAGTTTTCCCATCATGATGCTTGTTAATAATTTCCTGTTGCCTCAAGTACTCTCTAACGTTATCCAATTCCTTTTTGGTTAACGTTAAGTTCATTGATGAATTTTTAAAGTTCTTTTGAATAATGGGAATTATTGAGTACATGCCTAAAGTTGGATTTATTAATAGCCCTGTTTTAATTTTAGGATGGACGTATTCTTTTATCGCATTAACTACTTCCTCCTCTAGATTTGATTCTGACACCTGAATGTTAATTCGTGTGTGGGTGTCAAAGGGTTTAGTTACAATTGTTCGACCCTTTAAATCTCCTACTATATTAAAAATAATCTGTTTCGTAAACTTGTTTAATGGATCGTCAGAAATGGGAACCTCTAGGATGGGGTTCTCATTATCTGTGTGGACTGTAGCGGTAGCCGAGTCATCCGCGGGTTCCGTAGCCGTAATGGTTCTAGAGTCATCAAGGGCAGGATTATTTTCTGTAGGGTTAGCTACAATAGACATTAGTTCTTCATTATTAATTTCAAGCCGTGATAAAGCATCCGCATTAGTATTGCATTTACCCTGTTTGTATTCTATTGAAAAATCAAATTCACTCAGTTTTAGCCGCCATCTTGTGAGTCTCGAATTGGGTTCCTTCAAGTTCATGATCCATTGAAGGGGCTTATGGTCGGTAATTATTTTGAATCTTCTACCGAATAAGTATGGCCTAAAATATTTGGTGGCCCAAACGATTGCTAACAATTCCCTTTCAATGGTACTGTAATTTAACTCGCTAGAGTTTAAAGTACGTGAAGCGTACGCTATGGGTTTATCTGAGCCTATTACTCCCTGGGATAGGACGGCGCCGATCGCAACGTTAGATGCGTCGGTTGTTAGAATGAACTCTTTATTGAAATCTGGATATTGCAGAATAGGGTCGTTAGTAAGGAGTTTTTTACAGTGCTCAAAGCAATTAATGTATTTTTGACTCAAAGTTATTTTGCTACCCTTTTTTAAACATTGAGTTAGTGGTTTAGTTAATTTAGCAAAATCCGGGATGAATTTCCTATAATAGCCGATCAGGCCGAGGAAACGTTTGATGTCTGTTGCTGTTTTAGGAAGAGGGTAGTTTTCTATGGCTTTAATTTTGTCTGGATTTGGCTTGACACCTTCGTTGCAAATGATGTGGCCTAGAAAGCTAGTTTCTAACTTTAAAAATTCGGACTTATCCATTTGAATTTTAAAGTTAGATTCTCGCAATCTTTTAAATACTTTTTCCAGGTTATTAATATGCTCCTGCAGGGAGGTACTGAAAACTACAATGTCATCCAAATATACCAGACAGATGTGGTTTAAGTCTCTAAGGATATTATCCATAACCCTTTGAAATGTAGATGGAGAATTTTTAAGCCCCATCGGCATTCTAAGGAATTCATAATGGCCATTTTCCACATTGAACGCCGTTTTGTGTATATCTTCAGGGTTCATTTCGACTTGATAGAACCCGCTGGCCAAATCCAGGGTACTAAAATATTGGCATTTACCTAATTTGTCTAATACGTCTGTAATGTTAGGTATGGGATACTTGTCATCAATCGTTTTCTCGTTGACTTTTCGGAAATCCACGACAAGTCGCCATTTAACCTTGCCAGAAGCATCCGCCTTTTTGGGTACGATCCAAATAGGGGAACTCCAGGCCGAATCTGATGGTCGTATTATATTTTGATCAAGCATTTTACCTATTTGATCTCTGACTTCTTGTCTGTGGACATAGGGATATCTATAAGTTTTAGTGTGTACTGGAATTTCATCAGTTGTTCGGATGCGATGTTTTACTTTATTTGTGAATGTCAATGATTCGCCTTCGAGATAAAAGACGTCGGTATAGTTCGCACAGAGGTTTTTTAAGTTAGCAAGTTCCTCTGGGTTTAAATGTTCCGTTCTAAGACGAGAAAGTACGGCATTAACACGATCTGATGGAATTGCAGTATCTTCAACTTCAATGTTAAATAACTGGGCTTCTACGGGGCGGTCCATTGAAAAGATGATGTCGTTACACGTTGGGTTAGTGATCTCCACCCAGCCACGGTTATTTTTTACACTAGTTATGCAGTTTGAAATTAAGCAACTAGAGTCGATCATTACTTCACCGTCCAACGTATTAATAGGTACTCTAACTAACTTGGATGAATTAGCTGATATTATATCCTCGTACAAATTGGCATTGCGTGAATCATACATCTGTATAGGTAGTTGTGCATTCTGGGTTATTAGTAATTTACGGTTAAGATCGATTTTACTTCCCCAATTTTCAAGCAAATCAAAGCCTAGGAGTCCGTCGAAGTAATCATGAAATTTGTAAACGAATAATGTAACATCTGAATGTTCGTTTAATTCTGAAAAGCATGGCAAAGTAATGGAATAGTCATTCTTAGACGTCCCGTGAACATTTGTTACTTCGAATGGCTCATAGTTTAGTGGCATATGGTTAAAATATTTGCTTACGGCTTCTGGGCTTATAAACGATTGATTAGCTCCCGTATCAATTAGTAACTTAAGTGGTGGATCCTGGATCTGAATAAACCCGAGTTGCCTCTGTATATGAAAGTTGAGCTCTATTTTGGTTTTTCTAATTTGGATACCTTCTGAAAATTTTCAGTAGGTTGGGTATCTTGGTCTACCTCTTTTACCGAAGGAGTGTCGTGGTAGGGATGTGAATCCTCATAATATCCAGGGGGGTAACCACAAGCTCTTAGAGCGGTATCAATTTGACCTTATGTCGCGTTTTCGTACCATGACGTCGTTTAAAAGAGCTCAATTTGATAACGCTACGAAGTTGTTTTTGTTTAGGCTTTGATAATTTTTTGATGACGTTTTGTCTTTAGTTCATTCAAAATTCATACCACAGCGTGCTTTTTGACAACTAGCGATATCGTTTTTGCTACAATTTTTGGTTTTGTTTGACAGTTAAAAAAAGTTGCTTTGGCGGGCTCGCTTTAAACATTTTCTAAGTAAAATACAAAAATTATCACTTCCGTGATATAAAACCGGTAAGTAATACGTATTTATTTATGTAAGTGAGTGGATTTAATAACTTTTCTCAAACCTTTAGCCTATGTAAAATGACCTGTTGTAAAATTATCGATTGAATTGCATTTCAAGTGATTTTAATGCCTAATCATCATCATAATTTCAGCGTTTCAGCCGAAAGACGTCCACTGCTGGATATAGGTTTCCCCCAAACGTTGCTACATCGTAAGGTCCATCCAGTCAATTGCCCCAAGACGCCAACGTTCACGTTCGATTTACATAGGTAATTATTTCTTGTTTGATTCTAGATGCTCAATGCAACGTACCTTTATTTTAGTACGTAGGTAAGTTTTAATTTATTTAATTATTTGTTTCTAGTCTATCAGCTTTTATCAGTTCGTTTTGAAAATGGCGAGTATATACGGAATGTATTTTGAATTCATGGAAGACGACAACTCGGAAAATCATACTATACGAAAGCGGCGTCGTATGCAGTTGCGTGAGGACACTAACCCCTTCGATCTTAACGAAGCGGAGTTTATTAAAAGGTACCGATTGTCGAAGGAGTTAGCACGTAACCTGTGTGATGAGCTGAGGCCACTTATGAAGAGCCCGAGAAGATCAACTGACTTGTCTGTGGAGACGAAGGTAGGCTCCTTGTAAATTATAGGTACCTAAATAATGCAAATAATACACTAAAACCGTGTACCTTCTTTAGGTATCTGTTACATATACCACTTTATATCACTATACCTACATACTAACTTATATTTCTTCATTCTAGGTGTTGATTTCATTGTCGTTTTACGCAACTGGGTCCTACCAACGTCCCACAGGCAACAATGAGGGTCATTTTGTGGCCCAACAGACCGTATCCTCAGCCATCTCGCAGGTTACTAAGTGTCTCAACTCGCTGCAGATGCGCCAAAAATATATACGATTTCCGGTTACTGACCAAGAAAGAAATATAATAAAAACAAAGTATGTTCCTATTATGATTAGAATATTATTAGTTGCAGATTGATACTTTGCTGAAACTGAAGTTAGTTAATCAAATTTTGATCTTAATTTCATTTATTACAGATTTTACAATAAATTCAGTATACCTGGGGTACTTGGCTGTATTGATTGCAGCCAAGTAGCTATTGTACGCCCAGTAGTGCATGAGGAGCGATATTACTGCCGAAAGCACTACCATTCCTTAAACGTGCAGTTAGTAAGTACCTAAAGTTAAACTGTTTTATACTTAAGTTTATAAACCTTGCTCCTAGTTAAAAACCTCATCAAATCAATGTAGGTACTTATTTTAGATAACCTTGTAGGCAAAAAGTGACCCTTAAACACAAAAAGCTACATGTTTTACACTCTATTAGGAATGCCACATAACATCCTTTAACATATAAGTAGGTACCTACTAATTATGAACATTTCTTTCAGATTTGTGATGCAGACATGCAAATTATGAATGTCGACGCAAGTCATGGTGGTGCAAATCATGACTCTTTCATATGGTCCACACATCCGCTAAGATCTCATTTAGAAAACCTTGGCAACACCAATGACACTTGGTTTCTTGGTAGGTACCTACCTACGAGTTAAAAACTTAATAGGCAAACTTGATTGACTCAACATTTACGTTAACTTTTTATCAATAGGGGATTCTGGATACCCACTGAGAAAGACTATGATGACGCCGATACTGGATGCAGCAGCTGACTCGCCTGAAGCACATTACACGTTATTACATGTCCGTGCAAGGAATATTGTGGAGCGCACTATTGGGCTTTTAAAATCGCGTTTTCGTTGCCTATTGATTCACAGAGTATTGCATTACTCTCCAGAAGCAGCTGGCCTGATTGTAAATGCTTGTGTTATATTACACAACATTTGTAATCGGGCTAATATACCTGTAGAACCATTAAGCAATGAAGATGTGATTTTAGAAGCCCAACTGCAGTCGCAAGGTATTGCAGGTGAACAGCCACGCAATAATAACATCGCTCTTCAGCAGGGTGTCGCGACACGGAATGCCCTTGTTCAGCGACTGTGGGAAAGGCGGCATTTACGTTTTTAATGTGCTGCTTCTACCCATGTAAATGAACAATTGTCTCACTTTGTGCACGGTAGAATCAATTTTTATTACTTGTAAATTTTAATTTATTTGACGGTCAAAAGTGCCGTTTATTGGCCTAGTTGAAGGCTTAAGTGATTCCCAAATACAGTTGTCAGCTGACCAAAACTTGTATGAGACAATTTAATTTTGGACTGAAATACATGGACAGAAGCATTTATTTTTAGCAATTATTATTCCTTTTATATACTTATATTTACATTTTTAAATATTATTCTATAAAAAATAAAATATTTTATTAGATTGTATGAACGTTATTTTATTACTCCTTATTAGTTTCATTGTTATGTTATTTATTTTTTTAATGTATTCGAGCTCCCAGTAAGTAGTTGAATTGAGCTACACTACTGATTAATGGGTAAGTAATAATTGTATGGCATCTATCAAGCTTAGGCCCACAACTAGCCCTAGAACTACTTCTATACCAATACTATAAAGAGGAAATATTTTTTTGTTTGTTTGTTTGTACCGAAAAGGCTCCGAAACTACTGGACCGATTTTAAAATTTCTTTCACCAATTGAAAGCTACATTATTCTTGAGTGACATAGGCTATTTTTTAATCCCGAAAACGGGTCCTGCGGGGTGGCCCACGGGAGCGAAGCCGCGGGGAACAGCTAGTATCATAAGTTGTATAGAAGTTTGAATGGAAGCACGAAATAAAAAAGCGCAATGTGCTTGGATAATATGTTATTTATATAAATAATATAGTGTAGCTGGGTCTGAATGTGCTAAAAAAACACTGTTGTGCAGCTACTGTCGGTAGGTGGCTCTGAAGATGCTGAAACAAAAAATACAAGGGCTATTTTTCTGTTGCATTAGTTGTAGTACATATTTCTAAATATAGAGGTACTAAATGATTGTTTTTTTTCATATAATGTTTGTAAACATTAGCTTGGTAGCTGAAATGGTAAGAAATAAAATTGCTTTTCTACTATTATCTAAACAATGATTTTTTAATTCTATATAATCATGATTTATTGTTTTATCCTCGCACTGAAAGTCCTTGCAGCAATTACACCAATGGAGCATTCACAAGCGTATACTAATAATAAGACCAGCAGTCTAATTGTTTAAGTGAATTCGGCAAGGCAAAGAGTATGAATAATCGACCAATCACATGCGAGATGAAAGACGCGATGTGGATTTCTGTCTATGTGATTGGTCGATTGTTGCCGAATTCACTTACGCAATAAGGCTACAGGTTTCCTCACGATGTTTTCCTTCACCATTGTCAGCCATGTCCAAAATAAAGTTAGAAAGTAGGTACATAATTATGAACAGAAAAAGTCACATTGGTACTTGCCCGGAATTGAACGTAACAGACAGTTATTTTCGCATTTATAATATTAGTATGGATATATAAAAGAGACAACAATAATACATAACATAAATTAAAAGAAAACCTATACTCATGTAACCAAATTATTTACATAAAGATCAATATAATATGAATATTATTATCGTTGTGTTGTGGTGGCCGGTGCGCAGTGGTCCAGTGGTTTAGCTTAAGGTTGTGGGTTCAAATTTGTCTTGGACATAGCTAAAATTCGTCAAGGATAATATCGTGAGAAAAGAGCAAGCTTGGCGATTAATTTTCTTGCATTCTCTGTATGAAAAGTGGTCTTCCCTGTAGTGGGACAGTAACAGGCTGGCATATTATTTGCATATTTCAATTTATTTTTTTACCTTTCAATGCGCATCAGTACGTCCACTGATTTCTCGACCGCAGCGCTCATCCTGATAACAGCCTCGGTCAACCCCACAGCAGCCTCCGCATGCATTTGTGCGGCATGTGCGAGGGCACGTCTTGATGCCTCTTGAGTCATTGGCGGCTCTCGCCTACGACGTCTTCGGCGAGGGGAGATGGTTGTAAGACGTGGGGAGATTGTCGCAGGACGTGGGGAGATTGTCGCAGGACGTGGGGAGATTGTCGCAGGACGTGGGGAGATTGTCGCAGGACGTGGGGCGATTCTTGCAGGATATGGGGATCTTGTTGCAGGACGCGGGGAGTGTGATGCAGGCGGTGCTGGGTGTATCTCAGCAAATGTGCGTGTTAGAAGTGGAGAGTGTGATGCAGGAGGTTGGGATACTGGCGATGGGGTTCTGGTCAGGGAGTTGGTCACTGGCTGTTGCACTAATGGTATAAATTCTTGGAGAGAATTTATACCATTCGTCTCAACAACCAGATTCTGCAAAATGGAGGGTGACGGGTCATATGAATCCACCGCACAGATTATTATGGGTTCATTAATTTCTGGAGGCTGCAAAAGAGAAAACATAAGAACTCGGTTAAAATTGTAAACAACAATAAACAATGTGTAACAAGTACTATATTTTCTTACCAGTTCCACCCGAACGCCTGGCAGGCCCAAGCCAAAATCGTCCCCAAGTATCTCCAGGAACTTCAGTTCTATGTCGGTTAGGGGCTTCTCGGTGGAAGGTCCACCTCCCGTACGCACATGAGAAGCCCGCACCGCAGCAACCCTTTTCTTAATTTTGGACTTCAAGTCCACCCAATACTGAAAAATAATAATATTTAATAATGATCAATCAATCTGCCTAGCCTTTTCTCAACTATGTTGGGGTCAGATTCCAGTCTAACGTTATAGTGAGTGTAGACCATCTATTTGATGGCCGGCGCCGGCGCCGGAACAATCACCGTGCTGCGTTCCACCGAGATCTGCTTCGTAATGTTCTTGAGCATCAGATTGTTCCAGCTCACCTGCATCTTAAACATGAGGATGTTTAAGATGCTGGTGATGCTGGTTTATTCAAAAAACATTCCCATGGGGGGAGGCCCCCATGGGAATATTTTTTTAATCTGGTAGAGCTAGTATAGAGACGGGCTTATGAATGACGCCTTGTCTGTTCTAACGTCGATATATGAAGAGTTGACGGCGTATGCAGGAGCGTACGGCTCGCCTGGGTACAGCCACTTCATAGGTGGCAGCTGGTCATACAGGATGAAGACCAGGGTCGCCGTCACGAACTTGGGTGTTGTGCTGCTGCCATTTGAAGCGTTGCTGCAGAGTGGCTAGATAGTCCTTTCTCTTTCCAGAAGTGTTCTCAGGGCTCAATGTGCTGATAACTGTTTATGATAAATTTTTCGTAACGGTTAAAGGCAGTGAGCCGACCAACAACGAAGTGCCCAGGTGTAACTTCTGACAGATCAGATAGATCAGCAGACATTGAAGTAATTGGATGTGACTTCATAATAGCTCCAATCTGCGCAAGTGTCTTACTCTTAAAAAGTTAAACTAGTGTAACACGCTATGCTCTTTAAATTATATTTGGCTGTTTTTTGACTCCCGCTTCCTAGATAACGCCGAAATGCAGTGCATACGCGGGAGAATTTGAAACCTATCGTGCCTCCCTCCTTGCTCGTGTAGTCGCTTACTAAACTTACACTTTCCTTGAGCAGTCTGTTCAGTTTGTTATTAGCTCCTACATTTTTTTTTTGCATTATTACAGTAGTAGCTTCTGCCAGCGGTTTCGCCCGCGTGAATGTCGAAAATTATCCCGAGGGAACATATTCCCGGGATGAAAAGTACCCTATGTGCTATTCCTGACTATAATCTATGTCTACGCCTAATTTCATCCATATCCATTCGGCCGTTCTGGCGTCAAGAAGTAACAAACATAAAAACACACACATATACTCACAAACTTTCACTTATATCTTTATATCGTCGTGAAATAAATCTACTCAAGCACAAGATAAAGGTATTCCTACGAACTTAACTGCTGCATTCAAAAACTTTACTATTTAACAGTTACTTCAACTGCTCCTTAGTATAGATTACATACTAAAAAAGTTAAACGTAAACAAAGAGAAAATCATGCTGTGCAGGCGGAGGATACACCAGATTATGGTCAGCCAGCCTGCGAATATGTATCCTCCGACTCAGTCGGGTTTTTTGATTTATAACTTTTTAGTTAGTTTTTTTTCGAATTACGTACATTTAAACATATAAGTATTATATATTTTTGAAATCACCTCTTAAAACCCTTTATTTTGATACCCCACGCGATGGGTTTGGAAGAAATAAAAAAATTGGGCCCCCACAATATAGCGCACAAAATCCGCCATTTTTCTAATAACCAATTTTAATGTAGCCAGTGACACTCGCAGAGTTAAGACGCATCGATTGACGTACGAATCATCAAAATTGGCCAAAGCGTTTGGTCTCTGGAACGCCATATAGGAACAAACAAACATACATACATAGACTGATAAACACATTACCCTCCTTCGGCAGTCGGGAAAAATCAATACTAAGGATCGCCATAAGTAACCATTAAAGGCCCTGAGTGCGGCAGTAAGTCTCTGTAGGCAAGAAGTTAATTAGGGCACTATGTATAATAACCGGGCAATATTGAATTGATTGAAAATCTAGGCATTTTTCAAACTGTCTGGGAATAATGAATAATGCCCTATTAATTGCTGTACTAAAAGGTTACTAAAACGTCAGCCTAAGTTCCTAAGTACCAAGGTTCTAGCCTGATGAAAGACGGACAGACAGACAGTCTTAGTAACAGGGTCCTGTTTTAACCCTTTGAGTATGGAACCCTAAAAATATTGGACCCAACAAACATTATATACAGATATTATATTACACTATTATATAATATCTGTATATAATATGTATATAATAGATATTATATTAACATTATAGATAAATATTATATTTAGAAAAATAATATATTATAGCATGAAGAGATTTGTATACAAAATTCAAGATAGCCTTTAGATGATTATTCATAGATTGTTATCATGAGTTCAGTAAGTAAATTTCAAATTAATTTATGATTGGCAGCAGTTTACTATATTGATTTGATTATGTTAGATGCTCCTAGCTCTAACGAAGAACGGAGGTAATGGAACTTAATAATATGTGGAATAGTAGTATTGTTGATGATCAAAGAATTAAAAGTGTATCAAAATGCCATGCACTTTATAATAGTTTCTATCAAAGGAAGGCAGATGAATGGTAGGCAACTTAATTATATAGCTATGGCAATCTTGTTTAATATTCTGGCAGCTAGACATAGAATTACAGTTACTATTTTCAGGTAGAACATAACTAGGAGAAAGACTTCCAATAATTAATTGAGTTTAAGCAATGTTTGAACTGAAGTAAGGGACTTCAGTTATAAAATTATGTCATTTTTATTTAGCTGGTTAGAATCCAGTTTCTATTTTAAATTATGAATAATCAAACTGTATCAACAACTCTTTCAATCTTGATAGTTTTATCTCAATGTCAATAAGTATTTGTTTAGAAATGCTGTCAGCTGTGCTATCAGGGTTACAGAATTTAAGTATTTTGAAAATATAGTTATTCTAGCCTTTATTTGATCACATTGCTGAATAAGAGGTTTCAAATCAGCAGGCATAGTGAAAGTGTACGGGACGGACGTGATCGTCCAAGACCGACAGGCAATCAGGAGGTTGTAAGGCTCCTGCTTGAACGCGTTGACGCCCCTTGCACCTATTGTTCAGTTGTCATCTGGTAACTATGGACCTTGGAGACACTTGAAGGCTGCCAAGTAGGTTGAGGTGAAAAACGTGATGTCCAGGTTAAATAAAACTATTTGTTCATGGCCAGAAGCGATGTTCCTTCATGGTCCTCGATGCGCAATGATGCGTGGAAATACTTTAAGTGAAATAATGGCTACGAAATGTTCACGCGCCTGCGCACTATTAAAGAGGCGAACTCGACTGCGACGAGGACCACAACATTCCGACCGCAAAAACTTTTATTTTTCAAAAAATATACGCTAAGACTCGTAGCTTGAAACTGACAGGAACTACCCTTCCACTGGACCGATTCTGGTGAAACTTGTACTTTTGGATAGGTCTCGAGGAGACCTTCCCTCCGGTCTTTGATCCAGGTCCCTAGCCCCTACCATCAGGGAGTTCTCGTAAGGAGAATGTCGAAGAAAGGGAATTCCCGCCAGTTTGAAGCTTTACAATCGAGTTTCTCCTAAAACTAGACATGTTAGCTCTAGGGTACCAGCGAGGGACTTGGAGCCCTCCTACTGGGCCGTTGACACACACAAGTGTCACAGTTATATTCAAAACATTCAGGCGTACAGCCGCGAAATGGTGCGAGAAGTTAGCTTATGCCCCTGATCTTGGCACATAAACTCGATTCCTACTCAGACTGCTGGGTGGATTTTCAAGTTACATTCACACCCGGGTAGCCCTCGTGATGGGCTATCCCAAGGCAGAAGTCCGGTAGCTACATGTCCAACCCCCGATGAGTTATCGTTTGTTACAAGTTTGTTTACATAGCAAATCCATGTAACCTCGCACCATATCAGGTCGCTTAACTCCTCAACCACCAGAGCTAAGCTCCTTCCGGAAGTGTGGTTGGGTAGCTGGAAAACTAGGCTGTCTGACGGCGGTACCCTGATGGGTGTACCACCAGCCTTTCCGCAGCTTAAGGTGCCGGGAAGCGGCCGAATACTAAATTTTACGTCGTCTCACAGCTTTAATGTGTCTGTGTGCGTTATATACACCTATATACTAGTTTTGTGTCATGACTGAGTCTAGACGCCCGCCTGTGGGTCCACGAAGGTAATGCTTCAGACAGCATATCTATAACTGACCAGGCACCAAGTGTCCCTGGACGTAGTGACCCGTCGGCAGACGCATAGAAACGTCCATGCCGGCATACACAGACACATCACTTCAAGCAAGTGATGTCTATGTACTAGAATTACACAGGTGCTATCTATTTATAGGGCCTAGACAAAATTCTAGGTCACCTAGAAGCGCTAAATGGCTTGTATCGAATTTTCCAAACACTTACTTGAGTAAAATGTATGTATATTTCCCTTTTTAGAGTGAAAATGCACTATGACTGGCCATGTACTGCTATTATGTATAATTTCTCAGTCATGGTATCCAGCCATCCTATCTAGAACACCTAGGTGGTGTTTCCTAACAAAACAATTATGTGTAAGGAAGCAATCTGATTGGTTGGTGAATAGAATACCTATAGCACCACCTGATACCCTGCTCAAAACGGGGGGTCTAAAATAAGTAAACAAAATATTTTTATTTCCTTAAACCTATACATTTATCATATAACTAAGGTACCTTATGTATAATTCTAACACATAAGCGCTATATTCACACTATAAACTATGTAAAAGCCCCCAAAACATGAGTTTAAAGTTATCAAAATTCTACAAAAACTGGTTTTAGTATAAATATAAGGTGCCGCCCTCTTACAGGTCATTGTGAACTAAACGCTCGTTGAGGACGGTTGTTTTTTACGGAGTTAAATACTTGTTTCTTTCCGTAATAACACAATCAGTATGCATATTAAAGCTTCTAATTTATTGTTATTAGACTATATAATTCTATTACCTACTGATAGACACATAAAATATAATTTTAGTGTCTCAAAAACATGAGCAAAAATTAGTTACGAGCTTTACTATAAAAGGTTTTTTCACCTACCGACATCGCTTAGTATGCGATGGCGCTCTGGGGTGAGCAGACGTGTGTCTGTCAATACTATTTATATTTTACATATGACAACCTATCTAAAGGTGACGTATCGTCGCGAACATCTCTCCCGCCGTGCAGTGTCGCGTCGACTCGATGCTACGTTGGCGCGGCGCTGCATCAGCATTGTGAGCGGCGCACGTCGGCAGCGCTCGTGACCTCGACGCTCTGTGACACGTCGCTCAGCTCTCGCCGCTGGAACTCTGCTGCACTCATTTTGGCAAAGGAATGAGCTTCTTCACCGGACGCTTTAGAGTGCCGCCAGTAGTGCGCACCTCAGCGGTCCGGACTTCTCCATCAGGGCCAGGGTATATGGCCTCGATGCGGCCTCGCGGCCACGTGTTGCGAGGCAGCTGCCCGTCCGCGATAAGGACGGGGTCGCCCACCAGCAGGCCAGGCCCGCGGCTGTGGGGCTCCCGCCGGTTTTGGAGCTCCGGCAGGTATTCTCGCACCCACCGGCGCCAGAACATGTCGGCCAGGATTTGTGACCGACGCCACATCTTTTTGTGGTCGATGTCTTGCTCGGTGAACACGCCGGGGTTTGGGAGTCTAGCCGACCCACCAAGTAGGAAGTGGTTCGGCGTGATAGACTCGTCGTCATCGCCGTCGACTGATACATGTGTCAGCGGGCGGCTATTTACCGTGTACTCTGCCTCACAAATCAGTGTGGACAACACCTCTTCGTGTGGGTGTTTCTCTGTGAGTACGGTATACAATGCGTTTTTTACGCAGCGAACTAGACGCTCCCATGCACCTCCCATAAAGGGCGCTGATGGGGTGATGAAGCGCCAAGTGATGCCTCGGCGACTGGCCTCCTCTCGGAAGGCCTCTCGTAGCTCTCGATCGGCACCGTGCATGTTGGTGCCGTTGTCTGAGTGGATCTCAGTTGGACATCCTCTGCGGGCGGCGAAACGGCGCAGCGCTAATATTGCGCTGTCTGCGCTGAGGCTGGCGGCGATCTCGAGGTGGACAGCTCTTGTGGTGAGGCATGTAAACAGTGCTACATATCTCTTGTGATGCTGGCGACCCACGGTGACAGATAGCGGGCCGAAGTAGTCTAGCCCGGTGTACGTGAACGGCCTTTGGTGATGAGCCAGGCGCGTTCGTGGGTGGTCGCCGGTCGCTGGCACAGGTGCTTGTGCCTTACGAATACGGCACTGAAGACATTGTGCCAGTACTTTCTTGGTGGTGGGACGCATCCTTACGACCCAATAATGCTGCCGTACTTCATTTATTGTGAGTTCAGTCCCACTATGTAGTAAGCTGCGGTGTGTCCAGTCTATATAGAGCTGGGTTATATGATGGTCGCCATGTAATATTGGCGGTCGCCTTACATCTTCTGTGACCTCGTCAGTGGCGGCTATACGGCTTCTAATACGTAGTAGGTCATCTACTACTTCTATTTGCAGCGCGTGTAGCGGACTATTTTTGTCCACTATTTCATGTGCATGCAATCTAGCTATTTCTTGAGCGAACGATTGCTGCTGTGCAACTTGTACGAGTATTTTCTCGGCTTTTTGAAGAAAGCTCGCATCTATGTACTGCTTTCGGACTTCTGGCGCTATGTATGACGGCTTGGTTGCTGCAGTCGCTGTCTTCTTTTTCTTTCGCCAGTCCGTGTCCTCCTCAGCGTTTTTCCGGGTTCTTTTGTAGAACGTTTTCTCTGTCCTTTGTTTACAGAGATGTATAAAACGTAGGACGGTAGCAGTCGCACGTAATAGCCGCTCCCATCTTGAAAAGTTGACGGGATTAGGTATAGCTTCTATGAGCTTCGAAGTGTATGTATGTCTGTCTGTTATTTTCTCCAAAACAGATTTTTCTTTTTCTGTGACAGTGAGCGTTCTTTCCTCTCCTGTCTCTTCTGTGATTGGAGGTTTTTCTGATGGCCATGAAGAAGGGTCTTCATACAAAAAACTTGGGCCACAGAACCACTCGTGTTGTGAGTCAAACCTCGGCGGCACGTCACGAGTCGCTATATCGGCGATGTTCAACTTCGTGGATATCCATCGCCAATCCTCCACTTTGCTACCTTCTTCTATGGCAGCTATGCGATGAGCTACGAAGGCTTTATAGGTTCGTGCTCCTTTTTTTATCCACGACAAGACTGTTTTGCTGTCTGTCCAATACGTGACCGACGATGGATTGTTGTCGTGTTCACGTTTCACAGCTGCAGCCAGACGGGTTCCCATCACCGCTGCCTGCAGCTCGAGGCGCGGTATCGATTGTAGCTTTAATGGAGCTACTCTCGCCTTGGCCATGACTAGGCTCACCTTCTGTGTGCCTACTGCTGTGGTGGCTCGCCAATACACAGCTGCTGCGTATGCCAACTCGCTTGCGTCGGTAAATACATGTATTTGTATTTCTGTGGCATCACTATAACCAGGATAACATCTTGGTATGCTGATGCCCTTGAGCTGCCGCAGGTTTTCGATCCAACTTCTCCACTGAGATGCCAGGTCAGCGTCTAATAGCTGGTCCCAATCGACGCCTCGCCTCCAAGCTTCTTGCAATATTTGTTTAGCTCGAATCGTAACAGGCGAGGCTAGTCCTAGGGGGTCGTATAACGACATGACAATTTTGAGAGCCTCTCTTTTTGTAGGGGCCTCCTTTTCTAAAATTCCTGGCGGCAGTCTCGCAAGCGTTAGGTTGAAACCTAGCGTATCTTCACTAGGTCTCCAAATCAGGCCGAGTATTTTCTCTGCGCCTACTGTATCTCCGATGTTCACAACCTCAGTGCAGGTTTGTGACGGATCGATATTTTCTATCAGGCGCTTACTGTTTGATACCCATTTTGTTAGGTCAAACTTCGCCTGTTGGTGTATTTTCTTCACCATTGTCGCGACTTCTGTCGCTTCTTCGACTGTTTTATAGCTGTCCAGATAATCGTCCATATAATGGCTCTCTACTATAGCTTTCACTGCTACTGGATGCTGTTCGATGTGCTTCCTTGCGTTCCAATTTTTCGCAAAGATAGCGGTGCACGGCGAGCTTGCCGCGCCGAAAATGATGGACGTCATACGATATTCTTCTGGGGCTCCATCTCTTCTGTTGCCTCTCCATAGGTAGCGAAGTGAGTCTCGGTCTTCACTTCGTACTTTTACTTGCATGAACATCTCGGCTATGTCTCCGGAGATGGCCACGCAGTGTCTACGAAATCTCATCATGACGCCGGGCAGCGACTGCAGCAAGTCTGGTCCAGTTAGCAGGAAGTCGTTGAGTGACTTTCCTCTCGATTTTGCGGCGGCATCATGTACTATTCGAATTTTCTCTGGCTTCATGGGGTTGAAGACATCGAAATGAGGCAGGTACCAGGTTTTTCCTGGCGTGCTTGACTTGGGAGCCTTCTCAGCATATCCCTTTTCTATCAGGGAGTCCATCTGATGTGTGTATTTCACACGAAGAGCGGGGTTTTTATCCAGCTTCTTCTCTATGGAGACTAGCCTTTTGAGTGCTGTCTCGTAACTATCGGGCATCTCTATTTTCTCGTCCCGCCATAACATAGCGGTTTCTATGTGCCCATTTCCTAACTGTCTTGTGTGACGGTTCAGTATATCTTCTGCCCTCTTCTGGGGGTCAGAAGCTGGTTGTCGTGGATTGATAGCCAACGACTCGATAGCGAAGAATTCACGGAGCTGCTCGTTCAGTTCCGCATCTTGCCTTGCGTCAACGGACTGACACCCGTTGACATAGTGCACCTGCTGGCCCAGTGTTCTGGTGTGCGCGCCGTGCAATGTCCAGCCCATCATGGTTTTCGACGCGATGGGTTGGCTTCTAGGTCCTCTGCGGACTTCAGTGGCCAACAACAAATGCCAGTTGTCTTGGCCGACGAGTATCTTTGGCACTCCAGCAGGATACGTAAGCTGCGACGTCAAGTCTCGAAGGTGCCTACAGCGGGCTACGTCTTCTTGACTGACTGCCTGTGGTGACAGGTTGAGCTTCGAAATGGTGCGCGCCTTGAAGGGCACCCTATCTCTCATACGACTTGTGAGAGTGACGGTTATACGTCTCGATAAGGGAGTGTCGATCATGGTGTTTCCGATAGCACCGATCTTCAGAGGGTCGATTGGGCCCACTGCTCCCACTCGCTGAGCGATTGCTTCGTCGATCAGCGAAACGGTGGATCCGTCGTCAAGGAGTGCGTATGTGTCTGCCTCTCCCGCCGGTCCTATTACCCGGACCGGTATCATCTTCAGGAAAGCTTGACTCGATTCAGTTCGCGAACTGGCCACCGCCTCCTGAGACTCCTTCTTCTCTTCTGGAACAGCAGGCTTCCTTGTCCTGTCTGTTTGAGGCTTCTTACCCCTATGAAGAAGTCGATGGTGCGTGGCTGTACACCCCTTATGATCACACTGCTTCTTGTTGCAAGTGTGTCCAGCACGACGTTGTCTTAGGCAGCGATAGCACAAGTTGTAATTCTTGGCTAGCTCCCATCTTTTGTCACTTGCTGCGTCTCTGAACCTTTGGCAGTCAGACGCGTAGTGACCACTTTTGTCGCAAATTCGACATTTGTTTACCGGCTTGTCGGTAGCTGTATGCGTCCGTTGTATGACGCGTTTTCCCGCTAGAGAATCCGTTTCCTTGATGTTCTCAGGCGGGGCGAATGCACTGCAGAAGTGAGCTTGCTCGGTTATGAAGTCGCTGAAGAGTGACAGATCCGGCAGCGACTGGTACTTTTCCGTGTACGTTCTGTACCATTGTACACGCAGAGAATTGGGTAGCTTCTCAGTTAGCTGGCGCACCAGCTCGGCATTGAGCAGATAGTGCCCCTTCTTGAGAGCTCGCAGAGTGACAACTCCGCTTCTGACTCGACTTGCAAAGGTGCAGATGTCCTTGGGCGACTCGCTGCATTTTGGTAGCCCTCTAAGTCGGTCTGTTTCGGCCTGAGCTATTGAGTCAGGACGTCCAAACTGTAGTTCCAATTCTCTCATGATCTCATCCGGCTTTGCGTTCCCGATGAGCTCTGAGCTCACTGTCTCCAGTGCGCGACCACGCAAGCTCCTTCTGAGTCTTGCCGTGTTTTCTATGTCGCTGAAGTAGGCATGAGTTGCCTCGTAAATGGCTCGAAAAGATAGCCATTCTGTATGAGCTCCACCGAAATTCGGCAGAGTCATGATAACCTGCGACGCCGATCGGTTAGGCGTCCATGGTTCGATTTTTCTGTCGGCTAGCGACGCTATAGCGGATGTCAGCTCCGTTAGAAAAGGACGGAGTGACTCTTTCGCTTCTATTTGCCTTGGCGGCTCCACGTTGGACGGCTCTGTCCTAGGTGGTTCGATGTTAGACTTCACTTGTGGATGTTCTATATGGTCGATATGTTTCCGGGAGTCCGCTATAGCGTCGACGGCCGCAGCCGGGGTCCAATCGTCATTGTCCCCTTTGGCGACGTCATTCTCCCTCAACGGTGTGGGCTCTGGCGCCTCTTCGAGCCACGAACGGACATACTCTTCATTAGAATTTCTGTCATCCATATATTCATCCTCAGAAGCTTCTTCTTCTGCTTTTTGAAGTGCTAACTTAGCGAGTTCCAACTTTATTTTCAATAAGTCTTCACGAGCTCTTGAAATTTTCTTACGTGACCGGGTCGACTTGCTAGTTGACGGCGGTCCAGTATGTTCGATACGGGCGTCACCCCGGGTAGCCATTACTTCTCCTTGAACAAAGGTCTTATCCCGGATCCTTTGTTTTCTACCAGAAGGCTTCAGTGTTTTTTCTGAAGAATCTTCTGATTTCGATGCCTTCCTGCGTGTGCTTGGTTCCTGTGGTTCCTCCTCCTCATGTGTGGGCGTGTTGTCACCTATCTGTGACGTTGGTGGGCTTCTGACTGGTATGGACTTTTCTGTCCCTTCAGTAGTGGACGGTGAGCGTGGGGGCAGCTGATGTTGTACGCCCGCACCTGGACGCTCAATGGGGACTGTCCATGATTCAGGCCTCTTGTCCTGGGATCTGGTAGTCGGCATCCTGATTGGTTCAAAGTTTCAGTTTGAATACGCCAAGTACAAGTCCAATCTTCAACTTGTCTTCAAAACGTTGGCTCGAAACGGCTGAGTCCAATTCTAGACTTCTTCAAAATGTCAGTTCGAATCGGCTGAGTCCAACTCTAGACTTCAACACGAACTGGTTGACATCTATTTTCGAGCTTCAAAACGGCTATGTCCAAACTTAATTTTTTCTTGAAAACTGCTAAGTGGTAACTCTGGGTTAAGTCCGATTTCAGTCGTCGGCTTGAAGAGGGTTCGCTTCCTTTTTCAAACTTCGAAAAGTATCTCCAAACTCCGGGTTAGTTTAAACTCCGGGTTATATCCGACCCTCTTAACTCCAGGTTATTCTTCAAACTATAAGTCGCTAGTCAGTCTTCGAAACTATAAGTTCCAAATCAGCTTCAAACTTCAATGTTGATACGTAAACAAGTTCACTATAAGACTTTCAACACAAAATGGGTAAGCACATGAGCATATGTTTTCACTGTACTTACTGTTGTCTAAGTGTCAACTTGTCCAGCAGCCTCCAAGGTTGAGCAGCCGGTCTGGTACCAATCACTGAACTGTTGGTCCAACTCTTGACGTTAGTAGTCACTTCAGACTCCAGATATCCAGGTTTGAAACTCCAGACTTCGATCGAGAGCTTCTATCTCGATAACGACTATTTGTCTTTAAACAAATTCTAAGTCGAAAATAAGCCTTCAGCTATAACGCTTCAGGAAATTTCAGCAACTATTTTTTCGTTCTATTTTATAGAACAAGTCGCCCACACGACTATTCAATATGCTTCTGTGTGTAAGCCTCTTCTTGGATAACGCTTCAGCGATAATCCTTCAGCCGTAACCCTTCAGGAATTCTATGAACGTCGTATGTTCGTTCTATCTCCTAAACGAGCTCCCAACACGCTGTTTGAAAACTCCGATTATGAGTTTCCTAGCGATAACTCTTCAGGCTATGCTATATTCCTTCAGGATACAGTTTCTGTGTAATCTTCGATTACTGTGAATTCTCAGTAAGCAGGTTACACAACAGAAACAGCTCAAAAAACCGTCTTTTCGCGACGGTAATCACACGGGAACGGTTAGCTTCTCAGGAAGCCGGTAGAACCACAGGAATAGCTCAGGAATGGCTGCTGTGTCCCAGCAAAATGGTTGTCTTCCAGGTAGTCCACGCGTGGGCCTAATCCACTCGTGCACTCTTCACGACTGTAGTCGCTCTGGAAGTTTCTACTATGAGACGATAGTACGTTGCGCCTTTTGACGACGCTAATCATCCAGTAATACGGTTGCTGACCAGTAACTGGGTTATCTCACCCAGGAAAGGGTTTCTATCGTCCCAGAGTGTACGCTATGTTTTTGACTGTTAAAGAAACATGATCTTAACCCTGGCACTTGTAAGGTTTACGAGATGGAACGTCAGTATTCTTATTTCCCTGGAACTTTTCTCACGAACGCAACGCTTAGTACCCCAGTTGGCACATTTGTGTGGTGTGTAATCTTACCAGATTTATATTGAGGGTACCTTGAGATATTTGAGCATCAGTTTTCTTTGTTCTCACGAATGTTCACAGGCGTGAGCGTCAGTTTTCTTTGTTCTCAGGTACTAGTTTTCACAGGAACGATACGTTTTGACATTACCCGAGAAACAGGAATGTAACCTCAGTATATAAGGTCACTTTACATCAGGCTTGTTTGTTCTCAAGGCAGCGTTCGTGTCCCCAGGGCATCAGGTTTCTTTTTTCACAGGAATGGGACATCAGTTTTCTTTGTTCTCGGGAACAAGGCTCTTCCTTGGCCTATATTTTCACAGCGTCCGGGACATCAGTTTTCTTTGTTCTCGGGAACAAGGCTCTTCGTTGGCCTATATCTTCACAGCGTCCGCAGGTCTGGTATGTTTCCCAGAAAATTCGGCTCGACAGGACCAGCAAATGGTCCGTAGGTTACCAATATACGGCTCGACAGGACCAGCAAATGGTCCGTAGGTTACCAATATTCGGCTCGACAGGACCAGCAAATGGTCCGTAGGTTACCAATATCCGGCTCGAAGGACCAGCAAATGTACGGGACGGACGTGATCGTCCAAGACCGACAGGCAATCAGGAGGTTGTAAGGCTCCTGCTTGAACGCGTTGACGCCCCTTGCACCTATTGTTCAGTTGTCATCTGGTAACTATGGACCTTGGAGACACTTGAAGGCTGCCAAGTAGGTTGAGGTGAAAAACGTGATGTCCAGGTTAAATAAAACTATTTGTTCATGGCCAGAAGCGATGTTCCTTCATGGTCCTCGATGCGCAATGATGCGTGGAAATACTTTAAGTGAAATAATGGCTACGAAATGTTCACGCGCCTGCGCACTATTAAAGAGGCGAACTCGACTGCGACGAGGACCACAACATTCCGACCGCAAAAACTTTTATTTTTCAAAAAATATACGCTAAGACTCGTAGCTTGAAACTGACAGGAACTACCCTTCCACTGGACCGATTCTGGTGAAACTTGTACTTTTGGATAGGTCTCGAGGAGACCTTCCCTCCGGTCTTTGATCCAGGTCCCTAGCCCCTACCATCAGGGAGTTCTCGTAAGGAGAATGTCGAAGAAAGGGAATTCCCGCCAGTTTGAAGCTTTACAATCGAGTTTCTCCTAAAACTAGACATGTTAGCTCTAGGGTACCAGCGAGGGACTTGGAGCCCTCCTACTGGGCCGTTGACACACACAAGTGTCACAGTTATATTCAAAACATTCAGGCGTACAGCCGCGAAATGGTGCGAGAAGTTAGCTTATGCCCCTGATCTTGGCACATAAACTCGATTCCTACTCAGACTGCTGGGTGGATTTTTTCAAGTTACATTCACACCCGGGTAGCCCTCGTGATGGGCTATCCCAAGGCAGAAGTCCGGTAGCTACATGTCCAACCCCCGATGAGTTATCGTTTGTTACAAGTTTGTTTACATAGCAAATCCATGTAACCTCGCACCATATCAGGTCGCTTAACTCCTCAACCACCAGAGCTAAGCTCCTTCCGGAAGTGTGGTTGGGTAGCTGGAAAACTAGGCTGTCTGACGGCGGTACCCTGATGGGTGTACCACCAGCCTTTCCGCAGCTTAAGGTGCCGGGAAGCGGCCGAATACTAAATTTTACGTCGTCTCACAGCTTTAATGTGTCTGTGTGCGTTATATACACCTATATACTAGTTTTGTGTCATGACTGAGTCTAGACGCCCGCCTGTGGGTCCACGAAGGTAATGCTTCAGACAGCATATCTATAACTGACCAGGCACCAAGTGTCCCTGGACGTAGTGACCCGTCGGCAGACGCATAGAAACGTCCATGCCGGCATACACAGACACATCACTTCAAGCAAGTGATGTCTATGTACTAGAATTACACAGGTGCTATCTATTTATAGGGCCTAGACAAAATTCTAGGTCACCTAGAAGCGCTAAATGGCTTGTATCGAATTTTCCAAACACTTACTTGAGTAAAATGTATGTATATTTCCCTTTTTAGAGTGAAAATGCACTATGACTGGCCATGTACTGCTATTATGTATAATTTCTCAGTCATGGTATCCAGCCATCCTATCTAGAACACCTAGGTGGTGTTTCCTAACAAAACAATTATGTGTAAGGAAGCAATCTGATTGGTTGGTGAATAGAATACCTATAGCACCACCTGATACCCTGCTCAAAACGGGGGGTCTAAAATAAGTAAACAAAATATTTTTATTTCCTTAAACCTATACATTTATCATATAACTAAGGTACCTTATGTATAATTCTAACACATAAGCGCTATATTCACACTATAAACTATGTAAAAGCCCCCAAAACATGAGTTTAAAGTTATCAAAATTCTACAAAAACTGGTTTTAGTATAAATATAAGGTGCCGCCCTCTTACAGGTCATTCCGCCATCTCCTGCAGGAACAGGATATCGACGTGGCGCTGATTAGTGAAACACTCCTGGGACCTGAAGATAGGTGCAAGATCCCAGGATACCACGTCTACAGAAAAGACGAACGGTCGGCATACGGAATCCGATATCGTGGCCTGGCCGTTTTAGTTAAAAGAAGAGTCGTTCATCAGGAACTCCCCGTACCAAATATGCAGACAGCATACGCGCTGGGTGTACAGCTGCACATGGGCGGCGAGGATATTGAGGTGTACGCCTTCTACAAGCCACCGAACAACAAGCTCGACATGAGTGAGCTAAGATCGCTCCTCATGAACACAGAAAACCCTACTATCCTCGCCGGCGACTTCAACTCTAAGCACCCAGCGTGGAACAGCTTTTACACCAATGAAGGTGGAACACGACTCTTCACGGACTCTGAAGCCCACGGGTACACGGTGTCCGGCCCTGAGACGCCCACCCACTACCCAGATCGCAATGCACACATGCCTGACGTGCTTGATATCGTCGTACACCGGGGGCTAAACTGCCAGGTCACCCAGCAGGTGTTGGATGACGAGTTACAGTCGGACCATCACCCTGTACTCGTCGTTCTATCGGGCATGCCGACCCGCCAGAGGCCTCCAGCGCCACGTCGAAAAATTGACTGGAAAGTATACGCAGAAAAGATTGATGCTACCACGCCAACTCGGCCTATCACCACCGCCGCCGACGTTGACTTATTAGCCGACGAGATCACTGCTTGCGTACAACAAGCTCTGGAAACAGCAACGATGACGCAGCAGCAGGGGAGAGTGCTACAGCCGCCCCTGCCAGCGCGCATCCGACGACTTATTACCGAAAAGAGGCGACTACGCAAGCAGTGGCAACACACACGATGTCCCACCATGAAGACGACACTCAACAAACTCACGGAAAAAGTGAAGGCCGAGTTGTGTGCTCTAAGAACCGCGAGCTGGGAGGAACATATAGACGCCGTGGAGGGCGACCTAACCTCGATACACAGACTGTGCCGACAGCTGAAAAACACCCCAGCTCCGGTACGTCCACTACTAGACACTGACGGGGCGCTAAAATACGTCGCGGGAGACCGAGCAGAGGTCTTCGCCGAGCACCTGGAGCGTCAGTTCCAACCGAACCCGACTACTCAACATGAACATGTCGCAGCAGTCGAGAAGCACATTGAAGACTACTTCGCAACGCCGATAGCTCCCGATGAAGACGCCATCTTTTTCTCGCCTGGCGCAGTCAGACGCGCCTTCTTGAGAACGAGGCCCCGGAAGGCCCCAGGTGCCGACAACATCTCAAACACAGCGCTGCGCCACCTGCCCCACCGCATGGTCGCGGCAGTGGCGCGCCTGTTTACTGGGATCCTCCGCACGGGCTCCTTCCCGGCCTCGTGGAAAGAAGGGCGTGTCATCATGCTGCCCAAGGCGGGCAAGAATATCCTGAAGCCGGAGAGCTATCGGCCGATCACTCTTCTGCCCACTATCTCCAAGGTGTTCGAGTCCCTCCTGCTGCGACATCTCACACCACACATTCCACCGCGTGAAGAACAATTCGGGTTTCGCGCGGAACACAGTACGACGCTCCAGTTGTCGAGGGTACTGCACCTGCTGTCGTCTTCGATGAACAGGAAGGAATACGCGGTCGCAGTATTCCTCGACATGGAGAAGGCCTTCGACCGCGTGTGGCACGACGGACTCGTGTACAAACTGGCCACATCTAGCGCGCCCCGTCGCGTGGTACGCGTAATACAATCTTTTCTGTCACACAGGAGCTTCCGAGTAGTGGTAGAAGGCGAACTGTCCGCCCCCCGCCCGATATTGGCGGGCGTGCCGCAGGGCGCCGTATTATCGCCTGCGTGTTACTCACGTTACACCGACGATATCCCCACTACACCCGACGCAACGCTGGCGCTATACGCCGACGACGCGGCATATATCACCAGTTCAATGAACGCAAATCACGCAACAAAAAAGATGCAGCGAGCCCTCGATCTCATCCCCGAGTGGCTGGAAAAGTGGAGGCTATCGGTTAACGTGGGTAAGACGCAGGCTCTTGTTACAGGACTCTCGCCTCTACCACCAAAACTGACGCTACAAGGAGCCGACATCGAGTGGGCCCCCCATGCCAAGTACCTGGGCGTGCACATCGATCGCCGGCTCACGATGGGGTTGCATGTCGCTAAGGTGGCGACGCAGTGCAGGGTCGCCAGAAACCTGCTACATTCAGTGCTCTCATCCCGCCTCCCCGCCCGCACCAAGCTGGGCATCTACAAAACATACTTAAGATCAATATTAACATACGCAGCCCCAGCTTGGTTCGTCCTCACTAGCGAGACGAACAAGAAGAAACTCCGCGCCCAGCAGAGCCAGGCGCTGCGGCGCATCATGGACGCCCCTCGCTATGTGAGGAACGATGTCATCCTGCGGGATACAGGGATAGAGAGCCTGGATGAGTTTGTGTCTCGACTCGCCACAAATCTATTCGCGCGGGCCGACGCTTCTGCCTGGCCCCATATCAAAGATATCGCGCCATGGCACGCGCGCCCGCCGGATAGAAAGCGCCTCCCCAGAGACCTCATAATCGACACTGCAACCCCATCCACCACCCGGACTTGACGCTTGAGTAAATCGCATCACACTACACGCGATTTACTCATACAATAATACTACCCATCCCACACGACATACACGGCGTGAAGTTTGTTCTAAGTTAATATAGGCAAGCTTTGCGTCGTAAACAGACACTCATAACTTTACATTCGCTAGTACACATGCACCGAATAGCGCTGCGGTCGACGCACGCTATCGGTTATCATGGGCGGTGTAACTCAGGTCATTGCCGCTCCCACATACATAAACGGCGCTAGTAGTAGCTAGTCGCTTTCATTACCAAACTGTAGGTTCGCTCAAGTCGGTGCTCCTGCCGCTGGTTACCTTAGCTGGGCCTCCCAGGGTACGCTCTGGGTCTCACTCGGCTGGGGTGGACCGCCAGGAGGCCGTGAAGAAACGGCGGACCGTTCAGAACGGCCGCCGTAGCGCGCCTACAGTCACATACAGCAAGCCAAACACAGCGCGCGTTGATATCTTTTGCACTAACAAATTAAAAAGAATTTTCAACGCGCGCAAAAGCTAGGTCCAGAGGACAACACAATGACGGGTCCATTGTTATGGGCCCCGGTGTTGCGCCCGCGGGCTAGGAACAATGTTCCGGCACCGCTCGCATCGCTCCCTGACGGGAGCGACGCGACTTCCACTGACGGTTACAGGTCATTGTGAACTAAACGCTCGTTGAGGACGGTTGTTTTTTACGGAGTTAAATACTTGTTTCTTTCCGTAATAACACAATCAGTATGCATATTAAAGCTTCTAATTTATTGTTATTAGACTATATAATTCTATTACCTACTGATAGACACATAAAATATAATTTTAGTGTCTCAAAAACATGAGCAAAAATTAGTTACGAGCTTTACTATAAAAGGTTTTTTCACCTACCGACATCGCTTAGTATGCGATGGCGCTCTGGGGTGAGCAGACGTGTGTCTGTCAATACTATTTATATTTTACATATGACAACCTATCTAAAGGTGACGTATCGTCGCGAACAGAAAGCTTATAAAAAACTGAACATACTGTCAAGAAACAAATATTGTATTGTCTTGAACAAATAAATATTGTTTGTTTGTTTATTGTGGTATTGAATACCGCATGTAAGTTAAGATAACAAAAGCCAAACCATGCAAGTTGTGCAATAACTATGACATCAGCTTGTCAGTCAGCAACACACACGAGCAAAGCAGGTCACATAGCACAGGATGCAAGCACTAGCCGGGACAGAGGTATATTTAAAGCAGCACATTCCAGTGGGATCCAAGAAGCATGTGCTCACAGCGAGTCTGGAAAATGCCAGGGTGGTCCCGTAAGCGAAGTGCAACTAATATACCTAGGTAGTTAGGTTAGGTACCTATCCTACCTAAGAAATTTAATCCTACTCGGCTAGTAAAGTAGAAAGTAAATTGGTTAAGTAGGCATTCTTCGTCGTTATTTAGTACCTACTTATAAATTATCGTTATTAATGTGTGAACTCAGCTAAAAGCAATATATAATATAATATAAATAATAATATACCTAATATCAATTTTAGGTTAAGTAGGTATACTGAAATTGGGCGTACTTCCCTGTAAGCAAACCAAATCATTACCCACTACACAGGTCCTTATGGTAGGTAGGTCAACTTAGGAGCAAGGTTTCATTTCAGTATCAGCTCGCCTCATTTACCGCAGTTGTAGGCACAGCACAGAGGTAATACTAAATAGGTACGGTGCTTTGTTTGGCGGCACCGTTCGATCTTCATTCTGCATGCTTTATATCAAGCCATGGTCTCCAATGTTGAAAGCAAACTAGCTTAGTAATATTTGCGTAGAAGTGAAGATATATAAGTATTTAGGACTTTAGTGTGCGCGCGCGACCAGCCAGCAACACTTTATTTCACTATATATAATATTAATTTACTCTTTACTATCTCTTGCTGCACGTATTGACACTGGTGACAGACAGTGAGACAGGTGAGTGAAAGAGATGGCCTTGGCCGCGGCGGTCAGCGCCGGAACAATCGCCGCGCTACGTTCCATAGTAATCTGCTTCGCTAGGTTCTTGAGCATCAGAATGTTCCGGCTCAGTTGCAAACGTAGCTATAAATTATTTATTGCCGTTTGTCAATAGTCTATTTGAGTTTTTGCGATGGTCACGCAAGATCTCAAAAATGGCACGCCCGATTTGGTAATTTTTATTTATAAGTATATAAAAAACCCTTGATAAAAGAAATAAAGATCGTACTTTACACCAGCCCGCCCAATCCTTATGGGCGCCGTCACCCTGTGCGTTCAAAATTTGGGAAATTTCCCGCCACTTTTCTTTGGCGTACGCCTTCGCCTGCGTCGTACGGTTAAATGATGTTGCGACATCCCGGTTGGATTTTAGGAACTCCCACAGTAGGTCGAGCTGGTGGCATGTAACACGCTGATGGATTCGTCTGCAAAATATTTACTTGAAAGATTTACTATGTACTGACTTTGTGTATATAATAGTTAATTAATCTACTAATACTTATGTATTCAATTGGGATACGTAATATTGTAATAGGTTTCTTTACTTACGCATTCATGTTTATAAAGTTTTACATAAAAAGAAAAATCTTAAAAACGCGCGCGCTACGTTGGTTGACACCTATTTTGTTTGTTCAAGCCTTGTGCTGCGCTTCACAGATAAAACACAAACTTTTTGTTCCGATTCATATTATGAATTATAAACTTTAAAGACTCAGCTTATTTTAATATTTTGAAAATTGCTTTCCTTGCATCCCAACCAAAAAATATTTAAAGTATTTTCGTTTATAGGGAATTTTCTCAAATAAATGATATTTTGATGGGAACTTACATTTTCAAAATTGTAATTTTTAATGTTATATAAAGTTGTATTTTTATTTATGAGTTCTTGTAAATGCGTTTCGGACCTTGCGCGGATTTAACAGTCAAAGTTGATGGAAAACGATCTTACATTGGGTCCATAGACAAATATTTCAAATCATTCGTTCATTCCCCACACTAACCGGCATTAAATTGATATCGCTTAACTAAGATGAGGGTACGATAATGAGAGTTCTCAATAAGAGCTTGAAACAAAGTGTACTCAAATTGAGATCGTTTTGTAAAAGATGGGGGTAGGCCCCCAGGTTCGGGGTACTGTTCGTTGGTATAATAGCAATCTTGTTCGTAATCGGCATAGTACCAATTACTATAATCATAGTCGTAGTCTAAGTCGTTGAAATTAATCTCGCGTGTCCTGAAATGGTTGTTCGGAGGTGGATTACCATACTGTCTCCAATCGTGACCTGAGGGTGGCAAGGTTTTGGGCACAAAAGGACTGACGCCGCTCATTGGCTTAGGCGCGTTATTATAACTTGATTGTGGTTGTGACTGAGGTCTAGGAGGCATTTTAAAAACGTTACTTTGCGGGTGATAATTTGGCAAGGGGGCGCGCATCATTTGTTGTGTACGAGTTAAGCCACGGGGTTGCTGTTGCGTAGGCATGCTAGGTCTCCATCCTTGAACATAAGGCTGCATTGACTGCTGTCGCTGCGGGCCAGGCGTATTGAACGCAAATTGTCTCGATGGTCCAGGCATGACAGGAACGTTAAAAGGGTTTACTTTGGGGGTGAAATTGTTCAAGGGTAAATGATGATTTGGGTGCGGTTGAACCCAGTCCTTTCTACTGGGTCCTCCCTCATTGCGGTGTTGCAGGTAAAGCGTGTTTAGTTCATCTTGCACGTATTCCAATGCCTTTTCCATGGACTCTGGGCGCATGCAACGTATTCTAGAGCCTAGGGGGTCTTTTAGACCCCTCAGATAAGCTTGAAGGGTTAACTTTTTATATAGCAATCGTTTAGCCTCAATAGTGGTGTTAACTGTCTCGTGAAGCGAGATATAAGTCATTATGGTGCTAAATAAATTTTGACACCTTTCATAGAATTCTTGAGGGCTACTGGAACCCTGGGTTTGCAAGGATAAGTCGCTGTATAAAGCGGTCTCATCTCGATGGTCAGCAAAGTTATTGATCAGAGCGGATCGAATACCCTGCCAGGTATCCGGGATACCATTGGAATTAATATGCCTAGCAGCGGGTCCCGTAATCTTATTCAAAATTCCGTTAAGGAGGGCTAAATTCGTTAGTTCATAACCTTGTGCGGTTTTAAAATAAGTAACTACCAACTGGTCGCATATGCTAATGAAACGGGTTAGTACGTGCGGGTTTCCGTCGAACTCCGGCACTAATCTTAGGGATTTATAAATCGTGTCTACGTCGTCGCTCGACATCGCGCCTAAATTCCTGTTCTCGTCTGTAGCCGCGAGCCTACTCCTACTTCGGTCACTATTTTCTAACCTATCAGATCGATATTCCATAGGATGGAAAATCTTGAACGCTAAAACTTACACACACGCAAAAATTATAAGAAAAAAATAATATCATGAACATAGATTGGACAGGATATAAGAATATAGTAAGGATTAACTTAGGGCTTGAGATATTCAAGGAGACTTAAGAGTTAGGTAGGCAAGGACTTGAAAGATTCAAGGACTTACAGCATTGCTTCTTCTTGACGAATCGAGAGTCGGATTCTCCTCTGGACTGCAGCTCCCGTAGGTTCGGATACCCGTAGACTAATCGTTCGATACGACACTGACTCTACTTTACTGGTATCCTACCGACTGCGCCAATTACGTGGGCTACAACCGGAGGATCAAAAAAAAAGCAAAGGTTATTTAATAGAATTTAATTATGCTAAAAGTTACAAGTTAATTATTTCTAAAAGATTGACAATGATCGAAGTGTGAATCAAAAGTGAATCTGGGTCCGCGTTTCCGATATTGCGAAACCTCTGTTGTCGTCGTCGCGCGGCACGCTCCTGCTGATGCTGCACTGCGTGGTCGAGCCGTGTGCGGTGTTGATTTGGGTCGATGCTGTCTCGGCGATCCTCATAGATTAGCACCGCGTAACACGTGCAGCCTGTGGGTTAACTACACACTGGGAACATACAACGCCTTGCGTGTTCAATACAACAACGCGTTCAGGGTGCTGCTGGGGCTGCCGCGATTCTGCAGTGCGTCAACTATGTTCGCAGAAGCGCACACGGATGGCTTTCATGTTATAATAAGAAAACAATGTGCGTCGCTGCTGCGTCGCGTTAGGTCCAGCAGCAACAACTTACTAAGTGTGTTCGCGGACAGGTGGGACTCTCCACTGCTGCGCCACTGGATGCGCTTGCACACTGCCTTGTGAGCAGTGGACAGTTCCTCCGCGTCAAATTTCTAATGTGCTGCCCCTGATTATTGTTTGTATATTTTTATGTGTTGTAACTATTTTATTCGTTGTAATTTGTGTTGTTTATTTTGTTTTGTTTATTGTCTGTATTGTTTTTTGTATATCCCATTCTATGTTTTATTAAGTGTACCTATGGACAGAAAGTCTGAAATAAACGTTAATTTAATTTAATTAACTGCGTATGTGCTAAACCGGGCGTTGCCACACACACGTAAAAATTGGAATACAAACTTTTTATAATAGGTACTATAAAAAAAGAAAAACCGTCTGCTTAATGAGCAAACTAAAAAGACGTAAACATGAAAAAAAATATGCTGTGCAATCGGTGGATACATATTCGCGAGCTGGCTGACCAAAACCAGATATATCCTCCAACTGCACAGCATATTTTTTTTCTTGTTTACGTCTCTTTAGTTCGCTCATCAAGCAGTCGGTTTTTTTTAATGATTTTTTTGAATTAACACTTTTTAGGTAACATATTATTCGAATTAGGTACATTTAAACATATAAAAGTTACATATTTTTAAATCGCCTCTTAAAACCCTTTATTTTGATATCCCACACGATGGGAATGGAAGTAATCAAAAAAATTGGGCCCCCACAATATGGCGCCCGAAAGCCGCCATTTTTCCATTTTCCAATTTTATGTAGCCACTCGCAATGACACTCGCAAGATTAAGACGAATCGATTGACGTATGAATCATCAAAATCGGCGTATGCGTTTGGTCTCTGGAACGCCACATAGGAATAAACATACATACACACATAGACTGATAAACATAGTACCCTCCATCGGCAGTCGGGTAAAAATAGCGCGCCCCGCAAAAACTTGGCTTTACAAAAAAAAAATTGATGGAAACACCTTGATGATATTTACTTCTTGGATTTGCCCTGTAGATACCGTAATAGAAAGAAAATGTTTTATATCATTATTTTGTTAGAGAAAAAATAATATAAAAAGATTCTTTTTTTAAATTCCGGTATAGTTCTCGCCAAACTTCTTGGCCGCCCTGAAGTTGGCTACAATGGCTGCGCAGTAGTAAATCTCATACAAAAACAGCACCGATCCGTACCTTGCGCAACGGAAAGCCAACATCAGGTCGGCCAAGAAGTTTGGACAAAGACAAGACAAAAGACGAAAATATTTTATTTCAACTAGGCCACCAAGCGGCACTTTTGAATGTCACAATTAAAATTTACATGGAATAAAAGTTGATTCTACCGTGGCGAGAACTATATTGTGTCTATAAAGTATGCCAATATAAACTCGTTTTGAAGTTTATAATTCGATTACGATATGAGAGTAGATAAAATTTATAAAACGCACATAAATTAATTACAAAACCGATATTACTCGAGTTCTTCATCTTTCATCATTTCAGCCGAAAGACGTCCACTGCTGGACATAGGCCTCCCCCAGGCGTCGCCACATTGACCGATCCCGTGCGTCTCGCATCCAGCGCCTTCCCGCAACCTTAACCAGGTCATCGGTCCACCTAGTGGGAGGCCTTCCAACGTATCGTCTTCCGGTTCGCGGTCGCCATTCCAGAACTTTTCGGCCCCATCGGCCAACGGTTCTGCGAGCAATGTGCCCTGCCCACTGCCACTTAAGTTTGGCAATTCTTCGGGCTATGTCGGTAACTTTGGTTCTCCTGCGGATATCATCATTTCTGACGTGATCACGCAAGGAAACTACGAGCATAGCCCTCTCCATTGCCCTTTGGGTGACTTTAAGCTTTCTGATAAGGCCCATTGTGAGCGACCACGTCTCGGTCCCATAGGTGATCACTGGCAACACACACTGGTCATAGACTTTTGTCTTGAGACACTGCGGTAAATTGGACGAGAAGATACCACGCAACCTCCCGAACGCCGCTCAGCCGAGTCGGATTCACGGTTGACCTCTTTCTCGAAGTTGGACCTACCCAACTGGACCGGTTGTCCCAAGTAAACATAATCGTCTACAACTTCGAGTGTAGAGTCTCCGATCTTGATAGGAGTGGGTGTTATATGGGCGTTCACCATGACCTTGGTTTTGTCCATGTTCATTTTAAGACCCACTCTTTCGGAAGCTCTACTAAGGTCATCGAGCATTTTACTGAGGCTCTCCATGGTCTCAGCCATGACCACTATGTCGTCGGCAAACCGAAGGTGAGTGTATATATATGTGGTGTACTCGCTATTAACGTTGATGCCAAGCCCCTTCCAGTCCAGAACCTTGAAGACTTCCTCCAGCACAGCCGTGAACAGTTTCGGAGAAATGACGTCTCCCTGTCTTACGCCGCGCTGGAGAAGGATTGGTTTTGAGGTCTGATCCTGAAGACGGACTGACATGGTGGCGTTTTTGTGTTTAGACACTTCAACACCTCAATGTACCGGTAGTCGATCTGGCACCGTTGGAGAGACTGCAGTACAGCCCAAGTCTCGATCGAATCGAAGGCTTTCTCGTAGTCCACAAACGCTAAACAGAGAGGCAGGATAAACTCTATTTCATATATTCATATTCGAGTTCTTAACCACAGACTATTTAGAGATATGTTCTTAACTATTCTTAACAAGTTCCACTGTAAACTAGCTACGTCACGGGCAACTCGCTCTATGTAGTTCATCTGTACACGCGCATCTATCTCTTTTTACTTACCATACCATATAGAAATGTACCGGAGCGCACAGGAGCGCAGCGATCTATCTGCCAGCAACTGTTACCGTCAGAATGGCTGGTTGCCTAAGACTAGCGGCTCTGAAAGTATATTCAAGAATTGCTACCCAATTGCTTATATTTGCTACATTTCTTCAATAATTGCTACATATGATAGATTTAGAGAAATATGAATATTTTTTTGACCAGCCATTCTGACGTCAGGATGGCTGGTCACCTCCGTGTTCAGCATGAAGGACGCAGAATTTCTAAAAGTTTGTTGCATCAATAATTGCTTACTAATTGCTACATACACGAATTTAAGTATGAACATCGAACATACATTAGGTAAAAAAATAGAGCTTTCATTAAAATTTGTACGAAGAAGTGCCTTATAATTTAGAAAGGCAACAGTTTTTTATACTACAGCGACTTGCTTGTTCAAATCGTGCAGGCGTTCCCAATTATGGGTCACCCACCCCATTGAAGCGATGATGAATTGAATCCATGATGTTCGTTTCGAGTGCCTAGGTAGCTCCGTGGTTGATTACACTCTCTCTCCGTGGTTGAAACTATTACTTGTCCTCTCTTACATAGCTCGGTCTTCGTCATATATGTATATTATATTTAAATTTCGGTTTCGTTTAGAATATAGTATTTATTATAATATTTATAAGTCTATTGTTTTAGAAATTATTTATGTATTTTATTAGTATAGTTTAATATCCAATATTAATAATTGTTCATTTTTTTTTTTTTGTACTCCTACCACTGTTGTGTTCTTTTTAACCCAAAGGTTGACTGGTAGAGAATGCCTTGCTGCATTAAGTCCGCCTATGTATCACCATTGTACATGAAGTTTAAATAAATAAATAAATTACAACAATGGGTTCATGGAAACTGTCCATACGGTCGGGTCTATACTTTTCAAGACCCGTCGTGCAAATAGGAACAAGAAACTATCCGATCCTACTCTCATGCTCTTGAATGAGAGGCGTGAAATGATCCTCTCTGCAGTCTTCAGACGATGCGTGGAACTACCGGCAGCTCAACAGACAGATCTCGAAGTCCTTGAAAAGGTACGCTCTTTCTTCTCTTAAAAAATCAAAAAATCATTATCCATAACACGTTTGTTAATCTTCAAAATCCCACAATTTTGATTAACATAATCTCTAGTTCAAATCTTTAGTTCTAAAATTATTCTGTCATAATATCGAGTACTATAATAATTTAATCTCCTAATTTTACTTGACCTTAAAACATTTGCTTAAAATTAGGTTTTAATGACAGAAACAAATCGTACGTAAATCCGACTCCACGCAGTCTTGTCTGTTCTACCCCTAGAGTGTAATTTATAATCGCGTAGGCGCGGAAGGGCGAGGCGGCCCGCGAGTTGAGGAGCAGGTGGTTGAAACAGTCGCCGCCGCGGCTGAGGCTAGCCGGCCAAGCCGGTCAGCAAGCCGAAGCTGCGGTGGTGAGCGTTAACCCCGTGACGATAAACTCGCGTAGTAACGCCGGAGCCCCGCAGCGCCGGAGCCGTGACAGAAACCATGCTGCATGCTGCATGCTTGGTTGCTTACAAAAACCACATGTTCACAATCAACTGCTTTATTGAGTACATGTATAATATATTTATTTATTTAAAATGACAGCAGTGGTGGCCCAGTAGTATCGGCCGCGACTTACAAGTTGTAGGTCGTGGGTCCGAGCCCAGGTAGGCGCTTTACTTTGTGTAAATTATTTCATCACCACTAAAAATAAAAATAAAAATAAAAATATTTTGAACAATTCACAATAAAGAAGAATACAATATAGATAATTAATATATACTCTTTTATACATGCATATTAATAAAATAAATATTACAATAATAAATACTAACTAATGTCATAAATACATAAATAATAATACATAATTATATGCAACTAAGACGGAATGGCAAGATAATGCTCTTTTACTCTCTTATCTTTTTCACTCTTCTTTGAGTTTATTTGCATTAAAAACAAAAACACCTTAAAATTAAACAAGAGAGAGTTCTGGCTATTGAGCAGAGCCAGCTTACGAAACTGAAGACCGACGATGGCAGGATCGTATCCGCCAAACCTTAACTTCTGCGAGAAGTCGAGGGAACATTGCACAGAATTAGAATGCCCGATCAACAATGTTCAGCGGAAAATACCTGTTCTACACATAGACGTTAATAAAACTGTTAACGAGTTGCAAGAAGCCCAATACACTTATTAATGGTGAAGAAATTACACAATGCCGTCGACATAACTGTCATGGTATTAAATCATTTTCTTTAGTCTTACGAGACCTTATTGCATTTGAATTTAATTCAAATGAAATATTTCACAAGATGATCCCCCGATCCATCTGTTATTGCATGACACTAAATATACTTTATTGACAATAATATAATTTATTCCTCCATCACCTGCAAATTGGTCATTATAAAGCTCACTGCAAGCGAAATACACAGTGGTATTGTTATGACGATCAATCTACAAAGATATTAAAGAGCAAAAAGAAGGTGATCCCCCATTGTATTTTAGCTATAAAGTAATCTTTGATTTTATGAACACGTAGAAATAATATTAAATAAAGATTTGACGATGTACTACGGTTTTTTCTTTCATACATTTCTCGTGTTTCATATTTATGCTTTTGTAGGAAGGTATATGCTGCTCCAATAATAATAATTATGTTGTCTATTTGTTTGACATTAATAATTTCAAATAGTCGATTGCGCGTCAACAGATCTGGGGTGGGTGACCCATAAAATTGAACGCCTGCACGATTTGAACAAGCAAGTCGCTGTAGTATAAAAAACCGTTGCCTTTCTAAATTATAAGGCACTTCTTCGTACAAATTTTAATAAAAGCTCTATTTTTTTACCTAATGTATGTACGAAGCTCAAACTTAAATTCGTGAAAGTAGCAATTAGTAAGCAATTATTGATGCAACAAACTTTTAGAAAGTCTGCGTCCTTCATGCTGAACACGGAGGTGACCAGCCATCCTGACGTCAGAATGGCTGGTCAAAAAAATATTCATATTTCTCTGAATCTATTATATGTAGCAATTATTGAAGAAATGTAGCAAATATAAGCAATTAGGTAGCAATTCTTGAATATACTTTCAGAGCCGCTTGTCTTAGGCAACCAGCCATTCTGACGCTAACCAGCAACTGCCACATTTTGTTCGATAAATAATTACATTATATTTATTGTAGATATGTTTCTAGGTAATGCATACTGCTTTTCCTTTTTTGTTTGGAATCTAATAACATAGAATAACTTTACATTTAGGTTTATATTTCGAAACAAACATTCCATCTAAGACATCATAGGTATAGGTATTGTTTAGAAACTACTTAAAGTATTTTGTACTTGCTTGTACCAATGTATGGAGAAATTTATTACTTTAAAATCTTTTTATTTATTCACCGACTAAATCTGTGATTTGGCGACTAATTTCGATTAATTAACGACTAAATCTGGGAGGAAACAGATCTTCTCTAGGTGCCCTAGTTTTTGAGATATAAATGTGGCCAAGCCGGGGGGAGTGACTCCAGATCGGCCACCTATAAACCCTTCTAACTTTTGAACCAGTGATCGACTAATTCTGATATTTGGCGACTAATTTCGACTAATTGGCGACTAAATCTGGAAGAAAACAGATCTTTGCTAGTTGCCCTAGTTTTTGAGATATAAATGTGGCCAAGCCGGGGGGAGTGACTCCAGATCGGCCACCAAACAACCCTTCTTGAACCAGTGACCGACTAAATCTGATATTTGGCGACTAATTTCGACTAATTAGCGACTAAATATTTGTGTTATCAAAATTAAAATCCCTGATGGTGGCCAAGCCAGAGTCAGCCACACTCATCATGAATCACTAGTTAGAATCCTTCACTTGCTCGTGATTCATCTATGGCCCTCGCTTTAGGCCGGGACTCCACCAAAGCGGAGATGTGCGGAGATGTCCAAAACGGAGACGAAACCAACCAATAGAATTTCGTTATTCACACATCTCGTCTCCGCTCAGCTGGACTTTCCGCACATCTCCGCTTTGGTGGAGTCCCGGCCTGAAATCCGTCTTGTATTCACTAGTTGCATAATATACTATTTTCCTCACACATGTATAGTTAGGGCTATATTTCACCGGGACACCATGGCGGCGCAACCAGTCGCCGCTACCAACAAAATGTATACAACTCTATAGAGAGTTACTCACTTGGTGTCCGATAGAGTTGTATACATTTTGTTGGTAGCGGCGACTGGTTGCGCCGCCATGGTGTCCCGGTGAAATATAGCCCTTAATGTAAACTGGTGGAGCGAAGCCACCTAACGCAAGCAAATCTTTGCTTGAAAGGTGACTTCAAAGTTAACAGTGTAATTTAACTTTGAAGTCACCTAAGTTGATGCAATAAACATTTTATTTTATTATTATTTTTATTATTACATTTTTTTGTATTTCACCTTACGTTTTAAACATTGAGCGTCTACATTATCTAGTAAGTCTACTCCAATCGAGTTCTTCCTTTTTAATAAACTCCCCTCTTCCGTCGGTGGCACCTGTTTGAGAGGAAGCAGTCCCACTGCGAAAGGTATATCGTTTTCTATCGAGGAATTAATACCGTCAACATTTGTACCAGGTTCTTCATTTTCTTTATTCTGCTCATCGCTTTCATTCATAATGTCTCCCCATTGCTCTGTCTTTACAGACCCAGTCAAGTCTATCATAGAGCGTCCATACCGAGATTCTGACTCCAGTGCATCATGGATCTGACTGTCATTAGTGGTTCGATGTTCGCTGCTCTCATTAGCGCCACCTTCACCTGGCTCCTTATCGGTCATATCTAGATTATCCCACTGCAAATCACCAGAGTTTAATGTTGCAGATAAATCTGTATTGCTGTTCTTCGAAGAGTCCAACTCTTTTATATTCATGTTATCAGTGTCATTGTCGAACACACTCGGAACATTAAGAGGATTCACGTTATAATTTTGAACGTTACAATCAGGATTAGAGTTTAAGTTATCTTGATCATCATTAGTAGTTGAATTGTGTTGTTGGGCCATGTTCATTTTATTCTCAATGTTCATCAAATCTTTTATGATTTCATCTCTCTCTTGTGCTCGTTGATCAAGTTGTGTACTATCCTCATAATTGTTTTGTTCGTCATCTACATTACGTTTTGGCGTCGCCATAAGGCAATCGAGAGCGTCTTCTTTAAAAACGGCACTTTGTGGTAGTTGCAACCCAAAATCATAACAGTCTTCGTTTCGTCTCAGATCTTCAGGGTTAAGAGAATTATATTGTTGACTTAAATTGGAACTCAAATGAGAACTCTTAGAGTCCAGTAACGAAATACTGAAATTGGTGTCCAAGGAAGTACTTGTTGGACATAATTGTTCAATAACTCGAGAGTCATGCAACTGTTGATCTTCGTAATATTTCTTTACGTCATCACTCATAGATTTCGTGAAGAATTGCATATCACCATCGATGCAGGAAAAATCATGAGCATTTTCGTGATCCATTGCATTATTGTTTTCTTGTAATCGCGGATCTAATACCACATAGTTTTGCTGCTCTTCGAAGGATTCCAAGTTGTCAGGTAGTATTGCGTTGAGGCTGTTGATAGCGTCCTCAGTACGATTGTACTGCGAGGAATCTTTATCGTAATCGGAGTTGGAGCCGTAACCTTTATTACCTCCTAGTAGCATTTCTCCTCTTTCTATAGATTTTGATAGATCATCAATGCTCTTGATTTCACTTGGGTCTGCTACTTTTTCAATAATATTCGGTTGTTCTATGACTTCGTATTGTATTTCACTGCTTTGTACCATGTCCAGTAGTACTTGTTCGTTGACGTTTATGTAGGACCCATCACCGGATTCAAAGAGTATGGGTAGGTCGGTAGGGAGTCCGGCGCTTTTTAGTGCGTTAACATATTGAGACATGGCACTACTGATACCTCCTGTGGAGGAGTCAACGGAGCTAATGGGGTTGGTGTTGGAGAAGCTGGTGACGGTCTCGTTTCCTATGGAGTGTTCTTTGTTGTAGGCGATGGTGGGGTCGAGCACGTTGGACGAGACTGTCTGGTCCATATACATGAGGTCGTTGTCTATGTTCATATAATTTGTGGAGGATTCCGGGCCACAGATGCTATTAACGGCTTGCGAGAGAGTCACCCTGTCCATGTAGTCCTGTAACACACAAATTAATACTGTGTTTGGGTTTGTAATAATCAACTACTAGGGTACGTGGTAGGCGGCGGTGGTAACGTGAGGTTTTACCCTTTGGGTACGGAACCCTAAAAATACCTACAACCGACTTCCAAATCAAAACACTACAAAGTGAAAAATAACTACAATTGGGTTGTTGAATTTAAAAAAAAATACGATTTTTTAAATTTATTTCGAAACTTTACATAACTTAAATAATATTCTCGTTTCAAAAAACTCTTAAATATTTTTTTTCAATTTATTATAAGCAATTGAAAATCGATAAAATTTTGAAAAGAGCCACGTGACTACAAACGGGCCACAATTGGTCGCCATGTTGGTGACGTCATAACGTTCAAGGAAATCATGATACTAGAGTGTCAACTACACGTAGATTGACTAAAAATATCCGAAAATTAGTGCAAAAATATATATATATATATAAACAACAAATTTTATTTAGTCATGTGTGATAAAGGATTTATAAAGGCTAATGTCGATAATATACCCACCTGATGGACGAATTGGAAGTTTTGAGCATAAATAAAGTAGTCGTAATAAATAATACGTGAGAGTGGACCGGTGTTCGTTATTGTTGTTTACCAGGTACATTAGGAAACATAATTGTCATAACATAATCGTTTTTACATATAGTTAGGTGATATTGGTGTAAAATAAAAAGTAAATAAACACGATTGGCGCGAAACTTTGACTTTGGTTAACAAAAAACTTCATTAGATACCACTAAATATGATATACACAAACACATAAAATTTTTGGTAATGCCCATTATTTACATATCCCTTAATAGAGGAGCTCGTGGCTAAATAATAACAGCCGCACTGTTCGATCATCAAGGTTAAGCAACGCTTGTCGAGGTCGGTCCGTGGATGGGTGACCATTTCAACATACCGTGTTTCCTCCGTGCCTCGGAAAGCACATTAAGCCGTTGGTCCCGGCTATCATTTGAAGATCTTTGACAGTCGTTACGGGTAGTCAGAAGCTTGAGATCTGACACCAGTCTTGCCAAGGGGTACTGTGTTACCCAGTTACTGGGTTAAAAGCTAGGCAGATTGACAATATCCCTTAATAATATTGAACACTAATGTCTATATTATATATTTACAAACACTAAAAAGTTTGTAGAACAGAAACGTAAAAATATTAACTTGGTAGATTTTCGTTACACTAATTCTTCCGTAAATATCTCATAAATACGTCGATCGATTCTCACAATTCAAACAGAAATGTTAGTTTTACGCCTATATCTGTCATTTAAGTATAAAATAATGAATATATCACCATAAACAAAAAATCATGTTTCCAAGTTACGTAATTATACAACAAAGTCAACTTTGCTCGAAAGTTCCCTTAAAAATTTACTATTATCAGTCTTTAATGATCAAAGTAAGAATTTAATACGAATCTAATACAAAATTAGAACAAGATAACAACATAATTAACACATTATAATTGGAATCTAGTTAGACATAGAACATTGCTTAAATTTAGTAGATTGCTAGGTACTAGGCTATTTCGCGAATTACATATAATTGGGATCTTTTTGTAGTATTCGTACATAATGGTACGTAGCAAGCACGATAACTTTTAAGGTTCGATATTTATGATCAATATATTCGATATTCATCAATATATTGAGGATAATAACAAGATTGAATCGGTTAAAAGTCAAAACAATGTATCAGCTATGTGCTACAATGAGTAGAAATGAACGTTGTGACGTCACACGGGCTCGGGTTTGTTCGGCAAACTATCGGGGTGTTTTCGGTAATGGATTCAAAAATATATTTACAATGCATGTCCTCGAAAAGAGCGGTTTTCCAAGCAGCCAAACTGTGCGGAAAGTGTCACTTTTTTTTACTAGTGCTTTTTACTTTCCTGTACTTTTTTAATTTTTAACTCCAACGTCAGCCCGACGCATAGAGTTTTTATTATTTGAGAAAAGTTTTAAAAATTAGCTATGTACAGATTATCATTCATTAAAAAGGTAAAATAAAACTAATACTTTATTTTAGGCGTTTTTAATTACTCTAGATTTAGTTTTTGATCAATAAATTAATTTTAAATATTCATTAAATATGTTTGGCAGAACATATATTTCGCTCGTGCCTTATTGCGTTACGATGTGAAAGCAATTCGCACATGCGCAGTAGATATGCCCGAAGAACTATTTAGTTAATCTGTGGATATGTTGAACGCGCTTGAATAAGCCCGCCATTTTATTAATTTCATTTTATTAATTTTGTTTATTTCCTCGCACAATGCATAGTAAAATATTATATGATACACGTACGTAAGATGATTTCCGACTTGTGTCGATTTATCCACTCACTCGCTTCGCTCGCTCGTGAATAAAAATGCCACTCATCGGAAATCACCTACCTTCCGCACTTGTAGCATAAATAACTATTACAATGCATGTCCTCGAAAAGAGCGGTTTTCCAAGCAGCCAAACTGTGCGGAAAGTGTCACTTTTTTTTACTAGTGCTTTTTACTTTCCTGTACTTTTTTAATTTTTAACTCCAAAAATTAAACCATAACCAGCCCGACGCATAGAGTTTTTATTATTTGAGAAAAGTTTTACAAATTAGTTAAGTACAGATTATCATTCATATAAAAGGTAAAATAAATCTAATACTTCATTAAAGGCGTTTTTAATTACTCTAGATTTAGATTTTGATCAATAAACTAATTTTAAATATTCATTAAATGTGTTTGGCAGAACGTATATTTTTCTCGTGCCTTATTGCGTTACGATGTGACAGCTATTCGCACATGCGCAGTAGATATGCCCGAGGAACTATTAGTTAATCTGTGGATGTGCTGAGTGCGCTTGAATAAGCCCGCCATTTTATTAATTTATATATGTTTTTATTGCCTAGCACAATGCATAGTAAAATGTTGTATGATACACGTGCGTAAGATGATTTCCGACTCGTGTCGATTTATCCACTCACTCGCTTCGCTCGCTCGTGAATAAAATGCCACTCATCGGAAATCACCTACCTTCCGCACTTGTAGCATAAATAACTATTTCAATTGGATTTTACTTTGTAATTACAGTGAAAAAAAAAAACTAAAAATAGTTTTGTACGGAAACTTATATATGATCTTTTCATTTTTTACAAAAAAAAAATTGTTCAACAAACCAATTGCAGAAGTCGGTGTTCCTGTTTTTAACCGACTTACCAAAAAGGAGAAGTTGCTATGTTCTTGTATGTTCTTTTTTTTATGTATGTTCACCGATATCTCCGTCAATTGTGGACCGATTTAGAAAATTATTTTTTTGTTTGAAATTGTATCCGAAATTGGTCCCATTTTAATTTGGTGAAGATCTGATGAAGAACTTCGGAGATATACAACAGAACTCTTCAATAAATAACAGCAAATCTCTCGGGATTGCTGCAATCGCATGTTTGTTCATTGTTTATACCATTTCTTAACATAACATTACGCCAGTACACTCTAAAGGGGTACGCAGATGTGTACAGTTCACCTTGGTACACTCTCATTTCACCGGTTATGTTCAGTTTCATGATATTCGGGTAATCTATTCTGGCATTATAGGTACCTTACGTATCTACTTGCCTAATATGTACGTACAACTAAAAAGTGAAAAAAAAACCTTTGTTACAAAAAAATACTACCGACTTCCAAATAACAAAACTACAAAGTGAAAAAAACTTTATTTTTGGCAGTCGGTGTCCATAACGCAAAAAATTGGTACCCTGCAAACACACCGACTTCCAAAACTAAAGTTGTTTTTCACTTTGTAGTTTTGTTATTTGGAAGTCGGTAGTATTTTTTTGTAAAAAAAGTTTTTTTGGTTTCTTTTTTTTTGACACCGACTTCCGAAATTAAATTAAATTTTCAGTTTGTAGTGTTTTTCAGTTTGTAGGGCACATTGCTCGCAGAACGGATGGCCGATGGGGCAGAAAGGTTCTGGAATGGCGACCGCGAACCGGAAGACGTTGCGTTGGAAGGCCTCCCAGCAGGTGGACCGATGACCTGGTGAAGGTTGCGGGGATCCGCTGGTTACGAGATGCACGGGACCGGTTAATGTGGCGACACTTGGGGGAAGATGTCCAGCAGTGGACGTCTTTCGGCTGATATGATGATGATGATGATGAGTGTTTTTTTTGGAAGTCGATTGTATTTTAATATTTATAAGGGGAGTGTAAAGGGGTGTGTGTTAGCGTCGAATTCCAGCCAGTTGGCCTTAACACGATCTACGACATGTAAGTCGGGGTGGTGTGTGCCAGTGGTGGCAGTGGCCATCTCTGCTCTCTGTGGCATGGCCAGGCTGGTCTTAATAGGTACATATCTAGGCTAGGCAGATGACATAATAGTTTAAATAAAACTTGAACGTAGTGGTTTGCACAACCTACTATTAGCTCGTTTTGTATCCTACCTGCATATGGCGAGTCTGCAGATGTTTGAGCTGGTGTATGGCCTTGCGCGAGTCCTGCTCGCGCCGCATCAGTGCGCGCTCAGCCGCGCGACCTAGCGCGCCAGTGCCGCCTTCCCACACTCCTGTACGCTGTAAGTATATAGGAAAGTATCACCATGGATCATGTAGACATCTGATATATAAGTGGTCATACGAAGAGGTGTCGTATTAGCGAATAGGAAGTCGCATGTTAAACACCTACTGGTATCTATTCAGTTTTCATTTGAGAACCGGATAGGCAGATAAAGGTAATGTGGATAAGTTGTCTACAAGGATAAGCCGCAGTTCAGAACATCCAACGATTAAGAGCTAAGATGAGGGATCTTCCCTTCTGGGATTTCAGCTGAAAAGCTGAATCGCATTGCAGTTTTACTCTGTATTAAATCTTATCCATTTCTTAGAAAATCGTAGACGGTTCAGCGCTAACAATTTGGCATCCGATAAAGCGCCAAGTACTTTAAGCGCCATGTATTGACGTCAGCGACTACTGTGCGGTCGCTGGTTGACGTAGTTGCCGGCCTATTTGTTAGTGTTACTTAGTTCATTATATGCGAGTTCTACTTACTCTGACGCTCGGTCTGCCTCGGCGTGGTTTGATTGCTCGTGGCACATCTGAATAGTCCACCGCAGGAGTAGTGCCTGAGTTCTCGATGTCGAAAGGTATACGCACTTCCATATCCTGCTGGAAACAGTGATAAAAATAATTGGTACCTACCTACTCCCGTCCCGAGTTTCCGACCCGACCGAGAATCAGTGACGTGCATGTGAAGTGGATCTCTATGGGATTCAGAGCCAGACCAAGCAAAGGGACAGTTAAACCGACCGGGAAATAATGTTGACGGAAACTGGTGCTATTATGCTAGTAACAATAATAATCTCTATAGCACTTTCTTTTAAATTTTTAAAAGTGCGAGTCGGACTCGCGCAAAGGATTCCGTACCATTATCGCAAAAAAACGGCAAAAAAATCACGTTTGTTGTATGGGAGCCCACCAAAAAAATTTATTTTATTCTGTTTTTAGTATTTGTTGTTATAGCGGCAACAGAAATACATCATCTGTGAAAATTTCAACTGCCTAGCTAGCACGGTTCATGAGATACAGCCTGGTGACAGACAGACAGACAGACGGACCGCGGAGTCTTAGTGATAGTGTCCCGTTTTACCCTTTGGGTACGGAACCCTAAAAAGTAAGAAGTTTGTGAAATGTTAAGGAAATAATCTCTATCAAATCCACATCAATTTAGGTAGTTATTTCTAGAACGCCCATGTAACTAACCTAACTATTACAGACACTAGACAGTAATAAAGATGCGACTTCTTTTCTGTTTGTAAGGGGATAGGTAGACCTTTACAGACATTTACAGAAGTGAAAGTGAGAAGTGTGTGTGTGTGTGAAAGATTGTGGAGTGGTCTGTGTAACTTGTAGGGACTGATAAAGCTGCAGTTTTAGCTGGTTCTCATAACATCTAATTCCTAATATGAGTCGAGTTTTTGCCTACTTAACTAGTAATTTTTGTAAAGAATATTAGTATGTCCTAAAATCTGATTTCGATTAATCTAAAAACCTTATTATTATTCATTCTGCTGTCCACCGGCTGGCTAGTGCTGGTCGCTGGAGCCAGCTGCGAAGACTGCGGCGTCTTATTGTCGCTCTCCTTCAAAATAGTTGTTACGATATATTTATTTGAACCTCCATGAACTAAAGGCGTGCATGGCCTTGACAAATGAATGCACTTGAGATAAGAAAGTAAACAGTTCTAATGTTAGATACCCTTTAGGCCCATTTGCACGTTATAACAATATTGTATAGGTGATCCCTTATCAGCTGGAGCATTCGCCTGTAATGCAACGTTACAGAGTCGAGCATTACATTGGTGAGGGAGGGGAACCAAGCATTACAATGCGCAACCTGTAATGTTACAGATTTGAGCATTACATTGGTGAGGGAAGAAAACCGAGCATGTATCATGCAGCTACATTTTGAGAAAAACAAATCCGAAATGTTACATTACATGCAAATGCTCGTCAAGTCAAGGAGGCAGTACTGCAGCCTAATTGTGTAAGTTAATTCGGCAAAGGAAACAATCTGGTTCTTTCCCAAAAACACACACATACACAAAGAAGTTGAATAAAGATTCAACTTCTTTGTGTATGTGTGTTTGCGTATGTATATATATACACAAAGAAGTTGAATAAAGATTCAACTTCTTTGTGTATGTGTGTGTTTTTGGGAAAGAACCAGATAGTTTCCTTTGCCGAATTAACTTACACAATTAGGCTGCTGTAATGTAATGGTCAAAATCGAATCAGAAATGTTACATTAAGGGCGAATGCTCATCAATTCAGGCAGGCAATGTATTGTAATGCTCAAAATCGAATCAGAAATGTTACATTACAGGCGAATGCTCGTCAAGTCAGGGAGGCAGTACTCTAATGTAATGCTCAAAATCGAATCTGAAATGTTACATTACAGGCAAATGCTCTAGGTGAGGGAGCATGTTATGACAAATTGTCAATTAAACCTCGTCTTAGCAACTAATTCTGAGTTAGGTTTTCCGTACAAGTGTGCCTAATATAGGTATAGGTACGTAGGTACTTTATTAGTAAATGTTATGTTGATACACTAACTACTTAGATACACTTAGTACCTAAGTTATGGCTCTAAATCTACGTGGCTACGATTCTGATGTAGATAAATATCTGACAAAAAACCTAGTACTAAATGATACCTTAATGGTTACCTGAGAATGCAAATCAATAAGCGATTGTGGAGGCCTGTTTATTACCACCGGTGGAGTGAAGATAGGCATTTCACCTAGAATGTGTAAACATAATAACTATGACAATCGTATCTGACAGCAAAAATAACTTCCAAGATTTCCAATTATTATAAAATAACAATAAGCCTATAACTTTCCCCCATTTTTGGGACGCAGCAAAGGCCATCTCTCTCAGAGTGGGCTGTAATCCATCACGTGGGCCCAGTGTGGTTTGAAAGTTCACGTGTCTTTGAAATACTATGGGATCTCATATTAACAGAAAAAGGATCAAAACTTACTGTTATTGGCAATGCCCAGACCTTCCTTAGTGACTTTCGAGAGTCCTTTAATCTTTAGGAACTGTGCCGCAGAAACCAGCTCGTCTAAATTCTCTTCCAAACACTGAGTTTTCCCACAGTACATAAATTCCACTAAACATTTCAATACACTGAAGCGCATTTTTAATATTATTAGTGGTTCTCCTGATTGCTTTTGTAGGACCTCCTAAAAATAAACGCGAACATTTTACATACAACAAACAGAACAAATTATTTCAATTATTAAATGTGGAACAGTTCTAGTGTAGTAGTTTTGGCGGCAATTCATGTTTTGTAGAAGGAACATGTCTAAAAGGAACGTTTAGTATATTTGGATATTTAAAAGTAATATAACTTTTACCTGGAAGTAAGCACTACTAGCAGCAAGCACAGCTTTATGAACACGCAAAGTGTGAGAGCTACACATTAGTGTCATGTCGACTAAAGCCTGCATTTGTAAGAGTTTACCAAATCTCGACATCAAATGTTCAGAATAATCTTCATAGTGGAGACTGTAACGTATCGGAGCCATTTCAATTTATTCCAACAAATTTATCATCACATCTGATTCACAATAGGACGTTCTGTGACGAAAAATATGTCAATATTTTGATAGGTCTAAGAAAAAAGACAATCGATAAAATAAATGAATGTCATTTAAAAATTATATATAGAACGTGTTTATGCCCGACTCAAAGAGGTTTTAAAAAGGGAGGCAAAACCCTAAAAAAATGTGGTTGTTTAATAAATCCCAATTAAAAAGGTTTTCATGAAGAATTTATGGTAGGTACCCAATGATATTCAAATAAACAGATATGTTATAAGCGCGCGCATTGTGAAGACTGGAATAGGAGATAATTGTAACCTTTAGTCTTTAGTTTACAATGATATTCAAATAAACAGATATGTTATAAGCGCGCGCATTGTGAAGACTCGAATAGTAGACAATTGTATGATTTAGTCTTTAGTTTATGTCACGCATGGCGAAGAGCGATACGCTTTGTTGAAAAAAAAACAAAATTAAAAAAATGCCATCGTGTGTATTTAGAAAGTGTACCAATTATAATACCAAATTACATAAAACAGAAGGGATCTCATACCATATGTAAATACGCAATACACCTCAATTTACTAATTTATTTCAATTTCTTTTCCTAATTTTCTGATATTTGGAGGTTACAAAAAGAAAAAACATTGGTTGTCAGAATAATGTTTGTTTACATTCACACGCAAGTGACAAACACTAGCTGTCTCTTTTTTTCTTGTTTGTTTTATCAAGCCATCCCTTTCGACATTGTAGTGAAATGTCAGATGAATGAAAAGTGTGTATGTGTGCTGCCGCTGCTGCGCGGAACACTTTTTTCAATTGTTTTGTGAGTGTATAACGTATCTGTTTATTTGAATATCATTGTTAGTTTATGTCACGCATGGCGAAGAGCGATACGCTTTGTTGAAACAAGAACTAAATTAAAAAAATTCCATCGTTAGTATTTAGAAAGTGTACCAATTATAATACCAAATTACATAAAACAGAAGGGATCTCATACCATATGTAAGTACGCAATACACCTCAATTTACTAATTTATTTCAATTTTTTTTCCTAATATTCTGATATTTGGAGGTTACAAAAAGAAAAAAACATTGGTGGTCAGAATAATGTTTGTTTACATTCACACAAAAGTGGCAAACACTAGCTGTCTCATTTTTCTTGTTGGTTTTATCAAGCCATCCCTTTCGACTTGTAGTGAAATGTCAGATGAATGAAAAGTGTGTATGTGTGCTGCCGCTGCTGCGCGGAACACTTTTTTCAATTGTTTTGTGAGTGTATAACGTATCTGTTTATTTGAATATCATTGTAGGTACCTATAAAACAGGAAAAAAACACAACACCACACCTATTTATTCCTCAAAGGGATAGGCAACCCACAGAACAGAAAAAACGTCTTCTCTGTTCTGAGGCAACCCGTGAGTTTTTTAACTAGGCGTGGATGGCTTAATCCGAAACTATGAGGAATAGCGAAAAACACTCTAAAGAGTCACGACGCCGATTTGGATGAAAACTAAAACTGCATAATGGATTATTGAAAAATCCAATGATGCAGTTTTCTTACAAAAAAGGGTATTTTGTTAAAAATGAGGTGTTTTCCCAAATTTCCTCTACGGCATTTCTTTATAGAATTTGATCCTTATTATCGACACTATCGAATGGTTTACAATTTTTTTTTTCTAAATCAATAGGTTCGAATCCTGACTACGAATATTGATTTTCCAAAAATCTTATGATGCAGTTTTAGTTTTCATCAAAATCGGCCTCGTGACTCTTTTGAGTGGTTTTCGCTGTTTTTCGTAGTTTCGGATTTGGCCATCCACGCCCACTTTTCTAGTATATCCACCGAAAGTGTCATTGTTATCTATGGCCATACATAAAGCGAGAAGAATAAAATAATAGACTTGTATTATTGTTGGAGTCTTTTTAATCCATTAAAAATGCAGAAAAAAATAGTAAAATGTTAGAAAATGAATTTATTACAAATTTGTATTCATAGTGGATACTTCCAATAATGTTAACGGTAGATAAATATCTAAATTAACAAAGCTTGAAAAACAACTCTATGATGAATTGTATTAACGTATGTATTCTATCACAGACTAATTAAGTACTCAAAATTCGAAAGTTATACAATGCATTTACAATTTTTGTTGCGATCAGACCATAATTTCGGAGTAATTTAAATAAATATATTCAGCGGACTTATCTTAATTTAATCAATAGAAACGAGGGAGTTAAACTTATAATAGGCATACAATTTGGAATGTAAGTAGGAATGTAATGATTTGTTCATAAGGCACTTGGAACAAATACAGTGAGATTTTAGTCAGATGCGTAATATCAGATAACATCACAAAGATCTGTATTGTAAATAAATTAAAGATAGTTTTGTTAGAATAAAGTTTGACTTATAATCCATTATGGAAAGTGTTTTACCAACTATAAAACCATTAAATAGATGTATAGAATCTAGTCACATTTAATTATATAATATCAAATTCACAAATAACATGTACTTAAAGCGAACTTTTTACTAAGGAAGAGTTAATAGACTTATACAAGATAAAACAAACTCACTCAAGAAGAATAGATTTCTAGAATAAACATGTTTGAAGGTATGGATAAATGCAAATATCTAGAAACAAGCTGTAATTCAATAATTCAGCATATGTCAATGATGTTCTCGTAAACAGATATGTTATGAGCGCGCGCATTGTGAAGATTCGAATATGTCACAATTGTGACCTTTATTTTTAGTTTAGTGCGTGACACGCATGGCGAAGAGCTTGGCTTTGTTGAAAAAAAACAAAATAAAAAAAATGCCATCGTGTGTTTTTGTAATTTATTTATTTATTGATTAGAATAAATATTTTTTAATGTCAGATGAATGAAAAGTATGTGTGCTGCCAATGCTGCGCGGAACACTTTTTTCGATATTTTGTGAGTTTATAACGTATCTGTTTATTAGAATATCATTGGCATATGTGGTCACTTGCTTATACATATCCTCACATTATCCACTTTAGTATTTTTATAAAATACAAATTTGTAACATTTCCAATACTTTAGGATCTTCTTAGAAATCAGTTCCTATACAATACAATAGCTTTTACGTTTTACCCTTACCTCCCTACGTCGAAGCTCATAAACGCTGTGCCACAGCCGCTAAGCTTTCGCACGACTCACGAAAATACTGGAACACATTCTGATTAATATCTGAGATAGAAATAAAACCATTATAAAATATATACATACATGCACCTTTGCTGCATCTAATATCCCTAATTATTTATTCTGTTTTATTGCATGTCATTTCGCTGGGTCAAAATATCTGACGAGTCGTTGTATGTGATTCTAGTTATTATTACAGAACATCAATCGCAATAAAATAACACATACTAAATACACGGGAATTGAAAAATAAGTCTTTATTATCTCTCATATTTCTCAAAAATATAATTAACGATATTTTGTAGCAATTATTTTATTGCGATATAATTTAGTCATTTATTATGTCATTAATATGGCGGTCGTATTCAGACCTGTTATTTGATAAAGTAATTATTACCTACCCAACCTTCTTTGGATAAAAAAAAAAATCATAGACAAAGTTCATTTATCACAAGACCTAATTTAGGCGGGAACTTAATAAAACAAAACATTTTAATACCTAACAACTAGACAGCATTATTAACAATTACAATATTTCAAAGAGTTATTATTACTTACATTATGCACTACGATATTGTCATACTAATACGTGAATTAACAAAATTACATTCCATCCCAGATATTGCAGAACAAAAAGTGTAAAGAACAAAGTTACAGCCATGAGTTCGCTTACGTACGAGTCTGTTAATTAGTTCGATAATCCAATACGTATAGAAAAATATCTTTATCAATAAAACCGTTTTACGTTCGTTTTTATTTATTGTTTTATATATCAGGATTTCATAGGATTCTATCATGTTTCAGGCAAGGTGGATTTTAAGAGCTTTCAATAAGTTCATGAAATTGTATGAGCTTATTGAATATTCAAATAATTGCGCCTGTGGTTAATGGAATATTAACTTAAGCAGTATCCTTGGACCAATTAAAAAGAACGCAGGTAAACTGAAATATTATTTTTTAATTCATGATTGTGATAAGAGCAAATATCCGGCACACCAGCACGCATTAATTTGCAGTTGATGTGAAAAAAGAGAAACTGATGCAAATGTGGTTTACGATGTTAGATAATGTAATTTTCATAAGGTATCGCAATTTATTAAGTTATCTTATAATAGAACCCTATGTCAGCCTTGATTATTAAATTATAGTTAAAGTTACTTTGTATTTTGAATATTATGGTGTACAGGCAAAATTCTTAGACAACTATATTTTTAACAGATTGACATGCTAATTGACAGCTATCTAAAAAACGAAATGTTAGAAAATTTTAAAACAAATACAAAATATAATCGGATTACGTAAAGTATTTTTAAAGTAATTAAATAATCTTACATGAACACTTTACATAGGTTTGAGTAAATTTGTACAATACATAGCATGTAGAAAAAATAGAGATTCATTTTATAGAGATCGTTCAGTGAAACTAGATCATTGCCAGTTCAAGTACTACTACGCCAAATAATTATAGTTACAGGAATAGAAAGGATTGTTAAAGAAATTAACAGACAATTTTTAGAAATGAAAATGTATTTCTATGGCGTAATAAGATACTGCTCTCAATATAAGCTTAACTAAAATTAATGTACTTCTGAAGAGTATTATTACTTACGTATGTACTTCGTTTTGCATTGCAAGTATGTACGGTGAGAGACAAACTGAGCAATGGTCTGTTTCAGTGGCAGGTTACATTAGTACTAATATTAAAAGCAAATTACAATATTTACACCAGCCGACAATAGTACATCTTGCAAATAGGTATCTAATATACACGTTAATTATTTGTTCATATTTTAAATAACCACTCGCGGTTATAATACGCTTACGAGTCCCCAGTAATACTTAATTATCAATTATTTTTAAGAACTCCTCGGGGGAGATGTGGACGTCTTCGGGGGGCGATGGCTCGCTCGCGTTAGGGACGGTGTGCTTGAGTTCACCGAAAGTGTAAGTGGTTCGCTTCTTACTCCTAGAGTTGTCCCGGCGCGGCGCTACGGACGCCTCGCAGTCCAGGCTGGCGCGCTTGTTCCAGCAGAACGCCTGGCGCGGCTCGGCGCCCGCAGACATCGGCATCGCCAACTGTACGCGGGACTTGCACAACTCATTATCACTTAATTGTCGTTTTAACTTATCCTTCCCCACAACTAGCTGGAAACCTCGCAGCCCACTGTCGCCGTGTGTCTTGGCCAACTCCACCTCACTAAGCTGTCTCTTAAGTTTCGAAGACTCGGTCGGACTTGACCGCGCAGGCTTATCGACTAGACTGTTTTGTCGCGAAGTTCTGCTGCCTCCTTGCCTGGAACTCGAGCTGTGCTTGAGTAGCGCACTGTCGTGTCGACTGCTGCCGGATGAACTGCTCGTATTTGTGTTACAAGTATTCATATCGTTGGCGTTGTTCCGTCGCAACGATTCGATAACATTGTAGAAGTGTTCCAGCTCGGAGGTGCTGCTATTTCTGGATCTGCTTATATTGTTTGTACTATGTCTATGTGGGCGGATTTGAGCTCTAGGTAAGTGACCGTAGCTGCTCTGTCGAGCTATGCCGGCGCCGACACTGGTCTGTCGGCGCGGCATGCTGCAACTCTTAGGAACGAAAGCATCTTGTGACATCACTACGTTTTCATAAACGTGAGCGTTTTCACAATCTTCTTGTGATATAAGATTTTGGCGGCTCTCAGTAGTCTCTTTCTTTTGGCCAACGGAGTTACTCTTTTTATGTCCATTGCGAACTTTAAGTTCCGGTATTTTTTTCGTTAACTTACAGTCACTGGCACTTCGAGGTAGTAAATTAGCATAACCATGGGTTTTGTTTTCCTGGTTCTGTAATTTTTCTAATTTAGGAGCACTGGGAGTTGCAGTATTATCTGCAACCCTCGTAGAGTTAGAGAGCTTAGGAGCTTTACTGGATGGATTGGCTTTCGCTACATCCACAGGAGCTGGTTGAGGTACCGCTTCGTGTCGCTTTCGGTCCACATCGGGCTTAGAGGATTTGTCTAGAACGACTTTCGTCTTATCACTTTTGCATATTTTGACACTGAACCTAAATGGAGGTTTAAACACGACTTGCAGCCTGGCCTTCTCGCCGGACAACAAGTTTGTGGCGCTCTTGGACGGTCTGGTTTTTCGCGATCCTTTCTGTACCTGTCTATGCGTTCGTTCTGTGAGACCGAGAGGGATGGATTTAGACTTCGGTATGGCGGCAGGCTGCGGGGAGCTGAGCAGCCAGCGCTGCACCTTACTCAAAGCTTCGTTATCTTTGATCGGAGAGGCGGGGTGCTTCTGCATAGAACTGTAGTCTATTATTTCTTTCTTCATTTTCGTCTTTCGTTTCTTAACTTTACCTTTGTGTTTAGAGAGTATCACATGTTTCGGTGATTTGCCTTCGGCGTTTGTGACGATGACTGTATTTTCTTTTGCTATTTTAGGAACTTCTTCTAATTTTGCTTGACTATTCGGCTTCTGTAAAAAATAATTAATATTATAATATTTCTGACATATTCTTTGTTGAAATTGAGATCGTTAATTTAATGTTTATTTGCGACTTACCCTCTTCTTATTGGCACTGTGTAGCGGAGAGGCTTTGTCTCCTAATTTCTTGTGATCTTTCTTATTGCGATAAGCTCGCGTTCTTAGAGCTACTTTCTTCTTAAGAGGTAGTTTAGACCTGTAACATTATACGGCAAGCAGTTAGTTGTATGAACTACAACCAACCAACCGAACCAAAAATGATGTGAGTAATGGATTCTAAATGTGTTTTTAAAAGCATGACAGCGGTGTTGTTTTTTACAAGTTGTGATGTTATAAATAGCAGTATCAATCCTTATTGTTGCGTTTGTTTAGCCATAATAAGGCCGCGTTTCTCACCTCTCGCCATTATCGCATAATTAATGTGACAAATTGTCAAGCGCGCGTTATCTGCTGTGATTGACTGTTGAAAATTCATTCAACAAATCACAGCAGGTGAGAAACTCGGCCTAAGTAGTGTTATATATATGTGCACTGCAAATGTAAGTATTTCTTATAGCTGTTATTATAGAAAACTAGTTAAGATCGACAACATCGTTCACATATTGTCTAAAAAATGCAGCAAGCTTGGTTATAATGTCGCACAACATTGCTTTCGCGCCGACTTTTTATATTTAGATTCGTGGCAAAGATGTGAAATCTACGATTGGCGACGAAAGCTTCAAGAACTAAGCAAAGCAAGCGCTGAGGTTGGACTGAAGAGTGAAGATGAATATGTTAATGATCTAAATTATGACTAACCCCCACCATGAAGCTTAAAAGTAGACAGATATAAATAACCATGGCCCAGTAATATCTCTACTTAGTTAAATAGTAATATATTTAGAACTACTAGTTGTCAGAGTAAAAGGAAGTAGTAGTTTGGATATTGTTATCGAATTAATTGATTTACAAAAATATTTACATTATTAGTAAAATAGTCTACAATGATTAGTACTGGGTTCTAGAAACACCACATTCTACTTAAAAACAAAGTTTGTGCTGTTTTTTAGAATTGAGCTGCATATTTGGAGATTATAGTTCTCGACAAACTTCTGGGCCGCCCTGATGTTAGCTTTCTGATGCGCAAGGCACGAATCGAAGCTGTTTAAGGCGCCGATTCCCTTGAGTAGCTGATTTTAAAATGAGAATCACGTCTAAACGGCTAGTCGTAATTTATTGGAAAAAATATATGTTATATTAGACCATTTTCTTAATAATTTCATCTGAGCAAATTTTGAGTTTTATTCGTATAACATAGTGTAATTAATTTGTAAAGTTATGTCTAAAACGGACAAAAACACGACAATCACAACAAAACTGGGCGTATTTTAATGAAATCGACACCATATTAAAGACAATTTAATTATCTACATTTTGATCTGAAGCTTTTTTTTTAAAGTCATAGAATAATAAGAAAAGTACAAAAAACTACTAAATTTCGGGTCGCGCGGGTGAGAAACGAGCGCGCGTTTTGTTCCCTCAAGGTCGTTGGCGTTAGTCGTCGTCTTAAGTATGAGATTTACTACTGCGCAGCCATTGTAGCCAACTTCAGGGTGGCCAAGAAATTTGGTGAGAACTATATAGTTATAAGTGCACTGCAAAAAAAAATTGCAAGGTCGTCGTAGGCCACACACTCAAAAATGCACGAACTTCTAGAAAACTGGAGAGTATTCTTGCGATTTTATTCTACCCACTTCAGATTCTCTTTGGCGAGCGAGAGATCACAATATCATTATTATTGTTCTATCTAATTGATGTTCTATTGTATCTTATATATCATAAATGTGTCCATTATTATAAAAAATAGCAAATAGCACAATAAGAATGCGTAGCATGCTGCTTTACATGTTGCTATAATTTATCGAAAATAAGCAATAAATTCCATCACATTTACACTAGAGCTACATGTCTGGCGAAGCCATTTGCTAGTAGTTAGTAGAGTATATACCTGACAGCTGTATGAACGATCAGGCCCTGGTCTGCAGCGTCGGGCAAGCGGACGGTCTCAGTCGTTGAAGAGTGGATGATGGTCACAGACTTCAGCTTTTTGCCGTGGCGGCCCAAGAAACGCGTACTTGCCACCTGGAAACACATAATAATATTGTACCAAAGTTTTATATAAATAGATAGAGGCAGGGCCAGATCTAGCAATTTCGTCGCTCCCGGCAGTAAACAATTTTGCTGCTCTTGGCGCCCTTTAAAATGAAAACGTAAATGTTTCAAGATATTATCTATTGAAAAAGAAAAATGTTTCTTGGCAACTTCGAGCGAAATTTCACTTAAGAACTTTTGTAACATAAATGTTAAGTTATTTGAATGTTAAGAAATTTTAAGTTAGTTACGATGGGTTTACAACAAGAACCAATAACACTCGACAGCGAAGAAAAACCTAACTTATTCGTGCTAAAATTGTTAAGGTCGCTTAACAATTTTAGCACGAATAAGTTAGGTTTTGTGATGAAATGAAAAGGGCTGTTAGTGTAGTTTGGCCGCCCCTCATTTATGCCGCTCTGGGCATTTGCCCGGCTAGTTTCCCTCCCCCCTCCCTACATCCGGCCCTGGATAGAAGTTTTAGTAGCTCTTTACAGTTCTCTTGGTAAGAAAAACATGATTCGGTAAAGATAATTTACGATCAACTGTAGGGGAATGGATACGATCAATGGCTAGCAATACCTGTGAAGGAAATGATTGATTCATACAAATATTCTAGCTTGTACTATACATATGTATATTCTAGCGTACTAAAATAAAGTTTCGTTAATATACCTTCCCAGAGGAGTTATATCTAAGCTAGACACTAACATTTAGTGTCTATTTCTATTGCAACGTCAAGTGCGTTGCAGACACGCTAAAAAAAAAGATAACAAATTAAAAGTTTAAATCATCTTTAATTTCGATTGGCTACAGGAACAGACGACAAAAAGCCTTCTGCAATCAGGCCTATGTTGGGTGATGGTTCCTATGGTATCGATTTCACAACTACATTATCAGGACTTCAGTCACAAAAACTTAATTTGCAGAGTTTAAAAAATGCAACAACCGATTCAAATAATCCATCACAATGTTTTTTTTTTATTAAGACGAGGGTAAAAACAAATGACTCACCAGAAGAGCGATAACTGCCAGCAATATAAGCAGTACCGCATACCAGTGCTTGAGCACCCATCGCTTGAAGCCCGCGATACTTTCGTCCGACAGCAGCAACTTACGCAGAGTCGCTAACGGACCTGATGGGTCCACCTCACGGCAGCGTTGGAACACGTCGCAGTACCTGGAAGTATAGGGTAAGCCTTGCTATATTTTTTATTAAAAAAAAATCACGTGTACACCGGTAGGACGACTTTGAATTAATTGGGCTTATTTCAGGTGGTCAAAGTACAAAAATAAATTGTTAATATTATTACGGCAGCAACTCTGTAGTATCGATAAAAATAGAATACAAACAGGTTTCTGAGGTCAATCAACACAATGATTAGCGAAACAATCCCACTTATAACTGGTATGATTGGCTGTGTTAGGGCCGATTTTCAATAGTCAACCTTTTATCTGAGGAATAAAATGGCGGTTTGACAGCTTTTTTACAGAAAATATGTCAAACGGCCGTTTTTTCTCAGTTAAAACTTAACAGACTGTTGAAAACTCGGCCCTTAGATAACAGTCAATGGAATAACTTTATATGATATTGACATAGTTTATTGTTGTGTACCTAATTGAACAATTAAAAAATCAAACATGAGATACTATATCTGTGCGTTACAGGACATTTAGTAGTTTTTTTTTTGTTGTAGTCGATTCTTTCTTGGTAACATCTGAGCTAACTTACCCATTATAATCATTACAGGGCGTCCCCGGCTTGGCGTACATGTCTGGCACGTCATAGGGCGCGGTGTTCCAGTGGAAGGAGGACTGGCACTGTCCGCCAGGCGCGCGGCAGCACAGCTCGCAGGCCGAGCGCGGGTCGTCGGCGCGCGGCCCGCACTGGCACGACTCCAGCCCGTAGGCCAGGCAAATGGAGCCTGTGCATTCCTGGAGATGGGGCAAAGAGGGGTAAATTTTATTTATGTACATAAATACATTATTTACAAACTAATATAAATGTTAAAATAAGACTAAAAATATGTACAATTACGAGGCGTCCAAAAATTCGTCCACGTAGCTGTCAACAGGAAAAGTGCCCAGAAGGCTGGAATCATTGCCACATTGGACGGCAATGCTGATTCTTTGGCCAAAAAAAAGGCCAGCCCCCTGGTCTCGTGAAGAGTCGACTAACTGCTTTGCGATATCCCGAAATAATAGGTGTGCACTCGGACCCCATGGCTCTAGTGTTTCGACCCCAAACGGCTCAAACACATAATTACCAATGAAGTTGTTGTATTTGCGCCGTTTGAGGTTTTCAACCCCTGCAGGAGCCGCCCCAGCGCAGCCCACCATGCTAGGAAGATGGGATGGAGCAAGGGTGTCGACGCAAGTTGCATCCCACACCAAAAACCTATCCAACTTCCATGGCATTATAGTCATACCATATGGTCTCTTCCCATCGATGCGTGTCAGGCCATTGGGTTCTAAGACAGCTGGCACCCCGACGGTGACAAGAGCACGACGGATGAGATCATTAATTGAAAAACAGCTCTTAAGCCATTATTATGCGACCCTTTGTGTTTTTGGCTACATTCTCTCGTTGCTGCGCTGGTACTGACTAGACCCTACGCACCTGCAGAATAGTATTGCGTGAGGTGGTTCAGTTAGGAGTAGAATTAAAATCAATGGCTCTAATAAATGGTTAATCTACCAAATTCAGATGTTAAGTTGTTGCTGTTGACTTCGAGTTATCAAGAGATTTTGGTTGCCAGGATCCCGGGAAAAATACGATTGCAATTAGTATTATAGCAAATGTATTTCATGGACCAAGTGATTAATAAGTGCACCATGTAATATATGTAATGCCTGGGCATTATGAATCAAATCAAGTCAAATCGGGCAATGTAATGAATACTGATTTAAACTTCTATATTTATCACACTGTCTGGTCATTATGAATATTGCTATGTAACGGTTGGGTAATTCGATAATTATGGTCAATGAATTAGTGCAAGAGCGAGCGAAGCGAGCTCGGCCTCTTAGGGCCACCCGACACGGATAAGTTAGGTAAGAAGTGGATGACGTTTGCTTGCTTTGCTCGCTCACTTCAACTACCGGCATGCCCTTAATGTTAGGTTACTTAAGACCCTGCAGACAGAAATAGGAGCCCGTAGTAATCGTACTTACCTATTCTATATAAAATCAGTGTAAAAATAAAAAAATCACATCTTTTTAATATCCGACCTATTAAGTGATGGGCATTATTCAGAAAGCTCGGTCAATTTAATTATTTCAATATTTTCTAGCATATTGCCTACTCATATTGGGCATTTTTAAAATGATCTGGACATTATGAATAAAGGCGTATTTATCACTTGGTCATAACATATACACTACAATCTCATACTCACTCCCATATAACACACAAGTTCCTTATCACAGCGCGTTCTGTTCGGCTTGTGTCGGCTCTGCGGACAGTTGGCTCGCTTGCCGTCGCAGAAGGCCGCATCGCGACACCCGTTGTCGGAGCGACACTTGTCGCCGAACTTGAGGGTGCACGACGCAGTGCAGCATGGACCCTGAAACGTTAATATTGTTTATTAGATGAGGCACATTTTCTTGAGTTGATCAACAAGTGTTTGATATAGAACAATCAAATGCTGGATTGTATGGCATGTCATATCAAAGTCAAGACACATTCAGGTGTTTTTTTTTTAAACACCATCAATCTTCTCCTAGAATAGCAAAAGCATAGCATGGAGTCTTCGTCTGTCGTCGACATGGACACTTAAGTTTATTAGGTCCACAACAAGGAAGTCCGCTTATACAGACGAGAACCTCATTAGTTGACCAACGGGAGGCCATACACGAAAAAAACCGGACAAGCGCGAGTCAGACTCGCGCACGAAGGGTTCCGTACCATTATCGTAAAAAACGGAAAAAAAAACATGTTTGTTGTATGGGAGCCCAACTTAAATGTTTATTTTATTCTGTTTTTTGTATTTGTTGTTATAGCGGCAACAGAAATACATCATCTGTGAAAATTTCAACTGTCTAGTTATCACAGTTCATGAGATACAGCCTGGTGACAGACAGACAGACGGACAGTGGAGTCTTAGTAATAGGGTCCCGTTTTTACCCTTTGTGTACGGAACCCTAAAAAAAGTTATTTTTTTGGCTGTGAATGCATTTTTTTTTCAAGTATTGCTATGAAGTTAGAATTTAGTCAATTTTACAATAATCACCTGACTAGGACTGCAAACGCTGTGTTCAGTAAGCGTACACGGCTTATAGTGCGGCCTGGCAGCTTGCGGGCGACAGCACACGTCCGTGCACTCACTAGCCCAGCCACAGTCGCACTCCTCACCTTCCTCCACCACGCCGTTACCGCAGATCGCTGGTTGAGGTTCTGGAAAAGATTTGATTTCATAAGAAATTGGTGCCAAGAAGTCTCCATATCTCTTGCCAGGCATATTAGAATAGAACAGAATTATCTTTACTCAAGTATCAAAAGAATAAAAATTGGTTAGTAAGACAAGACTTACAACTGTGTTCATAAAAACTGGCACTTAATGTTGCCCTAGTCGACGGTACGAACTATTTTGGGGTTTAGATGCATGTTATCTCATCCGACAACACATGCGAAAGAGATAGATGCTGTGATGATCAGTAAGTAGCTAGTTCGCGTACGAATTAGCACTTAGCGAAATGGATGATGATTTAGGACGAAAACGAGCGCACGAAATTTTATAAACAGAGCTTTGGGAGTATGGATATCATGAAAATACTACTAAATTTATGTTTCAATATAAAATTATTTGAATTGTTAAACTTGTAATGTATCCCTGTATGGAGGCTGTTTTGCAATTTTCTTCTTCTTATGGTATTTACTTCCACCCAAAGATGCGTTAAAATTAGTGTTAAAATATGGAACAATGTTTTTTTTTTTTTTTTTTGTTTCCATACAGGGCTAGATAATGATGAGACAAATTGACTTAATTTTTTATTTTGAACGTTTATCGTTAAACAGTGGAGTAATCGCCAGACTACGTTTGTATGGAAAGAAAGACCGACTAGTGTAACCTTAACAAAAAACAACAAATCAATATTACAATTAGCAGTGGATCACCGTTGTGACAACCCATGTCAGATGGCACAAAAGCGATCCACGAAAAAACAGTCTAGGCGACTTGAAATTATGCTTAGGATAGGTACTGTTCGAACTGTTCCACACTCTGCGCGCCATGGAAGCGCACCTTTTACGCATGGTTTTGTAGGAACAATCTACATGCGCATCCGCAATATTGATGTCAGCTCCCTAATACATCAGTATGTCATGCAATGGACGGAAATAAGGTCTGCTCAGCATTTTCGGATTCTAAAGGTGATGAAAGGTCTCTTACCAGTAAAGCACCCCTTCGGCGACCTCGCCTTGTTGTTGAGCACCGGGTCGATAGCCCTGAGCGAGCACGGTGAGAATTTGTTGTTATTCTTCCTGTCGCCGCTAGTTGCTCTGGCGAACATGATGTAGTTGCCGTCCTCGCCGAATGGCGTGCATACCTCTGGGTCGTGCTGGAAGATCAAACAATAAATATTTAGATAAATTCCAATGCCGTAGAAGTGCGATTAAAAATAAAAGCAGTCTATCGCAGCCCCTTTATTTAAAAAAAAAGGAGAATATCATTTTCCGAAACACTAATAAAACAGCAGTAGGTAAAGCCCGTACCTATATGCCGTATTTGAAAAATATTCACATCAATAAAAAAATGTAAATAAACTCGCGCTAAAAGCCAAAAAGCTATGAAATTTGACATCGGAGACCTCACGCCACACCAGCGCCTCTAGCGGCGGATTCATACGCAGAACGATGTGAACGTACCTTCGCTAAGTAAAAATTGCTTGTCGGTGTGATATAAATTGAATCGCATCTAGCCACAGAGGCTCGAGGCCATTGTCATTCGAGTTCATTGCCAAAATGTAAGGAATTGATCAAGTGAAATTGCAATAGCATTTGACATACCCATACATTTGTGACATTTTTCTAATCGCCGTCGCTAAGCTTTCGTCGATAGAATGTCATTTGTCTATACCCCATTTGTGATAACATTAGACATATAAATAATCTCATTTTACAGCCCGTTCAACAGATTTTGACTTCTATTGCGTTGGCAATATGACAAATGACAGTTGTATTAAACCAGTTTTGGTAACAGGTTTATGCTTTTTATGTCATCCTTATATTTGCGGGATAGAACTCAAAATCGGTTGAACGGACTGTAAAATGAGGTTGTAAAAAATTCTAATGTTATTTCAAATGGAGTTTAGGGACTTAGGAAGGTCGCTAAGGTTCGCAGCGTGGCGTACTGGCGTACGGTAGGTTCTATCTACCCTCTATGAACACCATTTACTCCTACACAAAGTCACGCCGTGTTTATGAATATGTGTGTTCCATACCGTGATCCAATTTGACGTGATCCAATTTATAACAGATTAGTTTATAACTTTCACGGTAAGTTGATGGTATATGTTCTACTGAATTTTTCCTGGGTTTCAAATATATTCCAGTGTTGGTAGTACGCCAGAGAAATACCAAGGTTTTGCTTTATTATGCAAAACGACATGTAAATACGAAATAATTTAGTAAGCTACTACATTTCCGTATTTCAAAAAATGGTACCAAAGCAACTTGATACGATACGAAGTGCAGTTCTTAGTTCTTAGTAAACTATGTGTCTTGAATCAAGTTTGCAGTAAGTTAACGCAAGGCTGGTGGCAAATATGAATTACTAGCTTTTGCCAGCGGCTTCGCCCGCGTGAGTGGGAAGTGTTTTATCATCCCAAGGGAACATTATACCGCCCATGTGCTGTTCCAGACTTTAATCTATTTCTGTGCCAAATTTCATCCAGATCCGTTAAGCCATTCTAGCTTGAAAGAGTAATAAACAAACGTACATCCATCGAAACGTTCGCATTTATAATATTAGTAAGATAAATAGTTTCAAGAACAGGTTAATTGACAAATAATACATCAGTATTTTCTAAACTAATAATAATTGAAAACCTTGGAAGAGAACTGCAAGGTTTTCAATTCTGTTGAAAGTTAAAAGCCAATAATTACCGGTGATCCGAAGTTGTGTCCGATCTCGTGAGCGAGGGTCACGTGGCTGACGGCCGGCGGCACGTGCTTGCCGTAGTTCAGCAGCGTCACGATGCCCGTGTTCAGGGATTTCATGCTGCCGCGGTAATGCTACCAAACAAATTAAAACGTATAAGTATAATAAAATAAAAAAAATCTGCCTAACTAAAGAGGAGCTCATGGCTAAATAATAACAGCTGCACGGGTCGAGGTTAAGCAACGCTTGACGTGGTCGGTCCGTGGATGGGTGACCATTTCAACATACCGAGTTTCCTCCGTGCCTCGGAAAGCACGTTAAGCCATTGGTACCGGCTGTCATTTGAAGATCTTTGACAGTCGTTACGAGTAGTCAGAAGCTTGAGATCTGACACCGGTCTTGCCAAGGGGTACCGTGTTACCCAGTTACTGGGTTTTGGAGTTCAGATAGGCAGTCGCTCCATGTAAAACACTGGTACTCAGCTGAATCCGGTAAGACTGGAAGCCGACCCCAACAAACAATTGGGAAAAGGCTAGACAGATAATGATGCAATCTGCCTAAAGTCCCCGTCACGAGAAGCTATAAATTTTGTAATTAAAGAGTTCTACTAAGTTATGTAGCGACAACCCAACTAGCAAAAACGTCGTATAATTCTAGTCTTATAAGACTTCATGGTATATAACAGTTATATAGTGGTATGTAGTTAACTATTTTGATATATAGACGTTTATCTTATGACGGTTCAGTCGCGGGACTGTAATGTCTTAATATAAAGTTGAGTAAACGTTTTCAGGACTAACTTATACAACGTTGTAGAATGGTGTCAGTACATATGTTGAGTAAATGTTTTCAGGACTAACTTATACAACGTTGTAAAATGGTGTCAGTAAATATGTTGAGTAAATGTTTACAGGACTAACTTATATGACTTCGGATAATGGTGCCAGTGCATATGTTGGGTAAACGTTTTCAGGACTAACTTATACGACGTTGTAGAATGGTGTCAGTGCATATGTTGAGTAAATGTTTTCAGGACTATCTTATATGACGTCGGATAGTGGTGTCAGTGCATATGTAGAGTAGACGTTTTCAGAACTAACTTATATGACGTCGGATAGTGGTGCCAGTGCATTAGTTGAGTAAAAGTTTTCAGGACCAACATATATGACGTCGGCTAATGGTGCCAGCCATGACGTTTATTGGACAATGTTTATTGGTCATATCAACGTTTCGGTTAAATAAAAGGTTTTTGTAAGACAACCATCGTCGTGTGTGAATCTTAACATAACTTTTATATTATTAAAACGCCGCTTAAACGTTTGCGTATGACCTTTTTATAACAAAACTATTTTGATCGTATGTAAGACTTACTAAGACTTGTATGCAACTAAAATGTTGAATTTCTACGGTTACATTACTTTAAGAAGACTTTTGAATCATTTAAAGGTCAAATCCACACTTTAATTGAACCATTTCTATTTTGTTTTGTCTTTTAAAAAAGGGATAGAACGAATGAATGTTGCCGAAAAAGATTCCGTATATATATTTTTTTTAAATTATCATTTAATGTAAACAACAACAATAAAATTAAACAATTAACAGTAGCAATGCAACTGTGACAGTTATAACATTTGTTTGAAAAGGTAAAGTAAATGCTTCGCCAAGGCCATTTTTCTCTTTTAAGACGTTTTAAATAATTTCAGATCAAAAATTTATCGATGTCCAAGAACACTACCATAGTTCATTCATATCCTATGTTAGACCTGAAAAAAAAACATTTAAATAAATTAATCTCGGCTAAACGTACTATTTGATTAGATAGCCATTGACAAGAAAAGAAGATGAATTTATAATCATAAAGGGCCGAGTTAGTTCTCTGTTCAAGTTATGCAATGTTTATTAGATCTGTAAGTAATGCATATGGAACCCTAAAGTAAACTGAATATGGCCGCGGCGTCATAGACTCAAGAAAATGTATACGACTTTTTTGTTATATTAGTGTTATATAAAGGTCGCTATACAACGTAAACAAGATGGTTGATGCTTTATTATGAAAAAATATTTTGGATAATTAATTAAAACGATTCAAATACAAAGAAATAGAGGAGGGCGTTAAAAACTTCACAAAAACACATATATACATTGTCATAAAACTAAAGTTCCCTGAAAGATTAACACAACTATCATTATCTCACACTCATTTAAATAATGCATAATAAATCTATATTTTGTAATTATGGAAATAGACATTTACTTACCTTTTTTTATTTAAACACCGGCACAATATTTAACAAACGAAATAAAACGGTTGCCGTTGAGCAGTCTTTTGAAAACGTCATTGTAACAGCTATGTGACATAAGCGGTCACAAAAGAGACTCATCATAACCAGTATTGGACCGTAAATTCGGTCTCTGTACTTTTATTTAACTTGTATACAACGTTTAAACGGTCATTGGCTGACTTCTACTTAACTACAAAACGACAATATTGTCGTGTAATTTGGGCCTAATTCGCGTTATTTACACGTTTATATTTACGTTTATGCGACCAATCTTAAAAACTAGACTCAAAGTGTAAAACGTTAAATTGACTTTTATAAAACATTAATTTGTTAGTTGGGAATAGGGTAGTTTACTGAAAAATTCTTTTTTTGCCCGTCAGGTAGATTAATAAAAAATATTGGACACGTATTTTTTCTTTTAACACTTAAACATAAAGTGACGACGATATAATGCGTTGAAATATTGTGAAACGTCACGCCGCTAGTACACTTTATACTGCCTTAGTGACGTCACAAGCCCCTACTCCTGAACTTTGTTGCGCTTTAACTTTGTACATTTTTATTGATTTGGTAAAGGAAAAATACGTGTCCAATATTATTAGATAATCTCACTGACGGACTAAATAGAATTATCTTTTCTCTACCCAGGAAACATTCCTATTCAAACAACAACAAATAAACCCAAATTCAATCAAGTCAAAGTAACATTCGTCGAGCAATTTCACTTGGTCGGGTTATATTTTAGCGATATCAAGCGCTGTCGTCTAATGTTTTGTGGTAGTTACCACTACGTAACTTAGTAGGATTCTTTATTTACAAAATTTATAGCTTCCATGACGGAGACTTTAGCTTTTCTCAACCATATTGGGGACAGCTGCCAGTTTTCCTGGCTTCAGACTATCCGTTTTCCGTAACGACTGTCAGAGATCAACAAAAAATGACAGCCTGGACCAATCCGAGGCTAGGAGGAATCTCAAAATGTTAAGATGGTTACCCATCCACGAACCGACCTCGGTAAGCATTGCTTAACATTGAAAACCCGACCCGTGTGGCTGGTATTATTTAGCTATGAGATTCTCAGAATCATAAAACAATATTAATTTATCCGTCAAAAGTCACACTCACCCCATTTTTCTCACAAACGCCACCGGCGTTTTTCAGATCCCCCGTCCAAGCCAGCCCAAGCGTTCCCATTTCGAAATCTCGATAAGTAAACATGTACGCCAAACAGAAGGCATCATAATCTTCCTCTGAAAGAAAATAAATCATTAATCTTCCACAATTAATTCATCTCCATAAAAAAATTAAACAAGCCTTCCACTTTTAACCACTTCTAATTTATTAGTGTAATAGCTTAACTTTGTGGAATTGCCCTCCAGAGGTCCGCGCTCTTTTGAATGCGTAATTGAATATTGATGAAAAAACTCAGAATAAAGGCAAACCTGAAAAAAGCTCCAAATATTTTTCTACCCCGTAGTTATTTGGAAACCTGTAGGCAGGATCTTTCAGGGCGTCTAACGTGTGGACTTTAATTCGTTTGATCATAAACGTGATGTTGTCTGGCTTTCCATCTTGGTTGAAGTCTGAAACAAGTTTTATCATGAGTTAGAAAAATATAATGAAGTCGGTGTATCATGCTTGAGTGAAGCTAAAATATTACCTGTCACTTTGTATATTGCGTTAACTTTCTGGACATGACGCGTCATGACTTCGATACACGCCTCCTCTGAGCCGTATCGTTGATAGAACATGTGATCGGCTTGCAAGTACACGAGGCACGTAGTTTTCCTCGGATCCACTGTCGCTCTTTTGTTCACATGTCGACCGTCGTCAGTCGCGTTCGCCGACAACACCGTGTACCCCACTGGTTCCTTCTTTACTATATCCTTACTAACAGTTACAACTCCCGCTTTCGTTTTTATCACTTCAACGTGCGTCTTTGGCTTTGGTCTCGATTCTTCCGAATCGAGTCGCACCTTAGTTATGAGGTTACTTTTATCGATTTTGGTTTTAGGTTTTCTAGTGCTTAACTTATCACCCGGCTCGTTGTTGCTGGTGTATGGAAAGTCTAAGTCTAAAGGTAATTCTGGATTCTTCTTTGGCTCGTCGTCTTGCATTTCGTCATCAGGGAGCCATCGTTTCTTTCGTCTATGTATTTCGCTACGGAGATCTTCAGTATAATTGTTAAGGGATGAGTCTTTAGTGTTTCGATGATCGGTAATGTTAAATAGTTCAACTTCTTCTCCTGAAGTTCTTTTCATATGAAGTAAATGTGATGCGCACGGTGCCCCTTCACTTTTGTCATATGGGTGCTCGACGTCTGACCTACGATAGACAACGCTATGCATGGAGGGATGGTCGATGTTGTACCGAGATATAGGCTCCACGTAATATTCTTCCGTAGTAGTCCAAATTGTACCGTCGAAGAGACCCTCAGCTGTGATAACACCGTAGACGTGAGAAGATTCGTCATCTAAACAGAAGAAAAAATCACTTAAATAATATATCTACATAACTTAATTAATACTTTGAAATAAATGGAGACCTTTATTACAAAGACTTCAGGCTCTAAAAATAAGCCTTTGAAATACAAATAACTTGGGGACGCTCAAATAAATGGCAGACGATATTTTATGCAAACTAATTCGAGGTGCAAAGAGCCTCGGGACTCTGAATGAATTAAAATCACAACTTGCAGTCGCAGTGGGGGAGGGATTGAAACCGCTCATAAATAACCGTAATTACTGCTCTCACCTACACTCCACTTCTACTTCATTTATTTTCTGGCAAGTAATAGGCCAAAATCGGTTTGTAAAACAACCGCGCAAGCCAGTAATGGACCAGATATACCTTCTGATAAATGTTTTTAATGAGGTCTGATGTCTTCAGGGACAAAATCAGAGGCTACATTATTACGGGCGACCGAATCGCAGGATCAAGATTTTGAGTAATGGTGATGCGTAATTTAACGGAAGCCACCTGCCCCAATTCTTATGGGATTTTGATCTTTGTTCGAGTAAAACGAACAAAGGGCGCATAATTTAAAAGCGAAGAATTTTAATAATTGGATAACATTTTTGAAGGGCTCGTGATTTATGAGCCTGAACTTTTTGTGTTTGGAATTTTGTTGTTGTTATTTTCCTTGGCCCTTATAAATATGCTGAATTCTAGGTATTTTATTAAATAAACCTAAACAAAAAGACGAATCTTCGTGAAACATACTTCATTAAACTTACGAAGTAATTTGTTCAAAATTCACTTTGTCTCCAGCGTTCCAGATGGGTCGCAGCACATAATTTCCTTTTATTAAGTTAGTCACAGAATGTAGAAGTTTGTTGGGCTCATGTTTAATTGGTTGTTTCAAAGACTTGGGAAATAAGTGAAGGGTTGGAGTATGTCTAAAGTACTCGACTAAATTATATTTTAATTAAAGCAAAACGGAATTTTGTAATGAAGTTACACACGACTGATTTGTTTATAATGTGGTGTTTTTGTAAACTCTCCATGTTTACAAAACGTAACATTACTACGTCGGCATTTCTAAAGATTTCGTTCTGAAGAGAGCTTTGGTTTCGAATGACTATTGACTTTGACAGATGTCAACTTGACGTAACACTAAGCACTAGTTTTTGGCGCGAAAAAGAGGAGAGCAGACAGAAGATCTAGGCAGAGGATGTTTTTTAATTTGTGATAAAACTGGACTTATGGAGAAATACAGTGAGAGTAACCGGTTGTTCGTGTAGATTAAACTATGTGCCTGGTATCGCCAATACAATATGTGATTAGTTACATTGTGAGCCTATATACAAGCAAACAAGTTGGTTTTTTTAACATCTAGCCCGAAAGAACCCATGCAATAATGGCTTTTCCTGATTATTACACAGTATTCCCTACACGTATATTGAAACGTTTGTCATTAATTTATTATCTAGTAGAAGTTAGGATAGATTTACGGCCCGGTAGTTAATTTACAAGTTGAAGTGTTCAGGTAACTGTACTGTTAATTTATAAACTTATTAACGACAAAGTCATTTTAACAGGACTTTCGCTCGTAATTAAAAGAAACCTCGTATAAAGGAGTAATCCGTTTAAGGATAACAATTTGATTCTGCAGCCCGCCGAACAATTCATGTTGGGTAGGTATAAAAACGAATGTTCTGAACTGCAATGATGGCAATTTACAAATCGCCTCGTTTGTCTGTCGAGTTTTTGCGAACTGTGGATTTGAATCAATTATTTATGTAGAGATGCTTCCCCGATCGTTGTTTAAAAATATTTTTATTTTTATTTTGTCCGAAAATATTTTATTGGATTTTGAAAACTATCAACTTTTCATTTTAACAGTGTGTCGTAATATAAAGTGAATAGTATATTGACATAATTATGGGTCTTGTTGCAAACCTAACAATTACATGGGAAAGTGAGGTGTTTTGTGGTAATTACCTAGTTAGTTTATTATAAATGTACAAAGTTTTTGTGGCAAATAAAAAGGTACTCTTTTTCTTTTTAACCCCCGCTGGAAAAAGAGGGGTGTAATAAGTTTAACGTGTGTTGCTGTATATCTGTGTGTCTGTCTGTGGCATCATAGCGCCTAAACGTATGACGACGGACGATTTTGATTTAGTTTTTTTTGTTTGAAAGTTGATTTTGTCGAGAGTGTTCTTAGCTATGTTTGATTAAAATCGGTTCAGCCTTACAAAAGTTATGGGCGAACTGTTTGAATCGGGGTGTCTTCGCAAGATAAATATGTCGGTTTTTAAAATTTTGAAATTTTACTTGTTTAACTAAGAAAAGGCAGCCTAGCTTAGCATGTTCTCAATGCTGTCATGCTTGGGTTCCCTCTATCTGGCAGAATCTTGATACTCCGAAATTGATTTGGCATAACACACTTGGCATAATCTTCTTTAAACGGATATCCTTAAGGCATATTTTTTTTTAAATATAATTATTGTTTGGCCGAATGTTTCTATGTCCGAATTTACAATGGCTTACTTTTAAGATGGCAGAATTTTATTTGACATAATTTCACTTGGCATATTATGAAGATGGCAGAAATTCATTTGGAATAATTTTATTAGGCTTTTTCTATAAAATAGCATCTTTAACCTTAAATTAAAATTGAAATACTGTCTTAAAAAGTCAATATGTTGTGTTAGTGACAGAAACGAATCGCTGCAAAACCGACTCCACGTAGTCTTGTCTGCCCTACCCCTAGAGTGTTATTTAAGTCCGCGTAGGCACGTAGGGGCGAGGCGGCCTGCGAGCTGAGGAGCAGGTGGTTTAATAACGGCCGCCGCCGCGGCTGAGGCTGGCCGGTGAAGCCGGCCAGCAAGCCGAAGCTGCGGTGGTGAGCGTTAAAACCATCTGCGACGATAAGGTCGCGTGGGACCGCCGGTGCCCCGCAGCGCCGGAGCCGTGACAGAAACCATGCCTGCTGCATGCTGCATGCTCACTTGCATTCTTGCTTGCATGTTGCATGCTTGCTGCATGCTCACTCGCATGCTTGCTTGCTGCATGCTCACTTGCATGCTTGCTTGGATGTTGCATGATTGCTGCATGCATGGTGTATGCTTGTTTGAATGCTGCATGCTTGCTGCTTGCATGGTGTATGCTTGTTTGCATGCTGCATGCTTGCTGCATGCATGGTGTATGCTTGTTTGAATGCTGCATGCTTGCTGCATGCGTGGTGTATGCTTGTTTGATTACTGCATGCTTGCTGCATGCATGGTGTATGCTTGTTTGCAGGTTTGCATGCTTCATACAGCGAATTAAAACACAAAAAAAATGTGTTCGATCAATGTTTTATTGTGATAAAAAATACAAAATTACTCTAACTATGCATTATCTGTAATGTGGTAGATGAGTATTTCAATTAATATAGATATGCAATGTATGCCAAAAGACGATTCAGACTGTGAACTTTCTGCGATATAATGGTTCTGCCTTTTAATGATTATCGATATGAAATTTATGCCTAAAGATGATTCTGAATTACAAAATTATGAGTTTAAATGTATGCTAAATGAGTGTATGCCAAACGATTTTCTGCGAAATGATGTTTATGCTATCCGTTGTTATGCATTATAATATTATGACATAAAAAGTTCTGCTATAAAAGGTAGACCCGTCATGCTTATTATGACAACATAGACAATAATATTTATTAATTAGAAAAATATTATTAAAGAAGAAATAATCATTTTATTTACAATATTTATCTTCTTTGACGAACATCTTGCAAAATCACATTAATTATTCCATATATTGCATTCCGCGCCAAAATCAGAAAGCTATTACTCCAGGATTGCTCAACCGTAACTGCAACGAGTATAGGTTGACAGCATCTAATCTAGCTGTACATTCCGATAAATTATGAAGGCACTTAACATCGCCTAAGCCACCTAAATACCTCTCCAGTGCTATGCTAACGATCCAATATACCTGCACCACGAATTGCCCCGACAAGCTCGGGTATGTCCGTGGAATTCGGTAAAGTATTAAGAGCACGGCCTGCCTCACATCATTGTATTAGGAGGCTGAATGAATTGGCACAAACGAGTCGCTCGCACGTGACTGCCTTTGCTACAGTTCCTCATTGTGTAGGGTTGACGAATTGCCGCTTATGGTAATGAGGACCACAGACTACCTTTTATTTTTTCGTAAAAATCTATTTAAATGTTTTCTATCTCTAAGGCTGGTTTAACAGTCACGCTCTCGTGACTCTAGAACCAGCCTAACATTCGTATATTTTGTTGAAGCCCTTTAATTATAATTGAATTTGTAAGATCTCTTTAAGTTTTGCAGACAACCACTTTTGAAGGGCCTGAACCAAAGCTCTCTTAATTAGGTTATAAAAAAATATCAAGAATCATCATAAAGCTCCAAAAACGCGGTAATGAAAACTGTTATTAAGATGGGTAGTCTTCGTCTCTGTCATTTTAATTAAATCTTTTAATTACATTAGGTACCTAAGGCCGATCTGAGAAGGGAAAATAAATGAATGGAAACGTAATTTGCCCAGTAGTAAAAATAATAGTATTGATAGGATCCCATTGTTTATGGTACAGTCAACCCTGCGCAGACATCTCTCTGGGCTAAGCCCCGGGATTACATCACTAATGCTTATCTGATGCCGCGGCTAGATTATGTGATGTTTTATTGTGTTAACACGCCAATTACTTTGGTTCCCCGACCGCTGTTATAATATCGAATTCGCATTTTAATTACTGGGTCGGTTGGTAAGACTTAACAGCAATAATGGTTTATATTTAGTAAGAGTCCATTACATTTAATTATGCCTTGACGTAACGGAGAGGCGATTGATTCGACCTGGATACATAACAGAATAAAAAGGTTAGATATCAAGTTAGTAGGCAACAGGATATAATACCTACTCTCTGGTTAAATTAAATTACAATTAGGCCCTTACTTTGTGTTATCAAGCTGACCCTAACGTAAATTAGAATTAAATGGCCCGTAAAACCTCTAATATAAAATACCGCTCACTTTCACGTTGAACAGGTTATATCATATCAGGAGAAACTTTTAGGCTAGACTGAACTTTGCGCTATAAATTTAAGCACATATCTCACATCTAACGTTCATTTTTACGAAAAAGTAAGGGAAAATTTCTTCTTGTAAGAGGAATTTTATAAAGAGAAATAGCTTGGAAATAATAGTCGGCTTTGGTGAAAACTTTTGACGCAATAAAGTTGTAAGTTAGTTAAGATCTGATAGGAGTATTGTATAAGCTTCCGTATGTGATTGAGGTACAGAATCCAACATAGAGTTGTATTCTTGGAATTGTTAATAAGAAGTTCCTATATTTCGACGAACTGGTAGTTATATTTTGAAGATTTGAATGAGATTCATCTAGTGAAAAGGTACCAAAATCTTCACCCGCTTTTTCGGGGTATACGAATAGCTTCTATTGAAGTTACTATTGCCTGGATTGCCAGCTATACTAGTCTAAGATCCCGTTATAAAACGACCTTCACCGAGATGCTTATTTAATGAAACGTATTTTATATTTAATTTAATATGTCAATAAATATAATCCATATGGGTTGCCTAGCAAATTTCAGTCCAGAGTATGTTTAATTAATAATTAAAAAATATATTTTTTTTAAACATTTCACCGGTATGATTATTAGATAAATTCTATACCAATCGAAAGTATGAAGCCCATAGAATATGCAAACGTTAGGTTGCCTATTCTTTTCCGGTCACAACTATCGGGTTGCCAGGTATAAACAGGTAAATCTGTACTAGCATTTTGCAACGGTCTGTTTATTGAATGAAATTTAAATGAAATTAAAGATTATTTTATTCTGAACACGGTGGTATAGGGTTGCCTGCGAAAAATCAGTCCAGAATTGCGGTTGTCGAATTTAAAAAAGTAAAATATTGCTCCGAGTGAATGTGTGCGACTGAGAGGTCCCAACCGACCATCCCATGCGATAGAAGAGGACACAGCATAGCAGCTGTTTAAAGTCCGCCCACTTAAAGAAAGAGAGTGCGCATGCTATTTGGGCTTGGAAAAGAAAAGGATAGCGATAGACTCGTATATACTATGCATCATTTTGGAGTAGTTTATTATTTAAATAGAGAAATAGTTTTTTTTTTTTTTTATAAAGATAAATAAATAAATAAATATAAATCTATAAATGTAAACAGAGAAATTGAAATCAATTGAAACTATTGGAAAAAATTCAAAACCCATAAAACTGATTTTTTTTAATCAGGGTAGTCTTGCAAATTTTATTTGTATTGTAAGAAGACAAAATAAAAAAAAACATCAATTAAAAAATTACTTCTATTTATTGTAAAAAATTAGAAATACAAAAAAAAAAAAATATTCAGAATCCGAGTCATCGGACATAAAACTACGATCTTCAACTTCTGAATCTTCTTCGTCATCACTCTCTGTTTCACTTTTTTCATCTATCATGTCATCATGTCTTCTATCTTTAAAGGTGTATGATTCCCAATTAATCCTACTGGTTTTAAATATTCATCTAAGAACCATCCGCAGTTCTCAGGCTCAAGTTTCACGCATATTGGATCCGTTGCATTAAGCCACATGGAATTTACGAAAATAGTTCGTAAAATTTTCTGAGTTAAGAATAGTTGATTGAAAACATGCTCATTAATTGTTACAAAAAAAAAGGAAATCAGATAATTTTCTTGTTTAATTTATAAATTACCGTTTTTAAGTAAATTACAAAAAAAATATGTGTGTCGAAAATTAACAAAACCATAGGTGAATTTTACTAACAATTATTTAAACATGAAAAAAATATAGAAGATGTATTAGCTAAGATAATTTTAAAGATTCAATTATTATGTACTTACTGTAAATTCAGCACTAAAATTAAGAAATTCTTCGTTATATTTTTTATTCAAAACGGTCACTTTTTTGTAGCACGTGGTATGATACCCTACAAATTGAAGAGACGCACTGGGTAGCTCAACAAAATTGTATTTAAAGTGTTTTTTTTTTACGAAAAGCTAACTTTAATACACAGTTTTTAAAAGTTTCATCATTAAAATCAATTATATCATCATCCGATCCACACAAAAAACACTTTTTTGCCATTTTTTCCAACAATAAATAGTAGCACGTTTTTTCAATTGTATTTATAGCGACACTCTACTCCAAAATGATGCATAGTATATACGAGTCTATCGCTATCCTTTTCTTTTCCAAGCCCAAATAGCATGCGCACTCTCTTTCTTTAAATGGGTGGACTTTAAACAGCTGCTATGCTGTGTCCTCTTCTATCGCATGGGATGGTCGGTTGGGACCTCTCAGTCGCACACATTCATTCGGAGCAATATTTTACTTTTTTAAATTCGACAACCGCAATTCTGGACTGATTTTTCGCAGGCAACCCTATACCACCGTGTTCAGAATAAAATAATCTTTAATTTCATTCAATAAACAGACCGTTGCAAAATGCTAGTACAGATTTACCTGTTTATACCTGGCAACCCGATAGTTGTGACCGGAAAAGAATAGGCAACCAAACGTTTGCATATTCTATGGGCTTCATACTTTCGATTGGTATAGAATTTATCTAATAATCATACCGGTGAAATGTTAAAAAAAATATTTTCTTTTAATTATTAATTAAACATACTCTGGACTGAAATTTGCTAGGCAACCCATATGAATTATATTTATTGACATATTAAATTAAATATAAAATACGTTTCATTAAATAAGCATCTCGGTGAAGGTCGTTTTATAACGGGATCTTATACTATACGTAGATATTTCATCGAGCCAAGAACTTCAAAACATCGTGTTTAGTAGCGTTAATGGAAGGTTTAAATGAAACAATCCCTCTAATTAATATGACAAGTTAACTACTGCACCACAATAGCTAATTTCCCAACAGTGATTATTATAATTTGCGCGAGATGTGAAGCAGCTTTGCGTTCTCACACTTTAATTTTTTTGTTTTACAAATAAACCGTGGCGCCTGTGGTGGTCTTACTTTGAGGCTCTTAATTGATATGAATTATAGGATCTCTAAACTTTATACTTTTTTTACCTGCGCAAGAGGTTTCTTTAAAAATAATGATGTAGGGCATTGATTTAATTCTGCTTTAAAATTAGTACTAACCTTCAAGTTTCCCCGAGTAGACCGTGGCAGGATTGAAGTCGATCTCACCCCCCGTAGAATGAAACTGGACGCCGTCTGCGAACACTGAGCTGGGATCCGGTCTTAGCACCAGCTTGAACTCCCTGCAACATTAGAAAAGGGCTGGTTATTAAATGAGTTGAAATAAAAGCATCCTCAAATACAATAAGTTCCGTAAATAAAAATACTTTTAAATAGAAGATTTATAGATTGCAGGGTCGAAGTCAAATTTCTTTATTTCAATTAGGCCATTAAGCGGCACTTTTGAACGTCAGAAATGTATAAGTAATAATAATTGATTCTACCGTCCATTCGAAAAAGTAGCTTGTTATGGAGACGAACGGATTAGAAACTCCACACAAACTCTATTAAAAAATATAGTGTTATACAATATTTACATACTACATTCATTAGTTCGCATACGTGAGGACGATGCAGCCAGACTAACCCTACTATACTACGTAATTAAGTATAGATATAAAGTATTACAAACACTAACAGGTAAATTCATTCATTTGATAAATAGGAACATGGTTCTCACATACTTACAAATATTGCAAACATAGGTTTACTGGAGTAAGACCCAGTAGGAGATCATTAGAAGCGCTAGAGCTAAGAAGGTTGAATGCAGTAGTATAAGCCGACAACACAGTCAACACCAGCTTCTGCGGATGCTTAGGTCCGAGCAAAATAGAAGAGCCCAGTAGGGCAGTAGGCAGTAGGTACTCAGGTAACAGGATCATTATATGTGACGATTTACAGATACTGTGGCCCACGCTCCATTAATCAATACTACCCTAAGAGCAACAACTCTCGGCGTTAATGCAAAGTACTCTTTATCGTCGCAGCATTAAGCTCGCAGAGGTGAAGTGAGCAAAGTTTCGCTTTTTCACGTAATACGTCCGACCTCATATTATGTTCATACAGCACGTACAACTAATTATGATTTAATGCTATTCACACTGAGTTCAAACTGTTCGTATTAAAATGTAGAGCACCAGTGTAATGGCTAATAAATCAGACGTATAATTCTGATATACTGGGCCTCGTGCCCTTTTAATGTTTTTAGTCGGGTAACTTTTATTTAAGGTACGTTTTAATAATGTGAAGGTAAGGTATAGCGCACGTTCGGACATGTTAGCCGCTACACCGAATAATAACGTCTGTATGCTTGAATTTTAATGACACACAAACCTGTCCAGGGTTCGCGCTGAAATCCAATTTCCGGAGTGAAATAATGTTAGTTGTTGGACGAGGATGCGACAGTTGGATTGATTGTGATACTATGACCCGTCCATAGCTATGGGAGAAAACAGAGGGCGACGACGGGCGACCTTACAGGGGTCGCCATAATTAATGTAGAGCTGGCGAGGAAAACGTGTTCATTACATGGATTACTGTTGATGGTTTAGCTTACAAGTGTCTAGCTTAATTTTCATAAATTGAAATAACAAAGGCGAGTAATCTTATAAAATCAAGATGATTAAGATTGAAGGATTTGTTAAACAATCCCCAGAGGAGTCACAAGTCTCTTTGACAAGTTACCGCAAAAGCAATTCGCTTATACTTTAACATGACTGAATACAATAACGTCTCATGATAGTATTGTTATCCTACAAAGGACTCGCTCCAAATACATTTATTCTTCGACATGAAACATTTCGTATGACTCGAGTGATTTTATCGCCATTTGTAGACGAATTCGATATGAAAAGCTTTTTGAGTTAGTTTCAGTCATAAATGACATGATTGCGACTAGTTATTTAAAGGAGACGAGGATTGAGTAAGAGAACAATATTGAGTGTTGCTTCCTGATTCAAAGTTAATTTCAGCTCGGCACAAACTAGATCAGCAACAGAAATTCAGAATCAACGCAATAATATAATAGTATATTCTCTGTTGAACAGTCGACAGACGAGGTATCGTAATCGCATCACTATTTACGAAGCAGATTCGGAGATGTAGGGCGTCTGTAACTCAATAAAATTTTCACAATTCCCCCAGATTGGACGTCAGAAGCGGCACTAACGAGCGGTATCTAATGATGTTAGACGAATAGACGGTCGGATGTCGCTCCTGTTTGTCTGATCTAACTTCGTTATAGGAAAACTTGCTCTGATTCCAATCCAACAAAACCGATGGAGTGTTCCTCTCGACGACGGCGGAACGAAGGTGTATGTATCTACACAGCCACGATGGTGTGGGTGATCATTATTTTCAGCACGATTTTTACCTTTGCCCGACGACGGTAGGGAATTTCAAGTGACATGAGACATTAATATTATGTGGTGCGTTGATACTGCCGAAAGCGTGACAGTGTGTCGGATTTTAGAAGAAAGACCTTCGAGTAAATATCAGCATCCTCCTAGCTAGCTCATCAATCACGATACTTATTAATCTCAATTAAAAGCGGAAAGTTTCGCGGCTAAGAAGTCAGTTCTTCCAGTAAGATAGACTATTCTATACAACAGTACAAGTAACTACGTAAATGTAGTGTAAGTTCTAATACCTAAGGTTCTTTCATTATTATTTAAATGGAAGCTGTTTTATGTTCTTGAACTTTTTATGAGTGCTAGCTAGTTAAGTCTTATTATTTTCTATCTAAGAATAACAAACTTAAATATACGAAATTCGTACCTTTATCAACGATAAAATATAGGAAAATTATAATTTTTTCAACATTTGAGTTCACTACACCTTACATTCAGTCCTTTTTTTTTTGGGTGGGAAATCATCCAATGACGTCTCCCGCTCTGGGTGAGGCGGGAGGGCGTGTCACACTTTTACTGACTAAAACCCACCCGTGTTCCTTCAGTTGCTTGTGCCAGGGCCGCGGTAACTCTCTTTCAAATTTATCCGCGGCCCTTACATTCAGTCCTACCTACGCAAGACAATGATTTTGACTGAATGTAAGACAATGATTTTTGTTCTTCTCATTCAAATATATTCAAAGAACATTTTTATAGTAGTTACTACTTTGCAGAAATGCTTACTCAACTTAAGAACGTTTACTTTAAGAAAGTTTTCACTTTGCTGACGCAAAAATATCGGCTTAAGGTTTAAGTACCCAGGAGCAATTACCCTCTTAGTAATTAGGCAGATATTTATGTAAAGGCAAGTATAGAAAATGGCCAACGAGGCATAAAAATAACTTTTTCAATACGAAATTGAGCGAGCGCGTCGGCATTTCGCCAGATCTATTGTTTACCAACCGGATTTCTAACTTGATTAACGAATTAATTACCTCAGTAATTCCATTGGTCCCGCGAAATTAACTTGAAATAGTCTCAGGAGTAATATTTAACTGAGTTTTGAGTAAATATTAATAAGTCGGCAACTTATATTTGCTGGGGTTTAGGCACTTAGTGCCGTAACGAGATCACTGCGGGTTATTGAGTTGGGGGCGTTCGCTTCCAGTCCATGAAGTAAAACATTATTTAATTGTATACGGCTGTGAGACACTGAGCCTGTTTGTATGATACACTAAAAATCTGCTGAAGAATACGTAGCAGTTTGTCTCAGATTATTTGGAACTAAATAGATCCTTGAACAAGGTATGCTTAATATCTTAGCGGTTGCGTAAGCGTCCTAAATAAACCATTATTCATGACTAAAAGCTGGTTAACGACAAGGACAAAGAAGAAAATGAAGTAAAATTCCTTCACGATTTCACATCTCAGAAGCCAAACAGAGTCGACAATGATTAATAAACAAGGCGTTTAAGTCAAAACAAAGTGACAGCGAAAATTCCGCCTTAACTTTTATTAAGAAGTTGGTGTACATCAGCGCTCGTCCATCCCTATTTGTTGAGGGTAGATCAGACCTGAAAACTCTGTAAGAAGTTATTAGCGAAGGCAATTTCCAGAAGCCATTACTCATTTCTGGTAACAAACAGGCTTGGAGGCGGCCTGGAGGCTTCCTCGCAGTGTAATTGTGGAAACCCGAGCTCGGGAATATTAAGTGACGGCGTCACGGGGAAGTGGTTTCACGTACGTTCGCCGCTGTAATTGAACTGAAGCCTAATCTTGTCTTCTCAAAATAGGTTCCATGTAACTTAGGGCGTATTATTACAGGTCCCTGAATTCACACGGCATGTGTTGAAGGGCGAGCATATGGGTAAATTGTGTTTACTTGTACTAGGGAAGGTACACTGTTTACTTTCATTACTGATTGAGCCGTAAGTATATGATACTCGAATCGAACTTGAAACTTGAATTAATAAAGGAAGTGTGAAAAAAATAAAAATTAAAAAATCTGCTTAAAAAGCGAACTAAAAAAAAGTTAATTCAAAAAATAAAAAAAGCCCGACAGCTTTAGAAACGAACTATAAAGGCGTAAACAAGAAGAAAATCATGCTGTGCAGTCGGAGGATACACATTTGCACTCACTTGCTGACCAAAACCAGATGTATTTTGACACCTCACACGATGAGTTCGGAAGAAGAAAAATTAATTGGGCCTCCATAATTTGGCGCCCAAAACCCGCCATTTTTTTAATTATCAATTTCGGCCGGCTCTGGGTGTTTGTGTATGTGAGTTTATATGTTTGTAAACGCACCCATTGATACAGGAAGAAATTCCTAGTGTGGGGCAATGTTTTTTTTAAAAAAAAAAGGAAAAAATAAATAAATAAAGTAGCCAGTGACACTTGCAAGGTTAACACGAATGGATTGACGTACGAATCGTCAATATCAACCAACGCGTTTGGTCTCTAGAACGCCACAAAGGAACAAAAATACATACGTAGACTGATAAAAACTTTACCCTCCTTAGGCAGTCGGGTAAAAATACAAAAAATGGCATGACGTCTTTACTATAAAATGGATGGCAAAACTAAAAGGTCAACAAAAAGAAAAATGTACTTATATAAAAGACCGTATCAACAAGGATTCATCAATTTGTTAGAAAGAAAAGTTTTATTGTCTTTCGCCTAATGAAAAGTTCTTGGGATTGTTGAAAGTTTCGGCTGGTCAATACCTCGTTTGGGAAACACAATTAAACTTGCGGTCAGTTCGACAGTTGTTAGTGGGGAATACGTTTATAATGGCAAATTTAAATCTTTCATTAAAATGTTACCTTTTCATACTCTATCCAAGTGGAAGACTAGAAATGGTTACTACTACTCGTATGAGTACATTAAGTTTTTCTACGTTTCTTAAATACCCTTTAGTGTCGAAAAACGGTAACTTTCTGAAGCATACTCCTTAGTAACGGCTAGGTTAAAAGGTTTGAAAAAAAAACATCTATTTATTATTGATTCATGTACATAATTTTGAACGAAAGTTTTTTGCGTGTAACTAATAGTTTTGCTTTAAAAAAATAATTAACAACACGATATTTTTTCGCAACTTTTGGAAACTCCTCGAAAACGACTTGGATCTTTAAAAATATTTTTACACAGAAAAATTAATGGCTGGAATTTCTTCATAACTAACATAGAATATGTAAATCAAATAATATTTCGCAAACAAAACTGTTGAAAAGGAGGTTCAATATTGATATTTTGGCATCGAGCGGGCGCGCGGCCAGTACTGCGTTAACATTGGGGCGTATATACAGCGCCTTAATGGTGTAAGAGACACCCTGATCCAAACTTCGGGGATCGTTCTTACCTGTATTGGGTACACACTCTGAGAAACTTTCAGCTTTTATAAAATGACGAAGGTCAGATTGTCGCAGGCTCTTGGGACATAACAGTGATCATCTTACTAATAATTATTATAAATGTGAAAATTCGGATGGATGAGTGTCTGGTATGTTTGTTACTCAATCACGCCAGAACGGCTGAACGGATCTGGATGAAATTTGGCACAAAGATAGATTATAGTCTGCACATAGTCTACTTTGCATTCCGGTATAATGCTGCCCAGGGATAAAAATAACACTTACCACACGCGGGCGAAGCCGCTGACAGAAGCTAGCCGAATATAAATTTACTGTAGAGGCTTTTAATAGGATTTTAATTATTCAAAGAGATAAATACGTAACTCGTTTATACGCTAAATACTAAGGACATGTAAGTACCTACAGGGTATCCTGTTCTCATTCTGCAGAGGTCAACGGAATGAGTTGTGGCTCTCTAATGAATTCAAGGTACCAAGACATGAAGCTCAACCCAAATCAAAATTATAATTTAAAAGCTAAGGTTCTTGTTACATATTATTAGTAGTCAGACAACAAAATATACATTTACATAGTATTAAATACTTAATTCATAATAACTACCTATATATACACCTAAATAAAATTTAAAAAACCGGCCAAGTGCGAGTCGGACTCGCGCACGAAGGGTTCCGTACCACGATCGTAAAAACGGCAAAAAAATCACGTTTGTTGTATAGGTTAAATTTTTTCTTTATTCGGTTTTTAGTATTTGTTGTTATAGCAGCAACAGAATACATTATCTGTGAAAATTTCAACTGCCTAGCTATCAGGGTTCATGAAATACAGCCTGGTGACAAACAGACAGACGGACAGTGGAGTCTTGGTAATTGGGTCCCGTTTTTACACTTTAGGTACGGAACCCTAAAAACTGCGAACGCGTATAAAAAGGGCAGGGGGCATTGGGCGTCAAAAAAATCGTCCACAGCGCTGTCAATGTGAAAAGTGCCCAGAACGGCCAGAACACTGGCAGTATTGCCACGTTCGATGGCAAAAATTAGGTATGCTGTATGTATAGTGTGTACACCCACCTAGTTTTACGATGTTTTCACTCTAGACATTAATTATAAAACTAATTTAAACCTAGCTAACGCTGCTAAGTAATGGAGCCTCAAAATGTCGGTCTAATTTCGACCTTGATAATCGTCACGATATTTACTTTAGCGTTTAATTAATTAATTTTGAAAACTTACTAAAGTATAATTTGAATAATCTACAAATAAACTGGGTCTCGTTATAAAAGTTAGGTGGGATAAAGCGTCCGTCGGGCCTGTTCATTTCTATATTAAAATTTTAATAGGACTCTGAATCCAGAGCTTTTGAGATTAGATGGCGGTGTACGTTGTGCAGGTTTAGCTACCGTGATGAAGGTACGCTCGATGACACAACGCTTACCCGAACGAAAAATATATTTATAGCCAATTTCCGAGATTTGCTTTTAATTAAGTAAGGGTATTTTATATAAAAGTTGGGGGTTTCATTGCCCATCTTTTCTTAAGCAAGCATTTTATTTAAAAAAATATATAGTTAGATGTTATGGTGATTTGTAGCCGGAATAAATGACAACCATATCCATTAAAAAAAGGGGAATTTTTAACTGCACCTCTATTTAGAAATTTAAGCAAACAAAATATCTCCACTAATACCTACTGCAAAACAATATTACTCACCGTAAAACAAAAATACTGATTTGCACACAAATTATTCAATTAAATATAAAATAAATGTGAATTAGTCCAAGAGCGAGCGAAGCGAGCTCGGGAGCTTAGGGCACCCCGACACGGATAGGTCATCTCCTTCATGTTAGGTTACTTTAGACCCTGCAGACAGAAATAGGAGCCCTGCGCAGCGGGGCTCCGTCGACTTTGTTTCGTTTCCCCCCCTCCCTTAAAACTTAAATATTTTGTTGCACTCGAAGAATTATTAGATTTACTTTTAGTTAACAGATAGTTATTCAGTAAAACAGTTAAGCTTTAAAGATCTAGCAGTATAGTATAATTCATTTATTTGATGAGCAAATTTAGTGTGCAATTCAGTATTTTTGGTAGTAATTTCGAATATTTTGATTGAAAAAAGGGGAATTACAGTTAAAGTATTAAATACCACCCTTAAAAAAAAAACACAATAATTTGCCTCTAAATTGAGCACACATTTCACTGTTGAGTGCTATGCTCGTAGCCTCGTATCAGCTCGTACAGGTACAGTTAACTACATATACAGTTTGTCTCGAACATAACCTTTATTTCGTAGCAGTAAGGGTGATTTTCGCAGTTCTGCTGCTGGTGTGGCTGACTGTACCAGCCAGTACACTTGGGCAGGCCGCAAATCACATGGTCTTCAGCTTTATGTTCCATTTAGCGCCGCCCAGCGCAGCCGGCCACGCTGCGTTTATTTCCGCTCTATAACTCTCTGTTACACTATTAATTCCTAACTAACTACAGTTGTTTGTAAACATTTAACTTAAGTAATATTGCATGATCGGAAATATCCATTCCGTGTTTATTAAAGCTACTCTTACGTCCAGCTGGGACTTGTGGATTAAGGCTTAGGCTTAGCATGCACTGCGATTTTTGTCACCCATTCTGCGACCTATGGAATTGTATGAAGCTGCACGCATTACGGAAAAAAATCGCGCGAAAATAATACCGCAAGAAAGCCGCGTTTTGCCACAGAATCCACCGCACCACGGCGCGGATTAAATTCACGAGAATATTTTGAACTCTATGAACAGGTAGACAGGAGACAAAAATCGCACGGAATTTTCTCCGCAGTCGCGCGAATAAAATCCGCGCGGCTAAAAATCGCAATGCGTGTTAAGCCTAGCACACATTGCGATTTTTATTCGCGCGTTTCTGTGGCAAAACACGGATTACTTGCGATATTATTTACGCGCGATTTTTTTACCGCAATGCGTGCAGCTTCATACAATTCCATAGGTCGCAGAATAGGCGGACAAAAAACGCGCGAATAAAAACCGCAGTGCGTGCTAAGCTTTAGTCAGTTACCGTAGACAAAAAGATTTGCTCATACCAAAAATTTGATCTTATCTCAACTCTTTGCGAATAAATTCGTGGACTACATGCAGCGACGAAAAAGTAGACCATTCCATAAACAAAACAGAACGGTATTATGTGTAAATCCAGTTGTTAAACAAGTCACGTAGTATTGTTAACAGCTAAACACTAAATTTTGTTGCGGGTGTCCACGCCTGTCGCGTTTCATGCTGTGCACACAATACGCACTGCGTTGCGTTAGTGTTACCATATTAAAATATGCTAAACGTATTATGACCGAAAAGTTTGTAATCCCAGTGTAAACAGAGTGTGGTTGAAACGAGCTATGAGACAATAGTTTATGATGGGTGTGGAGCAGGCACAAAATGTGGGTTCCGTACCCAAAGGATGAAAACGGGACCCTATTACTAAGACTCCACGGTCCGTGTGTCTGTCACCAGGCTGTATCTCATGAACCGTGATAGCCAGACAGTTGAAATTTTCACAGATAATGTATTTCTGTTGCCACTATAACACAGAACAGTATAAAATATATAAATATTAAAGTGGGGCCCCCATAAAACAAACGTGATTTTTTTGCGATAATGGTACGGAACCCTTCGTGCGCGAGTCCGACTCGCACTTGGCCGGTTTTTTTTTTTGAAATGGGTATGTAAAATTTAACAATCCATTTGACTTATTCACTTTGATATAGTTCCTGAAAGATGGGTAAGTAGATAAGTAGCTTAGAAGGTTTATTTTTATACTAGCTTTTGGCAGCGGCTTCGCCTGTGTGAATAGTGTTTAATCATCCCAAGGAAACATGACACCAGTCTATGTACCATACCAGACTACAATCTATCTCTGTGCCAAACTTTATCCAGATCTGTTCATCCGTTCTAGCGTGATTGAGTAACAAACATACATCCAAACTTTCGCATTTATAATTTTTTATAAATTTTTTTATATGTTTTCTCTAAAATAATATTACTGTAACATAATGTATTACCAAGTTTAACAGCAAAAAATTCTATCATATAAATCATTGCCCAAAATTCGAAAAAAGCGTAGCGCTGCTCTAGCGGTTAATTTGATTAAAAGACACAGGAAAAACATAAAATATTCCTCCCAGCCCCACCTTATATATTCAGCAGTGTGTTTGACAAACACCACAACATGATTTAGGATTTCAGTAGACACGCGTGCCCAGTCTACCTTTTTATTTAACGAAAAATCAATAATCACATGTCTGACGGTTTCACGATTATTTATATAAAATAATCACATGTCTGACGGTTTCACGATTATTTTTATAAAATAATCACATGTCTGACGGTTTCACGATTATTTATATAAAATAATCACATGTCTGACGGTTTCACGATTATTTTTATAAAATAATCACGTCTGACGGTTTCACGATTATTTATATAAAATAATCACATGTCTGACGGTTTCACGATTATTTTGATAAAATAATCACATGTCTGACGGTTTCACGATTATTTATATAAAATAATCACATGTCTGACGGTTTCACGATTATTTATATAAAATAATCACATGTCTGACGGTTTCACGATTATTTTTATAAAATAATCACATGTCTGACGGTTTCACGATTATTTTTATAAAATAATCACATGTCTGACGGTTTCACGATTATTTATATAAAACTAGCTTCTGCCACCGGCTTCGCCCGCGTGAATGTCGAAAATTATCTCAAGGGCACGTATTGCCGGGATAAAAAGCTAAAATATCCTATGTGCTATTCCAGACTATAATCTATCTCTGTGCCAAATTTCATACAGATCCGTCCAGCCGTTTAAGCGTGAAGAAGTAACAAACATACAAACACACTCACAAACTTTCGCCTTTATAATATTACTAGCTGTCCCACGCGGCTTCGCTCGCGTCAACTGGCTACCTACCAACCCATCTACCCTACATACATGATTGTTGCGTAACCTGAACCGTTTACGCAGCGCACGCAACGGATGCTCTCAAAAAGTAATATTTTTCCGTTTTTGCAACGTTTTTCATTTATGTGCCGCTCCTATTGGTCGTAGCGTGATGTTATCTAGCCTATAAGCTTCCTCGATAAATGGACTATGCAATACAAAAAGAATTTTTCCATTCCAACCAGTAGTTCCTGAGATTAGCGAGTTCAAACCAACAAACAAACTCTTCAGCTTTATAATATTTTAAGTATAGATATAGTATAGATGTACAACGTATTTCGTGGTCGGATGTGCCGCATTACATTAATCTCTTTGATGTTACCTGTGAAGCGTAATTTAAATTTAAACACCTTTCTGTACTTTTGTCTCCGTTTGTGGCGACTCTCGTTGCGACTCGATGGCTTGCTCCAATTTCAAGCTTCGACGCGGCTAAATGCGTGGGTACCTTATCACGACGTCTTATGTAACTAAATCTTTAGTATTCTTTAGCTATAGCATTCTGTTTACACATTTCGAGTATTAAAGTTGCATCATCTTTGCTTTTTGGCGATCGAGCTCTGAAAAGAAAAAGTGTTTATTCGCCACAAAAACGACATACAATTTTTGATATTTCCTTAAATTAAAACCATCGGTAGTATTAGTAAGTACTTAAATTATGTTAGTAAAGGAAGTTAAAATAAAATACCAGTTTTGAGTACATCTCTGCTCGGTTTGAAATAAAAAAACCGGGCAAGTGCGAGTTGGACTCGCGCACGAAGGGTTCCGTACCATTATCGCAAAAAACGGCAGCAGAAACACGTTTGTTGTATGGGAGCCCCACTTAAATATTTATTTTATTCTGTTTTTAGTATTTGTTGTTATAGCGGCAACAGAAATACATCATTGGTGAAAATTTCAACTGTCTAGCTATCACGGTTCAGGAGATACAGCCTGGTGACAGACAGACAGACAGACGGACCGCGTAAGTCTCAGTAATAGGGTCCCGTTTTTACCCTTTGGGTACGGAACCCTAAAAACGACGTTTTCTAAAAATGAAACCTAGCTAGATCGATTCATCGCCCCCGAAACCCCCTGCATAAAAAAACATGAAAATCGTTTGAGCCGTTTCCGAGATTCAGATTATCTAAATACATATACTAGCTGACCCGGCAAACTTTGTTTTGCCATAAAAACACCAAACATTCATCTACCCTACCTACCTACCCTACCCTACCTACCTACCTACCCTACCCTACCTACCTACCCTACCCTACCTACCTACCCTACCCTACCTACCTACCCTACCCTACCAACCCTACCGTACCAACCCTACCCTACCTACCTACCCTACCAACCCTACCCTGCTTAAACAGTGTTTTCAAAACTATTTTGTGTAAGATACGATTCGGGGAATTTAGTTTTGAAGCTGTAGCGAGCTGTTTATAATGGTTTCAAGGCATTTAGTTCCAAAATACACTTAAGCAAAAATGTTTTCAGCCGAAATTTCTAATAATGTTATATTTTAACCATAATCACACTTATATCACACTAATATTATAAAGGCGAAAGTTTCTAAGTGTGTGTGTGGGTATGTGTTTGTATGTTTGTTACTTTGTCACGCTCAAACGGCTGGACGGATCTGGATGAATTTTGGCACAGATATATAATACAGTCTGGAATAGCATAGGATACTAGTAAGTTTTATCGTGGGAATATGTTCCCTTAGGATAAGAAAACAATTTAAAAGCGGGCAAAGCCGCTGGCAGAAGCTAATCATCATATAAAAATACATCTATAATGAGACACGTTGTTGGTTCGTCACGCCACATTTTCCAACCGTGAGCAAAGGGAAAATTGCGAGGGAGGCAAAAAGCTAATTTAAATACACCAAGCAGAGGTAAATTCCTTTTACGCTCAGTATTTCTTGAGGGTTAAAACCTCATCTTGGGGGGATCGTCTCCGTCAAACTATGACGTCCGCCTCTAATACAGAGTCAATCGACTGCGAGTACAGGATTTCCTCTCTACGAATAGAATTATCTGACATCGGTGAACGATATTCAGAGACAACTAAAGTCATAAAGAATAAGGTTCGTTCCATAGACGATTGATTTATCTTTTACTAGATCAGAGACTAGCAGACTACGTTAATAAAAACAAAACTGAAACAATAGATTCCTATTTTATAGATCGTTAGATTTATAGAGCAAATATATGGGACCGTACGTATGAAATCCGTATATTGGATTACAAAAAAAGTTAATAAAATCAAAAACCTGACTGCAAAGATTTAAACAAGAAGAAATCATGCTGTGCAGTCGGAGGATACATATTCGCGAGCTGGCTGACCAAAACTATACATCAGTCGTTTTTTGATTTTATTAACTTTTTTTATTTCCAACTTTTTAGTTATCCTTTTTTTTTCGAATGACTTTTAAACATACAAGTGTTACATATTTTTGTAATCACCTCTAAAACCCTTCATTTTGATACCCAAATCGATGGGTTTCGAAGAAAAAACATGTTGCAACCCCTACAATATGGCGGCCAAAATCCGCCATGTTTATTTTTTATAACGGCGCTTATCTAAGAACACTTCTAACATCTAACGATGTCTTAATTACAAAAATCCGTCAAGTAGTTTGAAAGAAACGAGGTAATAAAGAATATTACATACATACATACATGCAAACATACAAGATACGCGCGAAAAACATAACCCTTTCCTTGTAGCCGGGTAAAAATCCGTGGCAACGTTGTGGTGAATAATTTGGGACGTCAGACTAGATTAGTATGTGCAAAGCGCTGGAACGGTTTGTTAGCATCTTTTGGATACAGTCCCGGCGCGTCCCTCAGTGCAACAACTTCAGATAAAATCTAGCGGGTTTTACACTTCGCAACGAAAATTAAAACGAACTTTGTTATCTCAAGTTTAATCTCGCGTCGTGTTTTTCTCGCCCATTATGATAAATTGGCGTGTAAACAAATAAGTTGACTTTTACTCGTTACGCAAATTAGAAAGCAAAAGTTTAATTAAGGATAATGGATTAATGGAGTCATTATAGGAATGCTGTTAATGAGTTGATGGATTTTATAATCTTCATTACTATGTCCTGGCGGCTGCTGCCGGTGCAGAAAACCTCAAACGGCGCAAATATAACAACCTTATTGGCAATTATATTGGGCGTTTGAGCCGTTTGGGGTTGAAACTTTAGGTCCATGGGGTCCGAGTGCGCATCGAGTTTTTCGAGAAATTTGCACAAATCTCGTCGAGTATTCACGTGACCAGAGGGCTGGCCTTTTCTTCGGCCAGAGAATCAGCAATGCCATCCATCGTGGCAATGCTGCCAGCGTTCTGGGCACGTTTCCCATTGACATCGATGTGGACGAATTTCTTGATGCGCAATGAGCTCTTTTCCCTCTCCCCTTTGTATTTGTATATATGTTAATATATTACTACGTCCTTGATTTTTTGCGTTCATTATGTTTAATTAAGGACATGTCGGCACTATCACCCAATCAATAGACAGAAACCTATAACTACCCACAATTTACCTAAATCCACTTAAGTATTCTCTTTCCAGGTCGAGGACTAAGTATTTATCGCACAAGTTAAAGTCTAATAGAGTAGGCGACATTACTTATTGTCATAGACGCAGGTGTTGCGAACATTATTCTAATGACTAAAGTCAAGCATAACTTTATGATAGAGTATTTCAGGCTGCGTGTACTTAATCGGTAGAAGTGCTTTGTTTATTTCTAAATGGGAAATGTTATGAGGAGGAAAATTGGCTATAAACAAAGTGATTTTCCACCTCTATTAATGGTTAAACTGTCACTATTCGATTCTATCGTTGTTAACAACATTATCGAATCTCAATTTAAGCTGTGGAGAACCGGAAATTCAGTATACAAGACTATACCGCCGCAACGTTTGTTTAGGCCAGTTGATCCTCCCATTGAGTTAAGGGCCTTCCACTGCTTTAGTGCCGTAAAACGGTTACCTACGTTCTAAATCATACTCCTTAGTAACGGCTTGAAAAAAAAAATTACTAGGGGACGCCTCGCGGTTTCACCCGCGTAGGTCCGGTTCCCGTGGGAATACAGGGATAAAAAGTAGCCTATGTCACCCGGGGATAGTGTAGCTTCCCAACGGTGAAGTCTTTCTATCTTTCTTTACATACAAACATACGAATCTTTCCTCTTTATAATATTAATAAAGATTATTGATCCATGTACATTATTTGTAAAACATGGTTTTTTCGTAAGAATAATACTTATGCTTTAAAAAAAATAACAGCACGATATTTTTTCGCTACTTTAGGATACTGCTTCTAAACGACTTGGATGTTTAAACATATTTTACTCATAAAAATGGATGGTTAGAATTTCTTCTTAACCTACATAGGATAGGTATGTAAATCTTAAAAATATTTTGCAATCAAAACTGTCCAAAGAAGAATCAGTATTGATATTCTGGCACCAAGCGCACGGCCAGTACTGCGTTAACATTGGGGAATATATACGCCTTAACAATATTATCGGCTCTCAATTTAAGCTGCGGAGAACAGTATACAAGACTTTACCGAGCACAACGTTCAGGCCAGTCGATCCTGCCATTGAGTTAAGTGGCGGTTATTCTTAGCCCGACGTTGCTGGACCGGTCCAGTCCGAGATGCCAGCACTGGCGTGACGTGACCATAACATTATGTGATCATTGCAATTCGTGATGTGGACCGCAGTCCGCAGCCGTACAATTGGACCGTAATACGATTAAAATGGCATTTCGGTGTAACGGCAAGCTATGCGTGTCGTTACTTCAAATGATTCTATTAACTGGCTTTGGTTAAAGCGGTTTCAATGTCTGGCTCAAAGTATTTGGTGGTCTAGGTATGATTGTGGTAATAAAAATCAACTGCAACGGTGAAAAGATGAAACGCGTTTTAAAAATGTAATAGGTAGGTACACTAAAAGCTTAAAAGGTTTACGAACGGTAATGCAATCGAAATTCAGCACACAAAAAAGTTAAAAATGATGAGTAGGAAAAAACTCGAACTAGCACGCAGCAAGGCAGCAATCAACAAACATACCCAGTACCAATTTAAATTGACATCACTCACGACTGCGCCGAACAGCCGAAGAATAAAGTTGTTAACATCAATTGCAATCGGTTGTATCCTACTTGTCCCTCTTCCTATTTGAACAGATTGACAACCAATCATTTCGTTAACAATTCAAAACATAAAAGCCAGTTCCTGTTATGAAAAACATGGCGTGCAATGAGGATTTCCTTTGGAATGCATGCACGCATTTAGGTACAGAATGCAGTTAAGAGTTCCTGGTTTCAATACTACGATGCATTAAGACGGTACCCTGACCAAAAATCCGCATGAGATATGAGCGTTCCTATTGGTCTAGCGGCACCGGTGCCGCATGAATTACAGTAGTGAATACGCCCAGATCTTAGAATAAAATCTTTATAAAATCGAAATTTGGTGTTTTGAAAAAAAATCTACAAAAATGTTCGTTATTAAATTGTCTATCCATTAGTGTTAGTACAAAAAATAATTAATGAACACTTTACGAGGAGATGCATGCTATCAATAATTATTTCTCATTTTTATGTTTTTTTTGGAAGGAGATTAGTGCAACATATACAACATTAAAAAAAAACGAAATCTACCATTTTAGAATCAATATTACGTAGAAATTTAATGTATTTTTATTAATTGATATTTCTTTTTAAATAACGAGTAGATAGCTCCTAAAAACAGCACGAAAAACGGCTTGCGCGGCGTTTTGCTCGGGGTACCGCCTTAATATAGACCTTTTCCCTACATTTGATGTCAAGGCAAGTCGTTTCTTTTACTATGATGATATATCGCGTGTCAATAACACATATTCAAGAACCCAAATTTCTGGCGAGTTTATCTATACTAATATGAAGAAGAGGAAAGATTTGTATTATTGTATGTAACGAAACTTAAAAACTACTCGACCGATTTCAAAAATTCTTTCACCGTTGGGAAGCTACACTATCCCCGGGTGACATACTATATACTTTTTATCCCTGTATTCCCACGGGAACGGGAACTACGCGGGTGAAACTGAGAGGTGTCCGCTAGTCACAAATATAATCCAAGGAATGGCTTTCAAAAGCACAGATCTTGGCAATTATCTGTATCATGCTACTCTACCGTCGTAGTAGGTTTAAATTTTCCACACGCTTAGCTTCTCCTACAGGTAACTATCGGGATATCTCTGCCTTTCATCAATATCGGTCACAGTTAGGTAGTGAGGTGTACATGGTAGTGTCTAGGGACCCTTTGTATTCTCTGATTAATCCTGTGCAGCAACAATATGGCGACAAATTGACATATCATAGGCTACTCAAGCTAAAGCAAGGACTAAAACAATACCTACACAAAGCTCCCAAAATAACACAAAATAGGTACGAAAAATCAAAAGCATTGAAGAAAACTAGTTGATTTTGGTACAAATCAGCAATCGAAATTATATGTAGTCGACGAAAGTTTTAGTGATAAGTGATACAAGTAAAATATCAAAATTCAAAAAACCGCCGACTAATTTTTATTTCATGCTACATAATTTATCTAGTACATAGTAAATACGCTTCGATCGGCAATCTATTGAACACGTAATTATGACACGATATCTTGCGAAAACACCCCGATTTAAACAGTAAAACGCCCATATTTTTTGAACGGCTGAACCGATTTTATTCAAACATAGCTAAGAACACTCTCGATTAAGTCAACTTTTAAACAAAAAAAAACTAAATCAAAGTCGGTTCACCCGTTTGGACGCTATGATACCACAGGCAGACACACAGCAACACACGTCAAACTTATAACACCCCTCTTTTTCCGGCGGGGGTTAAGCCAAGATAACATCCTCAAAATCTTGCCACAGTAATATATATAACTAGCGGACGCCTCGCGGTTTCACCCGCGTAGTTTCCGTTCCCGTGGGAATACAGGGATAAAAAGTAGCCTATGTCACGCGGGGATAGTGTAGCTTCCCAACGGTGAAAGAATTTTTGAAATCAGTCCATTAGTTTTTAGGGTTCCGTACCCAAAGGGTAAAAACGGAACCCTATTACTGAGACTCCGCGGTCCGTCTGTCTGTCTGTCTGTCTGTCTGTCTGTCTGTCTGTCTGTCTGTCACCAGGCTGTATCTCATGAACCGTGATAGCTAGACAGTTGAAATTTTCACAGGTGATGTATATCTGTTGCCGCTACAACAACAAATACCAAAAACAAAATAAAATAAATATTTAAGGGGGGCTTCCATACAACAAACGTCATTATTTTGCCGTTTTTTACGAAAATGGTACGGAACCCTTCGTGCGCGAGTCCGACTCGCACTTGGCCGGTTTTTAAGTTTATTCGTTACATACAAACATACAAAAATAAAATCTTTCCTCTTTATAATATTATTATTACTCACCCGCGTAGTTCCCGTTCCCGTAGGAATACTGGGATAAAAAGTAGCCTATATATATGTCACCCGGGCATAGTGTAGCTTCCCAACGGTGAAAGAATTTTTGAAATCGGTCCAGTAGTTTCGGAGCCTATTCGGTAAAACAAACACAAACAAAAAAATATTTCCTCTTTATAATATTGGTATGGTATAGACTAACAACTGTTCCTCCCATATTGTCCATTTTCAACTGGGAGGTCCATCAATAATGCCTAGATCGTAGACGTAACTCAAATATTATTGGAGCGATCTGAAGAGGCCCTGATGCCTCTCAGACGAACAATATTGATAGTCAAGTAACTCTTACGTGTCTATTTATTTACCACGCGGTGCTCTTCAGGGAATGGTAAGAGGGAAGTGGAAGTAGAGCGCCGCTTTGTTGATGGCATGATCAAGAAGCATAGACTATAGAGGAAGTGCTCAATAACACGCACATCACTGTTTAGTAGGCCTGCAATGAAATCTGAGGTACGTATTGTCAATTTTAGTTACATTATATTTATTATTATTATTTATTACTTTATATATTATATATTTTATACTTTATTGTACACCACTTAAATAATTACAGGACTAAACATTTATAACGATAAGTGTACAATGGGCGGTCTTATCGCACAGGGCAATCTCTTACAGACAACCTTTGGATGGACTGAATGAGACGAGATAGACATAGGGCTGTCAGTGTACAAAACTATATTAGATAATATTACTTAGGTATAACATAAAATACATACATACAAATAAAATAATATACTAATAGATATCAAATAAAGAACAGAGAAAGGAGAAGAATAGTAACTTGCGTCACCTGAATGTTAATTAAAACACCTGTGTTTGAAAACCAGTTTTAGTAACCTCAATCCAATAATAGTTTGCAGTAACCGTAAACCATAACCATTCATATTAGTACAGCTGTAATTGAAATAGATAATGAATACTCTCTCCCTCAATAATTGGCCAACCATTAGCGTTCAGTTGGTCCATTCCAATTCAAAACGTCCATGAATAGTTTGAGATAACAGTTATTTAGTTGAATCAACAAATTGAGTGCAGGGAATCAACTTTGTGACCGTCGCTTATCATAGAGCGGTACCATTGAACATACGCGATCGTCACCAACGATAATCTGGAATCGTCGGTATAAAGGGCACATTTCACTGTATTGGCGTAGGAACGGTTTAATTAAGGGAATGGAGCGGCCAACGGTTGATGTGCACGCTCGCCGTACACAACTTACAAATGGATTAGTCTGAAACACGTTCAATTAACTTATCTGAGGCGATGAACTGCTGTACCGCGTGCGAGCTTCCTTTTGAACATCTGATTTGAGTGTACACAATATTTTGCGGGTTTGTTGGGATTTTGTGCGGCAACGGTTACGTTAATTCAATGTAGCACTCGTAAATGTGTTTTCACAAATATGTATTTTCTTATGTTTTTAGGGTTCTGTACCTCAAAAGGTAAAAACAGGAACCCTTATAAGATCATTCTATTGTTCGTCTGTCTGTCCGTGAGTCACCAACGATTTTCTCAGGCACTACGGGTGGACCTAGTAAGTTGAATTATACCAGATAGTGAGGTCTATAATTCCTATTAGGTGTATAAAAATCAAGGTCCTGAGTCAACACGATAAAAAGGTATAGCAAATTTAGATTTTCGCGAAAACTTGTAAGTACCAATATTTACCATAATTTTCATCTATTTTTATTTTTCGGACTTTTCCCTATACTTGTGCTGTAAGAACTTGCTTTTAACCAAAATTGACAATTAAAGGGTGTCTCCATACATACATAGTTGACGCCACCCTGGGTACGGAACCCTTCGTGCGCGAGTCCGACTCGCACTTGGCCGATTTTTTTTAGACCATAACTAATAGCAAACGAACGTATGCACCAGTCTGGCACCAGTAGGATCCGGAAAATCATTTTGTCTCTCTAATATTATCTACTTACTTACTTTAAGGGCTCTTACTCCTTAGTAACGGCTAGGTAAAAAGGTTTGAAAAAAAAAAAATATTATTGATTCAAACTGTTCAAAACGAGTTTCAATATTGATATTTTGGCATCGAGCAGGTGCACGGCTAGTACTGCGTTAACATTGGGGCGTATGTAGCGCCTTAACAGTTAAATGCACAAAGAATTGTAAACAAATTTCATTTCAAAACGTTCAGTTCGACGTCAAACCAAATATTACACTAAACATTTAAGCAGATTTCATTGCTAATCATGTGTCCGCAGTATTTGGCAAACAACTCGTATCCCGGTATTACGATCGCCCTAATACACACAGATATAATGGCATGCCTTAATGCTCATTTAATTGGATATGAGCTGCCATTACATATGTACAATGGCCGCTCGCTTTGAGCTCGACATACAAGGAGATAGATGTATTAATTATTCATTTCAGTCATATGTTAAGTTGTAGTGTATTAACCCTTCGTTATTTCCATACAGATAGGATTAAGAAGCTAATTGGGGAATTGTGAGATTCGGCGTACATATGATATTGTTTATTTATAACAATAGGGTAGTATACTGAAAATTTGTTTTGTCCGTGTAGATTAATAAAAAATATTCGACACGTATTTTTTCGTTTAACACGTAAACATAAAGTGACGACGATATATTGCGTTTAAATATCGTGAAACGTCACGCCGCTAGTACACTTTATACTGCCTTAGTGACGTCACAAGCCCCCAGTCCTGAACTTTGATGCGCTTGAACTTTGTATTTCTTTTTTGATTTGGTAAAGCAAAAAATACGTGTCCAATATTATTTGATAATCTCACTAACAGACTAAATAGATTTATCATTTTTCTACCCAGGAAACATCCCTATTAAGGCAGGGATTATTAACTATTTGTTGCACATAATAGAGGTACAATTTGTTTAAATGTACCCATTATGCTCTCACTGTACAGATCTTCAAAATTTTATTTGGTTACAGCAAAGACACATTTGACCGTTTGTATCGGCGTTCATAAAAAGAAAATAAAGAATGAAAGAGAACAAATAAAAACAATGTGCAAAATTTTCTGATTCAGACGACGAAATTGTGCATCAACTATTCCACAATATTCAATGAGAGTCTTGTGTTCTTCTTTTATTTAAACTTTCTATGTGTTCTGTACAGACATAACCTTTTTCTCAAGTGAAATAAGTATCTACTTACTTTCAGCTAAAAGTTTTACTTAAGCTATAAAACCTGGGACCTCGCTAATTTTTAACGTACGGAATTAGGCGCGTTTGCCGAGTGCCAAACTCTTAACGTCGTAAACTTTAGCTTATATTTTTTATCTCACTACAAAAGCTAAAAGAATTTTCAAGCATTTTACTTTAGCAAGCCATTCAAAGTTTTCTTGAGGTAGGAGAATATTTTTAGACTGAATTACGGTATATAATCGAGTCTGGTGATACTTTTTTAAAAGGATATGTTTTTTATAGAGTCACGAAACTACTTATTCTTTGAAAAATGCTTTTTGTTGAGTTTTTATCTACCTGTGTGCCAAAGAACCTTTAATAACAGGTTGTTCATTTACGCGCAATTTGTCTAGTTCGAATCGAACACAAGTAAACACAACAAAACCATTAAAATCATAATTTACGATACCAATAATAACACACACCAGCGATTAACGGTCAACAAAAAAGTCTACACAGTCAGCCATGATGTCACATAACTCATAAGACATTGGCCTCCGAGACCATAAAAAAATATTGAGTCGATTTTACGATACAATCTAAGGTTGAGTAATCGATCAGCTCTGGAAATCACTTAGCCGTCATGAGCCATTAGTCAACCTTCCTAGTCACACATCTACTTCACCGCTTTAATGAATTTCGTGACATACAATTTGCTCTGCTTTGGTTTCGGAGTTCCGTACTAAAGTGTATTTGTGGGGTATTTTAAGGCCTATTTTGTGATAAAATAAACCATTGGATAAGATAACAAAAAAAACTTAAATAAAGGTCCCGCAATGGTACTTTAGCGCCAGTTTCTTGCAGGAAGAAAACCATGATGGGGTTGAAAGAAAAGAAGAAATAAGAAGAGTATTTTTTTTAAGAAAAACTAACGCAGGGACCTATTAATAGAGCAGATATGCGTCACATCCACGTAAAACAGCCAGCGCACAGCATAATTCTGGGATTCAAGTGTGCGACAGAGACACAACGCTGGTTATCAACCATAGTCGGAGTGCGACCAAAACACAGGGTACCAATGAAAACCCTAGAAAAGCAGAGGCTCTTTTGAAACTGAAAATAAATTATGATTTCTTTTGCTTACTTGTTATGAGCATGGAAGGACAGTCGCAAAGGCGGCGGCGGGGGCTCCGGCGGCGGGAGCGCAGCGCGTTTGAGCCGGTGTCCTCGCACAAGCGTGTACACCGCTGGTTGCCAGTGCCGCACGAACGGTGACAACGATACCCCTGGAACAACGAAATTGAACATCAGAAAGGTGTTTAAATTAGGTAAATTCTGCTTAGTAGTAATCTTGATGAAATTGACATGAAGAACTATCATCATCTTCCTGCACTTGTCTTATGTTATTCAGGGTCAGCCCAACACTTTTCTTTTGTCATTCATAGTGTCATTAATTCTTAATGCATTGCATTGCAGTGCAATCAATCCATGTTTTGTACCAATTAGGTTAGGCTGTAAGTACCCATGTTAGCAAAATAATAAATTATTCTATAAAACAATTTTCAGTTTCAGCAACACTAGCGTTTTTCTATGAAGAGGGGGAGTTTCTGGCGGTAATTTTTCGAGTGAAGTTCAGCGGCTGTTAATATTATTTGCAAATTGACTTCGAGTGGATATTGTGATATAAAATTGGTATAGTTTTGTATCTCAACTGTCTACGCAACTGGACAATATGTGAAATCATTGACAGAAGCGATCTCGGAATAGTGGAGCGGAGTATTTTATTGTAGTATTGACTACCTCCGCAAAGCTTACTGAGAAGCCTGACTCAATAAAATTTGACTGTCACATCTGCATTTCTAATGCATTCTTAAGAGTATTAAAAACCCATCTATGTATCCGACTGAAAGACTTATAATAATTCTCTAATCTATACCAATATTATAAAGAGGAAATATTTTTTTGTTTGTTTGTACCAAATAGGCTCCGAAACTACTGGACCGATTTTAGAATTCTTTCATCTATGGAAAGCTACATTATTCCCGAGTAACATAGGCTATAATTTGGACGGGAGCGAAGCCGCGGGGGTCAGCTAGTGAATAATAATTTAACTAAGGCCGCAACACAATATGTCAACATCCATAATGCTTCAGTATCACAAGAATGGGTTGAATTTAGAGACTAAACTGATGAACACAGCATGGAGAGAAGAATTCCATTTGCCAATAAACATAATCACAAAATACAGACGCCGTGAATTCAAAGAATGCAGAATATTTAGATTGCAAAAGCTCACGTTTCTAGCATACTTTGAACAAATAAATGTATCTACGCATTTCTAGCATAGGTACTTGAACAAATAAATGTAAATCATTCTGGTTGGCCCCAAATTAAATATTTAGATGTTCTCGCTGCGCAATGACCCGCCACCGTAGTTAAACACATGGGTTACAGACGGTCAAATATATGTCTAACACAATAAACAGAAAATATGTAGATTCTATTCTCAACCCTTTTATGTATTATCTATTTTAGTTATTTAGAAGATAACCCTTTTCATTTAAATTTATAAACGATTTCACAATTTTAAACATTCAAATTGTTTAAATTGTAAAGCTTTTCCAGCGATACATAATAAATTCATTGGCGACATGACAGGTGTATGTACATTTACATAAAAGTATCGTTAAAACGCAGCCCTCTAAAGGATTTTTAATTAAAATTTTCGCTGCGATAGACTTCTGATAAATCATAATGATTGACGGGATTTTAATTGAAAGTATTGTTTTAAATTTTCCATCGATAAGCAAAATGGTTTAGCGAACGAATGAAAATGTTTATCCGGCTATTAAAGGTATTAGGACATTTATCAACACATATTGTCTGTAGTTTCTGATGGATTAAGGTTTATAAAAAATTACAACCGACTTCCAAACAAAAACACTAAATAGTGTTATGTTATGCAATGGTGTAAACAATAAACAGACATGCGATTGCAGCTATCCCGAGTGATTTGCCGTAATTTATTGAAGGGTTCTGATGTATATCTCCGAAGTTCTTCATCAGATCTTGATGAAAATTAAATGGGACCACATGACAAGCACCAGCGTTCAAATAAAAAAAAGAATCATGAAAATCGGTTCAACCAATACAAAAGTTTTGAGGTAAAACAAATAAAAATACATTCGAATTGATAACTTTCTCCTTTTTGCGAAGTAGATTAAAAAAAAAACAAGAATAATGCTCTCAAAGACTATTATATCACAAAATCATCCTAACACAAAACAAATCTAATACTGATTAATCGAAGCGCACAAATTAATGAAGAGACGTACACAATTTAACAGGATCCCTATCAGATATCTAACGATGCAATTTATCACTTCAAACGGAAATATGAGTCTCGCCACCGACGTAATTGGAAAATCAAGCGCAATATATTTCCTAACCCGGCTTCCCCTGAGAGTTTCCTAGGATTTACACGCGTCTAGGATTCAGAAGTTAGCCTAGATTAGCAGCGCCAGGATCGGGACGGGATTTATTGGAGCTGTGCGCTGGCTAAACTACGTATGTCCGACAGATGGTCTGCAACAGTATGGGTTTAGAGTTATGAGTTGGGTGTTGGTATATTCAACAATCAATCAATATATTCTTTGTTTTACGTAACTTAAGGGCCTACAACCACTTAAGGGCCGTAAAACGGTAAATTTCTAAAGCATAGGTACTCCTTAGTAACGGCTAGGTTAAATAAAAAATAATTTATTATTGTTTCATGTACATTATTTGTGAAGCATGGTTTTTTCGTATAACAAATAGTGTTACTTAAAAAAATAATTAACAACACGATATTTTTTGCCTATTATTGGATACTTCTCCAAAACGACATAAATGTTTAAAAATCACAGAAAATTTGATGGCTAGAATTTCTTCATAACTGAAATAGCATATGTAAATATAAGAATATTTTGCAAACAAAACTGTCAAAAAGGACGTTAAATATTGATATTCTGGTTCTGAGCAGGCGCACGGCCAGTACTGCGTTAACATTGGGGAATATATGCGCCTTAAATGCTTTTAAAAACTTCTACATTCTCTCCACGTAGAATCCACGCATTTTGGCAGTTTGTATAAATATATAGTTACAGATGTTTCCATTTAAGCGTTAACAACGGCGATTTGCAACGCGAAAGTGGTAGAATAGAAAACTAGACAAGGATATAGAAAGTATATTTAAATAATATGAAGGCAGTTTGAAAATATTGGCAAGTGTAATGCACTCGTATGCCAGCGGGTTCGTAGTGAATGCAAAGTGTATAATTTTTCGCGCCATTTGCCGATGAGCGAGGGACGTGGGACGTGCACTAGATGGCGCCGGCGCGAACGAACGTGACTCCACCTTTGCTAAAGACTGTAATACAGTATGCCAAACTTCGCATAAGTATGTACAAGTTACCCAATTTCCAAGTCTTTTATTTGTTTCCGAATGAAGTCAGCTGAACCGTTCACAGACCCAAATAAACAGAAATTCTTTACTGCGACTGAGATGAAAATTTTCAAGTTTCTGAAAATTAGCAATCTGTGCATACTTCCGGCTCTCAATAGATCCAATAAGATGGGTCTTGGTTGTAAATAGAGTTTGAGTTTGTTTAATTCCCAGTCCTCTAGGTCCATTGAAGGATCTTTTCTTCACACTTTTCGATTTAGGGTACGTAAATATCCTTCGGAATTGGAAAGAGGACAGAGCGGGTCATTTCAGACTTACAAACGTCTCTTTTCCTCCATTGACGTTTTTTGTAGGCAAATTGTTTACAACAGGGCCTTTTCATTTTGTTGACATAGATGGAGGATTGTTTTTAACCCCCGCCGGAAATAGAGGAGTGTTATAAGTTTCACGTGTGTTGCTGTGTATTTGTGTCTCTGTGTGTCTGTCTGTGGCATCATAGCGCCAAAACGGATGTACCGATTTTGATTAGGTTTTTTTTTGTTTGGTGTTTGAATAAAATCGGTGGAGCCGTTCAAAAGTTATGGGCGATTTACTGTTTGAATCGGGGTGTTTTCGCAAGATAAATGTGTCAGGGGTTTTCTGAATTTTTTAATTTTACTTGTATATCTAAGTAGACGTATTATATCGGCTAATCAACATAGTAAAAGTTTGAATCGTAATTTATGATATGACATTCAAACTTCACTCGAAGCATTGTATTCAAAGTTGTTGGACTCATTTGCGGCGTGTAGCAATCAAACGTACATATTAACTTTCTCTTATCTTTTGTATCTTTGAGCTATTGTCAAGTCAAAATACCAGTGGGCATAGTTAAGATACGGACGCGTTAGCAATGATAAAGCAATATTGTATTAGAACTTCTCACATTGACGTCGCGTCAAGGAAAAGATGGCTGTTATTACGGCACCTTCTAATATCTTAATTACCTCAAATATTTACGGCTTAACCATTATAAATTGTTCTGAAAAAAACCCAAGAATTTATAACCTACATCAAGGGCGTACAAAACTAGGGACGACTTGTCAAATACGGATTGCAGAAACATTCCTTATTCTAAACGACATTGATTGAAGAAAATGGAAACATGAAGTAATTTCAAACTGTTTCTCACAAACAAAATTCCATCAAGCCTATCACATTTTAGTGAACGAAAATTCATTAAGCATGTCAATCTTCCTTTCCATAAATTCAAGATAGCAAGCGTACCTACAAAACTTTTGACAACAAACAACCACCATTTAGGGGAAATCTGGGCAATTCCAGTTACCATAGCAGCCCTGATTTGCAGTCGTTCTTATTTTATCGTGGAATAAATACTGCAAAGCGCTGCAGGTGAAGCGCGCGCGGATGAAACAAGCACTTTACGATATGTGAAATGTATAACATGTTGGTTTACTTTATAGAGATTCAGTTTACATATCCGCGAGGTAATAAATGTTTCAATTGAAATATTGCACTTTACGTTCGGAAAACAACCATGTTTTACCTACTATTAAAACTATTTGTGTTTTATTTTTTATTAGCGTGCGGTTGGTCGGGCCTTTACATGCGGGCTCCGCTTTCAATTAACTGTAGGACATGTACGTATTAACATTAAATTTTACAATGCCTTTTAAAAGTTTGATAAATGCACTTACTTTGGTCATACATGACTAAGATATAATTTTATTAATTTAAAATTTACGCTACGCTACAGACTTATATACATAGTCAAAGAACCTTACTCATTCGTATAATATTAGGCAGCATAGATAGTAATGTTAAGCTTTATTAATTGCGGCCTACGTCGCCGCTGAGACTTCACAAAGAGCACCTCTAGTGAGGCTTCTTTTGAAACCTGACTGAGCGTCGTTTTGTGGAGAAATACCTTTATTAGAGCTGAATAAAATCAATAGTGTCTCCCTCTGGCGTGGCTTAATGAAGGCCGCTTGAATGCTTATTAGCTTCGCTCAGTCCAAGAAAGGTTTAATGGAAAATCGGATTCTGTGCCGGCAGTCTGCCGTGGCGTATTCCAGATTATCTCCCTCATATCTCCGGTCTGTCAAGGACAGATGAAAAATGCGTCCGCATCAAGTATCAAAGGGTTGATCTGGCAGCAGATGACTTTGTAGCCGGCTTTTGTTGAACAAGCGTTTGTTGTCGAACATTATATTGCTGTAATTTTTCACTTTGATTGTTTAGAACTCCGAATATTTAGAGTATTTCTTTGACCGTGTTTCGCTTTATTTTGGAAGCGTGGTTTCTCGCTTTATGTACTCTTATAATGAATCTTTTTTAACATAGCTCTATATTGTTATCTTGATTGTCTTTTGTTGTTTCGGAAAGATTCACTTTATCATTACAACAATTCATAACTATACTTCATAAAATATAGCTTGATCTTTGTGACATATGTCAAACTGACGTATACGTTATTGTTTGCCTATCAAGCGCTATTTTTACCCGACTGCCGAAGGAGGGTAATGTGTTTATCAGTCTATGTATGTATGTATGTATGTATGTATGTTTGTTCCTATGTGGCGTTCCAGAGACCAAACGCGTTGGCCGATTTTGATGATTCATACGTCAATCGATTCGTCTTAATCCTGCGAGTGTCATAGGCTACATTTAAATTGGTTAATAGAAAAATGGCGGATTTTGGGCGCCATATTGTAGGGGCCCAATTTTTTTTAAAACCCATCGTGTAGGGTATCAAAATAAAGGGTTTTAAGAGGTGATTTCAAAAATATGTAACACTTATATGTTTAAATGTATCTAATTCGAAAAAAACTTAACTAAAAAGTTATAAATAAAAAAAGTTAAATCAAAAAATCAAAAAACCCGACTGCTTCAAAAGCGAACTAAAAAGTCGTAAACAAGGAAAAAATCATGCTGTGCAGGAGGAGGATACATCTGGTTTTGGTCAGCCAGCTCGCGCGTATGTATCCTCCGACTGCACAGCATGATTTTTTCCTTGTTTACGACTTTTTTTACTGTATTGTTAATGACAGCTGTCGCAGATATCAAGTTACCTTTTATGAAGTATAGGTATCTAAAAAGGTTTGTGATATGTCACAAACAGTGTCTATGACAGAACTATCTTTGCTGCTCTAGAAATATTATTTTTGTGTCGACCGCAAACTGTATTACTTCAATATTCAGTGACAGCCTTCACTCCAGCAAACTTCTTAAATTAAATTTATTTTTAATGTCAGGCTTATTCATTTGCGAATTTATCGGTCTAGCGATTCTGTCTCGCATTGATTTGAATAATCTTTATTGAAAAAAGAAGAGGTATTTCTTCAAACGTTGGCAATCATGAATTTTAAGTACCTAAAGCTTTGCTAAAGAATACAAGAGGGTTTCTTTTAAGTTTAATGTCAGTCGAATCGTAAACGAGCTGTCACAGTTCAACGGTTCCCAGTTTGAGTGATATAAGTATTTTGTTACCGCGGTGAGCGGTATAAGAGATCTTATTAGAGTAGTGGTAGTGCATCCCCGAGTTGCTACGGTTCCACATAAATGGATTTTCCATTAGATGCAGTGCTTGCCAATAGAAAGAACGAGGCGGAGGCTGAGCTGAGGAGCACTGGTTTTGAATACACTCTGCAGACCTTTGAAACTGTATTTTATTAAAAAAGATATGAAATATAAAGTCCGTTAACTAGAAATATGAGATTTTTTGCGCTAAACTTAATTGCTTTTCTGAAGCCATAATGGGTATATATTAAAGCAATTAATTTTCTTTCCTTCCCGCTATAACGATTTTTTAAGTACAGGTTTTAAATACAATTAAATTGTGCTGTATAAAATTAAAATATCAGAGGGATATTTAATTTCAAAACACGATATTTTTAAGTTAATCGATCGAAGCGTACTCGAAGCCTCTGTGAATTACAGAGTAAGAAATAAGCGAGACCGAATTTATTACTAATTGAATTACGGTAGCGTTTATGAATATCGTACTTTATATTAATTTTATTCAATCCTCGAATAAGTATGAAAATTACGTTGTAACTTGTAATAATGGTGAGCCTTTAATTTATCGGCGTCGGCCGTGATTGGGTTCATTAACAGTTTAACAAACTTCTCTATCTCGGGTTTACGAGTATATGTGGGTAAGTAATGCTAACTGGTCTTAGAAACGTACAGTAATCCTATTATAATCCTGATCTGTTGTATCTGTAAGCCTCTAACTGTTAGTTTATTTATAGCCAGCTAGGAATTTTCTATTGGTGTTTTATGTTTCAAGTGTGTACCTGTGTATCTTTCTGTGTCATCATAGCTCCTAAATGGATGAACTGATTTTGGTTTAGTTTTTTAGGGTTCTGTACCCAAAGGGTAAAAACGGGACCCTATTACTAAGACTCCGCGGTCCGTCTGTCTGTCTGTCTGTCTGCCCGTCTGCCTGTCTGTCTGTCACCAGGCTGTATCTTATAAACCGTGATAGCTAGACAGTTGAAATTTTCATAGATTTCTGTTGCCGCTTTAGCGACAAATACTAAAAACAGAATAAAATAAATATTTAAGTGAAACCTTCGTGCGTGAGTCCGACTCGTACTTGGACGGTTTTTTTTTTTTTTGTTTGAAAGATGACATTATCGGGAGTGTGACTTAGCTATGTTAGATGAAAATCGGTTCGGCCGTTCAAAAGTTACGGGCGTTTTACGCCGTTTTTTGTTGTTTGAATCAAGGTATTTTCACAAGATATCGAGTCATAATATGTGTTCAATAGATTTTTGCTCGAAGCTTGTCTATTACTAGATAAATTAAGTAGTTTAAAAAGTACGAAATAAAAAAAAATTGTCGGGGTTTTTTTTATTTTTTATTTCAAGCTTTATATTCAAACACTTTTTGGTATCCTATTAAGTTGAAACTTGGCGTTCTTATGTAATTTTGGAAACATTGAAATAATATGGAGCTGGTTAAATGATGACCATAGCAACTCCTCAACCAGACAGAGCCAGCGTGTTGGGGCTAGGGTTGCCAAATGGTCGGGATTTGGGCGCACGGTTGGCGCAGTGGTTGAGTGATTGACTGCTGCGCTGCGTGTTGCGGGTTCGTTTGCCGCACGGAACAAATATCTGTATGACCTACAGATAGCTGTGCCGGCTCTGGGTGTTGTGTATCTGAGTTTATATGTTCGTAAACGCACCCCAATACACGAAAAAAATCCTAGTGTGGGGCATCGGTTTTTATAAAAAAAAAGAAAAAGAAAGAAAGAATTGTCTGGATTCGCCCGACATTTTAAAGGATCTCCAGACGCCCGACAAAACTCTAAATCTCCAGACAGACAAATTCTTGGAAAGTTCTTTCTTTCAGATCATTTGTGTTATCAACTCCTGTAAGCATTACTGTGTAAAGATTTAAGTGTGTTTAATAATGTTGCACAAAGAGAGAAATTGTTTGGGTTTTGATATAATTAAAGCTTAGCCGTTAGTAAATAGACCGAACTTTGAAGTAAATTGTTTAAATTTGAAATATTTTCCTAAATTGGTGGTAAAGTTTACATACATGTGACAACCTAAAAATTAAGTGTAGTTAAATTAGTTATCTTTCATCAAAATTAAGCAAATTAAATAAAAAAAATACATTTTAATTTTTTCTCCCGACAACAACCTCAAAATCCCGCCATATTCAAATTTTCTCCAGATATTTTCGTTTTCCGATCTGGCAACCCTAGTTGGGGTCCATTGGATATGTATTGACAAGCCTACACTTGTCAATACATATCTACATTTGCCATCATATATAAACAGACACATTAACCGACTTGGTTTTACTTTTACATAAGGGGTAGATATTATTGTGATCTTCTAATGTAAAATTAAGTCGGTTAGTTAGTTTGTTTGTAACCTAATTAATAAGGTATCTACTGAAGAAATTATCCGACTTTGTTTTACATTCGATCTCACTATTTTTTGGGGTAGAATAACTGCATCCCGAGACTTGTGTTTTTTACCCGACTGCCGAAGGAGGGTAATGTGTTTATACATTTTATGTTTTTGATGGGATCTTATTTCTTTTTGTACGCAGTCCTCCTTGATTTCTTTTCGGGTACTATTTCCATTGCGTCAGCTACGGCCCAGGTTCCATTAGGTAGGTACCTACACTAGGTACCTAGTGCATCTATATTGTAAATGTAGGTAGCGCAGTTGAACACACAACAACCGATTATTTATGAAATTCAAATACTAACCTAACAAAATTTAGTCTGCTATAAGAACATCTTATTATTTGCCTTCCACTACTGCGCGACTCATAAGTATGGTATACGTATTAGGTATATCAAAGGAGACAACGTCTTTGACAGTACCTATCTAAATTCACTATTTACCTAGATAAGCCAGTGTAGGTACGAAAAATGTTATGTACTTTAAAAGTAACTTTGTAATCCCTTATATATATTGGGTGACTATTTATATAGGACTAGCTTCTGCCAGCGACTTCGCCCGCGAAGATAATCGAAAATTATCCCGAGGCACAGATGATATAATACTAGCCTACAGATGACTCATCCCATAAAAAGAAACCGTGTCGACGTAACTAGCGTTTTTCATCTGATTATACCGATTTTTTTTTTGTAAATCTGTCGCGTACGGTTCCGTTCCACGGCGATAGATAGATCACCATCTATATCCGTGGAACGGAACGGAACGGAACCGAACGCGATCGATGTACAAAAAATAATCAGAATAATCAGTATAGAACGTCGGCACGGTTTCTTTGTATGGGATGAGACACCACTGCCCGAGGGAACATATTCCCGAGATAAAAAGTATCCTATGTGCTATTCCTGACTCTAATATATCTCAGTGCCAAATTTCATCCAGATCCGTCCAGCCGTTAGAGCGTGAAGAAGTAACAAACATACAAACACAGACTCACAAACGTTCGCCTTTATAATATTAGTTTGATTATTGAGTTAATTATGGAGTTTATGTATCTAGGAAACGGGACGGTAATTGCAGGATGTTATTTATAGTTTTTCTTTGCTTTATAGGCTAAACGATTATTGTGTTCAAAATTTGGAGCTTGTGAGTCTACTAGAAGTACCTTAGAATTTTGATGATCGGTAAGCAGTGACGAAATTAAGGTATTTTGACTTCTAATAATTACTAAACTACAAGTTCAAATTGAATGTAATTCAGGATTATGCCTAGTTAAATTATATTATGTTTTCTTAGTTACTGAAAATTCAGGCTTCTAGCTTTATTCACAACGAAGTTACAGGGGAAAATGTCCTGAATGGCTTCGAGAAAAGGATGGTACGGCTGTGCCTTTGTTTGCTCGACTTGTTGGAGGCACTACCATGCCCCCAGATTCAAAAGCTCTAATAAAAGAAAAATATTTCAATACTAAAGTGACTGACATTGTACTACAGCAAAACTACTATCAACTATAATATTCTGATGCTCCGTGGTCCGTGATATATCGCGTGAAGGCGGCTCGATGAACCTCGTATGTGAACTATTGCCTGCTCCTTATCTTATCAGCGCTATTTCCTTTCTGTATTTCCCTTCACGTTTAGCTTTTCAACTTATTGTTTATTGCGTACGTAGACTTCCTCAGAAAAGAAAATCTTGAAAGAAGTTATTATATGCGTGTCTATAGCAGATGTTTTCTTTGTAGCGTTTTTGTTCAAAGGCTTATATTTTTGGTATTCCTTTGTTATAGTATGAAAAAGTAAAAAAATAAAAAAAAAACAAGTTTCTTTAATCAGAAATTATCATCGTCATCTGCTAAGGGTTTTCCTAATAGGTTAGTTGACGAAAAATATCTAGTGAAAATATATTTAGTCCGTCAGTTAAATAACCTTAAAATATTGGACACGTATTTTTTTCATTTGCCACGTAAACACAAAAATTACGACGATATAGTGCGGTGAAATATCGTGTGACGTCAAAGTGTGCTACACTTCATCCTCTGGTCAGTCGCGCGGCAAAAACGCCCGCACTGACCTTGGGTCGGGGGCCGGCCGGGCAGTTTCGCGCGGTTTTGCCGCGCGCCACTTAAACGCCTTTATCTCGATAGTTTTGTATGTGAGCTATACATGAAACTTATGTTGTTGTAATGTCATTGAACTAAGCTATCAGGTTTCAAATGGAATTTTCATGTTTGGAATTATTTTAAATTTGCAAAAAATGTGTAAAGTCAGTGGAAGGGATTTTTTCCCAGTTTTGTGTACAAATGTAGTTAGAAATGAAAAAATAAACCATTATTTCAATAAGTTTTTATTTTATTTACAAAAGAACACTCTATTTCACATAAATCAATCATTAGATTACACCTCCCCATACATATTTTTCAAAACACAATCTTTACAAAATTATGCTCCAGGTACTTGAGTCGGCCGCCGACAAAAAAAAATGGTATGTTTACATTTTGGTTCCTTGAAATCTGTCAGCCACATGGCTTGGTATAGTATCCTATTACGCTATTTGAAACACATTCTTATCGCAGACAAGGGCTTAGGTGTTAGAATTGTTTAGGTTACGAACAATGAGTCACAATGTAAACACTTGAAAATGATAACAAAACAAAGACCTTTCGTAATTTGGACACAGAGCAAGTACTATTGTATTTCTTTGAAATATTATTGCACAATGTACATGATGATGATATTTACTAATGAAAATACACAAAACAAAGGCTTGTTGCCTAAAAAAAACATTACAAAAAACAATCAGCAAGATGATAAATTTTACGAAAAAAACACATACAAAGATCTACGGTAACATGGATGCGACACGCAGTACTGAGCGCACTGTGCGTACTTGCACTCATGACTCAAAATTAAAACTGAACAATGAGACATCGTCCTAGACGAGAATCTTTCCGTTTAAAAAAAAAAACGGGCGAAGATGGCGGATCAGGCGAGGCGCACCCGCGCACAGGCGAAGATGGCGCATCAGGCGAGGCGCACCCGCGCACAGGCGAAGATGGCGGATCAGGCGAGGCGCACCCGCGCACAGGCGAAGATGGCGGATCAGGCGAGGCGCACCCGCGCACAGGCGAAGATGGCGCATCAGGCGAGGCGCACCCGCGCACAGGCGAAGATGGCGGATCAGGCGAGGCGCACCCTGAAAAAAAAATAATTAAAACGCACATCCAAAAGTAGAAAGAAAGCAATAAGAAACGACCCACAACAAAAAACAGTCTCCTAAAAATATTACAGGTACTAAAATCCGTATGCCACATCCAGTGTTTCAAGGTCGCAGAAATATCGTTTGTGACGTCACGATTCCCGGTGAATTTTTGGGTCAAATGTTTTTGTTTTCTACTAAAATCAAAGTACCGGCGTTATCACTTCAATTAGCGGCTTCCGAGGCGTTACTAATTAGTGTAGGAATAATAACAACGATAGTTTGATAAGAATTTTGCAAAATCACTAAACAAAACACTCCCGAGAAAAAAAGGTCAACGGCTGGCGCGGCGAGAACAATGGAATACTGTTTTTGCTGAAATTCATTTTTCTGATGGAATTTAGGTCAAACACACAATGCCGCTGGTAAAAACTGTTCATCACTTACCGTTCCATATTTTTCTTTCGCCAGAAACTCACTCACAGAAGAATTTACAAAAAAAATGGCACCAAAACAAAGGCGGCCACGTCACTAAGCTCTAGTCGGGACGTCTACTGAGATGTGGCGACTTTAAAAAATCTTTAAGAAGCGAGTATCGATGTTGCCGGTTATTTGAATTAATTTACGTCATCCTTGTCTATGGCCGAACATGTATGCGTATTTAGACGCGTGTAGACCTAGCATTAGGCAGAATAAAACCGTCAAAACGAACGCGCGCCAAAACAATCTAATTTAGATTGCGTGACCGAATCCGACAAAAATTTTGTACTCTAAATTAGAGTTGTCGACTGACGACCGGTCATACTGACAAAGTGACGTCACAAGCCGCCACTCCTGAACTTTGATACGCTTTATCTTTGTCATTTTTTATTTATTTGATAAAGCAAAAAATACGTGTCCATTATTATTTAATAATCTCACTGACGGAATAAATAGAATTATGATTTTTCTACCCAAGAAACATCACATTATGGGTCGGTCAGGCCAGATGCAGCTAAGACCTAGTATTTTATATGGAGTGACTGCATTTACATTTTATTTAAGTTTTTTTCTTTTTAATATAATGTTATCCCTCACTAGGAATTTCTCCTGTATCGCCTGTATGTGCGCACATACACAAACACGTAGAGCTAGGACAACAATCTGTGTTCAGTGCGGGAATTTAACCCGCGACACGCAGCGCGGTCGCGGTCGCGTTCAACCACTGCGCCAACTGTGCGCCCTAAAATTTTATTGCCACCTTCTTTTGTATTACTTAAAAAAATATCAAATTATCAAAAAACTCCATTTAGCGCGTTCCTAGAACCTATCATCCGATATAAAAATAGTCGTCTTATAAATTGCGTCTCATCTAATTTGTGTGTAGGCTCCTAACGCTAATTATTGTCGTCATCGCCTCCTTTAGGGGAAGGGTTGACTAACCTGCCTGTCGACGCCGGGTGAGCAACCCACGGCCCACGCACTGCTGTGATCGTTAACCCATCAACTACACGTGCCTACGATGATGCTGAGACGTAATTAGTGTTGGTAATGATGTGTGGGTATAGTGGGCCACGTTCGACCATTGTGTGTTGAATACGGAGTGGCAGATCGTGTATCATCTGACTGTTTCGTCTTTCTATAGAAGTGTTGGCTCAGTGGTAATGGCCGCTACTTACAAGTTGTAGATCGTGTGTTCGAACCCATGCAGGCGCAGTACTTTGTGTAAATTATTTCATCACCACTGCTCTCAAAACGGTGAAGCTGTTAGTGCTTGTAATTCTCTCATACCTATATGTAGTATAGTGGTGTACATCGTTCTCACGTATATGAATTTATTAATGTATGTACTTATATAAATATTGTATAAAACTTTTTTTAAAAGAGTAAGTATGTAGTTTCTTGTGCGTTCTTCTCCATAACAAGCTACATTTCCGAATGCATGGTAGAATAAATTTTTATTAAATGTAAATTTTAGCGTTCAAAAGTGCCGCATAATGGCCTACTTGAAATAAACACATTTGACTTTGACTTTGAAGCCGTTTTGAGAGAAGTGGTGATGAAATAATTGGTGGTGAGAAAACTGGCATGTCCTAGAATCTAAAATTCGAAGACATGTGACATCCACCAACCCGCATTGGACCCGCGTTGTGGTTTAAGGCCCATTCCCTCTCACAGAGAGGAGGCCTGTTCCCAGCAGTGGGAACATTAAAAGTGTTGAAGTTAATACAGTTTTCAATTCAAACCCTATAACTATTCTAAGTAATTTCCTCCACTCGACTCTATCAAATTAATATTTATCGCTTGTTATTTATTGACATCAATGGAGGGGTGGTTTTTGTCATAGCGACTCAATGGAGGAAAATTCCCTTAAAAGGGATAAAAATATAATAATACAAAGAGATCTACAGACAAATATCACGCCAATAATGAAAAGATTGATTTCTATTTTCGGTATGTTTGGTATTTTCCAAAAACATAAAAAAACTTTTTTGCAAAATAATACTACCGACTTCCAAATAAAAAACTACAAAATGAAAAATAACTTTATTTTTGGAAGTCGATGTCTTTATTTTTTCCAATTTTTTTGCGATATGGACACCGACTACCAAAAATAAAGTTATTTTTCACTTTGTAGTTTTTTATTTGGAACTCGGTAGTATTTTTTTGCAAAAAAGTTTTTTTTATTTTTCGCTTTTTAGTTGTACCTACCTAAAATAGGCAAGTTGTTTAGTAAGGTACCTATAACGCCAGAATAGATTACACGAATAACATGAAACTTGTACATAACCGTGAAATGAGACTGCGTACCCCTTTAGTGCGTACTGGCGTGATGTTATGTTATGAAATGGTATATACAATAAACAGACATGCGATTGCAGCAATCCCGAATGATTGGCCGTTATTTATTGAAGAGTTCTGTTGCATATCGCCGAAGTTCTTTATCAGATCTTCACCAAACCAAATGGGAACAATTCCGGATCGGTCCACAATTGACGGAGATATCGGTGAATAAAGATAAAAAAAAACATACAAGAAGTCGAACATCGTCCTCCTTTTTGGTAAGTCGGTTAATAAAAAGCGACGAAGTTTTCTCAGTATTATATGCGGAACTCAATATCAGGTATGTAGAAATTGTAGAATTGCCCAAGGAAGAACTTACGCAGTACGAATAATTGAGTATCACCTCCTTAGCTACTTATACCGTTACCCGTAGAATCGGGCTACGAGTTTCAAATTTCCCGGATGGCTTTTCGAATACGGTAGTTAACTGGCGCATTCCTACGTCCTGTGAGGCGTTACAGATAAGCGAAGTAATAGCGATCGACGTGTTTCTAATACTTCTTAAGGAAGGAAAATGTTATTAGAATTATTCGGTTTATTTAAGGATATCGGGGATATATTTTTGAAGGAAGGAAAGCTGTTTGCAGAGCTTGGAAAGTCTTCTAAGAACAATAAGGAAGGAAATCAGATATAAATTAGTAAAATTTTATCTAAATATCTTTTACCTATTTTTGATATACATACTTTTATTACAATGAAAATATTAATCTTCTTATATATAAAATTCTCGTGTTACAGTGTCTGTCTGCAATCTCCTCCGAAACGGCTTGACCGATTCTTGTGTTTTTTTTTTGCATATATTTGGTAGGTCTGAGAATTGGTCGTAAACTATTTTTTAAACCCCTAGGTAGGTAGGGTAGGTAGGGAGGGTAGGTAGGGTGGGTAGGTTAGGGTAGGGTAGGGTAGATAGGGTAGGTAGGATAAAAAAAGGTTCCAAAAATGAATGTTTGGTGTTTTTATGGCAAAACAACGTTTGCCGGGTCAGCTAGTATTACTATATTATTTTGCAGGAATTGACAATGAGAATGCTAATTCTCATTGTCAATTCCTAATTTGATATGTATTGTCACTTACACACATAAACACATTTTCCTATAAACCAACTCGTATCAACATACTGTTTTGTGCAACCATGAATACTTCGAAAACGTAGCGACACAGACAGATAACTCCTCGTACACCTGTATACAGCAGTTTGTCACTTGTTTGACCGCCTCTAAACCCGATAGCTCGAATAGCTCCAACATTCGCCATTCAATGGCTGCTTGCAAAATGTTCAAGACCCCTGGCAGAGTTTCGACTAGCTCCGAATGGTCGGTGCATCGCTTTTTATTAACCACTCGTACTGCGCTTAATCCAATTAAAGTTCCGAGTTCGGCCGTCAGTACGACGTTCAACTGTTTCATTAAAACTGTATTTCATAGAAGTGGATCTGCTTAATTAATCTGCTTTTATCTGCACATACCAACTTTATACCAAACTAGCTGTCCCACGCGGCTTCGCTTCCTTCAACTGGCTACCTACCTGCCCATCTACCCTACATACAGGATTGTTGCGTAACTTAAACCGTTTACGCAGCGCACTCAACGGAAGCTCTCAAAAAGGATTTTTTTTTCCCGTTTTTGCTACATTTTTCATTTATGCTGCGCTCCTATTGTTCGTGGCGTGATGATATATAGCCTATAACCTTCCTCGATAAATGTGCTATCCAACACAAACAGAATTTTTCAATTCCAACCAAGCGTTCAAACAAACAAACTCTTTATAATATTAGTATAGATTATTAGTATAAGTATAGAAAACATAATTAACGTTTTAATACTCTCTATATATTTATCTTTTTAATAGTCGTAAGTATAATACCCAGCCTTCGGTATAATCAAGATTCTGGGAATTTCAGAAGCCCTTTCATATTTCAAACAATTAAACATAAACATTGTTAGAACTTTCGATTAATCCTACATAATACGATACCAGAATACAGTAATCCTAGACATGTTTAAAGGTTAAACTGTCTAAGTAGGCAGATATTTAGGGTCCTTATCAACCCGCGATATATGAGTACTTGGAAATAGTTGGCAGAGCTACTTGAAAATTATTTAGTAGCTCACAATTAAAATAGAATGAAAATGCGAATAATTTTAATTGGCTACGAGCTTGCTAACGTTGCAAAATACGACACAAAACTAAGGAGAATTGTAATTGAAACAATATTTCGTTAAATAAGTAATTAACGTTTCTACCATTGCCCTATTTATGTTATGCAATAGACAATGTGAAGACTGTGTGGACCTTTTTTTTGTTTTTAAGTTATCTTAGTTAGATTTTAATCATGGTCTGGCAGTTTGAGTAGTTTATGCGGCCTACCCGAATGTCTTTTCTTTGGTATTGTTCGTCGAATCGTTGAGCTCCTTAAATTGTGAGTTGAGCTGCTCGGTTATTGACAAATGCGTTCACTGACTGGACAGGTCCACTCAATCTGGCTGGTTCTTTCCTCAAAAGACCATTTCAGACATCACTCTACATGGTCTTCACATGATCGAACCAAGATTTTGTCAGGACTTTAAAAGAGATTGACCTCTGAGTTTGTTGCGGCATTTCTTCTCAGAGTAGTCAGATAGGAAACGCCGACTTCATCTAGTTTTAAAAAATATGATTGCCATGTAAAAGTGTTTGTACAAACCAACTTACAGAAATAAAATCATTTATCATTTATCAATGGGTTCATAAATTCAAAGATTACTAAAACATTTTCTAGCAGTACATAGGAATGTTAAAGATGTCGTTCCCCTTGAAATAAACCCTTGTATCCACTTACAGGGAGGCATGTACGTAAGTAAGGCATAGTGGGATTGATTATTTATAAATTCGACCCATGCAGTGCCGGTCCCTTCGGGGAGAGTGACATAAACATGTTGTTTATTCATCGTGTCCTCCGAATATCGCTACACTTCTCCTTCCCCCTTACGTGTCTATTTTTGTTTGTAAAACGTGTCTTTCTAGAGCCTCTCGTACTCGGAGATAAAACAAGATGAAAGCAATCACTTGAGTTTAATACAAAAGTCCTTGTATACATGCATGTTTTAACAGTAAAGCCTACAAAAGCCCGAATTCTGAGTGGGGCTTAGTACAAATCTTGAATTTTAATTAATAAATATAATCTTAGTGAGTCACAATATATTTTGCTTCCAAGATATATTTTAGTAGCTGACGCCTCGCGGTTTCACTCGCGTAGTTTCCGTTCCCGTGGGAAAACAGGGATAAAAAGTAGCCTATGTCACCCGGGGATTACCTTCCCAACGGTGAAAGAATTTTTGAAATCGGTCCAGTAGTTTTTAAATTTATTCGTTACATACAAAAATACAAATCTTTCCTCTTTATAATAGTATAGTATAGATGGTAAAGGGTACTCGTTCTAGGAATCCTCACACACAGTTCAGCAAAGTTTATATGTAAGTTATGCAACTATTTCCACCTCTTTTGAAAGCTATGGCTATGGCAGTTATCCGAATAAGGTACCTAATGATCGAAACGGAGGACCCAACTGGCATTCCACTGCAGGTTGAGTGGAGGCAGGTAATCAAGTGTCATTGATCGAGCTGAATGCTCGGCACTCGCTGTATCCTCGTCGAACTCCACCCTGTAGGTACTTGAGGTTGAGTATGTAACGTGTGGGACCAGATACATATCCTCACATGACTGAAACATGTGGCATTTGATAGATAGGTACTTGTATCGTAGTTGTGAAGGTATAATACATGGACTACTGTTGAACGTGTTGGTCTCTTTACGATGCAAGTGACGCCTTCAGAGAGGCAAGCCATTCATAAATATTATGGTGTACCTAAGTACTATATCAGGTAGGATCCCTCCAAATTGTGAGGAATTCAAAATCAAATAATTCCGAAACAAGACGGATTTGTAGCCTACTTTAAAAACCAGGTCAAGTAGGTCGAGACTTTAGAACAAAATGTCTGGAAAAATTAAAGACTAAAAGATGCTTCCAACATTAAGGCTTAGTGGAAACCACTTAAGTTGAAAACAGTAATTGTTGGGAAAATAAACGGAGTTTAGCAACTTTGTTAAAGCTAAAATAAACCAGTTTGTTATTATTAATTAACTGTTCGTTCCTGATTAAAGTTTCCGGTACAAGGGTAAATATACACGTCAACTCACTCAGTAAACACAACTCGAGTTTGGCAGAATTCAAAACTCATAGCGACGTGAAATTCTATATTGTTTACTTTGAGGGTTATTTTTCTTTTCTGTTTGAGTGATCGACCTTTTCCCATTGTACTGTAAAATATAAATAGCTGGTGGCATACTTGGCAAAGTTGCCACATGAAGCCTCGAGCCTGAGATATTAACAAGTGAGTGCACACATAGTGCAGTTCTGTGTTCGCAGACAGAGTTAAGCACCGCCTCTAGGCTCCGTGTGATGCATTAATTTGAAACAGTATAAACAGAATTACTCCAAGACTCAAACACACTCCAGTGAATATTTTCTACACTAGCTGTTCCCGTCAACTGCCTACCCTACCTTACTTAGCTAGATCTATAGATCTTACTACCTACCCTACTTACTTACCTATCTGCCTACCTACCCTACCTAACCACCTTTTATTTTTCTAAGTTCATTCTTCCGCGGAAAATCTTAACCCCGCCATTCATAAAATTATGTCAAATGCACAACGCCATCTATCGAATATGGAGTTGTCTGTGTGTTGTGATACCTTACTTCTTGAACACTTTAAATTCATCTAACTTTCGATAGAGTAAGCCGATCCCGATGAAACAAAAACTACGAAATAGTTCAAGTTACGCACAATTTTTATGTTTAAAAGTTATCTACATTAGTTTCGTACATTTTACGTGATGCTTGGACAACTAAACATACAAACAAATGCCAAAAATGCTGAAAATGGGTTCTTTTGGTTAATCTATAACATATTGGAAATTTTTTTTGGAAATATTTTCGATGTACAAAAACGACTTTTCTACAGATTTATTATATGTATTGATGATTGATTGATGATTTGTATGTGCAGGCTCACTTTGTTGATGCCCAAACTCCTGACGAGAAACGTTGCCCCACACTAGGAATTTCTTCCTGTATCGTATATATAAAATGAACTAACGATCGAGTCAATACTACTAATGTAATAATAGCAAGAGGAAAATAGTTGAAATACCCGCCTACATATCAAATTCAACCTGCAAACTTATCCGAACAAGGTGCTAAAATGAAAATGGATCATAAAATTATTCACGAAAATAAAAACAGGAGACGAAAAAGCTATAAAACAAAGCCTCGCGTTGACATATTGCAGAGCACGCTTACATTGTTAAGTCAAAATAAAAAGATATAAACATGAATAAAAGCGCAAAGATAAGGAACGTTATTTATTTTGTGAAACAATTTGGGACACCGTCAGACTCGCTGTAAACACCGAGACACCATTTGAACAGGAAAATGCCGAACTCGTATTTATTATGTTCAAGTATTTTAATTTGAAATTTAAATACTTCAGGAGAACTCATACAGCTTGATGGCTGGAACTTTAATTAAGTACATGTCGCTCTATGAAGCTCATTCAAAATGTACGAATTCTGAGCTTGATTTGCTATGTTAGCAGAGTATTTTATTCATACACTAGCTGACTCCCGCGGCTTCGCTCTCGTCAACTATCGCTATCTATCTACCTACCCTACAAACAAACTCGTCAGCTTTATAATATTAGTATAGATGTTGATAAAACTCCTTTGCAAATGAACAAATTTGATTACCATAAAAAAGGTTATAGTGAGTCAATCTTAAAAGATAGATATATGCTGTCGTGTACATTATTATAGAACTTTTAAAGAAGAACAATTCTATTATACATAATATTTGCTTAACTTAAACCGTTTACGCAGCGCACGCAACGGAAGCTCTCAAAATGATTTTTTTCCCGTTTTCGCAACTTTTTTCATTTATGCTCCGCCCCTATTGGTCGTAGCGTGATGTTGTAGCCTATAACCTTCCTCGATAAATGTACTATCCAACACAAAACTAATTTTTCAATTCCAGCCAGTAGTTCCTGATATTAGCGCGTTCAAACAAACTCTTCAGCTTTATAATATTAGTTTATATGAGCGTGATGCATTTGTAAAGAACCTGTTTCATGTTCGTTCCTTTGATTAGCCAATCAGATAGTTGATTCAAAGAAATGCTTCCGCAAAACTGTGAACAAAAGAGACGGCCTTCGTCACGGTATCATGCACGTCTGCTAATATAAACACATCAATGACTCATTTATGCCATCTCAGGTGCGTTCCGAATACCAAATACCGAATACATTACCCGAAATGCGTGTCCGAATTGTGGAGACTATCGGCAACTAGGTCATCGTGCAATTGGACGTTAATAGAATTCGCTAGATTAGGTTTGACAGGTGAGCCACAAGCGTTTGGCAGGGTGTCGGTAAATTTACTACTCTTAGGAAGCCTGCTAGGTGGTAACTTCATTATGTAACTGTCTGCTTTTGCATGAGAACACTTATGGAACACATACGGTATTACATAAGGATCTTATGTGCATGTTATGTGCCACTCAGGACTACAAAAGTAATGAAGCTTTCTCTAAAAAAACATCAAGAAACCCAAGTGCTTAAGAAGCGAACTAAAAAGACGTAAACATGAAGAAAATCATGCTGTGCAGTCGGAGGATACATATTCGCGAGCTGGCTGACCAAAACCAGATGTATCCTCCGACTGCACAGCATGATTTTCTTCTTGTTTACGTCTTTTTATTTCGCTTCTTAAGAAGTCGGGTTTTTTTTTTTTATAACTTTTTAGTTATTTTTTGTTTTTAGAATTTGGAACATAGAAAGAAAAAATAAAGGGTTTTACGAGGCGATTCCAAAAAAAAATTACACTTATGTAGTGTAATGTATTTTTGGTATCGCCTCGTAAAACCCTTTATTTTGATACCCCAGACAATGGGATTAGAAGAAAAAAATTGGGCCCCCACAATATGGCGCCCAAAATCAGGCATTATTTTATTTTACAATTTTAATATAGCCAGTGACATTCGCAGAGTTCAGACGAATCGATTGACGTATGAATCATCAAAATCGGCCAACGCGTTTGACTACATACATAGACTGATAAACACATTACCCTCCTTCGGCAGTCGGGTAAACATCGTCATATCTATGGCACGCACGAAAATATCGAAAAGTTTAAATCTCATACGTAATATCAAATGATCCTAATAATAAGTGAAACTTTCATTTCCCAAAGCCGCTAGAAAAATGTTTATTGGTTTGAGACTCCTAAGAAATCCAGTTGATTGTTTCCAGCAGCCGGCGATCCCCTTCAATAAGCGAGGAGGGGTAGGCGCCGACCTTCCTTCAGCGCAGACTTCAAAGATTAGTATTCCCGCCTCGTAGCTACACGCAACTGGCGTCAACTACTGAATGAAATGCGACTCTGCTACGTTTCTTATTTACAAACTTTAAAAGCCTCCAGCCAAGCGAATATAGTTCTTTGTCCGTTGAAATAAAGTGTGTGTTAACTGTACATTATGTTGTCGGCTGATGAGATCAGCGTCGTCATTCACAACATTCACGCACCACATGTTATGTGTGCAGCTCACTGGGTTATAAGGTCGAGTTATATAAATGTAACGAATTTTGTAAATACACGTGAAAATTACTAACAAGTACGTTCATTACGGCTGGGGAAACGAAGCGTAATTTCTTTCAATTTGTACAAGCTGCTAATTGTTGTGCCGGAGGCAATTTTACAATGTACTGCGATCCACTTTTGTCCTCCTTCTAAAATATTAATGAAAAAACTTTTTACAAAAAAAATACTACCGACTTCCAAATAAGAAAACTACAAAGTGAAAAATTACTTTACTTTTGGAAGTCGGTGTCTTTGTTAGCTACCAATTTTTTGCGATATGGACACCGACTTCCAAAAATTAAGTTGTTTTCACTTTGTAGTTCATTTGGAAGTCGGTAGTATTTTTTTTGTAAAAAGATTTTATTTATTTTTCATTTTTAAGTTGTACCTACCTAATAGGCAAGCAGTTTAATAAGTTACCTATAATGCCAGAATAGACTACCCGAATATCATGAAACTGAACATAACAAAAAAAAAACAACATAAAGTCGAACAGAGAACCTCCTCCTTTTTGGTAAGTCGGTTAAAAAGAAATATATTTGAACGTGTTACATCTCGACTTTATGATTGTTCCAGTCACCGAATCTGATTTAGAAGAGCCAACTTCACAAACGATTGTTGAAACCCATGACCCTAACCATGGACCATAGCAAGCCGAAGGTAACAAGGTGTCATCCGTAATCCAAGACTATAATCAGTGGAACCTTCACCAAGGTTGTGTAAAAGCGGAAGAAGTGCAACCTTCGCGCGAGTGCATTACTGTGTGACGAGGTTACTCGTGTGATGCACGAAAATGTTACGTTTGCCATTCCAAATTATGGTAATATGGGCTTTATAAGTACGTATAATGAACTTGAAACTTGAAAAATAACAAAAATCCAACGTGTTTTCACGAAGAAGAATAGGTAGTGGATATTATTTAAACCTTGAATGTGATTGGAAAATTATACAGGTATTATTTTCCAGTTTTCAATACAAAACATTTAAAAAGATAAGCCTAAGGCAATTTACTTGTAATTTTTTGAGTCAATCGCTTTGAATTGATATAAAGACGATTTATTTTCTCGGCTAATGGAAATTAATAATGTATTTATGCAAAGATATGGGTTTGAGACCTTCGAATGGCCTGGGCATTAACTACCTATAGGCTAACCTAGACTGATGCTATTCAACCTTCATCTCCGTCAAGAATTTTCGTGTTTCAGAATATCTCTTTACTTTATTTAAATCAAACGCTCCGATAATAAGAAGCCTCCTCCTTTGGATCATCTCCAAATAGCTCGGCCTTGTAACACAACCGCTCGAGGTCACTATTGTGTCCAGATCTCCAAAACATTGTGCTCGACTATCTTATGGGATCCCCGTTTTCGTTCCAACTTATGGGAAAAATAACAAGTGTGAAGAAGACAGCGATGAGCCAAGAAAACGCCTTTAAACTAGAGAATCGGTCGCCTTTATGTAAGCTTGCCAACACATACGTGGGACACTCAGAAAGTTTTGCGAAACTAAAAAAAATTGTTCTATACGTACATATATTTTTATTAAATCTTTTCAAAGTACTTTCCACCAGCCTCTATACAAAGATTCATGCGCCTAAACCAGTTTTCAAAACACTTTTCCAGTCCGCCGCAGACACCTCGTTTACAGCCTGCTCGAACGCAGCCAGCGCATCTTCCGGCGACGAAAATTGTATCCCTTTGAGCTGATTTTTTATTTTTGGGAATAAAAAGAAGTCACACGGTGCTAGATCAGGGCTGTAAGGAGGGTGACCCAGGAGTTTGACTGGCGTGCTGTCCAGGAAGTCCCTCGTTTTGAGTGCGGTGTGCGCAGGTGCATTGTCGTGGTGGAGTAGTAGCCCGCGGAGCCCTGTGTTTGGTCGCTTGTTGCTTATAACAGAGAAAACTTCTGGCAAACATTTGGTAGTATACCATTCGGCATTAATGCTTCTTTGATCCCGTAAGGGAATTGATACCAAGTGGCCAGTCAAATTAAAAAAGCTAGCGATCAAAATCTTACCCCCGCTTCTAGATCGCTTCACTTTGGTAGGCGTTGGCTCATTTTGAAACACCCAAACAGTCGACTGGCGCTTGGTTTCTGGGTCGTATTGATAAATCCAGGACTCATCACCTGTAACGATGTCGTAAACACGCCGAGACGAGCCTGCTTCAAATTTGTTAAGCATATCACGGCACCATTCCACCCGGGCCTGCTTCTGAGCATCGGTGAGGTTGTGCGGCACCCAGCGTGATACTATCCTCCTCACGCGAAGATGGCTGTGTAGAATCTCGTGAACGCTTCCCGATCCAATCTTCAATATGTGTTGAATCTCCTGATATGTAATTCGCCTATTGTCTTGGATTAAATTTTTCACTGCTAGCACGTTTTCTTCGGTAACAGCCGTCAAAGGGCGACCGCTTCTTTCGTCATCCCCCAAAGTTGGTCGACCGCGCTTGAATTCGTTATACCAACGATACACGGTTGCCTTGGAAGGGCCTTCATCCATGAATGCCATTTGAAGTCTATCGTACGATTCATCCGGTTTCAGGCGACACTTGAAATCGTATAAAATCATAGCTCTAAAATGTTCCCGGCGCAGATCCATATTTCAGTGAGACACAATACTTTGAATTAACTCGCAAAAAATGTGGAGGGAAATTTTGAAATTGGAACTTACTTATTTTTACTTATAAATAATCATATTTTCGAAAAACATTATAACTGGCCAGTCTCCCATATATAAAAACTTTTTTTCGCAATACTTTCTGAGGGGCCTGGTATTGTGCCAGATATTTCAGAAATACATGTACGATATTAATTTCTTCGCACGAGTTTGTATTATTTTATAACAATAAACATTGGTATTTAGATGATGATAATATCTGATGTTTATCTAAACAATATACAATTGAATTTCAGCGCTGAATATTCAACTCTTTTTAGGTTCATTCAATAGAATATTAATCCAGTTTGTATTCATATTGTTCGCAGAACATTCCCGATACTCCCGATAATGATCGCTGTAATCAATTTCTGTTGAACATGGCGGCTTGATAAATGTGAATTGTAAGCTAACTACAATACCCTTCAATAACGCTCTAGCTAGACTACTCTGGAGATCAAAACACGGGTAATGTTGCCGGCAAATGCTGAATCACTATCTCCTTTGGGCATGCATTCGTTATCATATTAATAAGAGTAACATAAATAATTAATGGTCGAACGATACGAGGCAACTTCGGTAATTGGGAACAGTTGTATTCGACGGGTCTTTGATTTCTTTCTGTGCGTATTGTGAAGGGGAGAATGGGGGAACACGGCGCGACCTTGTGGCGCCGACTCGCCTGCTTATTTATGTTACGGTAGGAATTAAGGATTGTATAAGGAAGGCTGTATTACTTTAACCTACATGCAGCTAGAATTCCAAAGAATTAAATTTGAAAAATTGGCTGGTCGAAGTGGTTGCGTTTGGGGGAGTCTTATATCCAGCAGTGAATGTCTTTCGGTGATGATTTTAACCGACTTTCCAAAAAGGAGGAGGTTCTATGTTCGATTTTATATTTGTTTTTTTTTTATTTGTGTATGTTCACCGATATCTCCGTATATTGAACCCTTCAATAAATAACGGCAAATATCTCGGGATTGCTGCAATCGCTTGTCTGTTTATTGTTGCAATTATTTGCCTATTAGGTAGGTACAACTAAAAAGTGGAAAATAAAATACTTTTTTATAAAAAAAAAAGTACTGACTTCCAAGAAAAAACTTTCTTTTATATAACTTTCTTTTTGGAAGTCGGTGTCTTTGGTAGGTATCAAGTTTTTGCGTTATGGACACCGACTTCCAAAAAGAAAGTTGTTTTTCACTTTGTAGTTTTCTTATTTGGAAGTCGGTAGTATTTTTTTTGTATAAAGTTTTTTTGATAGACGATATAATAATGTAGGAGTTAATATCTACCAAAAACATAACCGCACCAGTCGATTGCCTATAGATTGATGTTACAGTCAATTTGGTTACAACCATTGACGATAGTGTATTTTAGTGGGCTTTATTTTTAAAGCGCTCACACTATTTTTTATCGCTACTGCTATCGAGTTCAGTGGAATTGGCAATTGGTATGGGGATGTATGGCACTGAACACGTTTTAGTTTAGCAGCAGTTTTCAGCTAAAAGCAAAACGCGGGCTACTTTATAAGCTTAAATAATATTTGCAATATTCTCGCGCCAAACTGATATCGTGATAAATTTCTAGGAACTGCTGCAATACTCATGCATACTTCAAAGAAAGCTACCGTAAGTTATAATCTCAAAACCAACCCCCTTCCTTGTTTTGAAAAGAACGTCGCAGCAAAGCTTTTGGAGTTAATCTAGATAATTCAGAGTTCCGCTACATGACGGCATCGGCTTCACTGTCGCTTTCATGCAGCATTCGACGAGCTATTCTTGAGCTCGGAACTACGAGCTACGCTGCGTTTCTAGGCTGTGGTGAGCTGTTACAGAGGAGCTACGCTGCGTTCCTAGGCTGTGGTGTATGTTATTTTGAACAGATACATACAATAGTTTTTTCATGATATCCATATTCCTAAAGGTCTATTTATAAAATTTTCTTACGCGCTCTAGTTTCTTACTGGTCATCACTGCACATCTCGCACGTGTTGACGGATGAGATAGCATGCATTTTAACCCCGCCCCCAAAATAGTTCGTGCCGCCGACTAGGGTACCCTTAACTTTAAAGTTTGACCCGAGCTTCAGTAATTACTGAGCCACGAACTCCTCTTATAGTCAAAATTAATATCTGAAAAATTAAAGTCTCTGATCCGTGTTCCGAAGTGCAATCTTCAAAACTTAATTCAAAAAATCAAAAAACCCGACTGCTTCAAAAGCGAACTAAAAAGTCGTAAACAAGGAAAAAATCATGCTGTGCAGTCGGAGGATACATATTCGCGGGCTGGCTGACCAAAATCTGGTGTATCCTCTGCCTGCACAGCATGATTTTTTCCTTGTTTACGACTTTTTAGTTCGCTTCTGAAGCAGTCAGGTTTTTTGAATTAAGTTTTTTTATTTATAACTTTTTAGTTGTTTTTTTTTCGAATTAGATACATTTAAACATATAAGTTTTATATATTTTTGAAATCACCTCTTAAAACCCTTTATTTTGATACCCCACACGATGGGTTTGGCAGAAAAAAAAAAATTGGGCCCCCACATTATAGCACGCAGCATCCGCCATTTTTCTATTATCCAATTTTAATGTAACCTATGACACTCGCAGAGTTAAGTCGCATCGATTGACGTATGAATCATCAAAATCGGCCAACGCGTTTGGTCTCTGGAACTCCATATAGGAACAAACATACATACATGCATACATACTTACATACATACATAGACTGATAAACACATTACCCTCCTTCGGCAGTCGGGTAAAAATCAAGTTGTATGGATGCCTCCACCTGATCCGTACGTTCCTAGGCTGTGGTGCAGAGTGCCTAAGCGCCGCCTACCTAAGTATATCACGTCTAGTTAGATTACACTGATCAGGGAAGCTAACGTTGGGTTATTTATTGGTTAGAACCACACCGCAGCGCACCTGCGATCCGCGTGGGAAATTCCGATAGAAAATGTTTTACTTCCCTGCCTGTGCCTGGCGCTCGTGATAAACTTGTATTTTAGTGAGTTGGGTCTGTGGCTTGTTATCTATACTATATTATAATAATATTATAAAGAGAAAAGATTTGTATTTCAGGATTTTTGTATACTTAAAAACTGCTGGACCGATTTCAAAAAATATTTCACCGTTGGGAAGCTACACTATCGCCGGCTGACAAAGGCTACTTTTTATCCCTGTATTCTCATGGGAACGGGAACTAAGCGGGTGAAGCCGCGAGGCGTCCGCTAGTGTGTAGTAAATTGATAAAATTATGTTGTACAATATTAGTTATATTACGGACTAGCCAAAATATGTTTCCTAGGATAGAGAATTGAATGTATGCGATTTGTCAATCTAAGGAAAAACCTCAGGAAAACTAGAATACGAATTGCCAATAAACTTACTGCCGTAACCTCAATACGCTTATTGGCAATAACAAGCTTTATGATGTGAAAATATTGCAATAATGCAGATAATAATACTATTCTGAATCACTTTTCCATAACGCCGAGTTCCCGTAATGCATTATCTCGGCATAATGGTTCCGGGTCTAGATATTACATCAACACCTTGCCATCATACAGTGAAATTACTTCGGTACTTATTAGTTCCATACCTTCTGTTTGAAAGAGGTTAATGTTGAGCTGTGAATTGCGGTGGTAAACGATAATAATAATTTAATTTACGATAGCGGTAAACTTTACAGCTGAAAGCTTATTTTTATAAAAGATGAAACCTATAAAACTCCGTAGTACGTGTTCCGAGAGTCCAATTGTGAATGAAGGCCGCAGAAAGATTTGTTTCAAACTATTCAAAAACTTTCCGGTTTTCTCTGAAATTATGCATGTAAGTCGGGATTCCACTGACGGAATTCCCACAAAGTATTCCAACTTTTTTGTTGATAAAAACAGTTGCTAGTCCTGAAACACAAGACTAGTTTGAGAGATAACATTGTTGAATAATGTAGCACGACTGCACGGCCCATCTTTGAAAGAGATAAGCAGAAAATATTGGCTCCAAATGACTTTAACGAAGGCCATGCTCGTTAGACAACCTAAAATAGGGCCTACAGACACAAACTGAATCTAAATTACTACTCAGCAAAACCTACAGTAGACAGGTCCTACAATAAACAGTCTCAAAAAGCGTTCCCTATTTAGTAAGCCAGAAAACTTTAAAAGAAAAAAGATTTTAGGTCAATTACTTAAATGTAAGCCCGGAGCTTAAATGATAATCTTTACAACAGCACTTATTAATTTCCATTTTCTCTGGGCATAAAATAAATTTACACACAAGTAAACAAATTGGACTCTATCAGGCGAATTGTAAAGAAATATAATAAAACAATAAAACCAATGCCAAAGGAACTGTGTACTGAATACCTACTAGCAATTTTTTTAACAAAGGCAATACCTAGAGCTAAGAAATTGAATATTCTTTGAAAACAAAGATGTTTTAAACGACACGGCTTTATCTCTTTGTAGCTAGACTAGACTTTGAAAATGAGGACTACAATAGTTTTTGTATCATATTTTCGCCGGGCTATTGTTTTCTGGCTTTGGTGTTTGCAGTTAGTCAAATTACGTTACTTTGTATCTTATCTCCATTACTGGGATTAAATCAGAGTTGGGCAGTATTTGATAATTTTAAATGTAATTGGTATTGCAAATACCTGACGCTGAGGTATTTTGTAGTTAGTATTTTAAATATTATGGCTTGAAAATACATTTGAACATATAGTGCGGGACACGTAAGTTGAACCAAAATGTATTATCGTTCTCTTGAAATAAGACGATTTAAACCAAAATTAATTCTTTCTATGTGACCTAAAAGTTGGCAATTTGTATATTGTATACGATTAGGTCGTAGAAAAGCGATTTATTTCAGTTTAAATTGTTTAATTTCAAGAGAACGATAATACATTTTGGTTCAACTTACGTGTCCCGCACTATACACACATTTACTGCAGAAAATAGCGCTCGATAGCTTTCTTAAGCAAAATGGCGTCCGCGTACGTCAAATTGTAAAGTACCTTGTCAATTGTCATTTTATTTCAAACGGTTATTTTCACGAAACTTCTGTGTAAGTATTAGTTAAGTTTATAGTACAAATGTCACGATGGATGATCGACTGTATTTTGTATTTCATATTTTAAATACATGCGCGATAGTATTTTGTAATTTTTATTTTAATTAAAGCAATGCATGTATTTTGCCCAGCTATGGATTAAATACTGACCTTATCTACTACTTAACTTACAATGCCATTTAAGATTCAAAATTCACCGTCACTTACAGGTAAAAGATTTAACAACATATAACATATTCAATCCACAATCAGTAACAGATCTGAGCTTTCCATAGCAGATAGATTAATTAATTAATTCAGATTACACATCAACACAGTTTACCTACACGTGTCTACTGTATCCACAATATCACTTATAGACGTTAATGAATCAAATCATAGCCCTATTGTGGAGTGATCAATCTCAGCGTACATGAAGGCTTCAAGACAATAAGAGAGAGACCTAATTAGTGGATGAATAATGATGCAAGTAATGCCACTAATCGAGCGGAAGTGCTTAATTATGGTGAAGGATTATCATCTCACCATTATATCAGGCTGACCCGTGTGGTGGAAAACCAGTAAATTGTGAGCAAGAAAAAGGCGGCTGTTGAAAATTTTAGTGACTAGAAATATTGAGTATAGTAGTCACAGCGGACCTTTGTGTCTCTAAAGTTGGCAACAAAACAAACACATCCATAGGTAGGTATGGTGTTCACAGTGTGTTTTGCTTTTGGCAGAATGGAATTATTTGCTTAACAAACACATCCATAGGTAGGTATGGTGTTCATAGTGTGTTTTGCTTTTGGCAGAATGGAATTATTTGCTTAACAAACACATCCATACGTAGGTATGGTGTTCATAGTGTGTTTTGCTTTTGGCAGAATGGAATAATTTGCTTAACAAACACATCCATAGGTAGGTATGGTGTTCACAGTGTGTTTTGCTTTTGGCAGAATGGAATTTTCAACAAATTCAGTTTTCTTTTACTTCTTTTCGAGTCGATGGAAAACTTTTTAGATATTTTGGGACCGGTAGGCAGCCACACCAATAGCAGCCAGTGGCGTTCATTAAGTCCTCAAAAGTGCGAGTGTGTGGCCCCTGGGGTACTCCAGCATGTGTGTCAAATTCTGCACAGGGGCACCGCACTCAAATTGTGTGTCAGACGAGTCTATAAAACCACATTTCGCTAAATTTTATAACCTCTAAAATAGTTTAGGCGTTAATTAATGGTTTAATAAATACTTTTTAAGTAGCTGCATGAAGTCTATATTTTGTAATGTGAGAGTAAATACGTTAACATGGATTTTCAGGGCTAATTGGGTTACATTTTGTTGGAATATATTCAGTTGTTGTCAAACTTGTTTGAACAGTGTTGGACACTATATACGCAAAATACTTGTCCTATAAACGCCGATAGTTGGATTTTTAGCGGGCTTTTTTCGAGTAAAGTTCAGTGAGTGTTTTAATTATTCGCAAATCGATTCCTAGTGAACATTGTGATGTGAACTTGGTGTAGTTTTGTGTCTCAAGTGTTTATGCTACTGGAGAAAATTCAGAATCATTGAAACAGGTGCATTCTTGGTAAAGTGGAGTTGAGAGAGTTATTTTAGTAATGATACCAAAAAACATTGGAATGTGTTACATCCGCTTTCTAATGCAAAACAAAGTTTTTACTCAAAGAGGCTGTATAAAAAAAAAACTAAAGGAACTAAACGTGACACTAGCTAAATATACAAACCGTGCAAAGCCCAAAAAAATGCCGGTGGTCCGCAGAAAATGCGGAAAACTCGCGTGTTCAATACCGGGCGTTTCTTGTTTTGTTCCGAATCTTGTTTTCTAATGAAAGTAAACACTGTAACAAAACAGTTGGTTTAATTAAAGGAAAATGCTCGGTCCTGCTCTATTTTCGTACGGTCCTTAGAATTGTGATAGCTGTTTTTTCTTACTTTTGAACAGGAAAATTGGCTTGTAAAATACGTAATGCGAGGCTAAGACAACAATTGCCACAGTATCTGTTGACTCTGATATTCTGCCATGAGACTTCACTATATAATATAAATAGTATAAGATCCCGTTATAAAACGACCTTCACCGAGATGCTTATTTAATGAAACGTATTTTATATTTAATTTAATATGTTAATAAATATAATCCATATGGGTTGCCTAGCAAATTTCAGTCCAGAGTATGTTTAATTAATAATTAAAAGAAAATATTTTTTTTAACATTTCACCGGTATGATTATTAGATAAATTCTATACCAATCGAAAGTATGAAGCCCATAGAATATGCAAACGTTAGGTTGCCTATTCTTTTCCGGTCACAACTATCGGGTTGCCAGGTATAAACAGGTAAATCTGTACTAGCATTTTGCAACGGTCTGTTTATTGAATGAAATTTAAATGAAATTAAAGATTATTTTATTCTGAACACGGTGGTATAGGGTTGCCTGCGAAAAATCAGTCCAGAATTGCGGTTGTCGAATTTGGACTTGCGACTGCGACAGAGAGGTCCCAACCGACCGACGAAGAGGACACAGCACAGCAGCTGTTTAAAGTCCACCCATTTAAAGAAAGAGAGTGCGCATGCTATTTGGGCTTGGAAAAGAAAAGGATAGCGATAGACTCGTATATACTATGCATCATTTTGGAGTAGAGTGTCGCTATAAATACAATTGAAAAAACGTGCTACTATTTATTGTTGGAAAAAATGGCAAAAAAGTGTTTTTTGTGTGGATTGGATGATGAAATAATTGATTTTAATGATGAAACTTTTAAAACTGTATATTAAAGTTAGCTTTTCGTAAAAAAAAACACTTTAAATACAATTTTGTTGAGCTACCCAGTGCTTCTCTTCAATTTGTAGGTTATCATACCACGTGCTACAAAAAAGTGACCGTTTTGAATAAAAAATATAACGAAGAATTTCTTAATTTTAGTGCTGAATTTACAGTAAGTACATAATAATTGAATCTTTAAAATTATCTAAGCTAATACATCTTCTATATTTTTTTCATGTTTAAATAATTGTTAGTAAAATTTACCTATGGTTTTGTTAATTTTCGACACACATATTTTTTTTGTAATTTACTTAAAAACGGTAATTTATAAATTAAATAAGAAAATGATCTGATTTCCTTTTTTTTTGTAACAATTAATGAGCATGTTTTCAATCAACTATTCTTATCAAGAGGCTTCGACTCCAACTCCATACCACCATGCTGGATATCATTAGCTCAGAAAATTTTACGAACTGTTTTCGTAAATTCCATGTGGCTTAATGCAACGGATCGAATATGCGTGAAAATTGAGCCTGAGAACTGCGGATGGTTCTTAGATGAATATTTTAAACCAGTAGGATTCATTGGGGATCATACATACACCTTTAAAGATAGAAGACATGATGACATGATAGATGAAAAAAGTGAAACAGAGAGTGATGACGAAGAAGATTCAGAAGTTGAAGATCGTAGTTTTATGTCCGATGACTCGTATGATAGTATACACGATGCATAGTATATACGAGTCTATCACTATCCTTTTTTTTTTCCAAGCCCAAATAGCATGCGCACTCTCTTTCTTTAAGTGGGCGGACTTTAAACAGCTGCTATGCTGTGCCCTCTTCGTCGTCGTTCGTCGTCGTAGTCGCACACATTCACTCGGAGCAATATTTTACTTTTTAAAATTCGACAACCGCAATTCTGGACTGATTTTTCGCAGGCAACCCTATACCACCGTGTTCAGAATAAAATAATCTTTAATTTCATTTAAATTTTATTCAATAAACAGACCGTTGCAAAATGCTAGTACAGATTTACCTGTTTATACCTGGCAACCCGATAGTTATGACCGGAAAAGAATAGGCAACCTAACGTTTGCATATTCTATGGGCTTCATACTTTCGATTGGTATAGAATTTATCTAATAATCATACCGGTGAAATGTTTAAAAAAAATATTTTTTAAATATTAATTAAACATACTCTGGACTGAAATTTGCTAGGCAACCCATATGGATTATATTTATTGACATATTAAATTAAATATAAAATACGTTTCATTAAATAAGCATCTCGGTGAAGGTCGTTTTATAACGGGATCTTAGACTAAAACAAGTATTTTATTTTGTTTGCAAATTTGTTGTATTAGGTAAGACTGCAAGTCAACCCCAACATAGCTAGACAGATTGATTGTTTCCAATACCGTACAACAAGGTTAAATTGATTAATTTTGAAATAAAAATTGACATAACTACTTCAAATATATTTTGAAAATTATGAAAAGAAATCCAAAAAAAAAAATTCCCTAATTTGGGCGAAAATAAAATGAGTCTATCAACGTTAAAATAAAAATGGGGTTACTTTGATATCCTATTGCTTTTTCATTGCAATATAAAGTTATCCCAATTTACAACATATAAATATTTATTCTGCAACAAGTAACCGTATTCTTGCGCTGACGTTGATGCAAAACATGGCGGACATGTCAGTGTTGCAAAGGCGAATGGCAGATTTTGTACCGCATACTTTTTCTGTTGTTTGGTTATAGAATTTGTACCACTTATTATGTCAACCAAACCATTTAATTGCATGTAAGTTGACTATTTTTAAAACTTCGGATTAATTAATAACATCAATCTAAAGATTTTAATATATAAACGTTATAAAATCGTACGCTAAACGCAGTTATGTTATTAGAAATTGCCTTACGTAAAATAACACTAATATTGAATTGATAATTAATTACTTAGAAATAGATATAACATTAAATATAATCAAACTCATCATTATCAAACTGTTGCAGTCCGCTGCTGGATATAGGTATCTCCTAATGCCCTGAGTAGGTACGATCCGCACCCTCAATCTACCTACTTAATGGTAAGTAAAACGCTACAAAGATAGCAACAAATAATTTACATAACACATAATGCAACATTTACCCTTATGTAACAATCTACATTGGTACACTAGTACATAACCTTAAAAAATAAAACTGGTTATAACATTTACATCCCAAGTTTAAAAAATCTAAGAATTTAAAAAGGGATTATCTATCATATTAACTACCAAATAAAACAAAAAATATCCCAAAACACAAAATTTCTATTAGCGGTACGAAACTCCCATACAAGCCTGCCGTTCTCCTTTTAAAAAGAAACTAGAGGTACGTTCCGTTTTCACGGAGTTAGCTTTAAAAAAACCTAAAAAAATAATTTATCATCTAAGTTGCCCCAGATCTCAATGTAACCCCGTTCTACCGTACATATTAAAGTACGCCTACATGTAGTAACAACGATTAGTTTAGCGCAGTAGAACATAACAACAATGCGTTGGATTATACATAATTAATGCACATTTATTAGTGCATTGAAATTAGAATAAAGCCGTTCATTAACCACATTTCTGCATTAAATCAAGAAGCAACATTCCGCGAACAACATTCAACTGTCACATTTCCCGCCCAACAATCTTAAATTGGGCATGCAACATTCAATTTCCAATTTTCCCCCTCCACGAGGCAAAGGAAATCACATCAACAGCCTGGAACAAACAAGGTTATAGTTAATGAGCGAGTTGACAAAAATTACCATAGACACAAAGCTGTTATCTGTTTATACGAGTGAGTAATCTGACGATCCTCGGTCATTAAGATTTACGAGGCACTTGCTATCACTGACGTCGATACAAAAGGGATAAAGATAAGGGACGAAATAAAGCTTTTATGGAAAACCTTTCCGACAATCGAGACGATATAAACAATGGCTTTTCATTAAATATTTAGGTTTTATTACGTACACGAGTCAGACCGTTTGGGTATGGAGTTAAAATATAAGACAAATAAGATATTTAAAAGAAATGTGAGTCCTTAGAATGTTATAGGATTTTATTGATGGCAGTAATAGGGATGTTTCCTGGGTAGAAAAATGTTAATTCTATTTATTTCGTCAGTGAGATTATCAAATAAAATCGGACACTTTTTTTGCTTTACCAAAACAATAAACATTGACAAAGTTAAAGCGCTTCAAAGTTCAAGTGGGAGCTTGTGACGTCACTAAGGCAGTATAAAGTGTACTAACGCGTGACGTCACTCGATATTTCAACGCATTACATCGTCGTCAGTTTATGTTTACGTGTCAAAAGAAAAATACGTGTGCAATATTTTTTACTAATCTATCTGACGGGCAAAAACAAATTTTCAGTAAACTACCCTATTACTAATAATCACAATAATAAAAAGAAGCATGATAACAACTTCTGTAACTAACGCTAACATAGAAGAAATAAATAGAAAACGAGAAAGAAAGCCATACATCTTAGCACTTGTATAAATAGTAGGTGGATAGAGCAGATAGGCATCAAATGAATGGCCATTGTTGGAGGGAATATGTATACCTTGCGCAGATAAAATATAATTGGTTGGTACCGAAAATCCAGGTAGAAAGCCTAGAAAAACCCAACCCTAGATCTAACAAATTTGTACCTATGTATCATAATATAGGGCATATTTTCGAGCTAGATAAATATTCTTTATTATTAAAGCTGCAGGGCAAAGGTCTACATGGTATTCTTTTTTGTAGATAAACTACACAAGAATGTTTAAAATATTGATATACAATACCGATATAAAAATTGAGAGATTTGAAACTGTGATACAAAATGTAGAGCACAAATTAATAAAAAATGATCAAAGTGCATAATATAGTTTCGCAAATGTTACATTTCATCGAATTAATTAATGCAATCTTATAATCTTTTATTTTAGCTATTAATTAAGGTGACACTATCACCAAATTAACCTACTAACCTTTACAACTTGCAAAAACTGTAATACAAATCATGCTGCGCTTATTTAACACGCCAGTAGCGTCACTAATTGTTTATGAACACAATATTTAACCCCCGACGGAAAAAGAGGGATGTTAGTTTGTGGTAGCAGTCTGGTAGCATCATAGCTCCTAAACGGATAAACCTTTTTGTTTGAAAGGTGACGTTATCGAGAGTGTTCTTAGCTATGTCTAATGAAGATTAATTATGGGTTAAGCTCGCCTTTGTACATAAGCTGTCCTATTGTATCTGTGTCTTTATGTTTTTTGTGTACAATAAAGAATAAGAATAAAGAATAAGAAGATCGGTTGAGCTGTTTAAAAGTTATGGACGTTATACTGTTCAAATCGGGGTTTTTCGCAAGATATCGTGTCATATTTACGTGTTCAATTGATTACGAGTTCGATCGAAGTGCGTCTACTACTAGATAAATTATGTAGATTGCAATAAAAATGAGCCGGGGGTATTTTTAAATTTTAAATATTACTTAAAATTTAAGCAATAGTTTAAAAAAAAAAAAACAAGTCTAGAGAAAATAATAATCACAAGTAAATGTAATAATCTCTATTATTTCAACGGGAAACAATATACTCCGTGTTTAGTTCAAATAGAATTTGGAAGATTGATCGCAGGTCGTTAAATCCCGCATTACCGTCTAAACCACAAAGGAATATCACGAAACTTGGGTTGCTACAGATATCCTTTTGTAACGTAAGAATAGTAGCGAGGAAATACTAGGAGATCATATTATTATACAGGGCGGTGGGGAATCAAAAAGCGTCGTACGGTTCTCAAGTGCGTGTTAGCAAGTAATTCGAGTACAGTCGCCTCGCGTCGGTACGCAATGAGGGATATTGCAAAAAAATCCAATAACAGTCGTAGGGGAGAAATGGGGTGTTCAGGAAATTGGAACGGTGACACCTCGCAGCGACAGACTACGGCACCTGTGCCAATTACACTTAGCGGCACGGAAAATTGCCCACATGTGTACTGATTAAATTGACATTTTCTAATACAAATATTTTCATTTTTGATTACGTGGAATTGCTGTAAATATGGTTCATATATTGAGAGATGTTATGAAAAAACCAGCTAAGTGCGAGTCGGACTCGCGCACGAAGGGTTCCGTACCAACGCAAAAATTGGCAAAAAAATCACTTTTTTTGCCAATTTTATTTTTTATTTTATTTTATTTTATTTTATTTTTTAATTTTAGTCTGATTTTAGTATTTGTTGTTATAGCGGCAACAGAAATACATCATCTGTGAAAATTTCAACTGTCTAGATATCTCGCTTCATGAGATACAGCCTGGTGACAGACAGACAGACGGACCGCGGAGTCTTAGTAATAGGGTCCCGTTTTTACCCTTTGGGTACGGAACCCTAAAAATATTGTTTATATCACTGACAAGTAAATATCACAGTATCAGGGAAAGTTTTCAATCTCTAAAAGTGGCTTTGCCGATAAACCTATAGCAGTTTGATGGCTATTAAAAATATCAACCTCATCAATATACAGCAAAGTAAATTACGTATTCATGGAATTCTGTTTTCGACCCACTTTACAGTTTATTATAACAATAAAAGTGGTTTAAACAATTGTCCCACTGACCCGCTGCTTTCTCGCGACCTTGACTTAACACTTTACAATAACTGTCAACATTTCTTTTTCGTTTGGTAACTGGCCAACTTCAACATGGGAGAGAGAACATTTAGAGGTTATGCAAAATTCTAAAGTGACCTTCATGGATGCTGGATGCTCGCCAGTCCATGGTGCGACTTTGACCCAATAAATGAGAACAAACATTAAGTTGCCAGCCAGAATGATAAAGGTCAAGTTTGAGTGAAACTATGTACATCAGATTAATCTAATATTTATTTATTTATTTAAACTTCATGTACAATGGTGATACATAGGAGGACTTAATGCAGCAAGGCATTCTCTACCAGTCAACCTTTGGGTTAAAAAGAACACAAAGTGGTAGGAGTCCAAAATCAAAATAAAAAATGAACAATAATTAAAATTGGATAATAAACTATCTAACTAATAAAATACATAAATAATTTCTAAAACAATAGACTAATAAATATTATAATAAATACTATATTCTAAATGAAACAGAAATTTAAATATAATATATATGACGAAGACCGAGCTATGTAAGAGAGGACAAGTAATAGTTCCGGATTTTACGCTTTAATATGAGACTGAGTAGGAATTAACCTAAAAAAATAAAGGATTAGAGGAGCCCGCGGCTAAATAATTCCAGCCGCACTGGTCGATCATCAAGGTTAAGCAACGCTTGACGAGGTCGGCCCGTGGATGGGTGACCATTTCAACATACCGAGTTTCCTCCGTGCCGCGGAGTTACGGGTACCGTGCTCCGAGTACCTTGCCAAGGGGTACCGTGCTACCCAGTTACTGGGTTTTGGAGGTCAGATAGGCAGTAGCTCCATGTAAAACACTGGTACTCAGCTGAATCCGGTTAGACTGGAAACCGACACCAATATACTTGAGCAATGCTAGGCAGATTGATTTGAGTAGGAATTAACCTACATCTAATAAAGGATATTGTTATCTTTATTTCAAGTTATTTTCATGCCAAGGACTTGTCCAGAACGAAGAAAATACAACGGAAAACACATTACTTACGTAAAAGATTGTAATGGTCTAAGAAAGAAAACAAAAAGCAAGTTCGTAAACGACAAAGGCAGGTTTGCTTAGTCGTTTTGTTATTTCACAGGGTTCACTACATGAGAACTCATCGGAACTGCACGAACAAAATGAGTTTCTCGATTGACTTAGTTTTACCCCAAAAAGATTCAATAGGAAACAGGCGATTACTGGCGCGACAAAAAGTTTTCCAGTCACGGACAAATATGAAACTTCTCATTCAATATAAAGGACAAAAGATGGGTTTTCGTAGATGCGACTTTTGACGAAGACTGTGGCGAGTTTATTTGAGGTAGACGGTGTGGGTCGAATCGAAAAACTTTACGTCATCACTTCAGAGTGACATAAAAATAGTTGTGTGGGAGAGTGGCCATTCCGTGCGGATTAATTAGCCGTACAGGGCACTTGAATTTAGTCTTTACGACGCTCTTTTGAGTCGCATTCTGCACGAACATTTGTGGAGACAGTTGTAGAGGTTATAAAGCTAGCGTTTACGGCCACCGCAGTAAACACATGCTGTGGTCCGGCGCTTGAATACCGACCCTCGTAAACGGCACGCCTCTAACAAAACGCAGACTCCCTTTGTTTTGAGGAAAAAACACGTATAAATCTCATCGTGTTTAGCTTACAAATACCTATGTTTAAATTCATGCTTTACTTTTGAAGACGATCAAAAAGCGCTTTCATTTTCAAAGGGCTTGTACAAAGTAATAGGTTCGATATCGAACAACAAAAATGGTAAACGAAAGATTATACTATAATAGCTCAACTATTGAGTCACCACCTACACCCCCGTTGCTACGACAAAAGCAAACTCAGGTTAACACGAGTTCCCACTCGGCGGGTTTGATAGGCGTCACCGCCTGATCGGATTGCGCCCGGGGCCACCCAGAACCGCCCGGGGCCGCCCGGGCCAGCGACGACGAACACCACTCACATACAGCACTGTGTTTTCACTACAAACAATTGATATTCTACATTATTATTATTGCAATAATAACAATGTAGAATACTACTACCAACAGTATCACAATCCAGATAGTTGTTCACATTTATCATAACTGACGCTGCAGTATTTTTAAAATACCAAACGATAACAATGGCGGACTCATGTGAAATTAAATTCATTTATTTCTGAGGCCATGTAGCTGCATCTCTGAAAGATGTTTTGCTGCTCTCGTAATAAGTATGAATAAAAACATCGCATGTGAGGAAGATAAAAGTCTTCCTTTTCGCAGTAACTCACAAAAAAGCAAAAACAAGATTTGTACGAGTCATTTGAGAAATGGAAGAGGAGCCTTAACTGGGACAAAGTTTCTGGAACAATCGTTATTTTTATTGTCACCCGAAGTGTTCTTGTAACATAATATATTTATGTGTCATGCAGGAGCAGGGCGAGTAGTGTGACGGCCGGTAGAAAAACATAAAACTGTAATTATACCAGACACAGCAGGAAATATCGCCCAGGCGGACAAAATAACAGAACTAGGTTATTTATACGCTTGACAACGTCGAAATCTTGAATCATAAAGTTTTCCTGAGAATCTCATCAGCTGTCGAGCTTTGAAGAGGAAATAGTAATAATAAGGGATAGAAAGAGGAAATAATAAGAGATCGACTCGACTGGGCTCGGTCTTGTGTTTGTACTGTTTTTATTCACCCCTCCACGTATAAAGTTTAAGGCACTCTTTACAGGACCACATTGCGTTGTTGATTTATACATACTCTGAGGCATTACGAAGTTAATGGGCCGTAAAATTATGCTAGTGGTTTACCCGGTTGTTTCAAGAACATGTAAGTAATCTAACTAGGCGTGGGAGTGAACTCAGAAAGGGTTTTCTTGCGACAAACTCCCCGTTCTCGCGAATATAAGATATTTCGGTGTTCGTTCTGACAAATGTGTTCAATTTTCCTGCTTTTATTTTAAATGTGAATAGCACGAGTTTTAAAACAGACGTTTTAAGGCATTTATATGTCTTAACTTCGGTGAAATAGACTCGTCCACTGACACAGCAGACAAAAGGAACTAATGAACGAAGTTTTAAAGCAGCGATATTATTAAATGTATTTTTTTTATCTTTTCCATTAAACACTAATTCTTACAGTTTAGGTCGTTCAATATATATTCAAAGAAGAAAAAGCAGAAACTAGAGAAGACAGCAGTTTAATTTTTTAGAAACCAAGGACCAAATTACAGTAACGACTAAATGAACCACGGAAAAAGGTGAAAATTGCTTGGAACGAATGGGAAAGAAGAGAGTGTACCTATCCACAATAATATAAAAATTCAATTATCTTTTTTTATTATAACTTTTTTTTATTTTTTATTATTAATTAAATTTAAACATATAAGTTTTATATATTTTTGAAAAACTCTTTATTTTGATACTCCACAAGACGGGTTTGGAAGAAAAATGTCCCACAATATGGCATGGCGTCTAAAATCCACCATTTTTTTTATTTTCCAATTTTATTTAGCCAGTGACACTCGCAGGGTTAAGACGAATCGATAGACGTACGAATCATCAAAATCGGCCAACTCGTTTGGTCTCTAGAACGCCACATAGGAACAAAGATACATACATAGACTGATAAACACATTACCCTCCTTCGGCAGTCGGGTAAAAACGGAAAAAGAATAAGCGAGTTCATTAACCTCTCCACAAAACAAAAGATAAATTCTTTCACAATAAAAATTTTGATGAGCTTGCACAACCACGAATTTTTAACAACCAACCAACCAACAAACATACAACAAAAGAAAACTCGTCCGTTGTTGTGAAGTTGCGATATAAATAAGAAAGTATCTGACCAAAGCCCCGAAATGTTCCCTTTGTTCAGACACATTGTTGACTGAAACTATTCAATAACAAGTGTAGTTAGCCCACAAAGCGCTCGCCTACTCCACCTGGCCATTATAGGACTAAACAGTCAGAATATAATTCCTTATTAATTTATAACGCATAAACCGAACGATGGAACTTTCGACAACAATTTCGGGTATTTCGAATTTTCGACGTAATTTTGTGAGTTCATAATAGCAAGCGGCGCATGGCGGCAATATGATGGATTTTAAATAAAATAACATGAGGTGACTAAGTGGAGAATGGTTGTTGTTGTGCGTTCGTTTATTGGCGGAATGAGGGAAGTTATTTTTATTATTACTCTCACGCAAGTGGTGAGAATAGGCAATAACGCTAAGGCTTGGACCTTTATTACAGTAATAGTAATAGAAATAAATAAATATACTCAGAAAAGATGGCCTCTAACATGCCATGTACAAGATATACATAGCAAAAAAACTTTTCACAAAAAATAACAGACTTCTAAAGCATAAAGTAAAAGTGCAAAAATAACTTCAGTGTTGAAAAACACCGACTTCAGAAACGACGAAAGTTATTTTGGACTTTTTAGTGTTTTGCTTTTGAAGTCGGAAGGAATATTGTTTTGTGAAAAGTTTTTATTTCTCTCTTTAGTTTTAGTAGGTACCCTGTCACTAAAAAGTGAGCAAATTCAATAGTAAAGTACTAGGATTGTCAAAATTACCATCATAACTTAATTTACACATTCGTGCTGTTTGTCGCTAAGGAGTACGGTTGTATGTTCCGTATCTTGAAAACTAAACTGCACCAACGAACCGATTTTGATGAAACTTGCACTGTTCCCTAAGTTGACTGATAATTAATCCAATAACAAAAATAGAATGATCACGACCCGATAGTAAGAAGTTTCGAAGAAATGCGTGGACAAACATACATATACTTATGAAATTTGGCACACGTGTTTTAAAAGCTCATACAGAGTAACATACGTAAATAATTTTAATAATAATCTATTCAATTCAAATAAGGTATATGAATATTGTAAAATTATAACAATATTACATACATACGGGTCGAATTGATTTGGTACCTACTTTCTTTTTTAAAGTCGGTAAAAAAAACATGTGGGCCCCGTTGACTTCCGTAATATGATTTATGCACAAATCTTATTACGGAAGTCAACGGGGGATGCAACGTGATATATACTGCTAATGAAGTCAATCCCAAGATGGCGTGCAGTACGTCAATGTGTACTACATGAACCGACCGGATACACATTTCAGCTACAAAATAATACAACTATTTACTACGATATTCTCCAATGCGCTAATGCAGAGATTACGCTTCAGCACAAACTACATCACATAAATCCTGGACTTAACGGATAAAAATAGAGAGGTTGAACAAATACGAGTTTACTTTCCACTGAACATGTCTCGGAAAAATATAACATCTTCATCTCCCGTATTTACCTTTTTCTTAAAGATTTATGTACACAATAAATATAGGCCCACTCGCGCGCCCAATCACGCTCCCAATATTCGGAGAGGTTGCGTCCAGTCCTAAACAAACTCGACCCGTGCCCCTAAAATGTCGATTACACTAACTTCTCTTTGCTAAATAAAATAGAGCTAATTATAAAGCGTTATAATGTATGGATGGTCATGCGTGTCGCTAAGGACCTGACGGACCGGCCATTCTGAATTTTGATGAACTAATCTGCATGGAAAACGAAATGGCAAAAGTCAATGAAATGTAGAGAGATCTTCAATACGGAGTTTCAACGTAAAATGGAACTTTTATTTAAATTGCAAAGTAACTAGTTTGAAACGTATTTACACCGCAATTTCATGGCAAATTAGAGCGAGATTGTGGCGAAGGAAAGGACCACTAGAAAGTGTACAACTTAGATGAATTATCTATAATGAGAGCTCTCATTTTCACTGTCGTTTGATATTATTATTGTAGTATCTCTATTAAAAGATTCAAGAGCACTATCCTGCAGTAGGAACGCTGGCCGGATGGCACGGCACGCCAGCTTTAATGACATCTTTCGTCGGGCTCTTGTCACCGCCGGGGTGCCAGCTGTTTTAGAACCCAATGGCTTGGAACGCAACGATGGGAAGAGACTAGACGGGATGACCTTCCATGATGCCTTGGAAGGCATTATAGACGCCATCCTATCTTCTTAGCACGACGGGCTGTGCTGGGGCGGCTGCTGCCGGTGATGAAAACCTCAAACGGCGCAAATATTTCAATCGTACTAGAAGTTATATATTTGAGCCGTTTTGGGTTGAAACTTTAGGTCCATGGGGTCCGAGTGCGCATCGAGTTTTTCGAGAAATTAGCACAAAGCTCGTCGACTCTTCACGTGACCAGAGGACTGGCCTTTTCTTCGGCCTGAGAATCAGCATTGCCATCCAACGTGGCAATGCTGCCAGCGTTCTGAGCACGTTTCCCATTGACATCGATGTGGACGAATTTTTTGATGCACAATGAGCCATTTTCCCTCTCCCCATTGTATTTTATCCCAATTGTATATATGTTAATATATTACAAGTAAAATTAATATATCCTTAAATAAATATCCTGAAGAGCACTAATGGGAAATAGTTAAAACATTGAAAATCAATCGCTTCTTCAAATATTCTCTAACGTAATAGTTAGGAGCCACAAGAAAAAATAACAACAAATCTAAAAGGTAAGTCTGAACGAATGGCAGGTTTACGATTAGCGCAATATTAAAGGCCCCGGATTCCATTATCCCGGAGAGAGCCCGGACGTCCTAAGGGATGTCAAAGAAATTCACGTTCGTTGTACGATGTACGCTATCCCAACTAAATTCGATAACACATTACAGATACTTCTTTAGAAATTATTAATTTCTCATATTTTATCAATATCTCACAACTCTATTTTCTTGATATGTATTGGGAATTAAGAACACAACCTTGTCTATTGGGTTTATAATATTACCTTTTGTTTTGTCTATGCTCTCTCTGGTTTTATACGCCGCCGTAACAAATAAACGCATTTGCCTACAGTTTGCGTCATATTTATATTCAACTACTTACTGTTAAATATCAACAATATGAGACGTGTGAGAAATTGATACACGCGCCTATTTTCATCACAATACGCTTCAATAGATATATTTTACAAAAAAAACACGTCCTGTATTGAAATTGAATAATATTCATGTGAGAAGAGGAAACTCTATAGTCTACGAGAAACCTTTTAGTAGCTCGGATAGAAAATACAGATCATAAGTGAGCCAAAGCCTTATATATCTCTGAGGTTATCTAAGCAAGAACTTCGATTCCATATTCCGATAATAAGAAAATTGACAAGAGATTGCGTGGGGGCACCCCGACAAGGTCACCTACAAGGGGCGGGAATTTTCATTGATTCTCAAGAATTCCCTTTAGGCTTAAGAGGGATTACCGATCATTTGTTTCAGTTTGATTCTATAAGACAGGGGCAACCGAGAAAATTACTCGTGCGTCTTTCTACAAAATGAAAATATTAAAGAAAAGATTTTTCTATTTATATTATAAATCCATTTCTAGGGTACGAGGGAATGTTTTTGCATTCTGTGACGTACAGTACAATGTGATTTGACGGTTTCCTTGTCACAAAAGGGCCGTTTGTTTTTTGTTTATAATTTTTGTGAATGTAATGGAGGTTGTATAATAATATGGTCACTGATTATAGTTTTCAAACATAAAAATATGACTAAATGCATTTAGTAAGTATATTTACTTTTTAATTCAATTTGTCTTATGTTATTTTAATATTGTACACTGGATGCCTGACCTCTATAATTATCAACTTTCTCAGTCACTCTAGGGTTTGCTATAAGAAAACTCAACATTGAGTTAAGCTCGCCTTTGTACATGTACTTTATTATCACATTGTACATTGTTGTTTTTGGTGTACAATAAATAATATATAACCCATAACACGGTATCTCGATTAACTAATAAACACGAAACTTTTTCCATTTACTTAGTTTCCATATGAAACGTAAAACAATAAGGGGCACATTACTTCGACATTTCCTAAATTCCCTCTCAGTAAATCCTGCGGCCCTGGTACAATCGTGACGGCATTAAAGCCATTCAAGATTGGATGACTGTTTCAATATTTACAAAGGGTAATTCTCTGTACTTCAATAAATTACCTAAGCTAAGCTTCGTTCGCTATACGTGGGGGCAAATAAAACTGCGTGGAGCTGTCCCACGGAATCCGGGCTAATGTGAAAGCTTTTGCTGTGCGGAATTATGCAAATTTAATTTAAATAACTGACTGCCAGTTTTGCTCGCACGCCACTACTACTACGTCGCTACATGTTGCTCGGAGTCGCGTGGCCATCGCTTTCGGAAATACCCTCACATACTTGTAACGTTACCGTTTCTACGTATTCCGCTAATTCTAGTTGGGTGGTGAACAAGGCAGGAATATTGACTTTGAAAATTAGTTTTCATGCCATAAAAATATTTCAGTAGACGCCTACGCGAGTTATATTCTGCTTCAATATGTTTTTGTTTGCTGCTCGAGTTTTCTTTTTAGTTTTATCAGAAACAACGAAAGTTACTTCACTACCTTTTATAACCTTTTTTAGAAAGCAAAATCTAGATAGGTAGTCTGTTCCATTCAAAAACACTTTGTCATATATACAGAATACCGACACGGGTAACAAAGTGTATTGGGGAATATATTATACACAAGACAAGACGTATAAACCTTACCCTTTTAGTGTATTACAGTGTACCTATATCATAACAAAGAAACTGTAGGATAATACCAGGTAGTGTAACAAAATGCGACAAGTAACAAGCACCTTCTAATTTCGCTTGAAGAAACATAAAGTCTAATTAATTCCGAAGCTTTTGTCGCGTGCTCCGCCAACTTAAACATTCCGCGACTTTGTCGACTTTTGTATTAAAATGACATAAATGTTGTCTTTCCATTACGTCACTGTGGGATATTATCATAGCTCGCGGGATTACATACCTGTCCACACGACGTATAATTGAGTGCGATTTCCTATCTCACGTCGTTTTCAGTCGACAGGGAAAACAGAAGGAAGGGAATTGTTTTTCAGAAGCTCATGGCTACTATGTTGTTTTGCGCACAAATATTGCAATTTGCAATACAATTTTGATTTTAAGGGTTCCATACCCAAAGGGTAAAAACGGGACCCTATACTTAAGACGCCACTGTCCGTTTGGCTGTGTGTCACCAGGCGGTATCACATGAACCGCGATAGCTAGACGGTTGAAATTTTCACAGAAGATGTATTTCTGTTTTCGCTAAACCACAGATATTAAAAACAGAATAAAATAAATATTTAAGTGGCGCTCCAATACAACAAACGTGATATTTTTGCCGTTTTTGCGATAATGGTACGGAACCCTTTGTGCGCGGTTCCCGCACTTCGCCGGTTTTTAAAACCACATAAATACACTACACCTATCCTTGACCCGATCTGACCCGCAAGTTTTAACCTTTAAACACTAATATAATAAAACTAATACCTAGTTCTCCTTCACTAAAAGCTGTATCAATTCCCCCGCGTGTGCTATACACAATTTCCTATTTTATAACGGTTCGCGAGGGTCCTATAAACTTCTGTAAGAAGATATTATGGTGGCCGCCATCCCTCACGTTAATTGCTACTGTTTTAATCTCTTGGAATAAAACCCGTCCTAAACAAATATACGGGACCACCTCGTTAGATTTTACAATCATTAATTTGAAAGCTTCATTTTCCAACCGCGGAGGAAAGGACCAAATATGACAGTAAATGTTGGTATGGGTTTTAGAATTGTTTGCGTACTCACAACAACAATCTAATAGGATAGTTGACTGAAATTTTGTTTTTTGTCCGTCAGGTAGATTAATAAAAAATATTGGTCAAGTATTTTTTCTTTTGACACTTAAGCTTAAAGTGACGACGATATAATGCTTTGAAATATCGTGTGACGTCACGCCGCTAGTTCACTTTATACTGACAAGTGACGTCACAAGCCCCCACTCCTGAACTTTAATGCACTTTATCTTTGTCATTTTTTATTGATTTGGTAAAGCAAAAAATACGTGTCCAATATTATTTGATAATCTCACTGACGGACTAAAAAGAATTATCATTTTTCTACCCAGGCAACATCCCTATTAAAGACAAAGGTAGAAAAGAGAAATTCCTAGAATAATAATTAATATATGGTTATTCTAAGAACTTCTCTTAGTTGGGAACATCGTACGTAGAACTTACCGACAAAACATTATTTAATGGAAATTAAATACGAACTAAACCTTTGTTAGTCGTTCAGGATTTAAAAAGCTTAGACCTTCAATTAAATAACTTTAACATCAAAGGTTTCTGCATGTTTTTTGTTGAATATAAGAACGTTACGTATGTACCTACATACACTCACCTACGTCATAACACGATATGGAGCTAACGAATATTATAAGTAGTGATGACAAACTCCTCGCTGGCATAATATAAAATGTTAAAAAGTTACGAGTCCCCGATCTCACATAAAGGATGTCAGTGGTACTATGGAACACTTGATGAATACGATGCAGAGATGAGAGCTAGGAAACTAATGCTCAAAGCATAATATTTTATCTCACCGAAAGAAGGATAAGGATGTTTCTTGTGTAGAAAAATAATAATTCTATTTATTGATTATGATTAATTATTTGTGAACCATGGTTTTTTCGTATAACAAAAAGATTTGCTTTAAAAAAATAATTAACAACAACATGATATTTTTTTGCTACTTTTGGATACTCCTCCAAAAATACTTGAATGTTTAAAAATATTTGTACACAGAACATTTCATGACTAGAATTTGTTCATAACTAAAATAGCATATGTAAATAAAATAATATTTTGCAAACAAAACTGCCCAAAAGGAGGTTCAATATTGATATTCTGGTTCCAAGCGGGTGCATGGCCAGTACTGCTTTAACATTGGGAAATATATACGCCTTAACTGAAGGACTAAATAGATATTTTTTGTCATCATCCCTATTGAATGATTGGGTACCTTTCCTTGATCATGATTCATTAAGATTCTTGGATATTGATAACTTGAATACGTGTAGCTTAGATACAAGAAATATTCGATTGATTTAAACCACAAGGTTGTTTAAAATGGTCAATTTAATTTTCTTAATTGCTCATGTAAATTCAACAACGTGTGGGATTCATAACTACTTAATTAACGATTTAAGGACCGGAAATATTATATTTTTGGACGTGTTTATACCATATATTGATGTAGCCAAATACAGAACATGATAAATGGGTAAATTGGATGACGTCAAACTCAATTAGTAAGTCACTGAGTATTATTGAGTAGTTCAATCACCTGAAGGACTTCGAAAGGTGTAGCTATTGGAGCGTAGCAACATAGGGAACCTAAAGATTAGTCTAGAACCTAGCTAGACTGCAAATACCACTGTAGTGTCCGACTGAAAGTCCGGTTTCGGTCGAGTTTCGGTTTCGGCGGCAAACCTGCCGAAACTACAACCGAAAACGAAACTGTATTCGGGAGTTCTCGCGCTGTGATCGGTCATGTAAGGCGCGTTAAATTACATCCAAGCGAATAAGCGACGAAGACATTTTGCCGCGTCCACGTGCCTAAAGCCTCGTATCCACTAGGCACCATTTGACGCGCGACATGATGCACAACATATTGCTCATCATGTTGGACGGCAACAAGGAGCTTTTTTTTAGTAACGTTGTCTGTCCGCGCAACGTCGCCCGTTGTTGTGCAACGTTGTCGAACATGTTGAGCGTCAAGGGTTGCGCGTCAAATGTTGCCTAGTTTGTGAGTTTCTGCGTGCTTTATTTTGATAAAGATAATAAAAATAAAGACAGGCTGATTATAATAACGTTTTCTTTATTTTTCCCTCAAAACATGATCCTTGTAAGGAACTTTCGGTTTCGGCCAAAACTGAGACTGTTGCCGACATTCGGTTTCGGTCGTAAAACCAGATTCGGTCGGACACTATACCACTGAGTATAAGGTGTCTAATCGAAAGTATACAAGCAGACATCCAATACCACTTAATTATCGTCTTATTTGTGATAGCAGCGTCGCTAAACGTCCACAATTTGTGACACCAATAAATATAATGGTAAGTGTCTGGCGGGCGCTATCGTGGACCTTCCACCGTCCAGTCCGCTGTGATTAAACGACTACAGTATAAATGATGAAGGCTCACAATTAAGCGGCCTCGCCCACCGTATCCATCACTCCGGAGATATCTCGGGCACTGATTTTGTTAAGCCATTTTTCTGGTAGCTGTGGCACACCCTTTCACTTTGACGAGTATCGACGATTTCTATTTTTGGTTTTAGATTATTAGTCCCTCGACGGTCTTAGTACTGTCTGTAGTGAAGGTTATATCTAATAAACCTGATGTGAACTAATGTGAAGATTTATCGTTAGCCTGTCATTCCATAGTTACCATTAATCAAATTATGTATTTTGTTTGGCTGTCAGCCATTCAATGAACATTGTATCTGGATGCGGCACACCTCACACGCACTCATTAGCCCTTCTTTGTCCTTCAATTTACCTGAAACAAGCAGAAATTATTTATTAAATCACAGTGTAAAATACCGTTTTCACTATCTTAATTAATTTGATAAAAACTTCACTTAATCGTCTAATGGTCGATTTTTCAATAGTCTGATAACTTTTAAATAAGGAATACAGATGGCCGTTTGACATATTTTCTATACAAAAGCTGTCAAACCGCCATTTTTATTCCTTAGTTGAGCCGTTTTATATTCCTAAATAGCTTCCTCGCTGAGGAAGTTTCCAATACCGTCCCAGGTGTAAAACAAAGTAAATGGCTAAACGTCACGAGTTTGTGTCATACATAGGTTATTAACATTACTTATGACTATGTATGTATGGCCATAGTAAGTGACCACAGCTGATTTCTACAAGTTGCGCAATTTACACATCCTACTCAACGATTTTAGGGTTCCGTAGCCAAATGGCAAAAAACGGAACCCTTATAGATTCCTCATCTGTCTGTCTGTCCGTCCGTATGTCACAGCCACTTTTTTCCGAAACCTTAAGAACTATGCTGTTGAAACTTGGTAAGTAGATGTATTCTGACAACCGCATTATGATTTTCACACAAAAATAGAAAAAAGAAACAATAAAATTTGGGGGTTGCCATACTTGAAACTGAAACTAAAAAAATAATTTATAAAACATATTTTATATTATATAAAGATAAATATATAATAAAATAAAAATAAAATATGATGTACATTACCATGTAAACTTCCACCGAAAATTGGTTTGAACGAAATCTAGTATGTAGTTTTTTTTTAATACGTCATAAATCGTAAACTGCAATTTACCAAGTACGGAACCCTTCGAGCGCGAGTCCGACACGCACTTGGACGGTTTTTTTTTACTTCTAGCTGGCACTCAAGTTCATCACGGAAATTATAGCAAGCGATTGCCCAACGAGTTTCGATCTATTACAGTAACGTTGTATTAAAACCTCATTATTGTTACGTAAGTACAAGAGTCACGACGTCTATGCACGACAAAGGTTAAATGACATTTCACGTCTCTTTGTCATCTTTAGTTTGTCGTTCGTCGCAGTACGGGCGGCGGTGCAATAAAATGCAAGTGCAACGCTATTCGCCTTTGTGCCTCACAGGAATCCTATAAAGTATTTATTGCCTTGTTTAGTCGACATTCAAGTCTTTAAACGATTTGAAATGAACTCGCGCTAGGTGATGTTTCGCGTAACTGCTAAAGTAGAACATTACCGAGGTGTGCGTAAAATACAAAGCCAAAATAATATTGTAGTCTTGTACTGAATATTATGCAGAACAAGAGGTTTTGCAGATAAGGGTAATGTCTCAAGAATCTTGACTTGAACTTCCTAGAAATACACAACCATATTATGTAAGGATTTTTGACATAAGAGTTAGGTATATTGTGCATTATGCCAGCACAGTTGACCTACAAACTTTAAAATATTAGAACATAATATCGGATATTGAAAAAGTAAGCGTATCTGTTGTAAATGACGAAACTAATCGGGAGTGAACTTTCGAAATACGCTCTTAGGCATAATTTTTAGGGTTCCGTACCCAAAGGGTAAAAACCGAACCCTAATAATAAGACTCCACGATCCGTCTGTCTGTCTGTATGTCCGTCTGTCACCAGGCTGTGTCTCATGAACCGTGATAGCTAGTCAGTTGAAATTTTCACAGATGATGCTGTATTTCTGTTGCCGCTATAAATAAAAACATAATAAAATAAATATTCAAGGGGAGCTCCCATACAACAAACGATACGATAATGGTACGAAACCCTTCGTGCGCGAGTCCGAGATGCACTAGGCCAGTTTTTATTTTTATGTAGGTATGTTTGCATTGTCCAACGAAAGTTATAATTTCAGAATGATCTTTCATATTGATGTTTTGTTCAATATTGTTTTCTTTATTAAAACTTTATGGCTTTGGCTTCTTTTACGTACATATTTTCGGATGATTAAGGAATATGGCAACCGAGAAACAAAAAGACATCGATCAAAAAATTTTGGTAACTTTCACAGCGAGACAGTACAAGTTGAACGAGGAATAATTTTTAGCTTGCCGTCAAGGCTGCGGGAGTCTGCATGGTGGATGCCAAAAGCACAAGACCGATCAGTGTGGCGAGTTGGCGACCTATGTCCAACAGTGGACATTTTTCGGTTGTAATGATGAGCCGTCAAGGTTGATTTATAAAATGCGATCATTTATTGTACATACCTACAAGTAACTAATATGTACGTATAATAACTTCAAGTCAATACTTTCTTCGCAATTTCTTTATATGAATTTTCATTTACCTAATTAAAGAAACCTGAAAATTGCCTTATGACCTTTAAAAAATAGTCAGTTATGATAAAAATAGTCTATGCTTTACATCATTTTGAACACGCTTTTATTAGCTGAATCTTTGACCGTAATTTTCACCTAACAAGGACTGAGGACAAAGCAATAATTTAAAAGTTTTTATCCTAACCAGGATCAACAGAATTAGCGATTGAACTCAAAAGTAAAATATAAATAATAGTTTAAAAAACACGCTTTAATAGAAAACTAAACTAAAAAGCTGAACATGATTTTCAATAAATTTAAATTAAGAATAGTGTGATTAACAAAATAATTAAATTTTATTGCTGCAAAGCTTGAGATGCTTGATGTTAATTATTATAATATTTTATTGACAGATATTGGTAAAAGGAGAGTCATTTTGAAAATATGGGTTTCTATCTAGTTCTTACACTGTCTCAACTATAAAACTCTGGAACGTGCTTCACCTTGACATCAAAAAAGCTGAGAGTAAATTGTCATTTAAGCGTAGAATCCGGAACAATTATTTGTCTTCGTCATAGTTATTATATTTAAACATCAATCTCATTTAGAATTTGGTATTTATTATAATATTTATTAGTCTATTGTTTTAGAAAATATTTATGTATTTTATTAGTTAGGTAGTTTTTTTAATATCCGAATTTAATTATTGTTCATTTTTTTTTTGTACACCTACCACTGTTGTGTCTTTTTGAACCCAAAGGTTGACTGGTAGAGAATGCCTTGCTGCAATAAGTCCGCCTATGTATAACCATTGTACATGAAGTTTAAATAAATAAATAAAATATCTTAAAAAACACCCCACGTTTTTTAACTTTTTTTTTGTTAATCACATTATTCTTAATTTAAATTTATTGAAAACTATTTTCTACTTTTTAGTTTGGTTTTCTATTAAAGCGTGTTATTTTTTTTTACGAAGAATGTGTTTGTATACGACTATACCTACTCCGTGTTTGCCGCCCTTATCAGGATTTAATATCGGAAAAGCTTACCACTTTTCAACGCCATCTTTTCACACCAGAAAAGTGCTTTATCGGATTTATGTTACGCAATAAGAAAACGTTACAGCTCATGACATCAAATGGCAGAGATACGCGATCGAACATTAGACATACGGGTGTTTAATCTTCGTTTACTGAAAACGGGATCCAATCGATCTCATTATCTACCTACGTATAGCACGAGCACTCGTTAAGATAACGTTCCGATTGTCTTAATAGGGGTGGGGTTGAATAGGCTAGTTTACTGTAAATGTATTTTTTGTACGTCAGGTAGATTAATAAAAAAATATTGGACACGTATTACACGTAAACTTAAAGTGACGACGATCTAATGCGTTGAAATATCGTGAAACGTCACGCCGCTAGTACACTTTATACTGCCTTAGTGACGTCACAAGTCCTCCACTCCTGAACTTTAACTTTGTACATTTTTATTTATTTGGTAAAGCAAAAAATACGAGCCCCAATGATATTCTAGTAAACAGACATGTTATTAGCGCGCACATTGTGAAGATTCGAATACGTCCTAATTGGGACGTACAGTCTTTAGTCTATGTCACGCATGGCGAAGAGCGATACGCTTTGTTGAACAAAAACAAAATTAAAAAAAATGCATCGAGTGTATTTAGAAAGTGTACCAATTATGATACCCAAGTACATAAAACAGAAAGGATATCATACCATATGTAAGTATGTAATACACCTCAAGTTACTAATTTATTTATTTTTTTTTCCTAATTTTCTGATATTTGGAGGTTAGAAAAAGAAAAAAAACATTGGTGGTCAGAATAATGTTTGTTTACATTCACACGCAAGTGACAAACACTAGCTGTCTCTTTTTTTCTTGTTGGTTTTATCAAGCCATCCCTTTCGACTTGTAGTGAAATGTCAGATGTATGAAAAGTGTGTATGTGTGCTGTTGTGCGGCATAATTTTTCGCTTGTTTTGTAAGAGTATAACGTATCTGTTTACTGTAATATCTTTGACGTGCCCAATATTATTTGATAATCTCACTGATGGACTTAATAGAATTATCATTTTTCTACCAAGGAAACATCCCTATTGCGGTACCCACACCCTTCAATCCTGCCTATATGTTTACGAGTGCTTACGTGGAGTGATTTGTGTTAGCACGGTGGGTAGTCCGATAGAAAATAGGTCGCGTGCGTAGGTATGTACGGCTGGAACAATCACGATCAACCCTCAGTAAAACGACATTCATCACGGGACCGGCATCGAGTGTAGACGTGCCAACGTCACCGCCGCTCCGGAATCGATGACGTCACTTGTCAATAGGCCAATTTCGACGGCCATCAATTGTGGTGGGTTTATCGCGGTCGCCGCTATGAATATGGGACAAACAACCCAATTTTTCACGTCATATCCGAAAAATCTTTCTAGTTGGGGTATTTTGACGTGTATTCCATCTAGTCTATAGTTTCTTGCCTCAATATGTCTCTGTCGAATTCTAAGTAGAATGGACGTTTCTTTGCCGTCGATATGTCACTTACCAGAGGGCGTTCCGTTGCGATTTTAGAATCGAATATTTTGTCAGCATATAAACGGTAACAAAATAGGTAATGTGAACAGAATAAGCGGAAGTGCAGCAGGTCTTTTATCACATAATGGAAATAATGTTAAAATCGTCAATACAAAGCTTTTTATCGCCGCTCAATTTCCTGCTTTCAAAATGTAAGTAGGCAATACGCGTAATGTCATACTGCATGACATAACGGCATTTACGATAATACAGCATTGTTTGTTGCCGTCAGTCGGCAGTCAGTACTGAATGATTGATGGTGACTTTCGAGAGTGATGCATCATGTCGAGCGAGACAAGACGAGGCGAGGCAAGGCGAGGCGAGGCGAGGCGATATTCAATAAGAACTGTGGCTTAGAAACGTGTTACCGTTTAATCCTTTCCACTTAACTTACACGTGCCATGATTAAGGTCAAATTAAATTCAATTAGTTACTTTTATCAGAATAATTGTTAGGTATAATAAAAAAAACTAGAATTAAAGTAATAGTTGACTGTCAATGCCAGGTTATTTATTTCACGGTAGCGGGTTTGCACGATATCTATGATTATAAAATACGTAGCGTGTCCAATACAATAGGTTCATAATTGTGTTCGCTGAACGTCGCTTCCCGGATAGCTGCGCGGACGCAGGCGCGTGGGAGTGCGAGTGAACGAACTCGCGCGGCGGTGACGCGACGTGAGCGCATATTCATTCGCCACCCACGTCACATTAAGCCCCCGGCCACTTTACTTAGGCGTTATAAATGGGAGGTCACGTTTGACGATGTTTGGCTAAATTATTGCGATGGTTTTAATTCTGTCAACACGAATATCTAGCCAAGAAATTTTGTCATCCTCAGAAGCCTAGCGTCGATGGTAACTATATACCTAATTAAGACGGCGACAGTCGCAACGACCTTGAGAGAACAAAACGCGCACACGTTTCACACCCGCGCGAGACTTTAAAAAAAGCCTTTGATCAAAAATTAGATAGTTAAATTGTCTTTTAGATAGTGTCAATTTCATTAAAATATGCCTATATGGTTTTCGTGCGATTGTCTTTTTTTTGTCCGTGTTAGACATAACTTTACAAATTAATTACACTATGTTATACGAAAAAAAACTCAAAATCGTCTTAGATCAAATTATTAAGAAAATTGCCTAGTATAAGAAAGATGATTGTTGACGGATTAGGCATGATTCTCATTTTAAAATCAGCTACTCAGGGGTATCTGCGCCTTAAGTAAACAAAAGATATCACAATGAAATTAATGTACAATAAAATTAATAAAGCTACCAATACCTCTATAACAAAAGCAATTAATTATAGTTTATGAAGAAGAAAATGATCCTAAGAAAATGAACATCGTTCAGATGGTACTCTCTCAAGTTTAGTTAGGCGGAGTAGTTGCCGCAGTACGGCTAGTGCCCGCAGGCCCGCGGGAGCGATCCCCCTCGCCATGTTCACGCAGATTTTTTACAAAGTATGCATATGAGAATATATTTCAGAGCACTCTAGATATTCTTCTCTCCACTCCAACTTACACAGACCTCATAAATATGTAGTTAACTTGTGCTGAGAAACGATTCCCACAAATTGGAAAGTCATGCATAACAATTTAAGTTTGGAATTGAATTGTATGTTGCTTAGGATTGCGGGTGTTGGGCCGAGGTGGCTGGTGACTCAGATGAAACTCGTTCAAGGATCAATACACTCCATGGGAGCCACAAATCACATTTCTTTGAAACAGTGATCGCTATGGAATGCTGAATTCTAAGAGTTGCCCTCCAAGTTTATTTACTCTAAATATATAATTTTTACGGCGTAATTAAGAAACACAAATAACCGCAAGCCAGTCTGGCTTCACAACTTCTAAATTAATTTATTTTTAACTCTTTGAACGCTTGAATTTTTTCCATCTAGGCGTAAAAATTGAGCTTTTAATTATACAAACGTTAAGCTTTTACTTAAATAGTTATACAAAGGAGAAGTTTCATTAAATAATGTAATCCTCTGAGAATACTCTTTAAGAAAACTTGTTCTAACTAGAAACCTTTTAAAATTAAACAAAAGATGAGAAAAGTATTATAAGAAATTATTTAAAATAAGGTTGTGCATTGTACGTAAAAATGAAACCTTAAGTTTTAATACAAACACTATGTGCAACGTCAATGTAAATAAAAGTCAATCTGTCGCCGAGCTCACAGATAAAACACTGGATTTTGATCAAACATTCCACGTATAAAAGAAGTCCCGTAAAATACTTTCGCACTCAAAATATTGGCGACGGGAACACATATAAACATAAAACACACAGAATATTGTAAGGTACACAGGGAGCAGGGAGCAGGGAGCCGGAGATATTGATACTAGAAACATTTACGGCGTTTGCTTCACCGGATAAACCTCTGCACATAATATATAGCTCTAATATATTCAGACTATGACGAACGGTAAGAGGCTTTTATAGTCCGCCCTGGAATCTTTCTTTACTTTGAACGCCGACTATATTTATTGTGCAAATATTCTTCCCTACATAGTTATTCAATTTTGATATTGGTCATACATTTTTCAGTGCCGTGATTAATTACAAATCATTATATATATTTGATCAACCACTATTAATTAACCGTACATACATAGTGTATAAAAAAAAATGTTTTATCGAGTAATTTTAACACAAGTTGTGTATATAAATTGTACCAAAATATTAACATAATTAGTATTTAATTTAGTGTTGAAAACTTCAAAGCTACAACGATACGACGATGCTACGAAAAGCTACGATACAGCTACGGCGATGGTAGCATCGCATCGCGCCTAAGACGCCTCTATGGCAAAGCTACGACGACGCTATCATACTGCTACGAAAACGCTACGACGCGTCTAAGTGGTGTGTATTAATTCAACCCGAATATTGAATGTTCAAAAATTATCTACATTTTTGTCGTCATCAATACGTCAACTGTTCGTTTATTCATTGCAACGACTGAGTTTTCATTAACTAGACGTATGAAAGAAAACAGTAATAGTTTACTTACCAAATTATAAATTTTTAGGGTTCCGTACCCGAAGGGTAAAAACGGGACCCTATTACTAAAACTCCACTGTCATTCTGTCTCTAGGGTTGTATTTCATGAACCATGACAGCTAGACAGTTGACATTTTCACAGATGATGTATTTCTGTTGCCGCTATAACAACTAATACTAAAAACAGAATAAAAGCTAACATACAACAAACGTGTTTTTTTCCCATTTTGGCGATATTGGTAGTTACGGAACCCTTCGTGCGCGAGTCCGACTCGCACTTGTTTATTTTTATTTGAGTTCTGATAAATACAGGGCCTTTAAAATTGCCAACTCATAACCTATTATTTTTGATTTTGATAAGCTCGCGCTTGACCACTATCTCAGCTGATGGTAAACGATGATGTGGTCGACGATGCAGCATGCTTGCCTAGAAGAAACCTATTCACTCTTGACTTTAAGACTTCCAGGTCAAGCGTCAGGGAATACATTCTCTGTCCGGGTATTCCACTCCTTAGCTGTACGCATAATACAAGAATTCCCAAAAGGTTTGGTTCGTATAGGTTGGAGCAAATATAACGGTAGGCTAATATATTATAATCATCATCCTCTTCAGAACTTAGTCTAATAGCCTTATGCCAAGCATGGAACGCTCCAAGGCTTTCATCCTGTCTTTTACAAAAAAATAATCAATATAATTGAAAAATTACAAAACAACATGTAACTTTATAAACGCTAGAAGTCGGAAAAATAATAAAGTACTTAATTAGCTCTGAACATAACCACAGAATAAATAATCACATTACATTTTCATCATAACCGTTACTATCACAGAGGAAACCATGCTGAAGGGTTCCGCGAGAAAATCCACGCGCATACAAAGCTCGACACTTGATATTAAACGTAATTTATCACGAAAATTAAAAACTTGCCGCCGGTTGGTGTATACCCGTGCTCGCGTCAAGAGGCCCGGGGAAAGTATGGAGGCTCTACACTTTATAATGAAAAATAACATGCCTCAAGTCACATGTGTGGCTCTAGTTTTGTTAAAAGTTGGCTATTTCAGCTAATTCACTACACTTAAAGAAAGAAAAGGAAAGAAAAAAAGAAAGAAAGGAAATAATGAAAATAAAGGAAGTAAAGAAATAAAGTACAGTAAGAAAGAAAGAATAGAAGGAAAAGAAATAAAGGAAAGAAAAGAAAGAAAAGGCATAAAATAAATATGGTTATCAAATAAACTATATTTATTTATTAATTTTATTCCTTATGATGAAATTGGAATTACGTCGATAAACGATATCGCGCACATATTTTCTAAGAAAATTTAAAGCTCAAATCGGTAGAATTGCATCGCATGGCGTCCATGTTCACGTAGGTACTAGCTATTTCGCTTTGTAAAAAGCGTTTATCGGTGTGATTATAGAATCTTTCTTCTTTCGTTCGTTCTTCGGTGAGATCGAGGTCAAAATCTGGATCCTCAAGTAATACTATATATATATATATACAATATAATCTTTATTGTTCAAGAAAAATACATTTTATATCAGATAAATCACTGATCTTCACACTTATGATTCCCTGTGTCGTGGAGGCCAGTCTCTTTTTTTTAATAGTTCAGACATACAGTGTTTTATTGTAGCCATTATACTAGGATGAAACATATCCTGTCTTAATCCAGGTCATCATCTACTCTTGTTCTATATTTATTGCGATGATCCAGATTTTAATCATTCATATACCAAACTAGCTGACCCGGCAAACTTTGTTTTGCCATAAAAATACCAAGCATTTATCTACCCTATCCTACCCTACACTACCCTACCCTACACTACCATACCCTACCCTACCCAACCCAACCCTACCCTACCCTACCTATAAACCTCACGCAGCCCGAGACCTTTCCAACGAATGCAAAACCATTGAAATCGGTTCATGCGTTCTGGAGTTATATCGTCAGGAAGAAAACCGACTTATTTTTATATATTAGATAATTTATGGAACGTCTGCAGATATCTATAGCGCTCCCCATTCATACCATATTTCACCTGGATATGAGTCTTAACACCTGCATCCGTAACAGGGTAAACAGAGCATACAGTTAGGAATTGGGTCACACAAGATACATGGCCGGTAATAAGTCAGACTTGCAATCAAGCATGGAAAGTGCAAGTGGCTGATCTCTTCTACGTCAGTAGAACGTCAAATTACTGGAAATTTGGTACACCTGTAATTCCTAAAAGGTATTGTAAAGCTATGCTACTCACTCAAAGTGCAGGCAACAGCCTGCACTTTGAGTGAGTAAAAAATAAAAATAAAATTAATTAAATTTCATATTCGAGAGAAAAAAAAATATATATATATTCCAGAAAATAACATCCTCCTTTTTCATGGTATCGAAGGCAAGAACTCAACCTATAGGGTATTGAAGGCAAATCTTGCGAAGGTAAATAATGTGTTAGTTCCAAAGCACCACTAATTAAGTATGCCACAGTTTGTGCAATTAATAAGGCATCACTAACTTAACACTGAGCGTATTAACAGACACGCTAACGTTTCTGAACAAACATTTGTCTCCGCCCCCCGCCCCGCCCCGTGCGTGCGCGATAAGCAAACTTAAGTATGAATATATTAATAAGTTAATAACATAAAGTGTTATTCCATAAATTGTTCATCAAACTTCACGTTAATCCCATATTTCATTCCAAACAAATTAATTTATTCCAGTCCAGTTAACTCTGATTGGAAACGTTTTCTAAATGTTATTTTTAATCGGAAAATTGAATCAGTCTCTACAATAAGAGGGAAACCCGATATCTGATAAATAAGCAAAAAATAAGTTAGTCAAATCGTGATGCGGCCACGTAGAAGACGCCGCCATTGTGTCCGAAATAATTGTGACGTGTCCGTCGCGGCGCCGCAGCAGAGTCGCCGCCGACACGCCGCGGTCCCGCTACGAGCACGACATTAAGCGATATTTCCAATCTCAAGCCCGCACTCCTGTTTTATTAGATTTTTCACAAGCTCACGCTATCTTGAATCTTCACCGGTGCCAAATAATAATAACGAAAATCGGCGCGTTCCACTCACCGCTCCACGTCGCCCTCTTCCCGAAATAAAAATGATAGGCATTTTCCAATGCCTTAATAGAATAAATCGTTTCAGCTGAATCGCATGAATAAAAAATCGTCAGCGGCACTTTTACCCGCATACCCTTAGGAGAGCCATTAAACATTTAAATGTGGTACACTGTGAGTATGTTAATTAGCAAGTTTTATGCAGGCGAGCGCGCAGTGCGCGCAGATAGTTTGTGCGCTCGCCGCAACCGCCCCGGCCCGCTAGTGCTCGCAGAGAGCTCCTGGACGTTTTATTGCCGCCGTTGCTCAGTTTTGTGAAAAATTTAATTCAGCTGCACACTCGCCCACGCTCACGAATATTTATTCCGACAGTAAACTACGCAACGGGGTAGCACTAGTTCTACATACATATCTGCTCTGCTAGCACTAAATCAATGCACCGCCACCGGTGCTACGTTTAAACAAACTAGTTGGTTTTCGTCTCTTGAAACTGGACGTCGTTATTAAATCAAGCGAGTAAGGCATGCACGGCGTCTGATTTCAGCTCGGGAGCGGAAGACCGGTGCGGCGATGCATCGGACGGCGGCGCGGCGGAGGTCGTCCGCGGTGACCGCATGTTGCCGCACTTGCACCCGACAGATTTAATCAGGCGCCAACAACCGCGAACACGATCTCAGGGCGTTCCACTCCACCGACCACTTCACCCGTATCACTCCAACATTATGCACCGACTTAGCTTTTTAACAGTTCTCAGAACGAAACCTTGCGGACACGAACGCTCGTTTTCTATTAAATGTTCCATGTTGTTGAATTCATTATCACCACGAGACGCATGCCAACCTGCACTCACGGCTCCGAGACAAAAGGTGCACTTTAATAAAAATATTAACGATATCGGAATCATCGTCAGCGTCATGCAACGAATTCGGTTTGTCACGATTCCGAGAAAGAAATAAACGAACAAAGAAACAAGGAGAGCATGAAATCGGTAAGAAACATGCAAATCAGCGTGATGTTGCGGAGCGGCCAACGAACCGCGCGACCTCTCAGCCATCGCGGCCCGCGGGGTTCAATACACGCGCACCACAATAAACTAAATTAATCTTCTCCCACGCGAGATAACGTAGTCGGTGCTTAGCCACAGCCGGGCCGCGGCTCCCGGGCATGCGGCTCCCGGCTCCCGGCTCCCGTGCTGCACGTACTAATAGCAATAACAACCCCTAATGAAATGCGAGAAGACGTTCCGCGCCGCTGTCAACAGCCAATAAGCCAGCTGACTAATATGGAAATAATACACACGCATAACTTTCACAATGGATTGTATGGATTAACAAATTAATCAATTACTGCGCCGCGACTCCACGTAAAGTGTGATTGAAGATTGGAAGTACATCAACGTCGGCGGTGTCTGCGGCCGGAGGCGGAGGGCTCAGATCGTACTTTATCCGAAGCAATAAATAGCACTTGGGACAATTTGTCGACTGTCGTCCCTCGTTATCGACACTCTAAACTTTCCTTCGAAGGACACTTTTCAATTTAAAATCAGATCTCTATGAGAAACTGCACTTAGTGTGGCACTTCAAAACTGCCAGCTCAATAAACATCTAGCTCTAGACCCTTACAAAAGTCGCACTATCGTATTTCTTTGTAAGCAATTATAAATTCAAAGCAGTCAGACAGTTCGCCTGCCTCTAATAAAGTATAGAATGCATCATTACAGAAATATTGGCGTGCCAACACATCCGTTTCTCAGAGGCAGTACAAGCATAACAAGAGGGAATGCCGCGAGTTATACAAATTGCGTTCCATTCGCTCGCCACTGAAAAATACGAGCTTCACACAAAAAAGGGTTGCTCGGGATGGAGCAAGCTCTGAGTAATATTACGGGTTTGAAAGAGCTGTGAAGGAAATCCTCATCCTCTGCGGAATTATTGTTGCGTTGACAAATGACTCGCTCAGGACTTTTGATATGATAGTGAGATTAAATTAGGATAAACGCGTTTTAATTACCAAAAGTAAGTCTTTGTCCTCCATCGTAATGTTTGTCTGAACGCGTAAATACAAAGACTGCAGCTTAGTTTAACGCTTCACATAACTTCCAACACAAGCCCAGAATCATCGCACACGAAAAACTTCTTATTCTTCTATAAATTGGGAACGTACACATAACAACACACACAAGAACTGAAGACACACGAAAAGAACGGGAAAAAATCATAACGCGTCAGCAGTTTTAGTTTGCTCTCGGAACTTTGTTCTCCGTCAGTAAACAACTCCGAAGAGACAACTGTTTCTGCAAAGAAATGTGTTTTGGAATCAGCTACACGCCTCGCTTCGGAGAAAGAAGTCGAAAAACATACGTACGTGATATAAAAACATGTATTGATTTAAAATACACTGCCGTTACTTTTTCCCGCGGTTAAGTTTGCGTGCTCAAAGTTGTCTGCTACACATGGCACGACCAGTTTTTTCTGAACCTTGAAAGACGGTTTCCTTACCTATTAATTTTTACTTAAGTGTTTTTGTTGCGTTTCAAATTGTGTAGTTTCAATATTTATTCTCAAAGGCCAAATAAAAAAAGTCGGTGTATTTGGTTGGTACCAGTTTTTTTCGTTATGGACACCGACTGCCAAAAATAAAGTTATTTTTCACTTTTTAGTTTTCTTATTGGAAGTCGGTAGTATTTTTTTGTAAAAAGTTTTTTATTTTCACTATTTTGTTGAACCTACCTAATAGGCAAGTAGTTAAGTAAGGTACCTATAATGCCAGAATAGATAACCCGAATATCATGAAACTGAACATAACCGGTGAAATGAGAATGTACCAAGGTGAATTGTACACATCCTTTAGAGCGTACTGGCGTGATGTTATGTTATGAAATGGTATAAACAATAAATATACATGCGATTGAAGCAATCCCGAGAGATTTGACGTTATATATTGAAGAGTACTGTTGTATATCTTAGAAGTTCTTTATCAGATCTTCACCAAATTAAAATGGGACCAATTTTGGAAGATACACTATCAAACAAAAAAAAATATTCTAAATCGGCCCGCAATTGACGGAGATATCGGTGAACAAACACAAAAAAAACAAACAAAGTCGAACATAGAACCTCCTCCTTTTTGGTAAGTCGGTTAAAAATGAGTGTTTATTACATATCTAAATGAAATGTACGAACCGAATACCCAGCCAATAATATCAATAGCACGAAGTACATACGCACACAAATTCTATTACAAGGAACGAACTTAGCGAAATATTTCACAAAGAAAACAATTTATAGTGAGAGGAAATTCAAAGCATTCGGGAGACGTTCGGATCACAAACTTGAATCGATCCGTCGTCCCGTGAATAAATAACATTTTCGCGTAATTTAACGGTAACATTCCGCGATTGTATTCAAGCAGCTCTGCTATGGCGACGGCGGAGCACAAATTGCACCCGGTCGCGCACCCAGCGCTCTGAAAAATGCTTTCCTTTTAACAACTGGAAGGGGAACGGCGCAGGTTAAATGGTCATATTCAGTCAACTCTTACGTACAAATGGGTTCTTGTGTGCTTCCTTCGAAGCTTTGTTTTGGTTCGCTGCTGAACGTCTTGCTTTTAACTTATAGCGTCATTGTCTTTACGGAGCTGCAAAGAAATCTTGAGAGCTGTGAGAAACAAAAAGGTTACAGCGACGCTACAATAACGAGGCGTTTGAGCTTTATAGTGAGGATTACTTGTTTTATTTCCGCTTTATTGAATAGGTGGAAACTAAAACAAAAGAAACATGTATGTATGTTTGTTCCTATATATGGCTTTCCAGAGACCAAACGCGTGGGCCGATTTTGATGATTCGTAAGTCAATCGATGCGTCTTAACCCTGCAAGTGTCACTTGCTACAATAAAATTGGATAAAGAAAAATGGCGGATTTTTGGCGCCATATTGTGAGGGCTCAATTTTTTTTTTCTTCCAAACACATCGTGTGGGGTATCAAAATAAAGGGTTTTAAGAGGTGATTTCAAAAATATATAATACTTGTATGTTTAAATGTACGTAATTCAAAAAAAAACTTACTAAACAGTTATATAAATAAAAAAAGTTAAATCAATAAATTAAAAAACTCGACTGCTTAAAAAGCGAACTAAAAAGACGTAATCAAGAAGAAAATTGATGAATAAATTTTTTGATACAACTTTTTTTTTTATTTATAACTTTTTTGTTATTTTTTTTCGAATTAGGTACAAACATTTAAGTGTTTTACATTTTTGAAATCATCTCTTAAAGCCCTTTATTTTGATAACCCACACGAAGGGTTTGGAAGAAATAAAAAATTTGGGCCCTCACAATATTGCGCCTAAAAGCCGCCATTTTTGTATTTTCCAATTTGAATGTAGCCAGTGACACTCGCAGGGTTAAAACAAATCGATTGACGTAAGAACCATAAAAATCGGCCAACGCGTTTGGTCTGTAGAACGCCATATAGGAACAAACATACATACATACTTACATACATACATAGACCGATAAACACATTACCCTCCTTCAGCAGTCGGGTAAATAGTATAAATACATTTTCCCAAAACACAAACAGACTAAAATTTAAGCAAAGTTTACTTCTTCCCTTCACAACAGCGCCCTAAAATTAATAAAATCTCAATTTATTTTATAAAAATAAACCGAGAGAGAGAAATAAACTAGGAAACGAGGAAGACGATAATAATTTTAGTCACAAAGAGGCGTTGTTTTTAGAGAAGAATTTTCCAATTTACATACACAACGTCATAAAGCAAAAATACAGCATAGAATAAGTTTTTTAATGCAATTAGACGAACCTCTGCGCTGAAGGGGAGCGTTGAAATAAAAAGAGTTAAGGTGGCATGCTCGCTCGGGTGTAGAGCCACTTTAGGTGGAAAGCGAGGAAGATGCGAACGTCTATAGCTTAGCGGAGTGCGGGCAATCGTAACCAGACGCAAGAACAAAATCGTAATTGCATCAATAGAAAAGGTTTAATATTTTCTTTATATTTATGCGAACACTATTCATTAGAATGATCCTTTATAATACTTTTGGTCACGGATGGACGGCCGGGTAGCAGCCGTGACAAAATGCGCAGCTAAAGGCTCGAAAAATTAACAGTATATTTTTTTTTTGACAATAAATTGTTATGTGCTTCTTAGAATCTTTGCTTCATTGAATTGTGAACCGCATGACATCGTTGTTAAAAAGCATTTAACTTGTAAAATGCAACCATTTAGGAAGACTTTTGTTAGATTTATTGCATGTGTATTTTATACTGCGCTATTGTAGAGACGGAGAGTCACAAGAATGACAACAGTTGGCACAGCTTTTGTTCGCATAATGTGATTTGTTCTCTCTGCAAACATTTCATATAAGCACGTGTATTCTATTCTAAAAGAATACTTAATAATGCTAGCATTCCCCGAAGTGCCTAATATCCTTGTAATATAACGGGATTCGATATTAATAACAAAAAGCTGGAAAGAATACGTAAGTACCATGATTCCCGAAGTTTGAAATGTTCGCCCGGTGTTGTAGATTAAACTGCTATGAGCAGACTCCGCTGAGATTTAGGTACGAGTGCCGACGATTTTCGTCCTAATCAATTCTGACTCAATAAGTTTTTAGCGTTTTCTGATTTTGTAAGTAGACGCTATGCTTGCTTAAATTGATTCAAATTCGTGGAGAACAAATGATTCACTTAGGGAGAAAAACCTAGGGTATTTTTACCCGACTGCCGAAGGAGGGTAATGTGTTTATCAGTCTATATATATATGTTTGTTCCTATATGGCGTTCCAGAGACCAAACGTGTTGGCCGATTTTGATGATTCGTACGTCAATCGATTCGTCATAGCCCTTTTTTTTTTTGAGAGTGTCACTGTCTACATTAAAATTGACGAATAGAAAAATGGCGGCTTTTGGGCGCCATATTGTGGGGCCCAATTATTATTTTTCTTCCAGTCCCGTCGTATGGGGTATCAAAATAAAGGGTTTTAAGAGGCAATGTTTAAATGTACCTAATTCGAAAAAAAAATATCTAAAAAGAGTTACATAAATAAAAAATTAAAAAAAATACTCGTCTGTTTAAAAAGTGAACTAAAAAGACGTAAACAAGAAAAAAACCATGCGTGCAGACGAAAGATACATATTCGCGAGCTGGCTGACCAAAACCAGATGTATCCTCCGACTGAACAGCTTGATTTTTTTTAAATTTGGTAGCCAATCAAAGATGTAAGGATATTTTTGTACGAATTAAAGATTGCTATAACAGAAGAACTAGTTATTATATTCCTCTATTCTACCGATATATTGGTAGTTCGAGCGTTGATCAATAGTGGAACCCTAGCTCATACGAGTAGAATTCATCCGCTGTGGATTCACAAACACAAAGATAAAAAAAAACGTCCATTGAAAAGTTCAATAACTGGTATCCATCCGCAATCCGCAGTGACCCCTGCTTTATGGGACTCTTGCCCTCTGTATCTCTTTCGTTTGAATGCACTTCACAATCCTTCAGCTATCACATTTACAATCATTAAACCCTACAGACGATATTATGGGGGATGACGACCCCACAAAGCAAGGCTTTTATACAGTAAATCACTTATTTCCCGTTTTTTTAAAGAATAAAAAACCTACACCACCGTTTTGTACTGAACAAAATTTTGCCTTCGGGGTCTGATTAATTTGAAAATGCAGTCGGAGGATACATTTTCGCGGGCTGGCTGACCAAAATCTGGTGTATCCTCCGCCTGCACAGCATGATTTTCTCCTTGTTTACGTCTTTTTAGTTCGCTTTTGAAGCAGTCGGGTTTTTTGATTTTTTTATTTATAACTTTTTAGTTAGTTTTTTTAGAATTACGTACATTTAAACATATAAGTATTATATATTTTTGAAATCACCTCTTAAAACCCTTTATTTTGATACCCCACACGATGTGTTTGGAAGAAAAAAAGAATTGGGCCCTCACAATATGGCGCCAAAAATCCGCCATTTTTCTATTATCCAATTTTAATGTAGCCAGTGACACTTGCAGGGTTAAGACGCATCGATTGACGTACGAATCATCAAAATCGGCCAACGCGTTTGGTCTCTGGAAAGCCATATAGGAACAAACATACATACATACATACATAGACTGATAAACACATTACCGTCCTTCGGCAGTCTGGTAAAAATTACAAGAAAATAATAATAATAAATTCTGAAGTACAAGGTAAGTCCTTAAGTATATTAGCAATTATAAAAAGAACATATTGTTTGAAGGCCAAAGGGCCAGTACTCTCGTGCCAGCTGGCGGTTACGAAGATAATAACATACTACGACTTTTACATCCCTCGATAATACCATATCGATTCCTAATATTCCAACGAGGGTATCGCATTGGTTTCCATATCCGCGGATATTAAATCTGATTCGGTGGGCCTATCGGGTTAGGGAGTATTGTTTTTTTTACTGGCAACATTTTTATAAGCGTCCGACATGTTGTGCGTGCGTACAGAACGGTTGCTCTAAATCATTTTTCAAAAATGGAACGCTGCCTGATCAGATCATTGTGGATGTTTTTTTAGCATCGTCTAAACTATTTTTTTTAATAATATCAAAATCCATAGACAGACAGAGCTAGCCATAAATTAAACTTTGTAGCTGGCTCTGTTTATATCATTCACATACATACATCCACACGATAACCCTTAAACAAACGCGGGCCCCTGTAGATGTTTGAGAAGAATTAAGGTTGATTTCTTGGTAATTAGGGGTCGCTGATTTCAATTCTGATTTTAAAATAACCAAAAAGGGGGTAGATGTGTTTTTTTGGTGGCATATAATCTACCATTATCCGTTTACAACTTGCAAAATATAGTGAGTGGTGGACAAATAGTGACCACTGTCCTTTATGATCTGTTTAAATTCCTAGACTTGTTGTTTCCCCTGACTTACTATTTGATTGTGGTATTAATTTAGGAAATGTGTAAAAGGACTAGTACAAACTAGTTAAATAATCATATTTTGTACTTACGTATTACGTAATTGTAGTAGATTAATAAAATAATACCGTTTCAAATAACCTATAAGGGATTCTATACTCTCGAATTGAGACGCAAGGAATACATTTTATGTATGTACGTGGGACACTCAGAAAGTTTTGCGAAACTAAAAAAAATTGTTCTATACGTACATATATTTTTATTAAATCTTTTCAAAGTACTTTCCACCAGCCTCTATACAAAGATTCATGCGCCTAAACCAGTTTTCAAAACACTTTTTCCAGTCCGCCGCAGACACCTCGTTTACAGCCTGCTCGAACGCAGCCAGCGCATCTTCCGGCGACGAAAATTGTATCCCTTTGAGCTGATTTTTTATTTTTGGGAATAAAAAGAAGTCACACGGTGCTAGATCAGGGCTGTAAGGAGGGTGACCCAGGAGTTTGACTGGCGTGCTGTCCAGGAAGTCCCTCGTTTTGAGTGCGGTGTGCGCAGGTGCATTGTCGTGGTGGAGCAGTAGCCCGCGGAGCCCTGTGTTTGGTCGCTTGTTGCTTATAACAGAGAAAACTTCTGGCAAACATTTGGTAGTATACCATTCGGCATTAATGCTTCTTTGATCCCGTAAGGGAATTGATACCAAGTGGCCAGTCAAATTAAAAAAGCTAGCGATCAAAATCTTACCCCCGCTTCTAGATCGCTTCACTTTGGTAGGCGTTGGCTCATTTTGAAACACCCAAACAGTCGACTGGCGCTTGGTTTCTGGGTCGTATTGATAAATCCAGGACTCATCACCTGTAACGATGTCGTAAACACGCCGAGACGAGCCTGCTTCAAATTTGTTAAGCATATCACGGCACCATTCCACCCGGGCCTGCTTCTGAGCATCGGTGAGGTTGTGATACTATCCTCCTCACGCGAAGATGGCTGTGTAGAATCTCGTGAACGCTTCCCGATCCAATCTTCAATATGTGTTGAATCTCCTGATATGTAATTCGCCTATTGTCTTGGATTAAATTTTTCACTGCTAGCACGTTTTCTTCGGTAACAGCCGTCAAAGGGCGACCGCTTCTTTCGTCATCCCCCAAAGTTGGTCGACCGCGCTTGAATTCGTTATACCAACGATACACGGTTGCCTTGGAAGGGCCTTCATCCATGAATGCCATTTGAAGTCTATCGTACGATTCATCCGGTTTCAGGCGACACTTGAAATCGTATAAAATCATAGCTCTAAAATGTTCCCGGCGCAGATCCATATTTCAGTGAGACACAATACTTTGAATTAACTCGCAAAAAATGTGGAGGGAAATTTTGAAATTGGAACTTACTTATTTTTACTTATAAATAATCATATTTTCGAAAAACATTATAACTGGCCAGTCTCCCATATATAAAAACTTTTTTTCGCAATACTTTCTGAGGGGCCTGGTACATCAGACGAGCGAGCACGGCCTGCTATGAGAGGCTTTTCTTTTTTGTAGCTTAAACCGTGATCAAATGCGTGACTCAAGCCTATTATAGAGGCCGTGCTCGCCCGGCTGCATTACATACTTTTTTATAATATCCCAATAGAAGGTAGTTATGGCGCAAATGGACAAGGGCAAACAATATGCCCTCTTTCATACCTAAATTCACACGATCGATATGTATCCAGTAATTAAATTCTAAATTATATCTAGTTTTATCTACTTTCAAATTTAAGTACATCCAACATGAAGAAAATAGCTTAAAAAAGAATCAAACAAATGGTTCGTATTCGTACTTTATTTGAATAAGGGATAAAATATTATTTCTTCCGCATTTAGAAAGGTACTTGAAAGGATTTTCTAGAGGAAACTTGAAACTCAACTTGATTCCAGTAAAATCCATTTACACAGTAAGCATATAAGATGAACATGAGCTCTGACAGTTGAAAGTCGAATGAGAACCGTTTGAAGTGCGCGCGAAGTTCCAGCGGCGAGTTTTAACGCACTTGGGGAATTCGGGAACTGCGGGTAGGTATGGTTATTTAAGTTGGTGTAGTTCATTAAAATTCAATATCGGAGCGAGTGAGGCTCAGTATCGATCGGCGGCGGGACGCGTAAACAACGCACCGGGGACGCGGCTGCATCCTGGCGCCCAGCGCGGGACTCATTAACAGTACATATTCGGCTCCCTACCCAACATAAACAATGTAGGTACCTACAGTCAGTTTTCACTCTTGTGTGACTGAAATATCTCTTTGCCGAGCTATGTTTGTCTAAAATGTTCTGCGTGGATTTAGTACAACATTTACGTACAATCCACTTTCATCGGTCACAAAATGTACTGTTGAATTGTTTGAATCCAAGAGCGAAAATAATATTTTAGGTACCGTCAGCGAAATGGACAAAAGATACATGCAACAATAAAAACTTTCCATCGATTTTTAACTACAGTTGCATTCCAACTGTTCTACAAACCCCTCTGTATATTTATGATCAGTGCGATTAATTAATATCAAACAGTAGTTTGCACACAGTTAATTAATAGGTAATTACTGTTGTGATATTGTGTTCGCATTACGTTTGGCTATTTAATGATTAATCAAAGAGAATACAATTCCGAACTACTGTTGTGAATAACTTTTAATTAATTTAATGAAAACAATTTGAACTATTTGTGTTTTAAACATAAACTAAACAAGCAAAACAAGAGCTTTCAATTCAACGGGCATCCGTTGAAAATTATTTAGTTAAGTATAGTTCTTCGACATGTGTTCCATTCTTAAATAAACTAGATTTAAAAATGGAACAGTTTTTGTCGACAAACCAATCACGCTCATTCTTACAACAGTTTGTTCATATGGTATATTAAAAGATGGCATGACAGAAAAACGCCTGCATTATTTTCTTGCTTCCATCAATATCTACATCAACATTAGCGCCTTTGTCATTAAAATGCCAATGTGGGACATCACATCTCTACAGTAGGCACATAGGTACTCCGTACATCTGTCATGTTGTGTACATTGGCCGAATAAAACGGTCGAGCGGTAACAGATGCGCACACGGTCACATGAGCCACAATGGCCCCACAATGGATTGTCAGCGGCCACTGCACAATACAGTCGGCAAGGGCCCTCGACGACCGGCACCTCCATTACCGGCCACGGCTCGTCACCGGCTTTTCACATCCAATGCTTACACTGAAAATAACGTTGAAAGCCCGCTATATAATTATTTTCCACCGGCACAGCTGCGCTTGAGACTATAAAGCAGTTTATTGCCGTTTCGCCTGAGAAGTAATTCTCGGTTTGAAGGCGGAGACTTGACTTATATTTTAAGGTTATTTTTAAGAGACTGATAAAGTTCGCTCGTGGCTAAATAATAACAAACGCACGGATCGATCTTTAAAGTTAAGCAACGCTTGTCGAGGTCGATCCGTGGATGGGTGAACATCTTTACATAGCAAGTTACTGGGTTGGATCAGATATACAGTCTCTCCATGTAAAATTCAGGTACTCAGCTGAATTCGGTTAGACTGGAAACTGACTCAAACAGTTGGGAAAAGGCTAGGCAGATTGAATGATGAGGTTCGTTCTACAGATTTTATTATCTAAAATCAATAGCACGGGGTACCAGCGCTAACAAAGAAAATATGGTTCAAATAACTATCACTAGATGGCGCGATATGGATCGATTTATTATAGAATTGTGTGTAAAATTAACATTTTCTTGAATTGATCATAAAAAATATGTTCTTGTTTAATCAACTCTCCTGAAGCACAAAATTATGGAATATTGCTCTAATTCACATATTTTTCAAAGATTATTTGAACGGATCATTTAAAATTGATTCCAATAGATGGCGCGGTTTTAAATTTCTGAGGGATGCCATTCGATTTTTTTTATTTGTATTATAACAGATTTTGGTACAATTAAACTGTAAAAACATGCAAAAATACTATAAAACAAATCACTATATTTAAAGAAAAAATTGTCACGAACCGATAAAACCCCTTTAAAAGTCGCTGCTAACACCATCTATAGCTGTGGAACGGAACTAAATGCGATCAATGTAGGTACTTATAAAAATAATCAGACGAAAAACACTAGTTACGTCGGCACGGTTTCTGTGTATGTGATGACGTACCTGTATGCTAGTATAATATTATCTGTGTCATTACTAAGCAAATATATAGGCACAAAACATCATCATATTTACTGTTAAATCTAACAATGCATTATGCTTTACATCAAAACGCCAGCCGACTGCGGTCAGCTATCATTTATTGATGATGTTCGGTTATTATAACAACGTGATTATGCTTGTTTGCCACTAATTAGTGATAATATTATCACACATAGAATACATTGTTAGCTTTTAAGCCTCAATGTAGCTCGAAATGGGGTCATTGACTTCATGGAAACGTATTCAAACGAGTGTCAATCGCATGGAATTCATTTGAACGGTGACAAGTGACGTCATTATATGAGAAAGGATTTCGTTTGGCAGTGGTCTAAGATCCTGTATAAGAAATATATATCCTCATATGTTATTTAATGATGATAAGAATTATATGGTAGATAATATATACGCAAATAGATTGCCTCGATAAATCGCGTACCGATGATGTTAAATAATAAAATTTGTAATTAATTGTAGGCAACCATGGATTCAATCAACTTTTTGATAAGGCAACCTAATACGGTTGGATTGGAAATAAAATTACCTTTCATTTGATATGTAATTCGATTAAATAACTGATGAGGGTATATAAAAAACGGTTACTCATCTGTTTATACCTGCCTTAGTTGGGTAGAGCGTAAAATATGCAACCTTTATTTTTAAATACCTTGGGGTATATTCGTTTAGGTAATGCTCGATTTTCATAAATAACTAATCGAGGAAGTTGATCGAAAACATTTAATTATTATTATTTAATATATTCGGTACACGATTTAGCTAGGCAACCTATTTGCGATGTAACAATATCAATCTGCCTAGCCTTTTCCCAACTATGTTGGGGTCGGCTTCCAGTCTAACCGGATTCAGCTGAGTACTAGTTTTTTTACATGGAGCGATATCTGAACTCCACCACCCAGTAACTAGGTAAAACGGTACCCCTTGGCAAGACTGATCTCAGATCTCAAGCTTCTGACTAAACGTAACGACTGTCAAAGATCTTCAAATGGCAGCTGGGACCAACGGCTTAACGTGCTTTTCGAGGCACGGAGGAAACTCTGTATGTTGAAAATGCTCATCCATCCATGGACCGACCTCGTCAAGCGTTGCTTAACCTTGATGATCGACCTGTGCGGCTGTTATTATTTAGCCACGAGCTCCTCCTTATTCCGACTATATCACTTTTAAATAAAAATAAGCCAAATCGGTTAAGCCGTTCTCAAGTGATTTGCTTGCCAACGAACAGTATTTAATTTGATGGTACCTATGATTCAAAATTGTATTTTATTAACACAGGCACAAGGTTGCTGGACTATAGACACTAAATAAAAGAAAAAAAAAAAAAGAAAAAAATGGACTATCCGACATAACTATGACGTAAAAACAACTTAAGTGTATTTTTGATAGAGCTCTTTCTAAGAAGTCCTAACTAAATATCAATTTACTATATCAACAGTCGACACGAACCAAATTGAGAGTCTTTGAAATAAACCTGAAAAAATATACGAAGAGAACTGGGCATTTTATCAAATTATCTTCTTTAAAAGAATAAAAAAAAATATGCAGAACGGTACCTTAATAGATCTGAAAAATGTAAGTAATTTGTGAAAGAGTTTCAAGTCCGCAACAGCATTCGAAATCTCGCTCGAGTCGTTGTGAAATATAATTATCTATACTAATTTTATAAAGAGGAGAGATTTGTATTTTTGTATATAACGAATAAACTTAAAAACTACTGGACCGATTTCAAAAACTCTTTCACCATTGGCAAGCTACACTATTCCCGGGTGACATAGGCTACTTTTTATCCCTGTTTTCCCACGGGAACGGGAACTACGCGAGTGAAACCGCGAGGCATCCGCTAGTCTTAAAATATAATCGTGTTTCAAGTTTTAAATACGGACAGATGGGTGGGCTCTATTGCAAAATAAAAGGTTGAAATGAAGTCATAACTGTCTACCACGTCATAAAAACATATCTACTAAACAGAGCTTTTGTTATCCAGCTGCCGCTATAAAAGCTCACTCAAAAGCAAATAATATTAAAAAGAGCTTAAAAGCACAAAGGTAAATTATAATTTAACTGAATCAATGCAATTATATTCATTCCAATATTATTAATGCGAATGTAACTCTGTCTGTCTGTCTATTTGTTACGTTTACACGCCTAAACCGCTGAACCAATTATGACAATTTTGGCATAGAGATAGATTAGAACTGTAGAAGGAAATATGACTTTTTATCTTGAAACACATAATATAATACTAGCATACAGATGCCTCATCCCATACAAAGAAACCATGCCGACGTAACTAGCGTTTTTTGGTCTGATTATACTGATTTTTTTTTGTAAATCGATCGCGTTCGGGTCCGTTCCACGGCGGTATAGATTACCATCAATATCCATATATGCACGGTTTCTTTGTATGGGATGAGACATCTGTATGCTAGTATTATGTTATCTGTGCCCGAAAGAATATTCCCTTGGAATAATTTACGACTGTAACGCGGGCGAAGCAGCTGGCACAAGCTAGCTATTAAAATAAAGCCTGCGTTCCCAGTAACAAAGCCAGCTTTACCAATATTTTCGTAATTATTTTTGACCAGAAAACCGTTAATGTATGTCAGTAATTGCAGTAGAAAACATTCATGCGAGTATTTTTATGTTAACGAAAAGACTTCGTGGAAATATCGGAAAAGCATTTAATGCGATGTGTTTCGATTGTTTTATTATTTTTACAAAATATTACTTGCAATAAAGCTGCAGATATTTTTACAATTTGGTCATGTTTTTCTGTAGGAATTATATCGGAATGTTTATCAATGTCTTGTCTTTAAATACTGCCGAAGGAGGGTAATTTGTTTATCAGTCTATGTATGTATGTATGTTTGTTCCTAAGTGACGTTCCAGAGACCAAACGCGTTGACCGATTTTGATGATTCTTACGTCAATAGATTCGTCTTACCCCTACGAATTATGCTGTGCAGTCGGAGGATACATCTGGTTTTGGTCAGCCAGCTCGCGAACATGTGTCCTCCGACTGCACAGCATGATTTTCTTCTTGTTTGCGTCTTTTTAGTTCGTTTTTCAAGCAGTCGGGTTTTTTGATTGTTTTAATAAAGTTTTTTTACTGTTGTTGAGTAGGACATTTGCATATAAAACTAACAAGAACGGTTCTCTATCTACGTTGCTGAACTATTATGATACAAAAGCTTCGCAAACAACAGACGCGACGTCTTCAAATTCCGTAATCCATCCCGGCAGTCTTGAAAACTATCAAAAACATTCCTGTAAACTTGCAACACTGTAGACAAACCACATCAAAACACCCTCTGTTGTTTACAACTCCTGTATGATTAAATTCCTCTTGCTCCAGTCATTTGATATTGCTGATTCTGAGAAGGGCTCGATTGGTAAGTCCCTTTTTAATTCAGACGCAGACGAAACTGATTGTATTTACCTCCGCGTCGTCATGAGAAACGTTCCTAAATTCAGGCGAGTATTAGTTAAACTCGCCTGAATCACAGATTGATTGATCTTCAGTAAATAAATAAAATTTACAGGACTGAAATGAGATGGATGTAAAGTCTATTGAACATGTTGTATACATATATTACAGTTACACATACACACACACATTATGGGTAATCGCATCGGTTGGTTCGGATTTAAAAAAGGAATACTTGGTCAAAACAAGAAAGGGTCGTGTTATTAATTTAATTGGAATGGCAATGGGCACCGCACTGTATTCTGATGTACACTGTATTTTTTCTTTGTTTTTTTTTTAGTTAACAAACACGGTAAGGAAATTTCAAGTTTTTACATCAATAATACTAAACAATGTGCATGGAATTAGCAAGTTTTAAACACATTTTTTATCTCAGATTGGAAGAAATGCGGTATTTGTTTATTATTATTGCATCGTAGGATGCATATCTATCTACTTGTATGTATGTGTACCATAAAGTTATATCTCTAACTTATTAACTTATTGTTCAACTTCATATTTTGTGAACCGCTGGAAACTCGATGACAAGGTGTGTTGGCTGGAACACTGTATACCATTAGTTCATAATGAGCTACTGATAGAATAGTCTACTTACTTAAATGTATAATAAAGTTAAATGTTTTTTTTGTGTTTCTGTTATTGTGTTAAGCGACACTTCACACGTTACCCTAGTAATGCCAGTTGACCTAGAATTGTCAATTTTGGTTAAAAGCAAGGTCTTACAGCACAAGTCAAGGGAAAATTAAGAAAAAAAAAAAAAAAAAATATGGAAAATATTGGTACTTACAAGTTTTGGCGAAAATCTAAATTTGCCCATATCTTTTTATCGTGTTGACTCAAGACTTTGATTTTTATACACCTAATTATGACTATAGACCTCAGTATCTGGTATAAATTTCAACTAGCTAGGTCCACCCGTTTCAGAGAAAATCGGTGGTGACACACGGACAGACGGACGGACAAAAGAGTGATCTTATAAGGGTTCCTTTTTTATCTTTTGAGGTACGGAACCCTAAAAAAGAACTAACATACGGATGCAGATGAAGCGTAACTACCTAATTCCATTGACATAAAAGAACATCAGAGTTAAGTCAGTGCCCAAGGCTGCTGTCCCACCGTCGACAATACGCGAGTAGCGAGCTACTAGAAACGAGCTGCGCTGCGAGTGTTCTGCCCATCAAGCGAGAGTTGCTGAGCGAGTTTTTCTTTGGTATTATTAATGGAGAGATATTCTCGCCCGAAGTGTGAACTCTCAATGACCAACTATTGCTTAAACGTATTTATTTTATTGACACGGGTCTTACATATACATCATCACATCCTTCGTAATTTCTTGAGCGACAAGTCTATAGCCATTCGCCTCTTCGCCGGCAGTAGGGCAGGTACCTAAGTACCCAATTACCGTTCGTTTTATATGACAACTACAGTCAGAACCCATTATGTAGTAACAAAGCGCGTACTAATATGTGCCATTAGAAACTTGCGTTAAATCAACATAAACTCTTAAGTATACGTAGGTATGTCAGTTAAAATTCACTCTGATTTCATTTAAGAGGACATTCAAGAGTTAGTACACATTTGTCTGGAAGTTATTACGAATCTTTTATGATACAGAGTTTTGATTTGTGTACTTAGTCCTCTGTTTAAATGTTCTATATTTAAGTCAGGTTTAATGGGTTAAAGCCTGTATAATTGGCCTGGCATTCGAATAGCATACCTTTGGTAGGTTTTCAATAAAATTATCTAATCTGAGGTAAACCGATTATTCAGAATTAATTAAGATTTTAAAAGAATTATTTAATCAACCCGGAGCTTCCCTCCTCTTTTTTTATGGTTCCGTACCCAAAGGGTAAAAAAAGGACCCTATTACTAAGACTCCGCGGTCCGACTGTCACCAGGCAAGGACCGTGTTATCTCAAGAACCGTGATAGCTAGACAGTTGAAATTTTCACAGATGATGTATTTCTGTTGCCGCTATAACAACAAATACGCCGCTATAACAACAAATACACCGCTATAAAAACAGGATAAAATAAATTATAATCCCATACAACAAACGTGATTTTCTTGCCGTTTTTTTTGCGATAATGGTACGGAACCCTTTGAGCGCGAGCCCGACTCGCACTTGGCCCGTTTTTATAAAATATACTTAATAAAATTTGACCCACTGGTTAGTTCAACGTCGACAGAACAATCTTGCATTATTATCTTGCTGAACAGTAAATTTTTCGTTCTTAAAAATTTACTTTACAGACCCTAAAAAAACATGAAGCAATTAAGGTTTGACGCGAACGAAATAATGATACCCAACATTTTTGCAGCACCCAGTCATTCCTTCCTTTAACATCAAAGGCAATTTCGCAAAAAGGCAGCAACCATTGCTCACAGCGATATTGAAAGAAATGTAACACGCTTGTGCATTAGCGACCTTAGTACCGCGAACAGTATTGTGTTACGAGTTCCTGTACCTCTAAAAAAGTACTAAAATAAAAAGAAAGTTCGCACATAAAAGTGCCGTATCCATGTTAAAGCTGTAAGTATAATGAGATGTTATACTCGACGGTAACTTTTATTAAGTAACTAACAAGTTACACGCCTTTCTAGAATGTTCCGCGGCATATGGCGCAAGAGTTTTGTTATAGTTCGCAACTTTAGATCATAAATACAAGTTTCGAACACATGGCAGAAGCAACTGAAACACGATATTAACAGCGAAAAGCTATTCATTTTAACAATAATATTGAGGAAGACAATGGCCGTGTTGTTTACTTGAATTTCGATCTAAATTACCTGAGTGAATTGTAAGAACTACGAAATGTTCCTAAAGATCTTATTTCTTCACTCACAAATTTCAAAATATTGGTCTGGATCGATTTAGCCTCGAATGCATGTAGTGTTTCCGTATACCTTCATAAAAAATCTGAAAAACTTGCACCACTCTATTTGTTCGATATGAATTGAAATACTTTTATTTTTTTACCGATGCACTTGTTTTTTGTTTGGTGTTGATTTTCAATCCGTAGCACTCTTTGTTCCGGCCAAAAATGATGATTCTGTTCAGTTTTCTCTGTGTAAACGTAATATAAATATTGATAAAACATGATTTTTAAAATGAACGTGAGGTACGAGGCGAATGCACTGGCAACAAACTTGGTACTTGTAAGTATACTGTTAATCCCACTGGACCAAGAAAAAAACCATTAAATACTCCATTAAACTTCACATTTCGCCAACTCTTCCATCAAAAAGTTACGATCCTCCCTTCCTTCAGATACATTAACCAAGAATATCTCACGTGCTTAAAAAGAATTCTTAAACTTTGACTATGTAAAATCCCGAACAACTTTTTAAGATCCCCCGAGGTAAATGGACTAACCCAACGCGATATATTTAAGGACCGTTCGGCTTCTGCCAACTCTAAGTGCCTATTTAGACGAGCGAGATCAACCGGGCGTAATTCTACTCGTTTCTCTTATTTAAATAAACTCCCATTCGTTGGAAACAAACATAAGACAATTTACGCACGGGTCCTTTTGAGGAGATAGATAAGATACGAAATAAATCAAGTAAAAACCCTCCTAATCTTAGTAATAAGCTTGAGTCTAAAGATACTTTATTCAACCCGTCCAAATAGTTATCTTGTTGACATTAAAAAGCCTTTCTTACTTTTAAGCAGAAAATAACTTTCTTTGAGATAATATTGATGCTCAAAATATATCTTAAATAGCAATTTAGTAAGCTTCTTTGAAACCAATACAGTAAATTGGGCTCTAAAATAAACAAATCCAAAAGTTTGTTTAGATAAACATCGTTTAAGAACGCGAAGGTTTATAGGCATCATCAATAGTGCGTCGTTTCTTATCGTGTTGCTTAGTGTGCAAGATTTATGAAGGCTATCCAGTAAACATGGGAATGTATAATGTCGTGTGCAACATTTTCTTTGCCCAGTGCGGTTTTTTTAACATCCGGTAGTCTGAATCCCTTTTAGGATAATTTTATCGCAGCAAAGACGAATCGACATTCACTTGGACGCGATATGGGCATCGATACATCTCAATAATGTGGAGCCAAAGACGATACGAGTATTTCTAGTATTGATATCCAATCAATGAACTCTTAAAGGCAAGCACAATTTCTTTTTGTTCGACGAGAGCATACGTAACAAGTGCTTCCCAGATGAAAGTTATTTTAGCGTGTTACACAATACAAACACCTACAGTCTTGCTACACCTACAGATCTTTTTACAAACAAAACGTGATTCCACCACAACTGTCCCTTTTTAGGGTTCCGTAGCCTAATGGCAAAAAACGGAACCCTTATAGATTCGTCATGTCTGTCTGTCTGTCTGTCTGTCTGTCTGTCTGTCTGTCTGTCTGTCTGTCTGTCTGTCTGTCCGTCCGTATGTCACAGCCACTTTATTCCGAAACTATAAGAACTATGCTGTTAAAACTTGGTAAGTAGATGTATTCTGTGAACCGCATTAAGATTTTCACACAAAAATAAAAATAAAACAAAAAATTTTGCTGGTTCCCATACTTGAAACTAAAACTAAAAATATTTTTTTTCATCAGACCCATACGTGTGGGTTATCTATGGATAGATCTTTAAAAATGATATTGAGGTTTCTAATATCATTTTTTTCTAAACTGAATAGTTTGCGCGAGAGACTCTGCCAAAGTGGTAAAATGTGTGTCCCCCCCCCTGTAACTTCTAAAATAAGAGAATGATAAAACTAAAAAAAATATATGATGTACATTACTATGTAAACTAACAGCGAAAATTGGTTTGAACGAGATCTAGTAAGTAGTTTTTTTTTAATACGTCATAAATCGTAAACCGCAATTTACCAAGTACGGAACCCTTCGTGCGCGAGTCCGACTCGCACTTGGCCGGTTTTTTGTTTGCTGCGTTAGTTGGAAATAACATTGAGAAACCACCCTTAACAGTTTGAGATACGAACTTTCATTTAACCACTTTTATTTCACCGGTGTCATTCTATCGTCTTTTGGTAATGATGTTCATAAAAATATAGGTAGCCACGAAGTGTCCGTGTTAACTATGTGGTGGAGGCAGACGTTTGTGGACGTCGCCCAGTAACCGCATAATTTTCGCATCTCGTCGACCGGGCGCAGTCGTGGCGGCGGTGTCGTAACAGCTCCACGACACTCTACGACCGGCCTGCGGACAACTGCGCCACCAAAGGTTCACACTCCGCTGTCTTGTCACCAAATAAATGCAAATGAATTGATACAAACGAGCCTCTCTTTACATCGATTTTTTTCGTTTTGTTTCAGTATTTTCGCTCGAGACATTTCTTTGTTTACGCCTCAATACTTTGAGTCAATAAGGAGACTTAACTGAACCAAATGTTGAAAGGCTTCCAATAAGGCCACGATATCGTAGTCTCTGTTCTATTTCTGTACGGTTTCACTGATCCAGTTTGGGTGTTAAAAGGTCATGTTTTTGGCCATACGTCACACACTTTTACTGGCAAGATCTAAACAGGTCACTCACAAAAGAGGTCACGAGAGGAATCATTATGTGCTAGGGACAATAAGCCCTCGAGGGTGTTGTTCCTGTCGACTTAGCGCTGTGACCTTTGGCGCAGCTCATTTGAATAATTTGAGAGCAGACGACCAGCGCAGCAACATGTAGAGTAGTAACACAATTTTCAAGCAAGATTTAATTTACATTACTTTGCTTTACAAGTTTCATTAAAACACTGAAGCTGAGGGTTAATTTGAATAACGAATACAACCGAGATTGTAGCTCACGTAACAGTGTTGCCTTGCTTTCTGTAAAATAAGGCGGCCCTATGGTGCAATTATGAATCCGCAACGATAAAATGCGAGTTCCACTCACACGCCTGGGGATCGCACCGCGAACGTGAAGCACAAAACCTACTCATGATAATAGCACAACTTACGGAGCAACTGTTGTAGGCTCTCGACACGAGATACATATGCGCATACAATTAGAGAATATTACATAGTAATTAGTGAATACCTATGTAAACAGGCACGACGCTGTGGGCAAATGAAGCAAATTAATTGTTGATTAATCCTTTGCCGCATTAGCGGGAGCGCTCTGCGGCGGGATTGGTCAGAGCCCTTGATCACGTCGATGCGGCCCATCAGTCATGCGGCACCTGACTGACGGGACTCCGGCCGCGGGACGAGAGCCCGCGGACCGCCGACTATCCGCAACCTATCATTAGCGATCCAAAAGGTGCATGCCCGAGCATTAGTCAAGCTTACACTACAATTACCCACATGATGGACCACGATTATACTTTGATGTAAAAATACCTTTTTGGGCATGGAGACAAATCGGCGATTCGGTAGAATGAAAGGGTGTTTTTGTTATTATCATCAGTCTTAAGTGCTGATGAAGTCATATTACTAAATTAAATGTTTGAAAAAGTTTTTATGAAGTGCCCAACGTGCCAGACAGCAGCCAAAAGTTTTTATAAAGGTCGTAAAACGTGGCAGATAACTCAACTTTTTAGCGGTACAAATAAAAAGAGGCATAAAATATGATAAAAATTTATATTACAACGCTAACAAATTGTCGGTGGAGTTAATCGCGTTTCGCTCGTTGCTTATTCCCAGGCGCTGCTGATTAATTGTGGCAAGTTTGCCGCTGTCCGCCAGGACGACGACCCTACGCAGATAACTGCGGTGAGCCGCGCTCCTAACTAGGCAAGCGGGGACACTTTCTAAGACGTGTGACTGACGGGGGAACAGCCACCAAATTGCTTTATATCGAAGTAATGTGTTTGAAGCGAACCGGTCTTATTACTCCCGGGACTGAAGGAATTCCTGCGAAGCAATGGCTAATAACCATAACACAAAATGTCTTCGCTGACAGCCTCATCTATCGCTGCCGTGAACGAATATAAACCGAGATAACATTGCAAACAAAACGCTTTTTATTGTCGGCCTTATATTGCTTATTTGAATGTCTATGGTACACGCACACATAGTAAATGACTGTAGACGCATACATATATGTCCATAAAACGCTATTACTGCAAAGCAATCGACATAATACTACCATCAAACTCTTAATCAAGCCGGTGTTGATTGTTGTATAAATTAAATATAAAATTTAAATAGGTTCAATAAAAGGCAGTTTATGTCAACCTCGCCGCTCGGATATTGGCAGCGCATAAGTTTCAATATTGAAGCTCATTTCGAAGGGAACGAACGAGTTTATTACAGTAAACATGACTCATAAAGCCAGATCACTGGGCTAATAAAATGGCTGGCCCTCGCTGTCTGCGAAAATACAGCGCCAGCCCAAACAGAACCCCATAACGGTGACCCTTTCCCCATTTGTGCCCATGTCGAGCTGGGAGACAGGGATGAAGTATTGCCGCGTTTGGATCCTAAACAACAATAAAATCCGCAACAAAAATAGCGCAGAGCGCCAACAAATTACTAGCGGACCAAAAACATGTTTCCTATACAAGATATATGGGGCTACGTAAAGGGAGCGCTGAGGAAGTCAATAAATATTTCCCAATAACTTGATTACTGCAGAGCCTTTGATGGGAATAAATTTACTGCTTGGAAACAGGTGCCGTACATTAGCAGAGTACACGCATGTTCCAGACACACTTAATGGGTTTCTTCAGTTTCTTGATTTATTTAACTTTTCAATTTTGTGTTTGACACGCAATCCAATTAACGGTAACTACTGAGGGCGCTAGACATGCTCACTGGTCACTGGGTAGTGCTCATTAAATATTCCAGGAGGAATTTAAGGAATGAAGATAGAAAATTCCCTTTGTTCTATAAAATTCTCCAAATAATTGGTGTCCTTCAGAATCTTTTTACCAGGTTTCAGACTTTTCTGTTATCTTTGGACTTACTTACTTAAACTTAGAGAAAACGCAAGGTATTTCACTTTTTAAAATTATTAATTTTTACTTAACATACTTTTCTTTTACAACGTACCCTGGTTTTACAACGTACGTTGGAAAAATCTTTCGTTTTCTCATAATCCATTGTGGAAACAAAACCATTAAGTTACATAGTACTGACACAGACAGAATTAAAAAGTCAGATTGCCATCTTCTAGGTAGCATAGTTCGTTAGTTTCAATACTTACACTTAGCAAAAATAATGCAACGTATTCCCGAGGGTAGGTGGCAACGTCATGGGAGATAAACGTAATGCCTTAACCGCGTCACCAATAAAGCTTACCGTGGATGGAGCTGAACGTTTTTAGCGTCACCGGGACGTGTGAAATGCGGCCGCCCTTTATAATATTCACGAGGACGTGGCAAAAATGTTCGGTGACCTCGAAATGGGGCTTTTTCCCGGAGGGCCCTCGCCGAGTCAATTTCGTAACACTTTGACCCTAAAGGTGCCGAGGAACTCTGCCTAAATTATCTTTGGGACGACTTGGAAAAGAGGTCACCTGTGTGATAAATAGTTAAGCCCAGGTTAATGGGTTGGACGTTAGTGCAAAGTTGTTTTGTGGCCGAATGTTTAGTAAACACTTTGCATTCGGAGAAACTCACAACGGGTTCAGCTTAATTGCTTTAAAATTGTCCCTCACAGTAACACTTCTGCAAAAATGTGAATGGCATATTCTGCTTTATGTACTGACACTTGCATGCGAGCACAATAATTTATCTAGCAAACGCTACAAACTACAAACAGAATAGTATGAATTAGTGAGTGTTACTGGAGTCAGTAAATCAGGGCGCGGTTCTTTGGACCATCTGTTATGCAGTTGCAAATATCCGTTGCTTTGAGGGATAATATATTCGTGTGCCCAAATTATCTCGGTCAGAATAATGAACAGTGTCAAAGCCGAGTAGTGAATGCGGTAATTTACGATTTGCGCTAGTTGTGCGAACGTAATTACAAAAACAAATGTCCAAGTCATTGACTCGTGGACATAGCGAGCCCACTGTAGCGTGAAGAGAGAAAGTAGGCGTGGGCTCATGGCATCGGGAATGTACGCAAATTGGGTTTCGATTTCTATACAGCCATGAATAATTAGGTTGGTATAGGAAAGTAAAAAAGGTACAAACAGCCGGAGAGTGATTATGAGCGCGCATGCTGCCAGTAATTTGCTTACGGACGTTTTTGTTTCGCTGGACAACAGAGGGTCTCTGTTTTCCGACGCAATGTTGTTGCAAACAAAACTTATCTGGTCTCATGCTGTTAAAGGAGCCTTTTTGGTCTCGCACGGGGTTTTTATTTTATTGTTGTTTAATTGTATGCTTATTTCTCGTGTCTCCTGTGCGGGCCACAAATAAATATTTTTCTTTCTTTCTTTTTCTTTTCTTTCTTTCTAAAACATCATTCTAGAAATAAACTTGGAACTTGTAATTTATTTATTTATTAACAAGGCACACCAACGACTCAATTACACATCAATATTACAAAGAAACGTCTAGAAACGATCCTGTGTCGCATGTATTTTAAAAGGAATATAAAACAAACATAAAATTTAAAAAAAAATTGTTTCTAAAATTCTTGTAAAAACATTGTAAAATAAAATTAAAAGAAGATAATTTAAAAATATACACTTATATGTCATTGATTAAATTAGAATGCAACAGTTATTTACCCTAAAAACAAAATAATTGTAAGAAAAAAGTAAAATATCAAGTTACATAATTAAAACATTACCATTCCAATATTATCAAAATACATATTATCAAATTAAATTATTTCAAGCATTGAAACACACACATACGCACATACCTCCATTAATTAAAATTGCAAATAAATGATTAAATTGTATCATATTATATCAATGCAATGTAATTCTCCAATGCTCGCGTCCTTCACTAATATACTCGGAATTTACTTCTGTAATATGTGTACACATTTTAATATAGGTAGGTACCTAAAGCATTTTATTACGACTTTAATAATGAACTGCCATTTTCACGTTGCGGTTGTGTTTGTCTTAACTTGTAATTTTCATTATGGCAACATTCTGATTAAAACATTAGGTAAACCGCAAAAGAACAATGAACGTTGCACAACAAAAACAGAATTTCTCACCTTTTTGTTTCTTTAGAAATACGGTCAGGACTGGTTGATCGACATGTAAATAGTTGGTTTTCTAGTCATAACTTTGAATTACCTGTAACAAAAAAAGAGATAATTTAGATATAGCAATAAAAGGCATTTTGTGGGCTTGCTGCCTCGTTTTACTCATTTGTAAAAACCGGCCAAGTGCGAATCGGTCTCGCGGTCGAAGGGTTCCGTACCACTATCGCAAAAGACGGCAAAAAAATCACGATCGTTGTATGGGAGCCCCACCTAAATATTTTTTTTATTCTGTTTTTAGTATTTGTTGTTACAACGGCAACAGAAATACATCATCTGTGAAAATTTCAACTGCCTAACTATCGCGGTTCACGAGATACAGCCTGGTGACAGACAGACAGACTGACGGATCGTGGAGTGTTAGTAATAGGGTACCGTTTTTACCATTTTTTTTTACTTTGGGTACGGAACCCTAAAAACTGTGGGCAAAAATTACCCAGAACAGGTAACTTTATCATAACATAGTGAGAAAACCTGATAAAACAAAAACCAGCAGCATAAATAATAAAACCAGCAGTTCAATTCAATAGCACACAGTCCGAAATACCACAGTAGCTCGATACTATAAAGCATGTACTGTTTAAAACAATCTCAAGAGCCAGTAATACACGGCACATAATTCAGTGAGGTTCGGAGCGCGGTCCCCGGTGGAAGGTAGCTACAGAATACATAAACAGTTCAATTTAAAGCCCCAGTAATGCATGAGGGAGTAGAGAACTTCGGCAATGAAAGTAATGAACCCACTGTTTTAGTTCGCCTTTACGAGGTGCCTGCGGTCGCCGCCTATCACACCGAACCGTAACGATTCACACCTCGACGATTCAGTCTTTCCATTACCGCAAGTTGGAAACACTCATTATAACTCCCAATTCTGTCGCTCTCGAACATCGGTGTAAGTTCTTATTACTCGAGCCATTATACGAAACTTAATCCTTAATGTCAACGCACTTAAACAAATCTAAATTGTAAACAGCTAATTATAAAGTCGCAACAAAGTCGCCTCTATTAAACTTTAAACAATATATATTTAATAGGCAATATAATAGACTGTAGATTTTAGAATAATAATTGGAAATTACAGCGAAAGTTACAAACTTAAATTGCACTTTGACCTTTGGTAATCTTTTGAATTTAAATTGGTAGCCCTTTACAATGGAATTAGGAAAATAAATAGGGGCTTAAAACTTATAATGTAGAGGCCTATTCATTTAATGTAGATGCCATTACAGATCGCGAATTATACGGACTACTTAGACAAAACTTGGCACAAGGCCTAATAGATTTTCGCTGTTAAGGAGAGGGGAATCAAACCCTCATCCCTTATCTTCTAAACAAAACGCCGCGCCGCCGCCGAGGCATCAGCGTTAGAAAACATTAAGGCGCCGATTCCCTTTGAGTAGCTGATTTTATAATGAGAATCACGTCTAGGCTGCTAGTAGTAATTTTTTGGAAAAATATATGTTATATTAGACCATTTTCTTAATAATTTGATCTAAGCAAATTTTGAGTTTTATTCGTATGACATAGTGTAATTAATTTGTAAAGTTATGTCTAAAACGGACAAAAACACGACAATGGCACCAAAACCGCTGGGCGTATTTTAATGAATCGACACTATCTCAAAGACAATTTAATTATCTTCATTTTGATCTGAGGCTTTTTTTTTAAGTCATAGAGTAATAAGGATAGTACAAAAAACTACTAAATTTTAGGTCGCGCGGGTGTGAAACGGGTGCGCGTTTTGTTCCCTCAAGGTCGTTGGCGTTAGTCGTCGTCTTAAGGTTACACTAGTCGATAATTCTTCCATACAAACGTAGTCTGGCGATTACTCCAATATTTGACGAAGAGTACGTTCAAAATAAAAAAAATGATATAAATTTGTCTCATCATTATCTATCCCTGTATGGAAACAAAAAGGAAAAAAAAAAGAAATTTATGAGCGTCGAAAGTGCCATATTTCAAGACTAAAGGCGAATGGCAGGCTTGTGTGAGAATTTCGTACCGCTAATAAAATTTCGTGTTTTGGGATATTTTTTGTTTTAATTGGTAGTTAATATGATAGATAAACCCTTTTTAAATTCTTAGATTTTTAGAACTTGGGACGTAAAAGTTATAACCATTTTTATTTTTTAAGGTTATGTACTAGTGTACCAAAGTTACATAAACGTAAATGTTACATATTGTTACATAACGTGTAAAATAAATGTTCTAAATTGTTTTTTTTCTATCTTTCTAATGTTTTACTTACCATTAAGTAAGTAGATTGAGATGAGGATTGTACCTACTCAGGGCATTATAAGATACCTATGTCCAGCAGCGGATTTCAACAGTTTGATAATGATGAGTTTGATTATATTTAGTGTTATTTGTATTTCTAAATAATTAATTATCATTTTAATATTTGTGTTAGTTTACACAAGGCAACTTCTAAAATATAACTGCGTTTAATGTACGATTTTATTACGTTTATTTATTAAAATCTTTATACTGATATTATTAATTAATCCGAAGTTCTAAAAATAGTAAACTTACATAAAAATAAATGGCTTAGTTGCCTTAATAAGTGGAGCAAATTCTATAAAAGAACAACAAAAAAAGTATGCGGTACGAAATCTGCCGTTCACCTTTAACGCATCTTTGGGCGGCAATAAATACCATAAGAAGAAGGAAAATTGCAAAACGGCCATGGATAGATTAGTAATTCAACAATGCAAACAATATTATTTTGAAATAATACATTTAGTAGTTTTTCTATGATATCTAGACTTCCAAAGGACTGTTTATAAAATTTCGCGCTCGTTTTCCTCCTAAATCATCATCCATTTCGATACAAATTTGCAAAAGTGCTAATTCGTACGCTCTGCTTACTAATAATACTAATTCTTACTGCTCATCACAGCATCTATCTCTTTGGCACGTGTTGTCGGATAAGATAGCATGCATTTTAACCTCGCGCACAAAATAGTTCGTGCCGTCGACTAGAGGAACCTTAAATAACCAACTTTAGTCAGACGGTTTAGAGCTTCCTATAACTCTGTTATACCACGTCCCTATTTGCGTTGTCAGACCTTTAGTATTCATATAACTGGCACACGATCGGTGTAAATAGCCATTAAGATTAAAGTGTGTATAAGAGCGCAGCTGGCTCGTCCGCGGAGCAATCCCATTCAAAGTGTTTAAGTGGCAACACAACACTAGGCGAACGATCCCTTGCGGAGGTGTTTGTGTGCCGACAAGCAAAAAGAAACTAACACTGAACAGAGAGAGGCTTGTGGCTTATGGGAACTAGATATTTGAATCCGTTATTAGGATGTATCGTTTTCATGAATGAACTGACCATGTAGATTTTATCTTCAACTAGCTGTCCCACGCGGCTTTGCTCCCGTCAACTAGCTACCGACCTACCCATCTACCCTACCTAAGAAAAAAAATAAAAATATATATATATATATATTTGTGACCCGCACAGGTGACACGAGAAATAAGCATAAAATTAAACAATAATAAAAAATTAAAACCCCGTGCGAGACCAAAAAGGCTCTATCTACCCTTGATACATGATTGTTTGGTAATTTATAAATAGTTTAAATTACCAAACAATCATGTATCAAGGGTAGATAGAGCCTTTTTGGTCTCGCACGGGGTTTTAATTTTTTATTATTGTTTAATTTTATGCTTATTTCTCGTGTCACCAGCGCACGCAACGGTAGCTGTCAAAAAGGTATAATTTTGTCCATTTTTGCAGCATTTTTCATTTATGCTCGGCTCCTATTGGTCGTAGCGTGATGTTATAAATAGCCCATAACCTTTCTCGATAAATGTACTATCCAAGACAAAAATATTTTTTCAATTCCAACCAGTAGTTCTTGAGATTAGCGCGTTCAAACAAACAAACAAACTCTTCAGCTTTATAATATTGGTATAGATTAAAATGCTGATCATTATTGCCGATTCAAATTAAGCGAATCGGTACAAATTATGCTGATAAAACTGGTTTTAACAAAAAAATCTCCACCGAACCCAGGCTGTTGGATAAAACATAAAATTCAGCAGATAGTTGATTGATAAATAATTTATTTGGTGCACACCTAAAACCGATTGGAAATTGTGCGCAATGCGGCCCTAATCAAAAGAGCATTACCAGCAAAATGCTCCACATGTATAAAACATTCGCACACAGCATATTTATTTACCAACGTTCGATGGCCATTTAACTGCTATGTACGAATCAAACGGTTTCAAATATTTGATTACGCGTTTATGAAGTACTAGCTGATGCCCGCGGTTCCGCCCGCGTTGTATTAGTACTTCTGCCAATATCTTTATTAATTATAGCCTATGTGTTATTCTGAAGTATAAGCTATATTCCTGTAAAGTTTTATCAACATCCGTTCAGTAGTTTTTGCGTAAAAGAGTAACAAACATCCATCCATACATCCGTCCTCACAAACTTTCACGTTTTATAGAAGTAAGATGTGTAGTGTGTTTCACTGTACAGTCAAGGACATGAAGCATTTTGCAAAAGGCAAACGCACAAAGTATGTATTGTCGTAGTAATTTGTCAAAATGCAACAACATGTTTGTTAGACATCGATACAATTGTTGAATTGAATGTAATACAATTCAATATTCCATGAGAAGATGGATACAATTCTATGAGAAGATGTCCTCTTTATAAATCGTACTTATAAATGAACTAGCTGTCCCACGCGTCTTCGCTCCCTTTTACTGGTTACCTACCTACCCTACCCTACATACATGATTGTTGCGTTCTTTACCCGTTTACGCAGCGCACGCAACGGAAGCTCTCAAAAAGAATAAATTTTCCCCGTTTTTAGAACATTTTTCATTTATGCTCCGCTCCTATTGGTCGTAGCGTGATGTTATATAGCTCATAACCTTCCTCGTTAAATGGACTATCCAACACAAAAATATTTTTCAATTCCAACCAGTAGTTCCTGAGATTAGCGCGTTCAAACAAACAAACAAACTCAAACTTTATAATATTATTAGCTGACCCGGCAAACTTTGTTTTGCCATAAAAACACCAAACATTTATCTACCCTACCTACCCTACCTTACCTACACTACCTACCCTACCCTACCCGACCCTACCCTACCCTACCCGACCCTACACTACTCTACCCTACCCTACACTACCTTCGCTACCCTACCCTACCCTACGCTACACTACCCTATCCTACACTACCCTACTCTACACTACCCTACCCTACACTACCCTACCCTACCCTACCCTACCCTACACTACCCTACCCTACCCTACCCTACACCACCCTACCCTACACTACCCTACCCTACCCTACCCTACACCACCCTACCCTATACTACCCTACCCTACCCTACCAAAACCTACAAAAAAAAAAAATACGTAAAAACCATCTTTGAACTTCAACGAACATAAAAAAAAAAGAATTGGCCAAATTGGTCCGGGCGTTGTTGAGTTATGCGCTTACCAACACATTTTGCGATTCATTTTTATATTATAGATTAGTAAAAAAAAAAACTTATATCTCTACCAAAGCTTAAAGTGAAAATATCTGTTTAAATACACTGCGCTAACATATTTTTGCCCTTCACTGTACATAAGTCGTATTTTCCCTGAAAAACATGCATGAATCTGCACAATACCAGTGAATCTACAACCGATTTTCGTCTTTAAGAGCCCTCACATAAATTAATGTTGTCGCACAGACTGCCTATATATCGTCGCGGCAGTTAGAGTGGAGAGCTAGGCGGAGGGCCCGGAGTGGCCGGAGTACCATGTAGTGGCTTCCTCTTGTTCTCTAACCCAATTTGCAGTAAAGAGGGCTTCTTGATAGTGCTTTGATTTCGTTTCGAATTCGACCACAGTGGAAGTGGATACTGGATTACCAATGGACTTGTCGCAGGGGCTTAAAACTTTTGAGTTGATTCTACGAAATCGAAAATTGAGTAATGGTACTTGTAGTTTCTTTAGTATGGTTTTAGCTGGTACTGGTAAATGGATTTTCTGTGTTTAACAATACGTTTAGTACTATAGGATTTATGAAGAACAATTTGCAGCGGTGTAACGTGCTTTTTAACCGACATACCAAAAAGGAGGAGGTTCTATTTTCGACTTTGTTTGTTTTTTTTTTTATTTATGTTTACCGATATCTCTGTCAATTGTTGACCGATTCTGAAAATTATTTTTTTATTTGAAAGAGTATGTTCCGAAATTGGTCTGTTTTTAATTTGGTGAAGATCTGATGAAGAACTTCGAAGATATGCAGTAGAACTCTTCAATAAATAACGGCGAAACTCTCGAGCTTCTCATGTCTGTTTATTGTTTATACCATTTCATAACATAACAACACGCCAGCACGCTCTTAAGGGGTACGCAGATCTCTAATTTCACCGCTTATGTCCAAGTTTCATGATATTCGGGTAATATATTCTAGCGTTTTAGTTACCTTACTAAAAAACTTGCCTGTTAGGTAGTTAAAACTAAACAGTGAAAAATAAAAAAACTTTTTGCAAAAAAAAAATTACCGACTTCTAAATAAAAAACTACAAAGTGAAAAATAACTTTATTTTTGAAAGTCGGTGTCCATAACGCAAAAAATTGGTACCTACGAAAGACACCGACTTCCAAAAATAAATTTATTTTTCAAAACGGTAATATTTTTTAGCAAAAATGTATTTGTATCAACAACACATTTAACTTTTTATACATAAAAGTGAACAGGAAAAATCTCCAAAATACTATTGTAATTAATATTTTTCAGAAATGAGATAAAAACCCTGTTGATTCCTCGGAATTGCCGAATAATAATTTGCAATAAACTGTTAAGGAATTATTAACAAGAAAAGATTATCCATGAATAATCATGAATGATCATGATGATTTGAGTGCAATGAAGTAAACTGTCTTTTGTTTAAATTATTTCATTATGTATTTTGTGAAAGGGATGAGACTTATAAATAAAACTTTGTCGTAAACTCTCATAGCAAAACCGGTAAATAGGAAACGGATAGCTTTTGTTTTAAATAGACAAAAGGCATTCAAAGAAGAGTTGGATAATGCTTAGCACCTAGCTGACTCTGTTCTTCAAAGAGAGTAAAATGAAAGGGGTCAAAAGTTCACTATAATTCATTCGAATATTACAAATGCGATCATCTGTCTGTTATGTGTTCAGGTCTGACTCCCTGAACATATTTTAATGATATTTGGCACACAGCTCCTATCTGCCAAACTGCCAAGTCTATAAGACGGATAAGGATACTTTTCATCCTTGGGTTAATAAAACACTTTTCTGTGAGAAACTGAATAGAAGGCCTTCTGCCGTCGGCTAGTCTGTACTAAAGACAATAGTTTCAGTACGCCCTAGATTCCTAGAAGGTAGACACACTAGACTTTAATAAATAAATATGCCTGGTATTCACCTCAATAGGACACACAAACAATCTATACTAATATTATAAAAACCGGCCAAGTGAGAGTCGGACTCGCGCACGAAAGGTTCCGTACTTGGTAAATTGCGGTTTACGATTTATGACGTATTAAAAAAAACTAATTACTAGATCTCGTTCAAACCAATTTTCGGTGGAAGTTTACATGGTAATGTACATCATATATTTTTTTTAGTTTTATCATTCTCATATTTTAGAAGTTACAGGGGGGGGACACATTTTACCACTTTAGAAGTGTCTCTCGCGCAAACTATTCAGTTTAGAAAAAAAAAAAATAGAAACCTCAATATCATTTTTGAAGACCTATCCATAGATACCGATAGATAGACGTATGGGTCAGATGAAAAATAAATTTTTAGTTTCAGTTTTAAGTATGGGAACCCCCAAAATTTATTGTTTTTTTTCTATTTTTGTGTGAAAATCTTAATGCGGTTCACAGAATACATCTACTTAACAAGTTTCAACAGCATAGTTCTTATAGTTTCGGAAAAAAAGTGGCTGTGACATACGGACGGACAGACAGACATATCTATAAGGGTTCCGTTTTTTGCCATTTGGCTACGGAACCCTAAAAAGGAAAGGATAATATTTTTGTGTTCACCAAAAATCTAAAGGTAAAATACTGATCGTGCACCAAATATTAGTTGATCTACGAATAAATTATGGTCAAAGAATTTGTCCAAGAGCGAGCGAAGCGAGCTCGGGAACTTAGGGCACCCCGACACGGACAGGTTAGGTTCGAACGAGATGACGGGAGCTGAAGTGAGCGAGCAAAGCGAGCGAACGCAGCTCCCGTCATCTCGTTCGTGTTAGGTTACTTTTGACCCAGAATACACAGAAATAGGAGCCCCGCGCAGCGGAAACGTCGACTTATATGAACATATTTTGGTGCACATTCAGTATATTTGGTGGAACACAGGCAAAATTAGGTAAATGAAATGGGAATAAATTGAAGTACTTTTAAATACCATCCAAAAGGAAAGATTTGCATTTTTGTATGTTTGTTTGTAACGAATAAACTTAAAACTACTGGAACGATTCCAAAAATTCTTTTACCGTTGGGAAGCTACACTATTCCCGGGTGACATAGGCTTTTTATCCCTGTATTCCCACGGGAACGGGAACTACGCGGGTGAAACCGCGAGGCGTCCGCTAGTGGCTGAATATAATAAGTGACTAACAACAGCACATGTTGTACTTGCCACTTTATATATTTATGCTGTCTCATTACTGTGGCACTTCGCCGGGACAGGCAGGCGGGGTGCGGGGTGCGGGGTCGCCTTTGCCGGGGTCACCTTAATTTAGAAGCTACCCTTTTAGATGGTCATGTTTACTCATCTATTTTTGAGTTTATTAACCTCTTATTTGCACATCGTTTCTTTACTCTGTGCTAAAACAAAAGAGAGAATTTTGCTTGCGTTTTGAATTTTTGCTAATTTTTTTGGGTAATCTATCAGTTTCTTTCAATTATAATTCTGTGAATAGTAAGAGAGCAGTGGTGCACTGACAACGTTCCCGACTTACGTGTAGTAGGTCGTGAGTTCGAAACCAGGCAGGCGTTTCACTTTGTTTAAATGATTTCATCACCACTGCTCTTAAAACGGTGAAGGAAAAATCGTGAGGAAACCGGCATGTCCTAGAACCAATAATTCGAAGACAGACAACAACAAATCCGCACTGGGCCCGCATGGCGGATTAAGGCCTCACAGAGAGAATGCCTGTGTCCCAGCAGTGGGAACATTATAAGGCTGGTGATGATGAATACTAATAAAGTACAACCGGTAATATTCAGTATCCAGTAGTATACTAAATGCGAAAGTGTTTCTGTCGATTAAGTTTTCACGTTTAAACCGATGAACGGACATTAATGAAACTTAGAACACGGATAGAAGTAAGTTCCCTTGTGATAATACCTAACACACTTTTCACGCAGACGAAACCGTGGGCAGAAGCTAGTCTATGATCCGTTACGCTTCTCTGTTTACAAAATTAACAACAAGTGCGATCATCAATCCTACCTCTAGCAATCCTCTTTGACCGTTGATTTTGTTAAATTAAATAAACGTTGATTAGAAAGGCTATTCGAACGGACATTTTTGGAACCACTATACAGGGTGATAGGGCGAGCTAGTGTCCAATCATTAAACGCGCTTGAACTGTAGTTTGATTGAATTTTTCGGATGAGCAGAGTCTCGGAAATCAATCGAAAAAATGCCTGGAATTTCAGTTGTTTTTTTATGAGATACTAGCGAAATCCCATGGCTTTGTTCCTGTGTCCCACAGGACCCTTGAAATTTTCCGGGGTAAGCCTGTGAAACATCTTATCGGATCAGTATTTCCTTTACAAATATATCTACAAACAAACCATTTTGCCTTTTTCGTAAGTATAGATTGCATTGTAAAGGAAAATAGAGTTGTCTCATTCATTTATTTGATAGTTCAATTAAATCTGTACCTAATAGGAACCAATAAACTAGCATACACATTCCACGAACAAATCTATTGTGTTGCGCGAACAGCCTGTATTTTGCCTCGTATATATATTTCACTCCATTATAACAATGTCACATACACTACGCTGCCATCCTATAGCTAAAGTGCCGCTAACTGACATTTACCCGATTTTAAGTTTTATATCTTTATCAGAAATAAAATCTCTATCAACCTGTCTCAGCAGTACTTTTAAACAATCAATAGATTTCGGTACACCTTAACTGCCAGACAATGAGACGCAATAGAAAATGTATTGTTTGTCGGTCGTTAAAAACGCACAAAATTGCTAGGTTTACAAACTGTATGTGATAAGATTTAAGTCAGTTGACTTAAACTAACAATGAGCTTTTTCGAAAGTACGCAATTGTGTAAATTTTTGTGACTGGAAACTCGCATATGATTTATAGTTGATAAACAGCATAGAATTTTATTATTTCGCTTTTTTTTTGGTTTTAACCCTAAATATGATTTTGTCAGATAGTGGCACTCTAGCAGTAGGAGGGCGGTACGCACTTTAATAACGATATTGTTTCGACTAAAACATTGGTTATTTATATGCGCAAACATTTATGGACAGATATTATAACTGTTAGAATTTGTTAACAAAATTCATTCAGTTCGTTACGTATTCGTTCGATGTATATTAATTATATTTTATTATTCAAAAGCGAGTCCTTATTACTGTAATTGGAATGTTTGTTCAAATGGGACAAAAGACTCTAATTAATAGTAGATTACAACAAGGGCTGCTAGTTAGCTCGGCTGTAAGGCATCAATTGCAGCCCGAGATATTTAGGCGCCCGCCTATAGTTCGAGGGTGCAATTGGTGCTTACACCCGAGCTAACTATTCTGCTTTACATCTCGATTGTGAGGTAAGTAGGAAAACACCGGCGCTACAAGTTTTTTTTTTTTTTTTTTTCAATAACGAAGTTGAGCTTCGCCGTTCGATATTTAAAATTGATGACTATTATACTCACACGAAGACAAGGCTGAATAGCAAAGCGAACTCTTTGGTCATTGGGCTGTATGCATGATGTCTATTGCCAGTATGATGGTTAGATGTACGCGAACTTTTTGAAAGAAAGAAGTGTTTTTTTTTAATTACTTACCGCCCTAGGGCTTTTCTAGCTACATTATTAACCTAGAGCGCTAATTAGACGCCTACAAGCCCCATTTGGAGGTAATAAGAACCTACTTACCGAACATGAGAGATGTAAATATATTTATTTTTCCTTTTACATATAAAGTATTTAATTATGGCTTTCAGTAACTAAGAGGAAACATTACAAGTCGATAAGGCTATCTAACTTTTTGAATATTAAAATTGCTTTATAAGATATTTTATGGTAGAGGCAAACCTACAGTTTCCTGAAATCTTTCCTGCCAGCCATAAAATTAACAGGAACATAATATTAATTTATATTATATTCCTGTTAAAATTCTGATGCTAACAATTTTCAATAGAAGCGGTTACATAGTTATTTATACCTTAAAAAATGGGTACCAAGAAGAAGGCTCACTTAAGTACTGAAATATTTATTCCCCATTCCGAAAAACCGGTCAAGTGTGAGTCGGACTCGCGCATGAAGGGTTCCGTACCCATACCCCGTCATGAGATACAGCCTGGTGACAGGCGGACAGACGGATAGACAGACAGACGGACCGCGGAGTCTTAGTAATAGGGCCCCGTTTTTAGGGTTCCGTACCCAAACGGTAAAAACGGGACCCTATTACTGAGACTCCGCGGTCCGTCTGTCTGTCTGTCTGTCTGTCACCAGGCTGTATCTCATGAACCGTGATAGCTAGACAGTTGAAATTTTCACAGATGATGTATTTCTGTTGCCGCTATAACAACAAATACTAAAAACAGAATAAAATAAATATTTAAGTGGGGCTCCCATACAATAAATTTTTTTGCCGTTTTTTGCGATAATAGTGTATTTCTGTTGCCGCTATAACAACAAATACTAAAAACAGAATAAAATAAATATTTAAGTGGGGCTCCCATACAATAAACGTGATTTTTTTGCCGTTTTTTGCGATAATAGTACGGAACCCTTCGTGCGCGAGTCCGACTCGCACTTGGCCGGTTTTTACCCTTTGGGTACGGAACCCTAAAAAATGCTAAAGAAACAGTAGTCAGCAAGCAACTACCGTGACTTTCAACACAGCACGTCGCATTACTGCGAATTGAATTGTATTGACTTGTATTGTATTGAAGTATATTGAATGGACTGAATTATTATTTGTATTTTTTAGCTATATTGTAAGAAAAATAAACAATTCGTTCAGTTCCAAACCTAAACCTAAACAACACAGCAACTATCAAATTAGTCTATCATATCACTACATCACACTTCGTACATAGAGTCCTACATAAAATGTAAAACAGTTTTTAGTCGCACAGAGATGGACGCATCCATGCGGAAGCAGTTCGCACGAGTCGCGAGAAAGACGCCATTGTGAAATCGAAAAAAACATGCCGACTTTTGTGATAATCCTGTGACGTCATCATGCACGAGGTAATGTGCAGAGTTATTTTGGGACTTTTTTGGAGTTTTTCTTCTTGTTTTCGATTCGACGGTACAATTAATTCAATTGTTTGGGCCTAGTAGGTAGCCACGTTTATTTAAACGTCAGAAAAGCTGCAAATGTCACCTAGGGTATAAATGAAGGGACAGCTGGGACACTCCAGCAAGTGAGACATAGTCTGTAAAGAGACACAACACTCGCACCGGGTGTTCGACGGATTAATAATCCCCCATTTTGCGGGATTATATTTGCAGCGACCTACGTACGTAACCGTTTTAATTGTTTGGAGTTATTAACATAGAAAGTTTTTGTACTTAGTCAAATCAAAAGCTGTAAGTTGAGTAAAGTCATTACTATTTTTAAGACGAAGAGCAATTAAATTTGTTTGACAGCACGGTTGGCGCAGTGGCTGAGCGATTGGCTGCTGCACTGCATGTCGCGGGTTCGATTCCCGCACAGATTTTTTTTTGTATGGCCTACAGATAGTTGTTCCGGGTTTGACTGTTATTTTTTAATGTTTGTAAACCCACGATACAGACCGAATTTCCAGACTAGAGTTTATTTTTAAACAAAGATAATATAGAAAGACTTTATTATTTTCATTTCATTCTTTATTCCTTGACCGTATTCCATATTTTCATAAATTAAAAACGCAATGAAATAACGAAAAAAAACACCGCATCATTATCTTTGAATGACGCCCGAGTTTCACAGCACCTTGGAATAATGAATAAAGCCATAAAAATATATAAAGAACCGGCCAAGTGCGAGTCGGACTCGCATACTAAGGGTTTCCGTACCATTATCGCAAAAAAACGGCACAAAAATCACAGTTGTTGTATGGGAGCCCTACTAAAATATTTATTTTATTCTGTTTTTAGTATTTGTTGTTATTGCGGCAACAGAAATACATCATCTGTGAAAATTTCCAACTGTCTAGTTATCACGGTTCGTGAGATACAGCCTGGTGACAGACAGACAGACGGACAGTGGAGTCTTAGTAATAGGGTCCCGTTTTTACCCTTTGGGTACGGAACACTAAAAACGCCAAAAATGTATACAATATAAAGCTGAAACCTATCAGACACCGTACAATTTTTATAGCTAGTAGACATATTTAACCAGAATGTACTGAGGTTAAGTAGGTATAGGCATAGAGGTGGGTGTACAACATTATTACTCCAAGTTTCCACGTGACGCCATTTGCTTGATGAAAAATTTAGTTAATCAAAATTAGAGCGGCGCCGGTTTGTGCAACGAACAGATTTATTATATAGTTACAGCTGGTTTTTAGGTACTTATAACGTTTAAGGATGCCCTAGTCGACGGCACGAACTATTTTGTGCGCGGGGTTAAAATGCGTGCTATCTCTTCCGACAACACGTGCGAAAGAGTTAGATGCTGTGATGAGCAGTAAGAAGCTAGTTCACGTATGAATAAGCATTTTTGCAAGTTTGTAGCGAAATGGATGATAATTTAGGACGAAAACGAGCGCGCGAAATTTTATAAACAGGGCTTTGGGAGTCTAGATATCATGACAAAACGACTAAATGTATATTTTCAAAATAAAATTATTTGCATTTTTTAACTACTACGGGTATTCTATCCCTGTATGGTGGCTGTTTTGCAATTTTCTTTCTTCTTAAGGTATTTATTGCCGCCCAAAGATGCATTAAAATTAGTGTTGAAATATGGAACTTCCGGCGCTCATAACTATCTTCTTTTTTTTTGTTTCCTTGATAATATTTTGAAAGTACATCGTCATACAGTGGAGTAATCGCCAGACTACGTTTGTATGGAAGAATGATCGACTAGTGTAACCTTAATATAGTATTTTACAAGTGGGATGATAAAAGGTTTTAAGTTACTAAAAATATAAACTCGACATTTAAATCTACAGTGCCAAGGGCCTAATGAGGTGTATGTTCTCTAAATTACGAGCTTATTCCACTATCTCAACAAAAAGTGAGAGCTTGAAAAAAAGCGTATATCCCAAAAGAAAATAAATTACAGAATCATTTCCTAAATTAAGTTTGGTACCTTATTTCCAAGGGTGAAATTGTTTCATAATTTTGGAACAAAAAATCTCCAACGTTTCGGTAAGCAAGGCTCAGGCTTTATCGAATTTGTTACTCGTGCTTATTATATTTTTGGACCGTAAAATGGTAGTCTAAGTTTACTTAGGTACCCACACATCAAAGTTGCCCTTTTAAAACGTTGTTTAGTAAACGGAAAATAGGAACAACTGTTTATTTTAATTTGGTTTGGGCAACACCACGGAGCGAAAAACGTTTGCCCGTAAAACATATCCTTTTGCTTCTATACTTAATATAAATAGTCGGGGATTTAGACGTGGAAGAAAATATTAACAGAATGTTATCGTTTATTTAAAACTACTACGATTAACTTTTTTATTACAGCTGCACAAAATTAATGTACGCTTTACGTGTTTCATCATCAGCCTATTAATGTTCCCACCGCTGGGACACAGGCCTCCTCTCTGTGAGAGGCCCATTCCCGGGCCGTAATCCACCACGCGGGCCCAGTGCGGGTTGGTAGAGGTCACATAACTTTGAATTTTTGGTTCTAGAACATGCCGGTTTCCTCACGATGTTTTCCTTCACCGTTTTGAGAGCAGTGGTGAAGAAATAATTTACGCAAAGTAATGCGCCTGCCTGGGCTCGAACCCACGACCTACAACTTGTAAGTCGCGGTCGATACCACTGGGCCACCACTGCTCTGCTCTGCACTGCTTTACGTGTTTAGTTATAAACTAATCTGCATAAAACTAAGCAAAGTTATAAATAACCTTAACTAATATGAACTACGTATATATTTAGTGAAAATATTTTCTAGACCCGGCTTCGTAGCGTTGAAATCTTCTAGTCTGCTCGTCGCTCGTAGCGCTCGCTACGAGAGCTCGTAGCTTCGTAGCGCTACGCGGCTACGCTCCAGTGTTCCCACCAACTTGCCGGATAACATTTAAATAAAGGATTATATGCATAACTTAGTGAAATCAAATCAAATATATCACCACGAAGCTTGTTTTACACAACAATTTAATTTAATTGCTGCACTTCCCCGCTCCAATATTTCAATTATTGTTCATTAAGTAGACAGATAATCCCGTGCCGCTAATAAATTATCCATAATTTGTTGAATATGAGTTTAATTAAATTAGGGCTTAAATCAGTTTTCGATTCACAAAATAAATATGTGCTCGGGTGATGCGGGAGCGTTGGACTATTGACACGATATACGGATTACCGGAATGAAGTACAGCAGTTTTAGAGTTCCGTACCCAAAGGGTAAAAACCCCATCCTATTACTAAGACTCGACGATCCGTCTGTCTGTCCGTCTGTCACCAAGCTGTATTTCATGAACCGTGATAGCTAGACAGTTGAAATTTTCTCAGTTGACGTATTTCTGTTGCCGCTATAACAACAAATACTAAAAACAGAAAAAGCAAAAAATTAATTGAGGCTCCCATACAACAAACGTGATTTGTGTGCCGTTTAGGTACGGAACCCTTCATGCTCGAGGCCGACCCGCACTTGGCCTTTTATATATCGACATTTTATTATTCAGTAGCTATTTTAACTGATACAAACTACCTACCCAATATTCGAATACGTACAAAAGAAATAAAAGTAAACACTATTTACATTCTGAGAACTGCCATTTACACAAAGCATTGATAGGGAACAAAATAACAAAACTCCGCTACCGTTGGCAAAAGATTCAATTATAGCAACAGTCACGGGCGTTTTCAAATTCTCTCGTATAAAAACTTCTAGCAATAAAGCCTCCAAGGAGAAATACGGAACAGTGAACAGTTGATTCCCTAAAGAAATCTCATTAAAGTGTCTAGCATTGAGGACTGATTAACGTTCCGGCGGCGCACCGGACGAATACTGATGTCCGCCGGTATTTACAACCGTTTCCACAGATAAATGACTTCTTAACTTAGCTGTGCAGTGGTTGAGGACGTGCTCAGTTAAACACCAGCGTAGAATGTGTGACTCACATGAGAACCTTTCCGTTGTGTCGTAAATTGTCCTGTACGGAACTTCTTTGTTTGAACAAAAAGTAAGGATTTGAGTTTATTTCACACAGATCTCCAAAAAATTAGTTTTTACGAGACGTGCGAATTGGAAAATTAAGAACATAAAATTTTAAGATGTAGATATAATTAAATAGAATCAACCCTTTTCGTCTGCTAATTCATAGACAAATCAAAACACGAAAAAAAAAATTGCCGTACCAACTCAGTCTCAGACACATTTTTTTAATACAGACAAATCTCTAGCTTAATTAAGTGCTGTTTTCTTCTTAAAACGTCATCCGACGTCGTGTAATGCCTCCCATTTAGCTATTTGTGTTAAAAGCAGCGATTAAGAGGTTTTTAGCGTTAAGAAAGATTGCATTTCCCCCGTGTTACGAGTTCCACTGATGGAATTGGGCAATAAGGAGCTGTTTTGCTCCCGCAATTGTATTTGACCTGATTATTTAACCTTATTGTACCTAGTTGTAAGTTCAAAGGATTTTTTTTTCTGCAAACATATCTAATTCAAAGTCAGGCAGAGAAAAGGTCAAGAAAAAATATAAAAAGATTACTTAGTAAGAAAGAGCATGCTGCCAAGAAGGCAGGTCTTCAATTTATTATTATGACTGAGAACGAGATTAGACGTCATAAGAGGATTAATTAAAATATAGTCGAACGAGGAGGTCTAACCACAATTTTCCCAGAATACTTGAAGGCAATGAGTACAACAGTATAACAGTACATTTATTAAATAAATTATGCTGAGCAGTCAGAGGATACATCTGGTTTTGGTCAGCCAGCTCGCGAATATGTATCCTCCGATTGCACAGCATATTTTTTTTCTTGTTTAGTTACGTCTTTTTAGTTCACTTTCTAAGCAGTCGGGATTTTATATTTTTGGAATTATTTTTTATTTAACACTTTTTAGTCTGCTTATTATTCGAATTAGGTACATTTAAACATATAAGTGTTTATTATATGTTTAATTGTATATTTTTGAAATTGACACGATGGGATTGGAAGAAAAAAATATTGGGCACCCACAATATAGCGCCCAAAAGCCACCATTTCACCATTTTAATTAGCTATTGACACTCGCAAGATTAAGACGAATCGAATGACGTATGAATCATCAAAATCGGCCAACGCGTTTGGTCTCTGGAACGCAAATATATACATACATACATAGACTGATAAACAAATTGCCTCGGCCGGCAATTTGTTCCTCCTTCGGCAGTCGGGTAAAAATAAGCTTAAATCGGGTGGCACAAGTGTGTGTAAACGAAAGACAAACATAAGCGACAAATATGGGGGTCCAGGCTGGCGTAGGTACGCTTATTTGCTGTAAATATCCACTTGAAGCTAGTTGTGCAACTTGTTTGTTAAGAGTATGTTTGAAACGTTCAAAGTTTGTGCAAACAGTGATATGCGTTAGCATCCAATTTCACGCGATGACGTCACCTTACAGTCTGGAAGTCGTTAATCAGAGGCGCTGCGCAGTCTGGCTCTGCCTTCGTGCAGTACAGGCGTACGTACAGCGTCGCTCAGACGAGACTGGTACCGCACCGATGCTCAGTTTACTGCCCACAATTATATATGAGCGTACGGATCTGGTACACAAGTTTTATTGTAACGATGATGATAATGGAGTGTTCGGATCCGTACCTAAAATACATGTTTTCGGTTGCTCAGTTACTCAACAACAGTCAAACAAATATTACAAGCCGAATTTTGTTTGTGCACTACCCAAAATCCGTATGATACATTCATTATTTCAAATTAGAGGACTACCAATGTAACTTTATATTACAACCGACGTTCCGAACCACAGATACCTAAATGAAACCACGAATATTGAACCCTCTCGGTCAGGGCTGTACGTACAAACAAATAATAACGGACGTGAACGAAATAAATTAAACGATATTAAATCGATTTCTGTAATAAAGAACCCTAAACTTCAGCAGACGCAATTCCTTTGAACAGATCACTTTATAAGCGAATATAATTTTTCAATACAGGAAGATGTATGAAAGTGTTACGAAGTCGACGAAAGAAAATCCTTGTAAATCTGTGCCCTCGCGGGCCTCAGCTAAAAGGGGATTTGGTCCGCTGCGCCTCCTTACCAGACTTTCATTAAGTCCTCGCTTAAACGCGACAAAGCTTTGTGGGAGACTTTAAAAAGGGACGAAGGTAAACCGACTCGTAATGAATTAACATAGACACGAATATAGAACACGAGTACGAGTTCATAACACATTTAACATTAAGGCGCTATATACGCCCCAATGCTAACGCAATACTGGCGTACGGGCGCACGGCCCGCTCGATGCCAAAATATCAATATTGAACCTCCTTTTGAACAGTTTTGTTTGCAAAATATTATTTGATTTATTTAACGATTTATGCACACACATATACAGAAAAGAAGGAGGAACATACATGATTTACATATGCCATGTTAGTTATGAAGAAATTCCAGCTACCAATTTTTCTATGTAAAAATATTTTTAAACATCCTAGACGTTTTGGAAGAGTTACCAAAAGTTGCGAAAACGTATTGTGTTGTTAATTATTTTTTTAAAGCAAAACTATTAGTTACACGAAAAAACCTTTTTCAAACCTTTTAGCCTGGCCGTTACTAAGGAGTATGCTTTAGAAAGTTACCGTTTTACGGCACTAAAGAGTATGTAGGACCTTAATTTGAGTTTGATGTTCGTATTCGTACCAATCACATAACCGAAAATGTATTTCAGGAAATAAGATTCGATTTATTTCTGCGAAATCGACTTTCATTTCTCAAGATTAAAATTTCTCATATGTCTACATATAATGTAGGCCAAGAAAAGGTCGTTTCTCCTCGAGATGGTCAGATACAAGACGGATGAAAGAGTTCTTGACTAGAACCATTGTGCGTTACAAACAGCTAAACAGTGTAATTACACGCTCATTTATTGCACGCGTTACTGCGTGAGAATATGTCATACAATTATATTGTTGCACTACATATCATATATAATGACATATTTACATCATGCTTTCGTTCCTGGCGCATTCAGCACACCTTATGAAGTGTCGTACATACGTCTTGTCGATGTTGTCGTATTACTGGCGCTAAGCTATTGTTATTGCTACAACCGATTGTTATTCGATAGTCCAATACCGTGTGGAATTGGTGAGGATTCTTATTTACGACTATCACGAACGTCTATCGTGACGGGTGTGTTGTATGAATACACTTTAGGGAATAAATCGCGCTTTCAACGCAACCGCGGCACCGCGCCACCGCCTCTGATCAACATTGCCGCTAACAGCGGTTTCGATTTCGGTAAAATGTATTGTATGGAGTTTACAAATACATCCATTTTCAACATTGCACTTCTAACAGATTGTCTCACAAATCACGGTAGTGTTGCATGCATAGACTATAGAGGTTATTCTTTAGTGAATGCATGCACCGTTCTTAGTTTAAAGGGTTCCAGGAAACGGGACCCTATTACTAAGACTCCGCGGTCCGTCTGTCTGTCACCAGACTGTATCTCATGAACCGTGATAGCTAGACAGTTGAAATTTTGCACAGATGATGTAGATATTTCTGTTGCCGCTATAATAACAAATATTAAAAACAGAATGAAATAAATATTTAAGTGGGGCTCCCATACAACAAACGTGATTTTTTTGCCGTTTTTGCGATAATGGTACGAAACCCTTCGTGCGCGATTCCGACTCGCACTTAGCCAGTTTTATTCAATATTGAACCAACGCGACTATTTGCGATTATCACGATATACTGGCGATTCTATTTAGAATTTTAGAGTTGTACGTAAGTTTGAATATAAGGCTAATATTTATGTTACTACAAACCGCAATTCTGGCCATTTTGCTTCAATGATTCACCAAATAAATAAACGAAAATCATAGCTATTACGGACATAAACAAACACGAGCTGTAAACATTATTTGCACTACACTACTCTCTAAACCGAACACAGATTCAACATATTGGTAAATGAACAATGTAAACACTGATGGTAGTTACATATTGAAAATCACAATACAAATGTGTACTACACCGTTGGGCGACAGTTATAGGGCCGTACGCGTACCATGATATACCCATACACTGGTATATGGAGCGTGCGATACCATTCACTTAATCATTCGTTCGTTGCGGATGTTCACTCTATACAGTATGAATGAACTACTGAGCATCGAACGTTCATATCCGTTAACGTTGCGACTGACTGCGCTATTAATAACAAGGTTTTTACTGCACTTGCAGTTATATATTTCAACTACCAACCTACGGGATATTAAATGGATGATTTAACATAGAAGATGCTTAATTGCTGCGGTATTCTCGACATACTTCCGCTTTTAGTCGTAGTCCGTAATCAATCAATGTTTTTCATAAAATATTATGCCTATCAGGTAAATGGCGGCGCCAACCTGCTCGTCGAGGGAGGTGGTCTTACGTATAATATTCTCCCGGAGCTTCAAGGTGGTTCGTTGTATATAGATCGGAGTAATCAACGGCCGGTCATGTTCGTCAATTAATACACGTATAAGTTGCAGATGCCGTGCATCGGGAGTGTTTGCTGCAGCTCGTACGGGTGGCTTTCAAGCCATCATGCATAAGAAAGCGGCTTCCTTACTGCAACGCTTGCGTAGCACTCGGACCTGTCCCTCTAGCCAAGTTACAAACGTTTATTATCGAATGTCTTTCTACAATCGTTAACGCCTTTTATTTGTATGGTCCGACCACGTGACTTAACGTTCAGATGTGTCATTCCCATACATTGATTCGTTTTCTACTAGTGATATCGATTGTAGATTGTCGACTTGGCTACAGGTGCTGAAAACGATTGTTGGCAGAGTGGACTGCCCCATTAAACTGGGTAAAAATAAGTATAGGTTTATGTTAAATTCAATTAAGTACAAATAACACTAACATAGCATTTCACAATCTGTTACTAACGATTAACAACTTATGGACTGATATATGTCTGAAATAAAGATATATTTTACTTATTTTTAATACCCTGTCTAAAATTACAGTTCAAGTCTTCCACCGTTCCCTTCTCTTCACACGTTTACATAAGATAAACAAATTGCATGACATCCCAATACCGTATTTGTACATAAACCATGCAAAATTACGAGCGGACCGGAATGCAACACATTTCATAATCACGACATTACGAATATTACAATATAAACTCACAGATGAAAGCAATACGTGTACATTATTTCAATAACCTACAGTCTGCTTCAAAACTTAATTAAGTCGTATATTTGCAATATTGGTAAAGCATAGCGAATGAAAAATGGCGACGATTATTTCTTGCTAATGTTTATTTATGCTCTACGTCACAATGCTCAAGAAAGAACACGCGATATAAAAAATTACGTATTTTTAATCATCATACATTTTAATTAATAAACCGTCCGTTAAGGTTGCCCTAGTCGACGGTACGAATTATTTTGTGCGCGGGGTTAATATGCATGCTATCTCATCCGACAAAACGTGCGAAAGATATAGATGCTGTGATGAGCAGTAAGAAGCTAGTTCTCGTACGAATACACACTTTTGCAAATTTGTAGCGAAATGGATGATGATTTAGGACGAAAACGAGCGCGCGAAAATTTATAAACAAACCTTTGGGTATATCTAGATATCATGAAAAAACTACTAAATGTATCTGTTCAAAATATAATTATTTGCATTGTTGAACTACACTCATCTATCCCTGTATGGTATGGCAATTTGTCTTCTTTTTATTTTTTCTTCATATTGTATTTATTTGCGCCCAAAGATGCGTTAAAATTAGTGTTGAATTATGAAACTTTCGACGCTCATAACTTTTAAATATATTTTTTTTACTCTTTTGTACTCTCTATTATTTTGTACTCTCTCTCTATTGTTATCATTACTAGCCCTGTATGGAAATACAGGGCTAGTAATGATAAGACAAATTGATATCATGTTTTATTTAGAACGTACGCCGTCAAACAGTGGAGTAATCACCAGACTACGTTTGTATGGAAGAATAATCGACTAGTGTAACCTTAATGGTCGGTCGGTTAACAATATTGTATAGTTACAGCAATAATACTATCATAATTTACTAATTTAATTTACTATATGTGGAGGCTTGTTATTAGCTATTTGTTTAATATTACATTCTTTATGTCATTGATTTGTTAGTCTGTAAGCCTTCTTTAAAATAAAATAAATAATTAACTAACCACGCTGTATTTGACATTTATGTAAAGGTCAAGTTACCGATACTGTTTTAAATTGTCATCGATTACCTAATAGTTAGGTAATTGGCAATCTAGCTCAATTATATCATATCGTGTATAACTAATTTTGACGATCAATTCAACCACAATATGTGTCATACTCTGTATATTCGGCTAAGCCGCTATAGGACTCGAAACCATAGGATTAAAATCTGAATTTCAGTGTCCGCATATCAGGGTGAGCTTTTACTAAGTATTGAAGCAATCGCTACATAAAGCGTAGCGCTTTTCAAAGCGTCCGCTTCAATAGCTTGAAAGCATCACATACAAAAAAAGCAACTTCCTAAGTCTAGCTTCGAATCGAAACTATTTTAGAGACCAAACTAAAAGACCCAGCAACGAATTGCAAATAAAAAATACTAAGAATAAATTCATTAATATACCTAGAATCTCAAATAGATATTTATCTACAGAAAAAAGCTATTAGAAGTGTGAGTCAAGTTTATTGCGAATCTACGAATAGAGATGTCTCGCCAATACAGATAATATCAAGGCTGTATGTGCCAAGTGGCAGCTAGTGAGGTGACATTGAGAACATAATATTATTTGTGACTAGTGAGGTGACCCTCTCGCAACAGACAGCGGACGAAAGGCCGATCTTATGATGTGCTATGATCGACCTCTTAGGTATGTTATAAAAGTGTCTGAAAACTTACAAACTGTGTGAACATAATATTGAAGCAAGATGTAAGTTCGCTGAAGAACTATTAACAAGTCGTCAAATTGAAATCATATTAGGCTGTTTTTTTCTGTTGGCAACCCATTTTAGATTTTGTTCATGCAAGAGGTGACACATCAATGTCATTCAAATTAAGAACACACACAAAAGGTGTTGTTAGTCATCAACATCATCACTTTTTTCATTTGTCTTAGATTTACCTACTTTAAGACGGTACTCTGACCAAAAAATCGGCATGAGATATGAGCATTCCTATTGGTCTAGCGGCACTGGTGGCGCATGAATTACAGTAGTTAATACGCCCAGATCTTAGAATAAAATCTTTATAAAATCGAAATTTGGTCTTTTGAAAAAAAACATTTCTACAAAAATGTTCGTTATTAAATTGTCTATCCATTAGTGTTAGTGCAAAAAATAATTAATGAACACTTTACGAGGAGATGCATGCTATCAATAATTATTTCTCATTTTTATGTTTTTTTTGTAAGGAGTTTAGTGAAATATATACAACATTAAAAAAAAAACGAAATCTACCATTTTAGAATCAATAATATGTAGAAATTTAATGTATTTTTATTAATTGATATTTCTTTTTAAATAAGGAGTAGATAGCTCCTAAAAATAGCTCGAAAAACGGCTTGCGCGGCGTTTTGCTCAGGGTACCGCCTTTATGTAGAATCTCCGCTTGTTATTAAATATCGTCTAGACAAAGCTTAATTTATTCTAGAATGTAAATAACGAAGGAGACAAGACATCGCCATGTTTGAACACTTTGAAGACAATATTAATAAGAATTCTCTGAAAACCGAACCGTTTTCTACCTAACGATAACTTAATAAGACCTAGAGGAAATCAATACTATATCAATGGCGAATTTGAAATTAGCTGTAGGTACTTAATTATGCAAAATACAATGAATATTGCCCTTTGTATATTTCGTTACCCTCATTATTATAATTTTGGTAGACGGATATTGTTTAAAATGCTCTATAGTAAAAGTTAAGTTCATAAATATTCACGCCGACTCTGTGGAGGAAATCCGAAAGAAGGAATAAATTGAGTGGAGAGGGTTATATTGGCCCAGCTTTATAGGAATGAACGAACATATACGGCTATGAACTAGCATTTGGTAGCTTGGCATGTCATTATTGAAAAGCTGTTCTGAAACTGCGAAAAAAAATTGAGAAGCGATGTTTTGGCTAAAATGATTCAAGTTGATTGCATTTTCAACCGATTTTCCAAAAAGAACGAGGTTCTATGTCCGTCTTTATGTATGTTTTTTTTTTGTATGTTCAACGTCAATCAAATTGGGACAGATTAAGTTTTTGTTTGGTCCCATTTAAATTTGGTGAAGATCTGATGAGGGACTTCGGAGATGTATTCCAGAACTCTTCAATAAATGACAGCAAATCTCTCGAGCTTTCTGCAATAGCATGTCTGTTTATTATTTATACCATTACATAACATAACATAACATCACGCCAGTACGCTCTAAAGGGGTACGCAGATTTGTACAGTTCATCTTGGTACACTCTCATTTTACCAGTTATGTTCAAGTTTCATGATATTCAGGTAATCTATTCTGGCATTATAGGTACCTTACTATAGAACTTGCCTATTAGGTACCACAACTAAAAAGAGAAAAATAAAAAACAGTTAAACAAACAACCGACTTCCAAATAAAAACACTACAAAGAGAAAAATTACTTATTTTTCAAAAATGCCCCAAAACTTTGCCACATCTGTGACATTTTAATTTTAACTTCCTAGTATGCAATACCTACGCCGTATAATCTGAAAATATACGTACATACATCCTAGAATCAAACTTTATATTTGTACAGCAAGTACCTTTTGCTACAAAATGTTCCGTAGCAAACAGTTTACCCAGACTAAAAGTTTAAAACTTTCTTATTGTAGCACTAATACACAGAACCTGGTGCTCTGCAAACTGCAACCATTTTTCTTCAAGTAGTTTTCCATTACAGGCTTGTGTTTGCACTTACTAACATATCCTTGCAAATTGATAGCTCAAAGGTAATCGATAAAATACATGAATCCGTTCACAAGAGCCGTGTTGACGTACGAATTATTTGTAAAGGCTTAAACTGAATGTTTCATGAGCACACAAAACTGCGCAAAACGCACAAAAAATACAGCAAACTTTATCGAATACTATAATTACAAAGCCCGTACATTGAATATTTAAGTAAAAAATATTTCCGCTTCAAATGTATGAGTCACTTATGCACGCTAAATAAGTAATTTATGTATCGTATATTTGGCTTTCGTTCTCGAATGAAATATAAATAGTGAGATCAATTTATCTTTTACAAAAATTAACTACTATAGATAGATTTTAATGTTTTCACACGAATAATATTGCTCACGAAATGGAAACCACATAAAGTCGACCAACACCTTTATTATTTCGTTAAAATTGCTTTTGTATTCAGATAAAATCACTCTGTGTTTTATGAACCGTCTGGGATGCGCGATGTTAGCTATTTTAGGGTTCAACCGAGGAATCCTTATAAAATCAATTTCATTTTTTTTATTTCATATAGGCCTAAATGGGCACTTATAAAACGTCAACAAAAGGGGCACGGTTCGGGTTGGTCGTTTCCTATGGAGAAGAACCGACAAGAGTATAGTATAGTTTCGCCATGTCCGTCTGTCCGTCCGTCCGCAGCTTAGCTCAGAGACTCTTAGTACTAGAAAGCTATAATTTGGCGTGGATATACAAACTAATCACACATCACAAAGAGGTAAAATAAAAAAATGAAAAATAAAATTGTGTTACTTCCTGTACACTTAGTGGGGATGTTTTTTTTTCTCGTCTATCCCATGGTGTGGGGTATCGTTGGTTAGGCTATTCAAAAATATAACGGGTCTGTGAAAATCATTTTTGATTCAGGGATCCGTTTGCGTAAAAACAGCTTTAAATTTTGTTAGTCAAGTGTCCCCCGCCTGCCAGCTAAAGGTTGCTTTTGGATATGTGAAAAATTCACGGCAGTAGTATAAATAACAAAATTAAAATGAAAACTATCACAGCTACGTAAGCTTTACAAGTTTACGCGTAATCAACTACGGAACCCTAATACTGCGCGTGGCCCGACACGCACTTGGCCGGTTTTGTAATGAACAATCGAATAAAGTCGTAATTTTATCTTTGCTATAATATTATATTACAGCACTTGAAGTATTACGGTCTAGACAAATCTAAACTTTATAGACGATATAATATGGGTCACCTTCATACCGCACTCAACCTAAATCAACAACAACTTTAAACATTTCAAAGTTCCATTGTGTTTTGACTAAAAACCGAATAGTTACTAAACATTAATTCGCTCGCTTTTGCCTCTGGCTGTTTCTGTATTGTTACGTAAAACTCCTAAAAGCAAGAATTTTTTATACCTGGACGACAATGATTAATGGCGAGCTAGTGATGAAGCGATTAGGGATTCAATAGGCGGTTTTTCGCGACTTAATATTTTTTTTCTATTTAATAATGTGCGCCTAATAGCCAGTAGAGAGTGGGCCCATCTTTTCATCAGTATAGGTAAATTGAAACAGAGATGGACCTTGCAAAACCATTCATAAATTACAAAACGATTCATTAGGCCCCCCGAAATGTGTCAACCAATAGCAAAGCAGGACAGTTCGGTTTGACAATCTATTTTCCAGAGACAACAGGCCGTCATAGTGCGGTGCGGTGTGTTCAGGTGACCGCAATCGCAACTAGGGCTTGCGGTCGTTTTACATCAGAACCGAAGGATCCTGTTTTCAATCTATATTGTCGTCACCGCAGTCTTGGGAAATACTCTGTGGAACATCCGTATTCCGATCATTACACATAATTTCATAATACTGTGAGGGAGGTAGCTCAGAGAGCTATAAATTATAAGCAGAAATTACTTTGAAATATTGTATTAAATCAACAACGTGCCCGTCTTCAGGCGGCTTGTACCGAAAAGTCACAAAGAAAAACATCATTTATTATTTGACAAGCGTCTTTCCTTTTTCAATCACCTTCCAAAACTAAACAGTTACCAGTCTTATAATAGGCATGGAGTTCGCCTCTAAATAGGCAGAGTCCTCACAATACCTAATTTGTGGCATTATTTGTGAATTTGTCTAGTCTACCGTACCTAGTCGTCTTGCAATAATAGATATTGCCTATAAAGTTAACCTTTGACATAAAAAAAAACATCTACCTTTCCTAATTCTCATTTCTAACACGTTTTTTTACTGCGCAAGGGTTTCCCAACAAATACCTTATCCAAAATTGATCAAGGGCCGCCCGAAGTTCAATTGTTCGCTAAATAATCCATTTCGGCCGAAGAAAACTCGTATTTATAGGAAGCAGCTTTTATAAGTCGTCGTCCAATAGTTGGTGGGCTACAAATTGGAGGACAGTCTGACGGACCTCGGAGATCGATGTTGTATCAAGGATTGGGAATCCTTTATCTACGACTACGGGGTACGTGATGTGTTTTAAATTTTGTATTGTCTGTCCAAACCTGCCAGTCTCAGGTCTTAAGGATACACTAGTCGAAAATTCTTCCATACAAACGTAGTCAGTCATCGTAGTAGAAAATTATATCAATTTGTTTCATCATTATCTAGTCCTGTATGGAAACAAAAATGTAAATAAATAATATATTTGAAAGTTATGAGCGTCGAAAGTTCCATATTTCAACACTAATTTTAACGCATCTTTGGGCGGCAATAAATACTATAAGAAGAAGGAAAATTGCAAAACGGCCTCCATACAGGGATAGATTAGTAATTCAACAATGAAAATAATGTTATTTTATAAATATACATGTAGTTGTTTTTTCATGATATCTAGACTCCCAAAGGTCTGATTATAAAATTTCGCGTGCTCATTTTCGTCCTAAATCATCATCCATTTCGATACAAATTTCCAAAAGTGCTAATTCATACGCGAACTAGCTTCTTACTGCTCATCACAGCATCTATTTCTTTCGCACGAGTTGTCGGATAAGATAGCATGCATTTTAACCCCGCGCACAAATTAGTTCGTGCGGTCGACTAGTTCAACCTTAAGAATTAATGTGACTAGGGGATCGACACAATTGTCTGTAACTCATTCCATCGAAAAATTGCTTCGAGAAGATACTCAAATATACGGACAAAAAGAGTTTAAATAGTCGTGACGGTACACTGAACTACATGTGTATTCTAATTGTTAAATGCTAATTCGGGGACAAAAACCCGAAACAGTTAAATATTCACGCGTCATACGACACACACAAAGGTCCCTGACACGCCCACACTTTTTGTTATTTAAACGACTCCGCTTCGGACAAGTATTCAAACATTACTCAGATTAAGCAAGCTAACATTTTTTTATGTGGTTCTAAATCACACGTGGGCGGAAGTGGGTTAACGATCCGTGATTCAGACGGAAGGACGATGCACTCGCAAATGATCCTCACATAAATCATGCCAAGTACGGGGTAATAAAGCAGTACGTATAGACGAGTGATGTAACGAATATTCGCGAACGCATTCGCGGGTATTCACATATTCGCATTTGCATTCGCAATATTTCTGCGAATAAGCATATCAGGAAAAAGAGACAATTTGAAGATAATAGTAGGTTAATAAAATCAAAAACCATTAATTTCTTAGGTTTTTAATGGAAAGTAACTTAACCTTGTAAGCACTTTATCAGACTACACTTTATCATTTGGTATTATTTATATTACTTTGGGCAATGAGGCTTAGTTATTACATTTTCATTAGAACTTATAAGACAATAAGTATATGTATTTATATAATGCCAAACCATAGACAACTGGCGCTAAATTTTAACAAAAACTGAATATTTGTATTCGCATTCGCATCTGCGAATGTCAGTAGTGGCTGTAGTATTATATTATCTGTGGTAGTAGATATTTGGATTCGCATTCGCATCCACGAATATTCAAAAAATGACATTCGTTACATCACTAGTATACTACTATAGACACGAGTACACGACCGTACTGAGGACAGACGATGAATAACAATTCCCTAGAACATTTCAATAAGGCTGAATTAATTTAAGAAATGGAAGTTGATGGGACGTAAACGCTATTACGTCAGCTAACAATTTCACTGTGGAGGACGCACTAGTGCGAGTAAATAACAGAACGCTTTCGGAAAATGGACGGAACTGTACTTGTAGCCCTTGTTGAAACTGAGTCGCAACAGCGGACCCATTCTACGAAACGCTGCTGTAATAAAGTTTAACAAAACCACTGATGTTGGTTTTTATTCTTTATTCAAACAATAATTTAGAGGATTTACACGAGTAACCGTTTTTTGGGCGTTTAAAACTAATTTAATGACCCTAACTTAAAATTAAAACAACGCGACAGTAATATCCTTCTGGAAATCTCTATAATTTCAGTTTCTAAGTACCTACTTAAAGCAGACTTAACTGTCGTTATTACACGCAATAAATAAGACTGTTTACTTACTTTGTGTAAGACAAAGTCAGTAAAGTAAGGTAACAGAAGCTTTTTACTTGATAAAGCGACGAAACAATTTGACTTAATCCCTTTTCTATAGCCATGATGACGTCAGAGAGAATGGCGCTTTAGACGAATGGGAGGTTTAAGGCAATTTATAAGGCAGCGAATTGACCATATTGCTTAACAGATGAGGAAGCCGTTCTTAAGCGCTCAATCAAGCGCAGTGATGTCGGGGAAGATAAAGATCATCTCAATTTCTAACGTAGACGTACCGTGCACCTAGCCCCAGGCTAAAGCAGGGTTCCGTATCTATCTATACGTCCGTCGCCCCCCACACACATCAGGACCCGAGGTGGCGGCGCGTAGTGTTCCACGCGCGCACCTCTTAGTTGTTGCGGGGGAAGTCTAACACCTCATTTCCCCCCAACCCAAGATCGAGGCCCGCAGAGCTGGGCCGGCACTAGCCAGGGGTTGCAGAAGTATCGTTGTTCCCGCGATCCCCAGCGCAGGTGTGAGATGGAACACTGGGGTGGTTTTTAGTCAGTAGGAGTCTGACAGACCTTTACGCCCCATTCCAGGGTGGAGGACAGCCAATGAGGATTTTCCACCCGGGAACAAAAAAAGGGGTTCCGTATCTATGGTTAAAAGGGCAGGGCTTTGTAAATCGCGACCTTGCTGCTAAAAATGACGTGACTGGTGCACGTGTCCCATAGGTATGCGCATTTTAAACTTTCCACACCTCTTCCGATCTAGTTGTACAATGTCGCACTGTCACATATGGGCGCGTACCGACCTTGCGATTTACGAGATAAGCGCCGCGGGTTCCGGCTGACGTACACACGATAAAACAACTGCTCTACTTGATCGAATACAGAGAAAAGAACAAGCAAAACAACTTGTAAGTTGTAATCGTAAATTTATACTGTACTAGCTGCTGCCCGCGACTTTGTCTGCGTAGCATTATTAATTTGAATAGCCTATTTTTTATATCGCGCTATAATAGGTCAGGTGTGTAAGCCGCTGCCAAACTTGAAACCCCCTGTCCACCCCCCTAACGGCTGATTTCCGGACTAAAAACTATTCTATGTCCTTCCCAGGGACTCAAACTATCTCCATACAAATTTTTATCTAAATCGGTAAAGCAGTTTAAGCGTGAAAAGGTAACACACAGACAGAGTTACTATCGCATTTATAATATTAGTATGGATTAGTAGGATAGAAAAACATGTTATTGAACTAAGAAAAACAAGTTAAAACGGAGCTATAAACCACAAACGCATGCATACATAGAAAGCCAGGCAATCACTACAAAAAAAGAAAAACAAACAAAATGATGGCCACATTTCTCCACCGCAAACAGAAAAACAAATGCCGCGATTATCTCTGACCTTATTACATACTGACTTAAATTAATATGAGGCCTACCGTTTCACGTTAGGCTGACAGACAAAAACCACACAACCACATATTAGCGTCCGCGGCATAAAATGTTGCAAGTTTGTCTATGTCCGTGCTCATTCACAACACTACACATCAGGGTCGGCGAATTATTAAACAAATACACAGAAACTACACACAGGATTCATCAGAGGCAACACACACGCTCTCATTTAAAACTGAACGCAAATCTGGAAACGCCAGATAGGAAAAGTAATTGGCTAGCTACTGCCTACTAGCTAGAATAGTAAAAACTGGCCAAGTACGAGTCGGACTCGCGCACGAAGGGTTCCGCACCATTATCGCAAATAATCATGTTTGTTGTATGGGACACACACTAATATATTAATTTGTAATTGTTTTTATTAGTATTTGTTGTTATAGCGGCAACAGAAATACATCATTTGTAAAAATTTCTGCTGTCTAGCCATCACGGTTCATGAGATACAGCCTGGTGACAGACAGACGGACCGCGGAGTCTTAGTAATAGGGTCCTGTTTTTACCCTTTGGGTACGGAACCCTAAAAACCAACATCAGTGGTTTTGTTAAACTTTATTACAGCAGCGTTTCGTAGAATGAGTCCGCTGTTGCGACTCGGTTTCAACAAGGGCTACAAGTACAGTTCCGTCCATTTTCCGAAAGCGTTCTGTTATTTACTCGCACTAGTGCGTCCTCCACAGTGAAATTGTTAGCTGACGTAATAGCGTTTACGTCCCATCAACTTCCATTTCTTAAATTAATTCAGCCTTATTTAAATATTCTAGGGAATTGTTATTCAACGTCTGTCCTCAGTAGTCCACATCGGTTTTGGCCATCAAAAAACTTCGTAGAAATCTAATGTCTCAAGTTTCAACAATTTGTAGTTGTATTGACAACAAGCCAATATTAATTGGTTCAAGTTAATTTTAGAAATCTCAACATCACAGAACGGATTATTGACTCAATTAAACTGGTCCAAACCAATTACCAAAGACCACTTGACGGTCAAAACTGTACTGTACACTTTGAACTGGCATTTGATTATGAAACTTGAATGCCAAGATGTTTTTATAAATCAAGTTCTATTTAAGCTTTAATTGTAACGATATTTAGGCACTTTGATCCATTTAATATCTAGGTTAGTTACTTGGGATTTGTTTATGAAGTTTATTTTTAACCGCCTTTCCAAAAACGAGGTTCTATGTTCGACATTACGTTTGTTTTTTTTTTGTGTATGTTCACCGATATCTCCGTCAGTTGTGGACCGATTTTGAATTCTTTTTTTGTTTGTAAACGTATGTTCCGAAATTGGTCCCATTTTAATTTGGTGAAGATTTGATGAAGAACTTCGAAGATATACAAACCTACGTTTTAATTTGGAAGTCAGTAGTATTTTTCTGCAAAAAGATTTTTTATTGGACTCTTACCTAAGTACATATTAGTAATACGTACTCGTACGGCATGATTTTGTTCTATCTTTATATTAAGTCAAAGAGCAGTATTGAGTCATGGACAATAGTACCACACAGTCAAAAAAATAAATGTTGCGCATAGCAAAGTCAAAGGTTAGGTGTTCTACTAAAAAAAAGAACCTACAGTTACAACAGTTGACTGAACATGACAACGCCAGTAACTGACTAACAAATGTTGAACTTTTGGCACTCTCTAGTTCAGCGTTTGTTAAAGCCTGTACTGTTAAGAAAAAAATAAAAAAAAACAAAGTCGGAGGATACACATATTCGCAATCTGGCTGATCACCAGATGTATCCTCCGACTGCACAGCATGATTTTCTTCTTGTTTACGTATTTTTAGTTCGCTTCTTAAGCAGTCGGGTTTTTGATTTATTTTATTTTTAATTTTTTAGTTAACACGTTTTATATAATTAGGTACATTTAAACACATTAAGGGTTGTATATTTTTGAAATCACCTCTTAAAACCCTTTCTTTTGATAACCCACACGATGGGTATGGAAGTTTTTTAAAATTCTATTTTCCAATGTTAATGTAGCAAGTGACACTCGCAAGGCGATTGACGTAAGAATCATTAAAATCGGCCAACGCGTTTGGTCTCTAGAATGCCTCCTAAGAACATACATACATAGACTGATAAACACATTACTCTCCTTTGGCAGTCGGATAAAAAAGCTTTTATCATTAATTTTAGTTGTGGTGTTCGTTCATGCTCACGTATCCGCACTGTTCCGGAAGTTATAAGCTAAAGCCAACGTGACATGACGCACTGTCACGTTGTCGTCGCGCCTCATCGCGCTGACAGCATTACACACGTTTAGAATTTATAATTAAACCAGGTTATCATGAATTCTAATTAAGTTCATATTAAAAACAAATTAACACACGACTTGCCCTTAAGATAATCGCGGTTTACACAAAGAATTTGAAACCTCTAATACAGGAACTCATCAGGGGCGGCTCTAAATAATTAAACCACCGTAACTTCGTAAAGACATGAGACAGCGAAACTTCCTGCAAGTATAAATGAAGACACGGTATATGGGTAATACAATTACAGGAGTCAAATTAATAAGACGTTAATGAGACAATTAAAATGCCAAATTTCCCGCGGAGGGAAGGGACGAAACCACAAGCGTTATTCTATCCCCTTTCGGGTGCCTTTTACCGATCCGTTATTTAGGCACCACATAGATTCTTGGAGAGCTCGATTGAAACTCGCCGACAATTCGAGGTATAATTGAAAGCTGTTTCCTTAAACAATTAGGTTGTCAGCAGTGGGGAAATGTTCATGACACAGGGGTGTGCGCGCCGCCGCAATTTTCGAACAAATAATTACTTTTGTTGAACATTTTCGCCTCGACTTAGGAATCCCAACGCACGCCTCACTCAGGTATACTTGTTTACTGTTTAATCGAAATTACATCCGTTTCAAATTTCCCCGTAATGAGAAAATGAACAATGCTCAAACAAGGCCTCTTCGTGACCGTTTACGCTCTGAACGAAATGTTATCTACGCTCATAGGAAACTTTCAACCAACCATTCCCCCATCATTATCTTAATTATTATCCAGTCATAGTTGTCCATTTACATAAATTACTAGATTGCTACGACGACGACCGCTATTTAAAATCATGCGTGAATGTGGACAAAGCAAAACACCGACTTGACACAAATTTGGTGGTAAAGTTAAGTACATTCGTAGATGCTCAGCGACCACATATTTGTTTTCACAAGTACATAGCAGTACGGTTAAAAACGAACCGCGTTGAATATTACATCGCCGTAATACTTATTCCACTAAATTATTCAGTGCAACCGTTCGCCAATTACGTCGGCACTAGAGCCATATGTTTAAAGCACACTGTGTAAAATTTCCCACAGTTGTTTTTATTTGGCTCGTGTAAGTGTGTTGTAAATCTGTGAGAACAGTGTGCCTGCAAACAAGAGCGGGCTAATAACAGGTTATGCAATGAAATGAACACGAACTAAACCGCAGAGCGCGACTGCGATGAAATTAATTGAGTAATTATGGTTGACTTCGAAATTTCACTGGCCTACGTTCACGTAGGGTAGTTGGGTGGAATTAGACAGCACGGAAATGAGGCCGAGTTCAACTGTGTCTAGACGAGGCACGTACTCGTGTTAAATTGAAACATTATTCCAATAAAATTAACGTTACTGTATTTTTTTCAAACATTGTTAGGACTTGTTTAACGATTGCTAAAAGTAGGCCGTGTTCAACCCACGCCTACAATCTAACAAGTACAATTAGCTAACTAGTTGGACTAGACGAAAAAAATTAGGAACTTCGTGTTTCTTCATTCTAGATATGATTTCCCTAGTTCCATTAACTTTAACGAGAGTTATAATTCATTTATGACGAAGTCGCAATACTTACGGACAATCAAGAGATAATAATAATCATCACGTACCTGAAACAAAATATATTTTCATTAAATAAAGTTCAATGAGGAGAAATATTATTACTTTTCCCAGCGCTGACTACGTTGAACGAGCGTGGGAGCGATGGATGAAAAATACGCCGCGCAGGAAGCTAATATTATTGGAAACGACTCTACTTAATTATTTGTTTATTTTTTTAATTCCACGTGAGTACGTTTTAATAATTAAATATTCGATTAGGCCAACTATTTAAATTAACTTTAAACTTTTTGATCGGATTCGAACTTGATAATATTTTTAATTCATTTGGTTTCTGTAGGACGAAATCAGATTTTCGCAAGGCACGGATCTGTGCTGTTTTTGTATGAGATTTACTACTGCACAGCCATTGTAGCCAACTTCAGGGCGGGCAAGAAGTTTGGCGAGACCTATACCTACCTACCCTACTTACCTAGAATTACCTACCTACCTACCTTACTTACCTCTTCAGCAGAGAATCGTCAAATGCACAACGCAATCTATCGAATATGGAGTTAAACTGTCCGAGTATCTGAATTGCTTGAATGCTTTTGATAGAGTGAACCGATTCCGATGAAACAAACACTAAGTAATTACTTCAAGTTACGCACAATTTTATGTACAAAAGACATCTACATTGGTTTCGTACATTTTACGTGATGCTTGCACAACTAAACAGACAAACAGAAAGAAAATCTAAAAATGCTGAAAATGGGTAGGTACTGTTATCCTATTTTTTTGGAAATATTTAATTTACATTATTATTAAAATAATTACAAAAAGTATCATGGGTAGTGTATGAGATGTTACAACAATAGGCTTCGATAAACCATCTTTTATACCGCAGTGAGGCATTTTATTAAAAACTTACACGAACTTTATCAAGCAAGATCTTTGGGGCAAAATCCTCTATCATGTCGAAGGCACGTATTACATTTTATGTACCCAGGTATGTTGGCACACGGATAGCTCTTACGTCAGCGTTTATTAGTTCCTTCCGAATGCAGGTGTCAGGGTACGCAGGACCATGTAATATGTTTGACAGTCAATGTAGCCATATGGAAAAAAGTTAATAAAAAAATAAAAAGACCCGACTGCTTAAAAAGCGAATTAAAAAGATGTAAACAAGAAGAAAATCAGCAATGCAGTCGGAGATTACATATTCGCGAGCTGGCTGACCAAAACCAGATGTATCCTCCGACTGCACAGCATGATTTTCTTCTTGTTTACATCTTTTTAGTTCGCTTTTTATGCAGTCGGGTTTTTTTTTTATTTTTTTTATTAACTTTTTCTTTTTTATAACTTTTAAGTCACCATTTATTTCGAATTAGGTACATTTAAACATATAAGTGTTATTTATTAATGAAATCAACTTTAAAACACTTTATTTTGATACCCCTCCCGATGGGTTTGGAAGAAAAAAATTATTTGGAACCCCACAATATGGCGCCCAGAAGCCGCCATTTTTCGCAAAGTTAAGACGAATCGATTGACCTAAGAATCGTCAAAATCGCCCGACGCGTTTGGTCTCTGGAACGCCACATAGGAACAAACATACATACATACATACATAGACTGATAAACACATAACCCTCCTTCGGCAGTCGGGTAAAATAACTTACTATTCTTTTGTTTTGAATCTCATTTAGCCTTATAATTAATGTAGTATTGACCGTCACCTAACACTTGACCTTTTAGTAACGCGGTGCGCAGTTCATACCTAACTTTAGTAGGTACCTAACTACCTACTGCAGCTTAAGAAATGTACCACAACAAGCAAGATTATATAAAGTAATACCACAATCTGTTAGCAATAGTTATTACATTTCCCGTCTTGCAGAATCCTTAGTAATGTTAGATCCAATAACTACGCTGCGTTCATGGGCTTAAGTACGCCTTGCTGCCATAGGCAATAGCGATACGTACGATGGTATTGCCACAAATTAACCGGTGTTGCAAGAAAACAAATTAAATCAAAGAAGAACGGCCCCAAAATATAATTTCCCTCGGGAACTATCTTCGCCAAGCAAGTGCTTATAAAAATATTACATCTCTGTTATAATTTAATAATTATGTTTGGGAAACAAAATCTTTTTATTAAGAATTTTAATTATCTAGTGAAGGTTCGTCTGTACTTCTTTATTAAGTTCTTAAGCCTGCCGTGTACCTAGTTATTTGAAACCGAATTCGCTATCAACCAATGTGTACAGTATAAAAAATAAAAAACCGGCCAAGTGCGAGTCGAACTCACGCACGAAGGGTTCCGTACCATTACCGCAAAAAACGGCAAAAAAACACGCCTTTTTAATATTCATTTTATTCTGTTTTTAGTATTTGTTGTTATAGCGGCAACAGAAATACATCATCTGTGAAAATGTCAACTGTCCAGCTATCACGGTTCATAAGATACATCCTAGTGACATACAGACAAACAGACGGACCGCGGAATCTTAGTAATAGGGTCCCGTTTTTACCCTTTGGGTACGGAACCCTAAAAACAATGTAATAAGAAACTCGATCTTCTCTAAGTGTTAAATAACGGCGTTATTTTTATTTTATTCATCAGTCTGCTACAACATTACTTATTCTTCTTCACAAAAACAATTTGATAGGTAGGCGAGTCCGAGGTGCCCGGAGCAACCGGCCTGACCTTTCTAACGGCTAGAATATAAAAAGTGTGTTACGCCCAACTCGTCTCGCCAAATAAGGAACATGTACAGTTACATCCCGATTACTGTAAATAACATTAATCTTAGCTATTAGTGCCAGTACGCGGATCTCATGTTCTTATATATTATCTGCTTATTACACGATGCAAACTAATTTATACGCGGAAATCTGAAGATCTGAGTAGGTACAGCTCAACGCTCAACATGGCCGTTGCCAGAACACTTTTTTATATTCTGTATTTGAGTTAAATTTGCAAAATAATGATTTCAATAACTAGTTAGTTTGGGATTTTCCGCATTGCTGATGATACAATTGCTTAAAATGTCGAGGAAAAAACAATGTTTTTTTTTGGATTTAGGTATGACTACCTCGGGCAGTTTTAATTAGTTTACTGACATAGGTACATTAGGTACTTTGGGTTTACCCGTTTTGTTAAAATTCTTCTTATCAGTAAAACCTAAATAGGTTGAAAACTTATATAAATAAGTTGAAAAATTATAGGTAGGTATTACTATAATTTTTCAGCTTAGCTTATCAGTTTTTTTTATATTTTTTATTTACTAGCTGTCCCACGCGGCTTCGCTCCAGTCAACTGGCTACCTAACTACCCTACATACATGAATGTTGCGTAACTTTAACCGCTTATGCAGCGCACGCAACGGAAGCTCTCAAAAAGGAATAATTTTGCCCGTTGTTGCAGCATTTTTCATGTATGCTCCGCTCCTATTTGTCGTAGCGCGATGTTATATAGCCTATAACCTTCCTCGATAAGTGGACTATCCAACACAAAAATATTTTTTCATTTCCAACCAGTAGTTCCTGAGATTAACGCGATCAAACGAACTCTTCAGCTTTATAATATTAGTATATACAATCATTTTATACATTGGCAGATAAACGTAGAAGTATTTTATGTATGTATAAATGAATTAATTACTAGGTAAACGGTCTACTAGAACAATAACATAACATCGCCTGTATTTTCCGAAGAGTTAGGAGGTTGAATTATGGTACCTACACAAACATTGCGCCAGTTTTGTTTAAGTCCCATATAAGGTAAGATTAAATTATATATTTATTTCTCCATAAAATTTTACAATTTTGAACATTATAATTAAATTAATAAATAGGTTTAATAATTTAATTATAATGTTCAAAATTGTGTACATATACACCAAAAATAACTGCAGAGCAACTGCGCCTGAGCTAGGCCGAGCCTGTATTTCAGGACGCAGAGAAGAGTACAATACTCACAACTGATCTTTGTGTCTCTGAATTGGCTGCAAGATCCTGCGCAGTAGCAATTTTGTGTCAAAGGTGAAGAAAACATTGTATAACTGTCTCTTTCACTCGCTAACGTTTGTCGCATCGCCCTATCTAGTCTAAGCAGTATACTCGATGACAAACTGTTTCTTGCGCAATGATTGGAGAGCCAACTTCAGAAACACAAAGATCCGCTGTGACTACTATACCTATTTAGTGTGATAAACAAACCACGATAATACTAATGAACTTACGTCACACGCTATTTGCTTGCTATAGGAAAAAAACATTAAGAAGGTAAATCTGATAATTAAAGGAAAATCCTGCACTGGTACCTACATTTACTGATTCTAAAATAAATCAATGTAGGTAGTTACGACCAAACTGTACAAGGTACATCAACCTACACTCACAGACAAATTATAGGTAGTTATTCCAATTGTTTTTAATCCCCGACAGAAAAAGAGACATCTGTCTGTGGCATCATAGCTTCTAAACGGATGAACCGATTTTGATTTCGTTTTTGTTTTGTTTGAAAGTTGTTTTTATTGAGATGCTTATCGGACCAGCCGTTCAAAAGTTAAGGGCATTTTACTGTTGCATCGGGGTGTTTTCGCAAGATATCGTGTCATAATTACATGTTCAATAGATTGTCGATTCGAGATCGAAGCGTGTCTTCTACTAGATAAATTATGTAGCATGAAATAAAAATGTATCGAGGATTTTTCAATTTTACTTGTTTAAAACAAAATGATGCTACAATTTGGGTGTCTGATGCTTGCCTTTCTCGTATTTCAGGCGTAGAATAATAATAAATCCACAGGACAGCTTTGTGGCGTGCTGGAGGACAGTGGCGATCCCACGGACCTGTTTTATTGGCCGTTCGGACTGAACACTGACGGGAACATAGCTCCCACCTCTCTCTTGCCTTATTTGGCTGGCTTGAGTGGAGATTCGCAAGAGCAAGCGTGCGGAGGAAGGAAGTTAACCCAGTAAGATGCTGGTAGGGATCTTGACCTCTCTCTCTCTACTCCTCAAGCACCTCCGTATATGTTGTCTCCTTGGCGCTACGTCACTAAAGTGCCAGCAACCGTTTATGGGGGGAGGAGGGCATTAATTGAGTGTGCAAGTCATCCCCTGCCATTTTATAGCCGTGTAGATCAACAGTGGTGAGGCAGGGGCCAATAGTCCTTCTATAGTTTTAGGTAATCGATCCACGAAACTCCCAAACCCATAGCCCAATGTGTTTTGTCTCCATATGCTTCAATAGTCCTGCACCAGCCGCTGATTGTCTTTGGGTGCTCACTAGTGCATACAGGGTTATCCCTGTTTGCTGTCTCAAAAATAATAATGAAATATTACGAACGGATAATATTATATTACGTTTAGCTGACAAATTATCATGGTTCGCCCACGTTATGCCGACTACTGCGCTCTGCACCTGTTTAACCCAGATCGTCCAGTTATGGCGTCAAATCGGCCATGGCATAACAACTTTGAAGAAATGTTTGTTATTGTTGTTCCGACATTACTTCCACCAAAAATAGGCATTACTTGAACTCTCACATCACGATCGTCGTTCGCTAACAAAATGTGATACTGAGATATTTATTCTCAAGTTTCTTCCGATGAATCGTGATTACAATGACGACGTTGTATAATTTCCAGAAATTCTATTATTAATGGCAGACGTTTACGTTGTTTTTTAATATCTTTAGATCTCAAGATAGTCAATGATCTTTCAAACAAAGATCACGGGTCACGACCACAGCCTTTTTTTTAAACCCAATTCTTTTCCTATCATCTTATTGCCTGCATCCGGCATCCGACAAGGATGACGTGGTGACGTCACCACATACTCCATCGATGACTTCACCTCGACATGTAAACACATAAACACATTCGGAGCTCACCGCAGCAGCCTTTTATTATTCAATTGTTCAACTTTAGCATTTTGCAGAACCTTGGCAGATTAGTCAAGTTTTGAGGTTGCAGCATTGTCGCTTAGTGCAGTTATGTGCAATAGGATGTTACAATGTGCCAAATGTTTTGTTTTGAACACTGAGCAAAGCTTTTTCACAGAGAATATCCAACTTCCAACTATAATATTTATATATTTCATTCATCATCATCATCATCATCATTTGTGAGTGTGTGTTTGTATGTTTGTTACTTCTTCACGCTCAAACGGCTGGACGGATCTAGATGATATTTGGCACAGAGATAGTTTTTTTTTTTTTTTTAACGTTGCCCCACACTAGGAATTTCTTCCTGTATCGTGGGTGCGTTTACAAATATATAATCTCACATACACAACACCCAGAGCCGGAACAATTATCTGTAGGTCATACAAATATTTGTTCCGTGCGGGCATCGAACCCGCGACACGCAGCGCAGCAGTCAATCGCTCAACCACTGCGCCAACCGTGCGCCCAAATTATAGTCTGGAATAGCACATTTTATCCCGAGAATATGTTCCCTAGCGATAATTTTCAACAGTCACGCGTGCGAAGCCGCTGGCTGAAGCTAGTCTTACTTATAATCGTCACAATTTAAGAAGTCCGATGACGTTTCTCATTTTACATGCCCGGATAACTTCGTATTAACGTTTACAAAAAATCAAATTCATAATCTTACCCATACACTATATCAGGGATGGCGAACCTTTATTAGAAAACGTGCCATTTAAATTATATATTTTTTTTATGTGACAATGAAGTGCCACCAAAACATGTTGACATTGTCTTTTTTATTTTATTTAGCCCACTCTGTCCCACTGCTGGGCAAAGGTCTCCCCCACATCTTTCTAGACTCTGTCTTAATTGACAAAAAATTAAACTCGTATACTAAAAAGTAGGAGTTGGTGTCATTTCTGCTCTTGCAAATTAGCTAGATTCGAAATACCCTTATTTAAGCGTGCCCAACATATTTTGTCGTGTGCCACCACAGGCACGCGTGCCATAGGTTCGCCATCCCTGCACTATAACAACGAGTATCATTCGAGTATCAAGTTTAACTTATAATATAACGTATTCTAAAGCTGTCAAGTCCAACTTCTTAGATTGTCACGACTTTAAGTTACTTCTCGGTAAGGGTGCTCCATCGTCGGCCAGCGTCGATTACCATAAGGTGACATGGTGACCAAACGCGAACCTCTTCAATTTTTAATATGATATTTAAAAAGGGTTTTTAGTAAAAAAAAATCATTATAACTTTTTAGTTAGCATTTTTTTTTCGAATTGGGTACATTTAAACATATAAGTGTTTTATTTTTGAAATCACCTTTTAAAACCCTTTATTTTGATACACCACAAGATGGGTTTGGAAGAAAAAAACAATTGGACACCCACAATATGACGCCCAAAAGCCGCTATTTTCCATTTTAATGGAGCCAGTGACACTCGCAAGGTTAGGACGAATCGATTGACGTAAGTATCATCAAAATCGGCCAACGCGTTTGGTCTCTAGAACGCCACATAGGAAGAAACATACATAGACTGATAAACACATTACACTCCTTTGGCAGTCGGGTAAAAAAGAGTACCTACTTGATAAAATATAACTACGAAATATTGTAAGTTTATTATATTCCAAGCACAAAAAATCTATAGTTACAGATTTATAATTAGTTAATTACTAAGCCCTTAAGGCTTATAAACACTCGCATGGGCTGCCAGCCTTCCTTTTCATGGATAAATAACATCATTACTGTTACAGGGGCTCTTGTTATTGTATGAATTAACTTTAGGCTTATAACACCAACAGCCATTTCGGTTAAGTGGATAACAGTTATTTCTAAGTAGGTTACTAAATGTACGAATTTACAAGCCTCTAAAAGTAATTCCAAATGTTTAGTAGGTAAACATTTACGCTAAAAGCATCACATACATAACATACATTAAATCCGAACAATGGATTAACTAAATAAAAGATAAAAGCTATAAATTGCACCAATAAACAGGTCATTTATAAATAAACATTATCTTAAAAGGTCACTGATTTCAATAACTTAGTATCTTCACATTGCATGAGAATTGTCCTTTGACCTTGCCAAAGACAAGCTAACTTAATAGGCCCACTAAATTGTACCTACTCGCACAGAATTCATAATTTTTCGAACTAAATCTAAAAACATTTATAGATAAGTTTCTGACGCCCACACATATTGTCTAGACAAGATTCTAGGCGAATAAATGTGTTCTGTACGTGCCTTTTTCTAAGGTTAATGTTTTTTTCGGTCAACTGAAGACGACACCTGTGGGTAGAATCTCTTGAATTTTAAGACATTTTCAATGTACGTTATCCACAGCCACAAACGTTTCGTATCGAATCTCTTTCTACAATCGGTAAGGTTGCCCTAGTCGACGGCACGAACTATTTTGTATGCGGGGTTAAGGCATGCCATCTCATCCGACAACACGTGCGAAAGAGATAGATGCTGTGATGAGCAGTAAGAAGCTAGTTCGTGTACGAATTAGCACTTTTGCAAATTTGTAGCGTAATAGATGATGATTTAGGACGAAAACCAGCGCGCGAAATCTTATAAACAGGCCTTTGGGACTATGAATATCATGAAAAACCGACTAAATGTATATTATCAAAATAAAATTATTTGCGTTGTTGACCTACTAATCTATCCCTGTATGGTGGCTATTTTGCAATTTTCCTTCTTCTTATGGTATTTATTTCTGCTCAAAGATGCGTTAAAAAATTAGTGTTGCAATAATTATGGAACTTTCGACGGACATAACTTTCAAATATTTTATTTTTTTGGTTCCATACAGGGCTAGATAATGTTGAGACAAATTTATATATCACTTTTTATTTTGAAGGAGGTGGAGTAATTGCCAGACTACGTTTGTATGGAAGAATGACCGACTAGTGCAACCTTAACGCCTTCTATTTGTTTGGTCTGACCACGTGACTTAACATACAGATGTGTCATTCCCATACATTGATTAGTTTTCTACTAGCGTTATCGATTGTAGATTGTCAACTTGGCTACAGGTACAGGTGTTATTTCAATTAACAAAATATATTAAGGTGTGTCTTTTACAAGTTTTAACTAACTCCTTTCAAATAACCCTGCAGTTAAAATATGTTGTACTTACTCTAGATTTCTCTGATCGATTATATGACGGGTTCATGCAACAACCGGTCCCCACAGCTCATTACAGACAGGCCACATCGCGTCCGCACCACAGTATTAAACCTTATATAACTCATCATAAACAGCTAAAGTAACCGCACGCAATCTTCGCGTTGCCGAAAACCACGCCATTAGGCACACTCCGTCAGAATACACCCGTTGAGTAGATAATAATCAAAATTTAATTACGGCTTATATCCACAAGGCACGCGGCCATTAATTGGCTTGTGTCGAAATAATTACTGGAGGGTTGGGGGGCAAGGCGACAGCTCGCGACCTTGCGGCTACCTTCCGTCTTCCGTTGACACACAACTCTGGTATGTTTTCTGGTTTAAATTGGCTTAGAGTACCAACCTTTCACTAATCTTACTAATATCATAAATGTCAATGTTTGGATGTATGTTTGTGACTCAAGTACGCAAGAACGGTTAAACGGATCTGGATGAAAGGAGAATGCTCATTTTGTAAGGGAACTTGGGCCCCTTTGAAAAAATGGTTGTATCTTGATGAATTTGGTTGTATATTGTAGAAAAAACATGTTATTTTCATAATTAGAAAACATTTTTTATTTATTTTGTGGGGTTCACGATATATAACGATGTTTCTGTTCTTGAAATGAACCCTTATTACAATGCAATAAGGTGCATACAAATGTCCAAGTCAAGGAACCTGATCTGTTCTTGTCTGTACATATAAAGTAAAGGACACAGATTGAAAATAACACAAAATATAAATCCTATTTTTGTATAATATTGAAATCGCAGACACAATACCTCATAATGGGCCTGTGTATGGGCAATCTCCTTTGGCACAGAGATGGATTATAGTGTGCTACTTTTTACTGCAGTATAATGTTCCCTTGGGATGATAAAACACTTATCACGCGGGCGAAGCCGCTTACAGAAGCTAGTTGAAGATAAGTACAAGACAAGCCTCATAGACACTTGGGAGAGGCCTATGTTCAGCAGTGGACGTTTTCCTGCTCGATATGGAGGGCAGAAATTATTTTTTTCCTACTCCTCCTTTATTCCTTTAATTTTAAAGTATGAAAATTGTATTTTTGGAAATAAAGTTATTTATTTATTATTCCTTTCTGATTATTTTCGTTGCGGGATCCAAGACAGTTAAATTCATTCGCCGGCACTTCGTCGAGCTTCATTGCCTCTGCGTTCGGCTTTTCGGGTGGTCGCCACTGTTGATTCTGGTTTTCAGGAGTTGCAGTGGTTTGGGAATAGTGCGGTGGGATTGTCCCAATTAAAAAAAAAAGTGGGCGTCTTTCAGCTGAAATGATGATGCCTAAGCTTGGGCTGCACCGGCCGGCTTATAAATTCTTGACAGAAAACTTCCTATCGTACCCACAGAATAAATAACACTGTCGTATATGTACGAGAAGTTATCAAGTTCCCAAGAAACACAAGTCATTCGAAAAGTATTAAAAGAATTCTTGCCACCCTGTGGCAGGTTTTACAAGTACTTTTTTATAATTTTTTTGGGTTGGTAAATCATCTAATGACTTCGCCCGCTCTGGGTGAAGCGGGAGGACGTGTCAGACTTTTACTGACAACCCACCCGTGTTCCTTCAGTTGCTTAAGCCAGGGCCGCGGTAACTCTCTTTCAAATCCTCAACCTAGACAAAGTTACACAAATACTAAAGTGTAAAAACATAATACATGTTTGAATATAATGGACAGTAAACATTAACTTGAAAACTGATTCTACTTTTCAGACATAAAAGACAAACAAAACCACCGAATTTCAATTTAAATCGTAATTTTGATGACCACAAAAAGTTATCAAAAAAGACAAACATGGCGCATACAAAAAAGAAATTGCTTCTTTAATAGCTAGTCAGTTTTTAGCACGAGCAGCGCCGTTACGACAGAAACAACGGTTCGCTTTTTATTTTAATTAATTTTACTTGTGGCGACGTGAATGTTACATGTGCATGAATAAAAAATACTGCTTTGATTTACGCATTATATAATATATGCACGCTATTCTACAGATAGGTATCTTATTATAAAAGGTACTTGTTTTTTCCCCGACTACGGCGAAGCCAAAAGGAAGGGTTATGATTTTAGCAGTCTATGTATGTTTGTATTTACGTATGTTCATCCGTAGCGCCTAAACTATACATCCGATTTTTATAAATAAGGTGTCAGTCACAGATTTAAATCTAACTAGATAACGCAAGTCCCTCCATCTGTATGAAAACCAAACGTGCCACTTTTTCACACACAATTTGAAAACAAATTTACTTACCAATGAAAGAAAACATTTCCAATGCCTCGGACCACTTTTTCTACAGTGTTTACAGGTCAATAATGGCATACGACGGCATTTTTCTAGATTTCGGTGGATTTCCAGTGCCGATAATGCTAAATGAAAAGCTCAAATTACCTACGATAATTGATCATAATTTTACTCAGTTTTTTGATACGCGAACATACAATCGCGTCATCTAGTTATATTTATATCTGTGGTGTCAATCCATTCGATAATATGGCCCGGGATTACAGGTTTTTTTTAACCTTTGTTGGTTAAAAAAAACCTGTAATCGGGTTACAGTTTTTATTTAAAAAAATATATGGTAACAACTTCATGGGTACCTACTTGATTTTATATTGCATCTTGACGAAATTATTAGAAGGACAAGTAAGCACGTAAGCAACACATGTCCCGAGGAAAACGACACAATTATACGTTTTACTTTAAAACTAACGGTACCTAATCCAACTAATTAGGCACCTAACTAGTTATAGAAATACTGATAATTTCATAATCCCTAATTTGCTATACATCATACTATCTGGGGAACCAAACAATAAAAGATTACGTTTTATTGTATTGCATGTGTGTTTGACTAGATGTATGAATGTGTGTGAAGCAAAAGGAGTACATAATGTAAGGATCGTAGCAGGTGGCGTTCTGTAGTTTCTGCCTACCCCCATGGGAAAAAGGCGTGAGTTTATGTACGTATGTATGTACCTATGTTTTATTAAATTTAAACAAAAAGTAACAACCGTCAAATAAGTTTCTATTATATTTTTTGGAGATGACACACTAAGAAAACAAGTTTTCGACGACCAAGGCTGTCCGTTTATGAACATTAAAAGTAGTGACGAAGACGATATTTAAAGGTCAGTGAATAGACAGAACAGGTTAGATCATTTTTGCTCCTGCGCACATACACGTAAAATTATTGCTCAACAACCGGTCGGCCCTGCTAGATTCCCAGTTTATCTAGTCGAGGTGAGCCAAGAGATATATTAAGAAATTAATACTGCTCAGGGGGTCTACTCCCTATCTCCGTCAACGAAGTTACGGGCTCTGTCCGAAAGTACTCCGAATCTTCGGAGTGAAAAAAACAAGCAAGATGTTAAATTTTTCGATTGGTAGAAACACATCGGGAGTAGGTACAACTGGCAAAAATCTGTTGTCATTCATTCTTAGTTCGGGCCCCGAGCGAATCATCCGTCCGTAATTAATACGGAGTAGGAAAAAAAATGCATATTACTCTGTCACTGAATATTTACAGGATAAACTTATATAATGTTACTCCATACGATATTTATCTCCATACATAAATAATATATTTTTACTGTTAAATTCTAGTTTTAAAGGATACCTGTGTCACCCTGTGTATTTGTAAATTTGCATGCCATACGGTTGGATATGGCTAATGGACACTATTGTTTGTATAAGATCTTTTCTTTTGTACCCATATTCGCAAATTAATAAATGATTATGATTATGACACCCCCGTAACCAAAGCCGAAACTACGGACTTGGTGCTTAGGGAGTAGACCCCCAAGCATACCAGCATCTCCCAGTACGTAGGTAGATTGTGACCGGCATCATGCATTTACTTATTCACGGCGCCATCTTCAAGTTCAAGCACTTGTACTTTTGTTTCCTCTTAATTAAGTTATGTAGGTACTTATATGTTTTAGCTTTATTACTGGGGACGAAGTTGGAAATGGTTTAAGACTATTGTAAAGCAAGTACTTGCATCATCAATGCCTTAAGAGTTAAGAAATGGTATTTGAGAAGCATCGTAAAATAACATCAAAGAAGGATTTTTCCTCAAACAGTTCAAGTTTGACCAGAATCCCGATGGACCTTCCACACAATACGGATAGTAAAGGTTTCGCCTCAAGGGAACTTCCAACATGTACACTTGTGAAATAAGTCGCCGAACTGCGAAAGTCTTCCTTTCTAACCCAAACTACAAACACGAGGTTTATTAAGGTTTGTAAAGTCTCAGCGAAATAAATAAAGATACACTCATCTCTAAGCGCACAAAACATCTGAAGGCATGGGGAAGTAAATACATTACGTAGCAAAAGAATTGACTCTCCATAAAAAGAGGCTGTTTATGGCAAGCCAATTTGTACAAGGACAGTTAAAGAGATTCCTCGCTATTGGTTTACGAGTTCGTGGCGCAGACAAATGCAGGTTATATTTTTTGCTCTCGAAACGTTCCGTGTGTTCAATATTTTGTTCGTTAGAGAAATAACAGCGATTGTATGGCTCTGAACGGTAATAGCTACGAATTGTTCAGATACTAAGAGGCGGAATGTATATAAGTAGCATATAACTACCTAATATTGAAGAACACAACACCAAGATGAAAAATAACAGTGCACTTCTAAAAGCTAATACAAAGGGGAGTAGAAATTCAGTACATGGAACAATCTTCTTCCCAGACAGAATAGCAACAACCAGTTCGGTTAAAATTCTCTTTGTGCACCTTTTTGGCACGTCAAATAGCTTAAGACCAGAGAGTATTATCACAGAAAGTCAATGAATGGGAAATTGAGTGGAAATAGGTTACTTAAACTGAAGGACGATATACACGTAGAGCTTGGATGTCAAGTGTTTACTGTACAATTTATATACTATTAACACTCATGGCAATTTTAACACAGCGGCCTGGCCAACACAATCGCTGCGGAGAGCGAGTGCCGACGACAAATCCTGTCGCAATGTTCGCATCATTGATAATTGTGTTGTAATCTTATTATGTTGCTTACCCACAGGTTAAAAGCTATCAAGATTGAAGAATTCTTCGTATTCTTGAGAATGAGTATTGTTCATTTTAAAGGTTGTGAAGGAACACTGTAGGACCCATTGTTACGTGCCTTCAATGGGTTTCTTAAAACAGAAGTTTAATCATAGGTACCATTCCAATTCAGATGTTGTAAAATTATAAAGTACATAGATAATGGAGATCTATGATGGGATGCTTACAGTTGAGTCAATCGTTAACAAAACTTGAGGAGAAAATAGTTGTGCCAAAAGTTTTGTTACTACGTCAGGGCAGATCATAAGAAACCGTCTAAGACTAAACTGCTAGCTTTTCTAATTCCCTGAAATCCTATAAAGCTGTAAAATATTTCTGTAGTACTCATACCTTTTAGCAAAACATTCCAAGTGGTGGCCTTTAACACTCGTTTTATTCGAGCCGAGTCGGGGCGCAGCTTCTTTGATACCTCGTTATAAGGAACAAAGGCAACGCAACATCAAACGAGATATTTCTTTACGCTGTGACATTTTAATAACGGTTCCCCAATTGGTTTCCCATTTTATTGTTAACGTCAATTTATCAATGGTTGGTCGTCGAGCGATAAATTGTTTCAATTGCGCACTTTAGGTACGAGTACACGGTTTCAATTACCTGGATATCCGTGACATTGTAGATACTAGATCCCATTTAGGATTGTTATTAGTAATTTCAAGAGATGTTTAGCCAAACACTACGTACCATAAGCTTGGAAGAGCAAATTCATTGAACAAAGTATTTCAAAAGCTCAGATCCTTGTGGATCGTTCGAACCAGCATGGTTTTTATCTAGGAACAAGTTATAAGAGACCATTAAAGATGTTCCTTACTGAACCTGACCCGCCTTTAGTCCCTGTATAATGTAAACGAGCTAATACGTAAATGTAACGAGCTACTGGGAGCTAGCGAAGTCATTTGCCATGTAATGAGACTCATTGCCCTCTGCAAACCAGTTCGATGAACGCGCCAACACAAACAGGATTGGCGGTCTGCACCTTCCGTACTCGACGAACCAATTACATGAACACGTTGAAATTGACAATTTAGATAAACAAACAATAACACTATTATGTCTTTTAATATGTGCTTTTAATGTAGAGTAGTGATCAAGTGACCTTCTTTTTAATTTAAAAAGCTACTTGGCATCATTGCGTCCGTCAGGAGCATTGTGTCCGATCAGTCACGGTCTCGTTCATGATCGCACGAATAAGCTCGCTCTATCGGACAGTCCGCGATCATGTTTCACAGTCATATTTCGTGATGAGAAATGACGAAACGAGGAAGTTTCGTGAGAGTCTGCAGCGCGTTACTATCGCATCATCTAGATGTGGTGGAAAAATTGCCAAAACACTTATCGGTGTGAGTGGCTGGGTATTGGTATCTGTGGTGTCGGATCTGACACGATCTCGATAGCACGTCTGAGTCGGAGGTGGAGCTCCCTCGCGCCACAGTCCCGTTAGCCGGATGCCGCAGCGCCCGCTTGTTATGCAACTGATGTGTCCCTCGTTTTGCCGCACCGACGCGGACGCGGATCGTGCGTCGGCGGCGCGCCGTCCGCGCAAGCGCTCACAACAATACAAGTTTTATAATCCAATTACTTTAAAACTCATCGTTTTTATCATTCAACTTATTTAATTTATTTGTGAATTGCATAGGCTATTACTACTTTTGCAAACGACTACCTTATTATTTCAAGATCAAAAAACTACGAACACATCTCAATCCTACAAACACCCAAATTGTGCATCTACAGACATAGAGACATTACTAAAGCGTAAAGTTATAGCCAGTACCTACTAAGTCAACTTCGCTTGCATTTATCAACTGTTAACATCTTCACTTCTCGTCGGCACTACCACTATACCGAAGTTTAAATCTGATTTAAGTCATCTCAGATTGTGAATATTTCTCGGATATGCCATGAACTTTTTGTTAGGGGTTGCCTTACTTAGGGTGCTTTTGTGTTTAGAAATCACAGATTAAATAGGCACGATTATACCTCAGCCGGTACCAAAAAGTTATTTTTTTTTCTTAAAGACCAAGCTTGACTAACATGGAATAAATAGATGGATGGAGGCGAACATCCGGTGTTACCATAAAAGTGGCGTCAGCTGTCGATTGAAAAGGAATGTATTAAATGTTTACGTTTTGCCTTATTAGAGTAAAGATCCTTATTATAGTTAAGCTCATAGAGCTGTGGCGAATTAAGTCGATTTGCCGACTCTGATTTTTGGGATATACATTTTCGATAAAGAATCTTGATCGAAAGTCTGCAGCGTGTATATCCTATCCTACTAGGTACTAATATTAAAAGTGAAAGTCTGAATGTTTGATAAAAAATCGCCGGTTGAACGGATTTAGATAAAGTTGGGAACCCGGGTAGACCTCGGCTTGGGCTATGATTTAGTATACTTTTTACCCGACTGCCGAAGGAGGGTAATGTGTTTATCAGTCTATGTATGTATGTATGTATGTATGTATGTATGTATGTATGTATGTTTGTTCCTATGTGGCGTTCCAGAGTCCAAACGCGTTGGCCGATTTTGATGATTCGTACGTCAATCGATGCGTCTTAACCCTGCGAGTGTCATAGGCTACATTAAAATTGGATAATAGAAAAATGGCGGATTTTGGGCGCTATATTGTGGGGGCCCAAATTTTTTTTTCCTTCCAAACCCATCGTGTGGGGTATCAAAATAAAAAGTTTTAAGAGGTGATTTCAAAAATATATAACACTTATATGTTTAAATGTATCTAATTCGAAAAAACTAACTAAAAAGTTATAAATAAAAAAACTTAATTAAAAAAATCAAAAAACCCGACTGCTTCAAAAGCGAACTAAAAAGTCGTAAACAAGGAAAAAATCATGCTGTGCAGGCGGAGGATACACCAGATTTTGGTCAGCCAGCCGGCGAATATGTATCCTCCGACTGCACAGCATAATTTTTTCCTTGTTTACGACTTTTTAGTTCGCTTTTGAAGCAGTCGGGTTTTTTTTAGTACTAAGCTTCAAGTGCGCAATTTTTATTTTTCAAAAAACGGGCCTCCCTTACTCAACAACATCATACACTAGTGGCAAAAGCTAGTAGCTCGTTTCATTTGTTAGCGTAAGGACTTATATAACGGTAGCAAACATGCAATTTATCAATTTAGGTGAACTAGGTGATCTGTTGTTATTCGGAGCAAATCACGTTTGCTCCGAATAACAACAGATCACCTAGTTATTATCTCTTTTGTCGGGCGTTTTGTAAGAAGTAAGTACAAGACAACTCCCCTACCTTTTTACGAGAACTTTATTATTTTTTTATTTGGGATATGCTCGCCCTAAACAAGAGGTATGTATCAAACCCACCACCAAACTCACAGAAAGTGATGTAACACCTAACGTGCATTCACCATAGCCACCTAGAGCAGCGGCGTCGGTCGCCAGTTTCAATAGGCAATGACACAGAGAAAATAACCACTATGGACAATGAAATCAATAACCTCAAAATACTTACGTGTATTGCAATTAAAAGAAAATGAGAAAATTTCTCCGTGCAGCGGCTACTAACGCGCGTGGTGTCGGAAACGCGTTCCTCTGGCTCGCCAGAACAACTCCCCCTCGATGCCAGATTATCGACTCAGGGAGCAATTTGTGGGGATTTCCCGTAGATCTCCACAGAATATAAAAACGGTCGTCCGTCATTAGATAGCAAATAATTTGCGAGAGCAGGTAATCTACTAGAAGTTCTTCCATATTTTTGAACAAAATAGGACTTTAGGGCTATTGTTAGCATTGATACTTATTCAGTTATCACTTACACCAGAAATGTACACTGTGCAACACTACTAAAATATTTGGACAACTAGGTATCGCCTATTGTTTGTGAAAACGGGCATTATTCTTTGATACATCTGCCTAGCTAGACTAGATCTACCTAGTGTGAAAAAATTTGTATCTGGGCGACCAAGCTCTGCTCGGGTGAAAATAGAGAAAACGACGTTTTCTAAAAATTAAACCTAGCTAGATCGAGTTATTGCCCCCTGGCCATGCATATTATATTTCATGGAAATCATTGGAGCAGTTTCAGAGATTCTGATTATATATATATATATGTAAATAAATACAAGATTTGCTTGTTTAAAGGAATTAGATTAAACCTTATTTGAGTTAGCTTTCCATCAAACAAAAAAAAAATTAAACCCAATAAGGAAAACCTGCAAAAAAAAAAGGTTGTTCTGTCTCTATCAGATCTATCTATTTCTGTGCTTGAAAGAAAAACGTTTTGAAAATTTTAACTGTGCTAAAAAGTATTCAGGGTGTTTGTGGTACAATTGTGCCATAGGTAGTTATATAATATGTATTAGTAATTGAGTTTTTTAACATTTTTGAACAACATATGAATATTAATATATGAACTATTCCATACATAATAATACCTACAAATAGAACCACATTCAGTGAAGTGGTACTAAAGATACTGGATATGTCACTGTATAATTGCAAACACAGTAACATTGTAATAAATCTTAAAATTATAAACTCTTGAGAATATCTCAAGAGTTTATAATTTTAAGATTTATTAAGTATATTATTAGTAAATAGATAAACCATACTAATAAAAAATGTAAAACTAACCCTGTCTGTCTGTTACCTTTTCACGCTTTAATTGCTGAACTGATGAATTTTGGTACAGAGATAGTTGGAGACCCTGGGCAGGACATAGGATAGTTTTTTTGCCCGGAAGTCATCCTTTAGGGGTTGGACAGGGGTGTAGAACTTTGTATGGTAAACTAATAATTTCTCAAATAAGACAGCCCACACCTATAATATTATGGTGCAATATTAAAAATAGACTATTTAAAGTATTAATGCTACACAGATGAAGTCGCGGGCAACAGCTAGTATAGAATACAATAAAGCCCAAAAATAAACAGTAGTTTGCAATATAACCATGTCTAATTGAGATAAAAAAGTTTACAAACTTATGCAATTTATTATAAACTTAGTGTTTGCAATAAACCTGTGACAGATATAGACCAGGGTAGAAGCCTTTAAAAATAATAAAAAGTGAAAAAAAAAAATAGTAGGATGAAACCCATTGGAAAAGGAGGGAAATATTATAAAAATAAAAGGAAAAATAATTTACGGGCGATTTGAGGTCGGGAAGGGGATGGGGGTGGGTTTTTAAGGGTAAAAAACGGGTTTTCTCGATTTCCGGCAAAACTAAAAGTCTTATCGAAAAAACTCAAATAGCAAAGTTGTAGGTAATAAAAAGATCTAAAACTTTTGTATTTACACTTTTTTCACATAACCTATTACTACTTTTTGATGGTGTATATTTTTTATACACCATCAAAAAGTAGAGATTTCAACGAACAGAAACCATACCAACTTTTTAAAAAAAGCTGATATTTTGACGGGTGAATTTTCGATTGAAAATTAGGGTGTTTTTTGCATATTAATTCAAAATAAGGTGAAAAAATAAATATTTTTAATCAAATAAATTACAGCGTATTTGGGACATAAAAAGGTAAGTTTTCACCAAATCTCGTTAAAAAAAAAAAAAATTTGTAAAAGATAAAAATAAAAAACCAAAAACTTGGTTTTTTGGATTTTTCACATAAATTTTGAGGTTATGTGAAAAAGTGTAAATACAAAAGTTTTAGATCTTTTTATTACCTACAACTTTGCTATTTGAGTTTTTTCGATAAGACTTTTAGTTTTGCCGGAAATCGAGAAAACCCGTTTTTTACCCTTTTAAACTCACCCCCATCCCCTTCCCGACCTCAGATCGCCCGTAAATTATTTTTCCTTTTATTTTTATAATATTCCCCTCCTTTTCTAATGGGTTTCATCCTACTATTAATTTTTTTGGTTTTAAAAATTATCGACCCTGGTCTAATATAAGATTTGTGATATGTGATTTTCAATCACACTCAAACTTAAATTATAATAGGTTAAGTTTTATGAAGACTGTAACTTTTATTTGATTGAATAAGCATGTACCTAATTGTATCATTATTTTGGATGAAAATAAATTATTCAAAATATATCAAAGAAAAGAAAAATTGTGGAATACAGGTATTTACTTCAATTTATTAAATAACCTTAGCAGAATTTGACCTTAATTTCAATTTATTAGAGTATTTATGAAAAAGTTTTGGTTTAGCATGGTTTTAAACTACTGCTAATTTGTCTGTTTTTCTGTTACTTTTCAAATGCAAATTTCTAATTACATGTTGCAAAGAAATGATTTGTTACAAGTATATACAATAGAAGATGGCAGTTTTTTTTTTTTTTTTGACTTATTTTAAATACAGGCACTACTCTATTTAAATTCATAGTATGAGAAAACGAAAATACAGATGTTTGACAAAGTTATTATTTATTACCATACGCAAAATACACATAGAGTTGCGGACACCAGCCCGTCTTAACTTAACTTATTTATTACTAACTTTTGCCATTGCTTTATCTTCTCCAATAATGTTTGAATTTTTTTTTTTTTTTAAGTGTACAAGTCAAACTCAATAAACATAATAAAAAGTTGACTTTTAATAATTGCATTTTAGATAAGTAACTACACACAAAGACCCCTGATGACCTGTTGGGAGGATGAGAAAATATAATTAGGGAGTATGTCACTGGACTTTGTGCCCTCCAAGCCAAATACTATGTTCTTAACCGTTTACTGAATATTTTAGGAACAGATTGTAAAATGAAACATTAAAAAAAACATTAAGTAACACCTGAGTCATTTTGCTTCTTCAATATAACATTAAATTGTGAGAGGGAGCTGCTAAAATATGAAATGTGAACAATTAACATGGTCTTATTGACATTGTTAGAAGTTTTCACTGAGCACTAAGGGATCCTATTCGCAAAAAAACCACTCGGAAGCAAGTACTAAAATGTTATATTTGCTAACAATAGTAAAAAAGAGAGAGTGTCTGTTTGATTTCCAGATAGCAAATAAACTTCAAAAAGTATTTAAACAATCAAACTTTTGAAATGTTCAAAGTGATTTTACTCAAAAGTCTACTTAATAAAAAACCCTTCAGATTTTAAAGCAAATTAGTTTTAATATTGACAACAAATTGAAAGTAAACAAAATAATAAAACAAGCTTAAGTGACATAAACATGCATAAAGCCATGCAAAGCACAACACAGACGGAGCTAACACGGAGGTAGCACCCAGGAGCGTGGGCGGCAAGGTTCCTCTCGGCTCACCTTGCGGGATCGGCGGCGCGGGGTCCAGCGGCGTCGCCAGCACCGCCGTCAGCTGCGCCACCGCTTCCACGGCCCACAGCACTCCCCACATGTCCCACAACCACATCACAACACTACACTATCTCATTATTGGCACAATATTCACACAACTTAACCAATACGAAAGCCTAACTATACTAATAACTTCTACTGGAACGATCATACTTTGGAAAAAATCATGTCGCAATATTACCGTTTACTAGCACATTATCGAGCTCTATCTATCACATTATTCTACGACTGACCAGTTAAGTATAAAAAGAGTATTATTCAAACAAAGACAGTTAATGCACGTCATAACATTCCTTTGCTTGCGAATTACGAAACAATCTACAACAGCGACTCTGTTACCACTAGCTCATACGAAACTCGACTACCTTCACCTTGTGTTGTGTACAGTCCACAGACTACTTAGAGATACTACGTATCAGACGGCCAACTGTAGAACAAAAATTCTCATCATTGTGTTTTAATGTCATATGACGTTTCGTTTTTTTTTAAATGTTACATAGACAATGGCAAAGGAATAAAACGGGTACAGCCTGAGACGCCGTGCTTATTAACCGACTTCAAAAAAGGAGGAGGTTCTCAACTTATTTTTATAATTGCTATTCTGAAATCAATTTTGCGGATAAGTAATTAAAACAAAGAATTATTTATTAATATTTATTTGAAAGTTCAGACAATTTACAATCCATATCTTGTTAGTAACAAATCCTTATGAAACTGGTGTTAGTAAAGGTACATTCCAAATCAAACCTTTACAATTTTTTTCTAAATTGGACGAGAAATTGAATAAAAACAAATTGTCAATTGATTAAATTTAAAGTCATTATAACTTTAAATTTAATCAAAATTTAACAATTCCTATAAACCTTCGAATAACCGTGCCCTTTAAAATTCTATTAATCATATTGCACCAATTCGTTAATGTAAACCTCACAACTAAGGACATGAAATGATTTAGGAAAATTGTCGTGTTCGGTCCAGTCAATAAAATGAAATGAATACTTAGAAACAATAACATCATTTGGTGCTACATTGTTTTTAAGGGCATTGTGTTCTAAGTATGCATTTGTTTCGGATATTACTGTACCAAAACACCTCACTGCACCTTCAGATGGGTACTTTAGGCTTTATTTGCTGCCGTGTATTCCCAGTAGTTTATCCAGTCGTGGATACTACTTTCATTACTCGTTAGGCTATTTATGCAAGAATTACATTTTAATTTTAATTGATCAATAGATTTGCGTTCTACCCATCCAGCAGAGTAGGCTCGCGAGTGGACATTCAATCGTTCTCGGCGAGCCTGCTCCACAATCATTTCAATATTTTGACCTGTACTTGAATGACCCGGCTCGACATTTTCTTTGAATTCTTCAGTAAACAATGACTGCAAATTTATTACTTGGTCTGCCGGGTCATCCTCACAATTAAACGTTTGTTTGTAGAACTTTATGATTCTGGTTATCAATAATGACTTGAAGGTGCCATTGAAGCTGTGGCAGCTTGGGTCATTATTACGGTAATTATATGCTCATAGTTGACCAAAAAAGTTTTCTATAGGATCAAAATTAAAATATCTGGGTCTGATTATTTTAATATTATTGCTTTTAAATATCTTTTTAGTGTTATAACAAAATTCACTAAAGAGGGCACAGATTTTTCCTTTCCATTGGAATCAACATAACATATTTTGTTCAATTCACTAACTGCCTCTTTCCAAAACTGGTGGTGAGGTGATTTTTCTATCACTGCTGTTCCCAGGATTTTCCTTTGTTTCTTTTTGAAAAGGTTGCAGCTACATTGACACTTTCAAATAGTTGGTCAATAAATAAAACTGTCTCTGCTGTATTTTGTAATGTGCTACTGACAGGTCGTCCATCTGCATAATGAGCTGAAAAAAAAGATGTTATGTTTAATATTATAAACCAAACCCTGCCCCCAGATTAACCGCCGGTTTCCCAGCTCTCAATTATCGGGCTGTTAACGTAGTCGACGAATAATCGATGGTTAATTATACTTTCAGTTTCTCAACAAGAGTGACAAGTGACAACACAAGTTGACAATTTGTCACATTTGAGAAAAATCTCTAATTAACCACATGTTACAGCAGTTTTGGGTTTCTGAGAACCTTTTTCAATGTTAATCTCTTGTCAACGAGCCTAATTTATAATTGTTGGAAATTGGTCGATTATTCGCAGATTTAAATTAATATTATGATTTTAAGGCCTTATATTACGATAAAAAATTAATAGGGGTCGGCGAAATCTATGGTATGGGTTGAGTTATAAAAAATATGCAATTTAGATCAATTATATTATTAGCAAGATTAAAAAAAGATTGGATATTACAAACTGTTTAAATTAATTACAGTATAAAAACTTGACACAATTATCAAAAATAGTTATTTTGTATTTATGTAAATAAAAATAAAGAAATCAAACCTGAGAATCGAACCTACCTCACGCCAATGCGCGTGAGGTAAGGTTCGATCAGTGACTGTACCTTGAACTTAGTAATTACCAAGTTCAGTCTCTGGATAGGTTTGTGTTTAACTAGAAGCGGCTGGGGTGGTGACTGCGCCAGGGTAAGCAACACTTACCAAGGTCAGTCTTTGGATGGGTGACCATCACCACAAAAATTTGATCACCCATCCTAAAGTCACCCTGCTAGGTTAAACAACATCTACCAAGGTCACCCATCCAAAACCAAGCGAACCAAAAAAATGTGGTCACTCATCCAAACACTGACCTTGGTAAGTGTTGCTTACCCTGGCAGGGTCAGCCATCCAAAAACAAGCAAACCAAAAAAAAATTGGTTACCCATCCAAAAATCGTCCTTGGTAAGGTTTGCTTAACTTGGCGGCTAAACCAACTCAGCCGCTCAAGATGAAATGCTATTTAAAGTTACTGATTACGTTATAGTAGTGAATGAAAACCAGCTAGGGTAGCCAACCGAAATCAATTAATGCCGATTATTTAATTTAACAAGCGATTAAGTAATTTCTCGAAGATCAAGTGTTGCAAAACTCACCAAGAACTGAGGGCTGGTTAATTTGTGACAAATTGTCAGCGGATTTGAGATGTCACGTCGACTACAGAAAGCGGCCCTAAGGGCCACCCATCCCAAGACTGTCCTTGGTAAGGGTTGCTTACTCTAGCGCGGTCACCACCCCAGCCGCTTCAAGTTAAACAAACAAACCTATCCAGAAACTGATATTGGTAAGTACTAAGTACAGGAAACAGTCACAGATCGAACCTTCCTCACGGCCATTAGCGTGAGGTAGGTTCGATTCCCAGGTCAGTTACAATTTTGTTTTTTTATTTTTATTTACATAAATACAAAAAAAACTATTTTTGATAATTGTGTCAAGTTTTTATACTGTAATTAATTTAAAAGTTTGTAATATCCTATTTTTTATTAAATCTTATTAATTAAATAATTGATCTAAATTGCATTTTTTTTATAACTCAACCCATACCATAGATTTCGCCGACCCCTATTAATTTTTAATAGTAATATAAGGCTTTACAATCATAATATTAATTTAAATCTGCGAATAATCGACCAATTTCCAACAATTATAAATTAGGCTCGTTGACAAGAGATTAACATTGAAAAAGGTTCTCAGAAACCCAAAACTGCTATAACATGTGGTTAATTCGAGATTTTTCTCAAAAGTGACAAATTGTCAACCGCTTGTCACACTTGGAGTTGAGAAACTGAAAGTAGAATTAAACGGCTATAATCGCCGGTTAATTATATAATAGCTAGCTAAATAAAATATATTTTTATCTACCTTCATTTTTTTTTTCTTTTCAGGAATGACATGCTGGTCATTCAATTTATACAGAAGTCTGGCTTCTGTGTGATGGCAATATGTTTCATTCGAATCTACTATATCTTGCCATTTCGATATTTTTTTCCCATTCATTTTTACATTTTTGTACAAAAAGTTGTTTCGCAGTCCTTTTATAAGATGTGACGGGTCTTAAACAATACTCAGATTGACTCCGCTTATTGACTGTGCCATCTGAAATGTTTAAACATTTTGAATCAAATAATAATTCCGAAGTGCCATCAAGTTAAACAGTATTCATGTAAATATGGTTAAAAACATTGGTTGTTGTACATCTTTGCGATGCAAGTTCCTTAAACGACATGCCCACTGCTCAGCCAGTTGATTAATGCCAGCAATTTTAACTCTAGTGATGACCATTCACAAATATTTCTGAATGTATGGACCGCTAGGATGGAAAAGTTAACTGAATAAAACTGACCTGGTTCTTGATTTGCAAATAATTGATCACGTGTTGTGTCTGCTTTCAGACTTCTTAAAGCAGATTTAAAAGCATATCCTTGGTCACAAATCAATGCAATTGGCTTCAGGCCACATCCTACTATGGCACAAATCACATCTTTCAAAATATTTCTTTATTCAAGCCCTGCGGTAGCTCCCCAGCAAAAATAATAGGCCTCTGGTTGCTGCCATTTAAAAACTGCTCCTCTCAGCATAAGTACAAGTGCATGATCAGCAAACTGGGTATTTTTCATGTTTAGCTCTATAAAGCTATCAATTGTGTCCTTATTTTTATTGTAACGTAAGGCAGTTTCTAGTGACAGTTCATCAAATAACAGAGAACACATTTTCTTGCTGTCCTCCCATGTTGCAACCTGGAAACCAACAATTTAAAAACTGTAACTTTTTACGGTAGAGTGGCTTGAAAAGAAAAAATAAATGAAGATTCCTCAAAATCTTAACAATGTTTTTTTTAAAAGTGCAACTAAAAAATATAAATAATTTATTAAAAACAGGTTATATTATGTGCGTTATGCATGGCCAGCCATACAAGCATCCTGTTTGTATTAGGTTAGGGTTCCACTAACAAATAATTATTATAAGATTTAACCAAGGATTTTCATATTGCATAGTAAAAGGTACAAACCTGTTTTTTTATTAATTTGAAAACTTGAGGATCAGATTTCTGTTTCAATATTTAATTTTCACCATCTAATTCAATGTTGACCTCGATGGTAATATAAATATTTAGGGTAAAAATCTGTAGCATTTAGGACTTTGCTTCATTATCGATATTGCAATCAGTTTTTCTTCTATGTTAAATCGACGCCCTTTCTTATTTTTAGTGCAAAGATTAATCTGCGTTTTCATTATTATTTTCGCATAAGGGTTCATATGTGCTGTCAACTTTTCGAAGGAAGTTTCCTTATTAAACTTCAGAACTTTCTTAGCCCTTTTGTAAAAGTCCGTTTGTTGTTTTGCCTTTTTGTACTCTTTGTACATTTGGCATGTCGGCGAATTTTCTTTTTATATTTGTTATTAATAGTTTTCTGGAAATGTTCAGCGTTTTTACATTCCGGACTTGACACGAATCTGAAACATTGCAATATACTCTGTATGATGATATAAGCCTATGGGTTACATTTTCTGATTATTTTGATTCATACCAGAAGGTTATTATAATTTTAAAAAAATCTTCTGATTGATTAGAACTCTGAATTACCTGACTCCTGAATAGTTGGTAGATTTTGTGGAACTTGTAGTAAAGTTTGGAGGCCACAGGAGCTGAGACTTCTGAAATCAAAGAAAAAATGATCAATGAGTTTACATTTGAACAAGGCATTTAATATACATAAACTAAGAAATTTGAGATACCTGAATCTTGACTAGATTGTGGATACTGTGGTAAGCACTGCAGAGGAAATTCATTTGAGTTAGAAGCAGCCGCCTGAATTTCTGAAAAACCAAAAGAGAAAATTATGGCACTTGTCTAATAAATAAACTGTGATATTATTTTTGTGTTGTCCATATAGGTAGTATATTTTAACTTATAATACTAACACGGTGTGGTATAACAGTGTTGTCTCTTGTTTGTTTTAGGTAAATTTATCACCGGCCATCAGCGTCATAATTTGACAATTATAAAACTATTTTGTTCTTACCGATCAATCTCCTTCGTTTATCCTCTATAACCCTGACATTGGCGGATTTGTGTTAATTATACACATCTGGTGCCATTCAAACAAGAAGTGAAGTGAAGAACGAACATGTAAATGTGGGCTAAGGCACACATACCTAAGTCCATCAATGCCTAGTTGTGGCCAAGGCTTGTTTAGTACTTTTATCAATATAATCACTCAAATTATGCGCGGTAATTAAAACCTAGTACCTAGACCTCATTTTGCCAAATACATTACTGCATTGCATGCATTATTGCATTTCTTTTCAAAATCAATGACGAACAACGAACAACAACAATTTTGCACACATTTGTTTTTTTTTTTTCATTAAACAGCTTTCTATTTGCAAGCTAGTTCGAAATGTAAATAAAACCTTTGATAAGTTACCACCTTGGTTGCCATTTTCCGGAGTAAGATTGTTCCATTTTAAAATTACATGTCAGATAGTTTACTATGTAATTTATTTGGCCGCTAAACACGACAGATATGGATTTTCATACAACTTTTGTTGGCCGCTGCTCGCATGTATTTGGCCAGTAAAACAATTTCAATTTATCTCGAAGAAGGTAGTCAAAATAATGCTCAAATTACCAAGCATGTTTGAGAAAAATAATTTAATTATAGTAGCAAGACAAAATTATACCAATAACAAACCTTTCAGTGGTTCCAAGGAGTACGTGCGGTCAAAATGTCTTTTACGGGAGTATAAAAGCTCCACCTGAGGTAATACATTTTCTGAAATCAGACAAACAACAACAATTTCAGTGTCCATGAAACTGTTTTGAAGACTGAAAATATATTTTGTTAAAGCAATATACTTTAGGTCACATTTGCATTTTAATACCATCATCATCACATCATCAGACTTTTAATGTTCCCACTGCTGGGACACAGGCCTCCTCTCTGTGAGAGGAGATGGGCCATAAACCACCACGCGGGCCCAGTGCGGGTTGGTGGATGTCACATGTCTTCGAAGTTTTGGTTCTAGGACTTGCCGGTTTCCTCACAATGTTTTCCTTAACCGTTTTGAGAGCAGTGGTGATGAATTAATTTACACAAAGTAAAGTGCTTGCCTGGGTTCATACCCACAACCTACAACTTGTAAGTCGTGGCCGATACCACTGGGCCACCACTGCTCGTGCTCGCACGTTTTAATACTATATTACATATATATCCGTACTTTATATTTTGATCTTGTCATTGCTATACTTTCTTATGTTTTATTAGGTCTGAATCTTGAATTACAGTGACAGGTTTCTTTATTAAAGTTGGACCGGAGTGGTCGTTAATATTCTTTTAAGGAAGACACCAGATTGAAGATCACATGATAATGGTTATATTGGTTCATAACTACACTTAATGACTTATAGATATTGCTAACAAAAGTACATTAAAGGTAACAATATCCTGGAGTTTGTTCACAATAAATATATTTTACTGATGAACTTAGGCACCTCAGTCACTGAATTAAAACCTGAGAATAGTGAGGTAAGTTTGAAAATCAGCATGGGTACTACTAACGAAGCAAGAAATGGTAATAATTAATGTATCTTCATAATTTTTACCGTCATTCTGCCGTAATGCTGTTCCAATCAAAATCTCATCTTCAGCAAACAGAGAAGGATAGGCACTGCCAATGAGACGTAATTTAGACGTATTGAAATTCTTTTCAAAGTGTTTTTAACAAACAAAAATCTTCGAAAGTTGTTCTGGTGATAATGATTTCAGATCATCACGGTTTAGACACTTTAACCACTTAGCGAGTCTTTTCTCATTACACGGGAAATGATGCAAAATAGCGACTTGTCGCAAAGATTTACAAACACAGCAGTCGTAATACATTTTGGAAGTAGCAAAAGTAATAGTACTACTACCCAGTATATAATAGTAATCTTTGAGTATTACTTCACTCGATCAACACAGTAAGTACCTGTAATGTCATGTCAAAATTCAAATCATACAAAAATAAATGGCGGCCTACCGGTGCCTGCGACAGCCAATCACAGCCAAGCAGAAATGTCATGCATCATTAAAAACAAATGGCGCTACGTCAAGCGTTTCTTTCTATGAAGATTATCAGCCGTGGTACAGTCTAGTTTTGTTGACAGTTGACGAGGACGGCTGCGCTCGCTCGAATTTTACGTTCGGAAACGAGTAACATTTTACAAATCGATTAAAAATAATCGATTCTAGAATATAAAAAAAAAATAAGTAAGGCTGAGGCCCAATTGGTATGTTGCGTTGCATCGTCGCAGCGTCAACGCTGTATCTGTAACATATATTTTTAGGGGCATGCCAGTGCCACATTATGCGTTGCGTTGCGTCTTCACAATGGATCGACGCATTGTATGCTATTTCTGCGTTGCGCCACATTAGTGCGTTGCGTTAATCCATTGCGACGACTCAACGCAACGCACTCTTAATAACACCAAATAGGTTCTTTTAAAAACTACTTATCTCAATTATAAAATTTAGGGTTGCATGCGCAAGGATAGTACGGTTCAATTGGAGGCAGATCTTTAGGACCCAAGCCCATTACGAATACTGCCATTTGGTCTAAGTACGGTAACTTCATTTCGCGATCTAACGGCATTAAAAAATCTGTTGCTGGTTTCCAATGTCCATTAACAAATCTTGCGGGTTGAGAAAATATTCCGTCGAAATGTAATCCAAATGATCCTGTTTAAATCAAAGGTAACATTAGTTACAACAAAGCTTCTTTTAACATAAAAAATTGAAATTGTTTATAATTACCATTGCAGTTAATGCCCAAGCATATTATGTTATCGGGACTGGGATTCAGAAGCCACATATTTACCAAACCTATTACTGCATTTGCTTTGTTAAATCTTGTATCAGCTACCGGTCCCTCAACATACATTTTCTGAAAAAAAACTTATATTATTATTCAAAATTAATTTAAGAAATAAGAATACCTATTACTTGATATCAGAAATATGCTTACCAGAACTAGGGTTACCGACATAGCCTGAAGAATTGCCAAACTTAAGTGGCAGTGGACAGCGCACGTTATTCGCAGAACGGATGGGCGATGGGGGCAGAAAAGTTCTAGAGTGGCGACCGCGAACCAGAAAACGTTGCGTTGGAAGGCCTCCCACTCGGTGGACAGATGACTTGGTGAAGGTTGCGGGGATCCGCTGGATGCGGGACGCACGGGACCGGTCAATGTGGCGATGTTTGGGAGAGGCCTATGTCCAGCAGTGGACGTCTTTCGGCTGATATGATGATGATGATAATGGGAAATATGCTATTGTTACATAATTATATATTTGGCTTATATTAAATACTTGCTTTCATTTCAGCTACTTTTATCCATAAGGTATCATCGAAATGCATCAAATAATATAAAGTACGCATTTCCGGAGTAATTGATCCAATGTTCAGGGTCGAATTCTTCACTCTTGAATATCTTCTATAAGGTTCAAAACGGTTGTACTTATGCACCGTTGTTCTAATATCTATCAATTGGTTTAATCCTACAAAACCCCATACAGGTGGGCAAAATATATTTCTCATGGGAACTTCAGCTATTTCTGCTACTATTGGTAAAATCTCCATTCCTAAGTCCGAAGTTGCGACAGCTATGTTATTTTTGTCAATTTTAACGTAATTTCTGAGAACTGTGGCATTATAACATGCTGGCCCTAAATTGGGAAAAATGATGTTCAAGTTACGCGGGCCTGAAGCATTGATCATGTAGGCTAGTTCTTTCATTTTTTTTCTGTTCTCACGTAGCCATTCCCCGATTGTTTTTTTCTCACTGAAAAATGAACGTTCATATTAAGTCATTACTAAAATAATTTAGCAGTAGCGGGCCTTATAGAGCTTTAAATTACAATATATTGTTTTACTTACTCAAACGGTTCATGATCGAGGATTATAAGCATATCCGTTCCTGTAAGTGCCATTCCAATTTTGTCTACAAATTTTACGACTTTGCCTGGAATATCAGTCTGAACATAGGAACATTCTTTTTCTATACGAGTCATGAATGTTTTGGAACAACAATCATCATACAAGTATATTTTACTTATTAATTTATCGCCCCGTGTGAACTCAGGATTCAAGAAACCCGAAATCAAATGCATAGCTATTATGTGACGAGCGCCAGTAATCGTTATCACAAAATTATTCTTGACCGCCGTGTTTACCGGAGTTATGTCTTCAGCTTCTTCGAGCATTACTTTTTCTAAATGAACCTTCTTTTTAAATTGTAAAATATTGTCCAACAATCCATCATATTTCTCAGACGCAAATAAAGCATCGAAGTTGTAATAGGAATAACAATAATCCAGAAAATCTGACGCCCCCCCGATATAATGTGGCTTGCTGCCTTTCATTAATAATTCTTTCCAAACGATAGGTGAATCCATATGATGCCATTTGTTGTTCATGTTGACCTTGCATAACCAACTCTAAAACATTTACAATTTTATTCACGGTTTGCATAAAATTCACACATGGAGGACGGTTGTAAAGTGATGAGGGTAACTGATGGTCATCCACATCCACGCAAACCTACAGAACCTTGTTAATCCTTTAAATTGGTGCAGATAGTGAATTCTTTTACATTCAAAATTAATGACTTACTTTCCAATCTCGTACCGATTTTTGAATACAGTTATAGGAAAAGTTTGGAAGTTGTTGTGAAAGATAATCTGCTAGGAGAACGGTTTCTGCGTATGCACCGCATTGAGCCTCACCCGCAATTACAATACGAAATCCCATGATAATGTGCATTAAGTTAAAAAGAAAAAAAATAATTAAGAACTTGAAATCAATTTGTAAAATTTCGACCAAAGAGTAAACTGATTTCGACTTTGATAACAACATATATAATGATGATAAAAGGTGACAAAAGGTTTATTTTTCAAAAGAATTATCTGCCAGTAACATTAAAAACGAGTCATCCTTTAGTTTTATGGTAAAAAGTTGCTTTTTATTCAAGCAGTTAATGTTGTTAATTTTTTTGCCATTTAATCCGTTTAAATAAGTTTCTGTGTGATTTAATCGATTAAACGAAAAGTTAAAACCGATTTCTGAAATAATTTGTAAACGAAAAAAAACCTGTCAGATCTACGGTTAGGGTACGTTCAGTTTTGCAATGCAATTTTATTATGACTGTGCTATTATGAAACACTAGTGTTGAGTTGGTAGTAAGCTATTTGTAAACCTGCCTTAACATGGTGATCTATGGGTAAAAACTTACCAAATTGTCCATGGTTATATACCTGTCTCTTTCCCTCCAGCAGAGGCACTCCTGAGAGTGACGTTGACGGATGCATTAGCTGTCAACTTCATAGCGTTTGTAAATTTTTGCCGGTAAAGTCGGAAAATTTTCAAAGTTAAAAAAAGTGTGGAAATACGATTAATGATTGTATTAAATTAACACACGGTGTCGTTTTAGAATACGTGTCAGTGTTTTTCAGTTGTGTTTTAGCATTCTTTGATGATTACGGACAAAATTGTCCCGGTAAGTGTGGGTGGTGACCAAAGTTCGAATAGATGTTATTAATATTCGAACAGGCGATCTGACTCCAGAGTCAGAACGGACTGACGAGTCCAGACGACGTCTTCATCCCCAGAGGATGAGTGCATTGTATCGCCTCCGCCCGAAAAATACTAAATGCTTCACGTAAGTACAAGTCTTGTACAAGTATGAAGATTGACACTTTGTTCGGATTGTTCGGAACTGAGTGCGTAAAATGTATTCATCATTTCTAAATAGTGAGATTATATCATCTTATTTGATTGACTATTAATTAGTTAAGTGATTCGACTTCATACTTGTCGCATTTTTTGAAAAATACCTATGACACGTTTAGTGAACTTTCTTTGAGTACCTACTTATTTAGGTACCTACTTACAAAGTTATGAATAACCAACTAAATATTTCAATAATGGTAAATCACGATTTTAAGAAGTAAATTTGGTTCTCCTTTATTGGAAGGACAGTCTTTACAAGAAAACTTTGTATTATCTTGTATTTGTATAAACTTTCAAATCAAATAATTTATTTGCATATTACAAGTTAGTAAGGTGTTACAAATAATATTTTCAATAGATACACTGTATTATAACCTAATGGTGTGCAAATTAATACAAGTTTAGAAAGAAAGAGTCTTTAAGAAAGAGTTGTGATATTTTGGCAAAAACAAAGATTATTTTGGCTGCCGCTGTATAGCAACTATCCAAGTCAACTGTACAAGACAACTGAGCTTATACTAATAAGTCTGTTTATGACAACTCAAATGAAATTAATGCTCGCATACATATGTCTTTCAAGGTTAAAAACCTCAGACTACAATGCTAAATATATTGTGAGCAATAAATAGGCCGTCTGCGCAAGGTTATATTTGAAGAAATCAAAGACAGATAAGAAAATCTTCTCCACCAAGAACCTTGCAACCAAATACATCTTCTTTAGGGTGAATGGACCTTGAACATATTTATTTGTTGTTCTAAAACAATATATCAAGAAACTCTTAAGAATCAGAAAATTTTAGAGAAAGTTGTCCTTTTACAGGAAGAAAATAATGTTACTAATTTAAAATATTGAATAATTTGATTATTTTATATTTTATTAATAGAATTGGCTGCTTTCCATTCATAAAGATACCTGATTTTTAATATTCACACAACTATTTGTAAAAATATCAGGTACCTACTTAAGATAATAAAGAACAACTCACCATGTTCTTCACATTATCCTTCACCTACAACAGAAGAGAAATATAAGAGACCACTTAAATCCTCAATGCAGACCCTCTATAATGAATGTACTAAATAAAATATAACTTGGAGATTGTACTATACCCCTTTTTGACCTCGGAGGTCTCAGGTTGTTTTTGTTAGTGAAACAATTTTACAAGCAGGTATGGAAAATATTTCTCTTTTGTAGGTATTTTATGATGATTTGAAATTAAAATGTAAGTGAAAATAAATCATCAGGCCTAGTTGGATTCAATAATTTCATGAGCCTACTGGAGATGCCTCCAGAGTGTTTTCAAATGCACAATTATAACTAACAGCTATTCTTAGAAGAAGCTTAATGTTCTGGCACCATCAACTTAATGATGTGAGACTGAAAAATTGGATTGCGGAAATCCTATAAGACCTATTTCCCTGGTTACGGAGATACTGAGAACATTGTTAACTTTGGATAAACATAAGATTATCATCACACCCTTTTTCTCTGAGAGAATAAGCAGGGATGTGCTTATAGTTGTAATTATGCCAGTTATGTTTAACTCTTTGATTCCTATGTGAGGACAAACCATCCGAGTTGCACATACATTATTACAAGTTTGTTCGGAAGACTGGTTTTTAGACACATGTTAAAATTATATCTGTTTCCAAAATATAGAGCAATGAAAACAGTGTCTCCGTATTAAGCTCAGAGCTTTTTAATAGATTTACATGTTAACTACTGTCACAGAAAACTAAACTTTTAAAGTTGTTCTATCAGAACAAAGAAAGAAATACTCCCTCTCTGCCTATTAGACAAGACCTCAAATAGCGATTAAAAGCTGTAGACTACAGTTCAACACTGGTAGTAAAGTATAAGTCGCTTCCTGACCATGGCTGTACCAGACTTAGAGTAATCCACCCTTGCACAATAAATAGTCCGTAACTATCTGAGAAATGGAAATTTAAATAAATTCTAAAGGAATGCGGACATGCAGTCATAAATAGTCAGCGGATGACTTCACTGCCACTCTAATTAAAATTAGTCAGGAAGTATATTGAAAAAATGGAGTTACTTATAGATTCGGAATCTTAATTATGATCTAACCTCATAAATAACTATGAGGAGCCCATATTTTATTTACAGTCCGACAACAGGACTTTTGTTACATAACTCAGAAACTGGAGGCGGGGGAGGGGGGGGGGGGGAGGGTGCCATACCCTTCACTAATAAGGCCTACAAACGGGCTCCTAAGACTTGTAGAGCAGTTATACTTAGCACTCTTAGCCACATAAGTTCCGAGTAGTTTAATCGGAATCGGATTGCCTTTCAAGGAGTCGCAAGGTAGCTAATAAGTTCATTGTAGAATGTGGAAACTTTTGTCCCAGGCCGCGGAGGCTGTATTCAATTCAAAAAGGTGGGACTTCTGCCCCAGGCCGCGGAATCTTTGTTAAAAATGTCGGGCATAGTACATTACAGCATATGGCAACTTTTGTCCCAGGCCGCGGAGGCTGTATTCAATTCAAAATGTGGGACTTCTGCTCCAGGCCGCGGAGGCTATGTTCAAAATGTCGGGCGTCCCAGACGTAGATTCTTTCGCGTCAAAAAAGATGGCTGTCGTACCAAAGGATTCCAGTGATGGCTCTGCAATATTTTCAGCCTAAATTGGGACTATTAGCCGGGCTGGGCATTCTACCCACTCAGCTTAATACTAGCTCACTGGAACAGTGGCAAAAAGGAATATAGGTCCTGATAACATGGGCCATAGCAGAGCCAACACTAGACCATTAGCTGGGCTGGGCATTCCACCCACTCAGCTTATTACAAACTCACTGGAACAGTGACAAAGAGGAATGTATATCCTAAAAACACCAATGTGGACCAGAAGTTTTCTGGTTGTCCAATCTGTGAGTCAGGGTCATAGCAGAGCTAACTCCGATAAAGAACATGCGGAAGGTTTTAGTAGCACAGGCTACATGCAACAGAATTCACCCTAGTCCACCTTTAAATAGTAATAAAAATAAAAAATAAAAAAACAACTGAGGAGGGCTAACCAAATAGCTCACTGGACCAGACAGGAGTTGTTAAGAAGTAACTGGCGGACAGCTACTTTAACGACATAATATATATGTCTCAGGTTCCAATAAAAGATGTTTATTCTGGTGTGATTCCATTAAATTTACAACCCAAGACCATCTTAAGGCCAAGCAAGCTGCTAGATTATTTGGTACTTATAGAACTATTTTCTTGCAGACATATGCTGTTTTAACTACATCAGCAGTTTTAATTTCAAAACATTTTTTCCTTTCACTACCCAGTTTTTTAGCTAGTCATTCTGAGCATTTATTTATTTATTTGGCTTACTAAGTTAACAAAGAATTGAATAAATTCAAGTTCATTACTTGAAATCAGTAGTTGAACAATTATCTTTATTATTGTTGGCCTCATGTTTAAAATTTATAATCTTACTACTCTAGAAAAGAGCGATGAAAATCTAATGTCTGTGGAAGATAAGATGACTCTGTGGCCAAAGTTTTTATCAAAAGGCAGATATAAATAGACAGTCAGGAAGGTTGTTGCGGAAACACCCAGACCATTGTGTCTTTATGGTCAAACACATGTACTGTCACAAGTACATTTAATTGTCTGTCAGGGAATATTAAACCTGCTTCTAGTACTTCTAGTATATTGCAATTTGTGTGGGAATAGATTTTCAAAGATACTAACTTTGGTGACCCACCGGGCAGTACCTATTAGGTCAACTGTGGCCTCTAGAGTAGCCTAGAAGTATGTTTAGAAAGTAGATCTGAACAGGAAATTAACTGGAAAAGTACTAAATAAAACTTGTTAAGTATTGTATTCCAGTAAATAACTCAATATATTAACAGCTTGCATTCAACGTTGGCTGCACTTATATTAAAAAGCTTTTTTATATTTTTGTGGAAAACTATGAGAATGAATTCATTGACAGAATTATTCAGAATTAATTTTCTGATATTCTGTAGTTTTTGCAGAAATGTATTATTATTTTAACTTGAATGGTTTATGTGTATAATAAAACTGATTATATTTCAGAACAGTTCAAGTTGTTCATCATAGCGTTTGTGTTTATCACCAGCAGATACCAAACAGGTCTACCAACTCAACACTAGTGTTTCATAATAGCACATAATATGACTGTTTTGCATTAAACAAAACAGGTATTATGTGTGGATGAAACACTAGTGTTGCAGCAATTTTCTTGCTGGTGAGTTGAAGACCCTATGAAGTTGACAGCTAATGCATCCGTCAACGTCACTCTCAGGAGTGCCTCTGCTGGAGGGAAAGAGACAGGTATATAACCATGGACAATTTGGTAAGTTTTTACCCATAGATCACCATGTTAAGGCAGGTTTACAAATAGCTTACTACCAACTCAACACTAGTGTTTCATCCACACATAATACCTGTTTTGTTTAATGCAAAACAGTCATATTACTCCGCAGCTTAGAGCATTTAGTTTAAATGCTCTAAGCGCCGCAGTTTTGTACCTCGACAAGAGGACGGGACCGGAAGCACCGAACGTGGCGATAAAAAATTATAGAAAGGTCAAAATCACTGCCGAAGCATCTATGAATTTTTGGTACTGGCAAGAACGACATCTGTCAGCTGTGATTTGACTATTGGCACTTGTCACAGAAGAGACAGACTGACACTGACAGAGTACTTTATTTTGACTACTGTTGTGTACTTGTGTCATACTCATAGAGACGTGTGTGTTTTGTGTTGATTTGCTTTGCTTTTGCAGGTTATGTAAGATTTGTGTTTTCCCGTTATAGATGGTAAAATCGTTATTATAAAATATGGCCAGTCGCAACTGGGGTTTTTGTGACTTATTTATCAGCAAGAATTATGATCTGGATAACTTACATCTCTTAGAAAAACATGGGTTTAATACAATAGCTATTAATACACACGTTGAGGAACCCTCGGATGAGCCTAAGAAAAAAAAAAAGAAAGGAGAAGCCAGGGATAAAAGAGACTATGTGCCTTTGCCAATAGATATTCCAGAAGATCTTTCAAACACAACTAAGCTTAATATTTTACAAAGGGTGACTATAGAATTCTCGGACTCAAGTGTAGCGCATAAAGTGAACCAATCCGAGAATATAAAGAAATATGACATCATTGCTGTAATACCTAAAACTTTACAAGCGTTTCAGTATGCTTGTGGAGCTATGGACATAGATATAATAACATTTGAACCAGAGAGTAAAATACCTTTTAAAATCAGTCGGAAACTGTACTCACAAGCTGTGGAGAGGGGTATATTCTTTGAGATAATGTACTCGCCCGCCATAAGAGATTCAACATCCAGGAAGAACATAATCAGTACTGCTCACAATTACCATGCGGTGGGAAAGTCGAGAAATATCATTGTTACTAGTGGAGCTGAGAACTACATGCAAGTGAGAGATGTTCATGACGTTATCAACTTGGGATTCATATTTGGGCTAAATAGTAATGAGAGTCTTGAAGTAGTGAGGAACAACACAAGAAGACTTATCCTGAAAGCAGAAGGCAGGAAGAGCGGGAAACACTACATGCTAGTTGACTCAATAATTGAAACAGTCAATAAAAAGTCTGAAGATTATATTGCATTATTATTATTTATTATAAAAACAACCCTATTTACAATATTTTGATTTGTACAATAACAATATTTAGGTACTAATTACTCATCACAGATTATAGTGGGCTTCATCTCTTCTCAAACCTTAATCATAAAATATTTGATTGTGTTACTTTTTAGCTTACTATCATTATATAGAAATAATATAAAACAATCATTGCATCTCTTAAACCTAGTATGATTTCATCATTTCAGTCAATTGATTCAATGCAGTAAAAAAAAAATAGTAAGATGGTTAGTACTGAAAGAAGATGCAACATTACACCTTTTGTTTGGTTGATATAATAAACATGCATTTCAGTATGTAGTGTATCACTAATTTTTAATTGTGTGGCTTTGATGCTACCACTCAGTCACATAAACAAATAAATATTTTTAATACATGAGAATGTATTAAAATAACTAAATTGTTGCTTCAGTTAATTTTGGATAATGAGGCACTCTGTATCAAAGAATTACACTCTGTGCGCTGTAGCATGGTGCGCGTGACAGTGTCGATAAATTTTTTACAATGCATGTCCTCGAAAAGAGCGGTTTTCCAAGAAGCCAAACTGTGCGGAAAGTGTCACTTTTTTTCACTAGTGCTTTTTACTTTCCTGTATTTTTTTAATTTTTAACTCCAACGTCAGCCCGACCGCGACGCATAGAGTTTTTATTATTTGAGAAAAGTTTTAAAAATTTGTTATGTACAGATTATCATTCATATAAAAGGTAAAATAAAACTAATACTTTATTTTAGGCGTTTTTAATTACTCTAGATTTAGATTTTGAACAATAAATTAATTTTAAATATTCATTAAATATGTTTGGCAGAACGTATATTTTGCTCGTGCCTTATTGCGTTACGATGTGACAACTATTCGCACATGCGCAGTAGATATGCCCGAGGAACTATTAGTTAATCTGTGGATATGCTGAACGCGCTTGAATAAGCCCGCCATTTTATTAATTTCATTTTATTAATTTATTTATTTCCTCGCACAATGCATAGTAAAATGTTGTATGATACACGTACGTAAGATGATTTCCGACTTGTGTCGATTTATCCACTCACTCGCTTCGCTCGCTCGTGAATAAAAATGCCACTCATCGGAAATCACCTACCTTCCGCACTTGTATCATAAATAACTATTACGCATATACGTATACGCATTTTTTGTAGTTTAACGTCATACCATATAACATAGTTTTGCCTGTATGACGTTCAACTACAAAAAATGCGTATAAGTTTAAGCGTAATTTTTTTTATTGAAACTGTCCCGCGCACCATGCTACAGCACAAAGAGTATAGTGAGACTAAACTTTATGATTATTATTTAGGTTCTCACTAAAGCCTTGTTTGTATATTTGGGCACTTGCACAACTACACTAAACTATAGTCTGTCGTGGCACTTCACTTGGGGTTTATAATACTGGCTAGATTAATAATTGTTCTGAACGAGTGGAGCTTAGATAGATTCCATTTCTTAAAGCTGAACATTTTAATTTTAAAAACCTACCTATATTTTTAAAGCATACAGTTTGGCTTTTTCTGTATTTTACGACACCATTCCCTATTGCCTTTTTATTCTGATTTCACATGGTCCACATTATCTTTTTCAACAGCAGGAACGCTCTCCGTCATCACCCATGTTGCATTTAATGTCGCTTTAGTCTTCGTTTCTTCTGGGAATGTGAACCCATCTGCTACCCACCTGTATCTAAATCAAAGGAACATTCGTTTTTAAGCATACACTTCTAAGGAAACCTAATGAGACTGAATAAAATACTTCTAAGTGCAAGCTGAAGCAATATTTAGAAGCTTTTGTGTCAAGTGCCAACCAGGGAAAAGCTATCACATGGAAAGCTAAGCATGTTATGATGATGTTCAGTGCTAATGCTACGAGGTAATATTTACAAGTGTGGGCAGAAATAAAAAGGACCATGTCAATTTTTATAATGTATTATTTCAAATGCAATCTCAACGTTTGGTACAAGATAATACAAAATGTATAAAATCCGCACACTAAAAATAATTAATCTACTCACAAACAATCGAGATTCACACACAAGACTTACATAAGCGCCCTAACATGCTTGTTCTAAGTACATTAAGAATAACATTACATATTTTATTCTTGTGGTGTGTTCTAGTCTATATTAATGATAAATTGTAGCACCACTGGCATTTTTTCGTCAACTTTATACATTTAACAATTTAAACACTCTACATTAATTATGTTGCTACATTATTATGTGTGATCTAACTCTCCTAAAGTGTCCTGCGAGTTTGCGCGTTAGTTGTATGTAGGTAAATAATGATAGCTGATGAATTCTTTGAAATGGGTTAATTGTTCGACAATGTTAATATTTGTGTGCTGAAGCTCTTACGAGAGAGTCCCTGCAACAGAGATCTAAGAAGACTAGAATGTTGTATCAGTTAGCCTCAACAAGTATAAACCACAAGAAATAAAAACAGTATTTCATCACCATTGCAGGGTGTATTTGTGTGATGTAAAATTGAGCAACAAAAGCTTACATAAATCTATAGTTATTCTAGAATAAAAACAGTCTTCAATGTCTTTTATAAATTTAAAATCACTGTGTGATTTATTTTACACAGCGCAAACCAAAAGAAATTGAGACAAGATAAAAAAATGTGGCTTCATATAAAACCGTAATAGTACATTTATAATTTCATGGCAATAATAATCTTACACAATTGTTTAATAATTTAAATAATAATAAAAATATTTTTTGTAATTCATTCACCTGTCACATTTAGTAATTACATATACATAACGAAATAAAATAAATAATCTCCTGTTCCTAATCATAACTTTAACAAATTCAGTCTCATTGGTAATAAAAAAATTCAAATTTATTCTAGCGAGTCTTTCCTCAAAAACTTTACAATATTATAATTTACAGATAGTAATTATGACACAATTTGTAAACAATAAAATACTAAATAGGAACCGAAATAAATAGAAATAAATTGGTAGAAAATAAATGCAATAGTCTTTCTATGTCTACCATGTTAGTCATCATTGTTGTTTTTACTATTTTTATTATTTTGTCATTTTCTTTAGTGAACACTTATTAATACATGTTTGTAATTAATTAATTATTTAAACAAATACCTAGTAATTTAATTACATATTAATAATACCTATTAAGTTGTCATTTATTATTAAATCTTCAACTGTTCCAAAGTATAAGCTGTTTCAGAAGAGGAGACATTATTCTACAAAACAATATCTCCATGAGTTAACATTTTGCTTTTTTCATTAGAATTGGATGAACAGAGTATTAACCAAATTTTGTTCTATGCGCTTGATAATATAGTATGATGAACTAGATCTGTGGAATATGTTCTAAAATACTAATACAAAACCATGCAATTTGTCGCATACGTAATGTTTCAGCAGCCATACAGGATAGAAAACTTAGGGACAATGGAAGTACCAGATGCGTGACGGCCGTGGGTATTAGTTGTTGAGGAAAGACACGCAGTGCGCGACCGTGTTGACGTTTTCCACCAACCTGTTGTAGAGCTCGCGGCGCACGCTGGCCGTGAACTTGCTGACGAGACACAGGGTCACCGTGCCCGCGAATATGGCATTGTATAATAGAACGAGCTTGAAGTTTCCCAGCCATTCGATGCGGCCGAACTCGCCCAACAAATCGAAGTTCGTTATACCTGGTGGAAGATAAAAATAAAATATTTTTTGCTATTCGTCTTATTCAAGTCGTGGATCAAAATAATAGTTTCTCGACGGTCGCGTCGAAAGGTGAGATGATGTCCTTTCAATATGTGATTATTATAAATACTGCGTACGTTCGTTAAGTACGGTTAGCTAAGTGACATTAATTTAAATCCAATATGGCGGTCTTCCTAAGATGACGGACCAATATTTTTTTATGCACCCCCATCATAAATGGGCATCAAATATCAGGGTTTGCTGATGCTATTTTTTTACTTATCTTTTTTGCTGGGTAACCGAACCACATATGGATAGGTATATGCTTACTGATTTAAAACTAACCCAACATCTTAACAAGCAGGGGATGCGCAGTGGAGTAGGCCAGCAGCAGCGTGCAGTGCGCGATGATGCGCGCGAGCGGCGTGCGGCGCGCGCGGGGCAGCACGCGCAGCGCCCGCAGCGGCGTGCCCAGCCCCGTCAGCGACGCCGCGTATAGGTACACGATCAGGAACGCTTCTAGGACGGCGCCCGCGCAGCCCAACTTTGACAGGGAAGCTATCCCCAATGTGAATTGCTGGAACATAAAATTGAGTTTAGTGTTAATCTACACTAATATTATAAAGAGAAAAGATTTGATTATTTGTAAGTTTGTTTGTAATGGATGAACTCAAAAACTACTTAACCGATTTAAAAAATTCTTTCGACTCCGTATCAAAATGACCATTCGCAAAACGACATATGAACAGATCATCCTCATCTCAAAATGACCTACTAGCAAAACGTCCTGAAAACTAAATAATGGAAATGGTATAGTCATACCACACAATTATTATGAGATTATTAAAGGAATAATTTTATTCAACATATTGTAGACTGTTAACTTAAAAAAAAAGGAGATTCCCAATTATATAATGTGTTGTTTGCGTTCAGTTCGAAAGTGATAATTTCAGTTTGAAGATATAAATCGGTCCAATGTAGAACTCAGAATGTTCTTTGCCATGGAGCGGGCGTAGGGGTCTATCAGACTCATACCTTTGACCTGGCCCCAGTAGGTATTTGAATATCAAAAAATCTGTTATGTTGATCAGTATTGTTCTGATAAATGTATTGATAAAGATCATCATCATCTTCCTGCCCTTGTCCCATTTTACTTGGGGTCGGCGCAACACTTCCATAACGTCATGACCCCCGTCACTCACGCCATCACTGACTCCCTTTCCTTTTCATTCCTCACACAGTCCATCCATCTTTTCTTTGGCCGTCCCCTCCCTCTCCATCCGTCCACACTTATATTCATAACTCTTTTAGTAATATGTGTTTCATCCTTCCTCATCACATGACCATACCAGGTCAAACGGTTTCCTTTCAACTTTTCTGTCACTGGCGCCACGTTCAAAGTTCCTCTAATATACTCATTTCTCACTTTATCCATTCTCGTCACATCCATCTCAACATTCTCATCAGCAGAGATGCAATCTCTTTTCATCCATCTTTTTCACAGCCCAACATTCTGATCTATACAGTATGACAGGTCTAACCACAGGCTTGTAAATTTTCCCCTTTAACTTGAGGGGCATTCATGGGTCGCAAGTTGTTCCAGTGACCTGTCGCAATTTTATCCATCCCGAGTTGATCCGGTGCGTTACGTCTCGGTCTACCTCGCCATACCCTTGGACAAACGACCCTAGGTACCGGAAGTCGGAGCACATCGTTATGGGTGTAAATGTTTTGATAAAGATAATTCAGTAAAACCTCATTGGTATAAAAAGTCTAGATGACGATTTTAGCTGGACTCCAAAATAATGCTGGACTGCTGGACAAACTCATTTTTAATAATCATGAAAATATCTTCCCAAAACCTTTGATGGTGATGGCTCCGGTATATTTTTTTTGCCATGTTTCTTTTGGGGAATAATGTATCAAATACCAACCCGTGTGCTAAGCGGCAGAGCTTTGATCCCGATGAGCAGCTCGAGGGTGTTCTGCAGCACCATGAGCACGGTGATGGTGGTCAGCGCCAGCAGCAGCAGCATCGCCAGTGGGTACACCACGTTGCGCTGCAGGGAAGACGTCTTGCGCTGGCTTTCTACTTCCTGGGGACAAGAGAAACATGGCGTTAAAACGGTCATCTACAGTCATTCTGGATTCTTGTTGACTACTATTAAAAGGCACCCTCTCACAGACGCCTGTTATCCAGCAGTGGAAACATTAAAAGGCTGATGATAATGAATATTCAAAGACTACTCTGAACTGATGTGAATCCTCCGAGATAAGTGATTAGGCGCGTCTATTGTTTTAAATATTGAAAAGACACGCGACTAGTCGCAGCCAGTTTTTAACACCTCGATCGAAGTTAGTTAATACAGCTGGCGCCAACGATCCGCATCTCGCACGGGATCGCCTCAGTTGGAGAAAAGCTTTAAAATTCTCAACAAGTTAGGTAAATTAGGTGAGTATTTATTTAATTACTGCAATTACTCTCTGCACTCACAGTTTGACCCAACACGTGCAGAGAGTCAATAATTATATAATTACATAAGACAAATAATTCACACAGACTAAACACAGACAGGCAAATCAATTACAACTAACATTAATAAACAAATCATGAGTAGCAAGATCATAATATTTAACCAAGAGATGTTCACTGCTGTGCTGGGCATAAGGCTATCCCAAGTACCCCATATCGACAGCGCAGTACCCAGTGAGCTTCGACAGGTTTTCAGTTAACCTTGGGTATCCATAACATTAAGACCTCTTTGTATATTATAAAATATCGTAGTTCGCCTTACCTTCCTCAAAGCAACAACTCTATGCGCCGTTCCTCAGTCGCAACAAGGGCGTCTCTTTGCCTAGACTTACGGAAGTATAGCTGTCCTTTGCTATCGAGACATCAGCGTCTAGAGGTACCGCGCCGATATGATGCCGCATTCAATACAACTCCTATAAAACTGTTTTCCCTTACCTTTCTCATAGCCACGACCCTATGCAGTCTGTCGCTGAGTCCGGCCTGCAGGGCACCGTTCCTCAGTCGCAGCAGGGGCGTCTCCTTGCCCAGACGTACTGAAGCATGCTGGCTGTCCTTCGAAATCGACACGTCAGCGACTAGAGGCGCCGATATGTCGCCGCGGTCAGGGTACATGGGCTCGGGGGATATGTAGCCTACTCCTGAAAAAAGAAAAAAGGTACAATTTTAAAATTCGATCGGCAAAGTTCGCATAGGCGAACATTATAAAAGGTGGCAGTGAGTGCCTCGAGTAGTCAAAATACTAGTAAAATATGTAATAATAAACCAAATAGTATAAACACGGTTACTAAAACCTCCTCTCCTCTCTTTCATAGCTAGATATATCATAATATTCGCATCTTTTATAAACTACAGTAAAAATATAATATGTACTTCTAATGTTTGCTAGGCCAGGTCGTGTCAAGGTTTTAACTTGAACATGCGCTTGTTGTGAGATCTATTAATATACCAGTATTGTTTTACACCCGACATTAATCGGTCAAGTACCGCTCATTACCGTCCTAAATGACGACTTCTTTCAAAGATAAGATGAGATCAAACAGCTAGATTAATCTTTAAAAATAAACAGAAAGCCTCAAGTTTTCCCGTTTGTTTTCACCTTGCACAGTGCACTTGCACAACTCGTCACTGCCAGGTTCGTTGACCTATCCTTGGCTGAGACATTGTGCCGTTGTGATTGTGATAACCTCTTAGATGCTGCAGGACAAAGCTGCTTCGTAATTAAATAGATGTTTAGCTGCAGTAGTTTTGAATTTCTGCCTATCAAAAGACCTCTAGGTCCCTTGCAGTTGCTAAGCATAAAGCCGGTTGAGACCAAAAGCAAAACTTAAACTAAGTTAGTTTGTTTGTTTTTTATTTGTTTGTTTTTTTAGTTTAGCTTAATTCGCATAACTAAGGTATTTTTCCATACTTGTTACATAGTTTGCAGTCTGCACACCAGTATGACCTCAGCCAGTGGTGTCTCATCCCATACAAAGAAACCGTGCCGACGTACTGTACTGATTATTTTTTGCATAGATCGCGTTCTGTTCCGTTCCACGGATATGCTCGAACATGGTGATCTATCTACCGCCGTGGAACGGAACCGAACGCGATGGATTTACAAAAATAATCTGTATAATCCGATGAAAAACGCTAACGCTACGTTATGTCGGCACGGTTTCTTTGTATGGGATGAGGCATCTGCGTGCTAGTATTATATTACCAGTGCCTCAGCTATGCGAGGGCTAAATTGAGGGCCTCACTATAATCGCTAGAAAGCACTGCCTAACCGTGTGGACACAAATAGTTAATACTATACAACTCACTTAAGTGGATAGGCAGTGTTCCTTTCCAGAAAAAAATACAGATGAATCATAGTGTCATTGTTGGTGTAATACAATAAATTGGTAACACGATTATAAAAACCGATGTCTGATAACAAAAAAAGTTAATGATACAATCGGCTATTCAAACATAAACCAAACTAAAATAATAACAAAACTTTTTGCGTTATTATTTTTGTTTTAAAATATACAGCGTTGATGTGAAATCAATTTTACGGATATGTTTATCCATTTGGATATAGTAAAGATTTAAATCCGACACTAGGACCAAACTACTTTTTCGTGTCGCTGGCACGACAGTCATTCTTTGTTTGGCGGGGTCCAAATTTGTTTTAAAATATACAGCATTGATGTGAAATCAATTTTACGGATATTTTTCTCCATTTGGATATAGCAAAGATTTAAAGCCGACTCTAGAATCTCTTTTTTTCGTGTCGCTTCAACATTGAATGTTGTCATTTCATTCAAATTATTATAATTATTATATTCACAGAAGACTAGACAGGAGGTAGAGCATGGTTGCGACTTGCGACTCAGCTCCGCATGCACACCCTGCTGCTGTTCCGTCATAGAACTAATATAATACAGTAGACGACACAGATTCGTACGTAGGTAATGCAGCCCTATTGTAATTGTATCTTAAACAATTTTTTTTTTTTGTTTTTTGTTATGATGGTATTTATTATAGTAACGATGGTATTTTATTTATATTTTTACCTGTAGTACGAAGGTTCAGTCAAGTTTTCAGGTAATTGCACTGGACAACCAGAAAAGATAATGAACGCGTGTGTGTATATACAACAAAATGATTTACTATCTAAAATAATTATGTGTTAGTAATTAATCAACACTTCTTAGAAATAACACAGATAACCTGATTTACATAAGATTGTTTCCAGAAGGTTTTTTAGAAGACTCGAGACTTTGATGCAGTCTTACTTTCAGAAGGGCTCTAAAGGGGTGTTGCAAATGAATTAACACTAAAGATTTTTAACTCTTTTTCTCTCATCTTAACTAATATTATACTAAGAAAGCCCGAATTCAGACGTGTATGGTAATCTCTGGAACAACTACACCTATTTGAAAATATCTTTTACCATTTGAAGTGTACAATATTCTAGATGGTTATCTATACCAATATTATAAAGAGGTAAGATTTGTTTGTACCGAATACGCTCCGAAACTATTGGACCGATTTTAATAATTCTTTCACCTATGGAAAGCTACAGTATTCCCGAGTAACATAGGCTATAATTTTGACGGGAGCGAAGCCGCGGGGGTCAGCTAGTAGGCTTTAAATTATTATGACCTAGCCAAAGCCGGGGCGGGCCACAACTCCGTTAATACATCGCCCGAACCTTGATTCTGACGATTTTAGTGTGTGTGCGATGACCCTTACTGAACCAAAACAACCCTATGTGATTATCATCACACCACGACATTCATGACCTAGAATGTTTGATGTTGATGGATTAATGATGAACCTTGGCATGGCAATGGTGGTGAGTTGATCAGATAAGACTTTATTTGATATAATTGTCAAATTTTAGAACATCCAACTCTATGTGATACAAGACAAAGTTCAAATTCCATCGCAACCTACACTTTTAAGGACCTTTTTAATACACTTAGTCACCTCAAAATACACAGCTCCAAAGTCAATATATTAGTTGGTGGCGATGGAATCAAATTATGTCTTGAATTATACATTCAACTATACACGTGGCCACCTACTGGGGAAAACTGTCTAACCCCGAGTTTCTCAGCTCAAAATTATCGCAGAATTAATGTGACAAATTGTCAAGCACGCGTTATATACTGTAATTGGTTGAATTAATTTTCAACAGCCAATCACAGCAGATAACGCGTGCTTGACAATTTGTCACAACCATTCTGCGATAATTTTGAGCTGAGAAACTCGGGGTAAGTGTAAAATCACCATCGACTCGAGAGAATAAGAAGAATGACCACAATAATATTATAATAATCAAAAAGCTCTAAGCAATTCTAAATAGGTTTTAAACAAGAGTCCCTATTGCTGGGTGTGCAGCACGTTGGTAAACAACAGTATTGTTCGCTAGGTCACTTGTTCCTACGTTGACGCTCATCTTACGACACGGTGAAGTTACGCCGTTTGTTGACTTGCTATTGAGTTCATCATAATAACATTCCTGGCAAATATTTGCAGGCCATGAACTGCTCTTCATGCACTGCAAATATTTTCAGACCCGCCTTTCATGTTCTTTAGACCAGCCCTTTCGAATTTGGAAAAGAGTGGAAGAGAAAATGGTTTGTTCCAATGTATTAAGTTAAAAACTTGGGGATATTCATCGACAGGAACTTCTCTTGGACTGCCCAACTGCAAGAAGTTAGCCGCAAGTTGTTTGCATCTGCTGCAACTTTGAGGAGACTACGTAATTTTCTTCCGACTGCCACCAAGATTGCGCTTGCACAATCTCTTCTTCTTCCCATCCTTGATTATGCTGATGCCAGCTATCTTGATCTTACCCAAGAACAACTCGATAAACTTGAGCGGCTTCAAATTTTTTGTATAAGGTTCATATTCGGTTTGCGCAAATATGACCATGTTTCCGAATTCCGTGTAAAGCTCAAGTGGTTGCCAATTCGCCTTCGCCGGAATACTCACATTCTTTCTCTTTTGTTTAATGTGCTCTTTACTCCTTCCACCCCTCTTTACCTCAAGAATCGTTTTCAGTTCATCTGCGATTCCCACACGAAATCTCTAAGGTCATCAGTTAACTTGCGACTTAAAATGCCAATGCATTCCACAATTTTCATGGATAAATCTTTTGCTGTCCAGGCTGCTCGTCTGTGGAATGCATTGCCTGACCCGATTAAACGTGCTCAGTCGTTGCCTGTGTTTAAAAGACTTGTCAAGGAACATTACTTATCGCTGTAATCGTGCTCATAGTATTTTGACTTACACTTTTTCTATGATTGTCATACGACATTTATTTTCACGGCTTATATATCAAATATGTATGTATTTATGTATCTATTACATGGCATATGTATCTATTTGTATTTGTATCATTGTTATATTAATTTTATTATCATTGTATTCTTTGTTGGTATTGTTGCACCACTGACAACCCCATGTCATGTCCACGCATTCACTGTCCATTCCAGGTTGCCTGGAAGAGATCGCAGAATGCGATAAGGCCGCCCATTGTATATATTTTTAGTTTTATGTTTCAATTGTTACTGTATTTTCTGGTGTACAATAAAGAGTATATAAATAAATAAATAAATAAATATTGTCAAGCTGCACAATCTCGTGAATTTAAGTTACCCTATTCATGTTTTTTTTCAGTTCATTAATCAGTCTAATACTGATTTATAGGTTCCGTGCCCACTCGACCCGAAGTATCCCGAAGCACCCGAAGCTCGACCTGCATATTTCTATATTTTGATAGGCGTAAAAACGTCGATGTATAGTCAGGCAGAAAAGTGTTGATTTAACGCTTGCATCACAGAGAGTGTAACATTTAAATAATGTTTGGAAAAATAAATCAATTATTAAACAAGTTAGTACTTATCCTTTTTGATATAGTATACGCTTTGTACTTTGTAGCAAAAAACACAGAGTATTGTTAATTATCATTAAAATCTTATAGCTAGTGGCACGATGGTGTTTATTGGATCAGTCTATAAACGTGATTATAATTATTAGGTTAACAAGTAGGTACTAATTTCCAAAGTTAAGTTATTTAGAATTAAATATCACTTTGCCTGACTGTACAAATGGCACTGAATTGGTAGTAAAACTTCTGGTATTATTCTTCGGGTCGAGTCTAATCAGGTTGAGTGGGCACGGACCCGATTTATAGACCACGTGTGTGTATACTTTTGGGGCTTGTCAAAATAGTAGGACGTCCTAATCTCTTACTAGCATAACGCCACCCACGATACGAAATAAAGAGTCTATTCTCTGCCAGGCACCACACATTTTAAATTCTCATTATCCAAAAATACTTGTAAAACCAGAATAGCTGAGCAAAAATATCACAACTGCAGCAATTTATGTTGTCATTACCGTCCCGTCAGAACCCACAAGTTTCGGCTCATTTAGTTTTGAAGTCATAAAAATGTTCAGACGAGACGATGTCATACGATGATACGATGGAATGTAGTTGATGAGACATTACTCGTCGATTAGACGCACGGACGCACCCGAATCGACTGGCATTGAAGATAGTCACATGGTTCATGTCAAACAAGCTGATGAGACCCATTGCATAACGTGTTTTGAGTAAAAGATGCTTATGATGCCTGCTCGTAACCACAGTAAAAATATACAAACAGTATGGAAACTACCTACAAACGCTCGAAACGGCAAACTAACAAACAGATCTCGTCGGTGCGTACGTTTGTGTGAGTGTGCCGTTTCGAGTGTTTATAGGTAGTTTCCATACTGTTTGTATATTTTTACTGTGTCGTAGCCGTTTGAAAGGTAGCTGTAGGTACATGACAAGGAAGATTTATAAAGACTATAGAGCGAACTAATAGAATAATAGAATGTGCCTGGCTGGAGTGGAGGCTCTTGTTTAGTCGCCACAGGCCGCAGTTAAGCCGGAGGTAAATCTTTTGATTTGACTGTGAGACGCCAATTATTAAAAAAAAACGGGCCAAGTGCGAGTCGGACTCACGCACGAAGGGTTCCGTACCATTGCCACAAAAAAAAAACAGCAAAAAATCACGTTTGTTGTATGGGAGCCCCACTTTAATATTTATTTTATTCTGTTTTTAGAATTTGTTATTATAGCGGCAACAGAAATACATCCTCTGTGAAAATTTCAACTGTCTAGCTATCACGGTCCATAAGATACAGCCTGGTGACAGACAGCCAGACGGACGTCGGAGTCTTAGTAATAGGGTCCCGTTTTTATTACCCTTTGGTACGGAACCCTAAAAAGGATAATAGAAAGAAAAGAAAAGTGTTTAGTTGAGTGTTGTGTTTGTGATTAATAGAATAATCACCACTCATAAGGGCAGATTTACTTAAGAACTATGCAGCAGCTTATGCAGCTACAAATCATCTACCCAAAAATACAGTACAGGAATGTACAAACATCTCTATCGCCTCACATATATCAGCAGAAATCTAAACAAACAAATTAGTTAACATCAAACAGTTGAAATACCTCACATCAGAAAAAACTCATTGTGCTCATAATCCGTGGTAATAGAATCTTAATTAACTGCGATCATACGTGCGAATTCAATTCTAATTGTTGTCCGTACCTACCTACTCTATTGAAAACGTAAAATTTGAGTACGAACCGCGTTTAAATCATCGAAAACATATAGTTTGATAAGAATCAATATAATATAAACAATTGAATACATGTACCTACCTACTGATTGATTAATGTAATTTATACAATTATTATACCCTTTTATTTTTAGTATTGCATGTTTACATTGTCTACTTTAATTGCATAAAACAATGATAAGTGGAAGTGCGGAGTCTCCTAATACAAGCAATTCCTTGCTTTAAAGGTGATCACCAATAATACGTGGGACACTCAGAAAGTTTTGCGAAACTAAAAAAAATTGTTCTATACGTACATATATTTTTATTAAATCTTTTCAAAGTACTTTCCACCAGCCTCTATACAAAGATTCATGCGCCTAAACCAGTTTTCAAAACACTTTTTCCAGTCCGCCGCAGACACCTCGTTTACAGCCTGCTCGAACGCAGCCAGCGCATCTTCCGGCGACGAAAATTGTATCCCTTTGAGCTGATTTTTTATTTTTGGGAATAAAAAGAAGTCACACGGTGCTAGATCAGGGCTGTAAGGAGGGTGACCCAGGAGTTTGACTGGCGTGCTGTCCAGGAAGTCCCTCGTTTTGAGTGCGGTGTGCGCAGGTGCATTGTCGTGGTGGAGCAGTAGCCCGCGGAGCCCTGTGTTTGGTCGCTTGTTGCTTATAACAGAGAAAACTTCTGGCAAACATTTGGTAGTATACCATTCGGCATTAATGCTTCTTTGATCCCGTAAGGGAATTGATACCAAGTGGCCAGTCAAATTAAAAAAGCTAGCGATCAAAATCTTACCCCCGCTTCTAGATCGCTTCACTTTGGTAGGCGTTGGCTCATTTTGAAACACCCAAACAGTCGACTGGCGCTTGGTTTCTGGGTCGTATTGATAAATCCAGGACTCATCACCTGTAACGATGTCGTAAACACGCCGAGACGAGCCTGCTTCAAATTTGTTAAGCATATCACGGCACCATTCCACCCGGGCCTGCTTCTGAGCATCGGTGAGGTTGTGCGGCACCCAGCGTGATACTATCCTCCTCACGCGAAGATGGCTGTGTAGAATCTCGTGAACGCTTCCCGATCCAATCTTCAATATGTGTTGAATCTCCTGATATGTAATTCGCCTATTGTCTTGGATTAAATTTTTCACTGCTAGCACGTTTTCTTCGGTAACAGCCGTCAAAGGGCGACCGCTTCTTTCGTCATCCCCCAAAGTTGGTCGACCGCGCTTGAATTCGTTATACCAACGATACACGGTTGCCTTGGAAGGGCCTTCATCCATGAATGCCATTTGAAGTCTATCGTACGATTCATCCGGTTTCAGGCGACACTTGAAATCGTATAAAATCATAGCTCTAAAATGTTCCCGGCGCAGATCCATATTTCAGTGAGACACAATACTTTGAATTAACTCGCAAAAAATGTGGAGGGAAATTTTGAAATTGGAACTTACTTATTTTTACTTATAAATAATCATATTTTCGAAAAACATTATAACTGGCCAGTCTCCCATATATAAAAACTTTTTTTCGCAATACTTTCTGAGGGGCCTGGTATGTATCGAAATGCCCTTTGTAATTGAAATAAACATTTTAATATTTTAATAATGATATTTAATATTATGAAAATATTGATTTTAAGACGACGACTAACGCCAACGACCTTGAGGGAACAAAACGCGCATTCGTTTCACACCCGCGCGACCCAAGATTTTGTAGTTTTTTGTACTATCCTTATTACTCTATGACTTAAAAAAAACCCTCAGATCAAAATGCAGATAATTAAATTGTCTTTGAGATGGTGTCGAATTCATTAAAATACGCCCAGCGGTTTTGGTGCCATTGTCGTGTTTTTGTCTGTTTTAGACATAACTTTACAAATTAACTGAAAATTTTCTTAAATCAAATTGTTAAGAAATTGGTCTAATGTAACATATATTTTTCTAAATTACGACTAGCCGTTTAGACGTGATTCTCATTTTAAAATCAGCTACTCAAGGGAATCGGCGCCTTAAGACGGTACCCTGACCAAAAAATCGGCATGAGATATGAGCATTCCTATTGGTCTAGCGGCAATGGTGGCGCATGAATTACAGTAGTGAATACGCCCAGATTTTAGAATAAAATCTTTATAAAATCGAATTTTGGTCTTTTGAAAAAAATAAATCTACAAAAATGTTCGTTATTAAATTGTCTATCCATTACTGTTAGTACAAAAAATAATTAATGAATACTTTACGAGGAGATGCATAATATCGATAATTATTTCTCATTTTTATGTTTTTTGGAAGGAGATTAGTGAAATATATACAACAGTTACAGAAAAACTAAATCTACCATTTTAGAATCAATATTATGTAGACATTTAATGTATTTTTATTAATTGATATTTCTTTTTAAATAACGAGTAGATAGCTCCTAAAAACAGCACAAAAAACGGATTGCGTGGCGTTTTGCTCGGGGTACCGCCTTAAGGAGGATGATTCTGCAATATCTTTTTAGTAGCGAGCCGTAACGTATTGCGCATGGGCATCGGGACAAAGAGTTTACCACCTTTGTAATCATCGGCTTATGATGATGTTCGAGGGGTCACGGCCTAGAAAGTAACTTCATGTTCATGGCTATTATATGCCAGAAATAAATCATTCTCGTATAATTACCAAGCCTGAAAATTACTCACTATCGATCAACAAAAGATAGATCGAACCATATTTAGCTACAGACCGTCGCAAGCGCAACCCTAATAGTTTTACTGCTGCTAGTACAAATATAAATAACACTAATGTACAATATTGTTTTTTTTTCCGCCTACATAATGGCACGTGCGATGCGATTTTAAAACGTAATGCGTTGGGAAGGTCGCACCGCCAGTTCGTAAGATTACACAGTTACGAGTAGGAAGTAGAGATGGACCAACTAGTTGGGGAAACCGACCATTCGACCATATTTATAGTCGGCGACTAGTCTATGATTAGTCAACATTTAATGAGAAACAGAGAGATATGATTTGATTTAATATTTTAACATTTACACGACATTTTATAATAATTTGAGTAAATGACATGATATTCTAGATTTATTATTTTGTTTTACATTTAATTATTTTGATCAGTATTCTATTATTAATATTTGCATGCCATTATCTAAGGCAAACATTATGAGCTGTATTAAAAAAATAAAATAACGTACCTTACATGTTGACAATTATTTGTTGTGTGTACTGTACTCATGTTTGAGCAAATAAATGATTACTTACTTACTTACAGAAAACCACACTACTGGCTGGTAAGCGAATGAGTCTCGTAGGGGTTAGATATCCAAAACCAGAAGACTATAGGCTCATATCTCCTAGTCTCATGAAGAGTTTAACAAAAAAAAAAAAAAAGAGTTTGCAACGAGATTGGGGAGTAGTAAGTTATCCCAGGGGACCACAATAGATCCCAATGGGTCGAAGTGTCCGAGTTATTTCTCGGCCCCTCCACAAGATAACATAAGATACTTACAGATTAACAGGCAATAAAAGAAATAAATAGCCAGCACTTGGTTTACGTTTTATATTTTTAAGACTGAAATTAATCTTACAAGAACAGTGCTCTCTATCAAACAATTAAAACGAAAAAAACAAAATATGTACCGACTATAAACGGGCAAGCCGTATATCAAGCCACATATAGTACCTAAGTGACTAGATGGCCATTTGAGCCCCAACTAGTCGGTCCATCACTAATAGGAAGCAAACGCAGCATCATTTGCGTCTGTAGTATCCTTGCGCACGTGAGAAGTTTTGGCTACTACATTGTTTAGTTAACCTTCTAGCTAGCTGATAGCATACATTATTACGATGTAACTATTAACTTGATTTATGTACGGTTTACGGTACATTCTCGATCAAAACACTTTCATACGGTGTCTTACGTAGGTAGACAACATCTATCGATTTAGAATGGTTTCTATAAAGTCGTTTGATTCATCGAAATTTATGGGCTTATACGATTGACCTAAACATTCTGATTATATGCGAGAATTAGAATTCGATCGAATGAGTGAGCTCTTTATATCTTTTCCTCTTCATCTGATTTGGGACCTCTCAGTACTCAATCATCAATTGCATTCCACAAAGAATTCATCGGATTTATTGGATGGTAACTTAAGATAATAATAAGATTATTATGGAACCTGTCGGGAACTTATTAGTTTACAGACAATGAGAAGGCGAGACCCCTCATCTCTCATCAATCATTGGCTACAAATCATACCACCGATCGATGCGATCGATGAGGAGCGATCAGTGTGAAAGGTCTATGTCCAGCAGTGGACGTCTTCTGAAATGATGATGATGAGTTATCCTTACCTGTAGATACAGCATTGTTGATCCGTCTCTTGATGGTATCCTCTTCAAACGAGTACACATAGTACTCCTCGTTGAGGTCCCTCAGGAACTGCGGCTTGACCAGCACTCCGCCGACCACGCCAAACAGTCGCACGAAGCCGAGCGGAGTGAACACTGCACAAACAAACATGTACGTGAAAAAAATAATGTCGAATCGAAGTCTTATTGACCTTCTTGTTGGCTCGACGCGTTTCAATTGATACCATACCGATAAGCGAAATTGCAAGTACGTTCACATACGCACTTCGACCAATTAGCACATGAAATTTTCTTAACAAATACTTGCGCGATATCGCCTATGTATCGATTTAAGGTTGCCCTAGTCATTCTTCCACACAAACGTAGCATGGTGATTAATCCACTGTTTGACGATCTACTTTCAAAATAAAAATATATCAATTTGTCTCATAATTATCTAGCCCTGTATGGAAACAAAAAAGTAAAAAAAAAAATTAAGTTAAAAGCGTCGAAAGTTCCATATTTCAACACAAATTTTAACGCAAAAATATACAATTAGTAGTTTTTTCATGATAACCATACTCCCAAAGGTCTGTTTATAAAATTAAGCGCGTTCGTTTTCGTCCTAAATCATCAATTCATCATCATCAATTTCGCTACAAATTTGCAAAAGTGCTAATTCGTACGCGAACTAGCTTCTTACTGCTCATCACAGCATCTATCTCTCTCGCACGTGTTGTCGGATGAGATAGCATGCATTTTCACCCTGCGCACAAAATAGTTCGTGCCGTCGACTAGGGCAACCTTAAGTAGGGCTTTCAGGAAAGTCCCTTACACTTTTTCCAGCCTAGATCTCATTCGCCAAGAAACTGGAGTGTCAAGTGAGACTTTATCCCACTTTGTTTCAGAACATTTTTATTAGACTTGAGGAACGTTCGATCGAAATATATCGATTGATTAATGAATCAACGAGACATGGTTCATTGTATCAATTCTAATTTTATCTTCAACATGATTGCCGACGATCCAGGCATATTTGAATGATTGGTGTTTGAGTGGGCGAATTTGATACGTAAGATCAAATATGGAACTAATAGTATCTACTTGATTACCTACGTAGAAAAGTTCAAAAACATTTAATTCTGGTTTCAGCAAAAACTTGTAGTATCTCAACCATAACCAGCATATTAATTAAGTAGCGTTTTTTGTTTCAAGTCATAAGTCAATAGTTTTTGTTTTACCTACGCACAGACTTTTTGTTTTGCATGCAGCAAAATTTCGTCCAGCACAACATTGACATTGAAGAAGAAAATAATACAAGTAAGCATATTCCCCTAAGTTTACACCGAGTCCACGTGTTTTATATTTACCACTCGGAAGCATTTCTAACTCACCTTGACTTAAATATAGAATCGACTAGAACATAAAAAAATCCCGAGAGCAGCTGGAACTTACAAACATAAATTAACTGTTGAATGACGTACTCTTTATACAAAATAATAAATACTGGCCGTTACTGGATAAATATAGTCAAACCAGTCAAACTCAATGTTTTTTTTATTCATGTCCCTTGACATTGCTTTTTATTTACCTTGACAACGGTTGCCATGTAAACTATTACGTCAATACAGACAGTTTGTAAACAAGCCAGTGGCGACTTTACTCTGTATTTCTAATTAATTTTACCAAAAATAGCGACAATGAGCATTGCAAACAACCCAGCTATAAAGGACACAAAATCGATAGAATTAGATGAAGAATTCAACAATTTCATGCAACGAGTCACCGAAGTATCAAACCTAGTCAAGGACATGGGTAGCGGTGATAAAGTTAAGGCAGAAGCAGCTAAACTACTCGCTGACCAATATTTAGATGGAAAAGTTATACTCGACGAAGACATTAAGCTGCAAGTGAAGCAAAATCGCACTCTGATCAATGATAAAGCATTTCAAAATCTAAATAAAGATGCGGTAAGCAGGACATGTATTGGTTTCCTTAGATATAGTTGTTATTTTTAATAACACACATAACTAGCTGTTTCCCCAGAATGGGTAGAAATAATAATAGAAGCAGTACCCTGTTTTTAACACCCTTCGTGCGAATTCTCATTGAAAATAAAGCACCTTCCGATAAAGCTTTGATCTTTAGTACAAGGATAGTGTAGGGAAACAAGAAAACAGGTTTAGAAGTTGAAATATTTAGACGGTATGCTAACGATCCTGTTTTAACGACAAAGAACAATTTCTGAATTACACAATATCGAAACATTCCATGACATAGTTCGCGTTCCTAATCTAATTCCGAACATGGAATTAACAGAAGCATTCGATACGGTTAATTGTATTACTCAATAAATAACGAAACTAGGTTATCAGAAGTACACCTGGGTTTGCACTCCGTGTACCGAATTTGTAAACCACTTAGTATGTACCACACCATACACTCAAGTGCTAATCCCAGACATGCATTGATTAGTAAAAAAAAATCACATACGTAGGTGGCATCAGAAGCATGCATAAATATTTGTATTTGCGAACGACGACAGCACAATAACATGCCAAGGCGTTATATTTAACTACATAGGTGGGCCTGTAATTGGGTCGGTAAGACTCTTAAATAGATTTATCTAGGCCTGAACTGATAATGTAATTATTGGGGCCTACGACAAGGGACGGGCATCAATTCGGAATCATTCGGATGACAATCTCGACTTCGCGCATATGGTTATATAATTTTTGACCACACCCAGAAGCATGCATTTCGAACGTCATGCGATGCACTTTCGTCGTAGACCTCGTAAGATGCGAGTAGGTGCACGTCCCGTATTATATTATCAGTGAAAGCAATTTGGCTCGCGTTTCTCTATAAATAAACATCTACCTCGTGTAGACACTGTTGTTCTTTTCTATTTGCAGTGTGGACAGAAATATTCATGTTTAGTGTTTACAATACGTTACGGTGAGGCGTCTTCGCTGCTTTACTATTGATCTCTAAAATAAAATTACACGCTAGGTTCCGATAGATAATGACAGTAATGTATTAGAGTGGAAAAAATAATTTAATATACACCTATTCTATTTTTTACCAATGCCAACGACGTTTTATTGCTACGCACAAAAACGAGGCAAATTATTTCCTCCATTAGTTTGTAAATAAACAGATAAAATCTTACTTCTGGGGGCATATCTACAATATGACATTGCATATAAGTGTTAGAATAACGTTTTAGGCAAATCGGTCAGTAGGACATAACGTGACTGACCGAAACCGTGATTGCCATACAAAATATTTACTTTAAAAATCACCACAAAGCAGGTACCAAATCAGTAGGTTGGCATTTATACATGGACATAAATTATGTACCTACTAACATAGCTTAGGGACCTCCGCAGGTCACTGAACAGGAGTGCTTTAATTGTGATTTGAATTATAAGGCATTAAGCCCGCCTCTTTACGTTTGTGTGCATAAGTTATAAAATATTTAATTAATAAATTATGTTCATTTGCCCTGAAATTTTCCGTCAGCCGCCATTCGCCAGTAAATGATACACCAAAATTGTCTAACCGTCTGACTCCCTAGGTCATCTAAGTGTGAGGAAGTTTTATCAATATTTCTTGATAATAGTGCGTCTCAATGAGGTAGGTAGTAACACAATTTATGGCAGGCTTTAACACTATCTCAACTCGTGATAAACGAATTAAAATCTACCTAAAATTTCGTAATACATCATTATAAATAATAATGAATAATATCGATCAAAGGCTACGTCCTTCACACCTGTTATTTTAATTATAGACTAGGTATTTACCAAACAAATGTCTGTGAGTAATTTCATATCGATTTCTTTTTTGAATGACCAGGGCGAGATGGACAAAGACGCATGGATGAAAGAAGTGAGCAAGGATGCAGAAAAGCGCTACCAGGATCGAAAGGTTCGTCGCGAGCGAGCTGATACTCTGAAGACCCAAGCTGTCAAGGCGTTCCGTCGTCAAGAGTATGACAGGGCACTCTCATACTACAACCGAGCCATTGAACAAATCCGAGATGACCCTATGCTGTACTGCGATCGAGCACTCACTAAAATCAAGCTAGGAAAATTCGACAAGGTCAGTTCTAGAAACTCAGCACCTCAACAAGTACCCAGTTATCACTATAAATTTAGAATAGGTCAAAGTTCGTAAACGTGACCAGTCTATTCCCAGAGAATGGCCATAACATTTTTAGTAATTATGGATTCAATATCGAAGCTAGGTATTGTTATTTTATTGGCATCTTATTTCATCGTTGGAGCGGAATGGAGTGTTGGTTCTTACCGACTTCGCTATTAACTTTTGCGGATACATACTTTGTCCCGGATCCGTAAATAGGCAGAAAAAGATTGTTATATTCAAATAAAGGTTAATGTGAAGATAAAATGATCGACTGGGATATACACGAGACCCTAATCTAAAAATCTTTATCTACATGGTTAACACACGAAAACCGCTTGAAAAGATAATAGCTATTAGATTCGATAATGTGATTATTGCACAGATAAATTAATGAGTAATAAATAATTAATTCAGAAATTGAGTAGAGAAAGGCCATCGTACTTTCTATCATGAAAAGTTCTAGAGTCATGTTCGACATGTTATCTTTGTTATTGAAGTGTATCAGGTATCTGTTTCCTAAGATTCCTTGTCAAAGAAGCTTCGTAAACATTATAAACAACTCGAACAGTTCAAAATTCAAGAGCTATGTTGATGGCTAGCACACGTTTCTTACATACAAACTATTATCAAGCATTATCTGTGTGGTATTAATACATTTTATGATTTTGTCGTGAACTGAGTTCGTTACACATGTTCCACGTTTGTTGAGGATGCATTAATATTTTTTTCAAGCATGGCACTTTACCACCTAAAAATTTCTTTAATAATCAACACCTGTTGGCTGATCTTTGTTTGAGAAGCCTTTCAATAGCATCAACCAGAAGTATCCTCATTAAGAATACCCAATAACCAGCTAACCTAACATCAAACAAACTGAACAAATATTCTATGGCAGTGTCTTTTGCAATAAAGCCGCAAATTGTGTTGGACAAGACGTTTTTATCTAACACACCGATAACTACTAGGGATAGGCAGAATGATATAAGTGCAAAGTATAAAATAAAACCGCACTTGGCATAAATAGATAAAATTCCTTTTGACAGCGTGCCAGCTCATCGCCTTTCTACAAAATAATATATAAAGATAAAAAGTGCATTATTTTCTTGCAGGTGTATGAAGACTGTGACCTGGCGCTTCGGCTCAACGAGAACAGCTTCAAAGCTCGCCTTTACATGGCTAAAGCATACAAAGAACTTGAAGAGTTGGACAAGCTGCAGGGATCCAGGAAGGAATTGGACGAAATGTTCCCGCAGCACCAGGACCTTATCATACACTTTCTTGACAAAAAAGAAGAATATTTTGAAAAGGAGGAGGAAGAAACAGATTAAAATCGAAGATTTTAGAAAGTTTGATGCAGCTTGCGTTATTTATTGATGTGCAATTTACTGAAAGTTTATTTAATTATTCTATTTGCTTATATTTTAAATGATTGCAAAACGGACATGTTGCCGGACGACGATAAGACACGATCGCCATCGCCATGCTTTATTTATGTACGCACGTGTATACTTAGCTAATAAAGTTTTATTGGTTCTAAAAGATTACAGCTGGTTTAAATGCGCCTTATCAGTGCAGTCCTACCGATAAACAATACTATTACTCCACTTCACAGCAATCGATTTTATTAAAATGTAATAACTATTTACGTCACAAGTTTCTAACCAACTTACTTTAAATATCGGTATTGTTCGATCGTTTTGAAAAAAACCAATTTAGCCCAAAGTTCGGTGCACTCTACCTTCACTAACGACTCGCAACGAAATAAACAGAATGTAATAATTTGAGGTCAATGTCTGCCGTCTCATGACGTCACCAACTTAAAGCTCCGATAGACCTATGTGCAAACAAACAAACATTCGTAGAATTCTTAGGAATATAGCATGCAGTGCATACGCATGCGGGCGAGGAATGCAAGAGAACATTGTTCGCTATAAAATACTGGATGTGACCATGTGCAATTTGATAGAAAAGTTGCACAGAACCTGTATATGCTTAGCCAGTTTTTACAATAAAGAAAGTAGGCAGACTAACGACCGATCCCCTGATAAGCAGTTGACGTCGGTAAAAGTCATGCTTAGGTAATTGATTATTCAAAAATAATGTTAATGACTCACCTAGTAACATTAGAACTCCCACGAACGACACGCAGGAATACAGGAAAGGGAGGTATGTCCACAAATCTGTGAGCAAACAGTGCCATCATGTTAATACATTTTTACATACAATACATTTGATACGCGCCGTAGGTTTGATTGTCAGGGCCTTGGGTACTGATGTGTTACGAGGGGCATAGCAACCAGGACAGAAATTTATCTGCGACTTTGCGTGTAGCGACGAATGAGCCGTTTAATCATAGTTTAGCATTTTAAATAGGTACGAGACTAGTTAAGCAGGATGTGAAACCGGTGCAAAATCTGTGAAGCAAGCAGCACTTGAGACAACAGACAGCATTTTATAAAGCATGTTAAACAGAAACTCGCAACAAATAGTAAACATGGTAAATATCCCGCTTCTAATGTTAATGTTAGTGACCATGACAGTTTAAAAATTTATAAAGCATTTTATGATCATTAGAAAACCCAATACTTAGAATAACATTCTTCGAAATGGTACCGTTTGAATCGGACTAATTAATTATCGAAAATTTAGTTTTTTCTGTTATAAGTAGCACAGTTTCCAGTGCGATCGGCGCATCCATTAACATTGACTGTGGCCGAACAATTACTGTGCGCTCGCTTTCTTCACACTCAATTGAACACAGCGGACATGGACATTATTTATTCTGACTACACTATTTGTACACCAGAAAATACGAGTCAGTCTACATGTAATAATATGGGAAGTCACACAAATTCGCAGAAGATACCATTTTCGCCAAACTAGTAGTTGCAACCATCTATGTTTCATCATCTGAACACTTTGTCATCAAGAACTCTATTTGTATTATTATTTTTAAATTTTTCTTTAGACTTTTTTACAAACAAGGTTATCTTATTTGGTGCAATTTTTGGCCCAAAGATGACACAGGTTGACTGCCTCAAGGCACTATCTTGTGTCCCAAATTACTTCAGACGACGACAGTGTCAACGACCTTGAGGGAACAAAACGCGCACTCGTTTCACACCCGCTCGACTCAAAATTCAGTAGTTTTTAGTAATTTCCTTGTTATATATTCTATGACTTAAAAAAAGCCTCAGATCAAAATGCAGATGATTAAATTATCTTTGAGATGGTGACAATTTCAATAAATTCACATCATCATCATCATCAGCCTATTAATGTTCCCACTACTGGGACACAGGCCTCCTCTCTGAGAGGGATTGGGCCGTAATCCGCCACGCGGGCCCAGTGCGGGTTGGTGGATGTCTTCGAATTTTTGGTTCTAAGACATGCCGGTTTCCTCACGATGTTTTCCTTCACCGTTTTGAGAGCAGTGGTGAAAATAAAAAATTACACAAAGTAAAGTGCCTGCCTGGGCTCGAACCCAAGACATACAACTTGTAAGTCGCGGCCGATACCACTGGGCCACCACTGCTCTCAATAAATTAATTAATAATAATTTCGTCCGGCGGTTTTGGTGCGATTGTGGTTTTTTTGTCCGTGTTAGACGTAACTTTACAAATGAATTACAATGTGTTATACGAATAACGCTAGAAATTTTCTTAGATCAAATTATTAATAAAATGGTCTAATGTAACATATATACGTGATTCTCATTTTAAAATCAACTACTGAGGGGTACCTGCGCCTAAAACAAATAAATATACTCACTTAGCAGAGCATCAATACTGGAACGGTCACCTTCCAACCACGCTGAGATGACGTAGGCCAGGCCCAGCATGGCAACACCAAGTAGTCCGAGGACTATGAACGTCTCATACACCCTGCCCTTCAACCCCCGGCATCCAGGGAAGCCGGACGACTCCGAGAACAGATACGCGAACGGTAAAAACACGAACATCGACAGGTTGGAGAACAGGAACACGTGGTTCCATAATCCTGAAACAAGAGAATAAATGCATATCTGTTAAGACTTATTACTAGAAATCCTCATGCATGGGGTCATCCTGGATCAAACGGAGGAGTCTTTGAGGCTCAAACTGAGTTAACTACGGATCAATAATTAACTCTTTAACCATTTGTGAGGCAAAAAATGAAAATAATGGTTAGCATATTTAACCATTCATTGGTTGAGTAAACTACTGATACAAAAACATGGCCTAAAACCACACGGTGTTCTGCAGCTACCTTTGGCCCGGGCACTGGAGTGCTTGCGTATTTCGTCACGGTCTCCACCCCCGGCCAGGCCCGCATGTGACAGATCCCTTATTAATACTAACCTGGATTTTTCCACTACAAGGAAAGGCCTCCCAACTCTTTGTACAGTTCTCTCTGTCTTGGTCTATTTTAGGATCATTCTTTATAGGAAGAACCCAATAGGACGATCTAATAGGTTAGCGGCGTTTTGCCTATTGGTCGTCGAACATCATCATCATCAGCCTTTTAACGTTGCCACTGCTGGGTCACAGGCCTCCTCTCTGTAAGAGAGGGTATAGGCCATGATCCACCACGTGGGCCCAGTGCGGGTTGGTGGATGTCACATGTCTTCGAATTTTTGTTTCTAGGACATGCTGGTTTCCTCACGGTGTTTTCCTTCACCGTTTTTAGAGCAGAGGTGATGAAATAATTTACACAAAGTAATGCACCTGTCTGGGTTCGAACCTACGACACGTAAGTCGGGGCTGTACCACTGGGCTACTGCTCTAACATGCTGAAAGCTGAGATGAAGTAAAAAATGGGTTAAAAGACTATACTTTCTTTTGTCCAAATCCGTTCTAGTCATTGTAATAATGATTTAGTCTTTATTAACGTAAAGCACGAAATCGCAAAAACATGGTCTGTCAATAACACATTTGTGCATGAGCTTTGTGTACAGAACAAGTAAAATGACGCGTTTCAAAAAGGTTTCTCTTTACCGTGCATATTGATTTTACGGCAAAAAATTACATATTTTTACTTTTCGGCTCTCGGATTCGTCGTCGAATCATACACGGGTCGCAGAATAGCCCTCTATAAGTGGCGTAATCGGTAAGAGTTGACAGCGATTATAATATCAATCATGTCTCCCTCGCGGCAATCCATTAGGTGCCTACATCACGCTTGGCTCAAAGGCATAGGCAGCTAACTAGTCAAGGTTAATATTTTATTAAACTTCATCAAAACTTAGTCTATTCAAGGACAAGACAAGACTATACTACCGCGTGACTAAACGGAATTGAACCCAGGACGCTCGGCAGTCACGCTTTCGACCACTAAGCCATTGAGCCATCATCATCAGCCTATGTTCCCACTACTGGGACACAGGCCTCCTCTCTGTGAGAGGGAATGGGCCGTAATCCACCACGCGGGCCCAATGCGGGTTGGTGGATGTCACATGTCTTCGAATTTTTGGTTCTAGGACATGGAAAGAAAACCGGTCCTCACGATATTTTCCTTCACCGTTTTTAGAGCATTGAGCCATGTTACCAAGGAAATAAATATAATACTAAGTATTTTTTAAACAAGTAGTAGTAGTGGACTGTGTGAGGAGTGATATGAAAGAAAAGGGAGTCAGTGATGGCGTGACGGCCGTGACGGGGGCAAGACGGTATTGAAAAAGAAACCGTGTTGCGCCGACTCCAATTAATATGGGACAGAGGCAGGAAGATGATAATAGTAGTAGTATAAATTAATATAATTTATTTAGATGTTTTATTTTTTAATTAATGTTATTGTTACATGTAGATTTATTATGCAATGTCCACAATACCATTACATCAGACTACACAATTTCTATTGTACTAGACATAAAGCAAATATTAACTTGGTTCACTTAAATAAATTATTGTAATACAATAAACAGTTATTCAACACATACTAAGGTAGGCAATATAGATTGTCTTAAAATTAAAATGTTTCCTTAATCTGTAGGTACATGCAGAATAAATAAGGTACAAATAGCATGGGTTTTCCCATAATAAAACTTGTTTTTGTAACCTACAGATTAGTTGTTTAGCCTTCTGTGTTAGGTATTGAAGAATATTTTTGGAAAATTTCATCATGAATTCCGTTAATATAATAAGTACTTGTTAATAAAACTCACCCTGTATAAGAGAGCTGTTGAGCCATTTGACATAATAACTGTTTGGATACAGTATGAGCACTTCATTGCTGACTATAGAGACTGGCAGTAAGAGAGCAGATCCAAGTGACACAGCTAGTGCAAACGTACACAGCCATAGACTGATTCGGTAAACTTTCACTTCATCCTCATCTCCTGTGAAGTAATCTTCGCTGTCTCGGCGTCTGAACTTCTCAATCAACATAAATGATACAAGGTACAGCAAGATGAATAGTAGTAGGAAGATCTGTAAACAAATTAAGGCAATTTTAGTTAATATCTTTAAACAGTAAAAAATCAAGTATAGTCCTCGCCAAACTTCTGGGCCGCTCTGAAGTTGACTTTCCAATGCGCAAGGCACGAAACGGTGCTGTTTTGGTATGAGATTTACTACTACGCTGCCATTGTAGCCAACTTCAGGGCAGCCAAGAAGTTTGGCGAGAACTATATTTTGAGACTGTGTATTTGGTTCGAGAGCAGTGGTGGCCCAGTGGTATCGGCCGCGACTTACAAGTTGTAGGTCATGGGTTCGAGCCCAGGCAGGTGCTTTATTTTGTTTAAATTATTTCTTCACCACTGCTCTCAAAACGGTAAAGGAAACCGGCATGTCCTAGAACCAAAAATTCGAAGACATGTGACATCCACCAATCCGCACTGGGCCCGCGTGGTGGATTAAGGACCATTCCCTCTCACACAGAGGAGGCCTGTGTCCCAGCAGTGGGAATATTAATAGGCTGATGATGTGTGTGTGTATTGGGTTCTTTTAAACTTGCTAGTTGATTTATTTTGATGGGATTTTTTCTATCCTTTTCTATTCCTTATCCAAGGAATTTCTGGAGAGGGGTGAATGTGTGTTAAAACATTGAATTATATTTAAAAATTCTAGTTCTCGACAAACTACTTGGCCGCTCTAAAGTTGGCTTTCCGATGCGCAAGGCATGGATTGGTGCTGTATTTGAATAAGATTTACTACTGCCCAGCCATTGTTGCCAACTTCAAGTTGTTAAATAAATAAGGTCCAATCAATAAATACCCAGACTAAAGTTATTATTTACTTTTTACCTAGTTCATCATTACCTTAATTATTAATTTTGAAAGCAGTAGAATAAAAAAAATACTATCTAGCATGTTTAATCTATTGCTAAGATTTTTTGTTGTTTTTAAGTAATTAATTTCTCCTTGAACAACATATCTTCAAGTTCATACATTAATATTAATTATTTTTAGTACATTCATCATTTAATAACAAGTGGAGAAACTAAAATGCATCATTCTTAGCAATTTATTAGTTTTATTACTTCCTATTAATATCTAAGTATCTCAATTAGCTAATGTATTATTTGATGGAATGTTGATTTAATTGTAGACTTTCTTCTATTTTTACTTTCTTTCAATACCTATATTAATAAAACATTATCCTCCTCCTCTTCGCATCGTGTTCCTCATTACTGAGGGTTGTGATTCCCCCGACAGGAGATCAAAATAAAACATTATACATATTATTATTTGGCATGATTCTAGCTTCATTTCACCATTTTCTTTTTATCTCATCAACTATTGTAAAGTTCTATGTTTAAATATAACCCTCTTACTAATAAACACGGAATAAAGTTATAACAGGTATAACTAAGGTATACCCATACATTTTCATAGGTTTATACCTGGTATAACTTTATTCTGCGTTTATTTGTAAGAGGGTATGACTTTAGTAGGTATGACATAGCTTATAAGAGTTATTACAGTGCTATGAATTTAGTACCATGCCTTCTAATGTCTTATCAACATTGCTGGATCAGCAAAATTGGCATGCTGCTCAATATTTTTAAATCCACAATATAATGGTTGTAATTAGTAATCTATCAGTAAGAATATTTGTTTGGTATTTTAGGACTATCATCTTGTAGGATAATCTTTCATTCTTTTTTTTAAATTTAGCAAAAATCTATCATCATCATGTTTTTAGAAGGAACCTTGTTAAAATACAATTAATTTCATATCCAGAAGCTCTTCACCAACTAGGACCTTGAAAGAGTAAGGTTTGATAACAATATTGTCATGGTCACTCAAGTTGTTTGGCACAAAAGTGATGACACAGAAAATCTGTCTACTTGTCCTTTTATCAAAAACGTTAGGTCTTGCCTGAATGGCGCCGAGAACTAGGACGAATGCAACATACCTAGGTATATCCTATTAGAACTCTATACAATTCCAATCTAGGTTGATGAACAAGAATAAATAAACTTGATTAAATACGAATTGGGACAAATTCGCACGGAGAATAATATCTTGATGTTTGGACTAGGGACTATAATAATAGCCTTTGTTTCGATACTCACGATTTGCTCCCTCACATTGTTGTGGAATATTTGTTCGCGCAAGTCTGCCTCATCATCATCCATCGTCCCGTTTTTCTATAATTCTTATCTTATAACAAATATTGTTATTTCGTTACTGAGTCTTTCATTGAAATAGCACTTCATTTTCAAAATTCATTACATTTTACTGTTTTTACACAAAAACTTAACACCACACTAATCACAACTCGTAGAATTTTATGTTCACCACACAGAAACGACAATAGAGATTCAACAACGATGATTATTATTATTTTAAAATTTGTTTTAAAAGTAGCACGCAACGCAATGAAATGAAATTGTGAATGTAATAAAAACACGACCAATTCGCAATGAATGAATGAAACGAACTGAACATGAGGCTGTCACTTTGTCAGCTGTCATTATTGCCATTATTGCTCACAGAGTAGTTATTATAATTGCTCTAAAAAGATGTAAGAAAAATCATTTTTTTAGAGCCTGGATTCAAGTCTGTTTGGCCGCGTCTTCACATTATCTGTAAATTTTATAATATACACTGCTGCTGCTGCCTCACTGCTGCTGTTTTTCAACGTGTTGGTATTGCCATAAATTAAGACGTAAACACATTAATACGTGTCGTGGCGTGGCGTGGCGCCTTCTGACGCACTTGATTGGCTAAAAAACTCGTTGAATTATGACATGACGTCGGCTGAAACAGAGTGGTTTGATTGGTGGATCCCGCGCCACGCCACGCCACGACACGTAAGTGTCGTTCCGCCTTTATTTGACACTTGGGAACATATCGTATAAAATTTTGAAAACCGTAAATAATCGAGAAGTATGGCGGAAGGCAAAAGGACTTAAAATATTACATGTGGTCATTCTAGACTGTTTTAATGATGTTGTTGGCTCAGATGAAGAAAGTACCTAGATATAACACATTTAAGTTGAATATAGTAGCCTATTTTGTACTCAACATTTTTAATGGAAACAACTCATGTGACAAAAAGAGATAGCGATAGCTTTTTCGACCGCCTTGAAACGCCGCGCGCCACTTGCCGAGAATCGCCATTTTGGTAGTTACACAGCTGGTTAACTCATCTTTCTGCCGATTTCATCAAAAATACTATGTTATTGTGAATAATATTGTGTTTGGAGTGCGGTTTTCGTTTTGCCATGAACAATGGCGTGTACTGTGTCCGGTTGCTCTAAAAGAGTTGGTGTTTTGAAATAAAATATTGCAGAAGTCTCTTTTCATCGGTAAGTCAACCCAATCATTACAAACCGATAAAAAGCATTTTAAGCAGGAAGTGTCAATGAAATTAGTTCTCCATACATAAATAGAAAGAAAACTGTTGATATTAAAACAACGATGCATTTTATCAATATGCCGTGCCATTTATTATAGAAATGAAAGATTCACTCTCAGGACAAAAAAATCTTACATGACTCCAGTAGGTCCAGTACGCAACAGAACAGACTATATAGCAGCTGTCATATTGACAACTGACAGATAGATAGTGAGGTGCCTGACATCTCAACACTCCTCCTCAAATTTAACATTTTCAAATTTAAATTTGGTATCAAGCACATCACTAGACAAATATACTTCTTACTAAACAATTTCAACTTAAAATATTCATTACCTTACATAATCAACTTGTACTTAAACATTTTTAATAATTAACTTTAATTTTACATAGTATTTTAATTTTACATAGCTTAATTATATCAACAGTCATAGAATGACAGTTTACATTAGTATTTTTCCTATCATAATATTTTCTAACACATAAATTGGTCTCGAAATTTCAAGAACTTGTCTTTACATAAACTTTTAGTCATTATGTCAGCTAAGTTATCATTAGAATTGACATATTCAATAGCGATGATGCCCTTTTCTACAATGTCTTTAAGAAAATGAGCTCTAATATCTATATGTTTAGTTCTTTTCGAATTTTCATAACTTTTAGACATAGAAATAGCCCCTATATTATCAACAAGCAATATGGCATCATTCTTGTACTTTAAATGTTGACTTAGGCCTTTAAGATTGACCAATTCTTGAGCTGTGGCAGCAGCAGCAATGTACTCCGATTCTGCTGTTGAAAGAGCAACACATGACTGTTTCTTTGAAAACCAAGCTATGGGGTTCACTCTTTTTTTTTTTTTTTTTTTTTTATCGTCAATAGGCTTGCGCTTGACCACTATCTCACCTGATGGTAAGCGATGATGTGGTCGACGGTGAAGCACGCTTGCCTAGAAAAAACCTATTCACTCTTGACTTAAAGACCCCAAGATTGTAGCTATCGGGAAACACAGACTCCGGCAGGGAATTCCACTCCTTAGCTGTACGCATAATGAAAGTGTCCCCAAAACGTTTAGTGCGTATGGGTGGGATATCCACCATGTACCGATGACGCATCGCCGTACGTCTGGTAGTCCGATGATGGAACGGGCTGGGCGGAATCAGATCATGCAATTCCATCGCACACTCCCCGAAATGCAACCGATAAAAAACCGACAAGCTGGCAACTCGGCGACGATGTTCAAGGCTTTGGAGCTTTGACTTGACCAGTGCCTCATTGCCGATGAGTCTCTTGGCCCGCTTTTCGATCGATTCAAGTGCATCAAGCTGGTATTTGGCAGATCCGTCCCAGAGATGAGAACAGTACTCCATGCATGATCGAACTTGCGCTTGATACAGGTTGAGCAGCTGTTCCGGCGTGAAATACCGTCTCACCTTTGCAAGGATCCCCAACTTTTTGGCAGCCAGCTGAGCCTTTCCCTCAATGTATGGGCCAAAATTGAGAGTCGATGTCAACGAAACACCAAGAAGTTCAAGATGGTCCGTTATCGGCACGGTCACACCACGGAAAGAAGGAGCCGGGTGGAATTGGCTCCTTTTAGCGGAAAAAAGACACGCCTGGGTTTTAGCAGCATTAAACCTGACCAGATTGGCATCGCCCCATTCGGAGACTGCCTGCAAGGACAGGTTCAAACGCTCCACCATGGCCTCACGGAGAGACCGGATCTGCGGCCCGGTAGCCCGTGCGTTGGACAAGTATCTCTCAGCAACAGTGCTGTCGTCAGCATACCCAAAGGTGCCGGGTTTTAGCAGATCATTAATGTGCAACAAGAACAATGTTGCTGAGAGTACTGACCCCTGAGGGACCCCGGCATTAATATCCAATTGGTCCGAAGAGCAGCCATCGATAACCACTCGAATGGACCGATCTCTCAGGAAGTCTGCAATCCAATCACACAGACCACCGGGCAAACCGAATGAAGGAAGCTTACCAATGAGGCTTTCGTGCCAGACCCTATCGAAAGCCTTCGAGATGTCGAGGGAGACGGCAAGCGCTTCCCCGTGTCTCTCGATGGCCTCACTCCATATGTGAATGGCATACGCTAGAAGATCCCCAGTAGACCGATTTCGGCGGAAGCCGTATTGACGGTCACTAAGGATATCATTAGATTCTAGGTATGCCAGGAGCTTTTTGTTAAGTACACGCTCCATACTCTTACAGAGTATGGACGTTACAGAGATGGGTCTGTAGTTGGCCGGGTCAGCTCGACTGCCCTTCTTGGGCACAGGCTGAACGTTGGCTTGCTTCCAAGCATTCGGCACTTTTCCAGTCTCATATGAAAGGCGGAATAGACGAGTCAAGATCGGAGACAGTTCAGGCGCACAGGTTCTAAGAACTATTGCTGGTATTCCGTCAGGGCCGCTAGCCTTGTTCACGTCGAGGTTGCGCAGCACCCTACGAACGTCCTTTTGATGGATGCGAATGTCCGACATACTCGTCTCGCATCCAACAGGAGAAGGAGGGGGCCGCGAATCACCAGGATTCAGACGCGAAGATTCCGCAAAAAGAGATGCAAATAAATTTGCCTTCTCTTCAGCGGAGTGGGCCAACGACCCGTCGGGTTTCAGCAGTGGTGGTAGTGAGGGACGGCAGAAGTTCGACTCGACCGACTTAGCCAGGGACCAGAACGCTTTACTACCTGCTGGGTAAGAAGCAAGTTTGGTCCCTATTCGGCCAATGTGGTCGAAACGAGCCCTTCGCAACACCAACTTGCAGGACTTGGCAGCCCTGTTGAAGGCCTTCTTCTTCTGACCCACGTCACCCGCTTTGCGCGATCGAGCGTCGACCCATGCCAGGTACGCCTCATGCTTAAGCGCGTCGGCGCGATAACATTCGGCGCCAAACCATGGCCGGTCAACGCTGGACATTGTCACATCAGAGAACGGAATGTAGTACTCCATTCCCTGACGCAACACCTCCGTCACGGCGTCCGCGCACGACGAAGGATCAGCCGAAGAAAAGCAAGTAGGCTGCCAAGGATAGCATGCAAAGAAAGATCGCATGCCATCCCAATCTGCTGACCTGTACCGCCAAACCCGCCGGGTGCCTCTTGGGCTAGGATCGGGCGGGGAGTAGACGGACACAGACTTCACCAGACAGTGGTCGGAACTACCCAACGGTGAAGTTATCGACACAGAGTATCGGTCTGGATCTGTTGTCAGCAGAAGGTCCAAGCAATTGGCCGTGTGCGAATCAACATCCGGCACCCTTGTTGCCCCCTGGACCAGCTGGGTAAGGTTTAGTGCAAGCGAAAGCTTACGCATCTCCCGTCCAGCATGGTCAGTGCACTGGTATGGGAAGAGCCACTCCTGGTGGTGTGCATTAAAGTCCCCCAGTAACACTAACTGGGCGGAAGGGTACCGCTGCTGTGCCGCATCAGCCGCCTCACTGAGGTAGTCTGTGAGCCTGGTTGTCTCCTGATCTCCGCTGTGCGACCGGTAGACACAGGCGTAGATAATTTTATCCAGACCTGTGTCCACCAGAGCCCAAAGCGTTGAGAATCTGGAGTCCTCAAGGTTACGGAGACGCCGATAGCAAGTGTCGTCGCGGGCGTACATACACACACCCGCGCGTGGTTTAAAATTGTGCTCCAGGGTAAACCCTGGGTAAGACAAGTACGACACGTCTGGCGGACTCGCTATCTGCGTCTCCGTAAGGAAAAACAGCGCTGGTTTCTCAGCCTCCAGGTGGTAGTGGACTGCAGAGAGATTTGAGTGCAGACCTCTAATGTTGGTGAGGTGCACTTTGTGGGGGAGGGGGTGCAGCCGCTGTTGAACTCCAGTATTTCGTTTCCTTGTCATGATTGTGTGTGAGTGAAGGGAGGAGAGGAGATGGAAGTGAGACGAGGTTCCACGCTGCTAACCTACAGACACGCACTGTAAGGACGCCATCATTGGGGCACTAGTCTGGAGACTGCGGGGACGCCCGAGCCCCCCCGGAATGTCCATCGGGCCCTCCCCATCTGGTCGCCAACCAGCACGATGGTGCATTCCGGGATTTTTCGACAGTTGGCGGGGCAGCCTTTCATGTGTGGCTGGCACACTACTTGGGCCCCCAACTACCTGCGGTCGGCCAGCGGTGCACCGTGCCTCGGATCCCGCTACCCTCCGCGACCAGTCTCCCGATACGTCCCAAACAGTGCGCGTCAGAACTAGTCAGCCTGCAGTGGAACAGCTATCTCGACCCAACTCCTCTAGTGGCTACACCGAGCATCGTACCGGAACACGGCTAGGCCGCTTGGCGGTACGTCTTTGCCCGGTGGGTGGTCACAAGCCTTCGGCCGAAGCCTACCACCAGTAAGTGTCACCTGATTTGCACCACCCGGGGACCACGTGTAGGGAATCAAAGGGTACACTCCTACGGACGTGGGTGACTCGGCCCCCAAAATGTCCAAGCGGTGGTATAATTTTACTCCATGTAAAATTATACCACCGCTTACACTTTTTCTGTCCATTCTATCTCCGGCCCAATCTGCATCGGAGAATCCATACAAATTATTATCTGTAGTTCTTCTAAATACTAGTGCTTTATCTTTAGTTTCTTTTAGGTAGCGTAAAACTCTCTTACTCGCTTTCCATAGTTGTTCAGTTGGTTTGTCCAGGTATCTGCTAAGATAAGATACTGCAAATGTCAAATCTGGTCTAGATGTTACAGTCAAGTAGATTAAACTACCAATCAATTCACGATAGGGTACATTCAGTATTTCTTCATCTTCATTTATCTGTATATTATAATTTATCTCCATAGGTGTTTGTATTCCTTTACAATCAATCATATTGAACTTCTGTAATATTTTCTGTATCATGTGAGTTTGTTTCACGATTATAGTGTCTTCACATCTTTGTATTTCCATACCTAAAAATCTTTCCATTTCTCCAAGATTTTTCGCATTGAACTTCTGTTTCAATTCTTTTATAATCTCATCTCCATTTCCAATTATTAAGATATCATCGACGTATATTAACATCCAACAGTCATTCTTGTAGTACATACAATAATCATATTCTGAACGTTGAAATCCATTGTTCTTTGCAAATTCATCTATTGTCTCGTTCCAGCATTTTGGAGATTCTGTTAAACCATAAAGTGCTCTCTTTAGTTTTAATACTATTTTAGAATTAGAATTCTTCACTTTTATTCCTTGTGGCACTTTAATATAGACTTCTGACTTCAATTTTCCATTTAAAAATGCTGTAGGTATATCTAGTTGGTTAATTTTTAAATCTTCTTGTAGAGCTTTAGATATGAACATCCGAACTGTTGAGTGTCTTGCAACTGGAGCATAATTACTATCAAATATATCTTCTTTCTTCTGTTGAAAGCCCCTTACAACTAGTCTTGCCTTCTTAGTTCCTTCTTCTTTTTGTTTAAAAATCCATTTTGTATCTATGGCTTTCTTTCCTGCAGGCAGTTCCTTTTCTTCCCATGTATCTAGTTTTTCCAGTGCTTGTAATTCTTTATGAATAGCTTGTTTCCACTCTGTATTACTCACTGCTTCTTCAAATGAGTTTGGTGTAGCAGCACTCAAACATATGACTATGTTTGATGTATAATCTTCTAAATGCGCTGGTCGTTTTACTATTCTGCCTGATCTTGACTGCCTTTCTTGACCAATATTTCTTTCACTATTTAAAGTCTCTTCTATTTCTTCTTCTTCTTGAATTTCTTGACTTTCTGTAATTTTTTGTGCTTTATAGTCTATTTCTTCCTGTATAAGCTGTTTGTCTTTACTTTCTTCGCCATCTTTATATTGAAAATCGCTTTCATCGAATGTGACGTCTCTTGATACTATTATTGTGTTATCTTCTGGATTCCATAATCTATAACCAACAGTATTATAACCAACCATTCTTGTAGGTCTTGCCCTTTTGCTTAACTTGTCCTGTTTCGGTATTATAGTTGCCCATGCTTTTGATCCGAAGACTCTCAGTCTTGATAAATCATTGTGTCCATTTTTCATGAAGCATGGCGTATTAAAGTTGGTAGCCCAGGTTGGAGATCTGTTCAACTGGTATGCAGCACACTGAATAGCTTCACACCATAAGGATTTAGGTAAATTTGTCTCTGCAAACAAAGTTCTAGTTTTATCACATAAAGTCCTGTTCAAGCGCTCTGCAACTCCATTTTGTTGCGGTGTGTAAGGTAGAGTATATTCTATATTGATCCCTTTATTGTTACAAAAATTCTTCAGCCTGTTTGCTGTATACTCTGCACCATTATCGCATCTTATTCTTTGCACTTTATTTCCTGTTTCATTTTCTAATTTAATTATGTAATTAATAAGTTTCTCTGTCGCTTCTGACTTATGCACCAATGGATATACCACACAGAAATGGGAGTAGTCATCAATTACAGTCATGAAATATTTCTCACCGTTTAAACCGCAGTTCTTGGTAGGTCCTGCAATGTCTGAATGCAGCAACTCTGCTACTCTCCTTGATCTTGGTCTTTGTGTCTGCTTAAATGGTGCTCTGGTAGCTTTTCCTTCTATACATGGACTGCAAACTTTTTCAGAAACAGGTAAATTCATAATACCTAAACCTTTTTTATTTAAATGACCTAAGCGTCTATGCCAAATGTTAGAAAGAACATCATCACTCTTGTTATTACTGATATTACATGTTTCATAACACAGTTTAGCATTTAATTTATATAACATTCCCTCAGCATTACAAATTACTAAAGTATTTCTATTTCTTATTACAGCTTTTGTCTTATCAAACTTTATATAAAATCCTGCATCAGTTATTTTCTTTACTGACAGTAAATTATATGAAATATTCTTTACAATTAATGCCTCTATATTTATTTTGAAATGTTTATACATGAACTTTATTTTTCCCTTTTTATTACTCTCTATGTACTGACCATTTGCAACATAAATTTTAACACTTTCTTGCAATTCTATAATATCAGTTACATATTGTTCATATTGATCACTTATTATATGTTGGGTACAACCAGAATCAACTATAAATGTAATATTAGAATTATCAGTCAATCCGAGTATATATTCACTGGCTAAAAATCCAACATCTGCCTTACCAGCTAGAGACATTTCTTGGGCTTGATCACGTTGTCCTCGACCTCGTACAGGGCGTCCTCGTGCAGCTCTGTGACCTCGGCCAGCAGCTCTCCCACGGCCCCTGCCTCGATGTGGCTCCCATACATTTGTCTTCGCTTTACACTCATAACTCTTGTGTCCCGGCTTACCACAGGTGTAACATGTGAGGAATGCACATTCTTGCTCAGATGTGTCCTTATTTGTGATGATTTTTGTCTCGGCGTCAAGCAATCTTGCTTTTACAAAATCAAATGTTAGTCTCTTTTCTGTAGCCATTGTCTCGATGGATGTAATTACAGGATCATATTCCTTGGGCAGCGATGACAGCAGGTAACAAATCATGTCTTCATCATCAATTTTGACTTCTATCGCTTGGAGATCGTTGATGATTGAGGAGAACTTTATGAGGTAGTTTTCCAATGGCTCATTGCACTTGAGAGTTATCAATTTGCGTTTTAGGTAGAACCTGTTGTAGACACTTTTTCTCTCAAAGGTATTTTCCAATAATGTAATCATCTCTCTTGCTGTTTTCCCATTCTTTATTATTTCAATGTAGCGGTCGGAAACGCATTGTGCAATTAAAGACTTCGCCCTCGAGTCATCTTTCATAAATTCGGCGGATTTTTCCTTTTCTTTATCTTCTTTATTTAATACGTAGACTACTTGTTTTTCTTCTAACATTAGTTTAAGGCGAAACTTCCACGTGCTGAAGTTTGACTTCTCACATAGGCACGGCAACTGTGAAATTGTCGAGACCGCAGCCCCCGACGCCATGTTTGCGTTGTCGTGATTTTCTTTCGGCATTTACATTGCATTCGCATCGACGTGGATCGCAACCCAGTGACGACGTTTCCTTTTAATATTGTTAATAACCACGCTCTGCTACCATGTTGATATTAAAACAACGATGCATTTTATCAATATGCCGTGCCATTTATTATAGAAATGAAAGATTCACTCTCAGGACAAAAAAATCTTACATGACTCCAGTAGGTCCAGTACGCAACAGAACAGACTATATAGCAGCTGTCATATTGACAACTGACAGATAGATAGTGAGGTGCCTGACATCTCAACAAAAACACTGCCAAAACAATATGTGTTAGTTTCCAATTTAGAAATAAAAAGAAAAACAAAAATGTATGGATACGTTTTGACATATCATGTACTTCATAGGGATGTGCCCCCTTACATGATATATCGATAGAGTAAAAGTATAATCACATACATATTCTAGGGAGTTTATAATACGTATAATGAAATAAAAACAATGTAAGTAGTCAGATTTTAGAAAATCAATCTGTTTTATTTATTTATTTATTTTATTAAGGACAACCAACAAAGCATACACCAAAAAATATATGTTAAAGTACTGATATTTTTACATTGTCTATACAATGTACACTATTGTAGCCTTAATTAAAGGCTGCCACAAATTTTTCGTACTGATTAGGACATGCGGAACCTAGTGATTGGACGCTGCTTTGGTCTCAGTAATTATGGATTGCAGAATATTATGGCAGGCCAAAAGAAGAAATTTACCAAAAATCCTATATTTTCCCAAATCAATAATGTATTATTTTTCAATTTAATATATGCTTTTTTTGTTTATAGGTTTCCTGCTGATATTGAATTAAGAAATAAATGGATAAAAACAGTGAGAAAAGACGATAATTGGTGGCCTACACAGTATACGAGGATATGTTCTGAACATTACGAAGAATCTTGTATTCGTAAAGGGTATGAACGTAGAGTATTACATTCGCACGCAGTGCCAACAATATTTCCAAAACAGCCAGCATCTTGCCAACCAGTAAGTATATAAATAACTCAACATCTTTAAAGATTATGACATATTGATTTTAGGATATTTTTCTATCTTGTAAGTTAAAGGAAAGGCTAAAATTATATGGCATCTTCAAAACCTAACCTGCATTCCAATTATTATTTTTTCAGAAAACACCATTAAAGAGGAAGCTGCTAGCTAAGTACAGTCGGGTCATAAATCAAGTCAGGAAACCTTATTGTTCTCAGAAAATTATCATGGCAGTGTTGGAAATATGCGCCAGATCAGCAATTTTCCCCTAACTGATGAGTCATTGTTACGACAATTGTGTACTTAACAATCATTTACATTTAATTATCAAAGCAGTTGTAGAATAATATCTCAAAATTCGTTATCATCATGAATGCAAAAAAGCTTCTGCACCGCACGGTAAAATTGAAAGAAATTATTGTAAAAAAACTTGTTCTATTTATGGGCCAATAAAATTGTGATTAAAATATGGTTGTGGTTTAAATTGTAGACGATAGAATTATTGTGAGAAATTAAACGACTAAATATATAGGTTTTATTTTTATTTAATTACGAAAACAATATTAAAACAATATTTAATTAGGTACCTCGTTTTATACAAAAAAATCTTTTTAACAAACAAATTAAACGGTCTTAGCAAAACACTACAAAGCGCAAAATAACTTTCATTTCCGAAGTCAGTGTCTTTGTTACAGTAAATTGTTTTTAATTTTTCGACACAGACTACTTTGGAAGTCAGTTAATTTTTTTTGCTATAAAACGTTACTTTTTAGTTACATAAAACACATTTTATAAGGAAATAAATAACCATCTGCCTATAATATATTATTGTTTAGTTTATTACACGCAAACACAAGAGACTGTACGAGACTTACAAAAAATAAAGTTATCATAAAGACGGTCAAAAACTCATGAAGACAAGTGATACCTCTATAGAAATTTTGATAATACCAGTCATATTATAATGGAATAAATTACAGTACATAGCACTCACTCAGTGATTTGTTTATCGATAACCACACAAAAAATAATTACACATCACTATGCAGTTATATATCAATAGGTAGAATTGTATAGTTAAACTGGTGACATTCTATAATTTTTGACCCACTATAGACAATATATCTCTCTCTTTCAAGCAGATGACATAATGCTTTTGTAAAAGGGAGAAGGAACGTGTTCGTAAGTTTCGGTTAAATGCCCTCCATCTAGGTACTTTCTTCATCTGAGGTTGTTGGCCTTGATAGAAACCGTAATTTCTAAAAATTCATAATTGAACTTGGTCGTGTGTCGTGGCTTTTTTGAACCGACTTCAAAAAATGAAGGAGGTTCTCGATTCGTCGGAATCATTTTTTTTCAAAGACCTTATACGTATTTCTTACTACTAGACTGTGTACCAAAAATTTTTGTATAGCTAAAATGAAATCTATTACCATACATCTAGGTTAGCTATTCCCTTATAAGCGGTAGCTAACCAAAAGCGGTCCTGAGCGAGAGGGTGCCCGCTGGTAGTGTGTCCTTGTCTGACATCATGCCAGCTCAACTAATCATTGGGTTTGGTAGAAATGGTAGAAAATTTTATGTTTTCTTTTTTATGTAAAACCAAAACGAACGAATAAAAAATATATTTAAATACGTTTCATTCAAAGTCTGAAACTTTGAAGCGTATTTAAATATTTTTACAGTTCCTTTAATTCATCAATTCATTGTATTTAAAAAATAATTTATTAATACTGAGTAAGAGTAGTACTTTTAAATGTTTGGGCCTGGTAATACTAAATGTAGGACCACCAAGTTTGTGGAGTTTTTGGCGGGTTTTGTTCGAGTAAAATTTAGCGGCTGTTAATATTATTCGCAAATTGATTCCTAGTGGAATAAAATTGGTGAAGTTAAGTTTCTCAACTGTCTACGCAACTGGACATTAAGTGAAATAATTGAGATCCTTTTGAGTATTTCAAAGCATCGTCTGAAGACTGCAGATCATCTCACGCCTCTCCTTCATGAGCTTGAGAGTAAGATCAAAGAGCTTTTTGTTCCTATCTATACGATGCATGGGTCTTGAAGAACAAGACTTATCCAGACTTGGGATTTGAAGGTTATCGAGTCCCCCCCTCTCTTTGAACTTCAGATAACCCTATAATACTCCATCGTAAACTGCTCAATTCCTCTTCGAGTTCGGTTATCTTATCGTCGGTCCGGAGTCCGGAGTGTGCGCGTGTTGTACGTTGCCAGGTCCTGTCGTCGGTATTTGTTGGGGTAGCCGGATCTCGTCCGGGATTCTTTGCACTCCTTGCCATACCTTAACCTAGATCGCTACCGTAGTCGAGGGTAGGCAGGCTGCCGGGCACTAAGGGCTATGTTTTATTTGTGCTATTCATGGGGAGTGCTTTGCAGGCGGGTTGGCGATCCCAGTATGGTTGTTACAAATGCACAGAGAACGCTGCTGCCCATTCTCTGGTTTGTCCCTTAGTCGCTTCTTATGACACCAATGGAAAAACATGGGCTGTTGAAATTCTTTATGCCCGACACCATACGGTAAGTGATGTAGATTCCAAAAAATATACACACGTTCCTTTTTGTTCCTTGAATTTGGTAGGTTTAGGTAGCGTAGTTAGGTAGGATATATACATATATCGGGATACCTACACTATTGTTTTTACAATAAATTTGTCCCTTGTTATGTTTGGTCATGGTCACCTCATTAGAAAGTGACACACTACCAACGGGAGCCCTCTCGCTCGGACCGTTTTTTGCGCCGTAGTGCACAGTCTAGTAGTAAGAAGTATAAGGTCTTTGTTTTTTTTATCATTTAGCTGTCACTGTCATTGGTTGTCACAAACTGCTGTCAATGTCAAAAATTGTAAACATTAAAAACATTTCTTCAAAGGAGCGTCGAACTCAAAGTTTGTTGTGTGTGAAAAACTTGGAGGAAAACGAATCGAGGAACAAGTTGTAACATGAAATATAATAATTTATCCAGATGCATTTGTTAGAATTAAAGCGTTATATTTTAGGTTTATAGCGAAATAAGAATGAGTGCCTTGGATAGTAAGTAAAAATCCAACTAATATTTTTAAAACTTTCGCAACCGGTTGAATATTGATTGAACCAACATGTTCGATTTCAGATAGTAGTCGTGTGAATCCGGAATTTTCAGTTAGAATTGTAGTCTGTGATCATTATTTGAGTAAGCCAACGCCTGGAATAGATGTCATTTATTCAGATTTCCGAGGAGCAGATATCAAACAGGTAAATTAGTCAGTCGTATTTAACTTTGCTCATTAACTGCATTACTACAATGGTCAAATCGGTCTGAGGTGTTAGGGACTAGGGTGTTGCATCTGCCTTCTGCGTTTTTAGTTTTCTATCAAGATTAAACATAAACCTAAGACCATAAACTGACCAAAAATAATACTAAATATTGTGGCATTGTTCTTTTAAATTACAATTACAATTTTATAAAGTACAACACCTTACTAAATACAATGTTTCAGGTGCCAATTTTCAGAATATTTGGACCTACCCCTGATGGTCACAAAGCATGTCTTCACATACATGGAGTGTTTCCATACTTCTACATTCCTTGCCCGACACCAAACCCACAACCACAATTTTTATATCAGGTAATAACAAAACTCAAATGAAAACATAGATAGTTGAAGTCAGGCTGTTAATTTTAAAATATTCGTTTGGGTTGTAGATCTAACTTGTAATGGGTATTTGCAGATTGCGGCTAGTTTAGATAAAGCACTTAATATTGCACTAAAGCAAGCAACATCTTCAAACCAACATGTTTACAAAATATCACTAGTAAAAGGACTGTAAGTATTAAAATTACTTATACCACTAAATATTTTATGAGTACTTTAAATACCATAATATTATAAACAATAATTTAACTTTACAGACCCTTCTATGGATTCCATAACAAAGAACATCTATATCTTAAAGTATTTTTATACAGTGCTGGTTTAATTAAACAAGCTGTGGAACTCTGCAGTAATGGCGCCATTTTGGGCCAAGCATTTCAACCTCATGAGTCTCACTTGAATTTCACACTACAATTCTTCATAGATTTCAACTTATTTGGAATGAGCAACATCGATTTACAGACGGTCAAGTTTCGTAAAGCTGGAATATCACAAAACAGCAGTGAAGCACAAAGTCCAAATGAATTTGGACTCAAACCTGAAAGTTCTTGCTACTATGAAGCAGACTGTGCAGCATCGCATATTATAAACCGGCAGAGAATAGGCAAAGGCGATGGAATTGAAAACCCAGGCCTGGAAGAAGTATGGAATCAAGAATCAGAAAGGCGAAAACAGCTTAATATTTCTCTAGCTTCAAAGTCCCTATCCCAAGGCAGAATAAAGGATGAGGAGACAGAATCACATTACAAGTATGAACAAATATTTTTGATTAAAATGTCTAACTTAGTCGATAAACCTGTGATTACTGAAACTGGAAATAAACCTCTAGAAGTACCACAATATCCAGCAGAAAGTATGGAAGGAACACAGTTGTTCAATGCTGTGGATGTTAGTGTCCATTTACCTGAGAGTTCTTTGGGGGCAAGTTTTAACCAAACCTTAAGAGTTGATTTTACCAACAGTGAAGATTTTGATAATACACTTGTTGACGAAAGTTTGGCTCTAAACAGTAGTCTGTCACTACACTATAGTCAAGTTCTCTGTAAGTATTATTTAACATTTATTTTTATTATGTTACTAAAAATGGCACATTTTCTCATTCAATTTCTATTCCTGTAGTAAACAATGAAGATTTAGAACTAGTAGATATGCTGCAAGATATGGACGAGAAACCAATAGAAGAAGACAGTGTGATGGGGACACCAGCTAATGTGGAACAAGATGGAGACATTGAATCTGATGATGCTGAATATTCACGAATATTTGATGAAGAAACTATTATTTTGGATCAAGACAAGAGGTAGGTACAACACTATTCCAATAAAAACTATGACATTAAAATGTTTGTAAACTACAGTGATGTTTATTTCAGTAAAGATGATGAAACCGAAAGTTCTCCCTCATGGAATGATTCGTTTTGGGATGGCGCTAGTATTCCACAGCTAGATGGAACATGTGACGAAGATCGTAAGTAGACTTTTTTATAAAAAAAACATTGCCCCACACTAGGACTTTCTTTCTGTATCGTGGGTGCGTTTACAAACATATAAACTCACATACACAACACCCAGAGCCGGTACAACTATCTGTAGGTCATACAAATATTTGTTACGTGCGGGAATCGAACCCGCGACACGCAGCGCAGCAGTCAATCCCTCAACCACTGCGCCCAAATTAGACTAGACTATTTCTTACTTAGACCATCTTTATGATTTTCTTATTTCTGTACAAAAATATTTATGATTTGTTAACTTTATAGATAGTACTAAAAAGGTCAGAAAAAGAAAAATGAGGCCATTTAAACTTGGCTTATCGCGCCCAAAATCCAAAAAGAAAACCGAAAATGAGTCCGACGGTAAGTCAGAATCTACAACAGATATTAGTCAAATGGAAGAAATAAATGTTTCAAGAGAAACTATTGAAGATATTACTGATTCACATCTGAGAAGAGTTATAAAACCTGAACCTGAAAGTATTTTAGATAAGTCTATACAATCTGATGAAGTTGATGTTGTACAATGCAAACTAGAAAATGAATCAATTGTAGATTTAGTTAATAAAGTATCTAAATCCCATGAAAATTTGCAGCCAGAAGTTGCAGAAACTTATGATTTACAGAACCAATTTGAACCACAACCAGGACCTTCAAATATTAAAGTCAATCATTCTTTCAATCAAACTTTCAATGACAGTGATGATGAAATAGAATCATCAGTTGAAAACAATAGATTAGGTATTATAAGCTTTTATGATAAATCTAAAATATTTGATATGTCTCTGTCTATAGAAGATACTAATAAAGTTGTTACTGAATCTCAGGAATCAGTTAAAGTTCAAAAGTTTGAACCAATGTTCATAGAAAAACGTGAAATTATAGAAATGGAATCTGAAGAAGCACTCGAAGAAGTTAATGCCAAAATTGAACAAAACATCACATTAATAGAAAGAAAATATTTGAAAATCTTAACACCTAAAATAAAACCTCCAACTAAGAGTTATGTGTGCTCAAGTTTACAACAATATAATATACCTAAAGTAAGAAATTTAGAGCCTTTTTATTCAGATCACAAAGATGTAGGAGACAAAGTAGAAATAGGTCAAATGGTGTTAAAAGTAAATAGCAAACTATCGAGAGATCAGAAACCGTTCGAAAAGGTGTTAGACAGTATCAGCATAGAAGAGTGGAGGCATTTACTATTCCTGCAAACAAATGAGATGTCCCAAGAATCTACGAAGCCAGATGCATTGAAGGTACTACTGGCTGGCAACAGACAATGTGTTTTAGAGCCAGTGAAAAGGCCACCAACAAGAAATGAAATCAATAAGTGGTTATTGAGTAAAGATAATGAAGTAAAACAAGAAGACAATACTGCCTTTGATGAAGATATTAGTAAAAATCTCGATGAACTGGAGAATTCGCAAGCTTTAGGTCTAAAATATGAAATTGATAGCAGTATTAGTTTGGAAGCTGAGGAAAATGTAAGCATACAACATTAGTCGTCAGCGATAAAATGAGACTTTGACTCTTGTGGCTTGCAATGTGAGTCTTAATGCTTTGTTTATTTTTCAGGATAAAGCCAATTTAAATAACAGTCTTCAAGTAACCATGCAACCTGATGGTTCGTTTTTATGCTTTGGTAGTGTCGAAAATCGGCCTGAAAGCAGTTCTATTGAGGGTCCTTTAGTTGAAGTAAGTATTGAAATCAAGTAAGTACAGTGCGTGCCACGAAAGATGAGACTTGACATACCACGTGGTTTGACTTGCGCCGTAGACGATGATAGGCCTCTTTAGCGGTATGAGGACTGAGTGCGGGAAGGGACCGGGCGTCATCGGGGACAGAGCGCGGTAGGCGCAGTCAAGTCTCATCTTAGCTTATCTAGTTGCTTTTACAATCATTTTCGCTATACTAGGCTGATAAGCTCTAATTTATTTGGCATAACTGTTTTAATCCTGATATCTTTTGCTTAGGTCAATTTCTTAACAGTCATGGTAGCTGAAGTTCACACATCAGTGAGGGGAGACTTAAACCCCGATCCTACAATTGATCCTATAGAAGTATTATTCCTAACAGTAACCAACGACTGCCCTCCAGGTCACCGCTTGGAAAAAACCCTAACAAAAATCATAGTCGTCGAGACTTTAACGCCAGTCAGATATTTAGACAGGTGTATCTTCAACACCGATGTAATTTACGTCGACAATGAAACCGAACTTCTAGAAAAAGTGATCGAACTAGTGATGAAACACGACCCAGATATTTTATGCGGGTACGAAATAGAAATGAGTTCTTGGGGATATATCTTAGAGAGAGCACAGAACTTAGGCCTAGAGATTGTCAAAGAAGTTTCTCGAATAACGGAGAAATATAGACAGAAACGCTGGAGAGGGGAAGAGAACGATTTCGAAGGAAGAATTATTGGAAGGATAATGTTAAACGTTTGGCGTTTGTTCCGCCATGAGATGGCATTGTCAAGCTACAGCTTTGAGAACTGCATGTATGAGGTGCTGAAGGAAAGAGTTCCTAAGTACAGCTATGCCCAGTTGTCGAAGTGGTGGCGTGATGATACAAGGATATTAAGATGGATACCAGTTGAGCATTATTTGACGAGGTTGTCTGGGACTGTGCGGATGTTGGAGAAACTTGATATTATAAGTAAGTATAATTTCTATTCTATTATTTATGCCATCTCCACGGTAATATGATTGTCCCATATAAGGGGAGCCACTCCAATCAATCAATCTTCTATTGATGACATTGACTTAAAACTTAACTGGCATGTAATCCAGGAGTGCTATAACTTCTGAATACCGCCTCAATAATGCAGGTGTGATGTGTTTATTTATTTATTTATTTATACTTTATTGTACACCAAAAAATACAGGAACAAAAGAAACTTAAAACTAAACATATACAATGGGCGACCTTATCGCTTGCCGCGATCTCTTCCAGGCAACCTGGAATGGATAGTGATTGCCTGGACATGACATGGGGTTGTCAGTGGTGTAACAATACCAATAAAGAACATACAGATACAATAATACTTAATAAAAAACACAAATTGATAATTATATAAGCTATAAAATAGATACATAAATACATACATATTTAAATTATAAACAATGAAAGAAAAAAAAAAATACGTATGACAATCGTTCTGTCTTCTGTTTACATAGATCGAACATCAGAACTAGCTCGTCTATTCGGCTTACAATGGTGGGAGGTGCTGTCTCGAGGGTCACAGTTCCGCGTCGAGTCTCTGATGCTGCGGGCGGCGCGGCCTCTCAATCTGGTAGCCCTGTCGCCTACTGTGAAGCAAAGAGCTGCTATGAGAGCCCCTGAATGCCTTCCACTTATATTTGAACCAGGTATGTTATAAATCTATGTGAAATTGATGAAATATCTACTTTATGTTAGTGTAAATTAAGTTGATTTCAGAATGACTAAGAAGTCATATTTTTTAGAAGGTGTAACTTTATTAGTGGGCTTCTTTAAAGTTGATTTGCCTATAAAACGTATATTTTACGTGTTACGAAACTTAATTGCGAATGTAGGATAGATTTGAATAAATCAAATGTGTAGAATTATGAATTCTCAACTATTTTTCTTTTTGCCAGAATCTCGTTTCTACTCCGACCCCGTCATAGTTCTGGACTTCCAAAGTCTGTACCCATCGATGATGATCGCTTACAATTACTGCTTCTCAACGTGTATTGGTCGGGTACAAAATATTAACGGGTAAGCTTAACAATATCAGAATATGAAAGTAATTCTTATGAAAATAATGTTCATGTTGGTTTATAGCGCTGTAAAAAAACCCAACTGCCAAGAATTTACAATAAGAATATCATGCTGTGCAGTCGGAGGAACAGGGGGTCAGCCAGTTTGCGAATATTTATCCTTCGACTGCACAGCATGATTTTCGTCTTTTTTACATCTTTGCAGACGGTTTTTTTTTTGTTTTTATTAACTTTTTTTAATTTTATTCACATCTTTTTAGTTATACTTTTTTTTTCGAATGAGCTTTTAAACATATAAGTGGTATATTTTTTTGTAATCACCTCTAAAAACCCTTCATTTTGTTACGCCACTCGATGGGTATGGAAAAAAAAAATTGCAACCCGCACAAAAAGCCGCCCAAAATCCGTCATGTCTAACGATGTCCTAATTATAAAAATCCGTCAAGTGGTTTGAAAGGTATTATTATTTGATAGGCCAAAACTCAGTGTAAAGAGTATTCAATAAGAGTTGGTGGCGAGATCAAAAGAATGGGCTGCCTCAAGGTAGTGTACTGGCTCAATTACCGTTCAACATTTATACTAATGACCAACCGGCGAACCCTAACACGGCCCGCTGTCTGTATGCAGACGACCTGGCATTAACCTGCTAAGCCACTGAATTTGATGTGATTAAGGCCAAGCTTTCCACCGCCTTTTCCGATCTCAGTCGTTCTTATGCAGAGAACGCACACAAACCTAATCCTTCAAAAACGCAGTTGTGCGCCTTTCATCTTCGTAACATACAAGCGGGCCAAACACTCAACATCTCGTGGCACTTAGTGGCAATCATCCACAGCCCCCATTCAAAATATCTGGGCATTACATTGGATAGGTCACTAAACTATAGGACGAACTGCTGGGAATGTTAAAAAGAAGGTGCACACTACAGGAACAGCCTTCTGCGCCGCCCTATAACCACCAATGGGGGCCGATATCCCAAGTCCAGCGAACAACTGCAATGGTGGTTTGCTTCTGCGCTGGAGAATATGCATGTCCATTATGGAGTCTCCAACCCAGCGGATCCAGCTTTTAATGAGACGGATTTCCACTGGCTGTCTCAAATCGACCCGGTAGAAATACGAATACTGTATCCACTAATCGGCATCCCCAGAAATTCGCAGGAATAAGGCGAGCCGCATAGAAAGCTCGAAAGCTGCCTCGGAGACTTAAAAGTCGAAAAAGTTTCTCAGCATGCGTGGGCCCATCCCATGGTAACACCACTTCGAAGAGACCTTTGGCATGAAAAGCTCATGCCTCCTGACCATTTTATCGGGCCATCAGAGAGCCTGCCGCCTGGGCAAGCGTTCCCATGGCTGATCTGGCAAACTCTAAACAGACTCCGCACTCAGTCGGCCGCAGCCAAGACAACTTCCTTCCTCCCGGATAGTACAGTCTGTGCGGCGTCTCTCCGCAGACCGTGGCCCACAGTTTGTCCTGAATTGCATGCCCTGTTACCTGTACATATATATGAGGACCTGGCTATGTCGGCGAGGGGTGTTGCCGTGGCTGAATACTGGGACAAACATAACATTTGAAAATTTGTCATCGAACCGCTAAGAAGAAGACTAGATTTCAATCATCAGCATCATTTCAGCCGAAAGACGTCCACTGCTGGACATAGGCCTCCTCCAGGCGTCGCCACATTGACCTACCCCGAGTGTCTCGCATTCCCGCAACCTTAACCAGGTCATCGGACCACCTATTGGAGGCCTTCCAACGCATCGTCTTCCGGTTCCGCTTTCGCCATTCCAGAACTTTTTGGCCCCATCGGCCATCCGTTCTGTGTGCAATGTGCCGGGCCCTGCCCACGGCCACTTAAGTTTCGCCATTCTTCGTTCTATGTCGATAACTTTAGTTCTCCTGCGGATATCCTTATTTCTGATGCGATCACGCAAGGAAACTCTGAGCGTAGCCCACTCCACTCCATTGCCCTTTGCGTGACTTTAAGTTTTCTGATAAGGCCCATTGTTAGCGACCACGTCTCGGTCCCATAAGTAATTACTGGCAACACACACTGATCATAGACTTATGTCTTGAGACACTGCGGTTAATTGGACGAGTAAATACCGCGCAACTGCCCGAACGCCACCCAGCCGAGTCGGATTCGACGGTTGAGATTTCAGTATACAATATAAATTTTTCAATATGTTTAAGTTTCGGTTTCAGCCAAAACTGAGGCCAAGGCCGAAAGTTCGGTTTCGGCTGAAAACCCAGTTTCGGTCGGACACTCAAAAAACCGGTATAAACCTTATTTCTATATTATTGATATTTGAATGAACCACCAACTACATAGCTAACTGCACTCAAGGTGCTGTCTGTGAATCTCACCCTTAGTGTATTTTATTAAAAACCCCTTTCTTCATTCTGCTTTAGTGAAGCAGCATACGAATTCGGAGCGTGGCGTCTGAGAATACCAAAAGCTAAACTAGAAGCATTGGTGAAAAAAGGCCTAGTTCACTGGTCACCCGTAGGTGTCGGCTTTGTCAAGGCGTCAGTTCGTCGTGGAGTCTTACCAGCGTTATTGAGAAGAATCTTAGCAGCGAGGCAAGCCGTCAAGAAGAATATGAAAGTGCAGACTGATGAAGCTGTTAAAAAGGCTATGCATTCCAGGCAGTTAGGTAAAACACATTGATGACTATTCTATATGAGTCTTCGCTCGATATAAAGAGTTTGAATAAAATATGTGTATAGTAGTTACAGCGGATCTTTGTGTCTCTGAAGTTGTCTCTGCCAACCATTCTGCAAGAAACAGTTTGTCATCGAGTATACTGCGTAGAGTAAGCGAGATAGGACGATGCGACAAACGTAAGCGAGTGAAAGAGACAGTAATACAATGCTATCATCACCTTTGACACAAAAATTGCTACTGCGCAGGCAGGGTCTTTAATGCCAATTCAGAGACACAAAGATTTGTTTTGAGTAAATATTTGGTTTATCTTTCTCCAAGGTAGCCCTGACAACTTACTGAAGGTCGCAGCAATCCGAGGTATTTGTCAGTGCAGGTTGGGCGTTTGTTTTGTGATTATTAGGGGCACTTGGGGAAGGCCTATGGCCTACAAGGCGTCAGCAGATGTATTCATCTGGCAGAGACGATTAATAGTTAAAACGAAGTAAATTTTACTTTCAAATTTTTTCGCCTTTTAGACCACATCATCGCTTTGATTACTATCAGGTGATAAAGTAGTCAAGCGTAAGCCTAGCCTACTATAATAAAAAAACTTGTCATAATAACTGAATTAATTTCATTTACAATTACTTAATTTATTCTTTCTTTGCAGGTCTAAAGTTGATAGCGAATGTAACATACGGTTATACTGCGGCTAATTTTAGTGGCCGCATGCCTTGCGTCGAGGTTGGCGACAGTGTTGTCTCTAAAGGCCGCGAGACGTTGGAGCGAGCCATCAAGCTGGTGCGAGAGAGCACGCAATGGAACGCAAAGGTAACTGGCAAACCACACGAATTTAACGCATTTTTTACAACTTATTCTAAAACTCTTGGTTGAGTATTACTAACTTTCTATCTATCCTGTACTATAAAATTGTAATCATTGTCTGTTACTTCTTGAAGCCTTATCTAAAGAAACGATTGCAAAATCAAATAGTGTTTTTGCAATAAACCTTGGAGGTACATTTGAATTGTCGAACGAAAAAACAATAAAGATGGCTCTAGTGGCGAATTCGCAAGCGTCAGTAGGTCTCAATGGAGAAGAATTTGCAAAAAACTCCACGGACACTCTTTTCCATCAGTTTTAATTACAAGTATTTGGTTACTGCATTCTTGTTGAAAAATACGTATATGTGAGAACGATGTAAAAAGACGTGCACTTAAAAGGGTCTAGAGTAACAAACAATTAAAAAAAAAAGTAACAGGCCGAGGCAGCTAGTTTATGACTAATCCCAACTGATAGCGCCCGTTCACGAACATGACGCATGGATCGGCACCACTCAGTTCAACCTGGCCACCTGCATCTTAAATTGGCACTGATCTTAAACATAATCTGTTGAAGATCATAGTATAGTATTTTAGGTACATAACTTATTTCACCTAAAATGCGGTGTTACCCTTATCCTAGAGGAACTGGAGAAGCTTGTTTGTGATTTGACTATGTTAAGTAACTGGGTGGCAGTTGCTATAAGAAAAATTCTGGTATTCAGGTGGAACCAGTTTATACACTGGAACACGGCCCTGACTTGTTTGGTTTTTTTTTAATTGTTTTTTATATTTATTATTGTATTGGTAAATGTCATTGTTACTATATGAACGTACTATTGTGTTGACGTTATTATAATATTTTAATTTTTATTATCGTATTTGTAATGGTTTTTGGTCCTACATCTTTTTTTTTATATTCTGACAATGTTAATTGTTATTGAATTGATTAAATGTATTTTTTTATAATATCTGCCATCAGTCTTCATAGTCTTCTTCGTGTATCAGTTGTGTTCTCGGGTCTATGTCTTGTAGAGTACTTCCTCCAGCGAAGACAGCTACTCTTCATTACAACATAGCTACCTTCTGTAGTGCAACTTCAATATATCATGCCTTTTAAGACGGTTGAAGTAATTCTGGCTCATCAATGGGACCGCTAGTTCATTCGGATGATGAGACAGTCGCTGTTTGTAATTCTCCGCAGTCGTACGAATTTCTTCTTAATTTGTAATAATTGTTGATGTATTTCATTATTTGTGACTCTTCTGAAGACGCTGAAGCATCGAGAGGTTTATCATAAACATTTGAAACGAAAAGGCTAAGCAGATGATGATAATGACGACACTAAACAGCATTATTATATGACTAGGTAATCTACGGTGACACGGACTCAATGTTCGTTTTGGTGCCGGGCGGTACGCGCGCCGAGGCCTTCGAGATCGGACAGCAGATCGCAGACGCGGTCACCGCTGACAACCCATCGCCCGTCGCACTCAAACTTGAAAAGGTAACGGTACAGAAAATTAAAGAATAGGTACTTCGTATAAAAGCGGAATAGGGTAGCGGTAGCTGTAGGGTAGTTGCTAAAAATATCTATTTAGTCCGTCAGTTAGATAACCTTAAAATATCGGAAACGTATTTTTTATTCAGTGCGTTAAAATATCGTGTGACGTCACGGTGTGCCACACTTTATATCTACTGACAAAGTGATGTCAAAAGCCCCCACTCCTGATTTTGATGCGCTTTATCTTTGTCAATTTTTATTTATTTGATAAGTAGGTAAGTAAAATACGGGTTCAATATTATTTGATAATCTCACTGACGGACTCAATAGAATTATCTTTTTTCTACCCAGGAAACATCCCTATTGGGCGTACCATACGCCCGAAGCTGATTATTTATAGGTAACGAATTCTTACCATATCAACATCTTCAGCTAATATTAAGGTCTTTTAAATTAAAGCTGCACCTGCATTAACCAATAACTCAGTATTACTTGATCAGGTGTACCAGCCCTGTATCCTACAAACTAAGAAGCGTTACGTGGGATACATGTACGAGAGTGCGGACCAGCAGAAGCCTGTGTATGAAGCGAAGGGAATCGAAACTGTCCGGAGGGATGGATGTCCGGCCGGAGTTAAGGTAACACTTATTTGTCTTTATTATTCACTCGGGCATAATGTAGCTGTCCATAGGTGAAAGAATTTTAAAAATCGGTTCGGTAGTTTCAGAGCCTATTCGGTACAAACAAACAAACAAATAAAAAAAACTTTCCTCTTTTTAATATTGGTATAGATAGAAAAAAATCGCATAACCTATGTCAATGAGACGTGCTATGAATGCTTGTAATGTTATTATTAATTTATTTACCGTTTTTTTTTTTCAATACAATAAGCAGGTTTTTGAGCAGTTATCACATGGTTATCCATTTTCTTACAGAATATTACAGACAGTTTGTCCCATCTGCATATTTTTCACTGTCGTACGTGCAATGCTTACTTCTGCAATTTGATATTTTAAGTCATAGATCTATATGAACTTCGTTCTAGAAGTAATAAGGCTTGTGTAGTTCATTTACTATAACACATTTTGTACTATGCCCAATACTGTACTGTATTCAGCACCAGTTTAGATGTTAGTACATCTAGTAGGTAAGTACTTTCTTCTTTTTATGTTTTAGGTATAAGACATGTGGTTTACATTTAAAAGTCCGCCAATGCCGATAGCTATAAATAAGGACTATTTTTCTATAACTTGCCAAATGACAGCTTAGTATATGTCTCCGGGATGAGGGTATTGCGAAGACTGTTGTCGCTAATTCTGGGATCCCAACGGAGTCAATAAGATCGACGTTCACATTGATTTGTATTGTAAGCTTTATTTATACAAATGAATTGTTTTCAATAATTGATTATTAAGCGCTTTCAAAAATTGTTTTTGATTTTTTTTTTAAATACTTATGGACAATGCTTTACTATACTATTAAACTGGGCAGTGGAACATTTCTCAATTCTCCATAGCTCAGTTGATAATTGGACGATGGAAACCTGTAATTTTCCCCACAGACCAATTGGTCAAATTTCAATTGGTCCTTGGAGCACCGACGAATTTTATAGGCAAAATTATGCTACTTTGGGTTACATTATTGCAATTTTCGTAGTTTTTTTTTTTTTTTTTTTTAATAGATTATAGCCTATGTTACTCCGAAATGTAGCTTTCCATCGGTGAAAGAATTTTTTAAATCGGTCTAGTAGTTTCGGAGCCTATTCGGTAAAAACAAACAAAAAGATATTATTGGTATATATAAATGATTAAAACCAGGCCCTTAGTTGGTAATCTATTTCAAACCCGCAACAAATGAAAGCCTTGTTTTATCGTCTTCATACAAACGAAAAGCACACTCTATTAGAAAGGAAAGCTGGATGTATTGTGCTACAATAGTACATTTCGTGTCGAGCATAAAAAGTGGAGTGGAGATTTTAACACTCGCATCTAGCCGTCGAAAGCTACATGCGAGTGTTAAAATAAAGCCTTTGTATGCGAGATACGAACGATTCTTATTCCACTACCTGATCATCATCATCTTCCTGCCCTTGTCCCATGTTACTTGGGGAAGAAAACGTGTTGCGCCGACGCAACACGTTTTCTTCTTCCATACCATCCTGTCCCCCGTCACTCCATCACGGACGCCCTTTTCTTTCATATCACTCAAATCAAATCAAAATCAAATCAAAATTTATTTATTCAATTAGGCCATTAAGCGGCACTTTCGAACGTCAAAAAAAAAAAATTGAATCTAATACTACACCTACCTCCAGTTTCCCAGCCCAAAATCATCAGCGAACCAATGCGACAAACTGCCAAGCAAGCGCTATCCGCTGCGATTGGCTGTTGAAAATTCATTCAACCAATCACAGCCCACAACGCGCGCCCGACAACCCGCCACACCAACCCCCCGACAATTCCGAGCTGGGAAACCGGGGGTAATTGATTCTACCGTCCATTCGGAAATGTAGCTTGTTGTGGAGAAGAATGGACAAGAAACTCCACACATACTCTTTTACAAAAAATGTGTTTTACAACTATTTGGTAACATTATCTTGTGGGAAAAAAAAAAAAAACATACATGTGAGAACGATGTAAAAAAAAAGTAACGCACTTAAAAGCTTCTACAGTAAAACAAACAATTAAAAATACAATAATTAGGTAATTAAAAACAGGCGGAGGCAGCTAAGTTATGACCAATCCCAACTGATGGCGCCCGTTCACGAACATGACACATGGATCGGCACCACTCAGCTCAACCATCATGAAGGGAACCGAATGATCCAACACATGTGCCACCATCAGAGAGACATTAGAGAGAGCATGACACACTATCAACTGCCAGGGCACACTGAAGTCAACGTACGACACAAAGGTATAGCAAATGGTAGATTTACAGTTGGTACATAGTACTCACATATGTGCTGTGCAGTTATATAATATAAAAATAAATTGAGTTTATACAACAATACTTCAGAACTTTTCTGCTTATAACTTGTTATTGTGCCCTAGTGACTGTGGAGCTGGACTAGCGCTGAGCCAAGCATTTTTATCAGCGATGTAATCCCCCAACCTATAATATGCCTGCCTGCATAGTGTGCGTTTTATAAAAGTTTTGAATTTCGCCTCATTCAGTTCTAGAATGTGAGGCGGTATTTTATTGTAACATTTTATACAGTACCCCATAAAAGATGAAGCTACTTTAGCCAGCCTGAAACCTGGTTGAATTAATTGGTCCCTATTTCTAGTAACATAACTATGTCTATCGCTGTTTTTACTAAAAAGATGTAAATTCTTTCTCACGTACATGATGTTTTCGTAAATATATTGACAAGGTACCGTCATGATGTTAATTTCCTTAAACAGTTCCCTTAGAGAATCGCGCCGGCGAAGATTGTATATCGCTCTGATGGCTAGTTTTTGCAGAATAAAAATTGACTGAATGTCTGCAGCCCTTCCCCATAGTAATATACCGTAAGACATTATGCTATGAAAGTAACTAAAATAGACCAGCCTCGCGGTATCTACATCAGTAAATTGACGAATTTTTCTAACAGCATAAGCTGCCGAACTTAACCGCACCGCAAGTGATATTATATGAGGACCCCATTGTAACCTTGAGTCTAGCGTGATCCCCAGAAAAACCGTTTTGTCGACGAATTCTAGCTTCTCGTTGTTTAATATAATGTCACAATCATAACTTTTGACATTCGGCAAGGCAAATTTTACACACTTAGTTTTTTTAGCATTTAAAACTAAATTATTAGCAGTGAACCAATTCAGAACTTGCTGCAATGCATTATTTACGTCGAAAACGTTACTCGTACGTCTATTTATCTTAAAAATCAAAGATGTGTCGTCAGCAAATAACACCATGTTTAGTTTGTTTTTCAATAGATGGGGTAAATCATTAATGTATACTAAAAATAAGAAAGGACCCAAAATTGAGCCTTGGGGTACCCCCATTTTCACGTTCAACCCCGACGAATTGACACCGTTTATTTGGACTAATTGCTGTCTATCATTCAAATAGGATTTTACTAAACTTAATGCTAAAAGGCCTAGCCCGTAATGCTCAAGTTTCAAAAGCAATGTTTCATGATCAACGCAATCAAACGCCTTCGATAGGTCGCAGAAAATACCTATGGCATCTTGCCCCTCCTCCCACGCATCAAAGATGTGTTTTAATAAGGTGACACCAGCGTCGGTTGTACAACGTCCTTTGGTGAAACCATACTGTTTCTCGTGTAGGATTTTATTTGTATTAAAATGAATGAGCATTTGATTTAGCATTATCTTTTCAAATACCTTGCTGAAAACCGGCAGCACGGACACTGGTCTATAATTATTTGTGTCTTTACTGTCCCCGGATTTAAAAAGTGGTATAACCTTACTATGTTTCATTAGATCCGGAAAGACTCCTTGATCTACACACAAATTAAAAATCAAAGCTAAGTACGGCGCTATAGTCTGAATAATGGAGGTACAAACTTTGATGGACATGCCCCATAGATCTTCGGTCAGTTTTACCTTTATTTGCTTAAAAGCCTTTATTACTGTTATTGGGTTTATATGTGAAAAGTGAAATTCAGTCGGGCAGGCTGAAACGTTAGCGTGTAATAAACCAGAAGCGAGCGACGGCGAAGAATTTAAGGGTTCAGTAGTTTTAATTGGGATGCTGGTAAAGAAATTTACAAATTCTTGAGCAACTTCTTTGTTATCTCTAATAAGTCCATGTGTAGTCTCAAGCGTGTAATCAGTATTATTTCTTTTGTTCCTGTTTGTTTCATTGTTTATAATTTTCCAAACCGTCTTAATTTTATTTTCTGCGAATTTAACCTTATTGCTAATGTATATAGCCTTAGCTAGTTTACACGTATTTTAAAAAATTCTTGAGTAAGTAGCAACATATTTACTAAAAGTTTCAGTGTTAATATAAGGCTTAAGGCCACACAGCTCGTAAAGTCTTTCCCTACTTTTCCTGATTCCTTTTGTCGCCCAGTCACTGAATAAAAACTTAGGGCATATAGTTTTAGTTTTCTTCTTAAAAGTATTATTGAATTCTGTTTGAACAACTGAGAAAACATTCTTGTACAAAATATTACCATCATTCACTGTGAGGTCCTGATAACTTAACTTACCAATTAAAGTGCTGTTAAATTTATTTAATTTACCGGATGTTATTGGTCTGGATTGAATCTGCACTTGTTGTATTGGTATGCTGGACTCAAATGTTACCAGTAGCCCACTATGATCCGAAGGCAGACAATTCATAATGGCTTTTTTAAGTATTCGCAGCAACAAAAAACATTATCAATACATGTAGCAGTAGTCACAGTTGTTCGGGTTGGTTCCTCAAACACATGCGACAAATTAAATGATTTGAAGAGATTTAATAGTCTACTGCTATCTGAATTATTTTCTAATATTTTATATATTATATACTATATTAAAGTCACCACAGATTATGACTAGTTTATTACCAGTTGCAAGTTTTGCCAGAACATCTTCCATCACTGACTCAAATATACAGTAGTTTTTATAATTGGGGGGTCTGTAAACGCACACTATAACATGCTTATCCAGCTCAACACAGGACAGTTCAACACTATGTTCAACTGATAGATCTACAATATCTTTACGAGGTTTTGATTTAATACCATTTTTGATTAATATAAGTGAACCTCCACGCAACATAACATTTCTGTTAAAACAGCTGCCCACAGTATAATTTTCAAAATTAATAAGCATTGAATATTCCTTCAGCCAATGCTCAGTAAAACAAATAATTTCAAACATTGTCTTTTCTAAAAACAGTTCTATTTCCAATTGCTTTGCAGAAAAACCTTGAATATTTTGATGGAATAATTTCAAAGAATTCTGCTTAGCCCCTTTTTTTAAATTAACTATGTGAGAGCAAGAAGGTACCTTCTTGTTGGTGGATTTACTCCTAACTATTTCGTTATTGGTACCCTCCGTTGTCCTACAAACTAGTTTAAATTATAAATATTAATAGCAGAATTGCTAACGTTATTGACCTGTAAATTAGTATTAGTACTAATATCAACTACAGTACATGACTTCGACATACTATTTATGTCTGAGTTTAAAGTAAATGATAATAGCCTCGCTATTTGACGTCTTAACCTAAGAGGCAGATACACTGTATTGCCTGTCGACTTTAATTTATCAACAAAAATGTTGATGTCAAAAAAAACTAATTTGTCACTGTAATGGCTGACAAGGAAATTAACATGTTTATTCAACATATGAATATAATTATTTTGTCTACTAGTAGATTTTTCCAAATATGGAAAAGCACACAATATGATTTTATTGCAATTCAATTTTATCAACTCAGTTACACACTCAGTGATGTCATCTTTTTTTACATCCAAACTGTTACCTATAAAGACAGTTAAATTGGTATCTGATTTATATACACTCTTTGTTACAGATTTCATGATATGCTTGTAAGATGACCCAGGCATACAATAATTCAAAGTCGAATGATTCTGATTGCTATTTAATAATTTTCCTAAACCTCTTCCAACACCATCTGTAAACATAACCGAATGAGACCCATGATTACTATCACCAGATGGAAAGGAAGCAGTCTCAGGCTGGTCTACTTGAGACATTTCCTGTGAAATATCAGTTATGTCTTGGTCTTGGTCAAAGACACTGACCTGAGACACCCTCTCAGCCTGGGCCGGGCCCTCCGTTGCCTCAGGCTGGACACTCCTCACACAGTCCATCCATCTTTTCTTTGGCCGTCCCCTCCCTCTCCATCCATTCACATCTATATTCATAACTCTTTTAGTAACATGCGTTTCATCCTTCCTCATCACATGACCATACCAGGACAAACGGTTTCCTTTCAACTTTTCTGTTACTGGCGCCACTTTCAAACTGCCTCTAATATACTCATTTCTCACTTTATCCATTCTCGTCACTCCGCACATCCATCTCAACATTCTCATTTCTGCTACATGCAATCTCTTTTCATCCACCTTTTTCACAGCCCAACATTCTGATCCATACAGTACGACAGGTCTAATCACGGACTTGTAAATTTTCCCCTTTAACTTGAGGGGCATCCGTGGGTCACAAGTTGTTCCAGTGACCTGTCGCCATGTCATCAATCCCGAGTTGATCCTGTGCGTTACGTCTCGGTCTACCTCGCCATCCTCTTGGACAAGCGACCGACTTCAGGTACCTAGGTACCTGAAGTCGGAGCATATCGGTATGGGTGTTCCAGCAAGAGCTATAGGCACGGAACTGGAGAGACCGCTAAAATCGCAGAAAAGGTATTCAGTTTAAGTTCTGCTCAATTTCAAGCCAACACTCTCCAGTCTGTGCCACCTCACCTCCAATCTGCTCTGAACCTCTAGGCCACTCTCGGCGACCAGCACAATGTCATCGGCAAACAGCATACACCAGGGTGCCTCTTCCTGTATGTCTGACGTCAGAGCGTCCATTATCATCAGGAAGAGGTAAGGACTGAGAGCCGACCCTTGGTGCAAGCCGACTGCCACACTGAAGCTGCCAGTAGTGCCCACTGTAGATCGGACTTGGGTACTGCATCGACTGTACATCGCTTGGATCAACTGTTCATACTTCCCAGGTACACCTTTCTCCTTAAGGGCCCACCACAAAACCTCTCGGGGCACCCGGTCGTATGCCTTCTCGAGGTCAATGAACACCATGTGCAAGTTTTTATGAGCACCTCTGTATTTCTCGCACAACTGGCGGATTGCGAAAATGGCATCCGTTGTACCCCGACCAGGCATAAAACCGAATTGGTTCTGCGATATTTCACTCTCTTCTCTCAGCCGCCTTTCAATAACTTTCTCCCAAGCTTTCATACTATGTGACATTAGCTTTATTCCTCTATAGTTGTTGCACTCCAGCACATCACCTTTGTTTTTAAAGATGGGCACTAGCGAACTATTGCACCATTCATCAGGTATGGCTTCTTCCAGCAACAACTTATTGAAGAATAAAGCTAATCACGTCCATCCATCGACGCGCAATATCTTCCACACTTCAACAGGTATTCCATCCGGACCAACTGCCTTACCATTCTTCATTCCTTTTACTGCTATTCTTACTTCCTCCATACTAACCATTCTCACCATTCTCACTAACCCCTCATTCACAGGTTTATTCTCTAACATATCACTCCAGTTATTTTCCTCATTCATCAGTTTCTCAAAGTATTCCTTCCACCTATCCTTAATTTTTTCATCTTCAGAAATAATAATTCCAGCCTCATCTTTTATACATCTTATCTGACAGACATCCCTCGCCCCTTTCTCCCTAGCTCTAGCAAGCCGGTACAGATCCTTTTGGGCTGCTGGACTATTCAGCGTTTCGTATAGCTTGTCCTGAGCTTTTGCTCTCGCTATAGCCACAGTTTTCTTAGCTTTTTTCTTCGCAGCATCATACTCAGGGTGAGTGTTTTTGCAACTTTCAAACTAGCGTTTTCCTGTTCCACACTTTGCCATTCCTTAATTTTTTCTTCTTTTCCTTTAACACATTCTGTTCTTCTGTTGACCACCACCATGTTTTCCTATCTATCGTGCCCCTTCCTTTCGTCTCTCCCAAAATATCCCTCGCCGCACACCTAATACACCCAGCAATCTCCTTCCAACTTTCGTTTACACTTCGATATTCCATGTCTCCCATCTCTATCATTTTGTCATCAACTCGCTCTCGAAACTTCTTCGCATAATCATTCTTCTCTAGCATATGCCATTTTATTTTAGGAGGAGGACGCTCGATGAGCTTACTTAATTAAATGCAAATAAGTTCTAACAACAATTTATTAGAAACATTTTAGTTTTTCGTTCAGACTAAAAACCACAGACTATATACACACAATCAACGCGCGCTTATTCGAGAGGAAACAGGTTCTGTATCATTCTGCCGGATGGGGCGGTGGAAAAAGTGCGGGCGTAGCGGCAGAATGTGTCTACCAACAATAGCCTATTCAATACGTACTTTTTTTTTAATTTGCAAATTGTTTGTAATCGTACATGGCCGTCAAAAAGAAAAATAATTACGTTGTAGTTACATACTGATATCAAAACTCCATACAAAAGCCATTTCGTAACTGTTATGTATTTTGTATTTTTTTTTATAATCTCGTGTCTAAATGTTCATATTTCGAAACGAATTTCTTAGGCAATATGTTACATAATAGACAAGGTAGTGGAAAAAGTGTATTTGGTTTCAGCTCCTCCAACGCGCTCTATGCGAGTTATTCGATACCGGTGACTTATCCCGGGTGAAGCGTTCAGTTATGGCCGTATTATCTCGACTAGCTGACGGTACTCTACCGCCACAAGAGTTGTTCTTTACGCGCGAGTACCACGGAGCAGCCGGGTACAGACCTGGAGCTTCTGCACCACCCAATGAAATAGCCAAGTAAGTGCACCCATATACTAGAAAATCATCTGGTAGATATAGTGACCGAATAACAACAAAATAGCCCAGTCAAAATAGACATTGTCCTCTCCATTCATTCACAACAAGCTGAAAATGTACAGGCACGTAAGGGATACCACTCTAATGAAATCCTGAAAAGTCCCCATTGATACCGTGTGTGCATTTTTTTTTGTTCAAGATCAAAGTTCGCAAAAATGGGTATTTTTGGCCAAACGGTTAGTTTTACGGTAAAAATAGCTCGGACTAAAATTGTAGATCAGGTCAAGTGGGCTTATTTTGTTCAACAACATGCATCAGTTGTCAAGGCCAGTCGTGTTCAAAAGTTGAACTTTCAACAGAAGAAGATACAACAACAACGACGAAACAGATGATGTATCGCTGCTACAACAATTTACATTGACTTGAATATAACATTTTGCACACACGGGATCAATGGGGACTTTTCAGGATTGCTTATGAGTGGTATCCCTTACGTGCCTATACAGTTTCAGCTTGTTATGAATTAATGCAAGGGTCAATATCTATTTTGACCAGGCAGATATTAACGGTAATAGTTTTTATAAGATTTTTTTGGTCTTACAATGTTGTCGCAAGAGTCTTCAAATTTTTTGCACGAGGCAGAATCAAAACAGACTTACCGGACGTTTACATTAGTCCATACCATCCTCATCTTCCTAGCTTGTAAAACCTATTGTTTATAGGCGCCTTTTATCTCACGACCGTCGCGCAGCCCCGCGGTCAGGCTGGCGAGTGTCGTGGCAGGTCACAGCCGGAGCGCCCGGGGCCCCACTAGTGCGCCTGGCGCGCACGCCCGCAGAGCTGGTACGAGACCCCACCTTACAAGCGCACAAGAGTTACTACGCAGCTAGAGTGTTGTTGCCGCCGCTACATCGATGTCTGTCGCTGCTTGGTGTCGATGTTTTTAAATGGTAAGTAGACCGTGTTTGGCAACTGGTTTTTCATAGTAGTACTACGCTAAATAAGTTGCCAAACACAGGTAGTACCTATTAAAGCCAATCTAGCGCCTTAAACCTTTTGAGCGCCACGGTTTTCTATAGAAGAAAATCGATTCCGTGCCCTCCACGTCACGTCTTTATTAGAAGTAATATATAATCATAACGTATCGACGTACATAACGACGTCGAAGTCGAAAAACGATACAAAAAGAAGTACCAAAGACACTAGCTTCCGAAACGAAAGTTATTTTGCACTTTTTAGTGTTTTGCTTTTGAAGTCGGTTTATTTTTTTGTGAATTTTTTTTTGTCGATTACGTCTTCGACCGCCAAAATAGTCGTTCGTGAGTATTAATCCAACGAGTCTCTTTTCAGGTGGAACGAAGTGGGATACACCCGAGAGATTCAACAACGCGATACTCGTCGTGCAGGCGGTATCGGCATCGCGCGCTACATGTGGCGCGAGCGTTGCGCCGTCTGTAGCGCTAAGAGTGCGCGCGCCGCTGTGTGTGACGACTGCGCCACAACCACGCGCGCGCAACGATCCGCCGCCACGCTGCTGATGCGACTGACTACTGCAAGTGAACACGTGCAGTACTGTGCCGCTGTAAGTATGATCACCTAGAGAACTGTGACCAGTATGTACCGCTAAGAGTGTGTGACGACTGCGCCACAGCCTCGCGCGCGCGACTAACCGCCGCCACGCTGCTGATGCGACTGACTACTGCGAGTGAACACGTGCAGTACTGTGCCGCTGTAAGTATGATCACCTAGAGAACTGTGACCAGTATGTACCGCTAAGAGTGTGTGACGACTGCGCCACAGCCTCGCGCGCGCGACTAACCGCCGCCACGCTGCTGATGCGACTGACTACTGCGAGTGAACACGTGCAGTACTGTGCCGCTGTAAGTATGATCACCTAGAGAACTGTGACCAGTATGTACCGCTAAGAGTGTGTGACGACTGCGCCACAGCCTCGCGCGCGCGACTAACCGCCGCCACGCTGCTGATGCGACTGACTACTGCGAGTGAACACGTGCAGTACTGTGCCGCTGTAAGTATGATCACCTAGAGAACTGTGACCAGTATGTACCGCTAAGAGTGTGTGACGACTGCGCCACAGCCTCGCGCGCGCGACTAACCGCCGCCACGCTGCTGATGCGACTGACTACTGCGAGTGAACACGTGCAGTACTGTGCCGCTGTAAGTATGATCACCTAGAGAACTGTGACCAGTATGTACCGCTAAGAGTGTGTGACGACTGCGCCACAGCCTCGCGCGCGCGACTAACCGCCGCCACGCTGCTGATGCGACTGACTACTGCGAGTGAACACGTGCAGTACTGTGCCGCTGTAAGTATGATCACCTAGAGAACTGTGACCAGTATGTACCGCTAAGAGTGTGTGACGACTGCGCCACAGCCTCGCGCGCGCGACTAACCGCCGCCACGCTGCTGATGCGACTGACTACTGCGAGTGAACACGTGCAGTACTGTGCCGCTGTAAGTATGATCACCTAGAGAACTGTGACCAGTATGTACCGCTAAGAGTGTGTGACGACTGCGCCACAGCCTCGCGCGCGCGACTAACCGCCGCCACGCTGCTGATGCGACTGACTACTGCGAGTGAACACGTGCAGTACTGTGCCGCTGTAAGTATGATCACCTAGAGAACTGTGACCAGTATGTACCGCTAAGAGTGTGTGACGACTGCGCCACAGCCTCGCGCGCGCGACTAACCGCCGCCACGCTGCTGATGCGACTGACTACTGCGAGTGAACACGTGCAGTACTGTGCCGCTGTAAGTATGATCACCTAGAGAACTGTGACCAGTATGTACCGCTAAGAGTGTGTGACGACTGCGCCACAGCCTCGCGCGCGCGACTAACCGCCGCCACGCTGCTGATGCGACTGACTACTGCGAGTGAACACGTGCAGTACTGTGCCGCTGTAAGTATGATCACCTAGAGAACTGTGACCAGTATGTACCGCTAAGAGTGTGTGACGACTGCGCCACAGCCTCGCGCGCGCGACTAACCGCCGCCACGCTGCTGATGCGACTGACTACTGCGAGTGAACACGTGCAGTACTGTGCCGCTGTAAGTATGATCACCTAGAGAACTGTGACCAGTATGTACCGCTAAGAGTGTGTGACGACTGCGCCACAGCCTCGCGCGCGCGACTAACCGCCGCCACGCTGCTGATGCGACTGACTACTGCGAGTGAACACGTGCAGTACTGTGCCGCTGTAAGTATGATCACCTAGAGAACTGTGACCAGTATGTACCGCTAAGAGTGTGTGACGACTGCGCCACAGCCTCGCGCGCGCGACTAACCGCCGCCACGCTGCTGATGCGACTGACTACTGCGAGTGAACACGTGCAGTACTGTGCCGCTGTAAGTATGATCACCTAGAGAACTGTGACCAGTATGTACCGCTAAGAGTGTGTGACGACTGCGCCACAGCCTCGCGCGCGCGACTAACCGCCGCCACGCTGCTGATGCGACTGACTACTGCGAGTGAACACGTGCAGTACTGTGCCGCTGTAAGTATGATCACCTAGAGAACTGTGACCAGTATGTACCGCTAAGAGTGTGTGACGACTGCGCCACAGCCTCGCGCGCGCGACTAACCGCCGCCACGCTGCTGATGCGACTGACTGACTACTGCGAGTGAACACGTGCAGTATTGTATTCACATCGGATCTTTGTATCTTTGATGTTGGCTCTGCGAACCATTGCTCAAAAAACAGTTTGTCATCGAGTATACTGCATAGAGTAAGAAGGCTAGGACGATGAGACAAACGTAAGCGAATGAAAGAGGCAGTTATACAATGCATATTCAGCATTGACAAAAAAATAGCTACTGCGTAGGGTCTTGCAGCCAATTTCAGAGACACAAAGATGCGCTGTGAGTAGTATACTGTGTTTTTTTTTTAGTACAGGGATGCTTTTATGGCAATGGCAAATAAATTTTAGAAAAGTTTAGAGAGTAAAAGTGATAGAAACGATGGTCAATAAAGCTGTTTTTGTTCATGAATGCTATGTTCCATTAAATTGGCCGCGTAAAGGGTAGGTTCTTAAGAGGAAACGGGGGCAGAGAGCGCCGACTGAACTTCCTAAGTAAAAAGTCATAATTCGAGGTTTGGCTCTCGTCTATTTTCTCCTCCGATATTGAACCAATTTAAAAGATATTCCATAAACTGAAAATTAAAGATATATTCTATGTCCCTATTTTTTCCTTTTTGATGATACATTATCTTTAGAAGCACTAGAACCCTCAATAAACACATTACCCTCCTTCGGCAGTCGGGTAAAAATGCTCAAAATTGCGCTGTCAATAGAGGCTTAGTGAACAAATTTGAAAAAATAAATGAAAAAAGGAAAACATAGGGACATAGTATATATCTTACTTTACCAATTTAATGGAATATATTTTAAATTGGTCCAATATTGGAGGAGGAAATAGACGAGAGCCAAACCTCGAGTTATGACTTTTTACTTAGGCAATTCAGTCGGCGCTCTTTGCCCATATTTCCTCTTAAGTCTGGCAACTTCAGCATCCAGCATATGCAGTTAACTAGGCGATTGCTGATTTTACCGCAATAGATTTTCGAAAAACGCAGTTTCTGATTCTGCTATAAATGATAGTCTATGGGCTATGTATGAGACTGCCTCGGTCTAACAATATTACTAGATATCTACATATTATTTCACGCTATATAACTGAAGGGTTGTCTACAGATTTGCGCGTCGTGCTGCGGTCACGGCCAAGCTTCTGAGTGCAACAACACCGAGTGTCCTGTTTTATGGCGACGCATCTCGGCCAAACACAAGCTCGCACAAATCAGGGACGTTGTTGCACATTTACCTCACAATTTCACAAGAGAAAGTCTAGATTTTTAAAATATAGTTGTATGTAAATAAAATAATATTGTGTAGGTTTCGATTAACTGCCGGTAAATACTTGTTTTATCACAGGATCGTCGGTTTAAATTGCACTATGCATGAAAAAATTGTGTATTAATTTATTTATATCAAATTATGTGAAAATAAATATTTATTTAAACCTACATATTTGTAGATTATTTTGTGAAAACGGATGCATGCTGTCTCTTTTGATTTGATTATGTATGTCGTGAGTTGAAGTAGAAGTAGTCATTACAAGAAAGGTGTGTTAGGTCACCATAGCACTAAGCACTACTTTCTACATTGTCCATCGAGCATTTAATTACGAGTGACTACCAAGTGATACAGTGCCACGCAAACCAGGAGATCGCTGCAATTTGGAGAACCTCGGATTGCAGAGACGGTCGGTTGAAGCATAAAGGTCAGATCAAACCATTGTATAAACTAACCATTACCATTTTTCTAACCAACTCTTAATATAGATTCCGATACTCTGTTCATCAAACAAACTGAGCTCTATGAAATCCTGAACAAGTTTTTAACTAACATAAAGAAGAATGGATCCGAAAGGCAGACCATCGAAAATTACGTGACGTAAAAAACGTAAGGCTGATATGTTGGAAGCATACTGGCACGACTACCAAACGTTTGCGGATGCTGAGCACATTTACTTCAAAAAGGGATGTTTTGAAACAGTCCAGGAAGTTTATTTCAAAATAAAGGAGATAATTGACAAAACCATGAGGCAGTTAGGCACAACGCAGCTGCAGGAAGAAAGCCCCCGTACACCAAAAGCGGAAGATGTGCAGCCATTACCAGGTATCCGGGCTAGGTCACAGCTAACCGCTGTCCATCGTCGGCCGGAAGACGAGACACAACTAAGTACGTCGTCTCGCTATACAGAGTCCTCGCAGCGAGAGAGTTTTCTTCATACAGAGAGAGGGTCCAGCAAGCTGAACGGGTTAGTAAAGAAGCAGATTATCAATTTTAAGGCATTCATGAGAGCCGTGAGTAATATAGAAGTAGATAAGTTCGAGAATCAGTGACAATTCGAGAACGCTCTAAAATCACTGGTTAGCCGATGGGGTGATATTGATAGACTTCATTGGGAAATTGAAGATGAGGATGGAGGCGACGATATTACGTACCAAATGGAATTCTGCAAGCACGAGGAAAAGTATAGTGAGTTGACAAACGACATCAACAAAAAGATGTGGGCAGTGAAGCACCGAGAGAAGTCAGCTCCGAAAATGGACATCCCCGTGTTCAATGGAACTTACAACCAGTGGGTTCCGTTCAAAGACTTGTTTAGCGAAGCGATCCACAAAAACCCGTCGAAGTCTAATGCGCAAAAAATGCAGTTCTTGAAGAGTAAGGTAACTGGAGAAGCAGAGCGTCTGATTCACCATTTACAGATTAGCTCAGACAATTATCACGTATGTTGGGAAATTTTAAGCCATAGAAATGGTAACAAGAAATTTATTTTCACGTCCCATATTAATATCCTACTCGGGCTTCCCAATATACAACAGCAATCGCTGGCTACGATTAAGTAGCTGCATGACGTAACCAAGGAGACGTTACACGCTATACAGAATCTGGGAGTGGATTTAGCTACTTGGGATCCACTACTAGTGCACCTACTAGCGCTAAAGCTGGATAATGATACCTTCACCGAATACATAGAATCGGTCAAGAATCCTAGAGAGCTACCCGATCTGCAGGAGTTCCTGGAATTCTTGGCGAAAAAATTCACAGCGCTAGAAGCGTCTCGTCGCAAGCAAGAACCAGCCAACCAAAAAACCACGCCGCATCAACCATTCTCATACAGCAACCACAACCAAAACCAGAAGAAAATTTTACAACGAAATAACCATCAATCAGCAACGAAGAAAACACAAAATCAAATGCTTTACACGTATCGCGTTCGATAACCTGTGCATTGTGCAGTTTTGACCACGGATTGAGGCGTTGCCCTGCTTTTTTGCAAATGACGCACGAGCAAAAGTTAAATAAGATTGAGCAATTAAATTACTGCCAAAACAGCCTATGCAGTCTGAAGTAAAAGAATATACCCGCAATAATTAGGTTTTATTTAACAAAATTCAACATGTTTTTACAATGACACAATCAATCCTGACAATAAAGATTCTTCTTTTTTTTTAAGACGTTCAAACCAAGACCAAGGAGTTTATAATATATTACTACATTCTCCTGGGCTTATTTATTGTGCCACGTAGTCAGTAAGATGAGCAGGCGTTCGTCGTACTCTTTCAGAACGACGAAGAGTCGTCTCCGGCGTAATGTTCTGTGGCTGGACCATTTCATTCTGGCCATCTGTGTTACGATCGACTGCATCGATGAATTCGTCGTCATCATTGGAATCAACTTCATCCATTTCTAATAATTCCCCAGCAGGAGCTAGGTGTCGATTAGATACGACAACTTCTCTACCACTGCTCAAACGCACACGAGAATGTTGAGGGTTACTTTCCAGAGTCTCTACTTCTTCAACCAGTGGATCATATTTGCTGGTTCGATTATGTTTTCGCATTAATACCTTCCCTGGGACGTTTAGCCATGTAGGCATCGACTGGCCACTTGAGGATCTCCGGGCGTGAGAGAACATCCGCTCATGGGGTGTACTGTTTGTAGCCGTGCAAAGAAGTGATCTTATAGAATGCAGAGCCTGAGTTAAAACTGACTCCCATTTGGTTATAGGCAGATCACGGCTTTTCAAAGCCAATTGTACTGTTCGCCAAATAATTCCATTGTATCTCTCCGTTTGTCCATTACCCTGAGGATTGTCCGGTGTAGTGTAGCTCGTAGCAATGCATTTCTGGTGAAGAAAGTCTTTCATCTCTTTAGAAAGAAAAGAAGTACCACGATCTGAGTGTACGTAAGTTGGCATTCCAAATAGAGAAAATAGATCAGTCAGTTTATTAATTACCGTGTCCGTGCTCAAGTCTGAGCAGGGATATGCAAATGGGAATCGAGAATATTCGTCCACAATCGTAAGGATATATCGATTATTCTAAGTGCCATCTGAGGGAAGTGGACCTTTAAAGTCTATCGATATTCTTTCGAACGGGGCCATCGCTTTTATTAGTTTGCCTGTGTTTTGTTGGAAACGAGGTTTCACTTCTGCACATAAAGGACAATTCGCCGTAATACGTTTAATCTCTTCTGTGGAATAAGCTAAATTTTTGCTTCGAACCCAGTGAAGCATTCTTGTTACTCCAGGATTACACAAGGTTTTATGCAGTTCTTTGAGCTCATTTTCTGAACTGGGTACAGAGGCTACTAATGGTGCATTGGCTCTTGATAAAGCATCAGCCGCTATATTTTCCTTTCCGGGGCGATAAACTATATCAAAGTTGTATTCAGAAAGTTCTAATCGCCAACGTTGTATTTTGTCGTTTTTAATTCTTGACGTATGCTGCTGATTGAACATGAATGCGACCGATTTTTGGTCAGTTATCAGTTTAAACTCTCGTCCGATCAGGAATTGTCTCCATTTCCGAAGACATTCGACTATAGCTGCGGCCTCCTTCTCTATAGCTGGGTGATTCCGCTCGCTACTGTGAAGGCTTCTCGAAAAAAATGCAACAGGTCTGCCTTCTTGTGACAGAGTTCCCGCTATAGCATAGTCTGATGCGTCTGTTTCAACAACAAATTGTATGTTGTCATCAATCGCGTTTACAGCAGTAAACGCGATTGATGACAACATACAAATCTCTTGCTTAAGAGCGTTAAAAGCATTTACTGCATCAGAATCAAGAGGGAATATGCCTTGCGAAACGAGGGACTGAATTTTATGAGAGAATCTTGGGACATATTTAGAATAGTGAGCAAATAATCCCAATGCTCGCCGGAGCGATGCCGAGTCTGAAGGCAGAGGCAGCTGTAATAGTGGACGTAGACGATCCGGGTCGGGTTTAATTACTCCATTGTTTATAATATATCCTAGAATACTTATCTCCTTCAATGAAAATTCACTCTTTTCAAGATTCAGGGTAAGGTTATACCGTTTGGCAGTATCCAGAAAACGCTGCAATTTTTGATCGTGGTCAGCTTGAGTTGTTCCATAGATTGTTATGTCATCCAAAAACATGTTGAATTTTGTTAAATAAATTGAAGTAAAAGAATATACCCGCAATAATTAGGTTTTATTTAACAAAATTCAACATGTTTTTACAATGACACAATCAATCCTGACAATAAAGTTTCTTCTTTTTTTTTTTAAGACGTTCAATGTTGACCAAGGAGTTTATAATATATTACTACACAGTCATAACAATAAAATATGTCAATCTAACAAACGATGTCGTAAATGCTTAGCTACACACAATACGCTACTTCACGAAGTATTGGAAAAACAAAGTCCAACGGCGTCAGCAGAAGGAACCACTACAGTCTGCAAATAGTGAATTTACCTGCGACACGAACGTTATTATTATGAATAACTTGATCAAGCGATTGCCAAATAACACGTTTACCAAACCAACAACGTGGAACCATATCCAAGGGATACAATTGGCTGATCCAGAGTTTTACGTAAGCAGACCTGTAGATATACTTCTAGGCGCAGATGTTTACAGCAAAATAATGTTAGGAGGTATCTTGAGACAAGACAACGATAAGCAACCAATCGCCCAACAGACGCAAATAGGATGGCTACTCTGTGGATCCATGATGCCACACTACCAGTGCAACGTGGTTCTCAACAACACAAAAGACCTTCTGAAATATTGGGTGAACGAAGACATACACCAGAAGATAGAGATGTCCAACGAGGATCATGAGTGTTTACAATATTTTATTAAAACCACTAAGTGGCTTGAGGACGGAAGGAACGAAGTCCGACTGCCAGTCAAGCCGGAACACAAAGACAATTTGGGCGCAACCAAACCACAAGCATTAGCTCAATTTAGAAACTTGGAGAAGAAATTTGAGAAGAACAGCGAATTGAAGACAGTTTACAAAAAAATCATGGATGAATATTTTTACATTAACCAGGCGCCCGAATGTTACGAGGAGGGATCAAATAGTAGTGAGAATGAGATAGAATAAAATATTTTTTTTTTTTTTTTTTTAAACGTTGCCCCACACTAGGAATTTCTTCCTGTATCGTGGGTGCGTTTACAAACATATAAACTCACATACACAAACACCCAGAGCCGGAACAACTATCTGTAGGTCATACAAATATTTGTTCCGTGCGGGAATCGAACCCGCGACACGCAGCGCAGCAGTCAATCGCTCAACCACTGCGCCAACCGTGCGCCCCACTATTGATGACTTAATAATTTATTTTTCTAGTTTCCGAGTCTCTCTACACACCGAGTCCAGCGCTTTTCCAAGGCTTCAATCCCTTTCACAAAATCTGCAATCATGCAGCAGCAGCAAGCAGAGCATTGATGATGCATTTGTATCCATACTTAATTTAGTGTTCTAATAGACGCGGTTTGGGTCGGACAACTTGCATTTTTATTTCTTGATTCCAGCCCGTTGGCACTCATTGACATTTTACATTACACTGACATTTGTATTTCATTTACAATAATTAATGTTAAGGTGTATTTGCATTTGCACCCTACATACGTCATTAAAACTAATACAGTTGTAAGTTTGATGACACGTACAACAGAAGTCCAACAACTGAACAAGTTTTGGGAATTAGAAGAAATTCCTGAAGAATACCAATTAACCAACGAGGATCAGGCTACTATAAGAAATCCAGATGGAAGATACACCGTGAAACTCCCATTCAAGAACCACAACGTGGATTACGGGAATTCTCGCAAAAAAGCTATTGCAAGACTTTTACAATTAGAACGGAAGTTCGACAAAGATGAAAACTTACGGCTAAAATACCAAGAATTCCTCAATGAGTACTACATTCCGCATCAACCAGTAATCAAGGAAGATTCACTTACAACTAAGCTACGAGTAGTTTTTGATGCGTCCAGCAAGTCAAGTACAAAGTATAAGTCTAAACAATAATATGTTTTGTATCTAATAATAATAATAAATTTATTCAAATTAATAAAAGCATGTTAACATAAATCAATTGAATCATTTGAGGGATACAATTATTTAACAAAACAGATAGGCGTTGCGACCAGCACCCTTGCTAAGTTATAAAATAACTCGTATTAAGGGCAGTGGTACAAGCTCATACACAAAAATTTAACTTTTTAATAAATTGTAGGTAGAGCAAGCGTTTGAAGAAGATAAAGTTAACAAGCAGAGTTTGCAAACAAATTTAGAAATTAAATGAAATCAAAAAATTAAATTAGTATAAAACAAATCAAAAATTAAATCAAATTTAAAAATTAAATCAAATCAAAAACAAAGTAAGAATTAAATACAAACATTGTTTAATTTTGCATCAGAGTCAAAAGTGTGTGTGGTGAGTGTGTGCGAGTGTGTGTGGGTGTGTGTATTTTGCAAGATGTAGTGTGTTATGTTTTTGGTGGAAAGGTTTAGTAGGGATTATTCTCGGAAATAAGCAGGCGTTCTGTATCGGTATAATTAGTTGCTAGGAGAAAGTTTGTTATGGCTTTCTTTAAAGACAAGGCAGAAAGAGAGTAAATTTTTAATTTCTTATTAAGTCTATTATACAATTGTGGCCCTTGGAAGCAAAAGAAACGTTTGGTAAAAGAGTACTTACATCTGTAGTGCTGACAAACATTATCCCTACGTCTTTTGGTGATTATAGCGTAAGGGGTATTTTTATGTTGTATTTGGACTGTACTAAGTATAAAGAGTTGTCTGACAGAAAGTACCCTGCAACACTTGTACAATTCTTCGGTCGGGAAAAGTATTGGACGAAAAGTACTGACCTTTAACACGGCTCTTTGAGCTCTCTCCAATCTCAACATTATGGTCCTAGGGGCACCTCCCCAGGCCGAAACACAATATGATAAGAGCGATTGGCAAAGGGCCAGGTAGACCCTTTTGATAATCGCTGCTTCTGCCACATGTCGAAGAGTCTTAAATACGAATATCAGCTTTCTAATCCTTCCAGTCAGAAGATCTATGTGTGACGAGAAGCTCAAATTGCCATCAGTCATCTACATGGTCATGTAGTCAGTTTCACAAATTTTTTACAAAATTTTAAGCAATCGAATATATATATCAATACGAAGTCAGAGCTACTAGATATTAATTGTTTCCTCTACGGGCTGAACCCACTCTGTGCCATTTGTCCAAAGTTCCTGAATCATGAGTTTCATATTAATGATAACAGGTGCTAACCGTCCCAGAGGATCAAATATCTTAGTGATTTCCGATAAAATAAATTGTTTTGTTGGTTTTTCATTTTGATTAATAATGATTTGGAAAAAGAAACTATCCTCTAATGGCGACCATAATACCCCTTTGGATTTTCTAGTTTCATCTAGCGGTATTTTCATCACCTGCAGCCGAAATAACCGAATAATAATTGCCGAATTAACTTACACAAATTTTAGGCTGCTGGTCGTCTTTATTTGCACTAGGTATATTTTATAACAATTCAGTACTGTTTGACGACCATTTCCGTAACTTAAAACCGCCTTTTCCGTAGCATATTTGTTAAGTTTTCTTGCAGCATTTTTGCTGACTCAACATTAGTGTCTCCTGACAAAATATCGTCCACGTAGAAGTCCTGGTGAGTTCTTTAGCTGGCTATTGGGTAGTTCGCTTTCTCGTCAATTGCAAGTTGTTGCAGCGTCTTAATCGCTAAGTACGGGGCAGCTGCAGTTCCATACGTTACAGTAGTTAACTCATATTCGTCAATAATATGTTTCGGTGTAGTCTTGTTCGTTAACATTTATGTATCGGTACATTTTTTCGATGTCCGCCATAAATGCTATTTTATGTTTACGCCAACGTAATAGTATTACTGCTAAATCTTGCTGTAGTCTTGGTCCCAGAACATAAAAAAAAACCCACAGGTTGTGTTGCGCGGCGTAGTGCAGTACAACACAAACGAGGATATACTAAAGGCGCTTAAAAACCAAAACGCCGCCATCTTTCGAGATCTGAAAGATGAGCAGGAGAAAATCGATATAATTTACAGAAAGCGAGCCAGGAACCCGCACATGTGTCACGTAGTGATGAGGGTCGCCACAGAAGTTTGGCGGCGCATGCTTGAGGTTGGGTCGGTGCACGTGGAGTTTCAGAGGGTGACGGTCGAGGACCAATCCCCGCTGGTCCAGTGCTCGCTCTGCCTCGGGTATAGCCGACGCCTTTGCACGGAGTCCGTGCCAAAGTGCAGCCACTGTGGCGGTCCCTACATGAGGACGGAGTGCGCGGACTGGGCCGCTGGCCTACCTCCAAAGTGCTGTAATTGCGTGTGCGCGAAGACTGACAGCACCGACCATCATGCTTTCAGCTCGGAGTGTGTAGTTAGGAAAAGGTGGGATGCAATAGCCCGATCTGTTATAGCGTATTGCTAAGGGCAACACGGAGACTCCTGCCCAACTAAACGCAAGACCTTACCGTGTGGCCAGGGGCGTAGCTACCGCCGTATCTACCGTATCAATTATACGGGGCCCCCGGGCCACGGGGGCCCCCGACGAGCGTAAGCAAAAATTAAAACTGATAAAAAATTACCTAAGAACTTCGATGGGCCATGAACGCCTGTCATACCTGTCACTATTGTCCATAGAGGCAGAAACTTTAGAAAAACTAAAGTCATCATCAGCTATAAATTATTTAATAAATCAGTTTGCCGAAAAAAATGCAAGGAGAGTGTATATTTAATATGAACTGTTTGTAAAATTTTTGGAAAAAGTGACAGATAGATAATTATGATGAATAAATATTTCTTTTGTGAGAAATCTTTACCCTTCATAAGGGCCCCCGAGCAAATTTTTATATGAGGCCCCGCCAAGGCACGCTACGCCACTGCGTGTGGCCCAAGCAAACCTACAACGTAAGGACCTGGCAACGACCGAACTCTTTTTAGAGGCCAGTAAAAGGTAGATCGCATGGGCGCTTATCCAGGAGCCGTACGTGGTAGGGGCGCGAGGTATGAAGAGCTACTGAGGTTCGCGAATCTACTAGTGCGAGGTTGATGGAAGTGGGAGGGTAAAGGCGGCAATTGCCGTCTTTGACCTGGATGTCATTCCCTACCCGAAACTCACCACAAACAACATCGTTGTGGTGAGGATCCGGACCAAAGCCCGGGAGATCGCAGTAGTTTCTTACTACTTCGAGCCAGACCAACCCATAGGGCTATACCTGGACCAGTTGACGTTGTTTAAGAGTCCTTGGTGGGGCAGCATCGTCGAAGACTCCAAGGGCGAGGAAATGTCCGGAACCCTGGAGGACTTAGAGCTTCAGGTGCTGAACACTGGTGACGCTCCCACATTTGACACTGTCCGAGGTGGTCGAGTGTATAAAAGCCACGTGGACGTCAAGGCATGCTCGCTCGACCTTTTTGACCTGGTGGACGGCTGGCGGGTCGACGCCATTTTCAAGTCGAGTTTTGAGAATATTTTCTTTCCGTGGAGTCGGTATGTGAAATCTTGGATTCGTGGAATGGGTGAAATGGTGGTTCAACCTTTATAACCGACACGCTCCCGTCAGAAAAGTAAAACTAAAACGGCCTCCTGCGCCTTGGATGACAAATGGCATACAGATGGCCATGCGACGCAGGGACCGCACGTTCCGGAAATATAAAAGGGATCGTACTGACGAGAATTGGGCGCTATTCAAGGCTGCAAGGAACAGATGTAACCAGATGATACGCAATGCTAAACGCCGCCACATTCTGGAAAATATTTCTTCATCTTCTTCTGCCGATATTTGGAAGTTCCTAGGAACACTTGGTATCGGCAAACCGCGACATTTAGACCTTCCTAATTCTATTGACTTAGATGATCTCAACCATCATTTCTCCACTGTGCCTACAATGGATCGTCTAACTAAGCAACAAACTCTGTCTCTTCTTTCTGGTCTAACGCGTCCTCACATTAATCCATTTCGTTTCATTCCAGTTGAACCGGAGGTGATCAAAAAAATCATTCTCGCCATCAAATCCAAAGCGGTGGGATGTGATAATATCACCCGTGGTATGGTAATCACTGTTTTGGACCACCTCCTATCTCCTATCACCCATATCGTAAACTTTTCCTTGTTCACCGGAATATTCCCTTCCTTGTGGCGTAAAGCTTATGTTCGTCCACTTCCCAAAGTTTCCAATCCCACTCTTCCATCCCACTTCCGCCCCATTTCTATTCTTCCCTTCCTATCCAAAGTGCTCGAGGCCTGTGTTCACAAACAATTTTCACACTTTGTGCAGAGTAATTCTCTAATTAGTCCTCTACAATCTGGGTTCAGGCCCGGGCACAGCACTGTATCCGCCCTCCTTAAAGTGACTGGCGATATAAGGGCGGGACTGGAAGATACTAAAGTCACTGTATTAGTGTTGGTTGATTTCTCGAACGCCTTTAATACCGTCAGTCACGAAATCCTATTAGCCATTCTTTCCTATTTAATGGTTTCCCCCAAAGCACTGGAATGGTTCACCTCTTACCTTCAGGAGCGTCAGCAGTTGGTTCACGTTGGAGATTCTTCATCTCGTTGGTGTGATTTGATAGCTGGCGTTCCTCAAGGCGGCATTCTTTCTCCTCTTCTGTTTTCTATTTTTATTAATCTCATTACTTCTGAACTTCAGTGTGCGTATCATCTGTATGCAGATGACCTTCAATTGTATTGTCAGGGGAGTGTCGACGAAGTACCTGACGTTATCGGCAAGTTAAATGACGACTTAATAGCGATAAAAGACTGGTTGGATAGGTTTGGCGTTACTGTAAATCCCATTAAGTGCCAAGCTATCATCATTGGGAGTCCTCGCAGCATCGCTAAGGTGGATTATGCAACTTTACCACCTGTTCTGTTCAACGGTATGATTGTCCCGTTTAGTACTGACGTGAAGGATCTTGGCTTGCGCATCGATAGTACTCTTAACTGGCGTACTCAAGTTGCTAGTGTCAGTCAGAAGGTCACTGGAACGTTGCGGGCTCTGTATCGTTTAAAAAAATTATTACCTTCGAACACGAAGGCATTGCTTGTGCGGACCCTAATTTTTCCTATCATCGATTATGGTGACGTGTGCTATTATGACCTGAATGCAGATCTCCTCAACAAACTTGACCGTCTTCTAAATTACTGCATTCGATTTGTTTTCAATTTGCGTAAATATGATCATGTCTCTGCGCATCGGTCACTTCTAAAGTGGTTGCCCATACGCCAGCGTAGAGAGCTAAGGGCACTGACTACCTTGTTTTCATTTCTTGACTCTTCCAACTCCCCTAGTTATTTGGCTCCTCACTTTCAATACATTTGCGCCAACCACAACAAAAATCTTCGCTCTTCACATAACCGTCTTCTTCAATGTCCCACTCACCGCACTGACTTCATTCACTGTTCTTTCTTCGTTCAGTCTATTTCTCTGTGGAATGCGCTCCCTCAAGAAATCAGGATGGCAACCAACCGATTGGCATTCAAGGTGAAAGCTTGCGAGCATGTTCGTAAGAAGTTGGCAGTAGTATCGTCACAGCGATAATTTTTCTCCAATCATCTGCTACCACTAATTTTTTAAGTATATTCGTGTATTTAGTTTATATGTTTGAGTATTTATTGTATGTATTTATAGTATGTATGTATAGCGTTGTGTTTGAATGACCCTACCTTATGTATCATGTTTACTTTAAATATTGCACCTACCACTATTTGTTCTCTGCATCACCCAAAGGTCGACTGGTAGAAAATGCCTAAGGCATTAAGTCCGCCTCTGTACGTTTGTGTGCATGAAGTATTAAATAAATAAATAAATAATAAATAAATGGGGTATCGGTCTGGCACGGTGACGGCGTTGAGTCTCCTGTAATCGCCACAAACTCGAAGTGATCCGTCCTTCTTTTTCACGATGTGAAGTGGACTCGCCCACGGACTGTTTGACAGCTTGCAAATGCCCATCTCGATGATGCGCTCGAATTCGAGTTTATTATACCTGTCGGGCGGTAAAGGGCGCAGCAGAATAAATAGTCATTGCTCTGAGGGCGCAGCCTTGAGTAGATTGGCGGTCCGGTTGTCTCAATGTGATGTGTGATGTCATGCTTAGCTGACGTTTTTAGTGTCATTGGTCGAAGTACATCTGGATATTTCTTCAGCAGGTCGTGATAAGCGTGGTCGCGGCTAATAATGCACACTGATTCTTCGTTGCTGTTTATTTTTACTGCGTTTACACTGAGCTCGGTCACTCGGTCGATGAGTTTTCTCTGGTGCAAGCATTTTATTACCTCAATGGGTGCAAGTCGACTAACAGTTTGTGATGTACTAGGAAGTCGGCACACAGTAGCGAAGTTTTCACGTTGGCGACGACGAAAGTCCACTTGAAACATCTTCGTAAGCCTAAGTTGAGCTCGAGTGTGCGCTCTCCGTAGGTACGAATCTCTGTTCCGTTTGCTGCGAAAAGTTTGTACTCGTAGCCTGTATTTTCCGCCGGCCTTGCATATTTCAGGTTTCGTGCGGCTAATACTGAAATGTCGGCTCCCGTGTCGACAACAAATCTCTCTCTTTTTGGTGTCGATGACACATAGGCGGCGGCTGGTTTGGTTTACATCGACGCCTGCCAATATCAATGTACGTTCTAGTTTTCCCGCTTGGCAAAAGAACACGGCGATTCGCATTTTCGGGCTCCGTTGCCGAATCGGTAGTGATAACGACACAGCCAGTCGGGATCGCCGGGTTTTCGTGCGTCATCACTACGCTGTCTTGACTGTGAGCGTGAGTGGCTACGATGTGCGGAGTTTTGGCAGGTATGGTGATACCACAGGTGATACGGCGAGTGTTGGAGACTACGGAGCTCGGCGACTTAGAATGACAATTTCTCTAATTGCTTCGTAAGAATATTGATTTGTAGGGTTGTTATAGAGTTTAGCTGTACCTCATTGACTGCTGTAATTGTTGACGGATGGTTTGCTGTGGAGACTGCGGCAACCGTAGCGGGTTCAAAATGCTCCATCATTTTGTCTGCCATCGCAGCTAGCACTTCTAGCGATGACTCAGTGTTGACGGAGAGCACGGCGCGAACTTGAGCGGGCAGCTGATTGAGACACATAACCTTCAGCGCTTCGTCAGATATAGTAGCTTGCCACTGACATGTCTCGCATTTTACGCAGCAACTGGCTTGGCTTGTTGTCGCCAAGTTCGAGGCCGCTGAGCAGCTTCTGTAGCTGCCGATGGTCTGACTCTTGGTACGTTGATATGAGCCTGTCCTTGAGCGTGCTGTACTTGCCGGTGCTCGGTGGATGTAGGATGATGTCTCCTATTTGCTCTAGGTCGCTGTTGCCGAGTAACGGGACGACGAGGTTAAATTTCTGCTCCTCTCCTATCTTGCTGGCGCAAGCAGCAACGGCGGCTTCAAATTACGCGAACCACTGGCGTGGATTTTGGCGCCAAAATGGTGATGGTCGGGCAGGGCCTGCAGTCTCGACATAGCTAACGATCGTTACGTTAAGTAACATTCGTTAACTCTTACCACAAAATAGTAAGTATACAGAAGGGCCACTCCCGCCGTTTGGAAAATTGACAGCTAAACTTGACTAGGGTTGCTACTATATTGATTCCGAATTAAAAAAAAAGGGTAGGTTGCCCAAGTTACAAACATAAATACATAGATTCGTCTAAACATACATCATATCATGCTTACATGCCTTAGAGGGTAGACAGGGCATCAAATATCCATTTAATATCACGAACACTACAACCCTAGTGAATCTGTCAAGTTTAGCTGTCAATTTTCCAAACGGCGGGAGTGGCCCTTCTGTATACTTACTATTTTGTGGTCAGAGTTAACGAATGTTACTTAACGTAACGATCGTTAGCTATGTCGAGACTGCAGGCCCTGGAAGCGATATTGTTGCCACGTCGCTCTTCATGGTGATGCCGCTCTGTGCATCACTAAATTCTTCGGTACTCTTCGACATTTTGATGAAATTATCTTGATTATTTGCGGTTGGGTTCTTCAGGGTTTCGGTGTTACCAATTTAGTGGTCTCAGAGTGGAACTGGAGAGGTCTTCGGTAGAATGATACAATGTTGCTTGTTCGAACGACTGTCGGTTACTGAATTTATTATTATCTAACATTTATTTCATAAGGGAGTTCTAACAATGCTAACCTATTTACAAAATGTAACAACCAATAGGCATTCGCCAGAGGACACGGGCCATGTGCGGGGCGCGGGAGCGGAACGCTGTGTTCGCATACGGCCAAACGGTCGCGAAACTGCTGTCTTCGAAGAATCTTGAATGCCGCTGTGAATCTTCTACGTGTGCGTTGCTCTTGACAACAAACCCTTCCTTTCGCAGCGAATTGGTGTGCGCAGTGTTATTATGATATTGATAACAACCGCGCGTCACCACATCCTGTTTCTATTTCTGGTAACAGTGTTCTGGTAATGGTTATGGAGGTACGGTAATTATTGTGAATTAGCTCTGTATCACTACACTGTGGAATCTCATTCTAGACCCACTATTGCAGGAATTGGAACAGCGCGGAATCTTCGGGCAGGCGTTCGCCGATGATATCGTCTTGGTTCTGGATGGGGACTCAGCGACCGAAGTTTCAACATCTGCCAATGCAGCCCTCGCCCATGTTCAGAGTTGGGGCGTCAGAAACAAGCTGAGGTTCGCACCCCACAAAACCTGTGCGATGGTAGTAACCAACAAGCGCAAGTATGATACCCCAAGGCTGAGCATGGCCGGGGTCGACATTGGTATGGTTAAGAAAATGAAGTTGTTGGGTCTAACCATAGACGAGAAGCTGGGAATACGGATATATAGAGAAGGGCAGCTAACATTTATAAGCAGCTGTCCCGCGCCGCTAAAGTGAGTTGGGGATTGGACGCACAGATCATACACACAATCTACACTGCTATGATTGAGCCCATAATAACGTACTACGCGACCGCTGCCTGGGCTCCCACTACGAAGAAGCTGGGAATACAGAAGAAGCTAGGCTCGGTCCAACGAGGATTCGTCCAGAAGATAATAGAGGTTTGCAGAGGCTCCTCATCCAGCTACACAAATGCCCCTGGAGTTCATGTGCCCGGCAGACCAAAAGTTGCTAGACAGCAACAATGTGCAGGCGGTGCGAATCTTCACCGACGGCAGCAATATTAAGAGGAAGGTCGGAGCCGCATTATCTATTTAGGATAATGAAGGCGAAGTCCGGAAACTCAAACTTAGCTTAGCCGCGTACTTTACAGTCTACAAGGCGGAACTCCTGGCCATCTGCAAAGCGACGGACGTGATCCTCGCGCGGCAAGAGACGAGCTATGGTTTGTACAGCAACTCAATGTCAGCATTGCAGACGCTTGCAAGCCATGGCTCTCTCCATCCCGTGGCGGTTCACGCGCGTGCCAATTTGGCTCAAGCCCTGGGCCAGAGCAAAGGTGTGTCTTTATTCTGGATCAAGGCCCACGCGGGCCTGCCGGGGAATGAGCGAGCGGACGAGTTGGCAAAGAAGGCAGCATTGTCGTTACGGAGGAAGCCGGACTACGACCAATGTCCGGTGTCATTAATCTAACGACAGATCCGTTTGGAATCGCTTGATTAATGGAACCAAAGATATGTGTCAGGCGAGACAGCCTCTGTGACGAAAATGTTTCTTCCGGATGCCATAGCGTACCCATAAATGGGGACCATGTTTTCATGTCTCAGATGAGATAGAGACTTCACTTCAGTGTTATAATAAACACTTTCATTGCTACTTCACAGCTAACTTCAAATTGGATTTTCACTCTCTTAACAGCCAGAGTCCCATAATGTTTAGCATGTGTGCCAACATACACATCTCCAAAGCCCCCATTTTATTTTCCCAATGGTTCTGACTGGTTTATCAACAAAGTACTCAGAAAATTTATTTGTTAAAGTTTCCAGCTCTCTATAATCAAAATTAACAAGTTTCTTATCTTCTAAAATAGCATTGTCTATTATGCTGAATATGTTTGGTACTGACGTCAAGTTACCACCTGGAGCATACTGAGACAGTTCAGTTTGTGGTGTCTTATCCGCCTGAGATGATTCACTCTCAGTCGAGGTTGATGCAGTGGTAAAGGTGTTTATTGTTTTTTGATCAGTTTCATTCAATTTAGGTATAAAAGCAGTACTTCTATTGCCAAAAGTTTGTAAAACGCTGAGATTAGGTATATCCTTGCTTTCTATGGTTTCAGGAAAGTCACTTGGTTCTTTAAGTTGCCTTATAGTGAGGTTACAAGCTGCTTGATCATGGCTTCAGTTATGAAGATCATCACTTTCTATGGTGGCCATTGAATCTAATCTCTGTTCCACACTTTCATCATTAAGAAGAGCCGATAAGTTAATTGAAATGGGAGCTGCTGGGCCATCATCAGGTCTGCGTGGTTGTTCGTCTGTAACATATTTTATTATCATTATTGCACCTACCACTGTTTGTCTCTGCATCACCCAAAGGTTGAATAGTAGAAAACGCCTAAGGCATTAAGTCCGCCTCTACCTATATACTAAATTCATAGTAGGTACCTATGCATAAATTTCATATTATATACATAGGCATATATAAATAAATAATAAAACTGTTTGTTTGATAAAGATAAGGATACTAGAAGTCAAATATGTACCTCCTAACATGCGTGCAATTTCATCACATGCTCTGAATATTTGGGCCTGGGATAAGACATCCATGAGAGTTTCCAAAGTTGGCCTAACTCTTCCTGAAGTACCCCATTCTTCAAACAACACTTTGGCACATTTTCTGTTTGTATTTCTGGCATGTTCTTCTATTAACCTGTTGAAGAGAAAATATGAAGATTATTGACATAGGTAGGTATCTAATATTACTTGCGATGAAGATAAATAACTTTCTTGAGAAGTTAATTTTTACCAATAGTTCACACTTTGTGAATTCATTACCTCATATGTTCATAATTGTATCTTCGCTCAAACTGTTCACTTTTTAAGTCTTTCGGTATGAGGGGAACAACTTTTTGCCAGTCTTTGTTGATCTCCAAAATAGTTGCCAAGTTATGCAGAGCAGCTGAGGGCAATTTCCGTATCTCCACATGCCGCTGCATTATAGGTGAATAGATAATATTTTACGCTCTTGCGTCACTTTACACCAGCGAAACTTTTAAACAAAATAACAAATGATATTATTTATATCTTTTCCTGTACCTACTGACCAGTAAAAATGTTCTGTGGTACTAACTAATTTTTATAATTTTAATTTCTGCGCCAACAAAACAAACAATAGGGATGTGGCGTATTTATTGGTACTTACCTACAGTTTTTAAGAAACGCATCGCGTCAGATATTGCACCACGTCAAAAACTTAGCTCGACCTACAAACACGCAACTTGATGCCGCCTCCACACGCTTGTTGTTTGCCACAAACAGTGGCGAACACCAAACACGTGCCAAACATTGACCATAATCATCCAATACAAATACGGCATCCGCAGGCTTGGCGAACGTGCTAGTATATTCCGGATTTGCAAACCTGGCAGACGACGAGCTTGTTGTGGCAGTGATTACTTTCGGGTTAATCTCCTCAGACCAATCAGACATTTTTCCTTACAATTTAGCTTAGGATACACAAAAAGTCACGATTTGTAAATTTGACCACCACAGGTAGTGGTGGTCAAATCTAACTAGGGTAAATACGCTAAATGTCGGCCCCCTAACGGCTTTTCTAACTAGGGATCGCTCTGGCGCCATCAGTTTGCAACAAAAGGATGCTTGTGATACGGTTTTGGAAAGTTTGTTAAATCTATTTCATCTTTATAGGCATAAGATTGACATTTCTACTAAAAGAAAAAAGTATTAAGGTTTAAATGCATCGAGAACGAAAAAACCCTAAAGTCGGCCGTTCACGGCCCATGGTCGGTCGCGTTTTCCCCTAATGTCGGTCAGGTATAGGGTGGTTTAAATTAAGACAATGAAAAATATTATTAATATGATTTATTTTGGCAGCAGTCTAATATCACATAAGTAAACACTTGTATTTGTTTAATAGTAAAGAAATTTTTTGATTTGCTCTTAAACAATGTTACTATAATTATAATAAAGTAAAAAAAATATAATAACTAAGTATGTGATAAGAAACTTATCTTCTTTATGATATTAATAAATTATAATAACACATATTCAATTTTGAGAAAATAAGTTTGATAAATAAATTAAATATGACTACCCACAAAATCAATGAAAAAATACAAATGTAACCAGCCTGTATAGTGACGCTGTAATTCGAGGCTGGCCAACATTATGATCTTTAATATTTCTAATGTCGGCCCCTGTTTTGTGTACCTTATTTCTCGAGATTCAACTAATATCACCCCGGCCGGAATTTGACGATTAAACGTAAAATAGATTTATTTGCCTATAAACTTTGCAAATTCTCTTATTAAGCCAATGGAATTGGTAGAATCGGAATTTATAAAACAGACTGCATTTACTTTAAGTCGGCCATGGCCGAGAATCCGGTTTTAAGTCGAAATTGGTATTCTAATGGCGGCCCCCTATTTTTTCCTTAAAACAATACGCAAAACGTTGAGAAAACTATCTCAAAATATAGTAAAACAAACTTTTTAGTGATAACAAAGCTTAAAAACAAAAAAATAAAGGTCTTATCGTTGTAATATCAATCCCCGAAGTGCGGGTATTCACAGCTAGTAAGCTACTTTAGCAGCTAATTTGACGCTGCGACGGCGCAATCGCTATTGACGCTCAGTGTGCGAAGAGTGAGTGACGTAATCGAATAGAAACGGTTTGTACTTATAGAGTATGAACTAAGGTTGCAATTCGAGTGGCAAAATTGCCACTTAATTATATTTTGAATGAATGCAAGCTGAAAATGTGCAGACGGCCGAACATTGGGGGGTGGCCGACGTTTGGCGTATTTACCCTAACTCCGTCCGCCGCCCGCTAGCTCGCGCGTGTACTATACTCATTACTACTGAAATGAAAAAGACTCGGGATACGTCGCAAACACGTTTCTCAAACACCCTTTGATTTGTGCATAAAAACCGACACCTATGCCGAACACGGGAGAACACAAACAAAAACAGGCAAACACCCATCCCGAAGTACGTGTTTGTTGTTTTGTGTTTGCTTTTTGCCATTGTTCGCCAAGCTTGTGGAGGCGGCTTGAGAGATGCGCGTCTCGACAAACACACGACTTGACAGATGCGAGTCATTTAATAAATAAGATTTAGATAAACGCTTGCAGTCATACACATACGCAATGAGTCAAACAAATTAATCTACTATTTCGTATTTTATCATTAAAAACTTAATATGATTGAGGAAACGATACCTCTTGTAAATAATACTTGTCCACGGTTAATTTCATTTAATGTATCCATCTTGTTTGTTGCTTCGGGTACAACACTACGGTTATCACTATTTTATTTTAGTAATATTTTGGAACCACTCACTGCAGTGCTAGCGCTATCCATCTCCGTGATTAAGAATGACCTACTCAACCTTGTGACCTATTGAAATGTGGGTTCATTAGTTTGAAAACAGACAGCTTTACGGAGATTCAAAACATGATATCGACAATTTCGCTCAATGATAAAAATATCTTAAAAGGAGCCTAAACCAATGCTTTTTTGATCATTTTCTTATTGTTCTAGAAGATTATGAAAGATTCACTACCTAAAAAAAATTATAAAAAAGTTAATAACAGAACGTTATTCTCAGGGTAGAATTTATATAATAGTTTGTGTGGTGTTCACCAGTAACACTAGTTAGTGTTTGGTTTTTGTATTAAAATAACCAGATTTATCAGTAAGTAGCACAGAGTACTTTTTACCCGACTGCCGAAGGAGGGTAATGTGTTTATCAGTCTATGTATGTATGTATGTAAGTATGAATGTATGTTTGTTCCCATATGGCGTTCCAGAGACCAAACGAGTTGGCCGATTTTGATACTCGTACGTCAATCGATTCGTCTTAACCCTGCGAGTGTCATTGGCTACATAAAAATTGGACAATAGAATTCACAAAAAATAAATTCAAAACAAATTCAATTCATTTTTAGGGTTCCGTAACCAAATGGCAAAAAACGGAACCCTTATAGATTCGTCATGTCTGTCTGTCTGTCCGTCCGTATGTCACAGCCACTTTTTTCCGAAACTATAAGAACTATGCTGTTGAAAATTGGTAAGTAGATGTATTCTGTGAACCGCAATAAGATTTTCACACAAAAATAGAAAAATAATAAATTTTGGGGGTTACCATACTTGAAACTGAAACTAAAATTATTTTTTTTCATCAAACCATACGTGTGGGGTATCTATGAATAGGTCTTCAAAAATGATATATAGGTTTCTACTATCATTTTTTTCTAAACTGAATAGTTTGCACGAGGGACACTTCCAAAGTGGTAAAATGTGTGTCCCCCCCCCTGTAACTTCTAAAATAAGAGAATGAAAAAACTAAAAAAAATATATGATGTACATTACCATGTAAACTACCACCGAAAATTGGTTTGAACAAGATCTAGTAAGTAGTTTTTTTAGGGTTCCGTACCCAAAGGGTAAAAACGGGACCCTATTACTAAGACTCCGCGGTCCGTCTGTCTGTCTGTCTGTCTGTCTGTCACCAGGCTATATCTCATGAACCGTGATAGCTAGACAGTTTAAATTTTCACAGATGATGTATTTTTGTTGCCGCTATAACAACAAATACTAAAAACAGAATAAAATTAATATTTAAGTGGGGCTCCCATACAACAAACGTGATTTTGTTGCCGTTTTTTGCGATGATGGTACGGAACCCTTCGTGCGCGAGTCCGACTCGCACTTGGCCGGTTTTTTTTTAATACGTCATTAATCGTAAACCGCAATTTACCGAGTACGGAACCCTTCGTGCGCGAGTCCGACTCGCACTTGGCCGGTTTTTTTTTTGGATTCACATCCGTACACTTCAACGTAAGGTTCAGTTGAAAACCAGCGTCAGGCAACTCCCAGTTGTCTGGCATTTTGTTGAACTGCAGCCTAATTGTGTAAGTTAATTCGGCAAAGGAAACAATCTGTTTCTTTCCCAAAAACACACACATACACTCTGAAAACGAATCTTTATTCAACTTCTTTGTGCATGTGTGTGTTTTTGGGAAAGAAACAGATTGTTTCCTTTGCCGAATTTACTTACACAATTAGGCTGCTGCACCTTTTTGGCGCAGCCGCGGGGCACTCTATGTATGTAATTGTTTTTTTAAATTACGTTTTCTTTTATTTGTACATTGTGTGTATCTGTGTGTGCCAAATAAACTGGTTTTCTTTCTTTCTTTCTAGAAAAATGGCGGATTTTGGACGCCATATTGCGGGGGCCCATTTTTGTTTTTCTTCCAAACCCATTGGGTGGGGTATCAAAATAAAGGGTTTTAAGAGGTGATTTCAAAAATATGTAATACTTATATGTTTAAATGTACCTAATTCGAAAAATACACTAACTAAAAAGTTATAAATAAAAAAGTTAAATCAAAAAATCAAAAAACCCGACTGCTTCAAAAGCGTACTAAAAAGACGTAAACAAGGAGAAAATCATGGTGTGCAGGCGGAGGATACACCAGATTTTGGTCAGCCAGCCCGCGAATATGTATCCTCCGACTGCACAGCATGATTTTCTCCTTGTTTACGTCTTTTTAGTTCGCTTTTGAAGCAGTCGGGCTTTTTGATTTATTTTTTTTATAACAGCACTGAATGGGACGTCCAGATACCGCTTCTGGTGCAATCTATCTAATAATGAAATTTAATGAATAGACGTAAACATTAAAGTGCTGACTACGTTTATCTATGAGTACTTTTTAGGGTTCCGTACCCAAAGGGTAAAAACGGAACCCTTACTAAGACTCCGCGGTCCGTCTGTCTGTCACCAGGCTGTAGTTCTTGACTTCAGAGCGGTCAAGAAGTTTGGCGAGAACTATATAGATACTGTAATATCAATTCACAATATACCAGCATCGGTACATCAGAATAAATCAAACGAAGATAGTATGCAGGTTGTGTCAGTTGTGTGTGTCCTCACATAATGTACGTTCGTACGTGATGAGTGCTCCCACTCGCACATGGCCTCCTGTGGTCACTGGCGATGTGGGGCGCTACCATGACGTGTCAGAGCTATCATGGTTTCACTGTGAGAGCGGGACGGAGCTATTAGATACAAGCAACACAAATAATTGCTCTGTCCGTTTTTCATAGTCGCACTGTCTGAACCGGGCGATTTTGTAAAATCTGAGTAGGTATTCTAAGTGTAAAACAAATCGTCTATGATAAGTTGATAATACAAATTGAATGTAAGGAGTATCTTCATCAAGGGTGTCGAGCTTACCTGAACACTTATGTAAGTAATAGAAGTAGATAGGTTTAGGAAAATGACTGAAATTATTATAATAAAGCGTAGGTACCTACATGTATGTAATTTTATCTGTAAATATGTATGAATTTACCTACCCTATAATGCTAATGATAGAGGAAAGGCAGCATATTTGGAATACTGGTTTGTTTTTTGGAGATAAATTGAAAGAGAAACGGGACAGGCCAATAAAAATGCACTAAACTGTTAGCAAATTATCTTACTTTAATAATATAAAACAATCAAACAAAACATAAACCAGAAACCTTATCAAAATTTGTATCAAATTAAAAAACTCCAAAATCGTGATTTCACATAGGGTGCAGATAATTTGGAATATAGTATTCCAAATTATATTCATTTTCTCTTAAGTAAATTATTCACAGTTTTATGAATAAATTAGTTTTTTTTTTAAACTTATATATTCTTTTAATATTTTGTAAGAGTTTTTGAGACTTTGCTATTGACTCTTTAAACAAAATAAAAATAAAGCTTACGCCAGTCGACGCATATTATCCATTCTTGTCATCCCATAAAATTTATTCTCCATAGTTAATATGAACCCACCAGCAGGTTTTCAATATTTACACATAAAACAGGCCTTCGACCAATAAGTTTATCAGTTATCAATTCTATAAGGGAGTTTTTATCATTAACAAATCGAAATAGTGTTGACATGGGAACATTGAAATGTTTAGCTGCCTTTAAGTATCCTATTCTCTTTTTACGAACAGCGACAATAGCAGCGGGCATTTCCTCCTTCTCCCACCTCTTTCTCTTCTTGTATTTCTGGGATATATAGTTTTAAAAATACCTTTGCTTTCATCGAAATATTTTCCTCATTAGTAAGCATTATAATAATATAGGTACTTTATATCTTAACAACTCATACGATTCCAAGAAGACTATTTAATCGAGGCAGTACCAGGTATTGTTTCCACGCAAGCTCGCTGAACCAATGAATCATGCGAGGCCAATGGAAAAGTTCAGCGGAAAAACATCCACTGAACAGTAGAACACCCTGTTTGTTTACTATCGCCAGTGACATGACATACACAGCTCTGGAAGTCAAATGTTGCCAGTGGTTTGGCTATTTTTACAGAGATAGCCGTTGTATTTTGGTTGCTGGGTAGCTGGTTTTCTCCATAACAACCTGGTTATTTTGTTTGAAGTCAAACAATGGCTATGAACAGGAAGGAGTATTAGAATCCATACTAATATTATACAAATATACACGCCTTAATAGCTTATCTACTGGATCAGGATTATTATTTAAATTTTGCGAAAAATGTGTATTAATTAACCGACTTACCAAAAAGGAGCACGTGCACCTTTTGTCGACGTTTTATAAGTGCCCATGTAGGCCTATATGAAATAAAAAAAATGATTTTGAAATTGATTTTGACAATAGCAGCGGGCATTTCCTCCTTCTCCCACCTCTTTCTCTTCTTGTATTTCTGGGATATATAGTTTTAAAAAGAAAAACAGAAGAATTAATATCAACATATAAAAATCAGCATATAATTTGGAATATTCCAAATTATGTTCCCTTTCGGTATTCCAAATTAACAACATGTCATCCTAACCTAAAATTCCATTTGATATTTTTAATTCTACAAATATTCACAAAATCAAAGTAAAATCATAAACTAACAAGGTCACTAAGCAATTTAAATAATTACAATGATTATTTTACGTATCTTTATAAATGATTATCAATGATTGAATTCATACCGAAAAATGTTTGAAAGTTGACGTCACGTTCCTGTGTGGCTGGCAGCCGGAATGTCAAGATGGCGCCCTCTGTTTGACTCTCGTTTGCTTCGTGTGTCTGATGAGGTTATATTTACGTAAAAAAACACAGATGGCGTTTATAATAATATAGATATCTAAGTATTCCAAATTACCTGCAGTATTCCAAATATGCTGCCTTTCCTCTAGTGTTCGATATTTTACAATTAACGAAATGATCTCGGACAAATTACACTTTTGATAATATGCTGTAGTTTTATTGTTAATTCTTCTTTTTATTCGTTGTCTTCATTTCTCAAGGTCGTGCCCCTCTTGGAACGCCTTATCGGAGTCACTGACGAGCTGCTTCCACGCCACTCTGTCTGCCAGCTCTTCTCAGGGCAGTTGTCACCGTCAGTCCTGTATTCGCTCTTATATCTGACCAGCGAGTACTCTAGCAAAATAATTAATTAACAGCAATTAGAGACCAATCTGCGAAAAAATCCTAGTTATTATAAGTGTCTTCACCGGCATTATGTTCATTATGGTAATTTCCACAAAACCAGATCGAGACGTGACATTTTGGTCTCGATCTGGTTTTGTGGAAATTGAATTTTAACCAGCCAATCTGTGTTCGAAATTACGTCCGCCAACCGCGAGAGGTACTGGCTGTCGCCCGGGAATTTGTTTGTGTATGTATTTCGCGCGGAGCGTGGTATTTTTGTGTCGGCAACGTGTCTAGGTGTCTGCTGGCAGCCGGAACCCCGGCTCGACTTATCCCTACAACCTTCGACCGGACACGGGTTTGACTGAGTCCAGGAGACCACCGCGGGAATCAATGTGAGTAATAGTTGTTAGTTATGTACCTCTTTCCACCTATCTGACAGGAATCGGTAACTCAAAGAACAGACCCCTAGCTACCGCTGCTGCGTATCGCATTTTCGCGGTTAGGCCCTGTAGGATCCAGGAGTCGCTATATTGCTATGGGCCCCAGTGTTCGGCTCTTGGCATTGTGATCCGCAGGCCTGTATTCAACAATGGTAGCAGTAACATTGTCTGAAATTAGTTAGATAGTGTTTTTTTCATTGGTTTTCGAGACGAGCCAATTTTTTTTTTGTGTATATTTTTTGTACTGAATCCGTATTTTTGGTAATTTAGTAGGCTAGTCAAATTATGTGTTAATGCTCAAGAGAGCCGTTTACCATTCAAAAAGACGTTGTGGTATGTTTTCATATTTTGACAGCAATGAACCACAGTCTCGCGCAGCACTGAACCACAGTAAAAATATACAAACAGTATGGAAACTACATACAAACGCTCGAAACGGCACACTCACAAAAACATACGTACTGACGAGACTGAGACAAATTATATTATATTAAGCAACTGCTGTCGTACTGAATGCCGCGTTGCGACGAGTGGTCAGTGGTCACGTATACGATTACCTCCGCGATCTTTTTAAAAATGCCTAGAGCGTATTGCGCAGTATACGGCTGTTTGAATTTGGCTTCATCAAAACCGGATCTATCGTATTTTAAACTTCCTGCTGATTTTTAAAGGTAAGAATAATTTATTGTTATTGTTATAATCGTTATCTATACTTCTATGCTAATATTATAAAGAGTTTGTGTGGTTGTAGGGGGTAATCTCTGGATCTACAGAACCGATTTTGAAAATTCTTTCACCAGTAGAAAGCTACATTATGCCTGAGTGACATAGGCTATTTATTTATTTTCAAAATTATTAGAGATCCTAATGATAATTGCAATAATGTAAACCAAAGTAGAAAAATGTTGCCTATAAAATTCATTCTTTGGCGTGCGCTGAAAAAATATTGATGATACATAAAAATTATGAGCTACAAGATTAAAGTACTAATTATTACCTACAAAAAAGGCTGCGAGAGAATATATCTAACTATCATAGTTAAATCACAGTAGCAGCTTTTATGTTCTACATTTTAATTAGATCGCCGCCGCCGGTAGAAACAAAAGTTGTTTACATTTGTATTGTAGTATTAATTCGTATTCAAATAATTAGTTTAACAAATTGGTGGGTAGGTTAGGTAGGGTAGGTAGGTAGGTAGGTACATGGTAGGTAGGGTAGGCACGGTAAGTAGGTAGATAATTAAAGGGAGTGAAGTCTCGGGGGTCAGCTAGTCCAATTATAACTCCGTGTGATCGATCATAATGAATTCGTGAACTTATTTGTTAATCCAGACCGGCGGCGGTTTTGAGGGTATTTAAAGCAACAAAAAGTAAATCCAAGATTTCGGCTGCAATAAATTGTCAACTTTTTCGTAATGGGTGTCGATTTCATGGTTTTCGAGGGTGTTGAAGCCGATAGTGCTGTCAAAATAAATCCAAGATGGCGGCTGCAACAAATTATCAAAGTTTTCGTCATTGGTGTCGGTCGGTTTCGGTGTTGGTGCGTAAAGATCTATAGTTCTACAAGTTGGGTGTTAATATTAAACTGTTTTCCGTGTTTTAAGCTATCGACTTTTAACTTTTTGAATTAAAAAAAAAAAAAAAACAATATCAAAAACATTAAAAGTTACAACCCAATTGCTTCAATGGAGCGTATGTAATTATTTCATCTACTAACTAGGCTTAGTTTCCATACTGTTTGTTTATTTATACTGTGACTGAACGATGCCCGCGTCAGTGTTGCCAGTGGCAGATAGTCAAGTCCACGCGAATTTTTCACCGCAATGCGTGCAGCTTCATACAATTCTATGGGTCACAGACTGGGCGGAAAAAAATCACGCGAATAAAAACCGCAGTGCGTGCTAAGCCATAATACGCTCACTCGCTCGCCGGATTAAGCGGGATGGAAGATTTAGAAATACACGTGAGTGAGTAAGTGAATATGCAATACGTCAATTTGCTTGTCACAAAATCAGGTGCGATCACACGACGAACGAAAACTTTCTTAGAAGCGTTCCGTTTCACGATATTTTTTGATAGCTGCAAAATATTTCGATATTTTTTATTAAGTCTTTTATGACTTACCGTATTATGACGATATTGCATTTCCTGGTGTATTAACGTTTTGCAGAATCGTGTATCTCTAAAACCATTGTATGTGCGCCTGTAGAATAAACATACACGAGTAGCTCTTGATATGTGCGTATTTGTGCCGGAATTAGATTTATGAAAATATATATAACTAGGGGACGCCTCGCGGTTTCACCCGCGTTGTGTCCGTTCCCGTAGGAATACAGGGATAAAAAATAGCCATTGTCACCTGGGGATAGTGAACCTTCCCAACGGTGAAAGAATTTTTGAAATCGGTCCAGTAGTTTCGGAGCCTATTCGGTACAAACAAACAAAAAATCTTTCCTCTTTATAATATTGGTAAAGGTGAATCGTGTTTTTTGAAAACCCGGTTTTCAAAAAACACGATTCATCGGACGTCTCGCGGTTTCACCCGCGTTGTGCCCGTTCCCGTAGGAATACAGGGATAAAAAATAGCCATTGTCACCTGGGGATAGTGAAGCTTCCCAACGGTGAAAGAATTTTTGAAATCGGTCCAGTAGTTTCGGAGCCTATTCGGTACAAACAAACAAAAAATCTTTCCTCTTTATAATATTGGTAAAGGTGAATCGTGTTTTTTGAAAACCCGGTTTTCGGGTCGTCGATATGTATGAATACGTCGCTCTCCCGCACCTTAGTATCCCCTCCATCGCCCATTGCGCGTATCTTTCTAGTAATTTATTTTGATAGCGGGAATAATAAACACCCATTCGGGCACCAGGTTTAGAGAAGGCTGCAGCGGCCTTGGGGTCTAAATAACCCATCAAATGTCTGGTGCAGAAGGCAACGCGCCACTGCACTAGTTCTCACGAGAGTGACAATGGATTTAAGGAACAGCGATATAGTTCTGTTGAGCGATCCGGCTGATGGAGATGGTGGTGTGAAATGTGCTACCAGTTACAGCGAATTTTGACCTACTTTGGCCAGATAATGCGAAGGGGAGATAGCAGCCTTGAAAAGCTGGTCATTGTTGGCAATACCGAAGGAAAGAGAGCACGAGGCCGGTCGCCAACTCGATGGTCTGACCAAGTGAAAGAAGCTACGTTCTCAAGCAAATTCCAGCAGGTGGGGATGGCAATTTTGGACAGCAGTCGATGGAGGCAGATTGTCCGCTTAAAGGGGTCCAGTGACCACGATCCTCAGTAATGACGACTGAAGAATAAGAAGATCCGTGTTGCCGGTTTTCAGCAGGGTATAAACTCATAAACTAACGCCTTTTTTCCATGGGGGTAGGCAGAAACTACAGAACGCCACCTGCTACGATCCTTACATACTTCTTTTGCTTCACACACATTCATACATCTAGTCATACACACACGGGTATTTGAAAAGATATTGCTAAATCTGTATACAATTTAGAGTTACTGTTTAAATGTTACATAATATCTCCCCACATTCAAGAACTGAATGAGACGAAATTAGAAACGTTTATAAAACGCACACTATGTAGGCAGTCCTATTATAAGTTTTGGGATTACATCGCTGATAAAAATGCTTGGCTCAATGCTGGCCCTGCTCCGCACCACCCTCTGGGGCGCAAAAACAAGTAATGGGCAGAAAAGTTTTGAAGTATTCCTCTAAGACTGTATAAATATAATTAGATTGTATAAACTCAATTTAATTTAGTATTATATAACTGCACAGCACATGTGTGAGTACTATATACCAACTGATAATCTACCATTTACTGTATCTATATGCCGTTCGTTGACTTATGTGTGCCCTGTACAGTAGTGTGTCATTCTCTCTCAAATGTCAGTATTTTACAGTTGCAGCCTGTAGACCAACTACACTCAGCGGCGCCTTACGGGTCCAATATAATAACGGGTTCAGTATGTTGATGGGTCTGCCCCGGTTCTGCAGTGCAGGTACGTTCGCGGAATCTCGCGTAGATGTTTTCCATGCCATCATCGTCAGGCAGAGATCTACCTCTTTGCTCTGCAGAGTGCGAGCTAGCTCCAACTCCATCCTAAAAACCATAGCCGGGAGGTTCGACACTCCGTTATTAGGGGATGTTGTTCTGAAATGCATACGGAACAACAACCTCGTTACTACATAAGTTTTTTAGTTATATATTTTTTAGAAATGAAGTGTTTTAGTACACACAAAAATAACTATATTTCGGACGATTAATACCCCTATGGATGTTACTTGTTCGAAATTAAGTTTTTTTTGTACTACTCTCTCTGATGGTGGTACATGTGTTGGATTATTCGTTCCCTTCATAATGGTTGAGCTGAGTGGTGCCAATCCATGCGTCATGTTTCTGAATGGGCGCCATCAGTTGGGATGGATCATAACTTGGTTACCTTGGCCTGTTTTTAATTAATTATTGTATTTTGAGGTTGTTTATTTTGCTCTAGACGCTTTTACACATATAGGTATGTAATTTTCCAACAAGAATAATGTAACCAACTACTTGTAATTATAACTTATTGATGGAAAAGAGTGTCCGTGTAGTTTCGTGCACATTCTTCTCCATAGAGACCAAGAGACCTACTGACGCTTGCGATTGTGCAACTCGATTCATCATTTTTTTTTGTTTGACAATGCAAAAGTATCGGTTTATTTGAAACTAGCTGACCCACGCGGCTTCGCGCCCGTCAAAATTATAGCCTATAATACTCGAGAATAATGTAGGTGAAAGAATTTTAAAAATCGGTCCAGTAGTTTCGGAGCCTATTCGGTACAAACAAACAAACAAAAAAATCTTTCCTCTTTATAATATTGGTATAGATAAACTATTTTGATTTTAAAACATACAGATTAAGGAAAAAAAGACCCAAAAGGTAAATTTTGGCTCGAAAACTAATGAATATTAGCGAATCTTTCTTGTGCACCATTAAACAAGTAAAATTTCACAATTTAAAAAACCCCCGACGCATTTATCTTGCGAAAACACCCCGATTCAAAAAGTAAAATGCTCCTAACTTTTGAACGGCTGAACCGATTTTATTCAAACATAGCTAAGAACACTCTCGACAAAATTACCTTTCAAACAAAAAAAACTAAATTGAAATCGGTTCATCCGTTTAGGCGCTATGATGCCACAGACAGACACACAGATACACAGATACACAGCAACACACGTGAAACTTATAACACCCCTTCTTTTTCCGGCGGGGGTTAATTAAAAATGAATAAACTTGCTCTGATCCAAAATCAAAACTTTATGAAAAGTAATGAATAACTGATTTTTGGGCCCTTTGCCAGCCCATACCAGCCCATACCTATATTTCTGCTCCACTGTGATTTTATGGACTTTTCAAATAACGTTAATGCCGGTGAAAGTACTTAAATAGAAAAATGAAACTAAAAAAAGGCAGCAATATAGTTCTGAATAATTTGTTGACTTCCCATTGACCTATGACCTGATAATAATGTTTATTATTACGAATATTTTACTAACAAATACTAATATATTGATAAATCAGATATCTTTAGAATTTGTATATGAAATATAAATTTTCCCTATTACATCCAACTTAATCTTGCAGTTTAGTACGGAACCATAAATGTGCGAAGTACAACACGCACTTCGCCGGGTTTTTTATTGCCTCACACAAATATATGTACCTGTACCTATATAGTGAAGATAACAACGTTATCAACCTATTGTTGAAGATAACTCAAAAACTTCTCGAATAACTGAGGGTTCATTAAAATAAACATCACACTGCAAGTTGTAACTTTTTATTAAATGTACCATAGACTAGCTAGACCATTTCATTAATAATTTGATACAATACGTGAATATTTCAATTTCATTTGTACCTATATCATACTTTATTTAATATTTGAATGTATGTCTAACGCGGATAAAAAAACTATAATCATCCCAAAACCATCAGATATATTTTCATGAAATGTTGTAACGGTACGTTTAGCACAGACAGCTAAACGCCACGTTAATAAAAATAAATAACAAGTAAAATTTCAAAATTTAAAAAACCCCCGACACATTTATCTTGCGAAAACACCCCGATTCAAACAGTAAAACGCACATAACTTTTGAACGGTTAAACCGAATTTATTCTAACATAGCTAAGAACACTCTCGACAAAATTACCTTTTTAACAAAAAATAAACTAAATCGAAATCGGTTCATTCGTTTAGGCGCTATGATGCCACAGACAGACACACAGATACACAGCAACACACGTGAAACTTATAACACCCTTCTTTTTCCGGCGGGGGTTAATAACACCCTTCTTTTTCCGGCGGGGGTTAAATACTTATAACACCCCTCTTTTTCCGGCGGGGGTTAAAAAGGATATCCGGCGGGGGTTAAAAAGGATATTGAGTATAAAACTCTGGGCCGGCTTCGCACGACGTGGGCAGCTAACCATGCAGCAGGTCGGGCAGGAAGACGTGCTATGCCCGGGGTAGGCAGATGAGCAGGCACCACGACGGCCAAGCAGGAAATCGGGTAAGTAGGTAGCTGAGTAGGCAGCAGGACGGATAGGCAGGCACACGGGTATAGATGGTCAAAGCAGCTGAACTAATAGTCAGGCTAACGGGCAGGTAGACAGTAACACAGGTAGTTACGCAAGCAGCAAGGGGTGTGGAGGCCGGGCTGTGGCTTCATACGCCGACCAACGAGCCCTTTAATACGAAGCGATGACCGATGAGGATTATGTACCAGTAAAATGCACACATATAAGTACCACACTCTGTATATGTACATATAAGTGCACAGTGTACTACTCTTACTCAGTATTAATGAATATTTTTTTAAATACAATGAATTGATTAATTATAGGAACTGTAAAAATATTTAAATACGTTTCAAAGTTTCGTAGACTTTGAAACGTATGTAATTTTTTTTTATTCGTTCGTTTTGGTATAACATAAAAAAGAAAAATATAAAATTTTCTACCAAGCCCAATGACTAGTTGAGCTGGCAAGATGTCAGACAAGGACACACTACCAGCGGGAAACCTCTCGCCAGGACCGCTTTTGGTTAGGTTACTTACCGCTCATAAGGAAATAGCTAACCTAGGTTTATGATGATACATTTTTGATTATATTTTTTTTTTTTTTGCACCTTGAAGTGCAGCGACGTGCTGCAATGTACTATTCCGCACGAGAGACCACGGACGCGGACTTTTTAACGCGGAGTGACCGTGAGAAAATCTCTAGATTATATAAACCACCTATTGACGTTTGGGAGGAACTTTTATCCGAATGGCAATGTAGGTGGGATAATTCCATCAAGGGCCGACACCAATTCTTTCCATCCGTTCGCGTGCGGCTGGCCAGCACGTGGCTGGAAGTGGATCACTGTGTTGCCCAATTTCTCACGGGACATGGTAACTTTAAAAGTAAATTATTTTATTTATGTCAGTGTTCTACATCTGACTGCGAATATGTAAAATTTGCACATTATATCTTATGGGAGTGTTTTCTTTGGCAGAATGAACGTAATATTATGTTGAATAATGTACAGGCTGCATCAGGAGTTGTTTACTATTCGGACCTTGTGGAAACTAGAACAAATTTCCGTGCGTTCAAGCGTTTTTGCCATACCTATTATTGGAACCAAATATAACAGCTCACAATGTTAGGACCCATTAATATGTATTAATGCTATTTTTTTATCCGTGGTGCTAGGCAACTGGGCTTATCCCAGTTGTATATGACCCTTTATGCCTATTGGCCTTGTTTGTTCTGTCTCCTGCTTGATATGGAGGGAAGTGGAAATTTTTATTTTTTTCGTTGCGGGATCCAAGACAGTTAAATTCATTCTCCGGGACTTCGTCGAGCTTCATTGCCTCGGCGCTTTTCTGGTGGTCGCCACTGTTGATTCTGGCAGATACAGTGCGGTGGGATTGTCCCAACAAAAAAAAGCTAAACAAAAATTTTTGATACACAGTCTAGTAGTAAGAAATACGTATAAGGTCTTTGGCATACAGTAAGCCAGTTAAGACGATTCTATCTTCTACTTCAACATTGACATAAAAAAGCGAACTAAAAAGACGCAAACAAGAAGAAAATCATGCTGTGCAGTCGGAGGATACATATTCGCGGGCTGGCTGACCAAAATCTGGTGTATCCTCCGCCTACACAGCATGATTTTCTTCTTGTTTGCGTCTTTTTAGTTCGCTTTTTAAACAGTCGGGTTTATTGATTTTTGGATTTAACTTTTTTTATTTATAACCTTTTTGTTATTTTTTTTTTCGAGTTAGGTACATTTAAACATATAAGTGTTTTATATTTTTGAAATCACCTCTTAAAGCCCTTTATTCTGAAAAAAAATTGGATCCCCACAGTATGGCGCCGAAAATCCGCCATTTTTCTATTTTCCAATTTTAATGTATGCAGTGACACTCGCAGGGTCAACCCTGCGAGTGTCACTGGCTACCTACGAAGCGATAGAAGTAAGAACCATCAAAATCGGCCAACGCGTTTGGTCTCTAGAACGCCCCATAGGAACAAACATACATACATAGACTGATAAACACATTACCCTTTTCGTCAGTCGGGTAAAAAGAAAACTCTTCTAACGCATATTACGGTTCTTTTTAGGGTCCCGTAGCCAAATGGCAAAAAACGGAACCCTTATAGATTCGTCATGTCTGTCTGTCTGCCTGTCCGTCCGTATGTCACAGCCACTTTTTTACCGAAACTATAAGAACTATGCTGTTGAAACTTGGTGAGTAGATGTATTCTGTGAACCGCATTAAGATTTTCACTCAAATATTGAAAAAAAAAAAAAAAATTGGGGGTCCTCATACTTGAAACTGAAACTATTTTTTTTTATTTCCTTCAAAACCATACGTGTGGGATATCTATGGATAGGTCTTCAAAAATGATATTGAGGTTTCTAATATATTTTTTTTCTAAACTGAATAGTTTGCGCGAGAGACACTTCCAAAGTGGTAAAATGTGTGTCCCCGCCCCCTGTAACTTCTAAAATAAGAGAATGATAAAACTAAAAAAAATATATGATGTACATTACCATGTAATCTACCAGCGAAAATTGGTTTGAACGAGATCTAGTAAGTAGTTTTTTTTTAATACGTCATAAATCGTAAACCGCAATTTACCAAGTACGGAACCCTTCGTGCGCGAGTCCGACTCGCACTTGGCCGGTTTTTCCGAAGTCTCCGGCTGCCGCGTGCCGGTACGCGCAGGTCACCACGGTCACCGTCACCGCAGCTCGGGTCATCGGCTGCTTCACCTGATGCACGGAATGTTTTGTTCCGGCACTTATTTATTTGGGATTACCTTCAGACGCAAGCTGTAGGAGGAAGATGACGAGGACTAGTTTAGTATGTACCTACTACGTTATCAGTATAGTAATCTTTAGTTATTCTATCGAAGCCGCTCAGCTGATCGCCGGTCGAGCCAGTTTGGTAGGATTGCATTCCCAGAATGTGCAACAGCTGTTTTTTTGTCAATAGAAAACATATACAGTATCTTTTGTTTGATAGTTTGCGCGCTTCGCCGTAAACAACTACAACGGAATTCGCGGCACCCTTTGCGCGGTTTTTAATTAAAACTAGCTGACCGGGCAAACTTTGTTTTGCCATAAAAAGGCCAAACATTTATCTACCCTACCTACCCTACCCTACCCTACACTACCCTACCCTACCCTACCCTACACTACCCTACCCTACCCTACACTACCCTACACTACCCTACACTACCCTACCCTACCCTACACTACCCTACCCTACACTACACTACCCTACCCTACCCTACCCTACCTATAAACCTCACCGAGCCCGAGACCTTTCCAACGAATGCAAAACCATCGAAATCGGTTCGTCCGTTCTGGAGTTATAGCGTCAGGGAGGAAAACCCGATTTATTTTTATATAGTAGAAGATAAGTAAACTGAAAAAAAATACAAGGAAGGTTGTCTTTATGCTTCTGATACGCACACACTATAACGGATAAATAGTTGTTTCATTAGAGAAAAAAAAAAAAAGTTTTGTTTACAAGCTGGGGATTCCCAAAAAGGAGGAGGTTCTTTGTTTGGCTACATTTATGTATTTTATTTTTAAATATTGTCATCGATTTCTCCATCATTGGAGCTTGTAGCTGTTTTGCCACAGGATCCAACGCACCGCGGCGCGGAATAAATTCGCGTGAATATTTTGAGCTAAATTATTAAAAGAATTTTATCCGCAGTGCGTGTTATAGTGCTAACACACGTTCGGTTTTGGTCCGGCCGGACCACGGATTTGTGGGCGGAGTTAGTCCGGCCGTACCATATCCGAGCGTGTGTACTGAATAGAGTGGTCCGCGAATCATTATTATTATTAATTGAATCCATCTCGGTCCGCTTGTTCACATCGGATATGGTCTGCTCCGTACCAAATCCGGACGTGTGTAGGGTTGTCCGGTGGTTTGGCCGTACCAACTAACTCCGCCCGCAAATCCGTGGTCCGGCCGGACTAAATCCGGACGTGTGTAGGTACTACTGTAGCACTATTATTTAGATTCAGTACGCGGACAAAAAGTCGCACGAATAAAAATCGCAGTTATTTAAGGTAGCACGACCTTAAATAAAAAAATTGTCGTCTAAAAGCTTCTGCACTTTAAGTGTTATTTTTGAGTAATTTTCAACCAATTTACAAAATTATGTCTCATTTATCAAGTCGGAAAAAATACCTGTAGGCCTTATAGGCCGTTGGGTTATTGATCAAGAAGTGATGCTTCGAAACACTGTATTGCTAAAACCTTATTATATCTGTAAGTTTAGTGTAAATTAAAATTTAATGCAAATACTAAATAGGTACTTTAAAAGAAACAGCAATTTGTGCCTGAAACGCAATTCATTTCTAAATGCTAAATATTGTAAAGTGTATTTTAAGACTCAATTATTTTCTACATGCAAAATATTGTAATTGCACTTGAAAACTAATTAATATTATAAAAACCGGCCCAGTGCGAGTCGGACTCGCGCACGAAGGGTTCCGTACCATTATCGCAAAAAACGGCAACAAAATCACGTTTGTTGTATGGGAGCCCCACTTAAATATTTATTTTATTACGTTTTTAGTATTTGTTGTTATAGCGGCAATATAAATACATCATCTGTGAAAATTTCAACTGTCTAGCTATCACGGTTCATGAGATACAGCCTGGTGACAGACAGACGGACCGCGGAGTCTTAGTAAGGGTTCCGTTTTTACCCTTTGGGTACGGAACCCTAAAAAGTACTCATAGATAAACGTAGTCAGCACTTTAATGTTTACGTCTATTCATTAAATTTCATTATTAGATAGATTGCACCAGAAGCGGTATCTGGACGTCCCATTCAGTGCTGTTATAAAAAAATTAAATCAAAAAGCCCGACTGCTTCAAAAGCGAACTAAAAAGACGTAAACAAGGAGAAAATCATGCTGTGCAGTCGGAGGATACATATTCGCGGGCTGGCTGACCAAAATCTGGTGTATCCTCCGCCTGCACACCATGATTTTCTCCTTGTTTACGTCTTTTTAGTACGCTTTTGAAGCAGTCGGGTTTTTTGATTTTTTGATTTAACTTTTTTATTTATAACTTTTTAGTTAGTGTATTTTTCGAATTAGGTACATTTAAACATATAAGTATTACATATTTTTGAAATCACCTCTTAAAACCCTTTATTTTGATACCCCACCCAATGGGTTTGGAAGAAAAACAAAAATGGGCCCCCGCAATATGGCGTCCAAAATCCGCCATTTTTCTAGAAAGAAAGAAAGAAAACCAGTTTATTTGGCACACACAGATACACACAATGTACAAATAAAAGAAAACGTAATTTAAAAAAACAATTACATACATAGAGTGCCCCGCGGCTGCGCCAAAAAGGTGCAGCAGCCTAATTGTGTAAGTAAATTCGGCAAAGGAAACAATCTGTTTCTTTCCCAAAAACACACACATGCACAAAGAAGTTGAATAAAGATTCGTTTTCAGAGTGTATGTGTGTGTTTTTGGGAAAGAAACAGATTGTTTCCTTTGCCGAATTAACTTACACAATTAGGCTGCAGTTCAACAAAATGCCAGACAACTGGGAGTTGCCTGACGCTGGTTTTCAACTGAACCTTACGTTGAAGTGTACGGATGTGAATCCAAAAAAAAAACCGGCCAAGTGCGAGTCGGACTCGCGCACGAAGGGTTCCGTACTCGGTAAATTGCGGTTTACGATTAATGACGTATTAAAAAAAAACCGGCCAAGTGCGAGTCGGACTCGCGCACGAAGGGTTCCGTACCATCATCGCAAAAAACGGCAACAAAATCACGTTTGTTGTATGGGAGCCCCACTTAAATATTAATTTTATTCTGTTTTTAGTATTTGTTGTTATAGCGGCAACAAAAATACATCATCTGTGAAAATTTAAACTGTCTAGCTATCACGGTTCATGAGATATAGCCTGGTGACAGACAGACAGACAGACAGACAGACGGACCGCGGAGTCTTAGTAATAGGGTCCCGTTTTTACCCTTTGGGTACGGAACCCTAAAAAAACTACTTACTAGATCTTGTTCAAACCAATTTTCGGTGGTAGTTTACATGGTAATGTACATCATATATTTTTTTTAGTTTTTTCATTCTCTTATTTTAGAAGTTACAGGGGGGGGGACACACATTTTACCACTTTGGAAGTGTCTCTCGTGCAAACTATTCAGTTTAGAAAAAAATGATAGTAGAAACCTATATATCATTTTTGAAGACCTATTCATAGATACCCCACACGTATGGTTTGATGAAAAAAAAAAAAAATTAGTTTCAGTTTCAAGTATGGTAACCCCCAAAATTTATTATTTTTCTATTTTTGTGTGAAAATCTTATTGCGGTTCACAGAATACATCTACTTACCAATTTTCAACAGCATAGTTCTTATAGTTTCGGAAAAAAGTGGCTGTGACATACGGACGGACAGACAGACAGACATGACGAATCTATAAGGGTTCCGTTTTTTGCCATTTGGTTACGGAACCCTAAAAATGAATTGAATTTGTTTTGAATTTATTTTTTGTGAATTCTATTGTCACTATTGTCAAAACAAGGATTTCTTGCGGTATTATTTCCGCGCGAATTTTTTACCGCAATGCTAACCACTTTGTCAATGTGAACCTTTTTGTTGTATGAAATAAATAAAATTATTATTATTATGGTTTTTAAACTTTAGTTTTTCAGGTAAGAACCTGTTTTATAGGATCTCACGGGTGTGAACCAAGGTGAAATCCTAATTTTCTATTTGAACTGGTAAATTATTTTGTACTGCACTCAAATTGTAATCTAAATCTGTCTGTAAAAAAAATTCTTACTATTCGGCAAGTGTTTAATATTACAGCTTTTTGTAGTGTTAGATAGATTGAGAACATTAAAACTATTATATATTTGTTTCGGAATAACACCATAGAACACTTGTTGATAAAGAAAACGAACACACATACATAACAGAAATATAGCGGTCCGAAACACTAATAACACCTATACAAGAAACTATCAAGAAAAAAATTAGGATGTGTAGTACACAGAATAACAAGAAGAAATCACCAGAGTTTGGAAAATGAATAGAGTTACAATAGTCCCAATAGTAATATCAACAATGGTCTGTTGTTAAAAATAGTGTGATCTGTAATTTTATTATTGTGCGGTCATAATAATTATATTTGATTTTCTAAAACAGCTGGTGAATATTTGTGATATGGTGTGTACGGATCCTACATGAGTTTAAGTTTAATTGCAAGTTTTTGGTGTATAATATTAACAAGTTGATTATGCCGGTGAGTATAGTCGTTCTGAGTCAATGTCATACAAGCTCCCGTAATATGTTGTATTGTTTCAGGTTTGCTGTGACATTTTCTGCATAGGTAAATCGTTTCTAACTGTACTATCTTGTATAACATATTTTTATGATTTTTGGTATTATCTAACGACTTGGTCTTGAATGGCTAGCATACATTCTTCTGTTTTTGGAAACAGCCCACTTAATTCAAGCCATTTGTTGGAAGCTTCCCTATCAATGTGTGTTTGGTATAGATCGTTAGGATGTCTTCCGTGTAGTTTTCTTTCTGTCTCCATTTTTTATGTATCTCTTCTATGTGTCTTGCTTTGTCTATTGTTTCAATATTACCTTCGCAAAGATTTAGTGGTGTATTTTTGTTATCTCTACAATTTTTTTATGTAATTGACTATTATTCTTCTTCCTATTAAATAATTGTTTTAGGTTTATTATTTGCCTTTTGTGTAAATGTGATATTTTAATTAACCCTCTGCCCCCATCCTTTCTGGACATAATCACTCTTTCGGTTGCTGATGTAGGGTGGTGATATCTATGTTGTGTAAGAATTGTTCTAGGTTTAATTTCAAGTACATTTAATTCTGTTTTAGACCACTTTATAACGCCAAAAAAATAAGTTAGTATAGGTAAAGCATAATTATTTATAGATTTGAATATTTTTTTACCAACTAGGTACATTTTACATAATGAATGGATTCTTTATATTCCTATTTTAGTTTATCTTTAATAGATTTGTGTTCTAATAGTCGCGCTTGGTTGTATCCTAAGTATTTATAAAATTCTTCATTTTTCATTGCTTCTATTACTTCGTCCGAATCTGTTGTGTAATTTCCGCCTAATATCTTACCCTTTTCTATGTTAAGCTTTCGGCATTTGTCTAGTCCAAAATCCATTCTAATGTCTTTCGAAAACGATGATGTTATGTCTACTAAACCATGTAAATGTGTATTTTATTAGCGTATAGTTTTAAATCATCCATATAAAGTAAATGTGTTATTTGAATGTAGTAGTGATATATTTGTTCTTCATGTCAATTCCTAATTTAGATTCGTTTAATGCACGAGAGAGTGGATTTAGAACTAGACAGAACCATAGAGGGCTTAGTGAGTCCCCTTGAAATATTCTCTTTTTAATAACTATTTCATCTATCGTTAAGTTTGAGGTTTTTGTTTGTAGCAATGTAGCTTAAGAGTTGTTTTCCAGGATCCCATCGTAATCTTAAGAAAATTTGTTACCAATGGGTTGATTTTATAGATATTTAGAACTTGAACTAACCATGAACGCGGTACTGTCAAATGCTTTTTTGTAATCTATGTACGCTATGTACCTTTAAGTTTTTTCTTGCTCTCTAGACGTGTTTTAAGAGAGTGAAATCAATAATTAATTGTTCCTTAAAACTCATATGCCCTCGTCTGCAGCCTTTCTGTTCTTCAGTTAAAATATTATGATTTTCGGTGTGTTTAATAATTTTGTTAGTAATGCAAGACGTTATGATTTTGTACATAGTTGGGATATTTTTAATATTTACGATGGGTTTGCTCTTGACTCTAGTCTAGGTCAGAGGTGACAGAGACAGAGTCTACGATGGAGTGAGCTTACCCAGAAGAAGCCTGTTCACTCTAACTTTGAAGAGATTCGGGTTGAATGCGTTCGGAAACACAGACGCAGGTAGTGAGTTCCATTCATTCGCTGTGCGCATTATGAAGGATGTTTGGAAGCGCTTGGTGCGAATTGGTGGAATGGCAACAAGGTAAGGATGGTAACTTGCAGTGCGTCTAGATGTCCGATGGTAGAATGGGGCTGGTGGGATGAGGTCGTCGAGCTCTTGAGCACACTCACCGAAGTACAGTCTGTAGAAGACCGACAAGCAGGCAACCTTGCGGCGATGAGCCAAGCTATTAAGCTTGGCATCCACCAGTTCAACATCGCCGATGAGCCTCTTGAATCTGCGTTCCACCGAGTCAAGCGCGGCAAGCTGATACTTTGCTGAGCCATCCCAAAGGTGGCTGCAATACTCCATGCAGGATCGGACTTGCGCTTTGTATAGGGTTAAAAGCTGTCCAGGCGTGAAGTATCGCTTCACTCTATTTAGGATGCCCAGTTTTTTGGCCACAATTTGGGCTTTGTACTCAATGGATGCGCCGAAGTTGAGACTGGATGTCAACTCCATGCCTAGGAGCTCGAGCCGATCAGTCACAGGAACAGATGCAACCCGGAAAGTAGGAGTAAGATCGAAAAGTCTCCTTTTAGCGGTAATAAGGCACGCTTGTGTCTTGGTGGCGTTAAAGGAGACCAGATTTTCATCACCCCACTGGGAGACAAGGCTTAAGGTCAAATCTGTCCGCCTCACCATAGCCTCTCTAAAGGAACGAACTTCATCCACGCTGATTCTTGCGGTGGACAAGTATCTCTCTGAAACAGTACTGTCATCTGCGTACCCAACAATACCAGGCTGAAGTAGGTCATTGATGTGCAGCAGGAAAAGAGTTGCAGAGAGACCAGACCCCTGAGGAACGCCAGCATCGATAGCCATAAGGTCAGAGGAGCAGCCGTCAATGACTACTCGGATCGACCGTTCATTAAGGAAGTCTGATATCCAGCTACAAAAACCAGCGGGGATGCCATAGGCAGGCAGCTTACAGAGTAGACTTGCGTGCCAGACCCTGTCGAAGGCCTTCGAGATATCAAGCGATACAGCAAGAGCTTCGCCGTGTCTCTCGATGGCTTCGCCCCAGCAGTGCGTGACATACACGAGAAGATCGCCAGTTGACCGTCCCCGGCGAAAGCCATATTGACGGTCACTGAGGAGGTCTTCAAGGTCTTTCTTTCAACTTACTGTTCAGTACCCTTTCCATAACTTTGCACAGTATGGAGGTAATGGCGATCGGACGGTAATGGGCAGGGTCAGCACGGTTGCCTTTTTTGGGCACTGGTTGCACATTTGCAAGCTTCCAGGATTTCGGCACAGTTCTTTTAAGAAGAGAGAGGCGGAACAAGCGTGTCAACACAGGAGACAGTTCAGGCGCACACTGCCTCAGCACTCTCGCTGGAATACCGTCAGGCCCGCTGGCCTTATTCACGTCTAGACTGCACAATACTCTCCGGACCTCTTTAATGTGCACATCGATCTCCGGCATCGAATAGTCGCAATGAGGTACAGTAGGTGGTTGCTTGGAGCCAGCGTCCAGACTCGAATTGTTAGCGAAGAGAGATGCAAATAAATTTGCTTTCTCACTTGCAGAGTAAGCCAGCGACCCATCAGGTTTCAGCATTGGAGGTAAAGTGGGACGACAGAAATTCGTTTCAACCGCTTTAGACAGGAACCAAAACGGTTTACTACCCGGAGAATGCGATGCCAGCTTGGCCCCAATACGTCCAATATGGTCAAAACGCGCCCGACGCAGAACCCGCTTGCAGAACTTGGCTGCATAAGTAAAGGCTCTTTTCCTCGTGCGAACACTACGCGCTCTAACTTTGCGGTCGCGGGCCCCGACCCAGGCTTGGTAGGCAGACTCTTTTCGGGCCTCAGCGTGGGCACATTCTGCATTATACCAAGGTCGGGATTTGTGACCGAGCGGAATGTCGGAGAATGGAATGAAATACTCCATTCCCTGCCGAATCACATCCGCACAGCTCGAGGGGTCACCCGAGAAGAAGCACACATGCCGCCAAGGATAAGACGCATAAAAGTGCCACATCTCGTCCCAGTCTGCTGACTCGTATCGCCATACTCGCCTCGTGCCTCTAGGACTCTCATCTGGAGTAGAGCAAGTCGACACGGATTTCACCAGACAGTGGTCAGACGTTCCCAGCGGGGCTGAGACCGATACCGAATGACTGTCCGGATCAGTTGTCAACAGATGGTCTAAGCAATTGGGTGTATGGCCGTCAACATCCGGTACCCGCGTTGCCACATTCACCAGCTGGGTTAGATCTAGCGATAAAGAAAACTTGCGCGCCTCTAACCCGGCATGGTCAGTTTTCCGGTACGGGTACAACCACTTCTTATGATGGGCATTATAGTCCCCCAGAAAAATAAGCTTCGCTGTTGGGTACCGTTGCTGGGCCGTATCAGCCGACTTCACGAGGCAATTAAAGAGCGCTGTTGTCTCCTGGTCACCAGCGTGCGATCGGTAGACGCCGATGTAGAGAGACTTCTCCACGCGGGTGTCCACAAGTAGCCATATGGCAGAAAAACCCGATTTCTCAAAGCAACGGAGACGACGACAACATATCAACATATCTTCTTGAACTTGTGTTCAAGAGAGTAACCCGGGTAGTTGAGGTACGCCACGTCCGACGGGGTTTGTTATCTTCGTCTCCGTTAGGAAAAAAGGTGCGGCTTCTCGGTCTCAAGGTGGTGGTGGACCGGATCGAGATTAGAGTGCAACCCCCTGATGTTAGTGAGGTGCACTTTTTATCCAAAAATTATGCAAACCATATATTCCTGCTGCTTTCCAGTTATGTTTTATTTATAATCGTATTTAATTCAAGAGTATCTATATCTTCAAACGGCATTTCTTCTATTTTTCTGATCTAACAATTTCTTCTTGTATCCATCTAGCTTCTTTAATATCTTCAGCGCTGTCTGACCAGATTCCTTGACAGAATTCTCTCAAGCTTTAAGCTCTCAAGCTTGCCAGAAACTCTCAAGCTCATGAAGGAGAGGCGTGAGATGATCCTGCAGTCTTTAGACGATGCGTTGAAATACCGGCAGCTCAATAGACAGATCTCAAAGGCCTTGAAAAGCGATCTCCGCCGCTTTAATACCGAGCGTATTAAAGACGCGATTGAGCGGCATAAGGGCTCCAAAGTCTTTGCAAGAGATTTGGCTATTGGGCAGAACCAACTCACGAAACTGAAGACCGACGATGGCAGGATCGTATCCGCCAAACCGGAGCTTCTGAGATAGATCGAGAGGTTCTATGGGCAGTTGTACACGTCAACCAGTAAACCCGTCGCGAATCTAGCAAAAGACCTTAGAGCTAGATTGACCCGACACTATATCGAAGACATTCCGGACGTCAGCCTGTACGAGATTAGGATGGCTCTTAAACAGCTTAAAACAATAAGGCGCCGGATGATGACGGAATTACAGCTGAACTCCTGAAGACGGGTGAAAAACCAATACTTAAAGCCCTTCAGAAGCTGTTTGATTCCGTCATACTCGAGGGGAAAACGCCACAGGCATGGTGCAGGGGTGTGGTGGTACTCTTCTTAAAGAAGGGCGACAACAGCCTGCTGAAGAACGCCTACTTAAAAAAAGTGTTATTTGTATGGGACCAATAATCTTCTATAAGATAAAAATGAATCGCAAAATGTGTTGGTAAGCGCATAACTCAACAACGCCTGGAACAATTTAGACAATTCTTTTTTTTAAATGTTCGTTGAAGTTCAAAGATGGTTTTTACGTTTTTTTTTTTTGTAGGGTAGGTTAGTGTAGGGTAGGGTAGTGTAGGGTAGGGTAGTGTAGGGTAGGGTAGTGTAGGGTAGGGTAGTGTAGCGTAGGGTTGGGTAGGGTAGGGTAGTGTAGGGTAGGATAGTGTAGTGTAGGGTAGGGTAGTGTAGGGTAGGGTAGTGTAGCGTAGGGTAGGGTAGGGTAGTATAGCGTAGGGTAGGGAAGGTAGTGTAGGATAGAGTAGTGTAAGGTAGGGTAGATAAATGTTTGGTGTTTTTATGGCAAAACAAAGTTTGCCGGGTCAGCTAGTATTTAATAAATTACCAGATCATATAAAAAATAATACAATTCAACTTTTCAAAAAAAAGCTTAAAGATTTAGAATACTTAGAATGAATACTGAGATATTACTGAATACTTAGATAGTACCTACAATTAAAGTGTGTAGTCGGCTCCTAGTCTATAACCTAGTATAAACTACTTCAAACTGATAATATAGCGTACGGAACGGCAACGCCGCACATTGGTACAAGGGCGGAAAAAAGTCCTTTGTTTCAACCTTGTTTAAAATGTCTACAATTTGGTACACACATACTAGAATGTTAGTAGAAACAAGTCCTAAAATTAATACGGATAAATAATTATACAGTATTTAATTATATGATGCCAAAGTAGGGTGATCGAGAATTTACAAATTTCGTGCAAAAAATATTGTTATTTCAAGTATGAATAGAACCAAAATACTATAATTATCAACTTTAATTTTTAGTTTAGTCATAAGTTTATTGTGTGTATTAATAAAATAGTAAACATAATGTTATAATATAATGAATAATTACTTGCTATTACATTTTTAGTGAAGAAGGTCATTTGGAACCTTTTGTTTTCAATCATGAGATCATAACTAATCTCCGTTATCGACCGATACGTAATAATATACTTTCGGAGATTAATTAGACCCTATAGACTAAGAATACATTAGTTTTGGCTGCGATAACCTGCGATCTTGGAAATACCAGGTCCTTAACTAATGACGCTCTGTAATTAAGAAAAAGTGCATTATATTAAAGCTTTATTAGTGGATAGCACCCATCTCTCAATCAATGTCTTCTCTATTTAATATTTAGTTTATTAATATTTATTTATTTAAAAATGCTGATTTAATTATATGAAATTCATGTGAAAAAATTTGATGAATATTTTCATGTTAATAAAAAAAAAATACGTGTTATATCTTTCTCTTTGTAAACTGGTACATCCATTATATCATTTTAATAAAGTATTATGAAGAAACGCAACGTCTTTTCATTTAAAAATAATATTTTCCGCATGCCCGTACTACCTGCACCACTGTGCGCCGCTCCGTACCTCCTCCGAAGTAATGATTTGAACTTTTTGGCGCGGAAACTATTTTTTTGTTTACTACGTGAAAACTACAAGGACTAGAGATTTGTAAATTTTTCTGCCTGTGGCAGCTATTATTTCTTATGTTTTAAGCTATAATGCATAATCATATCTTCTTTCGTTCGGAAGATATGACATGAGCAGCTGGGGTGCCGTCACTCCAGCTTACACATATTTGTCGGTTTAATAACGAAAAAAGTATTTTGACCACAGACTTAAAAATTTTGCTGCCACTGGCAGCTATTATTCCTTAATTTTTGAGCTATAATACATAATCATAACTTATTTTGATCGGAAGATATGACATGACAGCTGGGGTGGCGTCACTCCAGCTTACACACACGTTTTTTGATAGTAGTTCCAACACTTTTCAAGTATTATCGTTCAGTTCTTTCCTTCCATGTCCAGCTATTATGCTTTATTTTTTTGACTATAGTCCAAAAGCCTAACATCACTGGTTTGCCTGTATTGAATGAGGAAGCTGGGGTGACGTCACTCCAGCTGACACATACTAAACGACTTATATTAACGAAGTTTTTGTGGCAGCTAAATAAAGACTCGGTACTTTGATTTAGGTTTGTTGAAAAAATATCGATACATCGATATATCGATATTATTTTTTCAATATATCGATATTTTTGAGCGATATTTAATAGTTCGATATATCGATGTATCGATATAAAATTCTAAGTATCGAAAAGGTATAAAAACCGATATTTTTTTCAGACCAATAAACATTTATAAGTTTTAAGATTAAAAAATCCCAAAAAGAAAATACTATTAATTAATATTTATCTAGAAATGTAAGATGATTGAATTAGATTAGACCAAATAAATTAATTTTTAGAGCACGAATATTCTCTGTCAAATCATACCGATATATCGATATTTTTTAATAAAAATATCAATATCGATATTGAAATATTCAAAAAACATCGATACGATATATATCGATACTTTATTGCATTTCCGACATCCCTACTTTGATTGCTGCTATTATGCCTTACATATTGGCATAGATAGAATTATTCTAACACTTATGAGGAAGCTGGAGTAATGCACATAATGTTATTTATTAATTACAATTTGACTTTCTTGATTTTTATTAATAATATTTTAAAATGTAATTGACTGTTTTCAATTTATTTTAATGTATAATTGACTGATTTGTTTTTATTACTTAATTTTAATGATTTTATAAATGTTATTTTGGCGGTTTTAACCCTAATTCACAAATTGACTGCTTTGAATGTATATTGGCAATTTTAACTGAATCTGACTATTTTTTTTTTATTCTGCGCCGTATTTTATTAATTGTGTAGCATCGCCGAACGCCTGTACCTACGCACCACACAACACTACTGTGTCGCGACATCACTCACGCACACAACGTTGGGCCGCCTCGCTTATATAAGGAGCCGACGCGGCGTCGAGCAGTTACGGAGGGCGACTGGCCCTCTATACCTACACAGATTGTGCCGCCAGCTGAATAACACCCCAGCTCCGGTACTACCACTCCAAAGCACTGACGGGACGCTAAAATACGTCGCGGTAGACCGAGCAGAGGTCTTCGCCGAGCACCTGGAGCGTCAGTTCCAACCGAACCCGACTGTAGAACACGAACATGTCGCAGCTGTCGAGAAACACATTGGAGACTACTTCGCAACGCCGATAGCTCCTGATGAAGATCCCATACACTTCTCGCCTGGCGCAGTCAGACGCGCCTTCTTGAGAACGAAGCCCCGGAAGGCCCCAGGTGCCGACCACATCTACAACACAGCGCTGCGCCACCTGCCCCACCGCATGGTCGCGGCTGTGGCGCGTCTGTTCACCGGGATTCTCCGCACGGGCTCCTTCCCGGCCTCGTGGAAAGAAGGGCGCGTCATCATGCTGCCCAAGGCGGGAAAGAATGTCCTGAAGCCTGAAAGCTATCGGCCGATCACGCTCCTGCCCACCATCTCCAAGGTGTTCGAGTCACTCCTGCTGCGACACCTATCACCTCATATCTCGCCGCGCGAAGAACAGTTCGGGTTTCGCGCGGAACATAGCACGACGCTCCAGTTGTCCAGGATACTGCACCTGCTGTCAGCAGCTATAAATAGGAAGGAATACGCGGTTGCAGTATTCCTGGACATGGAAAAGGCGTTTGACCGCGTATGGCACGACGGTCTTATTTATAAGCTGGTCACATCCAGCGCGCCCCGTCGCGTGGTAGATATCGGCGGGCCTCCCGATATCGGCGGGCGTAGTGCAAGGCGCCGTATTATCGCCTGCGTGTTACTCACGTTACACCGACGATATCCCCACAACGAGGTAACGCTAGCGCTGTACGCTGACGATGCAGCCTACGTTACGATATCGATGAACGCCAAACACGCAGCTAAGTAGATGCAGCGCGCCCTCGACCTAATACCAGAGTGGCTAGCTAAGTGGCGGCTGTCGGTTAACGTGAGTAAGACGCAGGCGCTTGTTACAGGACTCGGGCCCCTCCCACCACAACTGACACTACAAGGGGCCGACATCGAGTGGACTCCCCAGGCCAAGTACCTGGGTGTGACCATAGATCGTCGGCTCACGATGGGGTTACTCACCACCAAGGTGATAGCGCAATGCAGAGTGGCCCGAAACCTGCTCAATCCAGTGCTCTCATCCCGCCTTCCCGCCCGCACCAAGCTGGGCATCTATAAAACCTACCTACGCTCGATACTCACTTAAGCAGCCCCAGCTTGGTTCGTCCTCACTAGCGAGACGAAGAAGAAGAAACTATGCGCCCAGCAGAGCCTGGTGCTGCGACGCATCATGGACGCCACTCGCTACGTGAGGAACGATGTCATCCTGCGGGATTCAGGTATAGAGCCTGGACGAGTTTGTAAGCCGCCTTGCTACAAACATGTTCGCGCGGGCCGACGCTTCTGCCTGGCCTCACATCCAGGACATAGCGCCATGGCACGCGCGCCCGCCCGATAAAAAGCGCCTCCCGCGTGATCTCATTATCACCAAAAAGTAACCCCATCCACCACCCGGACTTGACGCTTGAGTAAATCGCATCACTCTACACGCGATTTACTCATACAATAATACTGCCCACCTCACACGACATACACGGCGTGAAGTTTGTTCTAAGTTAATATAGACAAGCTTTACGTCGTAAACAGACATTCATAACTATACACTCGCAAGTAAACATGCACCGAATAGCGCTGCGGTCGCCGCGCGCTATCGGTTATCATGAGCGGTGTAATACAGTTCATTGCCGCTCCCACATATATAAACGGCGCTAGTAGTAGCTAGTCGCTTTCACTACCAAACTGTAGGTTCGTCCAAGTCGGTGCTCCTGCCGCTGGTTACCTTAGCTGGGCCTCCCAGGGTACGCCCTGGGTCTCACTCGGCTGAGGAGGACCGCCAGGAGGCCGTGAAGAAGCGACGAGACAATCAGTAACGCTCGCCGACGCGGCGCGCCTACAGTCACATACAACAAGCCAAACATAGCGCGCGTTGAAATCTTTTAGAACATAAATAAAATCTAGTGCAAAAGACATCAACGCGCGCACAAGCTAGTTTCAACAAACCACCCAGGGACGGGTCCATTGTTGTGGGCCCCGGTGCTGCACCCGCGGGCAAGGATCGATGTTCCGGCACCGATCGCCTCGCTCCCTTACGGGAGCGACGCGACTTCCATTTGAGCGTGAGCGAGCAGTTAGTAGTTTGAGTCGAGAGTTCGTCACGCCTTTGCTCCAAAAGACCTGCCTACCAGCTGTACCAGAAAGTTGTGAACATTAAACAAGGTGAGGATGAGTTAATGCTCTTATTGCACAAATGCCGGAGCCACACACAGAGACTCAGCAAATCGATATGATCTATGGACAATTGAGACAAAATTAGGGTAAAAATGGCACGCGAGACTGTCAATACATTTGACACCCTGGTGAAGGCAGCCAGAGGAGTGGAAGAGCTCCTGGTTGAAAAGGATACGCCAGAAGAGAGGAAAGAGACAGAAAAGGTGTCATTTAAAAAAAAGCGTTGCACGTACTGTCGGTTCCCTGGACATTCAATAGAGACATGTCGGAAGAAGGATTTCGCTTCTGGTAGTGGTACTTCTGCCGCGAAACCTGCGCCTACAAATGCCGCTATAGGCATCCAAGCGCCATCACCTTCTACACCAACGTTTGCATGTTACGGATGTGGCGCACCAGGAGTGGTCTGCAGCCTAATTGTGTAAGTAAATTCGGCAACGGAAACAATCTGCTTCTTTCCCAAGAACACACACATACACAAAAAAGTTGAATAAAGATTGAACTTGAATCTTTGAAATCAAACCGGTAGCGCCTAGGTGAACACTTGCGCGAAAACAAGCGTTGCATCATATACGCTATACAAATGCCCACGAAGACTCGGATTTACATTCCAGACACAACAGCTTGTGGTGAAACTGGCTGATGGCACGAAAACGACGAGAGAAGTTTTGACCGTAAATGCACCCGTCAGTGTCTGTTACCGTGTTGTGCAAACGTCTTTTATAGTGTTTCCGGAAGCTCGAGAATCTCGCACACTGTTGGGCATCGGCTTTATCGAGGATGCCAAGATGGTACTTAACGTTCCGCAGAAGTCATGGCATTTCGAGGATTACCCTGAGGACATCTTCGACCTCCAAGACGAAGATGCTGGGGAGATATCGATGGTCAAGGTAGAGTCTACGCCTATTTATTTTGATCCTCTGTTATGGCCTACGCTAAAAGATGTCGAGCTGCCTGAATTTATTTTTTCTTCGTCGATAACTCCATGATACGAAGGCGTGCTGGATTCGGCGCTGCCACAATCCAGTGCATGCACTTCAGCATCTGGCAGTCCATTATCCAGCGGAGAAGCAGCTCTACCGGAAACAAGTGCCTGCACCACAAACACGATGCCATATCGCGTAGTGCCAATTGAGCTGTGCCCTATTCCAAGAAAGCGATCCAGACCAATATCGATGGGTATTCTCCAAGGTTCGTAGACTTTTTGGTCCGTGATGCCCAAATGCAGCATCACCATGCTCCGTGTGAATTATCTCCACACTCCAAGGAGCTCTTCCCTAGCGAACATAGCAGCAATGATGTCGAAATTGGATCTCTGGAAGTGGAACAGGTCTCATCGGACACGCTAGACGTAACTCAAAAGTCACAGTTGATGGAAGTGCTATGGGACTATCAAGAAGTTTTCGGTGAAGGTGGAGAACCGACTACCCTCGCTGCATCAACACGGGTGAGCATAACCCCATATCCGTACCTCCATACCGCCTCTCACCTCCACGCATGGCTGCGTTAAAGGAAGAGGTAAAGAAGAGGTTGGACAGTGGAGTAATTGAAGCAGGCTCATCACCCTGGTCTGCACCCGTAGTAATGATGCAAGCAACTATGCACTTGGAGCAGTTCTAGTGCAGAGTCTATGACCAGTGTTTGTTGCCAGTTATGATCAATGGCTCTGAGACGTGGTCGCTCACAATGGCCCTCATCAGAAAGCTTACACCCAAATTAGTCACCCAAAGGGCCACGGAGGGCCATGCTCAGCGTGTCCTTGCGTGATCGAATCAGAAATATAGAGATCCGCCAGAGAACCAAGGTTACCGACATAGCCCGAACCCGAAGAATCACCAAACTTAAATGGCAGTGGGCAGGACACATTGCTCATAGAACAAATGGCCGATGGGGCAGTCAGGTTCTGGAGTGGCGACCGCAAACCGGAAGACGTTGCGTTGGAAGGCCTCCCACCAGGTGGACCGATGACCTGGTGAAGGTTGCGGGGATCCGCTGGATGCGGGACGCACGGGACCGGTCAATGTAGCGACGCTTGGGCTTCCACAAGCGTCGCTACATTGCCACTGCTGGACATAGGCCTTCGTTTATGTCCAGCAGTGGACGTCTTTCGGCTGATATGATGATGATAATCCTGTAAGTGGCCAAAGATGATGCAAAAATAGTGCGAATTCAGAACCTGAGTGTACCATTGATCCATCTTTGCACTACAGAAGAACCGCCCTCCTTAAAGTGACTGGCGATGTGGATGTGAGGGCAGGACTGGAAGACACCAAAGTCACTGTACCTACTAGTGTTGGTCGATTTCTCGAACCGTCAGTCACGAAATCCTGTTAGCCATTTTATCCTATGTGATGTTCTCTCCCGAAGCACTGAAATGGTTCTCTTCCTACCTTCAGAAACGTCAGCAGTCTGTTCACGTTGAAGATTCTTCGTCTCGCTTGTGTGATTTGGAAGCTGGCGTTCCTCAAGGTGGCATTCTTTCTCCTCTTCTGTTTTCTATGTTTATTAATGTCATTACTGCCGAACTTCAGTGTGCGTATCATCTGTATACAGATGACCTACAGTTGTACTGTCAAGGGAGGGTTGACGAAATACCTGACGCTATCGACAAATTTAATAGAGACTTGATGGCCATAAAAACTTGGTCTGATAGATTTAGTGTTGCAGTAAACTCCGATAAGTGTCAGGCAATCCTCATTGGGAGTCCTCGAAACATCATATGTGGATGGTTGCATCTCTGCCACCTAATTTGTTCGACAGTAGGTACGATCGTTCCATTCGGCAGACGTAAAGGATCTAGGCTTATGTGTTGATAGAACACTGAGCTGGCATACTCAAGTCGCTAGTGTCAGTCAGAAGTTACTGGAACACTCCGGGCTCTGTATCATCTGAAGAACTTCTTACCGTCAAACACAGAGACATTGCTTGTGCAGACCCTAATTTTTCCTATCATAGATTATGGTGACGTGTGCTACTATGACCTGAATGCAGATCACCTCTACAAACTTGACCGTCTTCTAAATTACTGCATTCGATTTGTTTTCAATTTGCGTAAATATGATCATGTCTCGTGCGCATCGGTCGCTTGTAAAAGGGTTTCCCATAGGGCAGCGCAGAGAGCAAAGGGCTCTAACTACATTGTAGCAGCATTTCTCGACTCTCCCAATTCCCCTAGTTATCTGGCCACTCACTTTCAGTACATCTGCGACAACCACATTAAAAATATACGATCTTCATATAGCCGGCTTCTTCAATGTCCTACTCACCGCACTGACTAAGTTCACCGTTCTTTCTACGTTCAGTCTATTTCTCTGAGAATGCGCTTCCCCAGGAAATCAGGATGGCAACTAACCGACTAGTCTTCAAAGTTCACGAACACATGTGACACATTCGCAAGAAGTTGGCAGCATTATCATCACGGCGCGATTTTTTTTTTCAATTGTCTATTTCTGTTATTTGTTTAGGTATGTTCCTATATTCCATTTATTATTTATTGTATAAATTATATTGTATTTATTTATTATTTATAGCTTATATGTATGTATTGTATATAGGTATATATATTTAAATCCGTTCAATATCGTGATTGCACCTACCACTATTTATCTCTGCATCACCCATAGGTTGACTGGTAGAGAATGCGTAAGGCATTAAGTCTGTACATTTTAAATAAATAAAAAGAACAGAAGCAAATATGTAGCAATCTAGAATCACTACCAAATGGTTTAAATAATAATTTCATAGAAAGAATTAATTCAATAAAACAGTATTTGTACTTATAGTATTTGTTTTATTTAAAAATATGTATAAGTTTGGTTAAAATATCATTATCACAAGGCATGCAAATTTTAACATTTTATGTCAATATTACTTGTATATATATATTACATACATACCTGTATATAATCAAAGATTACTTAACATTAAAATATTTGATAATCTTAAGGACTACATTAGTTTATTTAAATTATCACATACTTCATCAATAGAAGGCCTTTTGTTTTTGAGATGCTCTAAACATCGCTGAGCTAGTATGAATATATTCTGAGCCTGTGCCCACGGGCCAACAACACTGTCTAACAGATTTGTTATATCATCATCTACACAATTATCTTCAACATAATTTTTAATGTTGTTATTCTCTCCATTAGCTATTATAATGGGTTTCAAACCAGTCAATAATTCTAGCAGGACTATACCAAAACTGAAGATATCATTTTTCTGTGTGACTGTACCATTGAAGCCTTCAGGTGCCATGTATGCTGTAGTTCCCATCGGCCTGGTGTCAATGAATGTTGTTTCCAGTTGTTTAGCCAAGCCAAAGTCACATAGCTGGAAAAATAAAGGTTATTTATGTTAGTTACAAACAGTTCAAATATATAAAATAAGCTAATGTCTTATTTGTATTTTATATTTTCTTTTTTCATTTCAAGTTATAAGAAGTTGTAGTAGCTACCTTTGGCACACAGTCTTGAGTAAGCAATATGTTGGCACTTTTAACATCTCCATGAAGAAAATAACTTTTCCTGGTAGATACAGACTCAGACAGATTTCCACTCTCATCATACTGTGGTGGTCTCTCACTGTGGTGGATGTACTTCAGCCCTTCAGCAGTGCCTTTCATTATAGCCATTCTTTGTTTCCCTGTTAGTACCTTTGCAGCAATTTTTTGTAACAAGGATCCACCATCAATGTACTCACACACTATACATGGTGTTGGCCCGTCTATGGAGTACCCAAAAATGGGGACAATGTTTTCATGTCTCAGATGAGATAGAGACTTCACTTCAGTGTTAAACACTTTCATTGCTACTTCACAGCTAACTTGAAATTGGATTTTCACTCTCTTCACAGCCAGAGCCCCATGTTTAATATGTGTGCCAACATACACATCTCCAAAGCCCCCACTTCCTATTTTCCCAATGGGTCCGACTGGTTTATCAACAAAGGATTCAGTAAATTTATTTGTTATAGTTTCCAGCTCTCTATAATCAAAATGAACAAGTTTCTTATCTTCTAAAATAGCATTGTCTATTATGCTGAATATGTTTGGTACTGAGGTCAAGTTACCACCTGGAGCATACTGAGACAGTTCAGTTTGTGGTGTCATATCCAACTGAGATGATTCACTCTCAGTCGAAGTTGATGCAGTGGTAAAGGTGTTCATTGTTTTTTGATCAGTTTCATTCAATTTAGGTATCAAAGCACTGAAGTCAGGAAATTCCCCTGAAGTCATAACTTTTGAGCCAGAAAAGTCAATAAGATTTGATTGATGTTTCATTAAGGCAGTACTTCTATTGCCAAAAGTTTGTAAAACGCTGAGATTAGGTATATCCTTGCTTTCTATGGTTTCAGAAAACTTTATGAAGTTACTTGGTTCTTTGAGTTGCCTTGTAGTGCGGTTACAAGCTGCTTGATCATGGCTTGAGTTATGAAGATGATCACTTTCTATGGTAGCCATTGAATTTAATCTCTGTTCCACACTTTCATCATTAAGAAGAGCGGTTAAGTTAATTGAAATGGGAGCTGCTGGGCCATCATCAGGCCTGCGTGGTTGTTCCTCTGTAACATATTTTATTATCATTATTGCACCTGCCACTATTTGTCTCGGTTAAAATTTCCATTATGGGCCATTGATTTTAGGCGCGAGGAGGGTGGGGGAAAGGGAATAAAAGAATAAAAATTTCAAAAATGTCCATTTATTAAAGGTATGGGACCCTTTTAATAAATGTACATTTTTGGAAATTTTTATTCTAACCTGTAAACTTTAACCATGGGGCTCGAGTGGTGGGGATGGTACAGGGGTGTAGCCAAACCTCCCACCCTTCCCGCCTCAAAAATCAACAGCCCATAATGGTAATTTTATCCTTTGTCTCTGCATCACCCAAAGGTTGATTAGTAGAAAACGCCTAAGGCATTAAGTCAGCATCTGTATGATAAATTGATAATGTGCTTAAAGTATAAAATAAATGAATAATAAAAAACTGTTTGTTTGATAAACATATGATTGTTAAGGCTACTAAAAGTCAAATATCTACCTCCTAACATGCGTGCAATTTCATCACATGCTCTGAATATTTGGGCCTGGGATAAGACATCCATGAGAGTTTCCAAAGTTGGCCTTACTCTTCCTGAAGTACCCCATTCATCAAACAACACTTCTGCACATTTTCTATTTGTATTTCTGGCATGTTCTTCTATTAACCTGTTGAAGAGAAAATACGAAGATAAATAATTTTCTTGAGAAGTTTTATTTTTACCAAAAGTTCACACTATAGGAATTCATTACATCATATGTTCATAATTGTATCTTCGCTCAAACTGTTCACTTTTTAAGTCTTTCGGTATGAGGGGAACAACTTTTTGCCAGTCGTTGTTGATCTCCAAAATAGTTGCCAAGTTATGCAGAGCAGCTGAGGGCAATTTCCGTATCTCCACATGCCGCTGCATTATAGGTGAATATATCATAATGTACGCTCTTGCTTCACTTCACACAAAAAAAGTACTCTGTGACTTCACACTAGCCAAACTTTTAAACAAAATACCAAAAAGATAATTTGTTTTATTTTCCTGTATTGGTACTGACTCATTCATTTCATTGACATTTGTGCGCCAACAAAACAAACAAATAATAGGGATGTGGTGTATTTATGGCACAGACTACTTAGAGATGCTATACTACGTATATTTATTGGTACCCATAGGTTTTAGTCTTTAGTATAGTCACACTTCACAGTTGAGTATATTAAAATGTACTCTATGGTGTTAATTACAAACCAAGGATGTTTTTCATATAATGGTGGAGTGTGTCCGGAACGGGGCGGAAAGATATTTTATTCGAGATCAATTTAACGTGAATATTTGTCTATTTGGAGAGTGTAATATCATTTTAGCTTTTCCGGCATCCGAAGCCGCTAGAATATTATATAAACTAGTTAATTTAGGGATTCCTATGAGGGTGACATGTTCATTATGTGATCAAACCCTCGTTAATAAATAAAGATTAAAAAAAAAAAAAATTACAAACCTCAGATAAAGAATACTGTACCCTAAGACTGTACCATTCTTTATCACAGTCTCACAGATTACTGATATGTAAATTACTCACAACGGATCTTTGTGGCTCTGAATTGGCTGCAAGAGGCTGCGCACTAGCTATTTTAGTATCAATATTGAAAGTGAAAATAGCATTGTATAACTGTCTCTTTCACTCGCCTAAGTTTGTCGCATCGCCCTTTCTCGTTTACTCTATGCACTTAATCTGTTTCGTGCGCAAAAGTTGACAGAACCAACTTCAGAGCCACAAAGATCCGTTGTGAGTATTATAGCCACAGATTACTGATATGTAGCTAGCTAATTATAGCTAGCTAATTCTTTATCTGAGTTACAAACTCTCTGGGTTTGCACATGTCTACTGTCTTATCGGATCCACAGAGTTTGTAACTATATAAAAAAGTACTCACTAGAGAAGTTGAGAGAAGTCATCACACATCACTACTGCGTGCCGTTCAATTGCGGTTTTCTAGCCGCATTTCACTCATTTGCTTGCTAGATCTTGACAGCTTAAGTCAATTTTTGTTTTTAACGAAAAAAAACGTTCAGACGCATTAAATATGCCGTGGTGTGTTTTAAGATATTGCACTAATAATTCAACTAATACGGCGAAGTGCAAAGGAATAACTTTTCATCGGTGAGTAACTAGATAATCATTTTAAAATATAATTTGAACAAAATATTTGGTGGACGTCATGTTGTGACATTTTTCATACAGACTAAAAATTAAGATGTGACAATTTGTGTAACAAGTGTAGGTAGAATTAGCTGACGTTTCTTTTTAAAGAGTAAAATCATAATCTAACATATATTAATCCATTCCATCCATTCATTCTAATTTTAATTATTGTTCATTTTTAGGGTTCCGTACCCAAATTACACCACTACGGAATTCGAGGACAAGCTGCTGATCTTGTGCTTTCCTATTTATCAAACAGACAGCAAAAAGTAAATGTTAATGGGGCGACGTCCTAAGTTCTCTTTACCAAATGTACCACAACGTGACCTAAATTTAAATCTTGACGGCAAAAATCTTGAAGTTGTAGCTGAAACTGTATTCTTAGGGATTACTATCGACTCAAAACTGCAGTGGGGCGCGCACATTAGAACTCTTTCGGGTAGGTTAAGTTCAGCTGCATATGCAGTAATGAAAATAAGGCAGATAATGTAGCCACAGCTAGGCTGGTATACTATGCTTATTTCCACAGTATTATGTCTTATGGCATTCTGCTGTGGGGATCAGCAGCAGACGTTGACTCAATTTTCATATTACAAAAGAGGGCAATCCGCGCGATCTATAAAATGGGTCCTCGCGAGACCCTCAGAGAAAAATTTAAAGAGATCGTTATACTGACTCTACCTTCACTTTATATTTTAGAATGTATTTTGTATGTCCGCAAAAATCGAGGGCTTTTCAAAACTAGAAGCGACTTCCATAATTTAAATACACGCAGTAAACACGAAATTGTATTACCCAAATTCAGATTAACGAAAACTAGCAAGTCTTTTCTTATAAACAGTATACGCTTTTATAACAAGTTGCCAAAGTCAGTTATAGAACTGACCGATGAAAAGTTCAAAAATCACATCAAACGTGTCCTTAATAAAAAAGCATATTATAAAATCAAGGACTAGTTACGTTGAAGATAAAAATATTTTGTTTTAGCTCCTTCTGCACGTGCGGCTTCCCTGGTAACTCATAAACGGCACAAATATGTGGATGTCTCTAACTATTCTCAATCTAATTTTTCTTCATTTAATAAGACTTTTTACAATGGTTTTCAATTATCTTTATAGCCCTTTGCTAAGAATAGTTACAGCACTGATAACAACATTTGTGCCACATGTTAAATTTAGTCTTGTTATACTTTGTATAGATTATTTTACCGATTGGTTTGTAAATGTGTGAACATTGTAGGCCTTCTAGATTGTTAACATTTCATCTCGTTTTACTTTTTTTAATCTTTTGTTTATTTATTATATACTCATTTCTTGTTTTAGTTTCTTACGACTTATTATCGGGCCTGCGCTGTCCCCCCATCTAAGTACTGCTGTAACATGGAAATATTGTAAAACCAAACAATTTTTTTAAAAGAGTAACCATGGAGGTTCTTGCCGGTTCTTCTCCATAGGAATCGACCAACCCGAACCGTGCACATTGTCGACGTTTTATAAGTGCCCATGTGAAATAAAAATTATTGATTTTGATTTTTCAAAGGGTAAAAACGGGACCCTATTACTAAGACTCCGCGGTCCGTCTGTCTGTCTGTCTGTCTGTCTGTCACCAGGGTGTATCTCATGAACCGTGATAGCTAGAAAGTTGAAATTTTCACAGATGATGTATTTCTGTTGCCGCTATAACAACAAATACTAAAAACCGAATAAAATAAATATTTAAGGGGGGCTCCCATACAACAAACGTGATTTTTTTGCCGTTTTTTTCGATAATGGTACGGAACCCTTCGTGCGCGAGTCAGACTCGCACTTAGCCGGTTTTTTTTTTTTGGGCTTCTACCACTGCTGTGTAACCCAAAGGTTGACTGGTAGAGAATGCCTTGCTGCATTAAGTCTGCTTATGTATCACCATTGTACATGAAGTTTAAATAAAAAATATATTATTAATATTATAAAATTTACATTTTGTTTATTTAAGGTTTCCACGTTTGGGCCGTAAAGATAGGGAAAAATGGATAAAATTTATTCAAATCAACCGCAGTGAAGATACCTGGTTACCATCCAATCATACTTATGTATGTTCGTTGCATTTTCGCGAAGAGGATAAATATACCACAAAAACGGGCAGGCGTTTTCTGAAGAAGTCTGCTGTACCTTGTGTAGATGTAAGTAACAGTAATGGAAATAATACTGTTTCAAGACGGGTAACAAAATATTATTTCAGTAATTACTAACATTATGTTTTGTTTGTTTTAGCCAAGGGTGGGTCACAGTAGTACTGAAATAATGGAACCGATTTCTGAGTCTGTTAGTGAGTCAGAATCAATTTTTGATTCACCAAGAAAAATATTTCTCAAGCAAAAAATACATGATCTAACCATTGCAAAAAAAAAGTTAACAGATAAAATTAAAAAGGTCCAGCGCCAAAACAGACAGCTAAAAAAGAAATGTGAATCTCTGACTCTTCTTGTAAAATCTCTTAAAACAAAATTTTCACACGATGGAATAGCCGAAAATAATTTGCTTGCTAAAGCAGAATTGGTCGAAATACACAAAAGTCTAATAACAAAAAAAAACAAAGTAAATATTCTCTAAAATATACACCTGCATTACGTAAGTTCGCATTGACACTACATTACTACTCGCCAGCAGATTACAAATATGTGAGAAATATTTACAATAACGTCCTTCCACATACACGAACCCTTTGTCGATGGTATGGGACGATTGATGCTGAGCCTGGCTTTACTAATGAAGCGTTTAAAGCTCTGAAAATAAAAAGGGCATCGAGTGACCAACGTCTTGTGTGCAATTTAGTCTTCGACGAGATGGCTATTCGTAAACAAAGGTTATTTCACAACCAACAGAAGCTCGGTGCCGTTAATTTTGGTGCAGGTCCTCAAGAAAGTGATGTTCACGATACCGTAGCATCACAGGCCTTAGTATTTATGTTGGTATCCCTGACTGAAAATTGGAAACTCCCTATGGGTTACTTTTTAGTAGCAGGTATAACTGCTGAAACAAAGGCCAATTTAATTACAACCTGCTTACAAAAATGTCATGACGTTGGAGTTTCAGTAGTTGGCGTTACATTTGATGGATACTCCGCAAATTTGTCGGCTGTGGAAATTCTAGGTTGTAAACTAACCGACCCAAATAATTTTGTTACACATTTTCCGCATCCATGTACTCAAGAGAAAGTATGTATATTTCTTGATCCATGCCATGTTATTAAATTAATTAGAAATTCTTTTGAAAAGAAGAGACTATTTTTCGATGAAGATGGCAAGAAAATTAGATAGCAGCTATTAATTGAACTAAATAAACTTCAAACGAAAGAGGGTCTCAGATTCGGTAACAAATTAACATCACGACACCTCCACTTTCGTAACCAGTGGCCTTAGTGCGAGTTTTTACTCACGCGTGACTCACGCTCACTCGTGTTACGTAAACGATCTCATATGTCAAAATGTATACAAAAAAAGAGGTTTCTCCTTACCGTCCCCAGACGGCGCTTATCCAGTTTCCATACAAATTGACGTTTTGCGTTAACGCGATTGACCGTGAGTAAAAACTCGCACTAAGGCCTCAGTGGCCTTAGTGCGAGTTTTTACTCACGCGTGACTCACGCTCACTCGTGTTACGTAAACGATCTCTTATGTCAAAATGTATACAAAAAAAGAGGTTTCTCCTTACCGTCCCCAGACGGCGCTTATCCAGTTTCCATACAAATTGACGTTTACGTTAACGCGATTGACCGTGAGTAAAAACTCGCACTAAGGCCTCAGATAATGAAAGTCAAGCTGGCTACGCAATTATTAAGTATGAGTATAGCAAACGCGTTGCTTCTATGTGACCAGGTAATAAAGTCATCGCAGTTCTTATACTCATCAGGAACTGTTAATTTTTTGAAAATTATGAATGACTTCTTTGACACTATGAATTCGAGAAAGAGTCACTTTTATGGATTCAAGCGACAATTGCTATACAAAATAAATTTGAGGTATTTGAATTTCTTGACGAAGTAAAGAAGTACATATTAAATTTGGAATTTCACGTAAAACATAAAAGAGTGATTAAAAGAAAAAAAAATGCACCTCGTATTATATTATCCATTTCAAAGCAGAAAATCGTCGAATCAGCAAATAAAACAGGATTTATTGGCGCCATCATTTGCATAGAATCTCTGAAAACATTATATCAAGATGCAGTCGAGGAACAAAAAGTCATGCGTTATATTTCAACGTATCGCCTCAGTCAGGACCATTTAGAGCTTTTTTTTGGGGTTATCAGAAAAAATTGGTGGATATAACAATAACCCCAATGTTTTACAATTTCGAGCTGCTTATAAAAAGTCATTAAACCACATGGAACTTCGCTCATCTTTTACGGGCAATTGTATTCCACTAGACAATTTCAATATTCTGCACAATTCTTCTATTGACGTAATCAATAGTACTACACACATGAACAGACATGACGATGAGCAATATGAAATCTTGTCGGCTACTCGCTGCTTAGAATCTGACATAGAAGCCGAGAACAACTGTGTCATTTTTGCAGGCATACTCAGATGCGAACAAATCCCATTTGGTTCCCAGTTGATCGTCGGATACATATCTGGGTACGTTTCCCAAATCCTGACAAAGTCATTAAAATGCGAAGTATGTGTGGATAGTTTAAGTACATCTGAAAGGCTGCCACATCATAAACTAATTACTATTAAAGATATGGGTGGCTTGTCGTACTCCACAGAAGACGTATATAAAATATGTATCGCCACTGAAACTGTAATAAGAAAACTTATAAAACAAAGTGGTGGAATCAGTCTCTCTACTAAATACCATTTCAGTTACATTACTGTTAATACTTTGGAATATTTTATTCACAAAGAAGTATTTACATCTTTGCTTCAACATTCTTTTGATCAACCAAGCACTTTAAATCACCGAACACATTTGATACGGGTCATCATAAACAAATAGGTACACAACAATTCGCTTTAGGCACGAAGCTAAAATTGATCAGACTAATAATTATTTATCAAAGCGTCAAAAGTTAACTAAACTTATATTGTTTAGGGGTAACTAAATAAACATAATTAATAAACTAAAAATATACCTACAGATGCTTCGTTTTTCAAGCGAATTGTAAAATTTCCTATTCTGATTTGATATGTTTTTAACTTATTGTAAGCGCATTGTATATATTTTAATTAAAGGAATACAAAAGTTTATTTTACTCTATTAGGGTTATTTCAACTTATAATAAATTATGAAAAAGTGTGTGCATTCTAATGAAGCTTGTTAGGTACAAAGCTATGTCACTTCTGTAGTCAGTCAGCAATTTAGTCTATATGTAAGAGCGGGCGTACTCAGGGTCCTCAAATGATAACGATCAGACATCTTGTATACACTTTTTATTACTCACACCAACAGTAAGTCTCACAACTTAATTTTATAATGAGATGTGCACAGTTCAATACAATTCAATACTGAGTTCTTTCGACTAGAACCAGCCTATTTATACGTGTCGCGTTATAGATATAATAGAGCAATTTTAGACTCTATTCTATTAATTGTACTGACTGTTTGTACGCTGTAAACTAGAACTAAGATATTTGAATGAAAGACTTTTACTAGTTTTAAGATTCCTAAGGGAAATAAAAGTGTCTTGATTTACATAGATCTCGGATTTTATTTCAAGGATATTACATACCTACTTCTGTCACAGTACGCTATTGTTAGAGGGCGCCGGCAGATAATAGACACGTCTCCGAAGGTCAAGCCGAAGGCACAGAACTGAAATAGGACCGTTTTCCACCCCGAAGGGAAGAAAACGATTATTTCAGGTCTTGCCGAGGCTTGCCGGCTCTTCGGAGTAAGATACTAACGAGAACGAGAACGCGCGCTCTACTAAAGCGCGCCAGCCGCCGCCCCCCGCGCGGGGGAGGCGCGTCGCCGCGCCTCACCCACGCACCCTGGAACACGCTCAGAGATAAGTATCATGTGTCATCATAGTAATCATATGAGTACAGTTAGGTAAGGTAGGTTATCTCCGAAGGTCAAGCCTCGGCCTGAAATAATCGTTTTCTTCCCTTCGGGGTGGAAAACGGTCCTATTTTTCAAAATATTAAGAGGGACAATGCATTATGGCAAAAAATGGAACCATTATTAGAAAAGTTCTACCACATTAGTGGCAAGGCATTAGCCTTTTACCAGAAATCATTGACGGTCGGATACCAAAGAATAAACCAGTGAGAGAAAGCACGTCGTCATAATCTGCCTAGCCTTTTCCCATCTACTTTGGAGTCAGATGCAGCTGAATACCAGTATTTTGATGGATCGACTGCCTATCTGACCTCCACAACCAGTTACTGGGTAATATGAAACCACTTGGTAAAACGGGTCAGACTTTGAGTCTGTCAAAGCCGAAAATAACAGCCGGGACCAACGGTATTTTTTTTTTTTTTGGTACAAATCCACCGCACTATTCCCAAACCACTGCAACTCCTGAAAGCCAGAATCAACAGTGGCGACCACCAGAAAAGCGCAGAGGCAATGAAGCTCGACGAAGACCAACGTTGACCAACGGCTTAACGTGCTTGGCGAGACACGGACGGGTCTTGGTATGTAAAGATGGTCACCCATCCACGGACCAACCACGGCAAGCATAGCTTAACCTGATCGATTGACCCGTGCGGCTGACGTTGAAATTAGTTTAATTTCGTTGAAGTACGTAAGGTATCCTATACCTATCCGATTTATAATTTACTGTTTTGTATTGAAATCTTTTTTTTAATAAACGTATAAAGACATGCATTTAATTTTATTTTGTATCCATTACTTTTTAATACTTCTTACTTATTTGTAATTCCCACTAAACAGCACATACAAACAATATAAATGTGTTTATCGATAACTGTTTACTACACTAGTATATCGATTTTATTTTCAACGACTACGCATCACCTTTCCGTTTGTGTACGTATTAAGGTGAACGCGCACCTAGACGCACCGGACTCGCCGCACGCGCCGCAGTCATCGCATTTTATAAATCTTTATATGAAATCGTATGCAGCCTCGCGCACCTATCCGCGCCGCACGAGCCGCATTTCAGCAAAATGCTGTAGGTATACGGATTCCACCAGCGCGTGCGGATGACGTCATCAGACTCGGCGGGCGTTGCGTGCGGCGCGGCAACATGATCCATATCCGTATGAAAATATAGTTCAAGATGTACAGAAGTGGATACAATGCGTGCGGCGCGTTCGGCGCGAATAGCGCGGGGCCAAGAGAAAATGCGATGACTGCGGCGCGTGCGGTGCGTCTAAGTGCGCGTTCACCTTTATGCAGACCCCTTGCGTCTCACCCCGCCCTCAAATTCGTGCGATAAGGACAACTGCAGATCCGACAAATTTTCTTAAGTAAAAAGTCATAATTCGAGGTTTGGCTCTCGCCTGTTTTCTCCTCCAATATTGGACCGATTTAGAAGATATTTCATAAACTGAATAAGAAGGATATTTACTATGTCCCTATGTTTTTCTTTTTTCTTTCATAGTTGTCAAATTTGTACACTAGGGCTCTGTAGACAGCGACTCAATACAGACAATTTTAAGCATTTTGAGAGGGTTCTAGTTCTTATACGGATAATATATCACCAAAAAGGAAAACATAGGGACATAGAAGAAGTTGATATTTATTTATGTGCGTGTGAACTGAGGGACCACACTGGTAATTCGCAAAATAAAACTCGTAGGATTTAGTAGTAGATTTAAAACAATTGTAGAACAAATTTGGGAATTTGTAAACAAATATATTAAAAACTACAGCCCTTAAAGTGTGGTCCCTCAGTCCTCACAGACCATCAGCCCGATCTCGGGAAGTATCTGAAAAATTAAGGTGTTGTGAATACAGACTTTTAGTAAAGAATTTGTAAAGATATTTACTAAATAACAGACCACAAAGCATTATAGATAAAAAATATATAACGGCTAAACTGTGGTCCCTCATACCACACAAGAAAGATAAATATTTTAGTGTATATTATCGAATCAAATAAATAAACTCGTTCTTTTTCTACATAAAGTTTTAGTAAGAGACTTGAAGCATTTTGTAAAAAAGAAATGGAAAAGAAATATCGACGCAATTTGAAGAAAGCGATTAATAAAAGTGGTCCCTCAATCCTCACATCCACTGACATATATGCATGTACTAGCTGCTAGACGAGAGTAATATCAGAAAGACTAGTGTACTTACCTTTTAGTAGAAAGTTTCTACTAAGTAATAGTTATCTAAAACTGTGTATTTCTTACCTCTTAGCTGAGACAATATTATTTTTTAATCCTATGAAAATATATAGAGTAGTGTGACCACACAATGAAACAAAATGTAGACAGTACTATTATACTTTATTTAGTATAGCATTAAATTAAACGAAAATAATGTTGAACTGTTAATTTAATGTTATATTACATGGCATAAGTGACTTTAATAAAAAAGTAGATAATAAAAAAATAACACTTATACATTTATCTAAGTAGGTAAGTGAAATTTGCATGTAGCTTAATGAATGTAAGAATGGTCAGTACATTCAATAATTTTGAAATGTTGATCATCACAGCAAAAGAAACGCTCATTCATATAAAATTGGCATCGGTAATGACCAAGACCACCTGGAATTAATGATGGAATGAATTCAAATGCGCCCATGATTTTGTAGGTTTTGTTCTTTACTGTTATGGTAACTGGAACATTAGTATGATAACTTTTTTCAGTGCCATTCAAATCGAATGATATTATTTTTGAAAGCTCGTAATTGTAACTAACTTGGTCATTACAAGTGGTACAGTTCCTGTTTCCTTCATCGATGTTAATTGCCTCTTCCAAAATACCTATGCCAAATATTTAAATAATATTTATATTGAAGGGCAAAAACGCAACGTCCCTTTTAATTAAGTTTGATTGGCAGAACGTATTTAAACACATTTTTGTAAAGGTTGCACTGAAAAAATATCTTAGAAGTAAATGATCAAATATATATGTTATATTACACTGGCTATCATAACTAATATGGTTTCCTTTCTCGTTTAATGGGCTAAAATATTGTGAAGCAATTTTTGCCCTCATTATATAAATGTCATCCTTTTTAGATTCAATGTCGCAGAGGTTCTTTATATATTGTAAAATTAAGTCAAGTTGGTATATCCAAGGTCGAAGGTCGGTAACAGTAGGTATTTAGATTTTAGGGAGTTTTGAACGTAGTTGATTTTACTTTAGATCTTTTTATTTTAGATATTGCAATACATACCCGTTTAAATATATTTTATTTTATTCGGAAAACTTACAGCAAATTTTAACAATTGAGAAAGATTAAGGCCAATTAAAAGTTTTCACTTATAATTAAAAAAAAAGTAAGAACATTACAGGCAGTCAGGCAATAGGTAATACAAACAAAAGCACTATAGTATAACTATAAACACTCCACTACTGACAATAATAATATAAGTTACTTACTAGTTGGAATCTTATTAGAAGTACTTTACTAAAACTTTATTTAACTGCAGCTTTCATTTACTTTACATAGGTCCAACGTACTTGCATGAGTAGGTATTGCATAAATTTCGTTATTTTACCTATTCAGCTTGCAGGTGGGGTTTCGTCGCCGACACTTTTATTCCTTGAAATTATAATTTCCAAAAATAGTAAAAGACACGCAAGGCGCCTCATACACTTACAATAATATTATGCGAGTAAACAGTGCATTTTCAATTTAACCGGGTAATACAGTTTTTTTTAGTAACAACAAAGAGGTTGAAAAATTGCCGCTGAAAATCCATAGACATTTTTGGAATAAATAAATCCGATTCCGATAATTTAAGCTGGAAACAAATTATCGGACGCGGCTTACGGACGCGATTGACAGCCGCGGCTTGTAGAGTATCTAGGTAATTAATGTACATTACATTGTGCAAACTATCGGACGTAAGGCGCGGACGTGACCTTGAGTGTTCGGACGTCCGATAGAGACCTGGCCCACTGGATGTTTGTGTCAGCCGAAAACGTCCGTGGACGGTGTGCACGGGGTACCGGACGCGTCCGAGCGTCAGACTAACTTAGACAAACGATATCTTGCACGTGCCTGCGAGGTTATAAATAAAAATGGATGAAAACACTATCGAAGGTGTTCGCAGCAGAGAATTGCGTCCTCACTTTTACTACTGGACATGTTTCTACGTAAACATAATCTTCGTTGAATAAGTTATATTGTCTATGGAATAAGCGCTCGGACGCGTCCGCAAGCCACGTCCCAAACGACTGTGCACACATATCAGTCGCGGCTGTAAGTCCCGTCCGTCAGCCGCGTCCGATAATTTGTTCCCAGCTTAATCCTTAATTAAGTCAAACAAATATAAGTCAAGAACACCATAGCTGTCATGTAGCACGTTCTTCTTGGTCAACGTGCCAGCAGCAAAAGAGAGCGACTAGAGCGAGCAGTCGAGCACACGCTATGCACCTCCTTCCATAAACTTCCACTGTCCGCAATTCACATGGCATAATATCTATGACACCACCTCGCCTATCGCCTATTAATATTATGTGTATTACACGTTATTATAATATTATATAATTTATTTATTTCTTACCACTTTACAGACACTAAATTAAAGAGTCTACAGACACAATTGTGCAATTAATTTGTGGAAGACTGGTGTATCAACAGGGAAATGCACAATATTATCAACTGATGTATTACACCAATAACACAAACTCGTAATGTTTGTTCTCTATTTTTGTTTTCAAGTGTAGATAAACCCACTTTGTTATGTCGCCACTTGCGAAACCCTAAATTCTTAAGACAATGACTGACACCGCATTGCGCTCTGCACCGTGAGATTCGCCATCTCAGCATATGTGTCTATATTAACTTAGAACAAACTTCACGCCAGGGTGTAGTGTAGGTGGGCAGATTATTGTTTGAGTAAGCAGCGTGTAGACTGTTGCGGCGTCAAGTCCGGGAGGTGGATGGGATTACACAGTCTGTTTTTAAGAGGTCACGTGGGAGGCGCTTCTTGTCCGGCGGGCGCGCGTGCCATGGCGCGATATCGGCGATATGGGGCCAGGCAGAAGCGTCGGCCCTCGCGAACATTGAAGTGGCGAGGCGCCACACAAAGTCGTCTATGCTCTCTATCCCGAGGTCCCTTTGGAAGACGTCATTTCTCACGTAACGAGGAGCGCTCATTACGCGGCGCAGCGTGATGTTTTGCTGCGCGCGGAGCTTTTGCTTATTAGACTCGCTCGTGAGTGCGTACCAAGCTGGGGTAGCGTATGTTAAAATTGATCTAATTTCTAATATAGTTTATATGTTTTGTACACGCCCAGCTTGGTGCGGGCGGGGAGGCGGGACGAGAGCACTGCGTGATAGGCCGAGTAGGTGTCGTGCATTCGATCCTTTCTGCGAACTTCATCCAGTCAATGAGTCGACGTGGCGCTTGAGGCTTGAGTCTTGTAGGCATGCCCGATAGGACGATGATTTCAGGATGATGATCCGATTGTTACTCGTCGTCCAGTACCTACTGCGTGACCCTGGCCTGTAGCCCTCGGTGTATCACGATGTCCAGCACATCCGCCATGTGTGTTGGTTGGTCTGGGTAGTGGGTAGGTGTCTCTGGGCCAGACAACGTGCAGCCGAGGGCCTTCGCGTCCACGAGGAGCCGCCTCCAATCCTGGTTCGTGTTGAGGTATTTATAATACTATATTGACAGAAAGTAAACAAATCAAAATGACACATCAAATTAAATAGAAAACATATAAAGCCAGTACTATAGAGTTTGGAGTTTGCTAAAACCTTTTCTAACATCCTCCCTTTTTGGAAAACTCTATAACGTTAACCCAATCAGCCCACAAATAAATGCCAATCTAGGCTTGAAAACAGGCTTAGTCAGAATATCAGCACATTGGTATTCAGTAGGAACATATTTGACTAGTAATTCTTTATCAGTAACTAATTCTCTGACATAGAAATGTCTAATCGCAATGTGCTTCGTCCTTCTGTGCAATTCTGGGTTTTGCGCAAGCTTTATAACTGCATCATTATCAATTTGTAAAATTGGGATATCATTCAGTGTCGTTATCTCATTGAAAAGTCTTCTCAGCCAAACTATCTCTCGTGCTGCTTCGCTTGCTGCGACTATTTCGGCTTCTGTGCTCGAGATCGCTACAGATGTCTGTCTGCGACTTGCCCAAGAGATCACTCCTCCTGCATAGATGCACATAATTCCAGAAGTCGAACGTCCTGTACTTTGATCCCCACCGTGATCAGAGTCGCTGTAGCATTCTAACTCTCCGGGTTTGTGTCCCTTTTTGTAAACGATTGCCGAATCTAGTGTTCCTTTAAGGTAACGAAATATACGTTTCACCTTACGAACATCTTCATTCGTTGGACTGTCAAGTGTTCTAGATACCACGCTTACGGCATATGAAATGTCTGGTCTGGTTCCTGTCATTAGGTATGCCAGTGCACCGACAGCCTCCCTGTACGGAAACTTGGCTTGTTCATTGTCCGTCTCCGTATCTGACTGTCCTTCTTTAATTATTGGGGTGCTGATTGCCTTACAGTCACTCATTCCAAATCTTTCCAAAATCTTCTTGGTATACAATTTTTGAGAGACCTTGATGGAACCATCTTTGTGGTTGTTAATTTCTAGCCCAAGAAAGTAGGAAGCTGGCTTCGTGGTAATCTTGAACCTTCTCTTTAGTTCAGCCAAAAACTTTAATGATTCCTTTTGATTAGTGGAGGCAATCAAACCATCATCAACATACAGTCCTATGATAGTTTTACTCTCAATTTTTTGTTGTTTATTTACAACCAATCGAATAAATAGACAAGGATCAGTGTCTGACTGTTTAAATCCGATTGTCTTGAGATAGTCAACTATGCATTTATTCCAACAACGTGGGGCTTGTTTGAGTCCATATAGACTTCTCTTAAGTTTGCAAACTTTGTTTGTGCCATCGCTAAATCCCTTTGGTTGATTCATAAAGATATCTTCATCGAGTGAGCCATTCAGAAATGCAGTGGCAACATCAAACTGCATGAGAGTTAGCCCTTCGTTTGCTGCGATACTTAGAATTGATCTGATTGTCGCCAATCTAGCTACGGGGCTGAATGTTTCATCGTAATCAATTCCTTTCTCTTGAGTGTAGCCTCTTGCCACGAGTCGTGCTTTATACTTGTCAAGGCTTCCGTCGGCATTTATCTTCTTCTTGAAGACCCATTTACAAGATATTAGTTTTCTATCTTTTGGCCGATCTACCAAAATCCAAGTTTTGTTGGCATTTAAAGATTTAACTTCGCTTTTCATAGCCTCGAGCCATTCAGACTTCTGTGGACTTTTTATAGCGTCTTCGTACGTCGTGGGCTCATCATTGATCAAAGCAGAGACAATAAAGTCATCATATCTGCTTGGAGCCTGCAGTTTAGACCTGTCACGAAGTGTTCTAGTATCAGGGATATCATCATGATCTTCGTCTGAATAATTTATTCGACACCCATCTGGTTCAGGAGACGACTCGTCCAGATGTTCCTCTTCTAGACTTAAATCATTAGATGTTTGAGGCAATACTTCCGTATTTTGTGGTATATCCTCCCTTGCTTCAAACATTGGTTGATTTTGTGGAGTCTTTGGAAATTTGAGTTCGATTTCTGTCGTAGTGCGTTCATCCTCTTCCTCTGATAAATCTGATTCCAATCCAACTGATTTTATTAGAGTTTCTTTAAATGTAACATCTCTCGAGCGAATCAATGACGGTTCGTTTTTATTATTAAATCCCAGTAATCGATAGCCATCATCACCATCATATCCAATTAAAATACATTTTTGAGCTTTCTTTGACATCTTTGTTCGCTTCTGTTTGGGAACATGTGCAAAACATTCTGTTCCAATGACTCTCAGATGTTTTATGGACGGCTTCTTTATAAACCACAGTTCAAATGGTGACTTTCCTTCATTAGAAGTTGGCCCAGTTCTGTTCAGGATGTACGCAGCCGTGTTAACAAGCTCTGACCAACAGGCAAGTGGAAGTTCTTTGTGAGCGTGCATCATAGTGCGAGCGGCTTCTACGAGGGTTCGATTTTCTCGTTCACTGGACCCATTTTGCTCTGGTGTATATGGCATTGTAAACCGGTGCTGTATACCATGCGAGTGGAGTATCTTCTCAATGGCTTCGTTTTTGAATTCTCCTCCATTGTCGCTGATTATTGTTTTAATAACATGACCAGCTGTCTTCGTTTCATTGATCATCTGCACGAGCTTGTCTTTGACTTCAGACTTATGCTTGATGAAGTAAACATGACGAAAATTACTGTAGTCATCTTTAAACAATACGAAATACCGAAACTTCATGAATGAATTTGGAAAAGGACCACATACATCTGTGTGTATCGTCTCTCCTGGTTCTTTAGCTCTTTCTCTTATTCCAAATTTATGTCTGTGTGTCTTTCCATATACACATCCTGTGCATAATTCAGAATCGAGTTTGACTTTGATACCAAGTTCCTTTTCAATCAATTGTTTAACGTGTCTTTTGTTCTGATGAGCGAATCTTTCATGATAAAGTTGCAAAGTGTCTTCTGTTGACAAAGTGCTCACTTCTGGGGTTGGATTTCTAATAGTCTGAGCTTTCAGCTTATAGAGACCTCCATTCTTGACACGTGTGCCAATCAAGTTCACTTTTCCATTGTTTATCAGCTGACAGGATTCTCTCTTAGATGTGAATACACTATTTTGTAGCGTGTCTTGAGCAGCGAGTACAGAGAACAGGTTGCGTCTTATTGCGGGAACGTACCAAACATCGCATAATGTGATATGCTCTTGTCGATCATAAACATCAGCAATCAATTCGACTGTTCCTTTTCCAATGGCTTCAGTTGTAGATCCATTTGCAATGGTAACCGTCTGATTCTTAGTGAAGTGTTGAAAAGTGGAGAATATGTCAGGTTGACAAGTGACATGGCTTGTTGCGCCATTATCGACATACCAATTGTCAAGATCTTCAAAGTTGGTTACTGCTTCATTGGTCTCAACTTGCATAAGAGTCAGGTTTAAGTTGATATTGTTAGCTTGTTTAGAAGATTGTTGTTGTTCTTTGGAAGGTTTTCCATCAGCAATCCATTTTCGACATTGTTTGACGTTATGCCCAATAAGTTTGCAATACCCGCATTTCTTCTTCGTTTTGCGAAAAGACTTCTGTATAACTAGCGCTTGAGTCTCAGAATCTTCTTCTTTATTAGTCAGAGATCTTTCGTAACTGCAAATTTGCGCTGTCAAATTTTCAATGTTACGGTCCTTTTTTGACATGAGCATCCAACTTGACTTGAACGGGAAGTAACTATCGTCTGGTAACGTTTCTAAAATCTTGCATATGAGTAGAATCTCAGGAAGATCAAATTTGGTTTCATCCTTACGTAGCTCAACCTTTAATTCATGCCATATGTTTTTCAATTTGGATATATTCATGGACATGTCATGTAAGGGATCTTTGCGATAACTAAAGAAGCTGTAGCAAAGGTTATAGCTTTTATCTTCAGATGTGCCGTCGAAAAGGGTATGTAATTCATCCCAAATCTGTTTCGCACTTGTAAGTCTCATTACCTTTTGCAAAGTGACATCTGACATATTTGCCATTAACATGAGCATCGCGGCACTATCTTTTTCATTATAGTCTTGTAGAGCTTTTTGATAACTAGCCTGGTCTGCCGATGTAGCTGATGCACCAGGTTGCGTAGGAGGCTTTAGATTGCCGTTGATAGCATCTAATCCGCCAGGCGTTCCTCGAAGCAATAACAGTACCTTGCAGCGCCATGTTGACCAATTTTCTTTACCTTCCAAACGACCAATATCAATTTTACAGCTCGTCGAAGGAGTTGACATTTTGACAGATCTTGTTCGAATTTGGTTTGAAAATCGTTGCTAATTTTTATTAAATAAATATTTTACACAATCACATAAAATATTATTCTTTGCTCATTACAATTCTATCGAAATATTTTCAATATAATTTTCGTTACTATTAAACCACGCTCTGCTACCATGTTGAGGTATTTATAATACTATATTGACAGAAAGTAAACAAATCAAAATGACACATCAAATTAAATAGAAAACATATAAAGCCAGTACTATAGAGTTTGGAGTTTGCTAAAACCTTTTCTAACAGTTCGCATAATACGAATTCCACGCTGGATGTTTACAATTCCAATCACCGGCGAGAATTGTAGGAACCTCGTTGGTCTGAGGTCGTATGTATTTAGTCTGCTAATCGGTGGTTTATACCTCCATATCCTCGCCGGCTACGTTCAGCTGGACACCCAGTGCGTATGAACTTTGTAGAGTTTGCGGGGGGAGCTCTTGATGGATGATTCCTACTCTCTTTACTAACACAGCCAGGCCACGGTAGGTATTGGCCATTTACTGCGTTTTGCTCTCCTTTCGATAAGCGAGATAGGCCTTCAGGTCCCAGGTGTGTGTCGCTTATGAGCGCCATGTCGACGTCCTGGTTCCCTCAGGAGGTGGCGGAGGGATGTTATTTTTCCCCTGAGACCTCGGGCGTTCCAATGAAACATCCTTAACGGCTTAGACATTATGGGGCTCGCCCAGTTAGGTAGTTTTTCTACTATTAGTGGCGGGTAGCGGAGCCTCTTATTCTTCTTTACCGCATTTGTTGGTTTTGTCGGTGGCGGCCAGGTTGGGGGCTGCATCAGGGTTTGGGGCGAGAGTTGATAATGAGCTCGTCCCTGGAGGCGTCTTCTTCGAGGTAGCGCGCGTGCGCTCTGGGTGAGTGCGTCGGACAGCGTCGGCGAAGGAGGGCGAATCGGCGCCGAAACGTTCGCGCGCCTGTGGGCGCAATGTGTCGGCACAATAGCGCTTGGCCTTCTCCTCCGCTATCTCGTCCGAGCTCCTGCGTCTCCTTTGTGCCCTAGCTGCCGCCTGGAACTCAAAGCCGAGCTCCATAGACTGCGTGGGTGATGCTAGCGTGTCCATGTCCTCTATCTCTGCCCTGCGCCATGGGTCTGTCCGGCTGATGCTAGCGACATGGTTAACCCACTTAGCGCTGATTGGCCTGATCTCATCGCGGGTGAGTCGTACGCAGAGGTGAGTGGGGGTGTAGGCGATCCAGTATTAGATGGAAGTGCCGACGGTGCCGCGTAACGTCCTAGTTAACGGAACGTCCTAGTTAACCGAGCTACACGTACGTCAGTATCGTTTCTCATCGCACGGATCACCATCATCACCTACCCTCTATACTGTCGATTGTGAAAGTCTTGCGACTTCCATTGTCGGGAGTATCCAGGGCGGGCTTCGTTGCTGCCTAACGGTTGGAGCTTGCACCCAAC